>OX402056.1:2717500-4057916 GCA_947859365.1 Archips crataeganus
CTTGACCCACTATACGTTTCCGCTCCGCTCTAGTGAAATCGTACCCTTAACCCTTAATAAGGTAGAGGCGATTTAGCGACCACATGCGCTGACTTGGAAATTCAACTTTATTGTTTTAGTAATAAGTTACAATATCCATTGTAATTATTAAAAATACTACTAGCTTTAAAAATATCCTTTGTCAGGTATGTATTCGATAGCTGCTTTTGATTCTGTGGTAATATGCTCTAAAAATGGGGGCTTATTAAGGACGGAGGTACGGAGTACACGCCCTTCGCGAAATCGCGTGCGTGGCATAGTCGCCACTCTGTCTGGGCTAACCATACACACTCCCAATTAAAAATCAACCTTAAAAACCAAGCAATGAAGTTTAATTCTCCTCGAACCGAAATAAGTAGTTAAGCTTGTTTATTATAATATAAACCGTATGTTGAAGCCTTAAGGTTCGGAGTAGAATGATTTGGGTGATAAGGGATGTAAATTTAATGTTTTATGTAAGTGCGTTTAGTTTTTAATGGATTTCGCCTGGAATCGACCAAAGATACCAAAGTATTATGAGCTCTATTCCGTTCGTGTTAAGGTTTATATTGAAACGAATCGTTTGTGTCGTGAAGCATTGTAAAATTTAACATATTGTGTGCGAGAATTAAGTGTAAGTGATGCAGTTGTACGGGTTTATAGTATAAATCTTCCCAGGTGAATGATTCGCTTCGAGCCGTTACATTAAATTTGAACCTTAAAACTATGACGATACCTTTGTTTTGAAAGATAAGGGCTCGAAGCGAAAAATTCACCTGGGAAGATTTTTATACTATAAGTTGAGTGGGTGATTTTGTAATGAATTATTGAATCTTTAAAATGCTAACTCGCTTTCAGAGGCTCAGAGCTGTCAATTAACAGGCTTTTATTAGCTTCATTCATCATCATCATCATCCCAGCCTATATACGTCTCACTGCAGGGCACAGGCCTCCTCTCAGAATGAGAGGGTTTGGGCCGTAGTTCCCACGCGGGCCCAGTGCGGATTGGGAACTTCACATACACCATTGAATTTCTTCTCAGCTTCATTAGATTAGATTGCATTAGATTTAGCTTCATTATTATGACCGAAAACCAAAAGATACGCTGTGAGCAGTACCTCTACCATGAGTTTACACTAGTTTACGTGACCGTACTCGCTAGCGACGGCGTAAATTATTTGTATGGAGTATTGTACAGCGCCTCTAGCGGTCACTTACGGAAGTACAATTCTCCATACAAATCATTTACGCCGTCGCTAGCGAGTACGGTCACTGTAAACTAGTGTAAACTCATGGTAGAGGTACAGTTACTCATACCTACCAAGTAAACGCACGTAAATTCCAAAATACTGCTGTGTATGAGCTTGAGAGCCCGGTCTCAAACCCAAGACCACAGAATAAAAAACCGGCCAAGAGCGTGTCGGACACGCCCAAGATAGGGTTCCGTAGCCATTACGAAAAAATCAAGTAATATTTTTCTAAGGATTCCGTATGTGTACGGAATCATCCAAATTTAGGTATGTTTTATAACTTAGGCTACTATTTACTCTTAAACTACAAATAATTTCCAAGCAATCTTAGCCGCTATAATTTTCCTAGTAAATTTGATAATTTACTACCATTCCGAATTTTTTCAAATTTTTCCACCTAACAGTTAAGATTTTAGAGGGGGGGGGGACGGCCGATTTTAATGAAAATTTTAACTTTAAAGTTGAATATTTCGCAAACAGATCACTGAATAGAAAAATCATGTTACTAGTAGCAACTCCGCAATGGTTTTAAAATACCTATCCAACGATACCCCACGCTATAGGATTAGTGGAGAAAAAAAAAATCACCCCCCCCCCCTTTACGTCTATGGCAGGTACCCTAAAAAAATTATTTTTTTATTTTTATTTTACCACTTTGTTGGCGTGACTGATATGTATATTCATGCCAAATTACAGCTTTCTAGTACTAACGATCTCTGAGCTTAGCCGCGGACAGACAGACAGACAGACAGACAGACAGACAGACGGACAGACATGGCGAAACTACAAGGGTTCCTAGTTGACTACGGAACCCTAAAAAAGCAGTTTTTCCTTTTTCTGTACTGTGCCACGACACTCTGCTTGGGCATAGGTCAAACCACTAGGCCACCACAGGCACCACAACTTTCCGTTCTTCCCCTTTCCTTTCTTATCTGTTATATCTTATCTTATCTATTCTTAAACAGTTTACACTCGAATAACCTCCGAGAAGCCTGCTTTGCGAACGGACGTGGGATCGATTCCCATTTCATGCCAATTTGCCGGTTCGATTAGGCGCGGCATGTTCAAGCGTGTAGGATGGCTTAAGGTTCGAAGGGCCAACTGTAATACACATTAGTGTAACCTTGTAAATACCTACCTGTATAGAGGCACAGAATAGAATCGTTTATTGCGACCAGATGGCCTAGTGGTTAGAGAACCTGACTACGAAGCTTGAGGTCCCGGGTTCGATTCCCGTGTCGGGGCAGATATTTGTATCCAAAATACGAATGTTTGTTCTCGGGTCTTGGGTGTTTAATATGTATTTAAGTATGTATCTGTCTATATAAGTATGTTTATCCGTTGCCTAGTACCCATAACACAAGCTTTACTAAGCTTACTTTGGGACTAGGTCAATTGGGAATGTCTAAAAAAAATTACCAGCGGTTTTTATATTTTTTTTGTATAGAAAAGTCAATTATAAGAAACTAATTTCAATATTTTGTCACTTAGTTCACTACTTTTTTCAAAATTAATTATTGAAACTATTTTGGTTGATGACGTCAGATTGTAATTGAGGGCTCCCACACTGCCAAATTTCTAAATCTATCTAAATGCGTACGATAAGGCAACCCCTTTAATTATTTTTTGCGTGGTGGTACACTGTAACTAGTGTCACTTTACTGGCGCTGTCAAAGTGCTAGATGTCAGGCAGTGGGTCCAAATCAAACTCCGTAGTTATAATCCACGCGTAAATTTGTGAAGAATTCTAACCACACAGAATAAAGTACGACTTGGACCGGTCACGCAATTTACACCAAAGTCAAATGAAGGTCATTGCTTATTTGTTATGTAATAAATTCATTATATAATATTAAAATTAAATAACTACAGAAAACGAGTTAAAAACCATTTATCTCGAAATGGTTTTCGATTTACTATACATTGTCCCTCAAGGGGGTGTACTGTCCCCTCTCCTTTTTTCTATCTTCATTAACGGTATTACATCCTCTTTGAATTCTTGCTACCACTTATATGCAGACGATTTGCAAATTTATTCTGCTGCTCCTCTTGACGATCTTCCTCGATTGATTGAACGCATTAATTCTGACCTTACAACCATTCGCGATTGGGCTGCGAGCTTTGGCCTCAAGGTTAACGCGAAAAAGACACAAGCGATCATGTTTGACAGTCCATATTTCATTTCTCAGATTTCTGATATGGTAGTTCCTAACCTATATTTTGATGGTACCGTTATTCCTTTTTCGCCTACCGTCAGAAATCTGGGAATTATCATGGACCAGACATTTTCCTGGTCAGCTCAGGTTGCTGAGGTCAGTCGGAAACTTTTTGCCTCACTTCACTCGCTCAGACGCTTGCAAAATTTCCTGCCTCTCCAAACCAAAATTACCCTAGCTCAGTCTCTTTTACTTCCTTTGCTCGACTATGGTGATGTTGGTTATTTGGACCTTGCTGAGGGGTTGCTTGACAAGCTTGACCGCCTTCAAAACGTGTGTATCCGGTATATCTTTGGTCTCCGTAAATACGACCACGTTTTTCACTTTCGCGCGCAGCTGAGGTGGTTGCCCATCAGGGAGCGTAGGAACATCCACGTTCTGTCATTGCTTTTCAACACTCTTTTTAATCCTTCCGGCCCTTTATACCTTTCCGAGCGTTTCAGCTACTTGGCTGAAGGAAGCCAGCATCGTTTGCGGTCGAGTACCAATCTTCTTTTGGCCTGTCCTTCTACTTCTTCCAAAATTTACTCAAAATCATTTACTGTGCAATCTGCTAGACTGTGGAATCGATTACCCACCTCCATTAGGCAATCTCCCTCCGTGGTGTCGTTCAGGGAAGCTTTGAAGAAGATGTGGCTCACACCATCACTTTAATATATTGAGAACACTGCTTATTTATTATATGTATTTTGCATATATATGTTGTATATGGTAGTATATTTTTATTAGGTTTCTTTATATTATGAGTTTACTAGGGGCGTTCAATAAAAAGTGAGAATGAGTATGTTATAAACAACTTTTACTAAATGTCATTTTATTTTTCGACATAGTGACCTTTTAGCATAATACACTAACCCCCTGTTTCACCATCCATTGATCAAATTTATTTGACGGATAAATGTGATGCCGTCTCTGATTGTTTTGTTCGAATAGACGGAGACGGCATCACATTTATACGTCAGTTAAAATTAATCAATGGGTGGTGAAACAGCCCCTTAGTATATCTTTTTTCTAAACTTAAAATTCCATTTTTAAAAAAGGTCTCATCTTGAGTACTTAAAAAATCTTGTACTGCAGCGACTACCGCGTCGTCGTCTTCAAATTTCTGGCCTCTCAGGTATTGTTTCAAACTTGGAAATAGGTAGAAATCACTGGGAGCGAGATCTGGTGAATACGGAGGATGCTTAAGGATATCGAACCCAGCATCACGAATTGCAGCCATTGCAACGGCGGACTTGTGTGCCGGGGCATTGTCCTGGTGGAACAGCACAACTTTCGAGAGTTTACCTCGCCGGTTTTCGCGGATCTCATTGCGCAATGTTGCTATTTGTTTGGCGTATAAAGTGCCCGTAATAGTGGCTCCATGCTCGAGATACTCAATCATTAATACCCCTTTACCATCCCAAAAAACAGAGCCCATGACCTTACCGGCAGATGGGCTCACCTTGAATTTCTTCGGAGTTGGAGATGATGGCCTTTTCCATGTCATAGACTGCAGTTTCGTTTCAGGGTCGTAATGATGGAGCCATGTTTCGTCCATTGTTATAAATCGCGCCAAAAAAAGTTCCCGGTCTTGCTGCATCAGGTTCAAAGCTTCTTGACAAATCTCTAGTCTAGTTTGTTTTTGCGTGTCAGTAAGCATTCTTGGTACCCAACGCGCAGATACCTTTTTCATACCCAAGCGTTCATGTAAAATATTATGCACGCTCCCCGTTGAAATCTTTACATTTTCAGCAATAAAACGAACTGTGACGCGACGATCCGCCAAAACTGAGTTTTCGACTTTTTTCACAATTTCTTCAGTTACTGCTGTAGTAGGGCGTCCGGAGCGGGGGTCGTCCATTGTCGATGTTCTTCCACGTCTAAATTCGGCGCACCAACGTGCGACTGTCGAATACGGAGGAGCATTAGACCCTAAAGTGTCCCGCAAATCCAAATTGACTTGGTCCGTAGAAAAATTTTTCAAATACAAGTATTTGATAACGGCGCGCTGTTCAATTTTCTCCATTTTCGCTAACGTACTCAATAGCATTGCAAAGAAATTACCGTATATTTTTTTAAACAAAAGACTGTTAGTTTTTTTTTTCATAGCAATCAGCTAGATAGATTAGCTTTACCGGCCAGTATTTAATTTCGTAATATTGAAAGAGTTTGCATCTCATTTTCACTTTATATTGAACGCCCCTCGTATGTATTGTATTTACTAAAAGTTGTATTGTAGCCTTTGCTTTGTCCGACTGTATTATTTTGACTTACTCTTTGTCGGTCCCTTACTAAATGCTCCTTTCATCCACTCAAGGGTTGACTGGTAGAGATCCCTTAAAGGGATAAGTTCGCCTTTGTACATGCATTTCAACGGTTGTCAATAATGTATTTCTTTTTTTCCTTATTTTTGTACAATAAAGAGTTTACATACATACATACATACATACATTGCAAAAAAATAGACATCCCCAATTGGTGTGAATTGTCCCATGATATTTATTTATTTATTTATTTATTGCAAGTCACATTACAGTTTAAAGGTTGAAATATAATAATCAGGGGCTAAATTCACGAACGGCCCAACACGGTTTGCGAGTGGTAATTCAATCGTTTGCGAGAGGATAGGGACGAACTGCTATTCTGGATCTCCAAAAATCACTGGTTTGCGAGAGGTTTGGGATGAGCTTTATTTATTTACAAAGCGAATTAACTTCAAAATAAGGCTCATCCCAAGCTCAGCCCATCCTTATCTTCTCGCAAACGATTGAATTGTAAGTAATAAAACACGAGATCCGCCATAATGCTTTTATTTCATATCGTCTGTCCCTCTCTAACACATTACGTTAACCCTATATAAACTAATCTTCTCTTTCATTCATCGCTCAAACTCACTATTCATACGTCTCTGTCTTACATCAATAAAATCACGCATTCTGTCTCTTTCGCACCCTGACGTTCCTATTAAGTATCGCCTTACATGCCCTCTGAAATATATATATACAAAAATCTTTTTGTATATTTATATTTCACTAACCTTACATGTCCTAGCATTAAACAAAGTATTTTAATCCAAATACCTTACTGTCTAACGCTAACGTTTGAAATTAAAGCAAATTTTTAAGTTATGTATTTTACTTTTACTCTTTAACTTTAATTTTGATTCTTTTACACTATTTTAGTAGGTACTGTTTCTATATGCTTCTAAATTATACTTAATTACAAGAGATTTGCTTTAACTTCAACTCATTACAATTTACAATGTATATCACTAAGAGTAAATAACAAAAAAAAAAATTTTAGCTCTAAGTTTAGCTCTAAGTTAAGTTAACATAGTTAAGTTACTGTTATACAAATTAAAAAGAGATGTATACTTGAAAACAATACAGAGTTTACTTGAAATACTGTTGTTTTTATTTTAAATTTTTCCTTATCTACATGTTTAACTTTTAATGGATTTTAATTGCAGTATCTTATTTAAACTGTTTTTACAATATTTTATGTAATTTAAGATTTAACTTATTTATACATACATAGATTGACTTTACTTTTTACTGAGCTGCAATGGCTAATTTATTTATACAATGCTATTTATAGATTTATGTAATCTATTTATTATATAGGTAATATTTTATTAGTTAAGTATTTATTTTTATACAACTTTAGTATGTTATTTTTATGTCTTTAAGGTATATCTATGTAGTTATGAGTCTAGCTTACAATGGTTATAGCTTTCAAAAATAAAATATTATGTTTTCCTTTGGTAACATAGTATTTTAGTTGAATTAAGTACTTATAATTATTTTATAATGACTGTAACATATGATTTTAGCTATGTTAGGTATCTATTTACTTAGTACATAGTATGAATAAAAGTTATGTTCACTAATAAACTTCAAATGGAATGATTTTAGTTATCTATTTACCTCAATACATAGTACAAATGTATAAAAAAAATATGTTTACTAATAAACTTTATATGTAATGAACTATAGTAAAAGTATAGTTGTGTATAAACTAATTGAGTAGGTACATTAATCAAAGTATGAATTTGGTACATTAGTAACGCGACCTCGTGACGTCACGAATTTCTTGTATTGTCCGGGTGTATTGTCATGTCCTTGGTCATCATCATCATCATCATCAATATGGTTGTGGCAGGTCTGAATGTTACTGGTGCCGTCATCTGTGTGGTCATCATAATTCTGGTCTGGGCAGGTGTGGTTGTCTCTGGTGCTGTCATCTCCTTGGTCATCAATGGGAATGCTGTTTACTGTGCTGTTGTCACATAGAATAAGATCTGAAATTAAGTCAAGATTATGCGGGTTGTTTAGAATTTTTAGGAATTGAACATGGACTATTTTCTTTTTCTCTGGCTTCTGTATGTCTTGAATCTCATAACAAACTGAACCGACTCTTCGAATAACTTTAAATGGTCCTTTATATCTCGGAGTAAGTTTGTTATCTGTTGGTTTATACCATTCATATAGTACATAGCTGCCTTCAGTTATATTATGTTGTAATCTTCTTAGGTCGAAATTTTTCTTGTTGTATTCATGTATATTGTTTATGTTTTGTAAGGCTGTTTTTCTTGCATTTGTTAAAAATTCTAATTGATGAGCTCTGTCAATGTCTTCTATGATTGTTCCGAAATGTATCTCATTAGGTGGTATTCTAGGATGGTATCCAAACATTAAATAAAATGGTGAATGTCCTGTGGTCTTCTGTTTTGAAATATTTATGGCTAATATTGCCTTTGGTAACAGTTTATCCCAATCTGTGTTATTATTCAATGCAAACTTGGTCAATGTAGAAATAATATTGGCATTTGCCCTTTCAACTAAGCCGTTACTTTGTGCTGTATATGGGGTGGTAGTTATGTGTTCTATACCATATTTTGAGAAAAAATTCTGTGTCAATTGGCTGGTAAAACATGGTGCGCCATCAGATATATAGGTCAATGGTGGGCCATATATATGAATGAGGTCATTTTCTATAATTTCAATTACACTCTGTGCTGACAATGTGCATGTAGGCTTTGCAAATATATACCGTGTCGCATGATCTATGTGTACAAATATGTATAGGTTACCTGATGCTGTTGGTGGTAGTGCCACAATATGATCGGATGAAACGACTTGCATTGGTGTATTGGGTATCGGTCGTTGCCCCATTTTTCCGTATGTTAATTTGGTACGTCGGTTAACTTTTGCACAGGTAATACATGCTGAAGTATATGCTTTCACATCCTTACGAAGTGTTCTCCACCAGTATTTACTTCTAATCTTAGTCATTGTTGTGCTGAAATCCAAATGCCCATTCTCGTCATGTGCTATTTTAATGATGGATGTTCTGAGACTCTGTGGAACTACAATTTTCTTGTTGTTCATTATTTCTTCTTTGTTAATGTGTAATAAAATGCCATCTTCTAGTCTGAATGAATCTTGTATTTGTTTTAAATGTTGTGTGGTTTTTTCTTTGGCCAACTTAGTTTTAACTTGCTGTATGAACTGATCTTTGTCTTGGGCTAACTTTAACTTTTCTGAATTACTGCTGACAATCATTAAACATATTTCATTTAAAGGATATCGAGATAAATGGTCTGCAACTGCGTTTTGCTTGCCTGGTCGATGTAATGGTGTAAAATTAAAAGGTGCCAAGTCTATGACATACCTTGCAAATTTTCTATTTAATTTTGCCTTGTTAATGATGTATGCTGTCGAATAACTGTCAGTTATTAACTTAAATTCCATGCCCAATAGGTAAATTCTGAATTTGTTTACAATTGCCCAATGTACTGCTGTCACTTCAAGTTCATTGATATGGTATCGTGTTTCTGTATCTTTGAGACATCGGCTTGCATATTCTATAACCTTCTTTTCTCCGTTTTGTATTTGAAATAAACATGCGCCCATTCCCTGGTAACTACTGTCAGTTTCTACTATTGTTTCTGCATTTTGTTGGAAGTTGGTTAAAACTGGCGCAGTTGTCACAAGTTTCTTTAATGTCAAAAATGCGTTTTGTTGTTCTTCTGAAAGTGTCACTTGTTTATTTTTAATTTTGTCTTGTTTATTTGTTTGGTTTATGGGTTGCATTTCTGATTTATTTTTCTTTAATAATGCTTGCAGTGGTTGTGCTATTAACGCATAATTTTGAATAAATTTTCTAAATGTTCCTGTAAATCCTAAAAATGATCGAATTTCTGTGATCGTTGATAAAGTTTTGTATTGGTCAACTGCAGCTGTTCGCTTTGGATCCATTTTTTCTTCCTTGTGACCAATGATTTTTCCGAATAATGGAATTTCTGTGTTGATAAAAATACATTTTTCTTTGTTAAGTTTTAAATTTTTTTTTCTTGTCAGGTCAAATACTTGTTTTAATATCTGAATGAAATCTTCAAAATCTGATGAGCCTCCGGTGATATCATCAAAATATGCTCTTACCCCCTTGTCATACAAACTTCCATAGGTCGATTTTATGACTTTTGACATTATTGACGGTCCTCCAACAAGTCCAAACATGACTCGCATGAACTCCACATGGTAATCTTGTGTCACTACAGCTGTTTTAAAAATATCTTGCTCTCTGATGCAAATATTATGGTATGCATGATAAATATCTAATTTAAACTTGTATACAAACTGGGAAATAGTTGTTATAATGTCATCCATTCGTTCAATTGGTTGTGCATCTAAAATAGTGACTGGGTTTATGGTTCTAGAATAATCTACAACTGGCCTGTATGGTGTTGTGTTATGAAATGGTTGTTCAACAACAAACATAGGTGCGGCATATGGTGAATTTGAAAATCTGCATATCTTTTGATCCAGCCATTTTTCTATTGTTTGTTTTAAAAATAAGCGCTCAGGTTCTGGCAATCTGTATGGTTTGCAACTTATAGGTTTATCATGCTTTAAATTTATCTCAAGCTCAAAATCTGGGAATTTTCCTATATCATTTTCACTATTTTTAAAAATATCTTCATACTCTGAGACTAACTTCATGACTTTAGATTTATTTTCGTGAGAAATTTCTTGAATAGCAATGTTATTACTTATGCAGCAGGCAATCGAAGCACATTCTTTGTTAGTTGATGGGAAATATTCAGTATGTGTTGGCGTTACAATACATATTTTGCCATCAGGTTCATGTATTATGCGGGCATACACAGCATATTGCCAATCTTTACCAATTATCATTGGCACTGGTAAATTGTCACAGACAGCGATTTGAGGCATAACATAGTCAATTTTTCCTACCTGTATTCTTGCAGACAGCCATCCAATTGGTGTAAATATGTTTCCTGCAACCTTGTAGTTTCCTTTATCCCAAGGGTATACTTCTGTATCTTGAGGTAATACATTTTTGTCTATAATTGTGATAACAGATCCTGAATCTGGAAGTGCATTCAATTTCAAAGACCCATTTATTATAATTGGTATTAAAGTTATGTTTGGTCTGTCATTTTGTATACAGCCAACTTGCTTGTGAAAAGATGTTTTGTTGTTATTAAATCCTGTACTTGTAGATGGTTGTTGTTTAACAAAATTTTGCTCAGCTGGTTTGGTCTTCACATTTGAATTTGAATTGACATTTAAATTTGTGGGGTTTCCTGGAAATTTACAATCATAAGACACATGACCTTTCATTCTGCATCGGTAACATATTTGTTCATTTTTCTTGTCTGTTGACGGGTTAAATTTGGGTATATATTTGTTGTGTTTAGGTTGCTCCATGACATTATTACTAGCGGTACTAGTACTTACGGTCTCAGTTCGGTAAAACTTATCCTTAGGTATGATCTTTCTTATGTTGTCGAGCGCAGTAGCGTGTGCTAGCAGTTCTTCCACATTGGTACAGCAATGCGTTGCCAATGGAATTGACCAACGCGTATCATAAATGCCCTCTAGGATCAATGAAACCTTGTCAACTTCTGGAATTAAACATGGTGATTTAGTAAATATTGCATTTTTACTGTAAATATACTCGGTGATTGTTTCCGTGTTTCTTAGCGTTCTTTTAGCTTGATACGTAATGAATTCTGCAAATGACATCTTTAACGAGAAACGCTCACATAGTTTACCTTTCCAATCGTGCCAATTTACAATACTTTTACCTACAGCTCTGTTCCAATCGTTTGCCGGACCTCTCAGTCTCATTGCAGCATTGACTAGCATTAAATTTTCTGACCAATTTGCCAAACCTCCAATTCTTTCTACCTGTTTTACCCATTCTGATGCATTTTCCGTTTTATTGCCACCAAATAACGGAATAGCCTGGCTTGTATCCGTCGTTGAAAAGACTTGTATTTTAGATTGCATGGGATTTGCCATTTGTTGCAAGATTATAGATTGAGTTTGCAATATTTGCAATAAAGTTTGATCAAAATTTGACGTACCTGTTGATGGATTGTTTGTTACCTCATCGTGTTGTAGTTGTTGTAATTGAATCTGAAGATTTTTAAGTTCAAGTTGTTCCGACATGCGTTTGGTGCGCTCCATTTTGTAGTCATCCAAAATACCATTTTCAAGCTTTGTGACGTTATCTTGGTGAAGTCTGTTCACCAATTCGGCCTTGTTACCACTTGTAGGCAAATATCGTGTCTTGAGTTCTTCTTTAAGCTGTATAATCGTAAAACGATCGAGATCTTCTATGTTCGTCGATTCCATGATGATGTGGATATTCTAAGTAGGGACGTATGTTCGTAATTTAGCTGAAATAAAACGTATTTCGCGTGCACTGATTGATTATGAAACGTATAATCAATACTTTTTACTTTTTTAACGTATTCTACTACCGAATTATAAAAGATTACTTTTTTCCCGATTTTTCTCCGTAGCGCCATGTAAGTAATAAAACACGAGATCCGCCATAATGCTTTTATTTCATATCGTCTGTCCCTCTCTAACACATTACGTTAACCCTATATAAACTAATCTTCTCTTTCATTCATCGCTCAAACTCACTATTCATACGTCTCTGTCTTACATCAATAAAATCACGCATTCTGTCTCTTTCGCACCCTGACGTTCCTATTAAGTATCGCCTTACAGAATTACCGCTCGTAAACCTTGTTGGCCGTTCCTGAATTTAGACCCTGGTAGTACAAATGTGACGGCCTGCAAGGGATGGCAACATAAATAAATATTGTTGTTACATCGATATCATAACACCCCTATAATATGTTCAGAAGCGATAAGTAAATAACCTATATTTGTTCCTGAGTTATGGATGTTTTCTATGTATTAATTATTTATTTGTCTATATAAGTATGTTTATCGTCGTCTAGTACCCATAGTACAAGCTTTGCTTAGTTTGGGACTAGGTCGATTTGTGTAAGATTGTCCCCTAATAAGTATTTATTTTTTATTTATTATAAAACCTGTGTCAGCGTATCTGTGGCTACTTCATAATGTTTCCATTATAGTATCAAAATCGCTACTTTAATTACATTAAATTTTCGAACATCTCCTTTAGACAAAAGAATCATAATTTGGTTGTGAAGGCGGGCTTCAATGTGAAATTCTTGTTCCAAACATTTTTTAAATATATTACAATCGATTTGAGAATCAGAATCGAGTCAAGTCTAGATTGTTTATGAATTTAAAAATATGTAAATATCCGTCTTTTGTTTCGAATTCGAACTGTCAAAGAACAAAATAAAGTTACCGTATTTTGTGATGTGGAATTATCTGGTAAAAAAAAAAATGACGGAGACTTGTGACATGGATGTAGATAAAATTATGTATGCGGCTGTGCATAATTAGGAGTAAACACTCGTAACGTGTTATCTTATTATGAAAATAACCTTCGGTTCGGTACATAAAACCGGGTACGTATTACATAACCGAAGTATGAAAGACCGAATGTATTAAAACATCGAATGGGTCAAAAGACCGACACGATTTTTTTCTGAAACCGTAAACTTTTCAGAATTTATTAAAACGGCATCATACAGAACCCATTAGGTTATGTTAGGTTTGTTTTATAACAATCTTAAAAAGTTAACGGTTTCAGAAAAAAATCGTGTCGGTCTTTTGACCCATTCGATGTTTTAATACATTCGGTCTTTCGTACTTCGGTATTGTAATACATACCCATAAAACCACACTCGTGTTTTAATGCCTCTCATTATGCACCAGTCATAAATAAGTACAAGTATTATTGTTATATAATTTTAAAACGTGAATTATAAAATTACATTATCCAATGTAGTTATGATAGTATGGGCTATCTGATTCTGCTACACATTAGTAATCTGTCACTTATTAACACTAGTTTTTACACGCTTTATATTAGCTTCACCTGTATGTTTGTATGTATGTATGTTTGTATGTATGTTTGTTTGTAACCGACTCCTTAGGGCGCGATTTTGACCCACTTCCCGGTTTCCGATTGAGCTGAAATTTTGCACATATGTGTAAATTGGATGACAATGCAATATTATTGTAACATGGAGCTGATCTGATGATGGAGCTGGATGATGGCCATAGGAACTATGTAATAAAACAACACAATCCCGTCGAGTTTGGGCTCGTTTGATTCGTCTTGACGAGCACTTTGATCCCAGATGGTAACCAGGGTCTGATGATGGAGCTGGAAGATGGCCAAAGGCACTCCACAATAAAACGACACAACCCCATCGAGTTTGGGCTCGTTTGATTCGTCTTGACGAGCACTTTGATCCCATATGGTAACCAGGGTCTGATGATGGAGCTGGAAGATGGCCAAAGGCACTCCACAATAAAACGACACAACCCCATCGATTTTGGGCTCGTTTGATTCGTCTTGACGAGCACTTTGATCCCATATGGTAACCAGGGTCTGATGATGGAGCTGGAAGATGGCCAAAGGCACTCCACAATAAAACGAAACAACCCCATCGAGTTTGGGCTCGTTTGATTCGTTTTGACGAGTACTTTGGTCCTAGATGGTAACAAGAGTCTGATGATGGAGCTGGAAGGGGGGTAGGTGGCGGGTTGGGGGGGGAATGGGGTATGGGGTAAGGGGGTCGGGGGTTTAGAGGGTTATGTGTTAGGGTGTGGCGGTTGGGGTTAGGGGTTGGGGGGGGGGTTTACGGGAAATAGGGTGGGGGTGTTGGGGGGTTCGGGGGTAAGTGATTTTGGGGGGTTGTGGGAAATGGGGAGGGGGTAAGAGGCCTAGATGGTAACAAGGGTTTGATGATGGAACTGGAAGGGGGGGCGGTAGGTGGCGGGGTGGGGGGTGTGGGAGGGGTGGGGTGGGGGGGGCATGTGACGGGTGGGGGTGGGGGGGTGGGGGGTTTTCCGGGGGTATGGGGGTTCGGTGTTAGGAAGGTTGGGTTTAGGTGGTTCGGGGGTTTGTAAAATGAGGACGGGGTAAGGGGGTTTAGGGGATTGGGGGTAAGGGTGTGGGGTTTGGGGGGGGTTGGGGAAATGGGGTGGGGGATGTTGGGGGGTTGGGTTTAGGGGGTTTAGGGGTTGTAGGTGAGGGGGTAAAGTTAGAAAGAAAAAAATGCAACTAAAAAATAGAAAATAAATAATAGTTTAAAAAAACTAAAAAACACGCTTTAAAAAATAAAAAATAAATTTTAATAAATTTCCATTCACTATTCTTATAGTGCAGTAAAAAATCTTAATAAGCAATTATTATATTGTTATATCCAGATCAAAATTTGTAAATAATTCTATCTGGATATAACAATATAATAATTGCTTATTAAGATTTTTTACTGCACTATAAGAATAGTGAATGGAAATTTATTAAAATTTATTTTTTATTTTTTAAAGCGTGTTTTTTAGTTTTTTTAAACTATTATTGTAAATAAGATATCCGGTTATCATCATATATTGGATATATGATGGATATATTTGCATCGTCAGTCATGAGCATACGTCGCACTCCAGCGGGCATTTTGGGGGCACGTCATTTGGTATGGTTTACAAAAAATATTTGAATTAACGAGTATATGTACTTAGTATTTGCAACATACTCGTTATCAATCTTAAATTGTCTACGTAATACTCTTTGAAGTGGTAACTGATAGCGATAGCCCATTTAAGTGGTGGCATGTCAGAATGCTAGATAAGGTTCACAAATCAATCAATTCATTTTCGAGTAGTCAGAATAAGGTATTTGTACTTAGTATTTGGTACCTAGTATTTGTAATGTGCAATTCCAAATATCTTAGCAACTAAGGCTGTACGTTAGTTAGGTTTTTATTTTTTTATATCCATTCTATTTTAAATAAAAGTAAGATTGCATAGTATGTGGTATATTTATTGTGGCCACTTAAATGGGCTATCAGTTATCACTTCAAAGAGTATCTATACATTAAAGACTAATAAATGATAACGGGTAACTAATTAACTATGTTACAAATACTAAGTGCATTATAGTACTCGTAAGTTAAGATTTTTTTTGTAAACCTTACCTTGCGCCCAAAATGCCCGCTGGAGTGTGAAGTATGGTCATAAGACCAATTTCTGAGCCCCTAAGAGCCACTTGCACAGTTCAGGGTTAAAAAATTAAATCGGTAACCCTGGGTTAAGAATGAAAGATCCATACAATTTGACAGTTGTTAACCCTGGGTTAGCAGTTAACTCGGAGTTAAGTAGCTAACCCAGGTCCGCGCAAGTCCGCCTAAGAAGTGTAAAAACCGGTCAATAGCGAGTAGGACTCGTACTCCGTACAATGTTTATAAAACAGCTCAATGAAAATCGCCGAAATGTAAGCACTAAAATAGCAAACTTTTTGAAAAATCATCTAAACAGCACAGAGGCGCTACCACGAAATTCGAAAATCGAAGTTCGTATCGCATTATCCCTCTCACTCTCGTGTCAAATCATATTAGCGTGAGCGGGACGGCACGAAACGAAGTTCGAATTATGCACTTCGTGGTAGGGCCTCAGGGTCGCTCGCTCGAATACGCGCGGCCATGACAGACTAGACTATGGCTGTTAATCGTTGCCTAGCAACTGTCAGCTGTCGCCTAGCAACCAGAGCCGCAGTTAAAAACGCTGAAAAATAAAAATAAACTTATTCAGTGTTCTATCGCTCTATTTATTGTAAAATCGTAACTTAAGCCATTTAATTTTTGTTTATAACTTATAATGTCTCACGATAGCTCCAATAACTCTATTATCGACTTTCACCTATCTATCAGATAAGATACGGATAACAGTTTGTTTGCATCGGAGGTCGAAATGTCATTTGTCTTAACTCTTACGTAACCGACTGGCTAGATATGGAACACGTGAGCATTGGAAGTGTTATCGGAAATCATCTGTTGCTTGGACGAAAAAGTCTATTTGAGGGTTCTGTTCCCCAAAATGCAAAAAGGATCCTTTATAGGATGGAAATCCTTTAAAGGTTACGACGAAAATGAATATTATGAGTCATTGAATGATCGTATTTAGTTAAAGAAAAAGTCCGAAACTAATCCCTTATAACAGACATACAAACGCATAAACACGCAACTTCTTACCTCAAAAGCTGCTGCTCTCTGTTCCGTCGTGGGCGAAATCAGCGAAATGTAACTTTGTTAAACTAAACCAACGATTTCTTAAAGGTGGTCCACGGAATCCTAGGATTTCATATTCGATTCGTTTCATTTGTTCTTGAAAATATATAGCCAAAAACTGACAACTCCTGATTCAAATCATCCACATTGTAGAGCAGAAATAAATGTCTGTGCAGAAAAACATTACTTACATGACATGCAATCTAATAATAAGGCGCTACATGCTATGGAAGTAGGCATAAAGAAATCTATTTCTACCAGGCCGATTTTCTTTTTTATCAGTAGCCATTAAAAGAGCGATTAAACAACCATTAAACATGACCTACAGCAACGCCTAATGCCAAGGAAGCCGAAAACTAAATAAATAATAAATAACACAAAAACAATGCTCATCAAACTGTAGGTACAAAATCAGACTAAACGCTTTCTCTTAAGACTGAAAATCCTTTCTGTCATTACCACTGTAGTAGTTAATCATCAATGAATCACGTTGACAGTTCAGACGCATGTACTAAGTTTTTTTAACGACACCAACGACACACAAGTCAAATTTATTTTTGATTAATATACCTTTTGGATATGTTGCTACCAATTTATCATTTGTTTTTGGCACGTCAAAAATTTAAAAGAAAACACGATCCAGAGACAAGAGTTTTAAGCTTTCTCTGCATCTAAGAAGGTTCAAACTGGCCAGTTCGTATTCTTGGATAATTAAAAAAACTTTTTAATATTTTTAAATAGTTACAACGGCTGTTTTGTTTTGATAACGTGCGTTGTGTCGACTTTTGACATGAGTATGTTTTGTATGACATACATAAGTATATAGCCTTGGTTTAAAAATAATTGAAACGTGAGAAGATACTAAGGGAAAGTATTTTTGGAATTCTCGACTGGGATCTACGTGTTTATGATGTAACCTTGCCAGTTTATAGCGAATGGATGCTTCTAGAAATGTACGAATAGTGCATTCGTCTCAAACAGTTAATGAATGAAGTGCCTTAGATTTTATTACCAAATGGGAAAGAAAAGACGTCCATTGCTGAACATAGGCCTCTCCCAAGGTTCACAAAACAGATCGGTCCTGCGCCATCCGCATCCAACAGTCGTCGCTCTATTTGTTGGAGGCCTACCTACACTGCGTCTTCCGGTCATGGACGCCATTCGGGAAACTTGGCCCCATCGGCCATCAGTTCTAAGAGTGATGTGCCCTGCCCACTGCCACATGAGTCTGATGATTCCTCGAGCTACGTCATAAAGAATTTGTGTGATTGACACCTAATCAGTAAATTTAAATAAAATCATACATGTGCTACTAAAATCATGACTAGTTCCTTGAACTTTGCCGTAGGCGGATAAAAAGTTACTGGGTTACTCGGTAACCCAAGCAAGTAAAAAGTGCAAAAAACACTAACGGACTTCCCACATCAGATTTGTTTCAATCAATCGTGACATGACAATTGAAAGTGCTATCACTTGCGTCACTGATAAATTTTAATTCTCTCAAGATCCATTAAAATCGAACTCTATCTACGTCACACACGGCTGAAATTAGCTTGCTCCAATTGTTATAGCACAGCTGTTGTTTGACATTGACATTGAAACTTTTATTTTGGTAACGCTGAATAAGAAACCAAGATAACGATTTATGTAGATCGAGTGAGTATAGACTTTAATTCCGTGGCGGAGAGGCTAGGGTGTGTGCGTTGTTTTTTTTGTTTCTGTGTATCAAGGTTTTGTATGTTTTGGCCGGATCTTGATAATATATCGCTGGATTATCAGCTTTATTTGGGTTGAATGAACGATTGTGGCTTGTGGTTGGTGTGGACTTTATAAAAACACTCATGACTGGAGATGGTATCACGCGCTTTCCACTCTGCTAAAAACTATGTCATGCTACTCCTCACTAATATTATAAACGCTACAGTTGTCTGTATGTTATGTACCGTTTCACGCTTAACCGCTGCACCGATTTAGATGTGGACGCGGTTTGAGACCCTGGAAAGGACGTGCAAAGAACAGTTTTCAACCGACTTCATGTCAGAAAATTGCATAACTCCTGCGAGTTTCTTAGGGTAAGTTTTTAAATATCGGAAGTTAATTATATCGAATAAATAAATAACTAAATATCACGGGACAATTCACATCAATTGACCTAGTCCCAAAGTAATCAAAGCTTGTGTTATGTTTACTAGAGTACTAGGTAACGGATAAACATACTCATATATATATATATATATAATATCTGCCCCGACGCGGGAATTTACCCCGGGACCTCAAGCGTCATAGTCAGGTTCTCTAACCACTAGGCCATATTTGGGCCCAATTGCATAACAAAGTACCTACAGCTAATATTACAAGCGGAACTCTCGCTTCAGTTATATTAACTAGAAAGGGAGTTCCGCTTGTAGGTAATATAAGTTGTACTTTGTTATGCAATTGGGCCTGTCGTCAATATTAAGTTGAATTGTGTTGTGGGTAGACCACTGTCGGCTGCAAGGCCGACATCATGCTGAGTTGGAGCCATTTCATGGCAATTAAACTCTGTTTCCATTTATCTTTCTTTAAAAAAAACCACGTCACGAATAAAAATGTTTTTCTATCTTTTTTTAATGTATTAAAATATTGAACGGGGAAACGGCCAAAGTTTTTTTACTTAAAGTTAAACCATTAACGATCTTAAAAGTTAGAAAAAAAACCCTTCTCGATGTTATAAACCCATTCGATATTTTAATACATTCGATGTATTCATACTATTATCTATTTAGTTAGATACATACATATACGTTTTTTTTATTATAGATATTATTGTGCGTGTTAAACTCTAGGTCATGCTCCTTGAACCGGCCAATCAGAGTGCATTTTACCGATTTTTTCATACCATTCCATTAGCCTTCGTATGACATTTTTATGCTTTTTCTGTGACTGTTAGAAGCCGGCGACGTAACGAACGGCTTGCACGTGTGCCGTTACCACGTTCGTCGTTCAGTGATTATGATTACCGCCGTGACTCAGCTGATAACTGATAAGCGAGAACAACACGAGTATAGGTAACGCCATGAGAGTTGAGGTCACGCATACAACAACACGTCATGTAATTACAAGACTCAACAGTGAATTACAAGTTCGACTAAACATTTCTTCAACCAATTTCGTTAAGAACTATTTAGGAAAATACATCTAGTTAAAACAAAAAAGAAAATAAAATATTTTGATCTATTTTATTTAAATCAGATAAGCATATTTTTCGCTATTTATAAAATACCGATTTTTTTGTTACGAATATTTCTTATCAGTTACAAATTCTTTTATTTCAAAAATAGGTTATATGAAAAAAGAAAAATATAATATGCATAGTATTGCCTACGCAAATACCTACGTATTTCATCATAAGATTGTATAAACTCACATTTTCATTCACTCATTAATTTCATTCATTCACTACTTTTTTTTTGCAATCAGTACTTTTTGTAGCTGTTTGTGTAATCATTCGCCTCAACTCTCGTGGCGTTACCTATACTTAGTTATTCAGCCCAGTTTACATTCTCAAGAAAAACCGTGCAAGTTGAAATCAAAATTCAAAAATCAAAACGTTTATTCTGCTTACTTAGGCCGCAAAGGGTTCTTTTACATGCCCCTTTTTTAAAACTACCTACCAGCGCTTTCGGAAGGACCATCATTGACAAGAAGAATGCGCCGCAAGAAACTTGACAGACCCAAGACTCGCCAAACAGATCGGTCCCTTGCCATCCGCATCCAACGCGATTCCGCAACCTTAACCAGGTCGTCGCTCCATCTTGTTGGAGGCCTACCTACACTGCCTCTACCAGTCCGTGGACGCCACTCAAGAACCTTTTTTCCCCATCGGCCATCAGTTCTACGAGCGATGTGCCCAGCCCATTGCCACTTGAGTCTGGCGATACTTCGAGCTATGTCGGTGACTTTAGTTCTTGCGCGGATTTCATCATTTCTAAGGCGATCCCGCAGAGAAACTCCTAGCATAGCCCTCTCCATTGCCCTCCGAGTGATTTTGAGCTTTCATGATCTTTACGGTGAAGGTAAACGTCATGAGGAACCTGGATCTGCGAAGAAATTCAATTAACAACTAACTGAAGCTACGGCCCGAGGCCTCTCATTCTGAGAGGACGTATTTAGGCCGAGATGATGATGATGATTGCATTGTATTCACTACCGAGCATATCAAAAGGGATACTACGATACAAGTAATTGTATTTCGATTTTCTAACTAACCGTATAGTGATGTCACCAACCGCTACCGCTTCCAACGTTCCGTTTCTTTGTGGGCGTGCATCAATAGGTAGGATATCATAACAATCGTAAGTAGCCTCGCTGACTGCCAGTAGTGTGGGTAATTAGGTGTACACTGCACACGTCATCTGACCTTGGAGTGTAGGGCTGGCAAAACTAAAACAGGGTTTTCATGTTATTCTTGCAAGTCGCGAAGGCGAGCTTGCTTTACTCGTGATTGAACGTGTGCTTATTTGTAATAATGTTAATTATTTATTTAAAAACTGACACTAAAATTTATTACAAGAGGAATATAACTAGTGCCTGAATTGATTTTCTGTGTTTTAGGCAAAAGAACTGACTTAAATGTAATATAATCAACATTTAAGTTCCCTAATATACTAAACAATGCAAATATTATTAGGTTACATAATACTAAAAAAAAAAAATGTACGTAAAAACTACGGTAGGTAATGGTGGAAGGTGGTGCTATGTAAGATAATTTTTATAAGTTGTTAAATTGGTTTTATGATTAGTTTATTGCTTTTATTTGATTATATGTATATTTGTGCCGAATTTTGTGTATAAAATTATCTTTTTGTTCGTTATGGCTAAAATTGCCAAGAGCGCGAGGCCTAAAGAAAAAACTACAGTACTTAGGCATGTACATGTACAAAGCTCGGAACTTTCGCGTTTATTTCTACCTTGGTGTACATATATCTTTAAATTGTTTTTTTTTATAAAGCGTATTCTGAACATACAACAAAACTTTGAGATAGCGTTAAAACATAATGTAATTTGCTATGGTAAAGTAATGCTTCGTTTATGGGAAGGACCACGTATAAAATCAACATATCTATCTTAATCCTTAAGGCTAGATCTTCGAGTACACCGGGTATCCATAGGTAGTAGTGCTTACTTTTCATAAGATGGCCCCACTTGGACGTACCTAACCTATAACTAGACGGAGTCGCACTATGCGACGTCTCTCGATATGCACACACGTTCACACTAACCTTGATACTTGGTTTACACTCGCGTACGAGTGGCGAGACGAACTGCGGGACGAGCCACGAGACGAGAGTGTGAACAGGCGCGCCTCGCGCCTCGTCTCGTGATTTGCCTTGATTTTGAGGCTCGCGTCCGGAGCGAGACGACGAGGCGAGGCGCGAGGCGAGGTGACGTGACGAGGCGAGAGTGTAAATCAGGTATCACGATTCAAGCATTATTGTCCCGCAAAATCTGTACTCACTTAAAAATCACGATCACGATCAGGGATAAATAGGCATGATGACACTACTAATCAGCTGACTACTTTTTACGAGCTGTCAAATCACGTTTTTCCCGTAGATTTTGTATAGCAATTGCTAGCTATGACGTCATTTCTATGTCAACTCAATCTACTATTTATTTGTTTTACCCCGGCGCCACACATTACAAATGTTTCAACACATATTTAATCTATGGTTGATTGTATGGATGTTCTATTGAACAAATAAGCAAATACCGGTGCTACACATGTGATCAAATAACTGTGTTCAAACATTTGTAATATGTGTGGCGCCGGGGTTAAATTGGCTAAAAATCAAATTTTGCACTTAATTTAAAAACCGGCCAAGTGCGAGTCGGACTTGCGCACCGAGGGTTCCGTACAAATTTATATGTATCTATGAACATCAGTCTTAGCAGACTCCTGCTCCTAAGCAAAATGTGCGTAGTGTGGGATCATTGTAGATTGGTCACTGCTGATATAGACGGACAAACTAGATCTCGTTCAAACCAATTTTCGGTGGAAGTTTATATGGTAATGTACATCAAGTATTTTTTTTAGTTTTATCATTCTCTTATTTTAGAAGTTACAGGGGGGGGAGGGAAACACGTTTTACCACTTTGGAAGTCTCTCTCGCGCAAACTATTCAGTTTAGAAAAAAAATATATTAGAAACCTGAAAATCATTTTAGAATACCTATATACCCCACACGTATGGGTTTGATGAAAAAAAATTTTTGAGTTTCAGTTCTAAGTATGGGGAACCCCCAAAATTTATTGTTTTTTTTTCTATTTTTGTGTGAAAATCTTAATGTGGTTCACAGAATACATCTACTTACCAAGTTTCAACAGCATAGTTCTTATAATTTCGGAAAAAAGTGGCTGTGACAGACGGACGGCCAGACAGACAGACAGACATGACGACGAATCCATAAGGGTTCCGGTTTTTGCCATTTGGCTACGGAACCCTAAAAATCATCTAAAATAAAATGGTTTTTTTACAAGTGTCACGTCTTGGAATTATTTTTTATGGTGTCATAATCCCCATCAGTTTAAACACTTTTATTAGGTCGACTTGTATCTAACCTCGAACGAAATGTTTGGGCTTAGTAATGTTGTCTCATTGCAGGGCACAGGCCTCCTCTCTGATCAGACTCTATACTGAATTGAGTATTTAGAAAAGCCGAGTTTAGACCTGCAAGAAAAAACGTGCAAGTTGCATTACATTGCGTGCCTGTAACGCGAACGAGATTCAAGTGGTCAATCGAGCGCCGCAATGTAATGCAACTTAAACAGTTTTTCTTGCAGGTCCAAACTTTACTTTGCGATGTTTTAAATGGTAGAGCCATGTTGTAGCTAGCCGCTGCATCACGAATGGGCCGGCTCGTCCAGGGCAGTACCACCCTCTCACAGAACACCGGCGTGAAGCAGCAGTAATCCTGCTTGCGTTTCGTACGGTCAGTGAGAGTGCCGGGGGCCCAATACCTCACCCCTTCCCTCTTCCCCTCCCTCACCATCTTCCCCTGTTCCCTTTCCTTTAGGGCCGACAACGCACTGGCATCGCGTAAAGCGCTGCGGGTGTCTATGGACAGTGGTGATCATTTAACATCAGGTGACCCTCTAGTTCGTTTGTCTGGCCTTTCTAACATGAAAAAAAAATGGCGACCGTAGCTTTATCTAAACCGCTCGCGCCATCTGTTGCGGTCTAGAGCAACTATCGTAACACCACGCGACCTTGTCGCTAGGGCTGCCGGTGAGTCTAGAGTTATTTACAGAGCTTTGCTCGCACTGTTTTGTTTTGTTAGTAGATGCATATGCGGATTACTTGCGCATATATGTACTAACGAAACAAAGGTGAGAATTAATTTTCGATGATAAATTGTGAACTGTGAAAAATTTGACTATGGCTATCCCGTGGGAATCGTGCAAGGCGATCCAATCATCATTCATTCATCGATCATTATCATGTGTCACATAGCCTAGGAAAGGAAGATCTAGAGATAGGGGTCAATCTCGGGTCAGTTTTATGTAAAAAAATACACGTCGCTCTTGCCAATCACCAGAGTATAATAGTTCCGTAAAATAATTAAAATATAAGTAGTTTTAATCGTTAATTAATTAACATTTTGAATTTTGGGTTTGTCTTTAGTAATTCAACTAGATGATTTGGCTTATTTTTTATATCAACAAATATTTTAAAATCTAACACTAAGTTTAACATTTGGTAGCATAGCATACGGTTGTGGTAACTCTGAAGATGAGCTCTGGTTGAGTTCGAAACGCGTCAGTGTAGCTTGGTGGTGGTGATGGTTGGGTTTATGTGATTTGTGTGTGTTCGTACAGTGTGGAGGTGGAGGAACTGCATGAACGCACATTTCTTGCATAAACGTAACTATTGTAAGGTCGCGGGTGAGCAAAGTAATTGTTTTAGTTCATTAATATGGACCTCCGCAAAGTAACGCCTGATTCAATAAATTAGTCAGATTGCCTAGAAATTTGGTATACATATTTAGGTTGGATGATAATGCAAGAACATTTTTCCAGAAAGTAGTAAGCAAAAATAGATTGCATTATGAAATAAATCTTGTGTCAACCCTACGTAGTGCAGTATATCGCAAGGTCGCAGTATGCGCTGACCTTGCACAGCCGACTAACGCTGACTTTTAAAAACAAATGCAAACACGCTCTTATTATTCAGGCGTTAACGTCCAAAATACAAAGACGCGCATTTTTAAATTTGTAAAGTTATAAATCAACTTGCACTGCAAAAGATGCTGTCAACGCCCTTATTATAACTGTGTTAAGGATTAATTTTGGCAAATGCGTGCGCACTGAGCTCGGAAAGCTGTCTGAGAATTTTCTTTTAAATTTATGGCTATTTAGAATGTTGTTGCCAGTGTTAAATTTGAATGTTCTTTTTTTAAATATGAATCGGAATTTCGTGAACAATTTTGAGAGGAGAAACATTTTAAAGCTTAAGGAAAGAATCTACAGCTCTATCAGTAAACAATACTCTCTTTTTCTTTTTGGGCGATCGTATAAAAATAGAAATTAAATTGAGCTTTCAATTTTTGCACGTATAGTATCGTCGGATACGTGATCAAACCCGATAAATCGGTCTAAATGTTTTGGAGGGATTTTGAATTTAGAAGTTTTACATAATGTTATTTCTAACAGCCAATTACTTATTTAGGCCAACATTTTTTTTAAATGACTATACACACAAACCTTTAGCCGGGCCGCTTGCGTGTACCATGGAATCTGACCGTTGAATTCCGGGATTTCATACTTGCCAGAATTTTAGTCAATTCCCATTGAATTTCCCAAATATACGGCTGTCAATTACGTAGCTTAAAAAACTGAGAAATTTTATCAGTTGGGATTTAGGACCTTCACATGCATACATCCCGATTCCATGAGAATCATCATAGTCATCCCATCCTATATACGTCTCACTGTAGAGCACAGGCCTTCTCTCAGAATGAGAGGGCTTGGGCCGTAGTTTCCACGCGGGTCCAGTGCTGATTGGGAACTTTACACACACCATTGAACTTCTTGAGAATATATTTTTTTTCCATGAGAATATCGGGATTAAAAAATTGCCTTATGCATTCCACAGATCCAGGTATCTTCATATCAAATTTAATTCAGCCTTTTTTACGTGAACGTACACAGGAACAGGATTAGTAGGCTCACAATTCCTTTTTCATTAGTTGTCCTTGTATGTTGAAACATAACCTCAAAAGATCCGTCCGTCACACAAGATAAGTTTAAACCTACCCCCGTCATAGCCGTAATTTACGGCAGGGCTGGCAGCCGCGGAAAAAGGCCCCGGAAACATGCGTGTGGAGAGCGTGATGGATGTTCCGGAAGCGAGGATGCGGTGGCAACCCTACGTCGGATAAGTACTTGGCGACTATAGCACGGTCGCGGAAACTGAAGGGTGGAGCTGGAGACTTTCGCCTTTTTGACCTTGTTCTTGCTGCAAAGTTCAATGGCCTCAATATAAATGTAATTTTACTAAAAGGGGAATTTTAGAAATAGGGTTCAACTATATATTATTTCTAAGATTTTAGAAATTTTTGCATGGATCTGCTCAGAATCAATAGTACTATCGATTATAATGGAGTAAAAAAATGTCCCCGTATTTCATAAAAAAATAAGTGTCGGTTTTGTTATCTTTAATTAAACACCAATGTATGAGAAGTAACAAAACTGACTTCGGGACACTTTTTGTTCTTTCTGTAGAATCGATAGTGCTACTGATTCTGAATAGATCCATGCAATTTTTTTTAAATCTGTGAAAATAATGTATTGTACCTACCCTATTTTTGAAATTCCCCAAAAGATGTCATCAGAAAATACAATAATAAAAAAATATATACTCAATCCATTGTTGTCTAGCTAACAACTGTTTCACCTGTATAAATCTTATTAATTGTTTTTTTTTTAAATCAAAGTCTAAATTATTTTTCAGAAGTTGCGGGCTGCGTTGGCTATATACTCATTAAACTACTTGTAATTGCATTGTTCTTATATCTGTTTCTTTTTTCAGGTATGCCTTGTATTAGAGAAGAAGTCAGATGAAGGTAAAAAAAACAAATAGTTATGATTATTAATTTTGGAAAATCCAAATGACGGGGCAATCTGTTTAAAACTAAATTAGCATACGTCTAAGATCTTTTCTTACCGCTCTACGACCCAGAGAAGTTGTTTTAGTTTTTGTTACATTATCGTGTGAAACGACGAATTATTTCGTAGCAAACAAAACATAGTCTCTGCCTATTCCTTTGCCCTTTGCTGGGAAGGGTGGGTTGTATTATGTATGTACGTATTAAATTGACGGCACTGAGCACGATCGTTATTTATTGAAATTCTAGTCCAACTTTGTAGCATGATTATTCAATTATTCAAGCCGACGAGTGTAAACGTGCCATTACCTACAATGTAAAATATTTGACTGCGATCCAAATATATTCTAAAACAGTGTTGCACATTACGAATGTTTACAACTGCAATAGAGGTGATAAAAGTAATGTATTTGAAGTATTTAATGCGTTTGCGCATGCCATGCGCAGCTATTGACGTCCTTGTTACACCCCATTGAAGCGAGCGAGACGCTCTGAGACTATAACAGTGAAAAAAACCAGTGCAAGTCTGGTAAACGAGTGTCAACTTTATTTCGATTGACATAAAGTCTACACTTGTAACAATTAATAAAAAATGGTAGGATTTACCCGCGGCTTCGATCGTGTAAATCATTAGGTTTAATTAAAATTCCAGGAACTTACTAAATTCTTGTGCAAATTCTGAAAACTTCCATCGTGGCATTTTCGTTGTAGGAAATCTCATCGGTTAAGATTTTGCGTGGATCCCGTTGGAATATGGGATAAAAATTGTCCAATGTGATATTCCAGAGGTTCAGCTATTTACATACCAAATTTCAGCCTAATCTGACCAGCCGTTCTAGCGTGAAAGAGTAGCAAACACACATACATTACGCATTCACTCGCAAACTTTCGTATTTATTATATTAGTAGGAAGAAGAGACCAATAAACTGATAGCTTTACGTGATTTTTTATGTGGTAGAGGGAAAACGAGCAGGTGAGTTACCTGATGGAAAGCAATCAACGCCGCCCATGGACACCCACAACACAATACAAAACAGCAACACAAATAAGTGTTAATCAGGGTGTTGGAGCTTTTCATTTATGTTATAACTATTTAAATACAAGACCAATACAAACCGGGTAAAATTAATGGCGAAAATTAAAGAATTCTCGTTGATTTTATTCGTATCTATAATGTAATTTCTAGATATAGGTAGTTTCTAGCTTCTCGGATTCTAAAAGCGCGCTTCGATCCTAAGTAAATAGATTCCAAAAAGCCAGATTGTAGCATAGGTATCCTACTAATATTTTATGTGTGAAAGTTTGTAAAGATGTTTGGATGTTTGGATATTTGGATGTTTGTTACTCAATCACGCAATAACGGCTGAACGGATTTTCATGAAATTTGGTATGGAGATAGTGTGAGACCTTAGGAATAACATGGAATAGTTTTTATCCCGGGAATTTCATAGTTCCGGCGGGATAGCGAAAAAACGAATTCTTCGCGGACGGAGTCGTGGGTAACAGCTTGTTAATCAATAATAATAACAGCATCTATGAAACTGTGGGTGTTTAAATTTTAACCTATATGTATAGTTTAGATTTATTGTGGCACAAACACATTGCCAAGTGTTCGGTTTGGAATCCGCTTCGGTGAACTAAGAATATCGTTGCATTTTATTTTAAAATATATACGTTCGTTTCTTAATTTATAACGAAGTTTGTGTGAATTAAGCGACAGTTAAAAATTTAATGGTTGGCTGAGATTCAACAACTGCTGATCGTGCACATAGGTTCAGTTCAGGGTTATTACAGACAGACAGCATTTGAACCACAACGTAACTGCCACTGCCGACTGCTCGTACATTTTGATCACAGCTAGCGTCCAGTTTGCGTTGTTACCGGCTAGCCGGTAGGAGAAATAAGAGAACGAGGTTGTAAAAGAAAAATATAATACAATAGAAAATCATCATCATCATCATTAGCCTATGTTCGTCCACTGCTGGACATAGGCCTCTCCCATGGCACGCCACTGAGCACGATCCTCAGCCACTCTCATCCAGCTCTTGCCAGCCGCCTTACGAAGATCATCGCTCCACCGAGTCTGAGGACGTCCCACGCTACGTTTGCCGATCCGTGGTCTCCACTCAAGAACTCGTCGTCTACCCCAACGGTTATCGGTTCTTCGGGTTATATGGCCTGCCCATTGCCACTTCAGCGTGCTAATGCGGTGGGCTATGTCGATAACTTTGGTTCTCTGTCGGATCACTTCCTTACGAATTCGATCTTTTAGAGAAACTCCGAGCATAGCCCTTTCCATAGCACGTTGAGCAACTTTAAATTTGTGGACCAGCCCTACAGTGAGTGTCGATGTTTCGGCACCGAAAATATCTGTATACAAATTGTTCCAGTCAGCACTGCTCTTCAATCTAATATATAAAAATCTCGTATCACAGTGTTTATTATTGTATCACAGTGTTTGTTATTGAACTCCTCCGAAACGGCTTGACCGATTTTTATGATTTTTTTTCTCTGTATTTGGTAGATCTGGGAATAGGTCGTAGGCTACTTTTTATACCCCTATTCTTCGCGGATGGAGTCACGGGCTACAGCTAGTAAAATATAAAAAACAACACAGGCCTAGGTTTTCTGGTGGGAAGGCAGGGCAGGTTATTCACGTAGCCTCGGAGCGTCTAAAAAGGGTTCAGGCTTCACCGGTAGACCCGGCGGTCTGCTCCGAGGCGGTAGAGCACAACGTTGGTAGATTGGTTGCAATTAGTGTCCGACCGAAACACGATTTTTAGCCGAAACCGAAACCGAAACCGAATATTCGGTTTTTTTCTGATTTCGGCCGAAACCGAAACCGAAACCGAAAATTTTGAAGACGTATCATATCAAACAAAATATTCAAAATTACTTTACAAATCGTAAGGAAAAGGTTATTGCAAGGATTTCTTATATGAGAACAGATACTTTTTTTGTTAAACAAAATAAAAAACGTTTATTTTTAATGAAAAATGACTTAGCATAGGTATTATATTATTCAAAACAAACAACCTATTCTTATCACGTCTAAACTAAATTCACAATCCTAATATCAAACGTATTGTTCATTAATCACAGCATAAAATGCAGTAACAGATTCTAAAAAGTAAATAATAATTTAATAAATAAACAACATTCACCATATTTTGTCGCGCGCCATGATTGTGGTTCACAAACAAACGTCACAAACTGCACGCATACTAGGTACTATCGCTGGTCCCAGGCCCTATACTACGAAGCGCGAAATTCGAACTTCGTTTCATGCCGTTCCGCTCACGCTAATGGTATTTATTACGAGAGTGAGAGGGACCGCACGATCCGAACTTCGAAATTCGAATTTCGTAGTAACCCCCCAGCTGGGCCGGCCGCCGATGCATTACCAATACCTACCCGGCCGAGCGTGCCCGAATTAAGCCGAGCGCTCCCGATGCGAGAGCCGTGAGAGGCCGCGAAGTAATTTCGGCCCGGCCGAAGGTTTCGGCCGGATTCTGGCCGAAACCGAAACTTCGACCGAAATCACTTTTTTGGCCGAAATTGGCCGAAACCGAAACCGAAACCGAAACTTCGGTCGGACACTAGTTGCAATGTAGATTGGTAAGTAGAAACGGAAAAGGAAGGGCTGCAATAGCGGCAGCCCTTTATATTATAATACAAGATATTCAGAACAAATAGTATTTTACTGAGTATAATTACAATTATATTTGCAAAAAAATCGAATTTGGCATTTATAAGCCTTGCCAAATTGTAGAGCCAATGACAGGAAAAAACAAAAGAAAATCAATAATTCAGAATATAGAATTTTGTTTTTCTGTAAGCGGCCAGTTGCGCACCACAGAGGTTTGCCGTGTTACAGCGTGCAGTTTTGTTGACTGCAACGGTACTGCAATCGGAAGTGTATGGCCAGGTGGCAGATACGTTGCGGTTGGAATGCAGTCCGTCTGTAATGGCTCTTTTAACCTCGTACTCTACTCAGCCATAGGGGGGTATTTGCCATAGGCGCCACGCTTGGCAGGCGGGTTGACGATCACAGTTGGATACCGAAAATATCAAGGACGCTGCTGCCCGTCCTCCGGTATTACTGTCCGAATATCTTGTCATCCAATAAACCGCAGTGTCTCAAGTCAAAAGTCTTTGACTAGTGTGTGTTGCCTGCCAGTGATGACTTAATGTGGCCGCTAACGATGGGCTTCACAAGAAAGCTCAAAGTCACTCGAGGGCGATGGAGAGGGCTATGCTTGGAGATTCTCTGAGGGATCGCAATAGAAACGATGAAATCCGCACAAGAACTAAAAGTCAAGAACATAGCTAAGGTAGCGGATACGTTGGATGCGGATGGCGCAGGGCCGATCTGTTTGGCGAGCCTTGGGGGAGGCCTATGTACAGCAGTGGACGTCTTTCGGCTGAAATGATGATGATGATATAACCTCGTATATGCTTTTAAAAATGTTGCAGTACAAACATCTCCATTATTTACGGTCCAATATAGAGTACGTCGCCCCCAATCGCCATGACACTGTTTATTTGTGTCAGTATCATAATGAAATTTAATTAAGCTCACGCGCCGGACGGGAGCGTATTAGTGGATGTCTGGCCAAATAGATTTTTTTACGACCTTAAGGCTGACGCCGCACTGGAGGTCGCGATTGGTCGTGGCTGTTAACGAACATTCGGCTTTCCAGATATCGATCGAATTCGCACAAGTGACATGATTTTGTACTATAAACCTGTAGGCTTATTGTCTAGCGCGCTGGTGCTTGCTTTCGCATTCACTATTTCTTTCTGTCAAACGGTATAAGATGGTGAAAGAACGAGATGGTGAAAGCAAAGGCAAGCACTCGCGCGTTAGACAATATGACCTCAGGCCGGGGCCGCACTGGTAAGGCGACCGGCGACGCGACGCGACGGCTACTAAATCAAACATAGTTCGAGTTATGTGAGCGGCCGCAGCGGCTGCAGCGGCGACGGCGACTAAATCAACTATGTTTGATTTAGTCGCCGTCGCGTCGCGTCGCCGGCCGCCTTACCAGTGCGGCCCCGGCCTCAGAGGCCGTCTTGCTTAAGGCCCTATAGCCGCGATATAGGTATCAGTGTGGCCAGGGCCTAACATCACAATAAAGCTTTGTATATTTATGGACACTTGTTATGGCCGCCGGGAGTCCTAAGTCCTAACAGAACATCGTGCTATTAATTATTATACATATTACCAGTTTTATGTGAAGCGGTTATATGCGAGTGATGGAGACACTCAATCACTGATCATTGTTACATTTGTTAGTGAAATAATACTGATCACTCGCGTCTCGGCAGTAGCAGCCGTGGTGTGTGCGCCGAGGTGAAGGGCTACGGATTAAACCGAAACATGTCCAGTTAAACTCGTTAAAAGATGTGGGTGTGTTTTCACTATGAGTAAGTCGGTACTTTCATGTTCAAAGTTGCATTTCTTACAGAATATTATACACCGTGAAATTTAAGTGGTTGTTTTCCCGAAACGAGGTGATTTAGTATCGATTGTACAATCGATTTATAATTACTATTTTGACTAGAGTCAAAAACACAATTGTGAAAAACGAAAGTTGAAAATGACCGCAAACCAATAGTAACGCTTCGTTGGTACAAGTAGCGTACGATCGTACGATAGGTTAGGTACCAACGAAGCGTTACTATAATCGTTATATCGTTTGTACAATCGATACTAAATCACCTCGTTTCGGGAAAACAACCACTAAAATTTCACGGTGTAGTGGTCGTGACAGACGCGTGCACATACGCAATCGGTGGGCTTGCGTGGGAGCACAAGCCCTCTCTTTCTGAAAGGAGGCATGTGCCTTGCAGTGGGACGTTAGGCTGGGATGATGACCAGAGAGCGGAATTTTCATAGCAAAAATCAAACGTCAATAGAGTTGGAATGTTAATTTTTATCGACTTTTCCAGCTATCGATAAGCTTAATCTCAGATTATTTAAAAGCGAAAAAGTTTTTCGGGTGCGCCGACGGGATTCGAACCCACGTCTCCCGGGTATGCGCCCCAACGGGTGTTCTACCAATTGAACCACGTCGCATCCAACCGACTTTTAAATAATAAAACTAAAACTAACTATTAAACTATTAAACTATTTTTAAACTTTTTCGCTTTTAAATAATCTTAGATTCGGTGAGCAGCCGTACTGCTAATAAAATAAAAAAATATTTGAATAAATAGATGTGGTACATCATTTCTTACGCATTTCCAATGTAATTTGGAACGTAGTCGTAGCTTCTAATAGTTGCGAGGGATGTTACCACACGCCACTGTTGGCGTATGTAAGCGATTAAGAATCTCGGGGGAGTCGGTTGGATGCGACGTGGTTCAATTGGTAGAACACCCGTTGGGGCGCATACCCGGGAGACGTGGGTTCGAATCCCGTCGGCGCACCCGAAAAACTTTTTCGCTTTTAAATAATCTTAGATTCGGTGAGCAGCCGTACTGCTAATAAAATAAAAAAATATTTGAAGCTTAATCTCCTTTTGTATTACTGACTTTTATCATTTACCTCTTTGATTAGCGAGTTGACCATTTGACCTCTTTGATTACTTCACAGGGTGTTTCGAGTCCTTAGGTTGCATTATTAAAACTCATTATTAAAACTTACGTAGCTTTAAAGTTAAGTATGTAGTTCTTAAAATCATTATTTGATATTGTTTTTTATTTAAATGTTTTTCTTTATTTACTGTTGTTAATTATTACTAACGATAGGTTCATACGAAGTGATTAATTTTATTTGTATTTTTTTGTCTTATTTTGATTAATTTGACGTCTATTTTGTTAATCTAATATATAAAATCTCGTGTTTGATATCGAACTCCTCCGAGACGGCTTGACCGATTTTTATGAAACTTTTTTGTCTATATTCAGTAGGTCTGAGAATAGGTCGTAGGCTATTTTTCAACCGAAGAAAACAAAAGGAGGAGGTTCTCAATTCGACGTGTATATATATATATTTTTTTTATGTATGATCACGCCTAACTTTTTTTTTTGCGATTTTGATGATTCTTTTTTTATTGGAAAGCATATTCCCCGAGGGTGGTCCCATTTAAATTTGGAAACAATATTCCTACCCTAAGGGTAGAAAAACAGGGGATGATTGATTGTTCAGTTACTGATTGCACTATATGACCACGCATAACTTATTACAGAGTAGTCGGATTTTGATGATTCTTTTTTTATTGGAAAGCGTATACCTCAAGGGTGGTCCCATTTAAATTTGGAAATAATATTCCTACCCTAAGGGTAGGAAAACAGGGGATGATTGTCTAACTTTTTACAGAGTAGTCTGATTTTCATAATTCTTTTTTATTGGATAGATAGGGTATACCTTGAAGTTGGTATTATAAATTTGGAAAAAAAATACCCCAATGATGGAAAAAAAGTATAAAATAAAAACTTTTTAACAAAAAATTAAACCGCCGAAAAAACTGAAAAGCAAAAAATAATTACCTTTTTTGTTTGACCTTAATCTAGGTACCAGTTTGAAGTCGGTGCCTCAGCACGAGCCAGGAGGAGTGATAGAAGCCAATTAGGTAGACGGTTATAGGTTCACTCTTCCTGGCTAAGTGCTGAGGCACCGACTTCAAACTGGTACCTAGATTAAGGTCAAACAAAAAAGGTATTATTTTTTGCTTTTCAGTTTTTTCGGCGGTTTAATTTTTTGTTAAAAAGTTTTTAACAAAAACGCTGAGGGCCTGGGTTCGATTCCCAGCATTGGTCTTTTTTCTGGGGTTTTTTCTGTGCATCTATATTTCACTTTGTATTTAGTTTGTTTCACGGGATGACCGTAAAAGTAATAAAAAATGAAGTTGAAGAAAATAAAAACATAAATAGAAAAAGATACTTCATACTTAACTTGAAAAAGTTTTTATTATACCCTTTGCGTACGGAGTCGCCGGCAACAGCTAGTTAATAAATAAAGATAGGTACGTCTTGGAAATATACCGTTTAAATACAACGTTCCAACTCTATTGACGTTTGATTTTGCCATGAAAATTCCGCTCCTCTGATGATGATGAAGTTGAAACTGAAACGAGCAAGTGGATCAGATGGCTCATGCTTGCAAAATTATGACAGCGGTACTGATTCAAATTCACGATAACGCTTTTATGCGCTTTCAGTACTAAATGCGTTAATAGACATAGAACCTTTTCATACCCTGGAATAAAAAGATACAAATGGAACGGATTAATGGATGTCGCCATTTTTGTAACGCTCTACAAAAGATTTTTAAGTGCTATTTAGTATATTGTTATGTTAATGCCACACGCATAACAACGGATAATGTACAATCTAGCTTGTATATAGGGCGAGTTAAAGTGACCTTTAGCTTTAATATTAACATTAAAATGTCTCGCACAGTAACGTGAAACGTTCATGAAATGTTAAAACTACTCGTAGAAATGTAAATTTTATTATTTCGGGCTGTGGTTTTAAAGCATTTCAAACTGATATATATATTATTAAATACTTAATGTCACGATCACTACGAAGTGAAATTTTAAATGTGAGATGGAATCCCTTTGTCTTTTCAATGGACCACAAAGTTTATCGTTTAAATCCTTTAGCGGACTACAGCATTCACGGTGAAATAAACGGATAACTTGTCTTTTATGTAGTTTAGGTCGACATGTTTCGGACTAATTCGTAGCCATTTTAGGACATACCACGGCGGCTGCTGCAAAACGCGCACTGCGCGCCGCCGCTCTGCTCGTTTATTTCGCTATGAGTGAGGGAATGAGGATTGTATAAAATTGGTCTGTTTTACGGAAGTATAAAAAATTAGGATAGTCTTGATCATATTCCTTAATTCGTATTTGCTTCCGAAACACAATTAAACAAATTTGGTTCAATAGATTTTAATGTCAAAGTGAGCCCTTACTTTGATTTTGAATCCGAAAATACAAATTACCAAGTCCGATTTACAAACAAAACGTAAGTATTATTGCTTGGTTTTTCAAATATACATCGTAATTTTATTATAAGAATTTTATTTATGGGTTTTTAATGAGTAAAGGCTTGCGCCACGCCGAAGCCATATTGCCGGACGGCATTGGTGGCCTCTTAAGGGCCTACCGAGCTTTTCGCGCTAATCGATTTTGGGTGGGCGATTTCGGGCGTGGGGGAGGCACGATGGCTCAAGATAGGTTGGTTGGACTGCGCGTGTTTTTGGGTATTTTCATCTTATTACTAAAACAAATACATATTTTAAAAATGTAGCAACACTACGCCCTAGAAACATCTTGTTTTATTAACATTCAAAAAGTCATGACCTGCCGTGCAGTATCGTCGTACTACGAATTTATTTTATTGTTTAGAGACGACTTTGGATTTTTTTTCTATCGAGCGAACTATAAGTAATCCTGTTTCGATAAACACATGTCATTACAGTGAATCCTCAAATATCTTACACATGAATTTCAAGACTATAGCTTTACTTGTAATAATACAGCACGAGATTAAATGAATGCAATAAATGCGCCAAAAACACGGTGGGCCCTTAAGTATCAATGCTCAATCTAGTTTGATCTTCGCGCGACTCTTTCTTCAGTTGTGCTACTAATCATTGATGGTAATGTAATGAGGTTTAACCGAGCGGTCATGACGCTCCAATATTTCACCGAGATATTCGGTCTATAACAAACGCCGCCACTCTTTTATCTGGGTGAATATTCGAGCGTTTTGACCGCGCGGTTAAACGTCATTACCATTCGACGATTATTACCACAACCGAAGGACGAGTCGTGCGAAATTTCATCAAACTAGATTCAGCATCGGTACTGTCTTAAGTTTTCATAAAAAGTTAACCCTAAGCATCATCCATTTTAATAATTTCTGCTCCAATGTTAATGACAAAAAAAAAACGCCGTAAAAACGCTGAATATTTACCCACCTACGACGTGCAATGCTGGAATCATAAATGGCGAAACGTCGAAATCTTATCCAGCGTTTCACACCAACGCTTTGCATTTGGTGAATTCTAGCAATGCTTTGTACGAATACCTTCGAAGGACCAGCCGGTCGCTTTCTATAGCCTGTCAGAGTTGACACGGCAAACTGTCTCGAACGTGCACGTTTTAACGTAACGTAACGTATTAAATCTATATACTTAAGAACATTTGTCAGAAAAAAAAAAACACTTTTTTATATTCTAACAATTTTATGTTATTCCTACTCAGAATCACGAGCTCTTTCAATCTCAATAGGTATATATTTTTTTTTTATATGGGTAAGAGGTGGCAAACGAGCATATGACAAAAAAATGTCCCTAAGTTCCTTTTTTTCCTATTTTGTTACCTACTATTCCATATACACTGTATGGCGTGGCGTAACGAAAAGGAAGAACATAAAAAATGTATAACATTTTCGGGACATTTTTTCTCTCCTACAAGAATGGAAAAAGCTCGTGGTTCTGAGTAGGAATAACATAAAATGGTTGGGAATATAAAAAATAAAATAAAAGTGGCATTTTTTTGAGAAATTCTCTTAGGTATATACCTACTTAAAGAGAAGAACTGACTCACTGACCCATCATTATGAACGCCCAGTAAACCCTTTGCTTTAGAAGTCTGCAATTTCGCATAGAGGTTGCCTTTGGTGGCCTAGTGGTATGACCAATGACCTCTCAAACAGACGATTGTGGGTTCAATGCGAAATTACATTTGAAATTTACCATGGAGCTGAAAGTCAATCGTGTGTGTGAAGTTCCCAATCCGCACTATAGGAACTACGACCAAGCCCTCTCATTCTGCGAGGATGACGAGAGAGCAGGAAAACAAGTCCATGTTTTCCGCTATTAGATTTAGCGTGTGCCAATTGTAATGTTAATTCTACACGGGGTAGCGGGGTGGTGCTGCGGGTGGGCAATTAAACCAAATAGTAGGTGCAACAAGGTGTATATTATTATGTATACTTAACAATTTCTTCCCCGGCTGTCCCGCCCTCTCCACACACTTACATACATAGACCATATAGGCTTAAGCTTAAATCCTAACTCACTACTACAATTCACAGGGTCGTGAATGCAATTGGCCAGTGATCCGATATAACAAATGTATTTAAACTAATATAGGGGCAACTCCTGTACCTGGGCTGTGAAACGGCCAAACCTGGCTGCGGGCCACTGTAGGCCACACTCGGACGGCGTCTCGTGCCCGACGTCCCAGCGTCGCCGACATCCGCCACACTGCGCAGACCAACCTGCTTCACAACCACCAAGCTCTATTATAAATCGTGTACTTGAAGCTTTACGCCTCAGGGAGTCGGGAAGCGCACGTGTATTCAACACTTAATTTAGTTAATTTCGCGTGTCTGTAACACGTTAAACGAAGACCTCTTCAAAGGCATGATTGTATAAGGGTGTGTTTCCGATTAGAGCGAGAGAGGATTTCAATACAACTAAGTATACCATTGAACTGAAACAATTACTTTGCGCACCCGCGCGCGTCCTTACGATAGCTACGTTTATGCAAGAAATGTGTGTTCATGCAGTTCCTCCACCTCCACACTGTACGAACACTCACAAACACATAAACCCAACTATCCACCACCAAACTCCAAACCAGACCAGAGCTCATCTTCAGAGTAGGTACTACAACCGTACGCTAGCTACCAAATGTTAGACTCTAACATCTAACACTCACATAACATTAATAACTTCTATAATTTCTCGAAGTTCAAAGTATGCAGTACACACCACACTAACCAGTACACTGTCATCACCACCACTACTAGTAATACCTCCACTACTACCACCACCCTGCTACTAACGAGCGTACCTTTACCATAATCTCCAAAAAACAAGACGTTCAACTACGGCAACCTTAATGAAAGTATTAAGATGTTTGCCAATTAAATTTTAAATAAGCACAATAAGCCGTGGAGAGGCTACTTAAGATTTTGGAATGTGGGTCAGACACATCATCATCATTATCCCAGCCTATATAAGTCCCTCTGTAGGGCACAACCCTCCTCTCGGAATGAGAGGGCTTGAGCCGTAGTTCCCACGCGGGCTCAGTGCGGTTTGGGAACTTCACACACACCATTTTATGTCTTCGCAGGTGTGTACTGGGTTCCTCACGATGTTTTCCTTCACCGTATATTTTGTCAGTGTCATTTAAAGAGGGGTATTTTCTAACAATAACATCTAAAACTATTGCAGACACATAAAAACATTGTCATGCTAACTTTTTTATTTTTTATTTAGTTAGAGTCTTGTGTCTTCAGTTTATATTGTTTTTTTTTTTTAATTAAAAAAATAAATACACAACAATGGAATTTATATGTTTTGTTTTTGTTATTTTAAATTGATCGTCAAGAATGCACTTCGCCTTCTTTGTGTGGTTGACGATGACAAATATTAGGGTCAAATTTGAGAAAAGGTCTCTTAATAAGCCTATCCACTCCACAGTTTTGTGCCAACCGTTAAAGAAAACATTAAGGGGTTCCCAAATAAATTTCACCTTCGAACAATAACCGGTGGAGCGGCTCCTACATAATTTATACGTTCATAATTCCGATACAGACCGAAATTTATTGCTTACGGTGAAATTAATTTGGCCCCACGTAATCCTCCGCAGCTGGGTTATATCGATATTAAAAAGCAATGGTGGTTAGAGTTTCAAATTAGTTCGGTGTTAATGACAAAAACTGGTGAGTACAGTTGGTGAAGTGTGAATTACAAGATAGAGTAATGTCCTGCGGCCATTTTGTCTACGTGATAGCAATCAGAATTAAATTGACCATCTATTTTTAAAGTCTTACGACCGTTTGATAGATAGAAATGGTGATTACGATGCTCTCCGCGCGCGAGTAGACAATAAAAAAAATTGTTCTGCACAGTAAGGCTACTTTGATTTTCGAACTCAAAGTTCGTATCGTGCTGTCCCTTTCATTCTTCAAATCGATTTTTTTTAGTATTGCTCTATGTCGTACAGACTTGCGCATAGATGGCGCTGGGCGCCATGAAGATTCCCTAAGTAAATTGTATTTGATTTCGGTATAATATTTACGTTATAGAATCAGGTACACAAGTTTCAGATTTTACATGATTTATGTAGATTATTATTAGTAAATCTAAGTCTGCAGGTTTATTATATATGCACAAAAAATTCAGAAAAAAAAGGTGTCAGGCCGGGCTCGAACCCACGACACTTTCCTTGAGAGGCCATATCAAACCACCAGCTAGAGATAAACTACGATAGCATGGCCCGCCGCTCCAAATTTCACAAATAAACACTGTAACTAAACACTTTCACAAATACAAGACTTCTTGAATTTTGGACGGGCGGGCCATGTTATCGTAGTTTATCTTTAGCAAACCACAGCTTTTTTAACGTGACAACGTCTAAGGGCCGGCGCCCACTGACGGCATGGCACGGCGTGGCATTTTATTACTATCAAGTTATTTTGAATCTTATTTCAATGAGTTTAGAATTCATGTTACTTTATTGGTTATGCGTGGCATCGGCCCTCAGGACGTCGCGGCATCGTGGTATCGAAATAAAGTAACATGAATTCTAAAGTCATTGAAATAAGATTCAAAATAACTTGATAGTAATAAAATGCCACGCCGTGCCATGCCGTCAGTGGGCGCCGGCCATAATAAATCGATGAACGCCGGCTGCACGCACGAAAAAGGATGACGCAATGTAACTTATATGTACCTACATGTCCCGTACAGATCAGTGAAGGCCAGTATGTACAAGAGAGCAGAGAGCGCCAGGATGTACAATAATAGTACTAGCGCTGAGTAATTTTTAATGGGGGGAGTGGGTTGAAGGGGGGGGGGTTCGGTGGTTTTAAAGGGGATGAAAATTTCATTGATTTTGCTGTAGGATGCACCGTTTTCCAGATATTTGACAAAAAACCAGTTCTCGTCCGATCACCGAGGTTAAGCAACGTCGGGCGCGGTCAGTACTTGGATGGGTGACCGCCTGGCTTTTGAACGTTTTGCTATGACGTTGTCACGTTAAACTATCGTCCGTAGACCGACTTTACAGACAAACGGTTTTTTATTAACATGGACCTCTGTAAAATAACCTGCCTTTCAATGGGCAATTTAATCTAAACAAACATTCATCCAAATCGCATTGCCCTCACTTAAGTTAAAGGAATCGCAAACAATGCACATTTTTATTGGTGTAATTTAAATATTTCCGCTCTTACTCGGAAGACGAATGATCTCCAACCCTTCGGAAACGACGCCAGCGAAATTTGTCTCGTCGATTTGTCTCAGTCAGATGTAATAGGGAGGAGTGGGACGCAGCATAGAATTGTTTTCGGTAAACAGAATTATAAAGGGTTTCGGTTGCTCAGTTTGGGCATTGTCAAGTCAGAGGCACGAAGCACTTATGACGGGATATGTCTTACATACATAGGTACTTACATAAGAACGATGCAAGTTAAATAAAATCATGTAAAAACACGCCTCAAGGTGGATTGGAAACGAGTTACTCAATGAAAACCAGTATTAAATTACACTTTGTGGCGCTCGCTCGTACTAGGTACGCCGAAACAATTGATTTTACGAAAAAACTTGTCAGGACACAAATTGTAGGATTTCATCTGTGGTTGTAATTTTGTGTCAGATGCTATCGTAGAATGATTCAGAAAGGAGATGTCGTCAAAAAACTGCTATTAGACGCTATTTTTCCAATATGACGGCGCGAGCGGCAAAGATACGAGCGATGTGCCCTGCCCACTGCCACTTAAGTCTGGCGATTCTTCGAGTTATGTCAGTGACTTTAGTTTTTGCGCGGATTTCATCATTTCTAATGCGATCCCGCAGAGAAACTCCAAGCATAGCCCTCTCCATCGCCCTCTGAGCTTTCTTATGAGGCCCATCGTTAGCGGCCATGTCTCAGTGCCATAAGTCATAACTGGCAACACACACTGGTCAAAGACTTTTGACTTGAGACACTGCGGTATATTGGATGACAAGATATCGCGGAGCTTCCCGAACGCTGCGCAACCGAGTCTAATTCGTCGATTTACCTCGCGGACCGGAAGACGCAGTGAGGCCTCCAACAAGATGCAGCGGCGACCTGTACCTCTACCATGAGTTTACACTAGTTTACGTGACCGTACTCGCTAGCGACGGCGTAAATTATTTGTATGGAGAATTGTACAGCGCCTCTAGCGGTCACTTACTGAAGTACAATTCTCAATACAAATCATTTACGCCGTCGCTAGCGATACGGTCACTGTGAACTAGTGTAAACTCATGGTAGAGGTACTGGTTAAGGTCGCTGGAACGCGTTGGATGCGGATCGCGCGGGGCCGGTCTGTTTGGCGAGCCTTGGGGGAGGCCTATGTTCAGCAGTGGCCGTCTTTCGGCTGAAATGATGATGATGATGAAACCCACCTTAAGCATTTGCTCATGCGCTCATCCATCCATCCAGCCATCCATCTCGAGTGGTCAGAATGCGGGCCTAATGCTTCCATTTATTTCTATCGAAACAATCAATCGGTCCCCTTCTTCTACTGTAACACAAATATTGTGTGTTAATATCAAATTTCATAATTAATTCAATACGGGGAGAGGAAAATTCACCAATACATTTTCGTCGGAATACTGCGTTGGACACTATTCTATCCATTTCCTCCATTATGGAGGGGCGTTTTCTTTTGGCGGTAAAAGAGCGCTTTTTTTCTGATTTGGGATTCCTTGAATGATGTTATTAATTTAATACGAGCTTTTAGTTTCGGCGCGAGCTTATTGTTTTGACGTTCTTGATTTACGACTACAAATAATTAGCTGGGTTAATTGCATCCTTTTTAGGGTTCCGTAGTCAACTAGGAACCCTTATAGTTTCGCCATGTCTGTCCGTCTGTCTGTTTGTCTGTCCGCGACTAAGCTCAGAGATCGTTAGTACTAGAAAGCTGTAATTTGGCATGAATATACATATCAGTCACGCCAACAAAGTGGTAAAATAAAAAATAAAAAAATATTTTTTTTTAGGGTACCTCCCATAGACGTAAAGGGGGGGTGATTTTTTTTTTATCTACTAATCCTATAGTGTGGGGTATCGTTGGATAGGTCTTTTAAAACCATTGCGGGGTTGGTAACATGATTTTTCTATTCAGTGATCTGTTTGCGAAATATTCAACTTTAAAGTGAAAATTTTCATTAAAATCGAGCGTCCCCCCCCCCCCCTCTAAAATCTAAACTGTTCGGTGGAAAAATTTGAAAAAATTCAGAATGGTAGTAAATATATCAAATTTACTAGGAAAATTATAGCGGCTAAGATGGCTTGGAAATTATTTGTAGTTTAAGAGTAAATAGTAGCCTAAGGTATAAAACATACCTAAACTTGGATGATTCCGTACACATACGAAATCCTTAGAAAAATATTACTTGATTTTTTTGTAATGGCTACGGAACCCTACCTTGTGCGTGTCCGACACGCTCTTGGCCGGTTTTTTTAATCCGTTGTTGATTTTAGTTTTCGTAAATTGGCTTAAAAGGGAAGTTAATTATTTCCATGTAAAAGAAGAGCTAAAATGAAATAGTCTACGCCATTTATTATTACTACAATCATCATCATCATCATCATCCCAGCCTGTATACGTCTCACTGCAGGGCACAGGCCTCCTCTCAGAATAAGAGGGGTTGGGTCGTGGTTCGCACACGGGCCCTGCGCGGATTGGGAACTTCACACATACCATTGAAATTCTTCGCAGGCGTGCGCAGGTTTCCTCACGATGTTTTCCTTCACCGTAAGCTCGTGGTAAACCCTTGACCGCGGGCTCGCTCCTTGGTCGAATAATTTGAAGCTGGGGCGCGCGCGACTGCCTCGAGTTGCGCTGGTGTGTGTAAAATTCCGACCGCACACACACATGCACGCACGGCGTTAACAGGAAAATTTTATTGAGTTTTGATTTTTGCATAGCTACAGTCAAGGAATTTAATTCCCTACCCTTTTCGTAAAAATGTCGTGTAATATTCGCAATGCATTAAGGTCGAAATGTCAATTGGGACACGTCAAAACAACAACGTTGTTAGCTCTTATAGTGACAGTTTGCCGTACGATATTCAAACTTAGGTGGGTAGGAAATTAAATCCCTTGACTGTACATACAACAGGTGTAACGCTGAACACTCTGATCAGTGCTAAGTCATACGAAGGGTTAAACAAAGACTCGAGAACACACATTCGTATTTCTCATACATAATATCTATAATATAATTAGACAATCAGATGGCCTACTGACTACGAAGCTTGAGGTCCCGGGTTCGATTCCCGTGTCGGGGCAGATATTTGTATGAAAAATACGAATGTTTGTTCTCGGGTATTGGGTGTTTAATATGTATTTAAGTGTATCTATCTATATAAGTATGTTTATCCGTTGCTTACACAAGCTTTGCTTAGGTTAATTTGGGACTAAGTCAATTGGTGTGAATTGTCCCGTGATATTTTTTTATTTTAATATCGATGAACCCGGAACCTTTAGCTTCGTAGTCATGTTCTCTAACCGCTAGGCTATTTGATCGTAAGATGCTAGGTATTAAAGGTCTATACGGAACCCGGTCCCCGCGGCCGACTCGCGCGGTGTTGACGGAAGCATTACTTGTGCAAACGTGTCTACGGTTTTTATCCGCCGCGAGCCTCTCCGGCTGAGTGGTGTCGGGAATCGGATCCGGCTCCCGGGAGGCAGCGGAACACTCGCGCGCCGAGGGTTCCGTACCTGAGCATTTATTGCAAGTTTTTGTGGTCTCAAACCGAACTTGAAGGATTTTTTAGGCTAATAGAATTGGCTAAGTAAAGTTTTTTGAAGAGGTGCTAAATATATTTTTTTTCGACAGTAGTCGTCTTCTAGACCGAGAAACTGCAGCTGTTTTATTTTAATCTCCTATTGTTTACTGGAAATATTTTTTTAAGTGTTCGAGATGACATTTGTGAGATTTAATGGCTGACAAGCGGTTCATGCTCAGTACTTAGTAGAAATAGAAAAAAAAAACGAAGTCAATAGTCAATGTCAAATGAAATCTAACCGTTTGCGTTTCGTTTACTTTGCATTGTCCAAAAAGCAGTTCCAAAATAATGATCGAAAATATTCAATCGTGATTTAATTACCGTGCATAATTCGTGGAGAAATGCGGTAAAATTTTAAATCCGGATTTCGTGCGGAGGTCGTTAAAAATAGTCCAAAAATCACACCAAAACGCAAAGCAAACGAAACGCAAACGGTTTGACATGGACAAAAGTGACAGATGACTTCGTTTTTTTTCTGTTTCTACTAAGTACTGAGCACGAACGGCTTGTCAGCCATTAAATCTCACAAATGTCAACTCGAACACTTAAAAAAATATTTCCAGTAAACAATAGGAGATAAAAATAAAACAGCTGCAGTTTCTCGATCTTCAGAACGCCGACTGTCGAAAAAAAATATAATTTGCACCTCTTAAAAAAACTTTACTTAGCCAATTGTCATTCCTCATACTGTGAGGAGGCCTGTGCCCTGCAGTGGGACGTATATAGGCTGAGATGATGATGATGAGAATTGTCATGCGTTTGACAACCATCACGCTTGATAATCACCATCTCGATGAATGGCAGTCTACCACTGTGCGTTTTCTTGGGCACTTCCTGCCACGTACGGTGAAACTGTGGAACCAGCTTCCGGCAGCAGTGTTTCCAGACAACTATGACATCGGGGCTTTCAAGAAAAGGGTTCATACTTACTTTAAAGGCCGGCAACAGATTGGCGACTCTCTTTGAGTTGTTGATATTTATGGGCGGTGGTGATCATTTTCCATCAGATGACTCGCTTGCTCGTTTGCCTCCCTCTCACAATAAAAAAAAGTAAGCTAAGATAAAGTTTAAGAGTAGTTTAAAAAAATGTAAATACGCTAAAGGCTTAATGAGAACAAAATCACGATCGCGTCCTTTGTGTAACGAAAGTTAGCCATTCAAACTACATGGGTAACTTTTGTTACACAAAGGAATTAATTAAGTTTTGTTTTAATTAAAGCCCTCAATTGTGTATTTTTTTTAAAACAACTATTAAGATACGTAGAACACGCTCGAGTCCAATTTACCATTCTCCAAACAGTTCTTTTTTTAAGCATATGTACAGTCGAACCATTTGATTTCTGGCCCATGGTAGAACGTTTTTACAGTACGCGTCATAATGTGTGTGCGTGTGTGTGTGTGTGTGATACACACAAAAAAAACTAAAAACACATCGGTATTTGGAAAAAGACTGCAAATGTCCGACATTTGCCGAGTCTTTTTTCATTTTCAAAGACCGTGTGCAATCTTTACGGCCGGGTACTGTAGCAGCGTTATATTTGTTCTTCCGACGCACATACATCAAGGCTACGAGGCGTAGCTCGTAGCGGTCGTGTGAGCTACGCCGTAGACATTCGTAACGAATATATATTTTGACTCCTTAACACTACCAATGCATCCAATCCAATGAAATTCAACACATCCTTATCGCTGGGCAAAAATCGCCATCGATTGGAGCAGCAGGACAGAACGGAGATAGCGGGATGATTTGGACCATTTTGACCCATTTTGGCAGGATTTTGCGAAGGATAGAAACGGTTGGAAAGAAAAAAGGGAGGTAGGGAGGTATTCGGGCAATGGGACGTCTAATAAGCTATTAAAAAAGCTGTCGGTTGTGTATTTCTTAGCCTTTGTATTGCTAAAATCACAAGTTTTCACTCGAGACCGCGGTGGCTGCAATATGGTCGAACTGTTACTGTCGATTGTTATCGAACTCCTCTGAAACGGCTCGACCGATTTTTATGAAACTTTTTTCTCTATATCCGGTATGTCTGAGAATAGGTCGTTGGCTAGTTTTTATACCCCTAAGTATTCTTCGCGGACGGAGTCGCGATATAGTAGATATTGGGACACTTTTGTACCTTACTGTATAATCTACACACTATGACGACACCAACGCCAGCGGTGTATGTCGCAACGAAACCCAACTTCAAACCGGAAGCATGTTGCATGAAAATTGCTTTATTCTATGTCCAAAACTTACACCGGAAGCCCAGGTAATAGTTCCCTCGTTAAACTTATAGTTTGTATGTACGCGAGAACAAAAACACTCCTATAATCCATTAAGCTACACCAACAGTGCAGTCTGAATGGAAAATCAACACGCCCGAGTTCGCGTTCAGGCGGTTTTGCAGTCCAAATAACCGAGCATCGCGTAGTTTATTTTAACCATTAAGTTTCATCCTCTTCTCTATCCATTTACAGCGTTTAGATTAGAGTAATGTAACTAAAAGGATATTACGAAGAAAAGCCGTGGTGCCTAGTGGTTTGACCTACAGCCTGTTATGTAGAGGATCGTAGGTGGGCTTTTTTTATTTTGTTTTGTTTTGTCTTTTTTTAGGGTTCCGAAGTCAACTAGGAACCCTTATAGTTTCGCCATGTCTGTCCGTCTGTCTGTCTGTCTGTCTGTCTGTCTGTCTGTCTGTCTGTCCGCGGCTAAGCTCAGAGACTGTTAGTACTAGAAAGCTGTAATTTGGCATGAATATATATATCAGTCACGCCGACAAAGTGATTGAATAAAAAAAAGTAAAAAAAATTTTTTTAGGGTACCTCCCATAGACGTAAAGTGGGGGTGATTTTTTTTTTCTCGGCTAACCCTATAGTGTGGGGTATCGTTGGATAGGTGTTTTAAAACCATTGCGGGGTTCCTAACATGATTTTACTATTCAGTGATCCGTTTGCGAAATATTCAAGTTTAAAGTGAAAATTTTCATTAAATTCGGCCGTCCCCCCCCTCTAAAATCTAAACTGTTGGGTGGAAAAATTTGAAAAAATTCAGAATGGTTAGTAAATATATCAAATATACTAGGAAAATTATAGCGGCTAAGATTGCTTGGAAATTATTTGTAGTTTAAGAGTAAATAATAGCCTAAGGTATAAAACATACCTAAACTTGGATGATTCCGTACACATACGAAATCCTTAGAAAAATATTACTTGATTTTTTCGTAATGGCTACGGAACCCTACCTTGGGCGTGTCCGACACGCTCTTGGCCGGTTTTTTAATTTGGAAAATTTTGTGTGATTCTCTGCTCAGAATCATGAGCTTATCGATCCTACTTGGAGAAAAAATGTGTCCCAAGTTCTTTTTTCCGTCGACTCGTTCGATTTGTCATACCGTAACAAAATGGAAGAATCGAAAATGATATGGAAGTTTTGACACTTTTTTTCTTCAACGAGTTGCTTTTTTTTGGATGGCTTTGTCATTTCACCAAATAGATTTAGGAATCTGATCAAATGACTGTTTTTTTCTAGGCAAATGATGAAATGATTTCCTCATTTTAACATACTGCTTGATTTGGTCATATCCCATAATTAGTTTTAATCTCTATTTTCGCCATTTCTCTGTGATATAATATTGAGTATTATTATCCAACAAGATGGAGCGACGACCTGGAGAGGGTGGCGGGAACGCATTGGATGCGGATGGAGCAGGGCCGATCTGTTTGGCGAGCCTTGGGCGAGGCCTATGTTCAGCAATGGACGTCTTTCAGCTGAAATGATGAATGATGATGATTATTATATACTCAGTTTCGGAAAAAATGTCACATTTTAAGTTTTTTTCCGTATGACGGCAAAGCTAAAAGCAATCGTTTCAGAATCAAGCAACACGATACTAAGCAAAGTACGCTTGTGGTTTTTAATATTAAATGTTATGGGGAAAACGTAAGTCAATCACGACAAAGCCACTCTAATGAAAACTTTACCAAGTTTGTTTTAGAGTTCAAAATGGAGAAAGAGTGGCATCGTTTTACAACTTCGAAGCGACTTACATACAAAAAGACTTATCTGCAGTTTGCTAGCATTGAAATTTATATCTTCGGTGGAGAATTTTAGAGTATAAACGACAAGGCACTCGTTCAGTCTTCACTTGACAATCGTCCCACCTAATAAACGGTTTGACAGTTGACAAAGTTATAACCGACGTGAATTATTTAGCCTCTAATAGCGTATTATGAGACACACAAGCATTTAAGTCGAGAATTTCATATTTACAGACTTAAAATGTCACGAATGCCTTCCTATTAGTTTTAGGTTTAACTTAAAAAAATAAAAAATAAAATAAATATCACCGGACAATTCACACCAATTGACCTAGTCCCAAAGTAAGCTAATTAAAGCTTGTTTTATGGGTACTAGGCAACGGATAAACATACTTATATAGATAGATACATACTTAAATACATATTAAACACCCAAGACCCGAGAACAAACATTCGTATTTTTCATACAAATATCTGCCCCGACACGGGAATCGAACCCGGGACCTCAAGCTTCGTAGTCAGGTTCTCTAACCACTAGGCCATCTGGTCGTCTAAAAACTTGTTTTTGAACACTTCTTTGTACACAATTAGTGTAATTTGAAACAAGCTATTTTTTTTGTTGTACTCGCACCTTAATCCAATTTGCGTACACATGCCAAACATTAAGTCTCACTGTCTTTTTCACAATTTATACTTTATTTTTAGGGTTCCGTACCCAAAGGATGAAAAGGGTGGGTGTACCAACATGGTATTGTTTTTAATCAGCGACATGCCGAGCCGGGACCCTTTATAACAACATCAATATGTACCTATGTCTATGTTTGTACTTTTAATTTTAGCCTGAGTACGTGTTATTGTTGCTATAAATAAATGTTATCTTTTTCTCTTTCTCTTTCTCAACACTCAACAATAACTTGGCACGGGGCGGAACAAGTTATACCACTTCACTACATAGTATAAAACAAAGTCGCTTCCCGCTGTCTGTCTGTCTGTCTGTCCCTATGTATGCTTAGATCATTAAAACTACGCAACGGATTTTGATGCGGTTTTTTTTAATAGATAGAGTGATCCAAGAGGAAGGTTTATATGTATAAAACATGCATAATATAGTAGAGTAACACTGATAATTTTAGAGGTTTTTACGTAATGTGATGTCGTAAATAAACACATTTTTTTGCGCTTACATTGTAAACGCTGGCTGAACCCTACAAGATAGATCAAAATAATGTATAAGAGTATTGTACACCTTAAAAAGGTCTACAAAAAAGTCCGCGATGGTGTATATCTATCTCTTAGGGATAACCCACAATATTTTTTTTTTATTTTTTACTTTTTACAAGAAATAATGGCTTATTTACGAAGCGATTTGAAGCAATACAGCATTAATCCTTATCCAATTAAGTACCTTAAATACATTGTGCATGTAATATAGACCAATATGGCTCTTTACAGCGTGTAATTTAAATTAATATTTTCGAAGATATTACAGATTTAAAATGCAAGGAAATAGCGGTTGCGGCGGTACAAGCCAGGGTTGGCGGCGCGTGCCTATACTAGGGGCGTTCAATAAAAAGTGAGAATGAATATGTTATAAACAACTTTTACTAAATGTCATTTTATTTTTCGACAAAGTCACCTTTTAGCATAATACACTTAGGGGCTGTTTCACCACCCATTAATTAATTTTAACTGACTGATAAATGTGATGCCGTCTCTGTCTATTCGAACAAAACAAACAGAGACGGCATCACATTTATCCGTCAGATAAATTTGATTAATTTATGGTGAAACAGGGGGTTAGTATATCTTTTTTCTAAACTTAAAATTCCATTTTTAAAAAAGGTCTCATCTTGAGTACTTTAAAAATCTTGTACTGCAGCGACTACCGCGTCGTCGTCTTCAAATTTCTGGCCTCTCAGGTATTGTTTCAATCTCGGAAATAGGTAGAAATCACTGGGAGCGAGATCTGGTGAATATGGAGGATGCTTAAGGATATCGAACCCAGCATCACGAATTGCAGCCATTGCAACGGCGGACTTGTGTGCCGGGGCATTGTCCTGGTGGAACAGCACAACTTTCGAGAGTTTACCTCGCCGTTTTTCGCGGATCTCATTGCGCAATGTTGCTATTTGTTTGGCGTATAAAGTGCCCGTAATAGTGGCTCCATGCTCGAGATACTCAATCATTAATACCCCTTTACCATCCCAAAAAACAGAGCCCATGACCTTACCGGCAGATGGGCTCACCTTGAATTTCTTCGGAGTTGGAGATGATGGCCTTTTCCATGTCATAGACTGCAGTTTCGTTTCAGGGTCGTAATGATGGAGCCATGTTTCGTCCATTGTTATAAATCGCGCCAAAAAAAGTTCCCGGTCTTGCTGCATCAGGTTCAAAGCTTCTTGACAAATCTCTAGTCTAGTTTGTTTTTGCGTGTCAGTAAGCATTCTTGGTACCCAACGCGCAGATACCGTTTTCATACCCAAGCGTTCATATAAAATATTATGCACGCTCCCCGTTGAAATCTTTACATTTTCAGCAATAAAACGAACCGTGACACGACGATCCGCCAAAACTGAGTTTTCGACTTTTTTCACAATTTCTTCAGTTACTGCTGTAGTAGGGCGTCCGGAGCGGGGGTCGTCCATTGTCAATGTTCTTCCACGTCTAAATTCGGCGCACCAACGTGCGACTGTCGAATACGGAGGAACATTAGACCCTAAAGTGTCCCGCAAATCTAAATTGACTTGGTCCGTAGAAAATTTTTTCAAATACAAGTATTTGATAACGGCGCGCAGTTCAATTTTCTCCATTTTCGCTAACGTACTCAATAGCATTGCAAAGAAATTACCGTATATTTTTTTAAACAAAAGACAGTTAGTTTTTTTTTTCATAGCAATCAGCTAGATAGATTAGCTTTACCGGCCAGTATTTAATTTCGTAATAATAAAAGAGTTTGCATCTCATTCTCACTTTATATTGAACGCCCCTCGTAATACGGTCTAATGACCAAAAAGCTGTGAACGTTGTAATGTAACAAAGACATTCTGTAGCATATTTAGTAGGTATCAGCATTGCACCCGTGCGAAGCTGGGGCGGGTCGCTAGTCTGGAATAAATGAGAATAAGTTATTGTTAAAAGTTATATTTTTAATACAAGCTTTTTTGCTGACTGAACTTGTTGCCCCTGGTTACCAAAGTACTCGTCAAGACGAATTATACGAGCCCTAACTCGATGCGGTCGTGTCGTTTTATTACAGAGTTCCTATAGCCACCCTTCAGCTTCGTCATCAGATCAGCGCCATGTCATAATAATATTGCATTGTCATTGAATTTATACATGCATGCATGCAGCTCAATCGGTTGAGGATATCTACTTCAAATTTGAGTTGAAAGAATCCGCCCGAACAAACATACATTGCAAGTTAATAAAAAACTTTAAAAAAAATCTGTCACTACATACAATACAATACAATACAATGACTCTTTATTGTACACCACAAAAAATACAATACAGAAAAACAAGTACATGACAAAAAAGAAATAAGGTAAGCAATGGGCGGCCTTATCGCTTCGAAGCGATCTCTTCCAGGCAACCTTTAAAAAAAGAAAGAAAGAAAGAAAGCAAGGAATGCATTACAGCAGGTGGTGCAATATAAAATACATACATACATACATACATATTTTAGAAAAAAAAATTATTACTTTATCGCTTAACTAAATGATACGAATTTTTTTCTTATTTTTTCCAGAATATAACTTGAGATGGAGCGATGACCTGGTTAAGGTGGCGGGAACGCATTGGATGCGGATGGCGCAGGGCCGATCTGTTTGGCGAGCCTTGGGGAGGCCTATGCTCAGCAGTGGACGTCTTTCGGCTGAAATGATGATGATGATGATGAACTTGTGCTCTGGCTCGGTTCTAGATTACGTTTAAATTTTGGGATATCTATCTATACCTATAAAACAGTACCGTGACTGACTGACTGACTGACTGACTGAATGACTGACTGACTGACTGACTGACTGACAGACAACGCACAGCCTAAACTACTGGTGCTAGAGACTTGAAATTTGGCATACATGTACCTTGAGTATTGTAGAGGTGCACTAAGGAAGGATTTTTCGAAATTCCCACGGGATAGGGATATATCTAGACTTTCTTTGTTTTTTGTTTGTAGCGGAATCTCTGAAATTATTCAGCCGATTTTAAAATTTTTTTCACCAATAGAAAGCTAAATTATCTTTCATTAACATAAGTTACTTTTTATCCGGGAAAATGCGAAATTCCCACGGGATAGAAATAAATTAATTCAATTTCAAGGCTGATTTTTAAAATTCTTACATATTATGTGATATAACTATCCCTGATTGACATAGGCTACTTTTTTTTCGGGAAAATGTAAAATTCCCACGGGATAGAAAAAACTGAGTCTTCGCGTACGAAGTCGCGGGCAAAAGCTAGTCCTGTATATTTAGGCTGGAAAGATGATGATAATGATGGCTTCTTTTCACGAGGCGTTCGTTTTTTCCCCATCCTGTCAGGATAGATACCGTCTCAGCGGGGAATTGGGTATCGACTGCGGCATCGGAACGTCCCCTAATTTGTTTTAAATATTCAGAAGCAGTTCGCGATGACGACCCCCGAGGCTTTCGGTGACATGAGTAGTTAGTGATGACATGACCCGGACTATCGATTTAACCGCTTTAACTGCACAGAATTCTTTGGAATATAGTAAAAAATCACGATGTCACGGGCGCTTGTACCCTAAATATCAGAATTGCAAAATACTAGATTGCCGACTTACCCTATTTCTTAAATACCAAATTCCCAGAATACCAGAGTTTTCTGTCACCGCGTTTTTCTCTATTTTGGATTGCCAAAAAAGCTTGTTTTCAATACACCATGTTCCATTCAAAACCGAATTTCCATAATACCACATTGTGAAATCACCAGGCTCGTAAAACACGACCCACTGGCCTCCCCACGACGACCACGACCTGCCTGACGACCCTGGTGACTTCACTATCTGGTATTATGGGAATTCGGTTTTGAATGGAACATGGTGTATTGAAAACAAGCTTTTTTGGCAATCCGATATAGAGAAAAACACGGTGACAAGAAAGTCTGGTCGGCAATATGCGAGATGGAGAGACGACCTTTGCCTTTATTGTCTAAGGGCCGATACATTTCAGTCGCAGCCAGCTTGTAGTTTGCGTGCAGTTTTGCTGACTGCATTGCAACTGCAATTGAAAATGTATGGGCAGTCGGCAGTTGGCAGTCGTTGCAGTTGGAATGCAGTCCGTGTGTATCGGCCCTAAAGCATTCGGAATACAATCGTTTTTGAAATAGGAATCTAAATTCCTCAAAATCGTATTCACAGTGACAATTAGATACGAAAATAAATTCCATCTTTTACCAATTTATGTTTAATGATCGAAACGGTTGCTTGTGAAAATTCTCTGAAGGAAATTCCCATTGTTCACGAAAATATAAACCTGAAGGGAATCAGTTTGCGAATGTATACATGGCACGGTTGCTTAGCCACGAGATCTCTTTTGTTCTTTAATGTACAATGAAAGGTTGTGTGGTTAAATAATTTTAACATACGGAAAAAGGAGCTAAAAATATATTCTGTGCTAGAGTTTTAGACAAATGAATGTAAAAAGCCGTGGAAGCTTGTCTCGGCCCTCTGGCCGTTTTTTCAAACCTGGGCTCGAACCTCTGAGTAACGGGCGGACAGACAGACAGCGGAGTCTCTCTAATAGGGTCACTTTAAGTACAGAACCTTAAAAAAAAGTACCCGACGACGTCCTTTTTCGGAAACGCCCCTTATTACGTAATCGCCCCGCCACACCCTATACGGAGCGCATTAAAACCGTAAGTTAATTCAAATTAATGACGGCAAGCATCAGATCACAACGATTCATCATCGCAGTCGTTTGCTGAAGTCATTTGTCGGAGTACTGAACCTCCTCGGGGACCGTAAACAAGTATAAGACTGATTTATTCCGCGCCTACTCTCCCCTAGGATGCTCGGTAGGGCTGCCACCCAAATTCCAAGTATAAAGAAAGAAAAAACTATGAATTAAAAAAATTTAAACCCCCAACGCAATTATGTCTAAAATACATTCCGCAGCTAGCAAAAAGCCTGCTTTCAAATAAAATAAAAACCGCATCCAAATCGGTTCACCCGTTTAAGAGCTATGATGGCACAGACACACACACGCTACATAGCGGTGAAACTTATAACACCCCTCTTTTTGTGTCAGGGACTTAAAAATGTATTCGACATTTTTATAAAAAGAGAGGAAAACGGAAAGCGAGACAAATATTGTTACGAAATGGTCCCAACTCAGCATGATGTCAAACTTGCAGCCGACGCTGGCCTTAGAGCCTAGCCTTACCAATGTTATTCTTATTTAATATGTTTGTATCCATACTAACGTTATAAATGTCTGCCTCACGCTTAAACAGCTGAATTGATTTGAATGAAATTTGGTATGGAGATAAATACCCTGGGAAGGACATAATAGAGTTTTTATCTCGAAAAATTCCATAGTTCAGACGGAGTCGCGGGCAAAAGCTAGTATAGATATAATTTGTTAAACGCATTCCTAGGGCCTCGAGAACTGCATCAGCGATAAACGAATTCTTCGCAGGCGAAATCCCGGTAAGCTTTTAAAAAACGAAAGAATAGAAAAAAATAATTTAAAAAAACGTGCCAAGTCGCCATCCCTAACCACCGCATCGGTTAATGTATTCATCACGCGGGAATTAAGGGCCGAACTTATTTCCATTAGTGGACATCACTCATCCGAGTTCCCACGAATCTGCAAAGACATCACTTGGCACAATCTGCGGAGTGGATCTTAGCAGAATACGTTAAGCGGACCTTCTTTGCGGAATATGCTAAGCTTCGCTTTGAGGCTGTTTAATTCTCAGGACGGTATAGGAGATGAGGCGAGGGGTACTGTATCAGACCGGGATGAGACTAGAACTGGCGCCTTACGTCCTGTGGCATTGTAGTTCTCATGACGGCGAGGTGAGGCGTGGGGTAGAGTTAACACTGTTATCAGACCTGAATGAAACTAGGACGGGAACTAGCTTCGTTCCTGAAACTTCACGAAATTATTCGTTATAAAACGGAAAATACCAAGTTTAATCATTAACCGAAACAGTGGCGAAGGAAGGTCCGCAACAAAATGGACCGACGTCTTGTTAGGGTCGCAGGATTCGCTTGGATTGGATGCGGGCAGCGCAGGACAGATCGTTATGGAACTCTTTGGCGGAGGCCTTTGTCTTTGTGAGCAGTGCACGTATTTTGACTGATATGATGATAAATAAACAAGCCAAGTTAGCTGTAACATTTCGACAGTAATATTTCGGTTACTTTGAAACAGCGGGATCATTAAATGGTGTTGACGTACCTGCTTTTATCTCGTCACGGTTCAATCAACCTTACGTAGCAGGGATGTAGAATTGTCGCCTTTCTTTTGACGAGGGTAATGACTACATTCCTTTGAAGTCAATGTGTTGAGACGAAACGCTTGCCTTTAGTGTCTATTGTACAGTCACACAGTGTATGTTAAAGTGCTCGAAAATGCCTATATATGTTTTAAACCTGTCGTATCGGGCTTCAACATTACTAGCCGATTTTAATGCGGGTTTCGCTATCACTTAGCTTTATTCTCAGGGAAGTTTTTATTTTGTGATTTAGGTATTCATGTTAAGAAAAATACTTGCTAAGCACGGTGCGGGTCAATACTATTCAGATACACTATCAATTTTATTACTATTTTGTTACGAAATGAGAATGTGGACGAAATGGGAATATGAATGAAATGGGAATGTTGACGAAGTGGGAATGTGGACGAAGTGGGGATGTGAACGAAATGGGAATGTTGACAAGATAGGAAGTGGACCAATTGGGAATTGATTGTGGACGAAATGGGATTGCTGACGAACTAGGAAGTTGACAAAATGGGTATGTGGACGAAGTGAACCTAAACGTTAATAGACAGCTCAAATTTCTACCTTGGTATTGCTAGTGCCACTAGAATAAATAATAAAAATAAATAGAATTCAGGGTTTATAGCGTGCTAGCTGTTTCTCGCGACTCCGTCTGCGAAGTATTCGTTTATCGCTATCCCGCGAGAACTATGCAATTTTTCGGGATAAAAATTATCATATGTCCTTCCCAGGGCCTTAAACTATCTCCGTACCAAATTTTATTTAAATCAGTGCAGTGGTTTAAGCGTGAAGAGGAGACAGACAGACACACTTTCGCATTTGTAATATTAGTGTGGATGTGTATTTCTATTGCCGCTACAAAAAAGGGGGAATCGTACGTAACTCAACCAATGTAGAATAGCCCCACACTGTGTTTTTTTTGACTATAAGTAGGTATAATTTATCGTATATACTCGTATTGAACCATTAAAAAAATTAGAACGCTTGGTAAACTACAAAATATTAAACTTTTAACCGAAAGAAAGATCTATGATTCTGACCCAAAAACTGATTGAATTCAGATAACTTAGCCTCAATATATTTTTTCTTCCATAGTTATATTAATATTGAAAGCGACTGTACATTTATGTCATGCCTAAGAGATTGCCCTAGTTTGGTACCGAACAAAATATGTTATTTTCTTATACGAAATGCCGATACTTATCAAATATTTCTTCTTACAGGTAAGAGATATCGCTGAGAAAAATGAGGTTTGTCAAAATGCCTTATGTTTTATTGCAAAGTCGGATTATCTGAGGTAAAATGTCGTAAGTTCATGTGTATAGAGTGAGTTACGTCGTTTCTACTCGCACGGAGTTCGCATACCTTTTTCTGGACGAATGAATACGAATGTATACGTAATTGTGTTGGACTTTGTAGCTGAGAGAGCTGACATGTTTATTTTTTATTGTAAAAATATCGTAACTTCTTCTTCTTCGGTCTTTTTTGCCATGAACTTGCAAAATCTGGAACGAGCTTCCCGCTGGGGTCTTCCCATCGAGTTACGACCTGGGTGCCTTTAAGAGGCGGGCGAGTGTACAATTTTCTGTAGGGCCAACAACGCACTGGAATCGCGTAAAGCGCTGCGAGTGTCTATGGACTGGACAGTGGTGTTCATTTAACATCAGGTGACCCACTAGTTCGGTTGTCTGGACTCTCTAACATAAATAACATAAAACTTATTTCTATGAAATCAGTGAAATGGCCTTGAGTTAAGACAAAATTAAAATGGAATCGACTACATGATTATTTGTGTTCGTATTTCTAAATATTTTGTTATTTAAAGCTTTTAAGAGGAATGAGGGAAAAAGTGTTTACGTCACTTTCATTGGAATTTAAAATTGTTATGAAATTTTCTTTATAAATTCTTGAAATGTCTCAGATAACAGGAATGCTAGTCGTTTTCGCGGAATTTTCTGCGTATTCAGAGCGTTTGTGAAAAAATATAATAAACCAGAGATACATTTTTTTATTTATTTTGAAGAACGTTTCCGTCCGTTAGCCTTATTTTTAACAAACTTCTAAAAAGAGGAGGCGTAATATTCATTATTGAACACCAATACACAGTACAGTGACATACAAAAAACAACAAACAAGTACAGTCAGCAAAAAAGCTTGTATCAGAAAAGAAATTAAAAATAACAAAGCTTGCTTTTGACTCTATCGTGACTGATAATGATAAGTGAAGATCTAGCACGCTTGACTAGTGTCATACTAGTTTTTAAGATATCAAGCTTGCCAATGTCATCCTATATTTAAAAACACTTAGGTTGTTCTTATAAGGGTTCATCATCATCATCTAAGGCGTTACAGCCGCGGATGGGTCTTAGCCTGGTTCAGTAAATTTTCAGTCCGATCTATTTGCGGCCTCCCTTCTCCAACTTATCACCCCTAGGTTCTTGGTGTTCTGTTCGACCCTTTATTTGATACCGTGAAATACCGTGTTCCATGAGTTCCACCTCGATCTGAGAGCAAGGCCGGAGTGCGTGCGCCCGCTGCGCCGCCTATGTACTGCGTATAATAAGTCCCTCGTTTCTGTCGACATCTTCAACACGTCCATGAAACAGTTCAGAACTCAAGTCTTCCCAATAAAATTCCCCATTAAATGGCCAAACAATACAGGGTTATTTGTAATTCACTAGCATCCTTTTAACCCTAAACTCCTATCACTTAAACAAATGTTTTTTGTTTTACGGCTTTTGTCATAACTTAATATTTTTGATGTATAACGTTTTGAAAATTTGAGATTACCTCTTATTTTTACGATACTCTGTGTATTTGTATGGGAAAAAAAGTGCTTCATTTTAAAAAGTCGTAAAACAAAAAACAATTGTTTGAGTGATAGGAATTCAGGGTTGAGAGGATGTCAGTGAATTACAAATAACCCTGTAGATTTGCCCGTTGTATTTTTTTTTACACGCTTTATATTAGCTTCACCTGTATGTTTGTATGTATGTATGTTTGTTTATAACCGACTCCTTAGGGCGCGATTTTGACCCACTTCCCGGTTTCCGATTGAGCTGAAATTTTGCACATATGTGTAAATTGGATGACAATGCAATATTATTGTAACATGGAGCTGATCTGATGATGGAGCTGGATGGTGGCCATAGGAACTATGTAATAAAACAACACAATCCCGTCGAGTTTGGGCTCGTTTGATTCGTCTTGACGAGCACTTTGATCCCAGATGGTAACCAGGGTCTGATGATGGAGCTGGAAGATGGCCAAAGGCACTCCACAATAAAACGACACAACCCCATCGAGTTTGGGCTCGTTTGATTCGTCTTGACGAGCACTTTGATCCCATATGGTAACCAGGGTCTGATGATGGAGCTGGAAGATGGCCAAAGGCACTCCACAATAAAACGACACAACCCCATCGATTTTGGGCTCGTTTGATTCGTCTTGACGAGCACTTTGATCCCATATGGTAACCAGGGTCTGATGATGGAGCTGGAAGATGGCCAAAGGCACTCCACAATAAAACGAAACAACCCCATCGAGTTTGGGCTCGTTTGATTCGTTTTGACGAGTACTTTGGTCCTAGATGGTAACAAGAGTCTGATGATGGAGCTGGAAGGGGGGTAGGTGGCGGGTTGGGGGTTAGGGTGTGGCGGTTGGGGTTAGGGGATGGGGGGGGGGTTTATTGGAAATAGGGTGGGGGTGTTGGGTGGTTCGGGGGTAAGTGATTTTGGGGGGTTGTGGGAAATGGGGAGGGGGTAAGAGGCCTAGATGGTAACAAGGGTTTGATGATGGAACTGGAAGGGGGGGCGGTAGGTGGTGGGGTGGGGGGGGAGTGGGGGGGCAGGTGGGGGGGGAGTGGGGGTGGGGGGGTTCCGGGGGTATGGGGGTTCGGTGTTAGGGGGGTTCGGTGTTAGGGGGGTTGGGTTTAGGTGGTTCGGGGGTTTGTAAAATGAGGAGGGGGTAAGGGGGGTTTAGGGAATTGGGGGTAAGGGTGTGGGGTTTGGGGGGGGGTTGGGTAAATGGGGTGGGGGATGTTGGGGGGTTGGGTTTAGGGGGTTTGGGGGTTGTAGGTGAGGGGGTAAAGTTAGAAAGAAAAAAATGCAACTAAAAAATAGAAAATAAATAATAGTTTAAAAAAACTAAAAAACACGCTTTAAAAAATAAAAAATAAATTTTAATAAATTTCAATTCACTATTCTTATAGTGCAGTAAAAAATCTTAATAAGCAATTATTATATTGTTATATCCAGATCAAAATTTGTAAACAATTCTAAATATTGATAAAATAAATAATAATAGTTTAAAATATTTTATTGTAAAAAAAGCGTGGGGTGCTTTTTAAGATGTTATCAAAATGACAATCCTTGACAATTGACACCATGCACCCCACGCTTTTTTTACAATAAAATATTTGAAACTATTATTATTTATTTTATCAATATTTAGAATTGTTTACAAAGTTTGGTCTGGATATAACAATATAATAATTGCCTATTAAGATTTTTTACTGCACTATAAGAATAGTGAATTGAAATTTATTAAAATTTATTTTTTATTTGAATGTTACAGTAAGGAAGTGTTATTTTAACTAAGCAAGTTATTTTTAGTTAACACAGTAGGTATGTTTTAATGAGAATTGTTAAGGAGTTAGATTTACTGTTATTGTTAACTTCATTATAATAATTGTTTTGTCATATTTCTATCTCTGTTGATTCTCCATGAAAAATAAATAAATAAACTCCTTTAATTTTGCCAAAGGCCCAAACTGTACAACAAATGAAATAATTGTAGTTCACCCTGCTTTCCCGAGTTCATTTACGTAAGCATAGTTCAGTTGGAATAAGGGGGCTGCTTCGATAATCGAAGTTCGTGTAGTACCATCTCCCTCACTCTCGTATTGAATACTACTAGTGTGAACGGAACGGTACGTGACAAAGTTTGAATTTTGAACTTCATAATATGGCTAGCATACAATTAAAGTTACCCCTGTAACTCGTGTTGCGCCAGGTGCGACGTCGCAATATAGGCCGACGATAAGGCCTATAGGCCTAATGACTGCCAATAAGTGGTCGCGAACTTTCGCATTTATAATATTAGTCATAATCATTATCATTTCAGCCGAAAGACGTCCTCTGCTGAACATAGGCCTCCGCATCCAACGCGATCCCGCAACCTTCATCAGGTCGTCGCTCCATCTTGTTGGAGGCCTACCTATACTGCGTCTTCCCACCTTTTTGCCCCATCGGCCATCAGTTCTACGAGCGATGTGCCCTGTCCACTGCCACTTGAGTCTGGCGATTCTTCGAGCTATGTCGGTGACTTTAGTTCTTGCACGTATTTCATCATTAGAAATGATAATATTCGTACAGTCAATATAATAAATACATATTAAATATCCAAGGCTCGAGAATAATCAAGAAGCTGTGGTAGCCTAATGGTTTGACCTTATGGCCTCTCAAGCAGAGGGTCGTGAGTTCAAATCCCGGCTCGCACCTCTGAGTTTTTTGTAATTTATGTGCGAAATTACATTTTAAATTTACCATGCGCTTTACGGTAAAGGAAAACATCGCGAGGAAACCTGCGTAAACCTGCGAAGAAATTCAATGGTGTGTGTGAAGTTTCCAATCCGCACTGGGCCCTCGTGGGAACTACGGCCCGAGCCCTCTCATTCAGAGAGGAGGCCTGTGCCGGGACGTACATATATAGGTTGGAATTATGATGATTATATTCTACTAGCACAAATACTTCCCAGTTCGATTCGCAATTCGAATTCACGCTACCCGACATACAAATAACATTCACAACTCAAAAATACCGAAACTAAAAATTCCAATCGCGCAAATCGAAATCGGCACTTTCCAGTGAAAGCCTTCGTATTCGTTCCAATTCTGGCCTTATTTCGTAGTTCGAAATTTAAACTTCGTGTCGTGGTGGACCGCTCACGCTAATAGTATTTAATAGGAGAGTGAGAGAGATGGTATGATACGAACTTCGAATTTCCGAGTGGCCCCCCTGTATCTAAAATATATATCTCGTCCGGACCATTTGACGATTCGGCTGGCGACGGTGCCTCCCTCAATTTATGCCGCTGTAGCTGCCAACATACAATGTATATATTTATATAATATAGAAATGTACATTTTACACGTGGATTTTCGCTACTATAATTTCATTTGGCGATTGGAAGTCGATGTGTTTGCGTTTTTTACTTTAAGTTCCGCGCGGCGTTTTGTTTTTGTTTCGCTTTTGGTGTCTATTGTAATGACCTTAATGAAAAACGGATCAATGTTTATTCTTCCTTTTTGATCCTTCTTTATTGAAGTATGTAAAAAGGGATTCTGCATTTTCGCCTTAAATATTTGTCCCAACTGTTTCATAATAATTCACAATGGACGAACGGTTTTTTTTCCGAAACTGTGAACTATTCAGGATATGTGTCCTATGGGCCGGTACATACGGACTGCATTCCAGCCGCAACGTAACTACAACTGCCGACTGCCTATACATTTCAGTCGCAGGTAGCATGCAGTTTGTGTGCAGTTTTGCCGACTGCAATGTAACTGCAATGGAAAATATATGGACAGTCGGCATTTGACAGTTACCTTGTAGTTAGAATATCTAATACCTGATTTACACTCTCGCCTCGCGCCTCGCCTTGTCGTCTCGCTCCGGACGCGAGCCTCAAAATCAAGGCTAATCACGAGACGAGGCGCGAGGCGCGCCTGTTCACACTCTCGTCTCGTGGCTCGTCCCGCAGTTCGTCTCGCCACTCGTACGCGAGTGTAAACCAGGTATAAAGAGTAAACGTCCCTGTACTCGACACTGACCCAATACGTGGCACCTTCAATCTTATGTCAAAGTAATAGAAGTGACAGATGGGTGTCATCTATTGGGCGTTGAGGTGTCGACCAAACTTCAGTTTAAAAAAATCGTTCGTTCATATGAAACAGTTGGAGATTAAAACGGCAGGGAAAAATATTTTCAACGAGAAATCAGAGAACCCTGTTAAAATACGTTGGTGCGGAGACAAGGCACTGAACCCTAAAAAGAACCGCACATTTCGCCTGCGGGGAAAGGGCCGCTTGATGGCGCGCGATAGCTTTGAGAAGGCAAGCGGTCAAGAAAGAGGAGACACGGACTCAAAGTCGGATTTAAATTGTGCTTTGCAACACGAATAGAAAATAGCAAAGGAAAGGAAGAAATCATTTATTTGTGACAACATGGAGAAGAATAATAAAATAAAACAAGAATGAAATAAAAAATTACGCGTGTCACAAAATAGTCCCAAAAGAACAAACTGATGCGCAGCGGAGCGCTAGCAGAGCGGTAGCGCGTAGTGCACGTTTGGCAGCCGCCGTGACGTGTGACTCCGGGAAGAAGGGCTACGGATTAGCCCGAAACATGTCGAGTTAAACTCGTTTTAAGACGTAAGTGATCCGTATATTTTCACTATGAGTGAGATGTTTAAAATTTCTTGGTGGACTAAACTAATACCAACGCTCGCAACAGCAGCCTAAAGGAACAGTAAGAGCTATACCTATCTGTATGATCACTCGTTGAACATGTTCTAATACAGAGGGTCTGCTCGCAACCTAATAATAAAAATGTTGCATCTACCATTACCGACTACTTCCAATTTGAATTTTAAAAATTCCCTCATAAAGTTGAAATCTCGCTACGTTGCTGCGTCGTCCTTAGCTCGCTATCTGGTAGATTGATGCGAATCACCCATTATTAATGGATACTCGATGAGGGCACTATGAAGACGATCAGACGACTGTCTTGTGTCAATGTGACTTATTAAAGCCAGGAATAAAACCGTAGTAGCCTAGCTGATTGACCTTCTCAAGAAAAGAAAGAAAGAATAAATATTTTTACAAAAAGGACAGCACGAAGGCTAAAGTTAGAGTGTGTCATTGCGGTTGTATATATTAGACACTGGCTCAGCATAATGCTCAGGCGTTTATAGCACCCCAGCGCTGATTTCCAGCCAGTACCGTTGGTGATACCCGAAAATTAGGCACGGGCTCGCAGTTTTTCAGAATTATAATTTGAATTTCATTTTAACGTCATGAAGACTTTCCTGTCGTAACGCATAATGTTGATTGTCCCAAAAATTTTTGACTTAGAATCTTTGGCATAACGTTGAATGGCATACTAATCGTTTGTCCTATTCATTTTAGCATGTTCTTCCTAACATTGATAACTCGAACATGGAATTTCCAAAAACGTATTTTGCCTATCATAAAAATGGTTACAATTACACTGAAAGAAATTAAGATAACAATACTACCAGAACGTATGGTAAATATTATTCTAGTATAAAGAAACAGAATTAAATTATATTTACCAGATTGACTTTTAACAACAAACAATCGTGTTTTAATAAATACCAGAATATTCTAGTAAATACATTTTACTAAACAATACTTAAAGTTATTTGTAAGTACATTTGGTATTGCAAAGAGAACAAAATTTTAATGATGTGTACCAGAATTATGTTTAAGTGTGGTAGATATTCCTGTAAGCTATTACTAGATTTTTCTAGTATACTCAAAAAAGAGTCTAGATGTCGTATATATTACATGACAATCTGGTTAAGTTAATTTTATTCTGGTTACCTAAACTAGAATTTTCTCTTAGTGTACAGCACCTGAAGCTATGGTAGGTTTGCGTTACGTTAGGTAAAGGGGACGTTCGGGGGGCATTAAAAAAACTTTCAAACCACCCCTAATTTACCTGGTTACGTTCATTAGTTACTGATCCTGTATGCTTTATAGAAAGAAGTGGTGAAAAGCGTTTGACAAGGAACATAAACACTGGATATTAAGGAGCATAAAGACCAAGCGTGCAAAATGATTACAACTAAACTAGATGGTCTTAGAAAAGCAATTACTGTTGTAAATTAAGCGTAGACCAGCCTCGTTAATCGTCAACAATGCCCGTCCATATAACCTCTAGCCTTCATATAGCCTACAGGTCTAGGTCACCCTTAAGCTAGATATGGATCTAATGTTAATTTAGAGTGTTTAGACAACCTGAGTACAAAGCTAAACTTGAGGCCCTGAATTTGGTCTGCGGTCGGAGCTGCTATTATGATGAAAAATACGCATCGTTCTTGAGTCTTGGTTATTTATTATCTTATGAACTGAAACAATTACTTTGCTCACCCGCGATCTTGTAAGAAATGCGTGTTCAAGCAGTTCCTCCACCTCCACGCTGTACGAACACACACAAACCCAACTATCACCACTACCACCAAACTAAATACACTGACGCGCTTCGAACTCAACCAGAGCTCATCTTCAAAGTAGGTACCACAACCGTACGCTATGCTACCAAATGTTGTAAAATGTCTAAATGTTAGAGACTGTATGTTGTAAATATGTATGTTTTGGTCTTGTTTGTGTGTCCTTCTTTGACGTCGAAACTGACCTACGGATTGCCGTGATTTTTTGTATGGACATAGTTGAAGGGCTAGAGAGTGAAATAGGCTACTTTTTACCACGGGAACTTTGAACATAAAACTATCGTGAGGTAACTCACGTCTATGATCATGTTTAGCTTGACATGTGTGTGTTAATAGACTTGAGTTATCCGTATTTTTTCAGCACGGGAAACACGTTTTAATCTAGTATCCAGAACACTAGCTTTGCTTACTTTGGTTCTACGTCAATTTGTGTCAATTGTGTACCCAAAGATGCTGGCAGCATTCCCTCACTGTGAAGCAATGCTGATACGATGTGCGAGGAAGCTGCCAGCTCTTCGGCCTCCTGGTATCCAAAAAAGATCATGATACAAATGTCGTTTTATAAAAGAAAGTTGTTATTTATTGAACGGGCAGCGATGTTGACGTTTGACTGCCTACAGCTCCCATTAATATGTATGAGAAAATAGTTTTTCGATGCGACTACACCCTGCTGAATATTAAAATTATATGTCACGGAAAATTTATTTTTCTCAAAGATGCAATGAAATGTTAAACTTACGTTCCAAATAATAGGCCGGAACGTATCACGTTGCGGGTGCGGTTAGACGAGTGCTATGTAATGGATTATCATACAGAATTGCAGGCCTAGGCCGGGAAAGCGATCATCTATTATTTCATGTGACACGTTTATAAGTCTAGGCATCATGGCATTCAGCCCTAAAAAAAAACATATGCAATAGCAATAGTTGTTTTCTTTGCTATTTTATTTTTTGAAGTTTTTTATTTATTGAAAAAAAAAAAATTTAATCTGTTTATTGCAATTAAAGTTACAAAATTTTTTCTTAAACTTAGTTACAATCTTTAAATATTTAAGATTTTTATAACTAAGGAATGCGAAGGGGGCGCCCCTTCGTTTGTAATTGAATTGTTATTTCATTGTATGTTTAAGAAAATCACTATACAAGCCTCGGCCGGAACAGGGGTTGCCGGCCTCGTATCATGCCAGCCTCGTGTACCACTCGGCCGTCAAACTTACTCGGCCGGCAACCCCTTACTTCTCGGCATATGCAGTAATGTACTATTTCTTCCATCCGTTTATGATACCTATATTATTTTTCTTTAGTTTAATTTTAAAGTCTACCAAGATCACAGAACATTAAGTCTTAATTTAGTGTAAATTTTGGACCACCCTCACAGAGCTATGGAACTATGTAGATATAACTGGCAGCGCTGACATAGGTTCGCTAAGCAATTATTGGCCATTGCGGCCAGATTTCAGCTCCGATGCGACATTTGTCTACATTCAGATGTTGCTATTGCCAACTCGGTGGCAAATATTGACCTAGATTTCTAGTGTGTTGTGGATTATCTAATTAATTTGTAAAATCGAGCCGTTTCAAACGTGACCTAGGGACCGTGAAATATTCTCACTAAAACCCGGCTAAGACTACTATTACTAACTACTACTACTAAATACTATTACTAAATACTAAAACGAAATTTGGAGGTTGAGCAATAACGTGCCAGCCCTCAAAAACTCAGAAACCGTTTAAGAGCGAGTAGGACTCGTAGATGGAGGCCTCCGTACCTCTGTACGTACCGTATACTTTAAAGACAGTTCTGTAAAGAATCGCCGATATGTAAGCACTAAATCGCAAACTTATAGGTAGGCTTTCGAAAAACATTAAAACAGCATAGAGTCGCTGGCGCGTATGCGCGCGGCCGTGGCTATGGTTGTTAATCGTTGCCTAGCAACTGTCAGCTGTCGCCTAGCAACCAGCGCCGCAGTTAAAAACACTGAAAATGACACGTTTCTTAGAGGACCACGTTTATTTTTGAAATTTATTTTATTTTTAGTATTTGTTGGTATAGCGACCACAGTAATACATAATCGGTGAAAATTTCAAGTGTCTAGCTAAGCTATTACCGTTCCGGAGATAGAGCCCTGTGACAGACGAACAGACAGACAGACAGCGGAATCTCAGTAATAGGGTCCAGTTGACACCATTTGGGTACGAAACACTAAAAATGAGATTTGAATACGTTACGAGTTATGTGACTAACATCTGCACAATATAGAAAAACCGGTTGCCTGTAAAGTCGGTTTACGGACGATAGTTTAACGTACAAAGTCATAACAAAACATTCAAAAAACAAAAATTAAACCGCACCTCCCCCGCCCCCCGCACTCCCCTCGCAATCCCCCCCCCTCGCCCCCCCTCGCCCCCTCGCACCCCGCATTAGGGCCGGCGCCCACTGACGGCGTGGCATTTTATTACTATCAAGTTATTTTGAAGGTTATTGCAATGAGTATAGAATTCATGTTACTTTATTGGTTATGCGTGGCATCGGCCCTCAGGACGTCGCGGCATCGTAGTATCGAAATAAAGTAACATGAATTCTAAACTCATTGAAATAAGATTCAAACTAACTTGATAGTAATAAAATGCCACGCCGTGCCATGCTGTCAGTGGGCGCCGGCCATTATACATTCTGGCGTTCGCCGCTCTCTTGCAACTGGCCTTCGCGCCTCTGTAGGCACATGTCGTACATGTACTTACATTACATAGCGTCATCATTTTTCGTGTATGCAACCGGCGTTCATCGATTTATTAGACGTTGTCACGTCAAAAAGTTAAAAATAATTGTCATAAATGCGTTAGTTTATCCGTAATAAAAATCTTCGGGGTCGCCGACAGCGACATAGCCAAACGGATTAGCTCGTTTAAATGGCAATGGGCAGGCCATATAGCACGCAGAACAGATTGCCGTTGGGGCCCAAAAGTTCTCGAATGGAGACGACGGACTGGCAAGCGCAGCGTGGGATCTCCACCAACGAGATGGAGTGACGATTTGGTGAAGGCCGCAGGTTCAGGGTGGATGCAAGTCGCTTCCAACCGTAATGATTGGGCGTCAATGAGGGAGGCCTACGTCCAGCAGTGGACGTCCTACGGCTGAAATGATGATAATGTTGAAAAATCTTTGGCAGCCAATTTCTCAATATGATGTTCGTGTGGGTTGACGTGTTATCATTACTTATCAGCATCCATTTAACTAACTAACTGGTTTGGCTCGGTGACCCAAAGTGAGTCTTGGCCTCCGAAACGTGAGCACGCCACTTAGCCCGATCCTGCGCAGTTTCACGCCAATTACCGGCCTGAAGCTGTCGCAGATCCGCCTCCACAGCATCAGCCCAGCGATACTTCGGCCGACCAACCGGACGACGTCCAGTTGGGCGTCCCAAATACGCCCTCTTGACCCCTCGATCCTCCCCCATTCTCAGCAAGTGGTCGAGCCACCGAAGCCTGTGAGATTTAAATTCGCCGATTATATTAGGCTCAGCCACCAGCTCCTCAGTCTCGGCATTCTTGCGGATCCTCCAGGTGTCATCGTCTCTTCTAACGGGTCCCAGGATCTTCCGAAAAATCCTACGTTCCGTCACCAGAAGCTGGTACTCTTCCTTCTGGGTTAGAGTCCAAGCCTCGCACCCGTACATAAGAATAGCTCTTATGACCGTGGCATCCATTTATTGTAGTTTTTTTAGAAGCCGGGAAATTGCGTATATTTTTCGCTCTCCAGTCTCAAAAGGTTGCCGACCCCCGATCTAGCTCGAAAGACGCCGAAATAACGCCCTTGCCCTCGATAAAACGAAAGTATTGTCTATGGGCGAATTTTTCTTTTGAATATACCAGAGAGACGCGCTCAATTTTCCTGTCGCTCTATACGTCCTTGTCTAATTTACGGTGTAGAAAAGGGACGCATTAATAAACAAGCGTTCAATTCCGAAGCGCCATTGGAGCGATTATTTTTAATTGCGCTGCATAAACGGGTTCCAACTTTTTCTTTATTGAACTGCTTTGTTAAAGAGGTTTTTTTTTTAATTCTTGGGTGTTTGGTGACTAAAGTTTCGTAATTATTTTCTTACATTTTTTGCCCGCGACTCCGTCCGCGAAATCGACTCAAGAAAGGATCGATTGTACCTACCTAATGCATTTTCAAAAATTTGTAACAATTAACAACATTTCATTTTTTTGAGCCTCTCATTTTATTGGTTTCCTGTACTTGGTTTGTAATAATACGCTGGTAGTTTATTTTTTCATTGGTTTTGTATTTAATTTATTCTAAAATGCCGTAACTCCATTAAATTATTGCAAAACTAGTAGATATAAATTTAAAATATAAAAATAACAAAGTTCGATGAAGCGTAGATAAGTTTTCTGTTGTAAAATTGGGTTATAGCTAAGTTTTAAAGATATAAATAAAACGTTGGCTGACTTGAAACCTCCTTAGTCTAAAATGATATACCTACTAACTTGTTTGCAAATTTTAAAACTTAAGTTAGAACTCCCTTAGGAGGAAAAACTTCGGCGTCGGGCTTCTAATAGACTCTCGTTAGTAATCCGCTACTTACGGCCCTTGGTGCACAATATACTATTCTTGTCAAGCAATGCGATGTCGCTGTAACCACTGTAACATTTTCTGTGAAAAGGTTCCATAGTGGCACACGATCACGATTCAGCTTTACTGTAACTCCACATAATTACAGGCTTATCTTGAGCTGCGCGTCGATCGCTGCGCAGAGAACCCGTTAAGAGGGTTTATACCTGCTGAGCTGGCAACGTTGCATTTTTGTTAGTTTTTCTCGATTATTCCATAAAAATTGAATGAAAATTAAAAATGTTTTGTATACAAATTATTCTAATATATAAGTTAATGTGTCTACAGCAATAATAAATAATTCTTGATAAGACTTTTATTTTCTTTAAAAACCGTGAGGTAATAATTTGTTACTTTTTAAAGAAAATAAAAGTCTATCACGAATTATTATTGCAGTAGACACATTAACTTATATATTAGAACAATTTGTATACAAAACATTTTTAATTTTCATTCAATTTTTATGGAATAATCGAGTAAAACTAACAAAAATGCAACGTTGACAGCTCAGCAGGTATAAACCCTCTTAAATTTGTTTACGTCGAGTCACGTGCCACAGATACGGAGCACGTACGAGATCACCGATACCGTGTTACTATAGCACAGTACAGCCTAGTAGGTAATCAACGAACGACCTAATTTACAGTCGCCCGACCCCGCGCAACAAAACGCACGCTTACTAAGAAACTGATTCAATTGGAATTATTTTCATTTCAAAACTGAACCTTATCATTTTTGCATAAAGTTTATTTTTGAAAATGAGAATAATTCGAATTGAGTCAGATTTTTACTAAGCATGCGAAAAGTTATAAAGCCGTGGTAGCTGTGGTTTGACGTACGGTTTCTCAAGCAGAGGGTCGTGGGTTCGAGCCCGGGATCGCATCTTTGAGTTTGTTCAGAATTTATGTGCGAAATTTCATTTGAAAATTGATCTCGCTAAAAGTAGGGATGAGCAGTCCGGGACTGCAGTGGTTACACGGCAGTGAACCACTAAAGAAAATATTAAGACCGTTTACCTACTTGGATATTACAGAATGATTCTGAAAACGTGGTTAGTACAGACTCTAACAAAGTCCAGAATGAACCTGTATACAACCTGTAGGTATCTGGAATATTTCAGACCTAGTGTGTACCTATGTGATTAGTCTAACATTTTGGTAGCATAGTGAACGGTTGCAGTACCTTCTGAAGATAAGCTCTGGTTGAGTTTGAAATGCGTCAGTGTAGTTTGGTGGTGGTGCTAGTTGGGTTTGTGTGATTTGTGTGTGTTCGTACAGTGTGGCGGTGGAGGAACTGCATGAACACGCATTTCTTGCATAAACTTAACTATCGAAAGGTCACAGGTGAGCAAAGTAATTATTTCAGTTCATTGACAAGTACAGTCATCGTCATAAATAAGTGAACATTTTTGTACCTTGTCACTTCGTCGTTACATAATTAAATTCGTATGGATTTTTAAACACGACGTTAAAGTGACAGGGTACAAAAGTATCACTTATTTATGACGTTGACCCTACATTTGTTCGTTGTTCTAAGCAAGGATGTTGCCGATGTCGATTTTTTTGACATCCGTGGTACCAGATTAAAATGAAAGATTAAAATAATAATGTTGTCGTACTTAATGTTTTTTTACTTATTTGGTGTACAGTCTTGTGCCTTAATTTTACAATGGTGTTTTTACATTTTCAAAAAGTTGTTAATCTGATAACAATGGAATTTTGTATGCAACATTGCTGGGAAGTGTTGCGACGCAGCAATATTTTATTTTTATATTTTAGATTGACGCAACAATGCACTCTGCCTTCTGATATGTACTTAGTTAACAAAGACTTCGAAAAAAACTTGAAAATTATGTTTGCTAAGACGACTCCGACCGCGTAATTTGCAATCCTTTGTCCAACAGTCCAGGTTAATGCTCGCTGATTCAGCTCCAAGAAACTGCAATAACAGATTATTAATGATTAATGCGATATTGCTGGTCACATGCGAATGATTCATTACCGACAACTACACTCGCCTAGCCACACAAATAATGAAATAAATATAAATGACACGCGAACTTAACGCATTCAATGTCGGGAACGCATATATATACGTTTTCGTGGCATTGACCTAGTGCTGATGTCGGCGTCTGATTGTCATTTGAACGCTCAGCGTTTATGGCACCTGAAGAAGAAGTTTACAGTCTAAGAGCCTGAATGCGTTAAAGTGCGAAACGCATATATGGCTAAATATCCATGTAAGTACTAATTTTCCCATCGCAGCCTGTAGCGAAGCTAATTGCTCAAATATTTATTATGATATTGCAGAGATTATTGTTCAAAAATAATAGTTTAAAAAAACTAAAAAACGCGCTTTAAAAAATAAAAAATAAATTTTAATAAATTTCAGTTCACTATTCTTATAGTGCAGTAAAAAATCTTAATAAGCAATTATTATATTGTTATATCCAGATCAAAATTTGTAAACAATTCTAAATATTGATAAAATAAATAATAATAGTTTAAAATATTTTATTGTAAAAAAAGCGTGGGGTGCATGGTGTCAATTGGCAAGGATTATCATTTTGATAACATCTTAAAAAGCACCCCACGCTTTTTTTACAATAAAATATTTTAAACTATTATTATTTATTTTATCAATATTTAGAATTGTTTACAAATTTTGATCTGGATATAACAATATAATAATTGCTTATTAAGATTTTTTACTGCACTATAAGAATAGTGAATTGAAATTTATTAAAATTTATTTTTTATTTTTTAAAGCGTGTTTTTTAGTTTTTTTAAACTATTATTTATTTTCTATTTTTTATTGCATTTTTTTTCTTTCTAACTTTACCCCCCTCACTTACAACCTCCAAACCCCCTAAACCCCCTTACCCCCAATCCCCTAAACCCCCCGTAGCCCCCTCCTCATTTTACAAACCCCCGAACCACCTAAACCCAAACCCTCTAACACCGAACCCCCCAAACCCCCGGAAACCCCCCTCCCCCCACCCCGCCACCTGCTCCCCCAACCCCTACCACACCCCCCACCCCGCCACCTACCGCCCCCCCTTACAGTTCCATCATCAAACCCTTGTTACCATCTAGGCCTCTTACACCCTCCCCATTTCCCACAACCCCCCAAAGTCACTTACCCTCGAACCCTCCAACACTCCCACCCTATTTCCCGTAACCCCCCCCCCCCCATCCCCTAACCCCAACCGCCACACCCTAACCCCCAACCCTCTAAACCCCCGACCCGACGCGTCAGTGTAGCTTGGTGGTGGTGATGGTTGGGTTTATGTGATTTGTGTGTGTTCGTACAGTGTGGAGGTGGAGGAACTGCATGAACGCGCATTTCTTGCATAAACGTAACTATTGTAAGGTCGCGGGTGAGCAAAGTAATTGTTTTAGTTCATTAGTTCATGGTTATTTATTATTAGATTTACTTGTGATTATACAATGTGCTCTACAAATGCTTATTTTTTTTTCCTTCTGCGTCTTAGATTCCTCACTTTTATTTATTAACAAATTTAAATTAAAATGAATCCGAAACATTTCAGACTTGTTGAATAAGTTTATCAGAACATCTTTGCATTGTCAATGTACCTTGAAATCTAATATATAAAAATCTCGTGTCACGGTGTTTGTTATCGAACTCCTCCGAAATGGCTCGACCGATTCTCATGAAATTTTGTGTGCATATCGGGTAGGTATGAGAATCGGCCAACATCTATTTTTCATACCCCTAAATGTTAAGGGTGGTTCACCCCTTAATTTTTTCTAATAAATCGATGAACGCCGGCTGCATACACGAAAAAGGATGACGCAATGTAAGTACGTGAGCGGCGTAGGCCAGTTGCAAGAGAGTGGCGAACGCGTTGCAAGAGGATGTATGAGGATAGGTTTCATTTTTTTTTGCCTCTACTGTAAGGCGGAACAAAGTTCGCCGGGTCAGCTAGTAATATATAAAAATATACTTTGGGGTAGATTGTTCGACGTTCATAGAAGCATCAATTAATGCCTAAATTGAATAAAAAATTTTGACTTTGGATGTCATCTTTCCAATGAAAACTCATCAGGTACTGAGTGTAAATTTGCACTTGTTCCACCTCTGGATATACACACTTTCACCTTGCATTAGAGTTAGGTACTCTAGAATTAGAACATGAGTGTGTTAAAACATACTGTACAATTAAAGCCTATATTTGAATGCTCTATTCGAAGCCCCTTTATACCAAGTCGCCCCGTCAACTGGAACTTATTCGCCCGATGACTTGCTAGTCGAAAGTGAAATGAGGCAGTTCGCGCCGAATAAGCGAATAATAAGGTTTGCCGAGTCATCCTCACTACGATACGGAGCGAGGGCGCGTGGCACAGGGGCGCAGCGTGGCGGGTCGTACACCATCATCATCATCATCATTTCAGCCGAAAGACGTCCACTGCTGAACATAGGCCTCCCCCAAGGCTCGCCAAATAGATCGGTCCCGTGCCATTCGCGTCCAACGCGATCCCGCAACCTTAACCAGGTCGTCGCTCTATCTTGTTCGAGGCCTAACTACGCTGCGTCTTCCGGTCCGTGGAGGCCACTCTCTAAGAACCTTTTTGCCCCATTGGCCATCAGTTCTACGAGCGATGTGCCCTGCTCACTGCCACTTGAGTCTGGCGATTCTTCGAGCACCGCTCGACCCTCGCTCTTGCCTAAAACACCAATACCAGATTTTTACAAATACTACAGTAACAGGTAATTTCGGTACTAATTTCTAAAAGTGCAACGGTCGAAAAGTATGTATGTATGTATAAATGTATGTAATGAATGTATGTATGTATGTAGTGTGTCTAACATTTGGTAGAGCTTGTCTAAGCTAAAATGACGCGCGCCCCTCAACTGAATCAGTTGATTTTGATGTGTACGTACAAATATTAATTACGACTCTTCATCTGTTTGGGAGCGTTAACTATTCCAGGAACTATCATCAGTGTGCAACATCACGATCGACAAATCACATGAAAAATACTGTGCGTAAATGCGGGGCGCGTCATTTTAAATTAGACAAGCCATAGCATTGTGAACGGTTGCGTTGCGGTACCTACTCTGAAGTAAGCTCTGGTTGAGTTCGAAACGCGTCAGTGTTGTAGGTGTTAGTTGGATTGTGTGATTTAATTGCAGTGTAATTGCAGTACGTCTGTCCAGAGCCTAAATGAGAATAAAATAACATCTCGATTTCAAATTTAGGCAGCATGTTGAGAAATGAGCTGTTAGCGCCACGCCACTTACAAATAGATACTTAACGTTTCGTAGACTTAAACCATCATGGAGGTACACAAAAAAGAGAAAAAAAAGCCGTGGTGGCTTAGTGGTTTGATTTGACCTATGTCCTCTCAGCAGAGGGTCGTAGGTTCGATCCCGGGCTCGCACCTCTGAGTTTTTCAGAATTTATGTGCACGATTACATTTGAAACACATTTAAATTTGCTGGAAAACATCGTCTGCACACACCTGAGAAGAAATTCGATGGTGTGTGTGGAGTTCCCAATCCGCACTGGGCCCGCGTAGGAACTACGGCCCAAGCCCTCTCACTTGAGGCTTGTGCCCTACAATGGGACGTATATACCTAGGCTTTGATGATGAAGAGAATTTCAGAATACCCACGGGATACGAGACGAGCCTATTGTACAAACTTTTATTTAACTTTCAATGTAAGTATCTATGTATGTATGTAAGTATGTACGGGTCCAATCTTACAAGTTAAATATGACCTACTTCCCAGTTTCCGATTGATCTGAAATATTGTATTCATGTGTAAATCGCAAGACAATGCAATATTATTATGACATACCTAGAGGTAATCTAATGATGGAGCTGGAAGGTGGTCATAGAAGCTCTATAATAAAAAGACACGACCTCATCGAGTTTGAGCTCGTTTGATTCGTCTTGACGTGTACTTTGGTAACCAGGGGCTAAAAGTACAGTCAGCAAAAAAGCTTGTATTCAAAGTAGATTTAAAAAAAATATATATGTTTTCCCGGATTTAAGTCCGGGAGTTACTGTTACCGCTAGCAATAAAAATACGTATGACAATGTAATTAGTCAACGGTAACAATCGAAGCCTTCATAATACCCCGACACCGGATCCCTTCATTGCTCCTCTCAATGACCGGTCCCTTCCTTTTTAATGGTAGGAAATTCCGAATTTCAAGATGGCTGCTTTCGGGGAAAATAAATCGTACGGGGTAATTTTGCCCCGCGCCCTGAGTGCCGATGCGTAGTGCCCGAAGAATGGTACCTAACGATATATTTGGACATTCTAAAGGGTATTGGATCCAGAAAATTGCTGGGAATGTGCTCCGTCATTTTAAATGTAATGAAATGGAACACCGAGATCGCTCGAAGAATCGCTAGATTCAAGTCTGGGCGGGCAGGGGACGTCGCTCGTAGAACTGGCCGATGGGGCCGAAAGGTTCTAGAGTGGCGCTGGCGCCCACGGATCGGAAGACACAGTGTCGGTAGGCCTCCAGCAAGATGGAGTGGCGACCTGGTTAAGGTTGCGGGAACGCGTTGGATGCTAATAGCGCAAGACCGATCTGTTTGGCGAGCCTTGGGGGAGGCCTATGTTCAGCAGTGAACGTCTTTCGGCTGTAATGATGATGATGATAAAATGGAACAGCCATTAGAATTTCGTAGTAGCCTGGATCTCTAATTTTCCGTTGCTTCGTTGTTGAGTAGGTAAATATTTAAAAAAATAAGATTTACTCACAAATATTTTTATAAACCGTCCATTTCTCTTGCAAATCAAAGATAAACTTACCTGGATTAATATCACCAATCCTTTTTTTGATCTCTAACTACAGAATCGAGATAATTTCTTTAGAGAAGGGCCCACTTTGTGCCAACACAAAGATCGTCGGGTGCTTAAAGAAAATCGTTCTTAACAGTATTTATCGCAACAAATAAAGAAAAGGGGCAAAGCGGAACGCTTAAATCGTCCCCAGTACATCAAAGGCTTAATACTCGAGGGGGGGGGGGGGGGGTTATTATCAATAATTATAAGGGGTCTAACGTGATTAGCGATTACGAACGGAGCGAGGGAAATTGTTCCCGATGACGTAATTGGTGATAAAATTCTGAGCGCTTTGAAGTCGAATGCAGCCGAGGGGTATTACGAGTTGTTCGAACGCGTTTTAAAGAAACTGTTTACGAGTTGAGTTTCGGGGATTGTTTGGGTGACGGGCGGGAGTGTTTGTGTTGCAATCCCGAACGTTGAGCACTTAACGGCAGGAGTTGATGTCTTTGGTGGCACACTGAAAATTAATAACTATAAATTAGAAAATTTGAAAAACCCCAACGCATCTCGGTCACACCACACATATGTTTGAAAATAAAGTACATAAATGTCCATTATGCGTCTAAGGTCCCTTCCGCAGCTAACAAAAGAACTGATAACTTTGAAACGGCTGAACTACTACTACTAATCGGTTCACCCGTTTAAGAGTTATGATGCCACAGACAGACAGACAGAGACATACACACACTCACATAGCGGTCAAACTTATAACACCCCTCTTTTTGTGTTGGGGGTTAAAAATGACGAAGAATTGTCATATTTCAACCATTTTTTCCAGCCAGCCAAAAATTGCGAGGTCTACTCTATATCTCACAGAGTTACTAGAAGGAGTTTGCTGCAAGTCACTCGAAATATTGTAACTAGATTAGACCAGCATACTTGAACAAAGAACCCTTACCCGACTATTGTGTCTAGCGTCCAAAATGGTGTTTGCCAGCTAATGACGTTTGTTAACGGGCCGGGCACGACTATGCGCGACCTAAGCGGCCATTTTCATGAGTATGATGACGTATTACGTAGGTACCATCTGTTGCCGCGACTCCGTCTGCGAAGAATTTGTTTATTGCTATTCCGCGGAAACTATGTAATGTTCTGAGATAAATACTATCATATCGACGGTTAAAAGGCAAAACGCATGAAGCGACACTTTTTGTCAAAATGAGTTATATACATATTTGAAATCAGCGAATTGGAGCGAATTTGAGTCGTTTGAGCCGGGTTTCATGTAAAGTTCAAAAAATGACGCCTGATGCGTTTTGCCATTTAACCGTCGAATGTACCTGCTTCCTACTCTTCCTAGAGTCTTAAGGCTCCTTACTAAATTTTCATTAAATTTATTGAGCGGTTTTTAGAGACAGACAGGCAGATAGACAGATAGACACTCTTCCGCATTTGTAATATTAGTATGAATGTGAATTAAAACTACCGTCACATCGTACTACTACTACGTAAACATCTCGGCCATAAGTCGATTACTACGTAAGTGACCAATGTATCTTATTTTAATAAGTCATCCTCCTAAGTCCTGGCGTACTTTATAAGGAACAAATCATCAGTAAGACTAACGGCCGAAAGTACTATATAAAGAACAAATTATTCAATGAATAAAGAACTTCAAAGACGTTTCAAATAAGTTCCAAAATTACAAAACGTAAGACTCTTATCTAGGTCTTAACTTCTACATTGATTAGAAAAGGCCAGCAGATGTCGTATTGTCTAACGGTTCTGACGCTTGTCTTCGCAATCACAATTTCTTTCTATTAAACGGTATGAGATGATGACAGAAAGAGATGGTGAAAGCGAAGGCAAGCGTCAGAAGCGTTAGACAATACGGCCTCGGGACTCTGGAGGATGAGTTAACTAATACGTTATCACAAACTCATATTATTATCAAAAAGTGTCAAATCTATTACTGAATAACCAATGTATAATCTACGCTACCGTGGTGCCTGTACTTACTATGAATAGGGAATTCGTTCGCTTTGCCGCCAGTCGCGCAGAGTACTGGCCGGCCCTTAGAACGGGGCATGAGATTATTGTCTTAGGATCCTCTACGAATCTATTACTCAGTCAGTTAGCTACTCTAACGTTAGTCCTAAGTTAAAGTGCCTAAGAAGATACTAGATAAACTATGTATAGTTCCTTTAGCATTTGAGTTTGGCATTATTAAATAAGGTGGTGCGGATATTACAATGCTCTGAGCCCCCGTGGAAACTAAATATGGCCGAAATAACATCACTACATTACATTACATTACATTACATTACATAGTATACAGGGTGTATCTGTTAACACGATCAATAAATTTAATTATACATCCTTTAACTAATCAGTAATTAAGTAAATAATGAGTAAATATTTATAAAAAAAAATAACATCGCCCCTGTACCAAGGAAATGCCCTGTACCAAGACATCTAACGACCGATAACTGACAATTACGCAATGATGAATTCATCGATTATGCATTGTAACTTTAAATTACAATTTTTCTGTGATTAAGCATTTTGGCGCATTAGGACCAGGTCAAGGTAACTTCGGATATGCTAAGGAATCATCGTTTAAATTTATTGTTTTACTTATAGCCTACACCCGGTATATATGTAAAACAAAGTCGCTTCCCGCTGTCTGTCCCTATGTATGCTTAGATATTAAAACTACGCAGCGGATTTTGATGCGTTTTTTTTAATAGATAGAGTTATTCAAGAGGAAGGTTTATATGTATAATACATGCATTGCACCCGTGCGAAGCCGGGGCGGGTTGCTAGTCTAATATTATGTCACAAAAAGACTTGGTGGCCTAGCGGTTTGACCAATGGCCTCTCAAGCAGAGGGTCGTGGGTTTAAATCCCGGCTCGCAGCTCTGAGTTTTTCGGAATTTATGTGCGAAATTACATTTGAAATTTACCATGAGCTAAAGCTCATAAAACGTAAACGGTTGCGAAGAAATTCAATGGTGTGTGTGAAGTTCCTAATCCGCACTGGGCCCGCGTGGTAACTACGGCCCAAGCCCTCACATTCTGAGAGTAGGTCTTTGCCCTGCAGTGGGATGATGTAATCATCACTGTGACATGGATAATTTTTCTATTTTTTTCCAGTAGTATTATAATTTGTTCTCTCACAACGGTATCACCTCCTCCTTTTCCTTCCAGCGAAAGTAGTGGTGAGACAGACAGACGCACGTCCAGGAGACCCAAGTGACCTAGGGCTTAAGGGCCTACCGTGTTTTTGGCGCATTTATTGCATTCATTTAATCTCGTGCTGTATCATTACAAGTAAAGCTATAGTCTTGAAATTCATGTGTAAGATATTTGAGGATCCACTGTAATGACAAGTGTTTATCGAAACACGATCACTTATAGTTCGCTCGATAGAAAAAAATCCAAAGTCGTCTCTAAAAAATAAAATGAATTCGTAGTACGACGCTAATACTGCACGGCAGGTCATGACTTTTGAATGTTAATAAAACAAGATGTTTTCTAGAGCGTAGTGTTGCTACATTTTTAAAATATGTATTTGTTTTAGTAGTAAGATGAAAATACCCAAAAACACGCGCAGTCCAACCAACCTGTCTTGAGCCATCGTGCCTCCCCCACGCCCGAAATAGCCCACCCAAAATCGATTAGCGCGAAAAGCACGGTAGGACCTTAATTTATTCTAAGGTAAAGAACTCTTCTACATACGTTGCAGGACGTTGACTCTAATAGTTCAAATATTATTTATTTTTATTAGCAATACGGCTGCTCACCGAATCTAAGATTATTTAAAAGCGAAAAAGTTTTTCGTGTGCGCCGGCGGGATTCGAACCCACGTCTCCCGGGTATGCGCCCCAACCTGGGTGTTCTACCAATTGAACCACGTCGCTCCCAACCAACTTCCCCGAAACTTTTTCGCTTTTAAATAATCTTAGATTCGGTGAGCAGCCGTATTGCTAATAAAAATAAATAATATTTGAATAAAATAGAAGATCATTTCTTACGCATTTCCAATGAAATTTGGAACGTAGGAGTCATAGCTTCTAATTGTTGTGATGGATGTTACCACACGCCACTGTTGCCGTATGTAAGCGATTAAGAATTTCGAGGAAGTTGGTTGGGAGCGACGTGGTTCAATTGGTAGAACACCCAGGTTGGGGCGCATACCCGGGAGACGTGGGCTCGAATCCCGCCGGCGCACCCGAAAAACTTTTTCGCTGTTAAATAATCTAGTAGTTTAACTTATTAGTCAACGTGTATATACGAAACTATCTTGCTCTTACAAATTAGCTAAACTAAGTTCAAGTATCTTTGCGACGGATGCGACTGTACCCATCGCTTGCTCGTTAGCTTGCAATCTATGAACTCACTATCATCATTATCATCATCATTCCAACCCATATACATATGTCCCACAGCAGGCCTCCTCTCAGAATGAGAAGGCTTGGGCATAGTTCCCACGCGGGCCCAGTGCGAACTTGCTTAAATACGTATTAAACATCTTTCGTTTTGTTTTCCGGTTTTTTGTGAAACGTTTGGTTATCGTGAGAAAAATTTGTATTCCATGAATGCACCATACAATGCATGCGTTAGCCAATAAATGTAGATAATGTGATTTCCGAAACAATAAAATAAATTATTTATATTATAGTAATAGTACAATATTAAACTGTTCTATCAAGTATTAGGTTTAAGTTATATTGTAGTGCCCTATTACAGGGTTTCATGCCTGGGAAATGTAATAGTTTTTAAGATCCAATGTACCCATGAAAACAATTTAATAAATGACTAATGGCATCCAAGACTCGAGCACAAACATTCGTATATTTTAAACAAATGTCTGCCCCTACCGGGAATCGAACTCGGGACCTCAAGCTTCGTAGTCAGGTTCACTAACAACTAGGCCATCCGGTCGTTCAGCCCCTTGGACCTTGACAAATACGTTGAATGTCTGCGTATACCTCTGAACTCAGCTAAATGGGAAGATAATAGGACAAAGAAACTGCTAAAAAAGAACTGACAAACTAATTTAGATACTTACTCAATTAACTCCGCCAAGAAGTAATTAAAATTAACCCAATTAGTTAGCTCGTAACTTCTAATATTACCTGTGACGGACAGAAGTCCTCGGAAACTTGAAATTACGCTCTCACAAAACTACGCAACTTGGGGAGTTACTCCGCCCCGATGAAAATATGAAAAACAAACCAATTATAAGTAAAAACTTAAAGGATTTCCACGTTGTTATTAACTAAAGTTGGAAGGGTTTATTTGTAATGTTATACAGTATACACCATGGCGGAGAAGTATGAGTTTGAGTCGATATAACAAAACACGTGCGCATTATTTTTTCATGTTCTCAATCATATAATCAAACTAGTAATAATTTTCAAGTTTTTAGTCACTTTTCAGTACTTTGGAGGACGATTTCTTCAAATAGGTTGAGTTTGGGCAGCTAGAAAAAAATTATGGGTCTGTTATTTAAGACTGCTCTCTAACATATGTCAAAATAAATCAAATCGGAGCTGAACAATTGCGTGCCTTTGCTTGTACTTAACTGGTACAACTTGGCTTTTCGTCCCGTACCAGTACAGGTTACCGCTGTATTTTGGGACACCCGTATGTTAAAAAAAAACACGCTTTAAAAAATAAAAAATAAATTTTAATAAATTTCAATTCACTTTTCTTATAGTGCAGTAAAAAATCTTAATAAGCAATTATTATATTGTTATATCCAGATCAAAATTTGTAAACAATTCTAAATATTGATAAAATAAATAATAATAGTTTAAAATATTTTATTGTAAAAAAAGCGTGGGGTGCATGGTGTCAATTGTCAAGGATTATCATTTTGATAACATCTTAAAAAGCACCCCACGCTTTTTTTACAATATAATATTTTAAACTATTATTATTTATTTTATCAATATTTAGAATTGTTTACAAATTTTGATCTGGATATAACAATATAATAATTGCTTATTAAGATTTTTTACTGCACTATAAGAATAGTGAATTGAAATTTATTAAAATTTATTTTTTATTTTTTAAAGCGTGTTTTTTAGTTTTTTTAAACTATTATTTATTTTCTATTTTTTAGTTGCATTTTTTTTCTTTCTAACTTTACCCCCTCACCTGCAACCCCAAAACCCCCTAAACCCAACCCCCCAACATACCCCACCCCATTTCCCCAAACCCCCCCAAACCCTACACCCTTACCCCCAATCCTCTAAACCCCCCTTACCCCCTCCTCATTTTACAAACCCCCGAACCACCTAAACCCAACCCCCCTAACACCGAACCCCCATACCCCCCGGAAACCCCCACTCCCCCCCACCCCTCCCCCCACCCCGCCACCTACCGCCCCCCTTCCAGTTCCATCATCAAACCCTTGTTACCATCTAGGCCTCTTACCCCCTCCCCATTTCCCACAACCCCCCAAAATCACTTACCCCCGAAGCCCCCAACACCCCCACCCTATTTCCCGTAAACCCCCCCCCCCATCCCCTAACCCCAACCGCCACACCCTAACCCCCAACCCTCTAAACCCCCGACCCCCTTACCCCATACCCCATTCCCCCCCCAACCCGCCACCTACCCCCCTTCCAGCTTCATCATCAGACTCTTGTTACCATCTAGGACCAAAGTACTCGTCAAAACGAATCAAACGAGCCCAAACTCGATGGGGTTGTGTCGTTTTATTGTGGAGTACCTTTGGCCATCTTCCAGCTCCATCATCAGACCCTGGTTACCATCTGGGATCAAAGTGCTCGTCAAGACGAATCAAACGAGCCCAAACTCGACGGGATTGTGTTGTTTTATTACATAGTTCCTATGGCCACCATCCAGCTCCATCATCAGATCAGCTCCATGTTACAATAATATTGCATTGTCATCCAATTTACACATATGTGCAAAATTTCAGCTCAATCGGAAACCGGGAAGTGGGTCAAAATCGCGCCCTAAGGAGTCGGTTACAAACAAACATACATACATACAAACATACAGGTGAAGCTAATATAAAGCGTGTAAAAAAAAGCCGGCACTCAGGACACTATAATTGGTGGAAAATTAATGTCTGCGTTTAATCCTGATTAAATTTTAACCAAACATCGGTACGCGAACTATCAAGTACCCATTACCGACTATCAAAGGCTGTCAGACACAGTGTAATTGGTGGCTCGGTCGATATTGTAATGACAACAAACAATAACTAGGTACAGCCGGGCCGGAAATTGTATGGTAATACGAAGGTCAGTTCATTAGGAGGGACTAGCTGTCACTGCCGGCTTCCCTCGCCTGAACTCTATTGTCTGGCAGTTGAATTTTACAAAATTAAAATAATCATCATCTCGACCCATGGAATTAATAAATCATGGGATAATTTACAGCAATTGACCTAGTCCCAAAGCTTGTACTATGGGTTAGTACCAACAACGGATAGCAAGCACCGTTCGCCACTCACTTGATTTTATAAATTTACTGTAAATTTTTAACAAATGATTTCAAACAATGCCACTATTGTCATAAGAAATAAATTTGATTGAAATAAATTAACAAAATTCGTAGCCGTAGTCACGCAAAGCATGTGAGTGGATGAACACACAATTTCGACTTTGACTTTGACCATTTGTGTTCGGTTATAAATGAGCCGATGTCAAACAACGCTGCTTGTAAATACGTCCGATTGTCTTTTATTCCACTACATAATAACCGCTCCGTACGGATTGGCGGATTTTATTAAATTTGGGAGCTGTTTGCGAATCGGATCTCGCTGTTCACGCCGAACTAAAAGGTCGTATGTGTTATAGCAGTAGAGCACATACGACCTTTTAAGACGCGCGCATATTCACGCCGCATGAAATTTCCCATTAATATCGAACCTCTATTCACCGTTCCGGGTCTAATATTAAATATTTCTTTGGGATTATGTCTTAGGAAAATGTGTCATTGGTATTTCGTTGTCACTCTTAAGGGGTGTTCGTATATTTCCGGAATGAGCGAATAATTTAGTGTTTTTTTTGGGATATTGCAAAACCTAGTTGACGACAGTGTGTAATGTTAAATTATGAATGACGAATCAACTTTTTCTTGCCATCTGTTGCTATGGTTACACAAATTTTGTGTTATGGACAACCTAAGCATTTTTCTATGAAACAGTTTGAATATGTCATTTCAACAACTGGGGACTGAGTAAACAACACGAAAAAGATAATTCACCCTTATATAGAAGACAGCATAGGAAATCCGGGGTCTCCTGTCACAGGTATCTCGCATACCTACTAGGAGGTCTCTATCCTACTGTTTTGAATTTTTATGAGCAATAAATATATTTTCATTTAATTTCAAATAATTACATGTTTTTTAAGGATTTCAGTATTCGAAAATCATTGTACTGAGCCTTGTTTGTTTACTGTACTTACATTGTTCTCTAAATTATAAATTAATCGAATCATTAATAAAAATAAAAGATTGTTAGAAAGGTAGTTTTAAATACCAAGGGAAAAAGACAAGCCTAAATACCATGTATAAAGTTCAACAGAGTAAATCTCAAACAGCTTTATATTATTCGCTTAATTTTTTAAATTAGCTCGGATCAAAAATATTGCTGGGCTGAAGCAAAATGACACGTATCGTGCAGATAATACGGGCTTTTACAGGGGTTTTAGTCGTTTCCTGACTACAAGTGTGCCCCACAATAGACGACACGTATATTAGGCGACACAATGCTGCGATGGCCGCAGAATTAACATAATAAAAAGGGCATACGTGTGTCGATCGTAAATAATGTTTTATAGCACGACGAATGCTGGGGTACCGCTTGGCATCTGATGCAGCGATTTATATTTAATTCTAGAGCATTCTGAGGGTTGTAAATTACATGCACTAATCTTAAACATAAAAAGTCGTGGTAACCTAACGGTTTTATTTATGGCTTCTCAAGCAGAGGGTCGTGGGTTTGAGACCAGGCTCGCATCTCGTCAGTTTTTTTTCAATTTTCAGTTCATTTGCCATGAGCTTTGCTTGCTTTGCCCAAGCCTGTGTGGAAACTACGGCTCGAGCCCTCTCATTCTGACAGAAGGCCTTTGTCTTGTTGTGGAACGTATATAGGCTGGGATGATGAATCTTAGAATTCTTAGACATATTTTGTACAGTCGGTCAAAAATATGGTCTAGCACCCTACGGTCGAAGTTCATTTGCATGTCATGATACAACAAGGTCGATTTGGACGTAAACTGCGATTATATTGATTCCAATGGTATCCGATGGTAAAGAGAGTGCTAGCCGTCAACGGGCATGATTGAGGAAAGGAATGACAGTCCGGTTTACTCATTATACTTAGTTAAGTCTAAAACATTCCCGCAATTTCTTCAGTCTGTCTGTTATCATGGCACTGGGAGATGCGTCAAAATATCGGGAGCTCGCTAAAGGTGGCCGTGGTCATTCCGTAAAAAAAGGTTTAAGTGAATTATTTAGAACTGTCACAAGTGTACTTACGACTATGTTTGTGTTTCGAACGCGTTCGTGTTAAAGCGTCAAATAGTATGAGAATTGTTCGTTGCCGATACGGGCCGCGTTGGCGCTACCAAGCTACCATGCCCATAGTAATTGTGACTTTAACGCGTATACGTTCGGGACATTTTGCTGTATCATACATAACTTGCTTCAAAAACAAATGACGCGCACACAAGGGAGCTACTACGAAATTCAAAATTTGAAGTTCGTTTTGTGGCGTCACTTTCACGCCTCTGCTTAATATTATGAGCGTGAATGAAACAGCACGGTATGAAGTCCGAAAATCGAATAAGGCCAGGGCCTCGTTCGGTCTCTTCCCCACCGGTCTTGACAGGCTAGCGGCGAATCACACGAGATAAGGGGACGTTGGCTGGGCATAAATATAAATTGCGCCGTAACTGTCAAACGGGCACAATTGGCCGGCCTGATTTAGGAGCCGGCTGCCGGCTGCCGCTCTGGCACAAAGGAACGGTCCAGCAGGAGAGTGCACTGCGAAAAACAAATGCGGTTTAGATCTCTTGGGGGATTGGTTTTGGTTTATATTCTAAGGACCGCATTAATAAACTGTATGAGGCCAGCAGCCACAAATATCTAGCGACAGACGATGCTGATGACAGCTCTCTCCCCTCCGCCAAAAAATGATGGGCAATGTATCGTCGTTGTGTGCCATGATTTTACTAGTGCCTGTGTGTGCTACGGCTAAGCCATATATTATTTAAATGAAAAATAAAAAATAAAAAATCACTTGTGATTCACATTGGACTGTGTTACAAGCCAGTATTGAAATCGACAACTTTTCAGAAACCACTAGTTATTGTGTTACTAGAGAAAATATTTTCTATTTTTTGGTTGGTTCACGGTGTTCATTTACTCTACTTTAATCTATGGTACAAAAATAATTATTTAATACAGAACTGTCATAATTATGTTAGAAAAAATGGTGGTGACTCTCATGTTGTTAAAAAGGAATAGAATGGAAGTCTCATTGCTTCTTAGTACTAAATTCATAAAATGCAATAAAAGTTGCTTGTATTACATTTATTTCTTCTTTTAGAAGCTTTTTACTAACTTGCAATGTATGTTTGTTCGGGTGGTAATCTTTCAACTAAATTTTAAAATAGATATCTTCAACCGATTGAGTTGAAATTTTGCATGTATGTATGAATACGATGACAATGCTATATAATTGAAGACATGAGTGGATGAAGGGGGTATGTCACAAAAACATTATTTCGAGTAAATCGCAGTTAAAGGTTTTTACGTTGTAATTTTGTTTTTAAATTGAATAGGGTATTGTTACTATTATAAAAATCAACCAAATAGCCTGATCTATTGATTTTTTTAATAAATGCTTTTAAAAAACATTTTTTTATACAAAAAAGTACATAACCCCTTCTTTCTCCTTGAAGCTGTTCTGCAAAGAAAAGAAGTTAAATAAATGAAAGGGTTTATTATAACAAAATTTATTGATTTAGTAGAATTTCTTCGTAAAAATACCTACCTGCATTCAGAGTTTATAAATTTCAGCTGATCCCTAATGTTTTCTTTTTTTTTTTGGATATCGGATATGTCAGAATAAGAGAAAATAAAAGTTTGTCTCATAACATGGATGAAGGAGCTAAGTGCGTACATGACACTTTCTTCTGTTACATTAACTCGCAAACTGGTAACCACTTCTAGAGTCATGTGCCCTTAGCACCTTCATTCACGAAGAACGTAACTTATTCTTGTACATAGGTCCTTCATACACTGGGTTTAAAGCTGTTAAGTTTAAAAACATGAGAACTGATAGCTTGCATTATGACTTAGAACGTTCAACTATGGCATAAAACCAAAAATAAAAAAATACGACATACCCCCTTCATCCACTCACGTCTTCAATTATGACATGGAGCTGATCTGATAATGGAGCTTGAGGGTGGTCATATGAACTCTGTAATTGAACGACACAAACGCATCGAGTTTGGGCACGTGTGATTCGCCTTGACGTGTACTTTGGTAACCAAGGGCAAAAAGTGCAGTCAGCAAAAAAGCTTGGATTAAAAATATAATTTTTAACAAAAACTCATTTAAACCCTGACCTCCTAGAACCTTGTACAACCGTTTGTCATGAAGGTTCCGTATAAAACTATAGTAACAACAGCGGCAATGCAAACAATAATAGAGTAAATAGTAATAAATAATACGATATTAACGGCGGTGTTTGCTCGCAGCCGTCGGTATTAATATTTCACGTGACATCGCGGGGGCTTACATTAGTTGACGTGTTGTTAAGTCGAATTAAAAACGGTGGGTGTTTTTTGAAGGCCGTTTCTTTTTTTTTAAATATTTGTTATGACAGTTTAAAATCCAGTAATTTCATTAATTATCAATTGAGGTATCAAGTAATTATTTTTTTATTTTCGATTGTAAAACTTATGTGCGAAATTATATTTGAAATTTACCATGAGCTTGACGGTGAACACACACGCCTGAGAAGAAATTCAATAGTGTGCGTGAAGTTTCCAATCCGCACTGGGCTTGCGTGGGAACCAGGGCCCAAACCCATGCAGTAGGACGTGTGAAGGACAAATATCGTCTTCTTCCCCGCTTATTATCGTAACTACCATGAGATACATACGACATACGGCAGTTAACGGCGAAAGCTCAATATGGCTTACAATTAAAAAAAAATGCCTTATTATTTGACACAATGTAACCATATTTCTAACAAAGACCTTTTTTATTTCCAGGTAAGCCTACACCACGGGCGTAAGTGACATCGACTCAATTTCCTCAGCTTCGCAAAGTCGGCTTTCAAAAAGCTACAAGAATAGGTTTTTTACAGGTCCCGCCAGATAACGAGCTCCCGCCGTGCTGTTTTCCAGCTCACGGGGCCAGAATGGAATTTACTTACATATTTCTATTTAGTACAATTTGGGGGCCTGCTCGGGAGTAACGAAATCAGTCGACGCTGCATAATAAATATCAAGTAGTAGACTATGTGAGATAAAATACTTGCTTTATATAATCATCATCATCATTCCAGCCGAAAAACGTCCACTGCTGAACATAGACCTCCAAGGATCGCCAAACAGACCGTTCCTGCGCCATCCGCATCCAACGAGTTCCCGCAACATTTACCAGTAAGCTTGTCTAACGCACTGGCGCTTGCTTTCGCTTTCACTATTTCTTTCTTTCAAACGTTATAAGATGATGACAGAAAGAGATGGTTAAAGCGATAGCAAGTGCCTACGCGTTAGACAATTATGGCCTCTGTTCCTTTACTGTAAATTTCGAAAAATTTAGAATTCGGGATCTACCTCATGACTCTTTGCTTGACAGTCCATACGTCAAACCACTAGGCCAGCACGGTTTTAAAAAAATACATACATATGTGTAAATTTTGGTGGTGGTCTGTGGTTTGACCTATGGCCTCTCAAGCAGAGGATCGTGGGTTCAAATCCCACCTCGCTCGCACCTCTGAGTTTTTCGGAATTTATGTGCGAAATTACATTTGTAATTTACCATGAGCTTTACGGTGAAGGAAAACATCGTGAGGAAACCTGCATTTACCTGCGAAGCACTGGTGTGTATAAAGTTCCCAATCCGCACTGGGCTCGCGTGGGAACTACAGCCCAAGCCCTCTCATTCTAATGCTAAGGCTACACACATCGCGATAACGCGAATATTCGCATAATCGCGATGTATGTAGCCGAATATTCGCGAATACTTTGGCACTTCGCCCGAAGCCGCAGACCCTTCGCCCCGCTGTCGGTAAATTTGCGTACATCAAAGGCTGCCAAACTAAAGTAAACTCTGCGGCATTGCTCTCTATAGCAGTGTGGCCATGCACATTCGCCGTAGCCCGAAGACGAAGTTTTATCGCGATAATTCTATCGCGATGTGTGTAGCCCTAGTATAAGAGGAGATCTGTGCTGATGAGATGATATATTTGTCTGGGATGATGATATGTAAATTTTAGCTGTCTGTCTATTACAGTTCTCGAGATACAGCCATCTGACGGCCAGACGGACAGTGTAGCAACATTAGAGTCGGTTAGGCAACCCCTCTGGGACGGGATCCTGAAGGTAGCAGTACTACCTTACTCTAAGTATATGTATACTCTCAGAGTACTACTATTTTGTTTAGTAATGCTACTTTTTGGACAACAAGATGGAGCGACCTGCTTAAGGTGACGGGAACGCGTTGGATGCGGATGGCGCAGGGCCAGTATGTTCGGCGAGCCTTGGAGGCCAATGTTCAGCAGTGGACCTCTTTCGGCTGAAATTAAATAAATAAATAAAATAAATAAATATCACGGGACAATTCACACCAATTGGCCTAGTCCCAATGTAAGCTAAGCAAAGCTTGTGTTATGGGTACTAGGCAACGGATAAACATACTTATAATAGATACATACTTAAATACATATTAAATACCGAAGACCCGAGAACAAACATTCGTATTCTTCATACAAATATCTGCCCCGACACGGGAATCGAACCCGGGACCTCAAGCTTCGTAGGCAGTTTCTCTAACCACTAGGCATCATCATCTAACATCTGGTCTGGTCTGGTGGTATGATGATGATGACTGTTACTTTTTAGGGTTCCGTATAGTTTGTCTGAAAAAAGAACGTCGATAGGTTCGACACATGCCCAGAACCCTCCCAGCAGTATCCCACATGTAACTGACTTTCATTATAACAAGCCAGCTTATTATTCACATTCTACTGAATCTTTTCAAGTTTTCTGAAGGGCGGTACAATCGCGGAGTTAAGTCAGTTCCTTTGTCATACGGCGAGCATGTAAAGTACCTATAAGTATACGGCAAGACAGACTTCTAAGCCCCTCAGAAGTAAAAAAAAACGTTATGTGAACCTTGGGTCTAATCGGCAATTTCAACTTATCTTTTTTCAAACAATAAATAGTAGATTGTGCAACATGAGCATAAAACGAGCTTTTTCACCCGAGACGTTACGGCGAGGATGGATAGACACGTCGAGGGGGAAATGGGATTAATGCTCGAGATTTACACTCTGCTTTTCACTTCATTTGCTAGGAAATTAAACATCAACAATGGAAATAAAACTTCATGCATTACAATATCTATCTATATTAATGCCCTACCGAGCTTCGAACCTGGGACCTCTAACTTCATAATCTTGGTCACTGACCACTAGACTTTCCGGTAATCAAAACTTGACTACTGACTTTAGTGACTTGACTGAATTGGCGTAAAGTTATCCTTTGTTTCTTGCTCGAACCGACGAAAAAAGATAAAGTGTTAACACTTTCGTCCGTGACTGTACATACGATTTCACTGTCAACTTAGTACCAACCGTAATCCCAAGGCATTGGATATAAGGCTGAATGACTGAAAGGTATTCGGAAGCTATACCTTATTTTCGGCATTTTAACAGTAACTCAAGTGTCGTTGACTTCAGCTTTATTTGAATATTCGCTTCGTTTTTTTTTGTTTCTTTTGTTTGTGGTGTATTCGTTGAAATAATATGGTAAGTTGCACACTATCTGATCCTTATGGGGACGGATAATGAAGTTTGTAGTTGGAATAAAATATATTTTTACGTTCCTTGTTACGTTATTGTTAGGAATGTCGTTGTTAGCAAGGCTTCGCTGAGAGTCCGAGTCCAATCAGCGGTACACTGTGCTTTATATAAAGACGTTCAAAAAAGCTATATATTTTTATTTTCATTACCATCCTTCGATAATTATCATAACATACAAGTCACTGCAACTTTTACCAAACTTTCAGCTTCAGCATCCGTACTGTCTACTCTTTAGTAATCATTTTTTTTACTAACTATATTTACTGAGATGGTAATGACGAAAATGTGGCCGCATCGTTCTAACTACAAAACCGTTGGGGAGAAAGGTTAGTGGGAACCACGGACCGGAACATACAGCGTTGGTAAACCTCCCACTAAGTGGACTGGCACATGGCAAGAGTTCTCGGCAACCAGTAGATGCAGGCGGCAAGACTGGGAAGTTGTCATTCATTGTGACGTTCTAAGGGAAAAGCCGTTGTTTAACAGTGGACGTTTTCGGCTAATAATAATGATGATGAATGAGTAAAAATTATTCATAAAAACGTACTAACCCAATTTTCAGTAATACAACAGGACATAAAAAGCTATGGTAGCCTTTAGAGATTTAAGCTAACCTCTCAAGAAGAGGATCGTGGATCTGAACCTGGGGCTCCCATATCTGAATTTTTGAAATTTATGTGTAAAATTCCGTTTGTATTGTTTGTGGGCCCGCGCGGGAACTACACCCCAAGTCCTCCTTTCTGGGAGGATAGCAATGCCTAACAGTGAAACGTAGCATGACGCCATCAGTAATGGACAAGAAACAATTATGGACATTTCTTTCCGTAAATCCAAATTTTAAGAAACGTCCACGCTACATTTTTAAACTTTCAACTCTATGCTCAGATAACTGATGGTCATAACTGGTAAAGTCCATGAATGGTGGGCTATAAGGCATTGAATCTTTGCTGTCCATTACTGGGTACTACTGTGCTTAACATGTCCATGCTTGGTGCCGTCACCCTATATAGACTGGAGATGACGGACACGACGTTACAGAATGTTAAATGTTCTCCCAATCATTACCATCACGTCATCTCCTTCTCAACTTATTAACACACATTGTCAACATACAGCGTGGATCGATAGCGCGCAACCACCGTAACTCACGGGCCGTTGTAATTGCGCCGCGAACAACTAATGGGCGGCCGCGGGTAATGGCCCGTGCCGGTTTCACTGCGCCGCGGACGAATTTTAATCTGAAACGGAGGGTTTCGATATTGGGGGTTAGTTTTTTTTTGTAGTGGCATATGTGTGAGTTACGTCGTTTTTGTATTCAATAAATATTTTATAAATAGCGTTTGCTCGTTGATCGTCAAGTTAGGTTAGGTTAGTTTAATTTCAATACTAGATGAAAAAACCCGCCTGTATAATTTCCGTTCCCGTGGGAAATACGGGAAAATATATGTATACCCTATGTCACTCGCGCAACTGAGACGAATCTAATGACACCTCACACTTCAAAATCCATTGAGCCGTTTAGGCTGCAGGGCGTGCTAAAGAATGATACATGCATACATATATACGCTCGAAAAACATAACCCTCCTTCGACATATTTCAAACTAAATACAAACTGAAATATAGATGCACAGAAAAAACCCCAGAAAAAAGACCAATGCTGGGAATCGAACCCAGGTCCTCAGCGTTCCGTGCTGCGTGCTTACCCCTACACCATCACTGGTCTAGAAGTTAGCGACGAATCTTTCCCATACATCGTACACTTCAGTCTGTTATAATCACATTTAGGCAGTGATAAAGCGCATCTATGTTATGCCCTCTACCGAGAGACTTCAACACTCCTTCGGAGCTACCCGCTCACCTGGACCAAGAGATGGCGCTACTAGGCCAACTTTTACAAGTTAAGTTGTAAAAGTACTTAACTTGTAAAAGTTGGCCTAGTAGCGCCATCTCTTGGTCCAGGTGAGCGGGTAGCTCCGAAGGAGTGTTGAAGTCTCTCGGTAGAGGGCATAACATAGATGCGCTTTATCACTGCCTAAATGTGATTATAACAGACTGAAGTGTACGATGTATGGGAAAGATTCGTCGCTAACTTCTAGACCAGTGATGGTGTAGTTGTAAAAGTACTTAACTTGTAAAAGTTGGCCTAGTAGCGCCATCTCTTGGTCCAGGTGAGCGGGTAGCTCCGAAGGAGTGTTGAAGTCTCTCGGTAGAGGGCATAACATAGATGCGCTTTATCACTGCCTAAATGTGATTATAACAGACTGAAGTGTACGATGTATGGGAAAGATTCGTCGCTAACTTCTAGACCAGTGATGGTGTAGGGGTAAGCACGCAGCACGGAACGCTGAGGACCTGGGTTCGATTCCCAGCATTGGTCTTTTTTCTGGGGTTTTTTCTGTGCATCTATATTTCAGTTTGTATTTAGTTTGAAATATATGGTTTCACGGGATGACCGTAAAAGTAATAAAAAAAAAATGAAGTTGAAGAAAATAAAAAAATAAAATAGAAAAAGATACTTCATACTTAACCTCCTTCGACAGTCGGGTGAAAATAGTAAAGATTTCACTCTAAAATGTACCTAATTATAATTCAAGGTTTCATAAAGCAAGCAAGCCGGCGTGCTATGGAATTACTTGTAGGTACAAAATAGTCCTACTAATAATAAGCAAGCAAAGCTAGCGCTGAAACCCATAACGCCGTATCAAAAGTTACGTCACTCTTTCACTAACAAAACTCCAACATTTCAAAGCATCCTTCTTAACTCAAAGAAAATCGATACGCTCTCCGGAATTAAGCTCCGAAAAAACGGCCGAGTGTTATTCTTATCCCTAAGTGCGGTATTTTCGTTGATAATGGCCCCGAAACAGCTTCTGCGCTTAGTTCACTCGGCGCTAACGATGTAGAAACGATAACTTTTACTGAATAAACATGATACCGTTTCATTACCGGCATAGGGTCATACGGGCCGGCAATGAAGGTTACTGAAATTATTGTGCGGAAGTTGTGCGGTTTGTGAATGATAGTTTTCCCGTTTAAAATGTCGTAAGTAGGTAAATGTCATACTCAGTGTATATGTGCTTTAATTTCATCAGGCTAAGCATCTCAATGTGGAATTGATTAATAATTATAAGTAAACCATTACATTTTATCGTCCTCTGAGCTAGTAACGTATTTGCAATACTTCAAGTGGTGCGTGGTGTCTAGAGCTGCAGTGATTGCTCAATAATAATCCATACTTTCATACTTATTAATATTATAAATGTGAAAGTGTGTGTTGTTTGTTAGTCTTTCTTTCACGTCGTAACTGAGTGACGGATTGCCGTGATTTTTTGCATGGACATAGTTGAAGGGCTGGAGAGTGCCATAGACTACTTTTTTACCACGGGAAAATATCTTATTCTCAAGGGAAAACACGTTTCAATCTACTTCAGCGGGGGTGAAGCCAAGCATCAGCTAGTAAATAATAAATCGTGGGACGATTGACACTAAATGAGCTAGTTAAAAACTGAGCAAAGCTTGTACTGCCTTGTACTATGGGTATTGGACAACGGATTAACGTACTAATATAAAGTACCTGGGTGGCCGAGCTCCGCTCGAGCTGAAACTCGGTGCCAAGCGTTTTACCAGAGATAAGACCAAGCTAGATCAATTTTTCATCTCCGAAAAACCCTACATACCAAATTTCATCGAAATCGTTGGAGCCGTTTCTGAGATTCTGCTTATATATATAAGTATAATATAGTATAGTATTTATTATTAAAGCTCTGAAGTCTCATGAGACGTGATGTTGATGTATAATGATTTAAAATTAAATGGTGATTGAGTGATTAAAGTAATTCACTATTGTAAACAGGACCTTCAGGGATGGGTGCATTCGCGACACATACATATGCACCCTGCACTGCATCTCGACTCTTCCTGAAGAAAGGTTTCTGGAAAAACCGGAAGTAGTCCGAATCTATCGACTTATAATTGTACGTTAACGGGTAACATATGAAACAAAAAAAAATATTTATAATATCTTACATTATAATCCTTCACCATACCTTAACTTTCACCCTAATTAAAAATGCCATTACAAAACCATATATGCTTGCATAACTTCATCACACTAACCCCTATGCCCAGTCGAATAAGGTGATAAAATGACATGGACCACCATCCACCGCCCTTATTCCGAACGAATATGGTGGCAAGTGTGGATACGATCATATTGTTTGCGTACATCGAGAGGCTGTAATTAAAGCGAGCCACTCGAAACGGCGGAGTGGTGTACGAGCCTGCTGCTGCAGTGAAAAGTGGAGTATTTTATTTGCACTTACGACCTTATACTGTGAGGGGGAGCAACGGTTGCGTTGACACATCTATCGTATTTAGAGAATACACTTAATTGTTCATTTGTATGCTAATTTGTGACTCTGAGCGCGGTCAACTCTTATTATAACTACAAATTACATGCTAACGAAGTCGCTGGTGAGAAGTGCTACGACATAAGACCATCGCGCTGGTCCGATGAGAGTTGTTGGGTTTTCATTTGTCTCGTTAGTTATTCATTAGCAGAGCTCGGACAGGTCATAGCAAAAACAGATATGGAAATAGAAAAATACTCAATGGAGTCGATACTTAAGATTATAAATTATTATTATCTAAAGAGGATATTATCGTAATTTAACATTAAACCTTATTTAGTTGCATATCTGCCATGGTTTTGTGAAAGTGGCATTCTTGAAACAGTTTTGTGGTGACAATTTAAATTAGTAAAATTATTTGCTTATGGTTATTTCTAAATATTTTAAATATGGTGAAAACCTTCACAAACATAATAATATGGTAAATTTTGGGTTACTGTTATAAATGTAATTGAAAAATATAATTAAATAATACTGTACATAATGCGACTCTATTAATTTTGTTCTATTACCGTGTTGCAATTATTTTGCTATGACCTGTCCGAGCTCTGTTCATTAGGTATAGTTGGTGCCATTCACGAAGACACATGAATCTGTCAAAATTAGACTTTAATGACATTGCAATAAGAACCACGGCACGAGTCATCATGAATGGCTCGATCTATACATTATAGCCTAGGATCTGCTATACAACGACCTTCACCGAGCTGGTTAATGGATGAAAAGTGTTTTATATGAAATTAAATATGTTGATAAATAAGACGGGCAAAATCTCTGTCTTCTTGTAATAATTAGCTTTGTTATAGTTTATTTATTTATATGTGGCTGTTTATCCCAATGCTTATATTTGTTTTAAACGTGTACCTATTATACACCGTGAAATTTTAGTGGTTGTTTTCCTGAAACGAGGTGATTTAGTTTCGATTGTACAATCGATTTATAATTACTATTTTGACTAGAGTCAAAAATCCAATTGTGAAAAACGAAAGTCGAAAATGACCGCAAACCAATAGTAACGCTTCGTTGGTACCTAACCTATCGTACGATCGTACGCTACTTGTACCAACGAAGCGTTACTATTGGTTTGCGGTCATTTTCGACTTTCGTTTTTCAGAATTGGATTTTTGACTCTAGTCAAAATAGTAATTATAAATCGATTGTACAATCGAAACTAAATCACCTCGTTTCGGGATAACAACCACTACAATTTCACGGTGTATGTACGATACATGTATGAGTAGATGTACTATTTTTGTTGCGTTTTAATTTTCTGATCCACTGTTGATGCACCACCTGCTGTAAACTAGTCCTTCCTTCTTTCTGGTAAAGGGTTGCCTGGAAGAGATCGCTCTCAAGCGATAAGGCCGCCTATTGCTTACCTTGTAACTTACTCTCTGTGTACCTGTTTTCTGTATTGCTTACTATTCCTGGTGTACAATAAAGAGTCATTGTATTGTATTGTATGGTATTGTAAATATATTGCAAGTGGGTTGACTAAAAAAATTTAGTCCAGAATATTATGATTAATTATTATTTTTTTTTTTTAAACATTTTACCGTTTCGGTTAAATAGACAAATGACGTACCAATCAAAAGTATAATGCCTATAGAATATGCAAACGTTAGGTTGACTAACCAGATCAGTGCAAATATCGATTTACCTGTTTTTACTTGTTAAAGTTCAAAAGTTTCGTTCCGTTCCTGTCAAAAGTTATGACCGGAAAAAATAGTCAACCTAAAGTTTGCATATTCTATGGGCTTTATACTTTTGATTGGTAGGTAGGTACCTATTGCATTTGTCTATTAACCGAAACGGGGTACGTATCAAAATATATAAAGTTTAAAATTAATAATGGACGAAATACATAATGGTCAATTGATATAATGCAATTTTCTTGGAAATTCTCAACTTTACAGGATTTTCATAAAATAAACCTAACCTAACCTAAACCAATCTATTGATTACACGATTAAAAAAGTTCGTTTTATCAATAGTTTGATAGAAAATTTTAGTATATATTACGACCATTATGTATTTCGTCCATTATTCGTTTTAAACTTTATACCGAAACGTTGAACTGTAAAAAAAAATTACTGGATTGAAATTTTTTAGTCAACCCCTTGCAGTATATTTATCAACATATTTAATTTCATATAAAATACTTTTCATCCAGCCAGCTCGGTGAAGGTCGTTGCTCGTTGTATAAGCGGATCCTAGGCTATTAGCCTATTACATATGATTATGAGTGAGTTTGGCTTGTAGTCGCAAGTCTATAAAATAAAGATGGTAAATAACACTTACAGCTTTTTGTTAGGCTATGTTTTCATCGAAGCGGAGGTATCTCAATAGTTCTTATTTTTTAACCCCCGACACAAAAAGAGGGGTGTTATATGTTTGACCGCTATTTGTATGTGTGTGTCTGTTTGTCTGTCTGTCTGTGGCATCATAACTCTTAAACGGGTGAACCGATTTGGATGCGATTTTTTTTATTTGAAAGCAGATTTCTTGGCGATGGTTCTTTTCTTAGACTTGTTTAATCAAAATAGGTTTAGGCGTTTCTAAGTTATAAGCTCTTTTGTTAGCTGCAGAAGGGATCTTAGACGCATAGCATAATGGGCATTTACTTTATTTTCAATCATTATGTGCGACCATATTGCGAAGGGGGTTTTTTAAATTTTTTCTCAAACATCCAAGGAAATGTGGTCCTTATAGTCGTGACAATAGAACACGAAGTATGCCATTGTATAGCAGTTGAGGAAGATTCGTTCTAATTTCAAATTAGACGACAATAATGGAATTTCATACAAACATTGCTGGCCAAGGCCAGCAAAGAGATTGTCTTTTGTTTTAGTGGGTCGTATTTTCTTTTATTGACTATCAATGACATACTGCCAATTAAGAAAAATTTAGTTTGTGAATTTACTTTTTAATATCTTACTTGGCTAGATTTAATAAAATAAATAAGGATTGGCGTTTATTGTTAACAATTTATTAAAATAACCAATTAATAAGGTCGTAATTTTTTAATAAATATAAATCATCTCAAGATTTTGCGTCAAAAACATTAACTGGAACAGCTTACAAATAAATTGCTGGAAAAAAAATACTTTGGCGGGAATCAAAAAAAAAACAATTTGAATTAAATATGAATATATAAGTTGAACATCCGTGTCATTTCCTTGGATTTATTTGAGAAAAGCACTATACAAGCCTTGGCCACGAACAGGGATTGCCGGCCTCGTATCTCTAGATGGCCTCGTTAACACTCGGCCATCTATTACTACTCGGCCGGCAATCCCCTATTTCGCGGCCGCTGCAGTAATGTACTATTAATTTATAGTTATAATTTGTTTTGGTTTTAGTTCCTTGTTGTTCTTTTCTTTACATTTTGAATAGAGAACGACATAAAATAGTAGAAATTACATGAGGGCGCCCTTTTCATCGTAACTTTCATATCTAGAACTCATATCATGAACGACCGCCTTAGCCTAGTTGGTAGTGACCCTGCCTACGAAGCAAGAGGTCTGGGTTCGAATCCCGGTAAGGGCATTATTTGTGTGATGAGCACGAATATTTGTTCCTGAATTATGGATGTTTTCTATGTGTTTAAGTATTTATTTATCTATATAAGTATGTTTATCGTCGTCTAGTACCCATAGTACAAGCTTTGCTTAGTTTGGGACTAGGTCGATTTGTGTAAGATTGTCCCCTAATATTTATATTTTTTTTTTATAGAACGCTTGAATACGACACTAATGTCTTTTGTAATTATAAAAAAAAATACACAAAAGGCTTCTTTTTCATCCATTCTCTACTAATTTTTCGTACTGTAATGTAAGTGATCGTAGTAGGTAACTAAAATATTATATTTTTCCAACTGCTATTACAGTCCACATTTTAGTACGTTTCAACTTTCAAGTATCTTCGTTTCAGAATTTACGACGACACCTTAAGTTCTTCCACCGCGCTCATTACACATTCAACTAGAGCGATAGGAGCATTAAGAAGCGAACTTTCAATAACGACGTATCAAACTTCACCTTTCGAAGTTTACCTCGCGACTTAAAACTTCTCTGTCTAACTGCACGGGGAAGAGAGGGATGGCGTGAGGAGTTGCGAAATGTTGTGCTTTGTTTACAAGCGCTTTGGGGTTTAGTGAGTTAATAGTAAAGTTCTTCCTGTTGATTTTGTAAGGATGGCTTAGTGCAGTAGCTGGAGCACTGGATTTTGCTGAGAAATTTTACATAACCTTAGGTTTATTTAGGTACTACTCTCGAATATTTTGATCAATCAATCAAAACGTCGACAATATCTTTCTCTGTATGTATGTGGATTTTTCTAATATTATGGAATTTATGGGCTGTGTTGACTGAAAATAAAGATTTCTTTTATTTTTCTGTAAGTACTTAACTACATTATGTAGGTATACGTCACTATGGACGGTAGGCTATCTGTTCGCACGCACTTTGACAAGGAACTAATGATTGGTTCGAAACAATTGGCCATTCCTCTACTAAAAGACGTATTTAGTCTGTTTACGATACTTTTAATTCAAATACATTAAGACCTCCAATACTTTACGTGGTGTCCATGACAGCCGATACTTAACTGCTTTGTCTAGATAGAGGCACAGATGAAAACATTATATTCTGTTTATAGTCTAATTTCGATCGCGCTATTTGTCAGTTTATCTCCACTTGTGCCCGGATATCCATCAGTTATCTATCATACAGCAAAAAGGCATACATACGCACAAAATTGTCATGACTGAGAGACAAACATATAACGCTCTGCCTGAACCACTAGACTAGAGCCAGAGACTTAAAATTTTTGTAGGCATAAAGCTTGAGTATAATTGCACCTATCGGACTCTAGTGAAAAAGGAGTTAAATCTGCAGAAATTAAACAACTATTTTCAATTTTATGTGTAAAGGGGGTTAAGTCGAAATCAGCTGTTCAACTTCTGCAGAATTAACCCCTTTTTCACTAGAGCCCCAGCATTGTGCATGTTCAAGGGGTTTTTCCAAATTTCTACAAGGTAGGTAACCAGTATTTTTTATAGTTAGACGGCGCAAAGTCGTGGCCATCAGCAAAGCTATTAAGTGCTATTAATAAGACTAAACACCATAAACTACTCCTGACTACTAAACTACTCGCTACTCCACTGGGGTCGTGTAAACGCGGCACGGTATCGCCCTCCACACACCATTACCCCTGCATCCACTCATTACGCGACTTACGCGACATTTATATCAGTGTCACGTGATTTAGATTTTAGAAACTTTCGTCCCTATCGCACTAGGGGGGCTAGAAAGAGATGTACAAACCTGACCTTTGAAGCTGTGAAAGTTTGGGATAAGCTTCTTGTTTAAGCGTACGCTATAAGGCTGCTTAACGACCGCTTTAGCCTGGTTGGTAGTGACCCTGCCTACGAAGCAAGAGGTCCTGGGTTCAAATCCCGGTAAGGGCATTTATTTGTGTGATGAGCACGAATATTTGTTCCTGAGTTATGGATGTTTTCTATGTATTTAAGTATTTATTTATCTATATAAGTATGTTTATCGTCGTCTAGTACCCATAGTACAAGCTTTGCTTAGTTTGGGACTAGGTCGATTTGTGTAAGATTGTCCCCTAATATTTATTTATTTATTTTATTTTATTTATTCACAGGTACTAAGTTTTCGACACAAGAAACGTCTAGAACGCTTAAAGGATTAGTGAGTCGTCTGAATTACTTCGGGCCCGCGTGGGATCTACGGCCCAAGCCCTCTCATCCTGAGAGGAGGCCTGTGCCCCGCAGTGAAACGTATATAGGCTGGGATGATGATGATGATGTTCTTTATAACACTGAACTGAACTAACTATTAACTTTCATTGTTTTCATTTCATATCTCTGTTTCACATTTTCAACTACTCAAAAGTTATCTGTTGTTTACCTCTACTTTTTATCTTCTTTAACCCTTTATATTGACCTAGTCCCAAAGTAAGCTAGGAAAGCTTGTGTTATGGGTACTAGGCAACGGATAAACATACTTATATAGATAGATACATACTTAAATACATACTAAACACCCAAGATCCGAGAACAAACATTCGTATTTTTCATACAAATATCTGCCCCGACACGGGAATCGAACCCGGGACCTCAAGCTTCATAGTCAGGTTCTCTAACCACTAGGCCATCTGGTCGTCTATTTTATAAGGCCCCACTTATTGGTACATACTACCACAGAATCAAAAGCAGCTATCGAATACCTGACAAAGGATCTTTTAAAGCTAGTCGTATTTTCAATAACTTCAATGGAAATTGTGACGTATAATTGAAACGATAAGGTTTAATTTCCAACTCAGTGCGCGTGGTCGCTAAATCGCCTCTAGCTACCTTATTAAGGGTTAAGGCAGTTTTATACAGGGTCAGTAACTGACTTTGAATTCGAGACAATAAGTCAGCGCTGACCCGAGAAATACCCAATGTAAATTGAAAGTCAGCGCTGACCTCCCACCGCTGTACTGACTTCGAATCAATTTACATTGGGTATTTCTCGGGTCAGCGCTGACTTGTCTCGAATTCGAAGTCAGTTACTGACCCTGTCTAAACGTGCCTTTGTTGTTGTGGTCTATAATGTATCGATATAATAATGTACATCGGAAGTCGATAAGTGAGAAGTCCCTACGACAGCCTCAAAAGTGCCACGAGAATTCCGAACACTATTAATGAAATATCATGAATGAAAATCTGAAGTGTTACGATCTACGCCTAAAAAGCGGTAGGTGGCCAATCTCGTAGATTTATCACCAAGTGTTCCATTATCCTCGACTACGACATCCATGTTAATGCCCTATTTTCCGAGCCATCAACGCACTAACCGGCGCTTATGCAAATCGCATCGGATTTAGTTCAGCCGCGGACGCTTAGCACTGGACGATTAAGTCTGTGTGGCTTTTTTATGGGCTAGTAACAATGGAGATTTTAATTAAGCATCATTCCAGCTTACGGCCCACTGCAGGGCACAGGTCTCCTCTCAGAATGAGAGGCGTTGGGCCGTAGTTCCCACGCGGGCCCAGTGCAGATTAGGAACTTCGCACACCATTGAATTTCTTCGCAGGTGTATAAATAAATAAATAAATATCACGGGACAATTCACACCAATTGACCTAGTCCCAAAGTAAGCTTAGCAAAGCTTGTGTTATGGGTACTAGGCAACGGATAAACATACTTATATAGATATATACATACTTAAATACGTATTAAACACCCAAGACCCGAGAACAAACATTCGTATTTTTCATACAAATATCTGCCCCGACACGGGAATCGAAACCGGGACCTCAAGCTTCGTAGTCAGGTTCTCTAACCACTAGGTCATCTGGTCGTCTAAACAGGCAGGTGCAGGTGCGTATGCAGGTTTCCTAACGATGTTATCCTTCACCGTAAAGCTCATGGTAAATTTCAAATGTCCGCACTGGGCCCGCGTGGGAACTACGGCCCAACCCCTCTCATTCTGAGTGGAGGCCTGTGCCCTGCAGTGGGACGTATATAGGCTGGGATGATGATGATGATGGCGTAATCCCCATCAAAATCTATCCATACGAAGGCCCCAGGGTTCCAAAAACACACGCGCGCCATCTAATTCACACCCCTCCGCCGGGGTATAAAGTTCATTTGCATAGAACGGCATAGATTGTCGCGTTTAACCCTGATTCTTACCCCCCACCCCCCGTCGTCACCCCGTGTCCGTTTTTATGCGTATTTAATCTCAAAACGGCACGGCAGAGGTGCCCAAACTGTGGCCGGCCCTTCTCTTTGATTAAATTGACTGATGCTAACTAGGAGAGGTCCTGGTAACTGTCCGGGTCCGATTTGAGTATTTTGATATATATGTCAGAGAGTAGTCTAAAATAGCGGATTAGCTCGTTGAAATGGCAATGGGCAGGCCATATAGCACGCAGAACAGATGGCCGTTGGGGCCCAAAAGTTCTAGAATGGAGACCACGGACTGGCAAGCGCAGCGTGGGACGTCCACCGACGAGATGGACGGACGATTTGGTGAAGGCCGCAGGTTCAGGGTGGATGCACATCGTTTCCAATCGTAATGATTGGGCATCAATGAGGGAGGCCTATGTCCAGCAGTGGACGTCCTACGGCTGAAATGATGATGATGATGATGATGAGTCTAAAATAACAGACCCGCATTTTTTTAGCTGCTCAATCTCAACCTATTTGAAGAAATTGTCCTCAAAAGTATTAATTTGCAGCGATATCTCGGCACGCGACTCAGGTTATTTGATTGTACGCGTCATTGAGCATTGATCTTCTTTTAAAATCCTCAATATATCACCTTTACCATCTTCACTAATATCTAAATAACAATGTAAAAAAAATAAATCCTGTATGGCCATCAAAAGAAAACAGTTAAAAAATACACTAAAACAATAAAAACAATAGTAGCAAAAGGAGCGAGTGCAAGCGTTAGCTTTAACAAATGGCTAGCACACTTACACTGGCATGCACATGCGCTATAAACTTTTCGGAAAAATTTACTCGGGAACGTGATCAAATCCTGGAAGTCGTTTTTTGGAGATAAAAGTATCAATTAGCTGACGACTCCGCTTACAGCGGTAACAAAAGAATCTATAGCCGACTAGCGGCACCCTTGTACCATCGACAAAAAGGTCGCCTTGACACCATGTCCATTTTGCTTGCAGTGGCTAGACATCTGTCCGCTTTGATCCACCAATGAACTTCAACGGCTGCAAGCAAATTTATTTTGAAACTGGGCAGGGCTCGGTTTTGTTGATTGTACCATCGCCCCAGACGCCAGATACCCATTTTCAAAACAAATTTGCTTGCAGCCGTTGATGTTTATTGCTATGGATTGTTATGGACAGATGTCTAGCTACTGCACGCAAACTGGGCCTTTAAGGTGGTTATCTGGCGCTTGGGGCGATTGTATATTCTCCGCGGCACCCCGGGGCGCCGCGGCCCACACTTTGAGAACCCCTGCGGTAGGGGATGGATTTTATGTCCTACCCGTTTGATGAAACGCCCTTAAAGCTCCGATCGTCCAGTTTAAGAGCTTTTACGAAGCTCCTTTCGAATTGGAGTGCAGCTTTATTGATTTGAAAGTATGCATGTTTATTCTCGGCGGTGTTCGCCGGCGTTTTTGTTTTGTAAAGAGCGTTTATTCGAGCGCTTCAACCGCCTCTTTTATCTGATACAGTTTCCGTTTATCTTGTGCAGTAAGTGGTGGACGTACAGGACCTCTAATATTAACCGAAATTCCCATCAAAATCTACAGTAGGTACAGCCATTACTTAAAAAATGTGACCAGATGAATGAGGCGGTTGAAACGCTCGAATAAATGGCCTGAAACGTTGACGAGAATATGGAGGGAGGATAGTTGATAAAACCAATAAATTGGTGTATGTTTTTTGATCTACAATAGTTTTCCCTTGCATCTCCGCTATTACTTAGTTTTACAAATTACTTTCTGCCAATTGTGCGACGCATTTTACTTGGCAATGATAGTCTATCCAAAAGCGCTGGTAGTATTAAAAAAGACGTGTAAAGCGAGAAGAGGTAATATTAGTTAGTGCGGATTCAGCCTGGGCAAAGCTCTCCCCCCATTTTCTCACTTGTCCCGATTCTGAGCAGTGTCCGGCCGACCGTTAAGGAACACGTCTAGGTCAATCCCTTCTGTTATGTCATAAAAAACGACAAATACAGCAAAGTAAAACGTCCCCCGAACAACACAACACCTAATCGTCCCGCGCAACTACTCATAAATCGACATTTAGTCGCTTCACGTCACAAAATTGCATTAAACCCAACTTTATCTCCATTGACGTTTGACAATCCGCCATCTTATATTCCGCCGCGCGCGCTTTTAACTCTTATAAACATCGCATGAGGGGCTATAATCGATCATCAACCGTTTCGTTTATCGTAAAAAGTTTTATGACCGTGAAATATGTCCGTGGGGACTGTTCGTAAGATTCGTGACTGCCTCAATGGCGTTGGGCAGGCATTCTTTTTATGACAAGCATAATGGTGTTTGATTTAGAGGCCATCGTTTGATATCTAATTGGGATTGATCTGTCTGCTACAAGCAACAAGCGATCGACTGTCGCTTGAATCTTGGAGCCGATTTTTCAGTCAGTTTCCGATGTCAGTCACGATTTCCGGGTCACTATTGCAACGACAACAATCTGCAAGCGTTAGCTACGCATGTAGCTGCTAAATTGTTATTTATTTACAAAATTATCATCATCATTTCAGCCGTAGGACGGCTACTGCTGGACATAGGCCTCCCTCATCTGTACCCAATCATTACGGTTGAAAGCGGCTTGCATCCATCGTGACCCTGCCGCCTTTACCAGATCATTCAAAATCTCGACGCCCCGCGCCGCGCTTGCTAGTTCATGGTCTCTATTCGAGAACTTTTTGGCTCCAACGGCCATCTGTTCAGCGTGCTATATGGCCTGCCCAATTCGGCACTACACGAAGTTCGAAAATCGAATTTCGTAGAACAAGGCCTTGGCGTTGAAGGCCGGTGTCACATCACGCACACGCACCAGTTGCAATAAATGAAACTGTAAGAATGATGGCGCTCTAGTGCGTGCACATGATGTGCCATCTTTCTAACAGTTTCATTCATTACAACTGGTGCGTGGTACGCACACGCATCTGCGGGGCTACTCCGGCATTCGAAAATCGAAGTTCGTATCGTAGCATCTTGCTCACTCTCGTATTAAATGCTATTTGCGAAAGCGGTGCGGTACGACACGAATTTCGAATTATGATCTTCGTAGTATATGGCCCGGTCTGCGCCGGCCTTCAGTGTTTGTTTTTATCGCATACTAGAACCACAAAAGTACCAACAAATTTTCGCTTTAATAGTACTAGTACGATAATAGAGACGAGGAAACTTAACTGTGTTGTGCGAGTAGTCGCCTACAAACCTTTCATCAAAGTCATTATAATTATAACATCATTAACGCTATCTCAACGTTTCAGTAAAAGTTTTTATTTCAACCTCTTTTATGAAATGCGAAATGAGTTTTCCCTCCGCTCTTTCATTTGCATTTCTTGTAATAAAGTAATATAACGCCAGTGCCATGGTAAATGTTGTTTTAATGATTTCACACAATGCGGAGTTTTGTTAATGCTCTTGAGCATTAAAAACTACATTACATAGGGCTGGGAAAGGAGTCGGTAACCTGCGACTTGCGGCTTATCGATATGTTAGATAAGTTGCGGCTCTCAGTATAATATCGTACAGTACCCGGCCATAAAGACTGCACACGGTCTTTGAAAAAAGACTCTGCAAATGTCGGACATTTGCAGTCTTTTTCCGAAGACCGATGTGTTTTTTTTGTGTGTGTGTGTGTGTGTGTGTGTGTTTATGGCCGGGTACTGTAAAAGGGCGTCAATAACATGTTCAAAGTTTCCATTACATACCTAGTTAGTTACATACAGGTCGACCTAATAAAAGCGTGTTAGTAAAAAGTGTACCCCTCCTTTTTTCTTAAATGAGGAAGTTTTGGGTTTTTAACAGACTTCAAAAAAAGGAGGAGGGTCTATGTTCGACTGTGTGTATTTTTTTCTACTTTTTATTCTATGTATGTTCATCGATATTTCCGCTAAATTGTGGGCCAATTTTCAAATTATTTTTTTAAGTATGTATTTATTTATCTCTTCTTCTTGTTCTTCGTCGTTTCACTCTTGACGGAGTGGTCGTGGTCATCATTTTCTAGGTGCTGGTAGCAAGCCTAACAATAGGGATGTTGACACCACCAATCAACTGACGTACTTTTTATGGGCTGTCAAAACACATTTCTCCCATAGAGTTTCTATGGCAATAGCAACATATGACGTCACTTGTTCGCATACTCAATTAACTAACTATTTATTTGTTTTAAAGCAACAATAAATCTAATTTTGCAGTTAATCGAAAATTAATCTGGTTTTCAGGGCTAAAATAAAGCGTTTTTTTTACTGGAGTCGTGTCTTTGAATTATTTTTTAATGGTGTCAACATCCCTATACGCCTCTATTCCTCCCTGACAGCCGCCTTCCTTATGCTTGCATGTACTGGTCCTTCATTCATTTATAGGTACAAGTATTTATGTACTTAGGTATCTGTATAAGTATGTTATCCGTTGCCTAATACCCATAGTACAATCTTTGCTTACTTCGGGACTAGGTCAAGTTTATTATGTGATTTAATGTTTTGATTGACATTTTGTTTTATTATACTTTTACTTTAATTGTTCTTATAATTACTGTCTCTGTGACATTTGATTATATTCACCGTCATTTGCACACGTATGTGTTTACGACATTTTTTTATTGTGGATTCTTTATGTTATGAGATTTAATATGCACATTGTAATGTAATTTTCAATCAGTATTAAATTAATCTATTACTGTAAGTAATACTCGGTCTGTACGTGCGTACACGCGTGTGCGCTTGCATGTGGGTGTGCGACTGTGCGTGTATGTGTTAAACCCAGGAACTAAAAATCCATACAGTTTTTAATTAACCTTCTTGAACACTTATTCACTGTAGTTCAGTCATTATTCCCTATTAATAAAACGCCGACACCTAATTTACTACAGCCCACACTTCACACGTTTAAATATGTTTAACAGCCTAATTGCTCCAATTTACACCAGCGACGATGTTTCCTTGTAATTAGGTATGCTTCTTCATTATTTCTATCACGGTATTCTAATGTATAATTACTTAATTTTGCTTAGGAATAACAATTAGATAAGGGAAAAAAGCGAAATTACAACCTCCTTTTAGAATTCGATTTAAACTTGTTCAAATAGCTTGATGTTGCGTCATCAAATAAAGTTTTTTTTTCTATTTTTGAATGTGCCAGTATCTTTTCGAAAAGCCAGTAGTCATAAATTAGGTTCTTTATCGCTCCACATTCGGCGGGAAAATGCAGAGCGGCGTGCGCCCTATAAACAACCTTATTAGCCGGGACTGGGACTTCGTGTTCTACAAAACAACTTTTCAATAATATTCTCAGAAATGGAAAAGAGGAACCTTGTATCGTAGGTATGTTTTAGGTAGATGTATGTTTGGGGTGTTAATGTTTACCTACAATACAATGCAATGACTCTTTATTGAACACAACATAAAGCACAATTAAGAAAAATAGAAGTGTCTATATAAACGCACTTATTATTTTTGAGAATAATAAGATTTGCGTACGAGTATATACAGTATTTTTAGCAAAATTTAGGTAACATAGGAGCAAGTGATTCATTTGACGGTAAATGGCAATCTGCGGACGCCTACAACACCGAGGAGAGGATTGCTTACACGGCTAAAACTGAAGGACAGTAATTTCACTTGCCTTTTTGTTTTATTTTGTCTTACTTTCCACCTCAGTTATTCAAATTTGTTCTTTTGACTTTTCGCTGCTTACCATTAACTGCGTCCAGTACAACGACTCCTTCAGCGCTGCCACGGTTCAGCAGTGCATCCACGATGTTTGCCGAAGCGCGAGTAGACAGCTTTAACGCCATACTACGGCCAAACATGGCATCACTTCTGATAAGAATACGTGACAGCACTAACAGCCTCCTGAAAACGATAGCTGTGAGAGACAAAATGCAAAATTTAATTAAAAAATAATGTCACTTGTCCAATATCTACCTTTGTATACTATCATAGTCATAAGTAAAACACTAATAATATGGATCTTTGCTGTCTGCATGACTAAATTATTATTATTATTAACAGTTTATACCGCTGTGTTTAACATAAACTAGAGGGGACATCTTGCCATTTGCTGGATGATAATGCTCGTCACATTTCTATTATTCAGGCTATATTTGAAGTTAAACACATAGGTACTTAATATGATTTTGTGTTGGTTATACCCATTCCGAATGTCGCCTGCCATCCCGATAACAAAGTATCCGCCGGGGGCGACGCACGCTCGCATCCGATTCTGATGCCTTTCAATTACGCGCCAAACATCGATTCGCGAGTACGCGGGCACTTGGCGGGAATGACGAATTTGACATTCCATTTTTGAATTGTGTGTTTTATTTTCTTTTTGGATTGACTTTGTTTGCGGCCAGTTGTTTGTGAAACGATTTTTTTTTATGATAATTGAATTACTTTTGTGAAATGGTCAGTTTTTTTAAGTTTACAACAAACTAGCTTTTACCTGCGCCTTCGCTCGCGTGTACCGTCATGTTTGGCAGTTAAAGTGAAATTATGGGAATTTATATCTTTCTCTACATAGACCACTGAATTTATTTACAGCCGTGCGAGAGTTTAAGCACGATGTTTTCCTTCATCATCCAGCTCATGGTAAATTATTTTTTAATCTAACTTCGCAAATAAATTCTGTAAAAGTCCAAGGTGCGAGCCCAGGCTCGAACCAACGATCCTATCCTTCAGAGGTCAAGGGTCAAACCACTAGGCTACCACTTCTCTCTTACTCTATTCCAGATAAGTTTTAAAACACCTGTATACAGAAACTCTTTTAAAAAAATATCCGTTAATTTTTACGATTCCTATCTGATAAAACAATCGAAAGCTGTCACAAAACATAATTGTGAAGAACTAAACAAAAGCCGCACGTTGTAATCACTAGCTAGATCCAATTCTGTACTCATATCGGAATAGAAATGTTTTCCTTATAAACAACTCAAGTACGAAGTTAAAACATAATAAGCAATACGGATATTCCTAATGGAAGATGATTGTTAGTTTCGTAGAACAATTTCGATTAATTGTAAAGCGAAGTAATGACGTCCTGAAACACAAACGCGTTCGATAATACACTCTATTTTATTAGCAACAAGGAAGTGATGTAAGTTTGCCGACGGCGTTCGTTAAGTTTGTAATGTAGCGAACACGCGCGTCTTTGATTCGTTGAAATAATTGTGGAGGGGATTTAATGGAGACTGTTTGAATTTCGAATATGGAATATTCAAAATTGGAATAACAAGGGCGTTTGGCTTGATGTACGAAGTGTAAAGACGTTGGAGTGCTCGCAAGCATTTGTAAACAAATATGAATATTTAGTATTTTGTTTGTATTATTAAACCGCTATTGTTCACTTCAGTAGTACCTTGCAGTGGGACCGTGGGTCGTACATAGGGCACGATGACATGGTACAATAATTTGAGAAAACGATCAATAATGTCGTAAAATAAGAGCGAAACTCCTAAGTCTTTTTAAGTAGGAGTAGTATCCGAACGCATTTCGGACAAGTTTCCACATATAGGGTGCTCACTGTTCGGATACTATGCGATGATCAAACCCGACAGACCGTTAAGTTCGAGATGCGCGCGTTTGCGGTTTTCGCCTTAAGAGGTTCGAGTAGACGCTATTTCAATTTGTTAGAGTCGGGCGCGGTCCGTTTGCGAGCGTTTATTTTGTAAGGTATTAAACGGTTGGATTGGATTTAAAAAAGTTAGACTTTGGTAACCGAAAGTTAATTATACCAAACTACGAACTAGAAATAGTTATTTTTTTTTTTTAATTTTTTTTTGAAACAGGCTTCGTACAACTTGTCACATTAGCCTATAGATATAGATAGCCTAGAAATAGTTAATTTGTGCCACAGAAATTACTCATAAAATTGTATGAAGAATACTTGATACATACGGAATGTTTCATTCGATTTCGCTGATACTATATCACACCAGATTAACAAGAAAAAAAAATGTTTAAAGTAAATAATGTCTTGTTGATACTATAATAAGTATATTATGTACTTAGATAAAAGTTTAACTTATGTTACTTTGTTTTTTTACAGGTAAAAATCATACTTCAATTGAGTAACTAAAGGACAGCTATTCAGTAAGTTAACAATTTTTTTACAAAATGGATCTTTACATTGCGTCTTCCGGTCCGTGGACGCCACTCGAGAATCTTTTGGCCCCGTATCGGCCATCAGTTCTACAAGCAATGTAGGGTAGGGCCCACTGCCAGCGACTAGCTTACAAACTAGCATCAATATATTATTTGCATACTATACTAGCTGTTGCCCGCCGCTACACAGCAAAATGCATACAACGCAAAATGTACACTACATGTAAAATGTCATCATCATCATCATTTCACCCGAAAGACGTCCACTGCTGAACATAGGCCTCCCCCAAGGCTCGCCAAACAGATCGGTCCCGTGCCATCCGCATCCAACGCGATCCCGCAACCTTAACCAGGTCGTCGCTCCATCTTGTTGGAGGCCTACCTACTCTGCGTCTTCCGGTCCGTGGACGCCACTCTAGAACCTTTTTGCCCTGCGATGTGCCCTGCCCATTGCCACTTGAATTTGGTGATTCTTTGATCTATGTCGGTGATTTCCAACAAGATGGATGGATGGCTATGGTTGCGGGAACGCGTTGAATGCGGATAGCGCTGGACCGGTCTGTTTGCCCTATGTTCAGCAGTGGACGTCTTTCGGCCGAAATGATGATGATGATTAAAAATTAGTTTTCTATTTTCACAACATCGCGAGGAAACCTGCATACGCCTGCGAAGAAATTCAATGGTGTGTGTGAAGTTCCCAATCCGCACTGGGCCCGCGTGGGAACTACGGCCTCTCTAATGTTTTTTTAAGGTTTAATTTGTTTTTTTCCATATTATTACTATTTCATCCTAATCTGACATTATCTATATCATAATTTCGTATTTTTTAATGTACTTAATGTTCAGATGGGCATAATAGTTACTAAGCCAATTTTTTGTACGCCGATTATTGGTGAACCATGCATAGTGCAAACACAAGGAAGTGTAACATCTCTGTATTTATGCAGCCACCACCTATGTTTCACAAATAAAACACTTTTGACTTTGACTTTTTGACTTTGGCTCTCATTCAGCATACAGACAATATGAAATGTTTTACTTTTAAGTTTATACTGATATCTGTATTTTTGTTAATTTCGATTGTGTGTGCTTGCAGTACCAAATAAACGTCTTTATCTATCAATCTATCTATCTATCTATCATTTTGAGAGGAGGCCTGTGCCCTGCAGTGGGACGTATGTAGGCTGGGGTGATGATGATTTTCTAATAACATCATCGAGTGACATGATTTCAAAAGTCCCCGTCGCCCCTTGCATATTTCCATGCACTTCTGATTTATTTCCAACTACCCTATATAAAGGGTAGTTCGTGTTCGTGTGAGGTTGTGAAATGACACGCGTTGCTATGCTGATTTATGGTCCAGGCAAAGGTCGGAGAATGTCACTATGCCGACCTTTGTTCACGGGGGTAGCTTATGTAATTCTATTAACATTATCTATCTATATATATAAAAATGAATCCCTATTTCCCTTGGTCACGGCATCACGCATGAACGACTGGACCGATTTCACTAATTCTTTTTTTGTTGTGTTCGTCATTGTCAGGAGAAGGTTCTTATGAAAGAAAAAATTAAGAAAATTACGCGGAAAATTAGAAAATATAAGAAAAATTACCGTCCATAATAACTTTTCTAATGTAACCTTATGGCGTTTGACATAACTGCCCGTCGTTTGACAGTTGGCGTGATTAACAGAATACGATCGTTTAAATTAAATGTACGGGTTGAAATTTTATTCATAAAACTAGCGACGCGCCCCGACTTCGTGTGGGTGTAGTTTGGGGAAAAAGAGGTAAATATATAACCTTACTTTCTTTATTTTTTTTTCACACCTATTTTTCAAAGTTACACCCGTGCGAAGCCGGGGCGGGTCGCTAGTAAATAATAAAATATAAATATATTAGGGGGACAATCTTACACAAATCGACCTAGTCCCAAACTAAGCAAAGCTTTTACTATGGGTACTAGACGACGATAAACATACTTATATAGATAAATAAATACTTACATACATAGAAAACATGCATAACTCAGGAACAAATATTCGTGCTCATCACACAAATAAATGCCCTTACCGGGATTCGAACCCAGGACCTCTTGCTTCGTAGGCAGGGTCACTACCAACTAGGCTAAAGCGGTCGTTAAATATTATAAACTAGCATTTTCCCGCGATTTCACATGCGTTAACCAAATTAAAATAAATCGGTGTTCATTATCATTCCAGCCTATTATACGTCCTACTGCAGGACACAGGCCTCCTCTCAGAATGAGAGGACTTGGGCCGTAGTTTCTTACAAGTTTTTATTTAGCTCACCCCGTTTGTTTCATTCTTGGGTCAAATCTTAGAAGTCCAATTTGACTCACTTCCAGTGGTCGGATTCACCTGAAATTTGGTATACTTATGTATGTTTGGATGACAATGCAAGTACAGTCAACAAAAAGTACAGTCAACTAAAGCTTGCTTTAAAAATGTAATTTATAACAAAACTTATTTTTATGATATAGGGGTAAAAGAGCAAACAGATTGCCTAATGGTAAACGATTACCGTCGCCCATGGACACATGCGACACCAGAAGAGTCATATGTGCGTTGCCGGCCTTTTAGGTAGGAGTACCTACGCTCTTTTTTTGAAAGCTTGAAGGTCAAAGCTTCAAGGTTCCCACGCGGGTCCTGTGCGGATTGGTAACTTCACACACACCATTGAATTTCTTCGCAGGTGTATGCAGGTTTCCTCACGATGTTTTCCTTCACCGTAAAGCTCATGGTAAATTACAAATGTAATTTCGCACATTAATTCCGTAAAACTCAGAGGTGCGAGCCGGGATTTGAACCCACGACTCTCTGCTTGAGAGGCCATAGGACAAACCGGAGCCACCACCACGGTTTTTTAATAGCGGAGCGCAAAGCTGACTGAAAAATATTGGCTATTTTATTTACCCTTAACTTTTGCTATGTCCACCTTTGCCTATACTTCATATAATTTAAAATTAGAAACCACAACAACATTATATTGCGGCTCGTGAACTGTAATCTCTTTACAATTTGTACTAGAGTAACAATTGACGACACGCAAATAAAGTGACATTAAAACAATTTTATTTTGCGGCTCCCAGACTATTGTACTGTACTATTTGCTAGGTAAGAAATAGTTGACCAGACGCAATATAATGTTTTTGTGGTTTCTAATTCTAAATAAAATCAAGGATGATATAGACTGGATTAGAAGTCGCCATAGTACAGATCGGCCGCGGAAAAATAGTTCGATTTATTAAATCTAGATGGCGCTGACATGTAGCCAGACGGTTTGAAAGCAAAACAATAAGACTACAGATATTTCATATTATTGCAAATGTATTATTATGCAATATTTTTGAAAAAGAATACATTTGTAGTAATATGAAACATCTGTAGTCTTATTGTTTTGCTTTCAAACCCTCTGGCTATACAGGGTGTTACAAAATTACCCGTAATTACTGAAGAGTATGGAAGTACTCCAGTAAAGAATTAAATTAGTATATATTTTTTTTGGGATGGCGGGAGCTCGCCTTTGATAGGCAGGAGTGGAGCAAGAGAGGAGAGGCCTTTGCCCAGCAGTGGGACACAAAAATAGGCTAAATAAAAAAAAATTTTTTTTTTACAAAAAAAAGAACAGCGCGCAAAGTTACAGTTTCATATACTGTTCATGAGGTTTCAGGCTTTAGGGGTTATTTTGTAACATCCTGTATGTCAGCGCCATCTAGATTTTTAAAATAAATCGAACTGCTAATCCAGTCTAGATCATCCTTGATGAAATGAAGTATAGTGGGAGGACAACGTTGCCTCTTCCAGTTCGCAGTCGCAATAAACATAATTAAAGTAAAACCCCCCTCTTTGTTTTATCCGAAGATCACTCCTTGTTCATACTAAACAGAAAAATCTTAAAGCATCATAATCGTGAACTTTTATGTTACATCCCTTAACAAGTTCCTTTAAAATTTTTCATTCACTTAACGGAGCCCCCCTCCATTATTTTTTCTCCCATTATCGTTTCGCTCGCAGTGGATGGAGGGCCTTAGAGAGTTCAGGATATGAAAATAAATGACTGAAACACAGTTCCCGTTTAAAAATAAAGTATTGCATTTGCATAATTTATATAAAAGTTCCAGTGGGCGAAATTACCAAGGAACAAAATCAGATTACATTACGCGTCATGTTGTTGACTTTAATCATTTGTAATGTAAAGTGGTTGGTATTACTTCATATTAAAACCTCAATATAGATTAAAAACTTATGTCATGCCCCTCATGCATGTAAATAGTAGCGTATCTGCCTGCACAGACAAGTTAATGTTCCACATTCGTAAAATCTTCTATAAGTATCAATTCTATACACAATAAGTAGTGGAAGCCAAGTGGTTTTACCAATGGCCTTTCGAGCAGAACATTGTTTCTTCGCTACAAATATGATCATTGACCGTATAACATAAAGCCTGAATAAAATTAGTCAATTATTTCTGTCTTTGATGTGACCTTGCAAAACCAATTGTCAAATGTTGATTATTAGAATTTGAAATTTAACATCAACCAAGTAAAGTTCACATTTCTGTAGACTACTAGAGTTAGTTACGAGGTCAAGTATACCTTCTACTGCACCTAAGTTGACAAACTTTAATCCCACGTAATGTACCTATCAAAGTGCCGCATTAGTTGTCTGATTAAAATCTATACTTGACTTATTCCGCTTCCCTGAAGCACTGCAATCAGGCGTTGGGTCCCGCATCGGATTGGTTCGGCTTCATTCGGCAACGTTCGGCTTCGTTAGCGAGCTGTTGAAGGTGCAAGATGGAATTAACTCAGACGTTCAATTCTATAGGTAATGTACGTGTTAATCAAATGTAATACGACTGATTACAGGCGTGATGTCTGGATAGACAGAAGCTAAACTGGGATTACTTGCGTAGTTACTTGTATTTATATTTAATACGAATTTCTTATTAATATCTAAGATTATCTGCAACACTAGAGTGCAGATGGGTTGTCAGCCTAGGAGGGCTAATATAAAATACTTAAACTTCATACGTAATATAAACCGACTAGCTAGCTCTGTTCGCTGGAATCAGCAGTACAGGCACTGCTGCTTGGCAGCATCAATAGCGAGTAAGATGATGATAGACTCAAGCAGGATCCTACCACTCGCAAAATCATTGGTTCAAAGGGCATCCTCTTTGCGAAACAAATAAGTTTTTGTTAAAAATTTAATTTTCATTGCAAGCTTTTTCGCTGACTGTACTTTTTGATGACTGTACTTGCATTGTCATCCAATCTAAATAAGTAACAAATTTCAAGTCAATCCGACCACTGGAAGTGGGTCAAATTCAACTTCCAAGATTTGACCCGTACATACATATTATATACATACATTGCAAGTTAATAAAAAGCTTTTAAAAATGGTGTCATCAACCCTATTGGCTCACCTTACTTCACAGCTTCACCTTAGGCGGTTGCTAGCCCGATTTCCTTACAGCTTGACTAATATTAAGCCTCTCAACTTTCTCAATTAATCCTGAAATGCATATATTTACATAACTTTAATAATCTACAAATTGACCATCCTGTGCAAAAAAATGACACCTTTACCCTGGCCATCGAAATATTGCATAATCATTATCGCGGGTTACAGAATCCCCACCCGATAACGATGCGTGTTCAAAATGTCTAATTCCCCATAGAGCGGGGGTGTATTACAAAGACGAGATTCCGAATGATTGGGTCGCGCGACGCGCGGGGTCATTAGCGGAGTCGAGTGCCGAGCTAATTGGACCCCGGTAGGGTTGACGGTGTTTAAAAAAAAACGCTTTTTTTCGTTTATTGGCATCATTTTTATTTAAATTTTTTATTATGAGGGGGAGGCAAACGAGCAAGCGGGTTATCTGATGCAAAATGATCACCACCGCCCATAGATATCAACAACTCAAAGAGAGTCACTGATCTGTTGCCGGCCTTACACACTGTAATCAATTCCATATATGATTCGTTCAGCTATTTTGTTGGATCAAGCATTACTTTTTGGCTTGTCGACATGTGCATGAATTAAAACAAAATGAATTGGTCATAGTTCTCATTCACCATCCTGTTCTTGAGTCATTTACGGTTTAGCTAACCACACAGTTAATCTAATTTGCTTAGAATGAGGATTCAATGTAGTAAAAAAGTGACAGTTTCATCACGAGATTTTTCCTTCATGGTCAATTTTACACGTAAATTCGCAAATAAATCCCGTTTAAATTCAAAGGTGCAAGCCCAGACTCGAAACCACGACCCTCTGTTAGAGAAGCAAATTAAATTAAAGCTTGGAATATTGACTTTGTATACTGGAACTGGTACTACTGAAATGATACCTGGTCGCGGGTGAGCAAAGTAACGCCTGATTCAATAAATAACTGAAATTATTTGAAAGATTCTGTCACAGATAGGTACACTTTACAGATTAGAATTAGATACTTTTCATCCTAGGAAAATGTAAAGATCCCGTTTGAGGCAAACGAAGTTGCAAGCAACCTCTAGGTAGCATTTATTACAAATTGTTATCAAATAAACAATTCTTCACCCTAGACAGAGCACAACCCTGCGTTAAGCAACTTAAAAATTCCACCAACACACATAACTTTGTTCCCAGTAAAATTTATCGATGCACGTAAATACTCTGCAGGTGTCTTTATTTTACGCTCATAAAACGTCTATAAATCTGTTTTGCCAACCCTAGCGCCGTATTGTATGAGCGGTTATGACTGCTAGACTAGAATGGCGCTCGAGATTATCGACGCGAGAATTGCACCCCGACGTTACTGCTTATTGCAATGCGGTGATATTTTAGTTCGCGTTAGCTCCTTTAGTGGGTGTTATCCTGGATCGGTGGCTATTCCAATTCAAAGCTATATTTGCATTTTACTGTTACGTTTGCAGGATAGTCATAATAAACATCGGAGTTATGTAGGTGCTTGAAAATCGTAGAGGAGACGATGGCTGAGAGACTTTTGAGAAATAGGTATTTGAATGAAATATCGCTGTCTCGCCCGAACCCCTCCGTGTCAGTACAGCGAGAGCGGGACAACTGCAGCTCAGACCGTTAACAGGCGCGTAAAATTTATCAAAACAGCATTTCGTAGTCCCCTGTTTTCTTCTCGAAAACTGGACCAATAATAGTAGATTGTTCAACAAGGGACTAAAACAAGTCATAATGACACAAGATATTTAGCCACCCGAGCACAGCGAGGGTGGCTATAATTCGCGTGTCATTATGATTGTTTAGTCTCGCGTTAAACACTCTACTTTTCACTTTGAATGCGAGGAAAAAAAACGACCGCGTTACATACAAAATTACAATACTACTTTTTTTACAACGAACGCTCAATACGAATAATGGACATCTGTTCTAAATTCAAATACTATATGTATACTTAGCAAAAAACTTTGTCCCGCGGCTTTTTCTTTTCTTTTATATAATTTTTTTGTAAACTGACTAATGACGCTTTAAATGCTTGCATATTCAGCCAACAGATTCAAACTAGAAAACTATTTGAAAACTAATTGGACTAGGTCTGCATAATAAAATTAATTCATCCTTAATATAATTAAATAGATTAATATTCATAATCACTCATTTATCGCGTTTCACGAAATTAAATCTTTTTATTTTAAATATTATACACAGTTGTCATTTTGAGGTTATTTCCACGCCCTTAAAGGCTTCCACAGACCGAAGTGCGAGGCATGCGCGCGATGTCACGGAGCGTCCGCAGCGCGCTTCGGTCTGTGGAAGCCTTTACAATAGTCTATGCCCAGTCACTGAAAATGGCGATAATCCTCCATTCACAAACACCGTGTTTGGCAGTCTGAACAATTTCCAAAGTCAATTAAAAAAAAAATACTTTAATCCCTAGAGATCAAAAAAGAGCTTTAGTCCCAATATGCAGAGACTAAAGTAACATTTTAAGAGCATAAGAAGTGAAAAATTATTTTTTTCAAAAATAATTAGAGGACAGATTTAGCTATGCCCCTATGTTTTCCTTTTTTTGTTTAAATGAGGGATTCTTTTCTGATGAGTGTCTGAAAATGACGTTGAAATTGGGCAATTTTTTCAGTTTTTGAAAGCTCATATTTCTTATGTTAATTGAAATATGGAAAAAAACGAAACCTAGGGGCATAGCTGTGGTAGATACAGATTACACAGTAAAAAAAAACTGGCTCTAAAGCCATTATCCAGGGAGGAAACAGGGGACTACGTTTGTATGGAGAAATGGTGCGCATCGTATACTCTTAAGTCTTTGTATTTTGTTTTATGCGTAGTCGCTTGTATGGCTTCATAAGAAAGCTCAGTTACTCAAAGAGCGATGTAGCGAGATGTACCCGGAGTTTGCTCGCGTGATCGAATCGGAAATGGGATGCGCAGGAGAACTAAAGTTACTGACAGCTGACATTAAAACCTTAGATTATACACTAGATAGAGCTTAGGCGGCATAAAAACGTCCCGAAAAATATAGGCCAACAGTTGGCTTATATGTCATTTGCCCCTTCAACCGGAATGACGTCACGTAACGCGATCGTAAGATGAAGCTGTCAAATGGGTTTTAGGACGTTTTGTATCGCAGTGTTTGCTACTGACACTCTATCTAGTGTGTAAATAATCTAAGATTAAAACACCCAAGACTCCCATGCTATGTCCTCTATAGCAGAGGGTCGTGGGTTCAAATCCCGGCTCGCACCTCTTGAGTTTTTCGGAATTTATGTGCGAAATTACATTTGAAATTTGCAATGAGCTTTACGGTGAAGGAAACATCGTGAGGAAACCTGCATACGCCTGCGGAGAAATTCAATGGTGTGTGTGAAGTTCCCAATCCGCACTGGGCCCGCGTGGGAACTACGGTCCAACCCCTCTCATTCTGAGAGGAAGCCTGTGCGCTGCAGTGGGCCGTATATAGGCTGGGATGATGATGATGATGACCCAAGACTAGTGAACAAACATCAGCGGTCACCCATCCAAGTACTGACCGCGCCTGACGTTGCTTAACCTCGGTGATTGGACGAGAACCGGTGTTTTGTCAAATATCTTGAAAACGGTACATCCTACGGCAAAATCAATTAAATTTTCATCCCCCCTTTGAACCCCCCGCACCCCCTCAACCCCCCCATTAAAAACAAAAAGGAAACCCCCTTTTAATACCGCCGCACCGCACGTAACGTACATGAACGTACCGTTACGTACATGTACGTTACATTGCGTCATCCTTTTTCGTGGATGCAGCCGGCGTTCATCGATTTATTAGACGTTGTCGCGTCAAAAATTAGTTGGGTTAAATACTTTAGATGTACTGTGGCTATACTAACCTCAAAGTAATTTCAACTTTTTCAGCAAACCCAACGCGCTCCGACGCGTTCATCATTTCCACCAATCACGTGCAAGCCGAACGCTCCGCTCGCCTTGTGATTTGTTAATTGAAATCCTTTCACCAATCGCCAGAGAAATAACGGCACGTAGTTTGAAAACGGAATTACAGAGCGCACCATTTTTAAATTAGAGACGAATAGTTTGTCAAAGAGGTTGATTACCTAGTTCGAAATGCTATGTTTGCAGGTAAGTGAAAACCGACTTTGGGTGGTAGAGGTACGGTTGAAATTTATTAGCGGGAGCAACAGTCGATACAGTTGTGGGCAGTACAAACGGCACCGTTCATTCAACGACTTGTCTGAGGATATTTCTTAGATATTTTCGAATTAGTATTAGCAAAAGGAGATATTGGAAATTGCTGCTAATTATGAGATGAAATAGTGAAGCGGAATGACGAAGGTATTTCTGCGAAACTATGTGGTTTAAGAAAGAGATTTTATTTCAAGTAAGTAGAGATCCTGTTATAAAAAATCTATTACTAGAACTACGGCCCAAGTGCTCTCATTCTGAGAGGAGGCCTGTGCCTTGCCAGTGTGACGTATGTAGACTGGGATGATGATGACGATGATGAGAAATCTTATAATACAGAATGTGTCTTAGCCATTGCCCCATATTTGTAATAAAAACCGGCCAAGTGCGAGTCGGACTCGCGCATGAAGGGTTCCGTACCTACCATTATCTATAAAAACGGCAAAAAGAAACACGTTTTTTGTATGGGAGCCCCTTAAATATTTATTTTATGCCGTTTTTTAGTATTTGTTGTTATAGCGGTAACCAAAATACATCATCTGTGAAAATTTCAACTGTCTAGCTATCACGGTTCATGTGATACAGCCTGGTGACAGACGGACGGACGGACGGACAGACGGGCAGACGGACGGACAGCGGAGCCTCAGTCCCCGTTTTCCCGGAGCGAGTCCCGTTTTTACCCTTTGGATGCGGAACCCTAAAAACGAAGTAATAATTGTGAAAAGGACAGTGAGACTTAAAATTTAGCTGGTTCCGGTGGACCCCTAGCAGCTACATTTGTACCATATTCCCAAAACTCGACAAAAATGTGAAGATTGGATCTAAGCCAAGGGCATTTTCAGAAAAAAGTGTACCCTGTACTTTTTTCTAAAAACCTAACAAATTTTGGGTTATTTCTACTCAGAATCACAAACACTATCGATTTAAGCAATAAAAAAAAGTGTCCCTCTCTTAATTGTCAGTTTTGTGACGCAGTTAACCATACATGTTGTATGGGCCGTCACAAAACTGACTAATAAATTTTGTATGGAAAAATTAAGGAAAATTAAGGAAAATGGGTACATTTTTTTCTGAAAACTCCCCTAAATCTAAGTCCCGTCGAGTCTCCCGTGGACCCCTGCAATGGGGGTCCACGTGGACCGCTTTGGGAATCAATGGTAGACTCTAAGATTCATAACCCTTCCTTTTGGCTTCTTTTCTGCCGCAGTCGAGTAACATTTCATAGAAACTTCTGGAACTCCATCCCACGCAAAAGCGATCTTACACCCCTGCTTCCTCCACACTGCATTCGATCTCGCCCTCGCGTCCCCTTTCAAACTTGCCGGTTTAATCACTTAAGTGTCTGACGAGTAAAACTCGACATCTCGTAAAACTCGTCTCGTAAAACTCGTAAAGGCCGTTTTAGTGGGCCCCGGACCGGGACCCTTGACCTAGGCAATTAACGAGATCCGTAAGGGCCTTTCCACTAGAGATGTGCTATACAGCTATGAGCTACGCAACAAAACTGTGTGACTGTTTCCACTAAAGCTTTTAAGAGTTCCGTACCCAAAGGGTAAAAACGGGACCTGAGGCTCCGCTGTCCGTCCGTCTGTCCGTCTGTCACCAGGCTGTATCTCATGAACCGTGATAGCTAGACAGTTGAAATTTTCACAGATGATGTATTTCGGTTGCCGCTATAACAACAAATACTAAAAATAAAATAATTTTGAAAATTAAATTAAAGTGTTTTTTCAGCATTTTTAACTCGATCTTTATAATGACGTTAACTAGACACTTGAAATTTTCACCGATATTTATTATTGTGGCCAGTGGTTACCTACTGGCCACAATAATAAAAATCTAATTATATTAAATACTAGCTGTTGCCCGCGACTCCGTCTGCAAAGAATTTGTTTATCGCTATCCCGCATGAACTATGCAATATTTCGGGATAAAAAAAAGTTAAATGTTCAAATTACAATGATGTTATGACTTATGAGATTTTTATCGTACTTACTGGACACTTTTTTAATCCGTATTCAAAACCTCTCTACTTAGGGGCCATCCATAAATTACGTCACACATTTAGGGAGGGAGGGGGGGTCAAGCCATCTGTGACACTAGAACAAAATAATGGCGATTTTCATAGTAATAAGTGTGACAAGGGGGGGGGGGGAGGGGTCCAAATTTTACCCTTACCGGAGACTTTTGATCATTGCCCGGTATTCTTAACTTTCTGGTGACTTTTTAAAGATATAATGGCGACTTTACTAATCATTTTTGAGAAAAATTATTTCCTGTTTTGTTTGTTGAACTAGAATTTGAGTTCTAGACATCTCTGACGTGGATGGTCGCTACTGTACTGTACTGTTTAATGCACCTACATCTTAGCTAATTCAATGGCCATTCACAAATAAAATTAACTGTTCTTTCAATTTACGATCAAATGCATTTCCTACCACACAATCGTGAAGTCCTACGTCGCAATTACTACAATTCAAATTGAACCTTGACTGGAAAGACACAGAACTTATATTCCCTCGCTTTAAACATAGGACTATGTAACACGACTGAGCTAGTCGATATCTTTTAACACTGCCGCTACGCTTGGTAATGAATTCCAATTTATTATTTCCTCGCCTATCCTGTTTGTTTTATTTCTGTCTACCCTCAGTAACTGTTGATGCATTAAGCTTGTTAGAATTGCATTGGAGTAGCTGCATTCAATGAGCGAACGGACCAAGCAGATACATAATTCAAATATCGTCAAGAACACATCAATATCTAAGACGTAAGTACTCTACCCTTGCACAGTTCAGGGTTAAAAAAACCGGTTGTCTGTAAAGTCGGTTTACGGACGATAGTTTAACGTGACAACGTCATAGCAAAACATTCAAAAAACAAAAATGAAACCAGGCGGTCACCCATCCAAGTGGGTACTGACCGCGCCCGATGTTGCTAAACCTCGGTGATCGGACGAGAACCGGTGTTTTGTCAAATATCTTTAAAACGGTGCATCCTACGGCAAAACCAATGAAATTTTCATCCCCCTTTAATATCCCTGCACTCCCCCCCCCCCCAACCCCATCCCCCCTCAACTCAACTCAAGCCGCTTCCAACCATAGTGATTGGGTATCAATGAGGGAAGCCTATGTCCAGAACTATGTCCTGCGCCTCCAACACGTTTCCGCAACCTTAACCAGGTCGTCGCTCCATCTTGTCACGTCAGTTTATTCCACTATGATTTAACGTTAATTGTACACGATAAGAAAGCTACAATCAGACTAGTTACAATTACATTACATACTAGTGAAATCGCGTGACTTGCTCCAATAAATTGTGAAGCATACATGAGTTATGGAAGCGTTCTAGGTTTTTTGGACGCTTTTAATCAAATAATTTGCATGGCAATGCCATGTTACAATACTAGCTACATTTATAAAAACCGGTCAAGTGCGAGTCGGTCCCGCGCACTGAGGGATGTGTGTGAACATAAAAGTTAGCAAAAGCGAGTTTTTACTTCACGGAAGTCATCTCATCGCATTCCAGCGTCCCACTGCAGGGCACAGGCCCCTTCTCAGAATGAGAGGGCTTGGGCCGTAGTTCCCACGCGGGCGGGCATGACATGGAGCTGAAATCTGATGATGGAGCTGGAAGGTACCTAGTCATAAAAACTCTGTAATAAAATGATACGACCGCATCGAGTTTGGGCTCGTTTGGTTCGTACTGACGAGTACTTCGGTAAAAAAAACAAGTATTAAAAATGGAGGCAAAAAGTACAGTCGGCAAAAAAACTTGTCTGACAGAATTTTGCTTGATAGAATTTTTAACAAAAATTTATTTAGCATGTGAAAGTACGGAGTCATTGCGGAGTGACAGAGCATTGGTCTTGGCAGAGCAATTATAATACAATAACTTTTTTCCGCACTTTTACTTACATCAATAAACTATGAAATATAACAAAGCGTAGTAACTCTCGAAACTTACGTCGCTACGGGCTCTAGAAAGTTTTAAATTAGGAACACTTTACAAGACCCCGCTCTTGTGCAGACTTCGAGTTAACTTTGTAACTGTTAGAACGAGAGGTCTTTCAGGTGTGTGCGTCCTTGTCATATTAATTGAGAAGAAAAGAGTCACATGGAGCGGCTGAAAAAAAAAACGCTAAATCCGAGCCGAATTCACGCACTAAATCAAGAAATAAGTTTGTACATCGTAGTATTTCTCAAATCTAACGTACTTTTCTGACAGCAGTTCTCTGTAAGGTTTGCTGACCTAACCTAACCTAACCTATTTGTCTGGTAGCAGTTGCTTTTGTGCAAGACCAGAGGCCATATTGTCTAACGCTTCTGACGCTTGCCTTCGCTTTCCCCATCTCTTTCTGTCATCATTTTATACCGTTTGACAGAAAGAAATAGTGATTGCGAAGGCAAGCGTCAGGAACGTTACCGCCCGGCCACGACTTCTTTCCTTATAATTCCGCAAGTTGACTATAGCTAATATAAATGGCCCCACTGCTTCTCCGATTGCAGATCCCAAAACTCCATTTTTAAGTGAAGGGCTTCCCAGCCAGGCACGTCCCAATGCCCCGTGCACTGGGCATCGGGCTATTTTACCCGGCTTTGATCGCTTCGACCCCTTTCAGTCTGACCTTTCCCTCCCCTTGTTTTAATTATATCACATTCAATGCCTCATATTATAAACTAGCCTCACCCCGTACTTCCCTCCCCTTGTTTTAATTATATCACATTCAATGCCTCATATTATAAACTAGCCTCACCCCGTACTTTCCCTCCCCTTGTTTAATTATATCACATTCAATGCCTCATATTATAAACTAGCCTCACCCCGTACTTTCCCTCCCCTTGTTTTAATTATATCACATTCAATGCCTCATATTATAAACTAGCCTCACCCCGTACTTTCCCTCCCCTTGTTTTAATTATATCACATTCAATGCCTCATATTATAAACTAGCCTCACCCCGTACTTTCCCTCCCCTTGTTTTAATTATATCACATTCAATGCCTCATATTATAAACTAGCCTCACCCCGTACTTTTCGTTTCACGTGTACTTTTCGCTCGCGTCAATTGAATTGAAATTCTTGGATTTCATTAAATTCCCACGGACTACTAATTAGTAAAGATTACAGCGGATGGTGTTTTCTGACTTACAATTAGTCTAATGGGACTATATGTATAGGACAAAGTCAATGGAGCTTCGCTTAGCGGAGCTCCTATTCCGCACGTAGTTGAGGCGCTTTGCACGCTTTTAACATAGGTAATCTAATCACTAATTAAATTTTTCTTAACATTATATTAAAACTAGCTGACCTAACAAACTTTGTATTGCCATATGTCACCTAGGGGTATAAAAAATAGCCTACGACCTATTCTCAGACCTATCGAATACAGAAAAAAAGTTTCATAAAAATAGGTCAAGCCGTTTCGGAGGAGTTCGATAACAAACACCGGAACACGAGATTTTTATATATTAGAGAGAAGACTCTATATAAATAGTAGATAGAATACAAAAGATTTATGATTATTGACATTATGAATTGAAATGTTATTATGTTATTATGTTTCGTAACACGAAGGACATACAATACGTTTACTTTTAGTTTACCACTGACAGATGGCTTGTCTTCATTTAATTTCCAACTTTAACACCATACAAATAAAGTAGCTATTACAAAATCTGCAAACGTGGGTAACAGTATTCTAAATTTTTCTTTATTTGTAGGTCGTTAAAGTTGAATATGAAATTAAGGCAAACCATCTGTCAGTGGTAAACTTTATGTAATTTTACTGTAGCAATCGTTTGCTAGTAACCAATACTAGGGACAATGATGAATTTGATGTAAAAGTGTACGAGAAACATTTCAGATTTCCAATTATTGGATTGGAACAAGCTATGTGAGAAAATGCACCTTTTTTTGCAATCCACATTTATGGTCGAACCCTGTTTTTAAAAAAATGAAGCATGTGCGGTTTCACACAAAGTGTACAATTTGCAACCAGCTATTACTTTCATTCATTATCCAACCGCTAGTTTTAATAAGCGTTCAAACGACTGGTAACTTTATTGAAATGGCGGCTTCAAAATGTCGTGTGAAATTTTGTCGTTCGAAGTAAATTATAGTGAAACAAACTAAATACGGACGATGTCACCATAAAACAAATAAGTTTTTATTAAAAATTTCATTTTTAATGCAAGCTTTTTCGCTGACTGTACTTTTTGTTGACTATACCAATTTGCATTGTCGCCCAACCTACATAAGTATACCAAATTTCAAGTAAATCCGACCACTGGAAGTGGGTCAAATTCAACTTTCAAGATTTGACCCGTACATACTTACATACATAGCAAGTTAATAAAAAGCTCTTAAAAATAATAAGCTGCAATGAGTCATAATGTTAATGTTTGTCATCATAATGTATTGTTATTCATAACTCTTTTTACTCTAAATCCATTAATTGTACAGAGTTGTTATAAAAAAACATAACCTAACCTGTAGAGTTCGAAGACCATTTAAAAAATTCTGAAAAATGTATTCTTCTATTCCGTTTAATGATAAACACTCTACGGAACATCACTTTTTTGACGTGGCAACGTCTAATAAATCGATGAACGCCGGCTGCACGCACGAAAAAGGATGACTCAGTGTAACGTACATAACGCATTATCACGTTACGCGTCCAGTAAAACCCCTTCTACACGGTCGGGACCAACCGCCGACCGTCGTGTCGCTCGCGTCGGCCGACAGCGTTCCATACGGTTGGGGCTGACCACGGACAATGCGCTCGCAACCAAGGCCGTTGACATCAACCAAATATCGGTCGGGTCAACCGATTTCTACACTGTCCATTTTTAAATCAACCCGACCAAGGACACGATGGTTGGCGGTTGGTCCCGACCGTGTAGAAGGCCTTTTACGCTCGAGCCGATGAACGATCGGAGCGAGAGCGCGCCACAAGCGAGCGAAAGGCACAATCGGCAAAAGTATGCAATCATTTCATCAATGTTTTGTTATGACGTTGTCACGTTAAACTGTCGTCCGTAAACCGACTTTTCAGTTGACCGGTTTTTTTTCAGTCAAAGTTGAACTTGAAAAGAAGCGTTATTCAACAAGAGAAACAAATAATGACGTTGCAAGGGGATTGAACGGAGGACCCTCAGCAAAGCAACGAGCTAACGACCACTCCACCTATTGTCTTACCCCTTTAGACTATTACAGAGTTCTATTTTAGCATCAAGACAAAATTTCACTTTGTTTCTAATGTATTTTAATAAAGATATTTTTTTAATATTTTATTAGCAGAACATTTACGACGAAAATAATACAACAACAATATCTAATAGCAGCTTCTTCATAAGCTTCGCCACGTCAAAATTACCATCTTGCACAAATCCGACCGAAATACATAACTCGTTTAATTTCGCATTTTTACTATCAACTTTATGTTAAGGCCCACAATAAAAGATCGCACCGGCAGTTTGGATCATAAACGTGCCACCAACTTACATTTGCCGGCAGAAAGGGTCCCATTCACAACCCAACACCTCCGATGGTCCTTTCATATTTTCTTTATGGTAACCAGGGCTTGAAATACCGGTATTTTTCGGAACCGGTGTCGTGCACTTACACCAGAAACCGGTATTAGTCTAGGTCTAGTACGTACCAAGCCTAGGTCCTACATTATACCATACCTTGAGAACCGGTAAATTTACCGGTTTTAAATACCGGTATTTTTTCTTTATCGTTTCTCTTTCTTATATGAAAGGGCGTAATTGAGCATCCCTGATGTCATGTCACCTAATGAGAAGCAATCACCGCCGCTCGTAGACACAAGGGTGTCACAGATGCGTTGCCGGCCCTTTGAGAGATAGATAAGCTCGTTTTTTAAAGATCTCCAAGCTGTAGCGCTCCGGGAATGTTGTACTAGGAAGCTAGTTTCATAACTTCGTCGGGCGTGGGAAAAAGTTCCGCTTATAGACGACAGTGCTAGACTGCCAACCATCAAGATAGTGAGGATGAAACAACTGGCGGTTCGAAGCGGTTTCTGGAGCCGAAACTAAGAAAACTATAAATACCGGTATGTTACAGGTATTTTAGATACCGGTTCCAAGCTTGATGGTAACACCGCGCTATATTAGCGGCGTGCGGTTGGTACGCCGCTCCCACATTTATGTTGGTTTTTGTTCGGTTTTGGGCTATAAATCGTACGTTTCGGCACCGGCGCTGTTTCTAGTTAATGGCTTTTGCAGATAGAAAGTGGACCTTTTTTCGCTGTGCCCCAGGAATGATACATCGCCGGGAAACTGCCTATTTCTACGTTCGCTTTAGCTGACTGCAGCTGTGCCGCGCTAATGGCTTGCATCGGCTATCGGGAATTTTATATGTTTAATCTGACCATTATATATAATATCGCTTAAATGTGGTCGTTAAAAATCGGGAGCTAGGAAAAGGGCCCACGTGGTTGGTTTGAGTTATTTGATCAGTTTTAAGCTTGGCATTACATAAAAAAATCAGGTAAAATTATTATAGGCTATGTGAGCATTATATTTTATCTAGCGATACGCTTCACTGTAATAGTAATGGTTTTAGTATGTCTTATCCCGGTCACATGTTGCTTAGGACTCGGTCAGTCAAGTATTTTTTTAGTGACATACACAACCTCAATTTGCGTCGCCGTGCGAAATAAAAAGGATGTAATGGTATTAAACCTATTCCTGTAGACAAATAGTTAATAAAGCTATCGCTAAATAATAATAGACTCCATCGCCGACATCAATCTTTACCCCAATAAAAGCATTAAAAACAAAACTCAATACAAAACCAATCCAGTTAAAAACTAATGGTAACAGAGCCAATTCCCTATCTAGTCGCGGTGTGAGCAGCCCTTTATCGCCCTATCTTAAGCGCACCACTCACGGCCCTGTAAAAAGTAACGGCTTGCATGCACTCCCCGACTTATCGCGCTATGACCGTTTTCCAGCTGGCTGGAGCGCTTTAATGCGCTTTTTATGCTTTGCCGGATTTTTGTTTATTTTAAGATTGCTGGCTGGAGAGATTACGCAGTTTTTTTTTAAATTTTTGGCGGGTTCGTTCCAGTATCTATTATATCTGTATTATTTTGTACTAGGTTTAACCTGTGTAGCTTAGCTCGCATCAGAAATACCTTTTCGCTCGGGCAGCGTCATCTATTGAGTGCAGATCAAGTTAACGTGACATCTTGAAAGCCTTATACCTGTCTCAACATTATTGGACGCTTCAACTTCTTTCACAAACTTTCTCAATTATAATACTATTTTTTTTTATAAAATATAGTCTTGCGTTTCACCACAATCACGCCTGATGGAAAGCGAAGATAAGGCCTACGATGGCGCACGCTTGCCTAGTAAATGCTCATTCACCCTACATCTTGTTTGTCAGTTTTTAAGACCATACTTAGCGCAATACTAAACGACACTTTTAACTATAAACCTCGTTTTTAAAACGTCTGAAACATTTTGTGTGAGTAGATTTTCATTCCTTTGCACTAAACTTTTTGTCGTCTAATGAAATGGTTCGACTTCGCAGCAAGGGTTGCCACATCGGAAAAATCTGCGTTTGGTAAAATATGTATTGTGTACTATTTTTTTATTGATACAATTTCTTTTTAAAAACTTATTCTGATGTTTTCGGAAGAGATCAGAATTCTATAAAATATTTGACATGGCAACAAGTAAGTATCTGTGTACGTACTTAGTTATAAGCTTATTTTGGTTTACTTAACGAACTGACTTTACAAGTAGGAGATGAGATGTTTCAAGTGTCCTACTCTAGCCCGGTTCGCCGCTGCCAATTTTATTGTGCTTTTATAAATAAACATACATACAATGTTTCATTGTATGTTACTTATAGTCAAACTAGCTGTTGCCCGCGACTCCGTCCGCGAAGAATAGGGGTATAAAAATAGCCTACGACCTATTCTCAGACCTACCGAGTACAGATAAAAAAGTTTCATGAAAATCGGTCAAGCCGTTTCCGAGGAGTTCGATAACAAACACCGTGACATGAGATTTTTATATATCAGAAGATTAGACTAGCTGATCCCGCAAACGTTGTTTTGCCATAATAATATCACCTAGAGGTATAAACAATAGCCTACAATCTATTCTCAGACCTACCAAACATGGACAAAAAAATTCATAAAATTCGGTCAAGCCGTTTCGGAGGGTTGCGATATCAAACACCGTTACACGAGATTTTTATATATTAGATATTGCAAGTCGGACTTCACCCAGTTCTAGTAATCGGAATGACTTGAAATTTGTTATGGAAATGTAGTTTTGGTGACAATGTCAGTACAGTCAATAAATACAAAAACAAATAAATCGACTGTTTTTTTGTTAACACTACACTTGCGTTATCATCCACCCTACATAAGTGCACCAAATTTCAAGACGATCCGACGAATGGAAATGGGTTAATATTGACGTCCAAGATTAGGCTCAAACAAACATGGCAAGTTAAATAAAATCTTACGAAAATGCTTGTTTTTTTGAAAAACCTATTACTAAGTAAACAAGTAAGCAAATCTTTATTTGCTAGAATACTTTTACAAAGTTATAAGAATAATTCCTTTGGCTCCTTTGGTTTGGTGGTTTGGTTCTCCTAACTATTAGACTAACACTACACTAAAAAATAAAAGTTAAAGCAGTATTACTCTATATTATTAGCCCTGCATGCGCACACACAGAACTGTGACACTTGACTGTGGTTCTCCAAGCACCAGCTGCAATTTATGGATACTTGTAAGTCGTGTAACGTCCGCTTTATGAAAGCAGTGTTACCAACCCTAACTCCGCACCGTGTCTGTGTTGATTAATTTCTCCATAATCCTTGCGAGGCGCTGCAGTCGCACTCAACCGTGCTTCGCCCCTACACTTTCATCGTTACGTCCCTTTCCAACTGGTCTCGATGGAAAGAGACACAGTTACAGACTTGAGAGTCTGGGAAGTGGATCCATTTACTATTAACGTTCTTTGAAAACAATTAAGAGTTAAACGAGCTAAGGTACGCTTTCGTAGCAGCAGTGCGGAGATTTATATCCAACGTGCGCGTGGCGACACATGAGTTTCCACTAATGAGATTGATCGATTTTGATCCTCTTTGGTCTTCTGTCGTCCTTTCGAAGTCCTAACTGATATTTTGTTTTGGTTCCGTACCTCAAAAAAGGAAACCAGACCCTTGGTTGGCCCTCTGTTGAGTCAAGAGACTTTTTAGGGTTCCGTACCCAAAGGGTAAAAACGGGACCCTATTACTGAGACTTCGCTGTCCATCGGTCCGCCTGTCCGTCTGTTACCAGGCTGTATCGCACGAACCGTGATAGCTAGACAGTTGAAATTTTCACAGATGATGTATTTCAGTTGCCGTTATAACAACAAATACTAAAAAACAGAATAAATTAAATATTTAAGGGGGCTCCCATACAACAAACGTGATTTATTTGCTTGCTTGATATTGATAACGGCAACTGGTAATATAAAATATTCACAGAATATTTAGTTATATATTCACTTTGAAAATAAATAATTAAATTAAAATAATTAAATGTTTAAGAGGGGCTCCCATACAACAAACGTGTTGTTTTGCCGTTTTTATACATAATGGTACGGAACCCTTCGTGCGCGTGTCCGACTCGCACTTGGCCGGTTTTTTAAAGGCGTCGAGGTTAATAAATTTTAGAGTTCCCTACAACGCCGAGATTTGGATAGTTTGTATTGCACATTACTAATGTTACGTAGCCACCAAATTGCCCGCTTGATTATGGAATATAGAAATAACACAGATTTTCTTATTGCGACGTAAAGAAGTCCACAATATATTTCATACTAAATACAAACTGAAACATGGATGCACAGGAAAAACCCCAGAAAAAAGACCAGCGCTGGGAATCGAACCCAGGTCATCAGCATTCCGTGCCGCGTGCTATTCCCCTACACCACCACTGGTCAGGAGTTTTGACAATTTTTTTCCCATACATCGCACATCTCAGTCTGTTAGATAATCACAGTGTATGGATTTCACGGGATGACCGTAAAAGTAATAAAAAAATTGAGTTGAAAAATAAAAATACAAAAAGATACTTCATTCAAACTTGTTGAAGTCCACACTGTCGCTTTTGGGAATTGTAGTATTCCAGTTCCAATGCCAGACCCAATGGTTAAACCGAACGAAACCGCGTGTAAGAGCTAATGTATAATAAATGGCCGGGCGGCTCGCGACGAATGTACCTCCAGAGAGCGATCCTCGCGTAACGAGCTTAGGGTTGCCATGCTCGGAATACCTACGAGTATAATAATAATAAATAAGAAATAGCATTTAATGATTTATTGTTATATTTGGTATTTAATGTTTTATTGTTAGTTTAGTATTATTTGCTGTACTAAAATAAATAAATATCAGGGGACAAAAAAAAAAAGGTAAGTTTTAAGATATTTTTTTAAACAAAATGTTTGGTGCGCCGGTTGGCAATCGAAGCCGTGGTGGTCTAGTGGTTGGACCTTACCTATTTCCTCTCAAGCAGAGGGTCGTGGTTTCGAATCCGGACTCGCACTCTGAGTTTTTCAAATTTACCATGAGTTTTACGGTGAAGTAAAACATCGTGAGGAAACCTGACACTTGAGAAGAAATACATTGGTGTGTGTGAAGTTCCCAATTAGCAATGTGCCCGCGTGGGAACTACGGCCGAAGCCCTCTCGTTCTGAGAGGAAGCCTGTGCTATGCAGTGGGACGTATATAGGCTGGGAGGATGATGATGATCATGTTATTCGAGTGGGTTGGTTTGGGTTGTTATGGCGCAACAGGGATGTTGACGCCATTAAAAAATAATTCGAAGACACGACTCCCGTAATAAAACGCTTTATTTTAGCCCTGAAAACCAGATTAATTTTCAATTAACTGCAAAATTAGGTATTTTACTATGCTGCCGTCGTAAGAAAGAGGGGCACAATTAGAATTTTTTGTGAAACTGAAAAGGCCTAAGTGCACACTTGTTCTTTGTAAACTTGCGCTGTTTCTTTTTTGATCAATTTTGCAGTTGTGCCTTTTATAATTACGACGGCAGTATGGGTGAATTGTGTTTTGACAGCTCATAAAAAGTACGTCAGTTGATTGGTGGTGTCAACATATCTATTGGATTTAACACACTCGGTAGGCCAAGACTAAGAGATGTGGGTTCAAATCCTGGCTAGCGTACCCGTAACACACTCGACTCGTTCTATCCCGTGGAATATCAAAAAAACCCACCACATGCACCTGTAGACCTCTACGGTTGTCAAGGAATAAGGTCTGCCAAATTTTAGGTCTCTATAGATACAGTTCTTTAGGGCCTACGCTAGCTGATGCGGACGTCCGCCGCGTGCGCCCGCACGCGGGTCTAAAATGTACCGAAAATCCGTCGCACGCGCCCGCGCCACTTAGCGCTGTTCATACAATTTCTTATTAGACGCGCGCACGACGGGCGTCCGTTGCGGGCAATCCGCATCAGCTAGCGTAGGCCCTTAGACTATGCGTTATCTGTCTGTCTTCATGTCATATCTTCTCATCTTGGCCTTTATACTTCCCCCTACCAAAGCAAAGGCCTCCTATTAGAATGAGATAATAAAATACACGCGCGCACTCACACACACACTCACACACACACACACACTCACACACACACACACACACACACACACACACACACACACACACACACACACACACACACACACAAACACACACACATACACACACACACACATACACAAACATTATTATCAAAATAATTATTTTTAAACGCAAATATAATAAGCGATATCTGAACTATGTGAAAGTATAGAATAGCTAAATTAGAGTTAGGTATTATGTTGCAATGCCCTTGCAGGGTGCATGTTTGATACATTATCTTGTATAACACCTAGTAATTTTACAACATGTAAGCAATAAATCATTTGAATTTGAATTTGAATTTGAGATTGGCTTGGGCTGAAGTTCCCACGCGGGCCCAGTGCGTATTGGGAAATTCACGCACAACATTGAATGTCTTCGTAGGTATGGGCAGGTTTCCGCGCGATGTTTTCCTTCACTGTAACGCTCATGGTAAATTTTAAATATAATTTCGTAATAGATTTAGAGGATATTAATACGAACTTGACAACCCTATAGCAATGTACATTCATATACGTAACCAAACATTCAACTACCAACACAGTCGGTTCAATTCTCAACCTTAGCATGTTCAATTTTAGGTCGCAATGTCTAGTGCTCCGATAGTTGGAAGTGTGGAAGTATAGAAGTGTGGAAGTTCGTAGTGTAGGTAAACGTTTTGCGCTTATTCTAGCCCAGAAGATACTTGAAATAAGCGAAAAATACACAGGGATGTTTTACACGTTCATGAGACGAAAACTGTAAAATATTACTAATACTAATATTATAAACTACTTAGTTTTTATCCGCGGATTCGCTTGCGTTATCCATTAAATCTGGTAGTTGAATCGAAATCACAAGATTCCAAATAATCCAAATAAGTATTTTCACAAACTATTTCATTTATTATAATGCTAGTTAGCATAGAATTGTGAAAAAGTATCTCCATAAGCAATTCAAATATACTCATGCCATGCATCATAGCATACGTAACATACATTTTTGGCATACGTAGAACCCGCCCAGCCGTATGTTTCAATTGACTGTGTACTATGGTGGCAGTAGGGTGTCCACGAGATCAATATTTCCAAGAGAATCTTGAAATTATCACAAGTGAATATGTCATCTTTTTCGAAGCTCGGTAATTCATCATCATCACCCGAAAGACGTCCACAGCTAGAAGTAGCCCCTTCCCCACCCCCAAAAAACATCACACTGGTTCTGTGAGTAGGTATTAGCATCATCTTGGCCCTATACACCGTAGTTTTTTTTTATTTCCGTTAACTTCAAGGGAAGATTATTCAAGTCAAATAGAGTTAATTTCTCGAAGAAACCAGTGTCTTAACTCTTACTATTTTTGAGATGTTCAATAATTAAATTGAATGGCTCAACCAGTGTAAAAGAACCTTCATTACGTCCTATTATTATTTATCTTTTTAATTTCGTCAGTAACCGTTCCACAGCAGGGCAGGCTTCTCAGAATGAGAGGGCCGTAGTTCCCAGTGCGGACACACCATTGAATTTCTTCGCAGCCATGCACGATGTTTTTCTTCACCGTAGCTCATGTATTTGAGTGGAATATCCTAAAGTGTTGAGCTTTCTCGCATCATGGACACCCTAGTCGTCACATTTAGTATATTGCGAGTGTCGGGGGGACGTATAATGCTTTTTGTTATTCGGCTGTGCATTTACTTCACATGTTGACAGTCAGTCAACCAACATGTTAGTTAGGAGAAGGCTCTGAATATTTTGAAGTGAAGTAGAATTTGTATGCGGAATTTGCACTCATTTTTATATGCTACTAGCTGATGCCCGCTGCTTCGCCCCCGCTGAAGTGGATTAAAACGTGTTTTCCCGTAGGACTGAGATATTTTCCCGTGGTAAAAAGTAGCCTATGTCACTCTCCAGCCCTTCAACTATGTCTATACAAAAAATCCCGGCAAGCCGTCGCTCAGTTTCGACCTGAAAGACGGACAAAAAAACATTACATTTTGACGTCAAGAGAAAATAAATAAATAATGCAGATGTAACACGCTTTTATTGAAAAAGTTGGGACTGTGATAAAACCGCAAAGATTTAATGCATGGTCTATTTTTTATCAGAATTAAATTATTTTTAGCTTATTTTTACCTAATAAAAGCTTTTCTCTTTTAATTTTATTTCCGTGTCTGTTCTATGTGTGGGTAAAATCTTAGAAGTCGAATTTATCCCACTTCTAGTGGTCGGATTGACTTGAAATTTGATATATTGTATTGTATGTTGGACGATAATGCGATTAGTCAACAAAAAGTACAGTCAACAGAAAAAGCCGGTATTAAAAATTAAATTTTTAACAAAATCTTTTTTCTCTTGCAGGTACGGACATTTTCTTATCGGGTAACCTAAACTGCGTCTTAGGTAAATACCTATATTTTTATACAAACTAGGATTTATAGAGGGTAGAGGTTTAACTCTTAATAAGGCCCCATCTATTGGAGTATACTACCACAGAATCAAAAGCAGCTATCGAATACATACCTGACAAAAGATATTTTTAAAGCTAATAGGTTTTTTTTTTTTTTTTTTTTTTTTTTTATGTTAGAAAGGCCAGACAAACGAACTAGTGGGTCACCTGATGTTAAATGATCACCACTGTCCATAGACACCCGCAGCGCTTTACGCAATGCCAGTGCGTTGTCGGCCCTAAAGGAAAGGGAACAGGGGAAGGGGGTGAGGGAGGGGAAGAGGGAAGGGGGTGAGGTATTGGGCCCCCGGCACTCTCACTGACCGTACGAAACGCAAGCAGGATTACTGCTGCTTCACGCCGGTGTTCTGTGAGAGGGTGGTACTGCCCCGGACGAGCCGGCCCATTCGTGATGCAGCGGCTAGCTACAACATGGCTCTACCACTACTACTACTAGGTAGTATTTTCATTAATTACAATGGATATTGTGACTTATTGTTGAATTTCCAAGTCAATGGATGTAGTCGCTAAATCGCCACAACCTCATTAAGGGTTAAGTAAACAGTCCGTGCAATCTATGCAACACCTCGGATAAAGGCTAGTAAATAATATTTAAAAAAATTGTAAACTCCATTTCAATAGAATCTGACAATCTCGTAGACACTTATGGCCAACTTACATGGACATCGAATTGTTCAGGTCCTTATTATAATCACCTCCGCAAACTTCCCTTGTCAGGCATGTGGGCTAATCAGTCACGAAAAGCATTGTGCACAGGCCATACGCCATAATTCGTCTGAAACAGACTCATAGGCAACCTAGTTAATCAGATGTCCACGTCAGTTGGCTACATGTATCTAAGAGATTGTCAGATTCTATTGAAATGAACTTTACGGCTATAGCATTTTGTTACTTATCGTAGCGGCTGCTACGGCGTAGCCCGTAGACACGTAGCGCGGCGTAGCACCCGCTACACATAGACTTTGTACTACTTTTAGTAGTTGCAAAACATCTAATTAAAAATACAGCACTTTATTAGGGTGCTTTTCATGCGGAGGAGAGCGGTGACCTGCAGAATAATATCGTTCACATTAATTGAAAGTACGCTTCCCTTCTAACGTGACATATGACGTAGATTTTAATTAATGCGTCCGTCCAGTCAATTCTGTGCATCTCTGCTTCAATGGAAGCGTACCCTTTGATAATAATTTAGTTATTGTTATTAAAGTGATACTAAGTTGTGAAATGTAAATTATCTTCGACATGTAGGTTTTTAAGCGAAGATTCTATAATATTTTGAAATGTCTCCAACGTGTCAATGACACTTTAGTTAGAGTCAATATAGCTAGATCGTTTAAAAAATGAGTCCTCATCGGCGCGGTACAGGGGCAGGAGGGTAAGACGACAAAGGAGCCGAGGGAGGTGCGAGCGGTGAGCGCGCCTCGTATGCCTGCCGCCCGCACCTTTTACGACCTCTTTAGCCTAGTTGGTAGTGACCCTGCCTACGAAGCAAGAGGTCCTGGGTTCGAATCCCGGTAAGGGCATTTATTTGTGTGATGAGCACGAATATTTGTTCCTGAGTTATGGATGTTTCTATGTATTTAAGTATTTATTTATCTATATAAGTATGTTTATCGTCGTCTAGTACCCATAGTACAAGCTTTGCTTAGTTTGGGACTAGGTCGATTTGTGTAAGATTGTGCCCTAATATTTATTTATTATTATTTATTTACCTCTCCCGACCCCCAGCCCCTGTACCGCGCGGGCGAGCACTCATCTAAACAGTTTAGCTATAGTGTCACGCATGCTCGTTTGTATGTATGTTTCTATGTGAACTCTTTATTTTACAAAAATTAAGAAAGAAACGCAATTGACAAAACTTGAGTTACATATCCAAAAGCGAACTTATATCGTTTGCCTACTAATACTAAGAAGAATTACAACTAACATATGTATGTGATACAAGCTATTAGTACTGTCCATTCGATTCTCCTACAATAGATGGGTAAGAATCGATTGGAAATCGCTTCTCCCAAGAGCCCGGTAGCCATCGTGACAGACGGCGCGGCGCGGCTGTTAATCGCTTCCAACCTAACTACGATTTAGTTAGTGTTTATAACGATTTATCGATTCGCCACTACACTAATGTCGACTTTACGTAACTTACTCAGATTTATTATCATCTCCAAGCCTTTAAAAGTCTTATTGCTGGAAACAGGCTCCCAGTGACGGGGCTTTTTGCATGTAAAGCCGGAGTGGATGAACACCTTTGTTCACTGAGATCGTACACACTGCACTGTAACGTATCATATGACTGCAATCGACGTATTCGCATATGATAAGCGCGCATAGCAATGTCCCTGGGTCCGTTCGGGACGTGAAATACGATACACTTGCAAATTAGAGGGTATTTACGAGCTTCGGTGTCGATGGGCGAAACATCATGCTCGAGGGTGGGCAAAATGGCCGTCGTTTCACTTGTGAGCGCATAAAGATGAGAATTCAGGACTCATGAACTGTCCTTCCTTCATCATCAACGTAAAAAAAAAACATAAGAAAAATAAGTAAGAGTACAACGGCATCTTAGTAGAAGTTCATTTTGCAAATTTAGATGTGGATTAGTTATTTCCAATGTACCTATCTACTTATAGCTTCTTGCAAATCTAGTAGTTCAATAAAAAAACATTTATTTGTGTTTGTTCTGCGATGTCTACTTAGATTATATTATATATATAAATGTAATAATGTGCATAATTATGCATAAAGATAATAATGTGATTTAAAAGCGAAAAAGTTTCCGGGTGCGCCGGTGGCACTTGAACCCACGTCTCCTGGGTATGTAAGCGTAACACTGTTGTGTAGCACTGTTGGCGTATGTAAGCGATTAAGAATTTCGGGGAGGTCGGTTGGATGCGACGTGGTTCAGTTGGTAGTACACCCGTTGGGGTGCATACCCAGGAGACGTGGGTTCAAGTCCCACCGGCGCACCCGGAAACTTTTTCGCTTTTAAATCTTAGGTTCGGTGAGCAGACGTAACTGCTAATAAAATAAATAATATTTGAATAATAATGTGAATTAACTATAAGTGAAAACTGATATGGCTTGTGTGTTATCTTATCATAATTATCTTAGAAGTGTTACTTTTAAGCTGTTTGTTTCCCATTAAATAAATACAAATAAATAAAAAAAACATATCAGCAAAAAGACATCCACATAGACGTCCATAAAGACGTCCATAAAGACGAAAATCGAACCTACAATTTTTTTGAAGTTGGTTAAAAATACACTGTACTAAAGGCTGTACCATTTTTCCTATAAAGGCACACGGGCCCCCGAAGGTCAGTTACATTCTTCATTATCATCATCATCATCATCATATTAGCCAAAAGAAGACGTCCGTTGTTGGACAGAGGCCACATCCAAAGAGTTTCACAACCATCGGTCCCGCGCTCCCCGCATCCAAATAGAGATGTTGACACCCCCAATCAACTGACGTACTCTTTATGAGCTGTCAAAACAATTCTCCCATAGAGTTTGAATGGCAATAGCAACTTATGACGTCACTTGTTCGCCAACTCAATCATCTAACTATTAATTTGTTTTAAAGCAACTTAAAATCTAATTATGCAGTATATCGAAAATTAATCTGGTTTCAGGCCTAATATGAAGCGTTTTTTACTGGAGTCGTGTCTTCGAATAATTTTTAATGGCGTCAATATCCCTATTGTCTTGACCAAATCGTCGGTGCTTACACCATACACCATGTATAAAACTTTGCTATTATTTCACTCGATTAATAACCTATACGTGCAACAACCCTTTCGAACCGTAAATTAAAAGTTAATAGCCCGGACCGGCAGCACGTAAACACCGTAAATGTTTCCGGCGCAACTTCAAAAACCGGTAAACGTATCGACACAATTATGCGAGTTTAAATTAAACTTTTCATATTAACGACGGAGTTGGCGGAGTTTGTGCTAACCGGCACGTATTTATTGGCTAGAGGGGCATTGCAGTATTTAACATTGGTTTACGGTTTTTATTTGGAGATTTTTCGTCAAATCAAACTCGGATGGGCAGCGTGGGAAGTACGGTCCAAGCCCATTCTAAGACCAGGTCTGTGCCCTGCAGTGGCACGTATGACTTTAGGATGATAATGATGATGAAACAGACTGTATCTTAAATATCTGTTACATAAAATACTTACCAGAAACTTTGAGAGTCAAACAAGCTCTGAGACTTACAAATATAGTAGGTATTCTTAACACGGTAAAGTTCCCCGCAAGACCATCCGTCGTTGATATGCTTATTGCACTTATATACCACAGTACATAACGTTATGTACTACGTGAGACCGCAAACCCAAAGCCGTGATGAGAACACGTGTCGTTACATTACGGTGCAAGTTTAACCTCAACGCAGCGAGAGTTACGGTAAATAGGTGATGTTGAGTAAGCAGTAACTCCCGAGTGTTACTAAAGCGCTGCGCAAACTTAGACGCTTGTGTCTTGTGTGGAATACAAGGTAGCAATGAATATTTGCATACTAGCTGTTGCCCGCCGCTACAGAGCAAAATGCACAAAACGCGAAATGTACACTACATGTAAAACGTCACCGTCATTTCAGCCGAAAGACGTCCGCTGCTGAACATAGGCCTCCCCCAAAGCTCGCCAAACAGATTGGTCCCATGCCATCCGCATCGAACGCGATCCCGCAACCTTAACCAGGTCGTCGCTCCATCTTTTTTTTATACAATACAGCCTTGCGTTTGACCACAATCTCGCCTGATGGAAAGCGAAGATAAGACCTACCTACGATGGAGCACGCTTGCCTAGTAAATGCTTATTCACCCTAAACTTGAAAATTGTAGTGGACGCCACTGTAGAACCTTTTTGCTCCATCGGCCATCAGTTCTATGAGCGATGTGCCCTGTCCACTGCCGCTTGAGTCTGGCGATTCTTCGAGCTACATATGTCGGTGACTTTAGTTCTTGCGAGAATTTCATCATTCCTAATGCGATCCCGCAGAGAAACTCCGAGCATAGCCCTCTCCATCGCCCTCTGAGTGACTTTGAGCTTTCTTATGAGGTCCATCGTTAGTGGCCACATCTCAGTGCCATAATTAAGTCATCACTGGCAACACACACTTCAAAATGTAACCAATCGTAAAATGTGCATTATTACGCAAAATGTGCACAACGCATATTGTGAAACAGGCGGAACGTACATAAAGCAAAAAGTAAATTCGCAGAATATACAAATCGGAAAATTGATGCATTTATTATTTTTCCGATTTGTACATTTTGCGAATGTACTTTTTTGCTTTTTTTACGTTCCGCGTGAAACACAACATGCGTTGTGCACATTTTGCGTATTACTTACACATTTTGCCATTGGTTACATTTTACGTTTTGTGAATTTTGCTCCGAAGCATCGCCCGCGACGTCTGCGACGAATTCGTTTATCACTATAGTGCGGCAACTATGCAATTTCTCGGTTAAAAAAAGTATTCGATGTCCTCCACATAAATAGTTTTTCGGAAACTCTGTGCAAAATAACATTTGAGATTTACAATGAACTTTACGGTGAGAGAAATCATTGTGAGGTAACTGGCACGCACCTGCAAAGAAGTTTAATGGTGTGTGTGGTGTTCCCAAAAACACTGGGCCTCTTTAGAAGAGGCCTGTGCCCTTCAGTAGGACATATAAAAATCCGAGAAGAGATGAGATGAAAGTATAAACTTTTTTTAACACACGCTGTTTGAAACAGTCACACAATACAGAATCAGAGTCTTTTAAAAAAAACCGGCCAAGTGCGAGTCGGACTCGCGCACCGAGGGTTCCGTACAAATTTATATGTATCTATGACATCCAGTCTTAGTAGACTCCTGCTCCTAAGCAAAATGTGCGCAGTGTGGGATCATTGTAGATTGGTTACTGATATAGACAGACAGACAAAAAAATGTATACTTTTCGCAATTTTTCCTTTATCTGTGCTATAAGACCTTGCTTCGTACCAAATTTCAAGATTCTGAGTTCACGGGAAGTACCCTGTAGGTTTTGATTCCCTTGCGAGTTTCGAAAATTTGCGGAAATTAGCGGCATAAGCGGCTGTATCTTTTGATTGCGTTGGCTTAGAAGTTTGATTTTTTCACAGCTCCAAGGGACAGTAGATTTGAGAATTTGATATAAATTTCAGCTAGATACCTCCACGCGTTCCTGAGAAAAAGGGTCTTGACAGACAGACGGAAGGGCAACAAAGTGATCCTATAAGGGTTCCGTTTTTTCCTTTTGAGGTGCGGAACCCTAAAAATGGAAAAAAGTCTCGCCCCCATTGCCAAAAACGTGTTTTAGATTTCGCCAGCAATTGTTGCTTCGTCCTTTTGTCTCTACAAGATTTGTCACATGAGACGAGCCTAAAAAGCCGAAAAATGTGAAGCTACGTCCCGAAAGAGCTATCCAGTTTTTTGTTTTGTACATAAAAGCGAATTCCCTGCGCTAGAGTAACGGTAATGCGGACTGGGGCGGTGATAGCTGTTATCTAATAAGTTGTGTGCGACTGCGTTCTGTTTTGTTTTGGACGTGAAAAAGAGTTTTAGGATATTTTTTGTATACTTTACTCGTACTAGCTGCCCGCCCCGGTTTTCCACAGGTGTATAGTCGAAAAAGGGAGCGCTTTACCATTTTTTGTGGCTGTTTGCGTCCGTACAGAACTGTAATGTTTATGCTATGTGTCGCTACTCGCTAGATGGCGCTGTACCGACGGCCGCAAATCCTGAATCGCGGTATCGTCTGACTGTCGTAGATAGCTTAAGTAGCGGTACTAATTTGATTTCAATACACTTTCAATAGTGACTTGTTATTTCATCATTATCAGCCTTATTTTTTTATTCTGATGTAAGAACTGCCAATGTTTGTATCCTTAATCTTCAAAAAGAGCGCGAATAATGAAACAACAAGTCAATATTGAAAGTGTATTGAAATCAAATTAGTACCGCTACTTAAGCTATTATCTATGTATAAGGGGGTTTTTGAATATTTTTCACACCACCTGCTCGATAATGCCTTATTATATATCATGCAAACCTCTCTCAAAGTAAGTCATTATAGTCCTTGGCTTTCGCCGGGGCGTAATGTTGTACTGAAATTCATTATAACCCGCCGGGCAGTAATGTGATTCTCACTTCTCGTAGTTCTTATTGGTATGCACTTAAAGTCTAATTTCAAAATCGCTCCGCGTGCAGGCCGCAGCAGGTGCAGCTCGTGCACGTGCTGGTGCTCAACGTGCCCGCCCCGCGGGAAACCGCGCCGCGGCTCATTTATTTGCAGTTCCGCGGCCGAACGAAAACAAAGTCAAATACTTAAACAAAAGCCGCGAGTGTTTCAATACGCTGCAATTTTAAGCATCAAAACTGCAAAAGAAGATAAAACATTAAGAGAATATCGAGTGACGAAAGTGATTTGACTCCTGATTCCATTAAATTAGACGCCTTAGGACCACTTGCACAGTTCAGGGTAAAAAAATTAAATCGGTAACCCTGGGTTAAGAATGACAGTTACATACATTTTGTCACTTGTTAACCCTGGGTTAGCAGTTAACTCGCTCGGAGTTAAGTAGCTAACCCAGGTCTGCGCAAGCTGGCCTTAGAAATTGTTAATAATGTACTCCCAGAGAAGTCGAAGGAAAAATACTTAAAAGCTTGCAAAGATTTCGACAAATGGAAAACTGCGAAAGGCGCAAAATCAGTGTCAGAATCAGTGCTTCTGGGTCTATTTCGAGTATTTTTCTAGTAGCCTTGGTTTTTATTGTCTCGCAAAAGGCGAGAAAAGTAGAGTATACTCCTCGGGGATAAAACTGATTTTGCCTTGGGCGCGCTTAAATCCTTCACTGCTCTCAGGACTCCATCTTAATTCCCTCGCTTCGCTCGGGAATCAACTAAAAACCCCCTCGCTACGCTCGGGAGTTAAATCTGGAGTCCCTCGATACGCTCAGGATTCAATATCGCGCCCGTGACATAATGCAGTGCTTTATCCCCTTGGTGTACAATCTACTATTAATTTATAGTTATAACCTTCAGTTTTTATACATGATGGCATCCCCGCCCAATAGACGCAACGAATGTGCGTTCAAATGACTGCCAAACTATGACAGCAGCACAAGGTGAAAGTGACGAAAACGCATATATGCGTTCACGGTAGTGAATGCGTATGTCGGGATACTCGGTGGCCACGGTTTACTTGAAGATACATTTTCCTCCGACTGTATTTAAATAAATAACACATAGGTAATAGAATGGACGTGGGCTGGTATCGGAAAAGGTGTCGCTATTAGGGTTGCCAGCTGTAAGAACTTGTTATTATCATCATCATCATCATCCTAGCCTAAACAAGTCCCACTGCAGGGTACAGGCAGTTTGGTAGTTTCCACGCAGAGCCAGTGCGGATTGAGAACTTCACACACACGATTGAATTTCACCTCAGGTGTTAGTAGGTTGCCTCACGATGTTTTTCTTCACCGTAAAGCTCACGGTAAATATCAAATGTAATTTCGGGTTTCGCACATGAATTCCGAAAATCTCTGAAGTGCGAGCTCGGGTTCGAACTCACGACCCTCTGCTTGAGAGTCCATAGGTCAAACCACTAAAACAGGTTCTATTATTGCATCAAAATTATGGCACATTGCCATATGGATGGTTGGTTTACCCTCATTTTTAAATAATTTATTGATCAGGCGTTACTTTGCGGGAGGTCCATATTAATGAAATGAAATAATGACTTTCCTCACCCGCGACCTTACGATAGTTACGTTTATGTAAGAAATGTGTGTTCATGCAGTTTCTCCACCTCCACACTGTACGAACCCAACACACAAATCACACAAACCCAACTATCACCACCACCAAACTACACTGACGCGTTTCGAACTCAACCACAGCATAAAGTAAGTAGGTAGGTAGGTTTTTAAGTTTTGTTAGACCCTTCTACATGGGCTAAAGTTATCCTTCGTTAGGTCAAAGTACCCCGACTAACTAAGGTACCATATGACTTATATGAATGATGAATGTCACAGTTTGGCGGATGATGAGACCTACGAGATCTAACTTAACGTACTTTCTTCATTGATTTGACTAAAAAACCTTATAAGAATAACGCGGCAACCCTACCGTTGATGCATGCGTGGCATGTTTAGCATACAGATTGCGATGGACCGCCCGTCCGGTGATGTAGTGTGCTATGTCCGGCCGCCGAATGGGAAGAAAAATCCCATGCATTCTATATCAGTTGGGAGATACACACAGGACTTGTACATAGATCAACCATATACATACATGTGCTTTAAACATGAAGCTACCGTCAGGCTCACTCATAGTGAAAATATACATGCATACATACATAAATATATATATATATATATATATATATATATATATATATATATATATATATATATATAAAATATACATATATATATATTCATTCCTACCCCGGACCTGCTGAGGGCTTGGACGATCTGACTCCTGACGTAGCTGCCTGGCTTAGCAACCTCAAAGCTGTTCTCTGATTGCCCTCATATTTATAATGCCATACGATTAATAATAATAGTGAAAATATACGAATCAATCACGTCTTAAAACGAGTTTAACGCGACATGTTTCGGGCTAATCCGTAGCCCTTCTTCCCGAAGCCACGCGTCTTTTTGTGCCGGGGGTTAAAAATGACGCGTTAACTTCATCTGCAATAAATAGATGTCGTTGTCTGTTGTAATTCTCAGATTGTAAGATTGTTTCTACTTCCAACGCGGGAGAAGCTGCGGATCGACGATAGTATTGGCTACATGCACGACGGTGGCGCCGCGTAGCGTTGACAACATTTCCTCCGAATTTACTTCCAATTTTTGCCATGTTGTGCGCTGCGATCGTTTTCTGTACCCCCACCACCCGCTTCGCACATAGCCAATAACATCAGTGCTTGTCACTGTAAGTTCACAACGAATCAATATTCTAAAGCTACTCCAACACCGTGTATGGATATCGTACATCATTGCAATACAAAATCAATCAGCGGACCGCACTCAATATTTTACTTACCTGAAGTCAAACATTCATTTTTCAGCAACGCGTCGCGCGTCTTGCCACGTGTGATTGATCACCGCGCGTTGCGGACGTCGGTAATGTTACGATTGCAACCTATACTTCATTTTATTTAGAATGAGAAACCACAATAACGTTACCTATATTGCGTCTGGTCAACTATTTCTTACCTAGTAAATAGTACAGTACAATAGTCTGCGAGCCGCAAAATAAAATTGTTTTAATATCACTTTATTTGCGTGTCGTCAATTGTTACTCTAGTACAAATTGTAAAGAGATTACAGTTCACGAGCCGCAATATAATGTTGTTGTGGTTTCTAATTCTAAATTAAATAAAGTATAAGATTGTTGCTAAACATAATGCGTCCTTTACCTTTCTCTATCCTTATTCATCAAATCGAATATGGGCTGCTTTTATAATCATTACATCGTCATTATCATCCCATACGTCCCACTGCAAGCCAAGCTCTTCTTAGAATGAGAGGGCTTGTATTATATTTCCTACGCGGGCCCAGTGCAGATTGAGAACTTCACATACACCATTGAATTTCTTCGCAGGGGTATGCAGGTTTCCGTAAAGATCATGGTAAATTAAGTTATTTTGCAAGACCGGCATTTTGCTAATTTGGGACTATTTCATGATATGCGCATTTTTTTTTCTTATTTTATTTTAATTTGTATGATATCACGAATGAATGTTTTCTTTCTTTCACATTTGTGTCATTTTACATGGACGCTTATAACCTCATGACATATTATATTATATACGGTAGAACCTTGTATCTTTTCACGTCTAAATATTTAACGTTCGTGTAGTTGTTGGTCCTACGCGGCATTAGATACATTACGCTAAAATAATAAAATACGTACCCTAAGTGTTGCCAACTCTAAAAGTTACAATTATCATATTTGCTTGATGAAATTATCGTTTTGGCAGCAAAATTGTCGTACGTAAAAAAATATAATTTTGACCTTGTTTTCGGGAAGGTACTATTTCAATGTCGGGGCGCCATTTTTTTTTGCTAGTCCGGTTGATTTGCGGCTGGTTTTTACGTTATCGTTAAGATTATATTATTTTATTATGCCATTCATTTAGCTGTCATGCTTTTAGCTTCTTGATGCTTTGTGAATCGATATCGTCGGGGATAGTGCCAAATAATTGGATAATTCCGCGTGTCTCGCAAAGCGAGGCAATTTGTAATTTTTACTCCAAATTCGTTAAGATAAAATAAAAATGAAGTTAAAACTGGCTCCTGTAAAATTACACGTACGCGGTATTTACGTAAGGTAGAGAAGCAGATTAGCACTATCCGTGATGATACACGACATATAGCTCGAAGAATCGCCAGGCTCAAGTGGCAATGCAGAGCACATCGCTCGTAGAACTGATGGCCGATGGGGCCGAATGGTTCTCGAGTGGCGTCCACGGACCAGAAGACGAAGTGTAGGTAGGCTTCCAACAAGATGGAACGACGGCCTGGTTAAGAGGGTTTATACCTGCTGAGCTGGCAACGTTGAATTTTTGTTGGTTAGGTAATAATTTGTTCGTTTTTAAAGAAATTATGTAGTGTATAAGTATTATATTGAATGTATTTGTTTATTTATATAATTTATATTATATTTGTATTGTTTTTATTGTTTGTTGTGCTCTTTCCTTTTTACACGCTTTATATTAGCTTCACCTGTATGTTTGTATGTTATGTATGTATGTTTGTATGTATGTTTGTATGTTTGTTTGTAACCGACTCCTTAGGGCGCGATTTTGACCCACTTCCCGGTTTCCGATTGAGCTGAAATTTTGCACATATGTGTAAATTGGATGACAATGCAATATTATTGTAACATGGAGCTGATCTGATGATGGAGCTGGATGGTGGCCATAGGAACTATGTAATAAAACAACACAATCCCGTCGAGTTTGGGCTCGTTTGATTCGTCTTGACGAGCACTTTGATCCCAGATGGTAACCAGGGTCTGATGATGGAGCTGGAAGATGGCCAAAGGCACTCCACAATAAAACGACACAACCCCATCGAGTTTGGGCTCGTTTGATTCGTCTTGACGAGCACTTTGATCCCATATGGTAACCAGGGTCTGATGATGGAGCTGGAAGATGGCCAAAGGCACTCCACAATAAAACGACACAACCCCATCGAGTTTGGGCTCGTTTGATTCGTCTTGACGAGCACTTTGATCCCATATGGTAACCAGGGTCTGATGATGGAGCTGGAAGATGGCCAAAGGCACTCCACAATAAAACGACACAACCCCATCGAGTTTGGGCTCGTTTGATTCGTCTTGACGAGCACTTTGATCCCATATGGTAACCAGGGTCTGATGATGGAGCTGGAAGATGGCCAAAGGCACTCCACAATAAAACGACACAACCCCATCGAGTTTGGGCTCGTTTGATTCGTCTTGACGAGCACTTTGATCCCATATGGTAACCAGGGTCTGATGATGGAGCTGGATGATGGCCAAAGGCACTCCACAATAAAACGAAACAACCCCATCGAGTTTGGGCTCGTTTGATTCGTTTTGACGAGTACTTTGGTCCTAGATGGTAACAAGGGTCTGATGATGGAGCTGGAAGGGGGGTAGGTGGCGGGGTGGTGGGGGAATGGGGTATGTGGGGTTAGGGGGTCGGGGGTTTAGAGGGTTGGGGGTAAGGGTGTGGCGGTTGGGGTTAGGGGATGGGGGGGTGTTGGGGGGTTCGGGGGTAAGTGATTTTGGGGGGTTGTGGAAAATGGGGAGGGGGTAAGAGGCCTAGATGGTAACAAGAGTTTGATGATGGAGCTGGAAGGGGGGGGGCAGGTGGCGGGGAGGGCTTGGGTGGTGGGGGTCGGGGTTGGGGGTTAGGGGTCTGTAAAATGAGAAGGGGGATTAGGGGATTGGGGTTTGGGGTTGGAGGGGGGGGGTTGGGGAAATGGGATGGGGGATGTTGGGGGGTTGGGTTTAGGGGGTTAGGGGGTTGTAGGTGAGGGGGGTAGAGTTAGAAAGAAAGAGGTTTACGTTTAGTAGTGTAGAGCAGTGCGCGCGCACCAAAGACCAAGTATAAGATGGACTGATTCTATTTAAGACGAGCAAAAACCGTTTTCTCTTTTTAGCACATGGAAACTCTCACTGTGAAAAAATGCAACTAAAAAATAGAAAATAAATAATAGTTTAAAAAAACTAAAAAACACGCTTTAAAAAATAAAAAATAAATTTTAATAAATTTCAATTCACTATTCTTATAGTACAGTAAAAAATCTTTATAAGCAATTATTATATTGTTATATCCAGATCAAAACTTGTAAACAATTCTAAATATTGATAAAATAAATAATAATAGTTTAAAATATTTTATTGTAAAAAAAGCGTGGGGTGCTTTTTAAGATGTTATCAAAATGATAATCCTTGACAATTGACACCATGCACCCCACGCTTTTTTTACAATAAAATATTTTAAACTATTATTATTTATTTTATCAATATTTAGAATTGTTTACAAGTTTTGATCTGGATATAACAATATAATAATTGCTTATAAAGATTTTTTACTGTACTATAAGAATAGTGAATTGAAATTTATTAAAATTTATTTTTTATTTTTTAAAGCGTGTTTTTTTGTTTTTTTAAACTATTATTTATTAGGGTTCCGTAGTCAACTAGGAACCCTTATAGTTTCGCCATGTCTGTCCGTCTGTCTGTCTGTCTGTCCGCGGCTAAGCTCAGAGACTGTTAGTACTAGAAAGCTGTAATTTGGCATGAATATATACATCAGTCACGCCGACAAAGTGATTGAATAAAAAAAACTAAAAATAATTTTTTTAGGGTACCTCCCATAGACGTAAAGTGGGGGTGATTTTTTTTCTCGGCTAACCCTATAGTGTGGGGCATCGTTGGATAGGTCTTTTAAAACCATTGCGGGGTTGCTAACATGATTTTTCTATTCAGTGATCTGTTTGCGAAATATTCAACTTTAAAGTGAAAATTTTCATTAAAATCGACCGTCCCCCCCTCCCCTCTAAAATCTAAACTGTTGGGTGGAAAAATTTGAAAAAATTCAGAATGGTAGTAAATATATCAAATTTACTAGGAAAATTATAGCGGCTAAGATTGCTTGGAAATTATTTGTAGTTTAAGAGTAAATAGTAGTCTAAGGTATAAAACATACCTAAACTTGGATGATTCCGTACACATACGAAATCCTTAGAAAAATATTACTTGATTTTTTCGTAATGGCTACGGAACCCTAACTTGGGCGTGTCCGACACGCTCTTGGCCGGTTTTTCCTATGACTTGAGAAAAGGAAAGCGATAGTTTTAACTGACAGATACTTTTATCTGGGGATTGAAAAATCGGCCCTTAGACATTTAAGATAATCGTACCTAACGCTAAGTTATCGTACGGATTGGCAACACTCTCTATGACATTGGTAAACTATACTAGTGGCCATAATTCGAGTGACAAGCTGACAATTAAAGGGTTACCAGGGTTAGACGAAATTAAATAGTGATGCGGCCGATATCGATAATCAGTGTCGACTGGACTATATGATGTACTATAAGACGGATTTTTTACTCCCTTTAATTAAAAGTATCTTACATTGAAAAGTAAATTGTTCAATTAATTTAATCATATCACCGTAAGTAATGAATAAGTACCACAGGTAGCCAAAGCCGTAATGTTTTTTTTAATATCGACACGAACAGCATTACCCTGTCTGTGGCAATTGTCAAAGTTGTCTCTCGAATTATGGCCACTAGTATAGATATCAGAATTGGCAAAATCTCGTGATACGTCCACGAACACAAATAACAGATGAATTTGACGAATGAAAGGGCAACGGGGACAAAGTAACAGTAAGTAGTAAAATATGTAATAACAGTTTATTGCCGAGGTACGTTCTGTTTTTTTATCGTTCCGCTTGAAATAAAGCTTTTACGTATATTGACGTATTGGTGAGAGACCAGTTTATTGGTCGCTTGCGACGCTGCCTTTGTTTGCGCTGTTGGTAAACTTAATACATTGGACGAAAAAGTTGACAAAGTTACCAGATTGACGACCGTATAACCTAGTGGTTATAAAACCTGACTATAAGGCGATACGACGTGCACCGTTTCTTCATACAAAAGCATTCCCTGTTTCCTCTGGATGATGACGTTAGAGCTAATATGTTTTACCTTAAAATCTATATCTACCACGGTCACGCCCCTATGTTTTATTTCCCAATTATCATGAGATAGAGGAGCCTTTAAAAACTATGGCCCAATTTCAACGTCATTTTCAGACAATTATAAAAAAAATCTCAAGACAAGGGTCAATATAATTAGTAATTTCATTCTCGATATATGTAGTTTGTAGTCCCTTAGACCTACTAGCATAGTACGCAGCATTCGCACAATAAAAGGATTTATTTTTGATTATTTCCTGGTAAAATCACTTCTGGCAACCGCCGTGGCCCTGTTATGCCGCCATATTATTCGTCATTCTTTATTCGTGCGAGCTAGCAAGCACACGCAAGTCAAAATGCCAAAGCGTACTCCAGAAACTCATACAATACATAAATAAGGGAAGAAGCATTCATCATATGCGTTTCAGCACACTGGCATTAGAAGATATATTTAAAAGCGAAAAAGTTTTTCGGGTGCGCCGGCGGGATTCGAACCCACGTCTCCTGGGTATGCGCCCCAACGGGTGTTCTACCAATTGAACCACGTCGCTCCCAACCGACTCCCCCGAAATTCTTAATCGCTTACATACGCCAACAGTGGCGTGTGGTAACATCCGCCACAACTATTAGAAGCTATGACTCCTACGTTCCAAATTTCATTGGAAATGCGTAAGAAATGATGTGCCACATCTATTTATTCAAGTAACTAAAAAACTTTTAAAGTAAACTTTTTCGCTTTTAAATAATCTTAGATTCGGTGAGCAGCCGTATTGCTAATAAAAATATATAATTAGAAGATATGTCATCATCATCATTGTCTCTTATGTCATCTTGTCGGTGGAGTAATTTCCAGCTTATTCTACATTCCGCTCTTTCCTTCACTTCTTTATATAATGAAACATTTTATATTTCCTTTATTTTCTCCATATATGTCGTTCTGGGTCATCCCATTTTCCCTTTTATTATAGTCTTAGGGGGTGTTTCACCACCTTATTGTCAAACTACTGGTCACGTAACCAATGAATAAACTAAGTACTGGACAAATCTGTCGGCTAGTTTTTTTTTTCAGTTTCACCACTCCGGTCCTGTGCAAACTAAGTACCACTTAACTAATCGTCGGTTTAACATAGAGGGGGAATGGCAACGTCACATTTCACGATCACGCGTTCCTGTTCGCACACTTTCGTTCAAAGAGTCGCTCATTGTTAAAGCAAAAGAAATCGTAAACTATGTATTTTTTAGATACATCTATTTTTTTGCATAAACAAATGTGTAACATTATAATTAATCCAAAAACGGTATTTATTTACGATACTTTGTTAACAATAACAAAGAAAAATAAAATCACGTAAAACGAATCGAAAAGTGGCGCCAAACCATTTGACAGATTAACTTTTTTTTAATGGCGACATACAAGTTCAGGTAGAACAAACGATTGAGCCACTGAAAAAAAGTTTGTTATTAAAAAATATTACGAAATTTTCGATTTATTTTTACATACTAAAAGTGTACCTACATTTTTTTATTCAAATCTTGATATTTAAATTATTTTATGCAATTTAGCATGACCTCTTTCTTTAAAAAATAAAAAATACTTTGATTTATTTTTCTGAAACCGGCTGAAGGGCTCTCCAACCATGGCCACAAAAAAATAAACTAACTTTATGTGACGGATAAAAATGCTAAATGCCTCCTGATCTGATGGTCAAATTAAGAAACAGTTTGTCCGTCACTTAGCGCTAATCGAGACTGGTGAAACAGAAATTTTAATTCCATCTGTCAAATAAGGTTATGATTAAGCTAATCCGAACTTTAAGAAAAGTGGTGAAACAGCCCCTTAATGTAATTATCGCGCCGCAAGAGATGACCTTACTTTCGTCTAACGTAACGTTCTCGGCATCACGACCATTTGCACCACCTCTTTCTCTAACAAAGCGTAGAATGACGGTGTCCGCGTGTCAGACAATGCGTCCACTGGTCGTGTGCGAACAAAGGACCAGTTGTTGATAGTGACATTCGCCGATTTTCACTCGCCCATTGCCCTCGTTTACGACTTTATACATCCGCCGAGCGTTCCCGATAACCGCCCATATCGTCCCGATAGGCCATAAATCTAGTTTTTACGGTATAATACGGCAGTCGGTAATTACGTACAATCGCTCTTATTATCATAGAGTACCGCCCAATTTTGGCTTGATGAGTTTTTTACGAGTTTTGGACAGGAGAAGCGCGGATTTTACGCGGGCCCGCGTAATTTATGACCCCGTAAAAGGTCGTAAAAAGCGGGGGGCGATAACATTGTCCCGTTGCACTGAATTAGGCCGCAACTATCGTGCTTTATGTTCCGTGAACGCGAGACAAGGAGCTTTTGGTGCCAGACCAAACGTGTGGCTTAGAAAATGCCTTGCAAACAATGTAGTTTAGTAACCCGAGACCTTGTTGTCTAAGAGATTAGACAAGGGGCTAAATTCAAGAACGGCCCAACACGGTTTGCGAGCGGTAATTCAATCGTTTGGGAGAGGATAGGAATGGGTTGAGCTTGGGATGAGCCTCATTTTCCTGTTAATTCGCTTTGTAAATAAATAAATAAGCAAATAAATAAGGCTCATCCCAAACCTCTCGCAAACCAGTGATTTTTGGAGATCCTGAATAGCAGTTCATCCCTGTCCTCTCGCAAACGATTGAATTACCGTTCACAAACCGTGTTGGGCCGTTCCTGAATTTAACCCCAGAAATGTGGTACGCTGCGTTGCATTATATTTATTCATTTAATGTTAAAGTCAGAAGATGACTTTTCATTTGCAAAATTATTACCAGTATCTTATTATGCTTTTAATAAAATAAAAATTATTCCCGACTATAAATGCTATAAAGACCGTGAAGATGGTACATGAATTTAAATTTTACAACTTTATTATGACGATCCTTGTCTAAGTTATTGTTAGGTTGTACTTTTACTTGGAACTTTAATAGCTTGACTTTTGTTATATACTTTAGAACGTTAAACTTTTGTGAATGTTATTAGTAAAATAATAATCGTAGAATATTTATTAAGGCCGCACCGAGCTTGTTGCGCTAATCGATGTTAGGTATTCTATGCACTTGTGTATGTGTGTGTGAGAGCGGCTAGAATCAAAGCCGTGCGTAAGCGCAAGCGACACAAGTTCCCCGTCCGATGACCCAAGGAGAACTAACGCAACTTACTATACGAACAAGGGGAAGCACGACGGCTCAAAATAGGTTGGTCAGACCGCGCGTGTATTAGGTATTTTTATCATATTCCTAAAACAAATACACATTTTAAAAAAGGAAGCAACACTAGGCCCTAGAAAACATCTTGTTTTATTAACATTCAAAAAGTCATGACCTGCTGTGCAGCTAGCTTTTATGCTGTACTAAGGATTTATTTTATTTTATTTTTTAGAGACTACTTTGGATTTTTTTCTACCGAGCAAACTACAACTAATCGTATTTCGAAAAACACTGGTCTAAAGAGTGAATCATCAAATATCTTACACATGAATTTCAGAACTAAAGCTTTGCTAGTAATAATATAATAGCAAGTGATTAAATGAATGCAATAAATGCGCCAAAAACTCGGTGCGGCCTTAAAAAATATTTGTTTTACACGTACGATATTCTACAATCGTAGCGCCTACGCCGTAGACGCGTAGACACTCTACGGCGTAGGCCGTAGGACAAAGTTTTAACGGAGTAGTAGACACCATCCATACTAATAAATATTATAAATGCGTAAGTAATGCTGTTTGTCTGTCCTGTTTGACCTCACCATCATCATCATCGTCCCAGCTTATCTACGTCCCACTGCAGGGCACAGGCCTCCTCTCAGAATGAGAGGGCTTGGGCCGTAGTTCCCACGCGGGCCCATTACGGATTAGGAACTTCACACACACCATTGAATTTCTTCGCAGGTGTATGCAGGTTTCCTCACGATGTTTTCCTTAACCGTAAAGCTCATGGTAAACTTCAAATGTAATTAATTTTAAGACGACCAGATGGCCTAGTGGTTAGAGAACCTGACTACGAAGCTTGAGGTCCCGGGTTCGATTCCCGTGTTGGGGCAGATATTTGTATGAAAAATACGAATGTTTGTTCTCGGGTCTTGGGTGTTTAATATGTATTTAAGTATGTATCTATATATATATATAAGTATGTTTATCCGTTGCCTAGTACCCATAACACAAGCTTTGCCTAGCTTACTTTGGGACTGGGTCAATTGGTGTGAATTGTCCCGTGATATTTATTTTATTTTGTTTTATTTAATTTCGCACATAAATTCTGAAAAACTCAAAGGTGCGAGCCGGGATTCGAACCCACGACCTACTTGAGAGGCCATTGGTCAAACCATCAGGCCACCACGGCTTTTTTTAACCGACTTCAAGAAAAGGACTAGGACTTCTATGTTCGACTGTATCTTTTTTTTGGGATGTATTCTCCGACTTGATTTCACACGGCTTCGGCATTTGATATGTGGTACATTGTTCATTTGATGCGCGCACAGACATATTTTCTCTCGTCTCGACATATTTTATATCGACTCGACATAAATCGTGGGAACCGCGATAGCCCGTAAACCCGACACGTGCTCATATCCATAGATAAAAGGCGGTCGATAAAAATGCTATTACAACGGTGCATTGCGTTTTATAGCGCGACAAAGTTACTTCGATATATTAAACTCTTGCGCTATAAATCATAGTCGTGATGTAAAGTTTACCGGCAAGACCTAGTTCCACTGGTAGACTACATCTTGCCGGATATTGGAGGGAGCAGAGGGTTACAGAAACTACTTCGTGGATGCTCTACATGAGACTGTCATGACTGACATGTCTACTAACACTGATATTTTAGACGACCAGATGGCCTAGTGGTTAGAGAACCTGACTACGAAGCTTGAGGTCCCGGGTTCGATTCCCGTGTCGGGGCAGATATTTGTATGAAAAATACGAATGTTTGTTCTCGGGTCTTGGGTGTTTAATATGTATTTAAGCATGTATCTATCTATATAAGTATGTTTATCCGTTGCTTAGTACCCATAACACAAGCTTTGCTAAGCTTACTTTGGGACTAGGTCAATTGGTGTGAATTGTCCCATGATATTTATATTTTATCTATACTATCTATACTAATATTATAAAGAGTAAAGATTTGATTGTTTGTTTGTTTGTTTGCATTGAATAGGCTCCAAAACTACTGGACCTATTTAAAATATTCTTTTGCCGTTAGAAAGCTACGTAATCACTGAGTGACATAGGCTACTTTTTACAGCGGGAAAACACCTTTTCCTACGGGAAAATTAATTTATCGCGGGCGAAGCTGCGGACGAAAGGCTAGTATTTAATATTCTAAAACCTTATAGGGTAAACCATACAGTATTTGGCCACGTTACAGTAATTGCCCACTTGATTTTTTTATATGAAACAATATTAATACAATTATTTTAATGATAAAAGCGACTAGATTATTATAATTAGCACGATATTTGTTATGATTTATCAGTACTTTTCTTTGTAAATTTTTGATGTAATTCAAGTGGACAATTATTATATTTATATTTATTTATTATATTATTATTATATTTGTATATTTTTATACCTACGCACTGACTAGCAATGTCAATTATATTTGATTTAACTTCGTAGAAATAGATTACTTTGTATAATTATTAATTCAAACGTAGGTACAGTCGAGGGCATAAACATATGAACGGCTCGGAGTCGGATATAATGTAAACACCAACCTTATGATTAGTGATAAAGAGGTGTACAGATGTTTTTGACTTCTGGGTACCGTGCGTGTGTTTGTGACCTTGACTGTATACACAAAAAGACTTCTTAACTCAATAATCTTTTTAAGTTAAGATTAATTAGTTAAGATAATGCATGCAATATTGTATTTTTTTTAATGAAAAAAAAAACTGTACCGTGGCCACGGCATATGGTTTACCCTATTTATCTATTTATATACAATAATCAATAATCTACTTAGTAAACCTACACTATCTATCTACATGCCCTATTGGTCTTACGTGACCAACTACATCTTAACCTATCACACGCACAAGATAAATGCTAAAGAATGTGGCTCTCGCCACATATAAAAAGAAGGTAAGAAGAAAGAAAATACATTACACACACACATGCAATCGCGTCTCCTTCCCTGCAAAGGGGTAGGCAAAGAGCCCTTTCATTTTGTAAGGAGGTCTGTGCCCCCACGTCTTTAGGCTGGGGTGATGATGATGATTAGTAAAAAAACCGGCCAAGAGCGTGTCGGACACGCCCGGGATAGGGTTCTGCAGCCATTACGTGTACTATCTGTATTCAAGTAATATTATTCTAAGGATTTTGTATTCACGGAAATTCCCAAGTATTTTCTAGGTCAGGCTGCTATTTACTCTTAAACTACTAATAATTCTCAAGCTTACTTAGCCGTTATAGTTTTCCTTGTTAATTTGAGATATATATTTCCTCCCATCCTCATTTTTTTCAATATTTTTATACCAACAGTTTAGCTTTTTTTTTCGTCCTCCCCGCACGATTTTAACAAAAAAAACAACAATATTTCGCAAACGAATCACTGTATCGAAAAATCGTCTTCCAAACCCCGTAATGATTTTAAAAGACCTATCCAACGATACCCCACAATATAAAGTTAGACGAGAAAAAAAAATCACCCCCACTTTACGTCTATAGAAGGTACCCTAAAAAAAATTTTTTTATATTTTATTTTATCACTTTCTCGGGGTCATTGATATATATATATCCATGCAAACTTATAATAATCCACTAATAACATCTAATAGCCACTGCGCTAAGCCGCGGACAGACAGACAGACAGACATGACGAAACTATAAGGGTTCCCTTTTGCCATTTTAGGAACCCTAATATTAGTAGGACTAAATAGCCAGGGGCCGTAATAGATACTCACTATGAAGTAATATCACAATTTCGTTTTAAAACATCCCTGGCATCTTCCATTGAAGTTCTAAAGAATTATACCGTGGAGTGGCCGTCTGTATTGACTTTATAAAAATAAGGATTCCCTTTGTTGTGGCCTTTGGTAAAGGGATGAAGGCTTTTGAGGAGGTACAGGGGTGCCACTGAAAGGTAAAGCTTTGTACATCTGACATTAGATAAATAAATATCGTGGGACAATTTAGATCACTTGACCTAGTCTTGACCCCTCTACGGGATGTATAAAAAAAACCTATACTTTCTAGTCTCACTTGCCTCAAATAATACCAATATTAGAGACTAGCGACCCGCCCCGGCTTCGCACGGGTGCAATTATGCATGTATTATACATATAAACCTTCCTCTTGAATCACTCTAATTATTTATTTATTTATTTATTTATTTATTTATTCAGTACATCTAAATCATATATATTACTATCCGAGCCATAAAAATTAGTTACATGTATATTATTCTGATATATACGACAATTACAGAGTACATATCATTGACCATAAAGCGAGACGTCTGTTAAAATTACAAAAATATCAAAGTTAAAAGCAGAAAATAAAACACTGTAAATAAATTAAGATTTTTTTAAATGTGACTCAGATAAAATCGAAGAATTAAAATCATAAACAATTCAATTATTAAAAGGAAACCGCATCAAAATCCCTTGCGTAGTTTTAAAGATCTAAGTATACATAGGGAGAGACAGACAGCGGGAAGCGACTTTGTTTTATACTATGTAGTGATGTAGTGATTAGTTATGGCCGGCGCAGACGATGACGCAGGTGATGATGGAGCTGGAAGGTGTCCATAGCAACTTTGAAATAGAAAGACAAAATAATGTCGAGTTTGGGGTCGTTTGATGCGTCTTAATGAGTACTTTCGTTCTAGATGGGAATCAGGGGCAAAATTTTATTTTCGTTGTGATTTTCAAAACGAGATGTGCCAAAAACTTGCATTAAATAATCAGTTTGTATATAGGATTGTTTAAGGGCCTACGCTAGCTGACGCGGATTACCCGGAACGGACGCCCGTCGTGCGCGCGTCTAATAAGAAATTGTATGAACAGCGCTAAGTGGCCTATTGCTTACCTTGTTACTTTCTCTCTGTGTACCTGTTTTCTGTATTGCTTACTATTTCTGGTGTACAATTAAGAGTCATTGTATTGTATTGTATTGTAAGTGGCGCGGGCGCGTGCGACGGATTTTACGTAGATTTTTTACGGAGCGAGACCCGCGAGCGTGCGCACGCGGCGGGCGTCCGCGTCAGCTAGCGTAGGCCCTAAGGCTGTATTGAGTGAAAAGTGAGCTTTATAATTCACGGAAATTGGTTTAGTCAGAGCTTCTTGCGGACCGCAGCCGCCGTAAATACGAGACGAAATTAATTTTCATGATAAATTTTCAGCCTACGACCAAGCCCGAGTTTAAAGCGGTAGCGGTAAAATGCTGATACATGAAATATAATACATAACTACATAACATAATACATAAATATGATACATAAAATATATTTTGACGAAAAAAGTACATTCTTAAATTAAGAACTTGTACTTGTACTTTTTTAATCTTAATACAAGCTTCTTTTCTGACTGTTGTTCTTGTACTCCTGCCTCCATAAAGATATCCGTATCAAATCTCAAGTCAATCCCATAGGTTGAAATCAGATTAATTACATTTGAAGATAATTTACCCACGAGTGTAAATAGTTAAATGTAGCTAGTGATATTATAAATGACAAATTTTGTGAAGATGTTTGGATTTTTGTTACTCAATTGTGTAATAACGTCTGTACCGATTAAGAGGAAGTTTTTATCCGGAAAATTTAATACTGCATCTCCCGTTCTGTGGACGCCATTCGAGAAACTTTTGGCTCCATCAGCTATCAGTTCTACCAGCGATGTGCTCCGGCGACTGCCACTTGAGTCTAGCGATTCTTCAAGTTATGCCGGTGACTTTATTTCTTATACCTTTGTAAAAACTCAGATAACTCTATCAAAATTGACTTTTTCGTTTCCGTGAACGCTGCCACTCGTGACTTAAACCAAACCTATATCTGGCTACATTCACCGGGGGGAAATAATGAAATATAATTCCAAAGTGAAGGGACTTGATTAAACATTAATATTTCTCGCTGCATCTTCTGCCGCGGGCCATTTTGATGTTTTTGTAACGAAGTAAGTTTACGCTTCCTCATTTTTTTTCCGAGACACCGAAAAAATTGTGTATCTTAATCAAAAAAGCCTTAACCTATGGCCTCCCAAGCAGAGGGTGGTGGGTTTGAGCCCGGACTTGCGCCTCCGAATTTTTCGGAATCCATGTGGCAAAATACGTTTGAAATTAATTAATTTAAAATGAAGGGCATTGTGTTTAACAGGGACACTCTTAATAACTACTCGTAAATGTCCAAGCTCCACGGTATATGTGTGAAAACATAAATTGCTTTTAGATTTTAATCCGTTACACGTTTTTTTTGATCCATCGCTCCGCCACCCGGGGACGGGAATCCAATTAAAACTTGCTCACTGACACTTCCTACTAATATTATAAGCTAGCAGTTTCCCGCGACTCCGTCTGCAAAGAATATGTTTATCGATATCCCGCGGGGATATGATTTTTTCCGGGATTAAAACTAACCTTTGTCCTTCCCAGGGTTTCGAACTATCTCCATACCAAATTACATCTAAATCTTTTTTAAGTTCACTACCCTCTGCTGCTAAAGCCGTGGTGGCCTATTTGACCTATGGCCTCTCAAGCAGAGGGTCGTGGGTTCAAATCCGATCTCGCACCTCTGAGTTTTTCGGAATTTATGTGCGAAATTACATTTGTATAATTTACAATGACCTTTACGATGTAGGAAAACATCGCGAAGAAACCTGCATACACCTGAGAAGAAATTTAATGGTGTGTGTGAAGTTCCCAATCCGCACTGCGCCCGCGTGGGAACTACTGCCCAAGCCCTCTCATTCTGAGAAGAGGCTTGTGCCCTGCAGTGGGACATATAGGCTGAGATGATGATGATGATGACTCTCTGCTTAAGTGGCCATAGGTCACTAGGCCCACTGACGGCATGGCACGGCGTGGCATTTTATTACTATCAAGTTATTTTGAATCTTATTTCAATGAGTTTAGAATTCATGTTACTTTATTGGTTATGCGTGGCATCGGCCCTCAGGACGTCGCGGCATCGTGGTATCGACATAAAGTAACATGAATTCTAAACTCATTGAAATAAGATTCAAAATAACTTGATAGTAATAAAATGCCACGCCGTGCCATGCCGTCAGTGGGCGCCGGCCATCTCAACTATCTACAAAAATATCCTAGACTAGCCTTCCGTCCGCAGCTTCGCCCGCGATAAATTAATTTTCCCCTAGGAAAAGGTATTTTCCCGCGGTAAAAAGTAGCCTATGTCACTCAGTGATAAGAGCGCCCGCAGACAGAGAGCGGTCTGGCGTTCCGCATTCTTTCAAATGTACTGAGTCGCTTACGATTGCTGTGTGCGTTATCGTAAGGGACTCAGTACATTTGAAAGAACGCGGAACTCCAGACCGCTCTCTGTGTGCGCGCGCTCTAATGTAGCTCTCTAACGGCAAAATAATTTTTTAAATCGGTCCAGTAGTTTCGGAGCCTATTCAATGCAAACAAACAAACAAACAATCAAATCTTTCCTCTTTATAATATTAGTATGGATAGATCTGAAAACGCCTGGTATTAAGTCGTTATTTTCTATCTTCGTAAAAAAAAAGACTATCGAAATATTACATTTCAACAACGCCTTATTACTGCCGTGTTTTTCCTAACTCAACGAAACGCCTTCAAAAAGTCGTATATTCACTTCACTGTCATCTCAAGTTACACCTTATATGATAGTACATAGGGTCTAAAAATAAAGTGCGTTCGCATTATAATACGCGCTTCGCTAAACTAGTTTCACAAATAATTCTACGCAAGTGTAACGTATTGCTACTAAATTATTCCGAGAATCACTTCCACGTCGCCGGGGCCACGCCCCCTAAATAATAAACTTGGTCGGAACACCCACTATGTTAAGTAACACGCTACACACTGTATACATAATTTACGGTATTCTAGAATAGCGTAATATGGGAACGCGGGGACTGCTTCATAATCTATTTTATCGTCACTAAATACTTTAAAAAAAAATAGATAAAGATACGCTCAAATCAATGTGTTCACTTTGCCAGATTATCGATTTTGAGATACGAGGTTTTTAAATTATTGAAGATTTATTTATATATTTATAATTATAACTAACCTTCATGATTAATAAATAATCAGGGACGATTAGCATCAATTTATCTAGTCCCAAACTAAGCAAAGCTTGGACTATGGGTACTTGACAACGGGTAAACATACTTATATAGATAGATACATACTTAAATACATATTAAACATCCAAGACTTGAGCACAAACATTCGTATTTTTCACACAAATATCTGCCCGGACCAGGAATTGAACCCGGGACCTCAGGCTCCATAGTCAGGTTCTCTAGTCACTAGGATATCCGTAATCAAGATTTCCCCATACCGATGTGTGTCTTAATAGTTATTTATGTGACTGGTACATAATGAGAGAGAGAGGTATTAAAACACGAGTGTGGTTTTATGAAACGAACCGAAGGTGAGTTTTATAATAAGATCACACGAGTGTTTTAATCCTGATTATCCAAAGTCGCATACATAATTTCATCTACATGCAGAAGTCTTCGTTATTTTTCACCAGATATTTCACATCACAAAATACGGTACATAACTATATTTTCTATTCTTTGACAGTTCGAATTCGAAACAAATGATTGATTTTCTTTTTATTCATAAACATTCTAGGCATGAGTTGATTCCGATTCTCAAATCTATTGTAATATTCGAGATTCAAAAAAATGTATAGAACAAGAATTTCACATTGAATGAAATTGCAAATCGACTCATTCGATAATCAAAACCAAAGATGATTCTTTTGTTTAAGAAGATGTTTGAAATTAGAATGTAATTAAAGTATCGATTTCAATACTATATTTATATTTATGATACTCAGCCACATATATAGGGTTCTTAATATAGGCCATTAATCGCTTCTGAACATATCACAGGGAAGTTTTGATATGGATGTAGATAAAGGAATATAATAGCCCATATAATTATTAACAGCTGTTATGTAACCGTTTGAATACCTTTGATAATGAGGCTGTACAGAAGCGACACTCGATACTGCGTGTAATTGGGACGACGCCTTTGCAACTCTATAGCGACCGACTGAAACTTGTATTTACAAAACCGAATTTCGATTTGTGTATCAGTTTCGGCCAAAAAACTTTATTTGTGTTAAGTACTTACTTTAGATGTATGTAATCTAATAACATTGCAGATCTGTTTGAAAAAAAATATATGAGTCGTTATGAGACATTCATTCATAACTGCTTATTATATATAACCTAAATTGATTAATTATGTTTTGACTTTCACTTTTACTTTATTGTGTGTATAAATAAATCACAATTAAAATGGCACAATAATTATTTATATGCAAGCCCGCGACTCCGTCTGCGAAGATAAAAAATAGCCTACGACCTATTCTCAGACCTACCAAATATAGAGAAAAAAGTTTAACAAAAATCGGTCAAGCCGTTTCGGAGGAGTTCGATAACAAACACCGTGACACGAGATTTTTATATATTAGACTAGTTGTTGCCCGCGACACGCAATGAAAAGCAAAAAGGTACAGTCTGTACCATTTGACTTTCAGTTAGAAATGACGTGTATCCATTGTTTCAGGAGGGCGCACCTCAGAACGTGCCTGGAAAAACTGAAGGACATGGTGCCCTTAGGCCCCGAAGCGTCGCGACACACCACCCTAGGATTACTAACTAAAGCCAAAAGATTTATAAAGGTACGTGAACTGTCAACTGTTTTACATTATTTGCACTAGAGTCGGTGCAGCAGATGAAAATAATAAAACAGGATCTCTACACCGTGAAATTTTAGTGGATGTTTTCCCGAAACGAGGTGATTTAGTTTCGATTGTACAATCGATTTATAATTACTATTTTGACTAGAGTCAAAAATCCAATTGTGAAAAACGAAAGTCGAAAATGACCGCAAACCAATAGTGACGCTTCGTTGGTACAAGTAGCGTACGATCGTACGATAGGTTAGGTACCAAAGAAGCGTTACTATTGGTTTGCGGTCATTTTCGGCTTTCGTTTTTCACAATTGGATTTTTGACTCTAGTCAAAATAGTTATTATAAATCGATTGTAAAATCGATACTAAATCACCTCGTTTCGGAAAAACAACCACTAAAATTTCACGGTGTATAGCTAGACCGTTTAAATGTGTCCTCGCCCGCGCGGTACAGGGGCTGGGGGGTGTGGAGAGGTGCGGGCGGCTGGCACACGAGGCGCGCTCGCCCCTGTCACCACGCAGGCGAGGAGTAACACTGATAGCAACCAAGAATAGTAAAATTATCGTCTAAAACTTCGATTTCAAATAGTTTGCAAAAAACCGGTTAAAAACCGGTTAACCGGTTTTGAAACCGTCGAGGCGGTTATTAACCGGTCATTGATTTTCACCGGTTTCTGCATTCCCTAGCGAGGACTCATTTAAACGGTTTACTGATACAATACAATACAATACAATGACTCTTTATTGTACACCACCAAGAAAAACAATACAGAAAAACAAGTACATGGAAAAAAATATACAAGGTAAGCAATAGGCGGCCTTATCGCTTCGAAGCGATCTCTTCCAGGCAACCATTTTTTTTTTTCAAGGAAAACAACAAGGAATGGATTTCATTTCCCCACTGTTTTTTTTACCCGACTGCGAAGAAGGAAGGGTTATGTGTTTGACCCGTATGTATGTATGTATGTCCATTCCTATGTCCTCTCGTAATTCTGAAACTGTATGTATGGTCAGCCTCTGAAGTCACTCAACACTTTAGTACTTTTGCCTTGATCACACGTACCGAGTGAACGGGCGAGACAGTGATCTCGGCCGAGTACTCGGTGCGTGTAAACAAGGCAGCGCTTGTTTATACGCGCCGAGTACTCGGCCGAGAGCACTGTCTCGCCCGTTTACACGGTATGTGTGATCAAGGCATTTGTCGCAATAACCAGTTGTATTGTGAAGTTTGAAATGTCACGCTAGTGAAACAGAAAAAATCTTAAAGTGGTCAATCTTGATAGTTTACCCTTTTTATCTTTATTTATTAAAAATTTGCATGAGATAACGACTAAAGTCTATGAAAATGCAATCACCCCACCGCCTCCAACCATCGTGCCAGTGGCGCCCTCTGAAGCTCTCGATAAACAAAAGGGCGCCAAAGGGTTCCCGCGTCCGGCCGGCGCTTCCGGGCCCCCACTTCCGCTCTGGGTTTCCAGCTCTGTGAACTATGAAACAACCGAAAAGGTCCCATGTCACATTTTAGAGTTATTCTAATTTCAACCTTAACTTGTTTGACATAGAGTTGGAAACTGTTGTACGTTTTGAGTCCAGTTGGACCTTGTCGTTGTTACGTTAAGTTGGGCTGTTAGCACAAAGAAACTACAGCGTAATTGGCTGAAACTTGACGTCTAAAGGAGTTGAAATGCGCTTTTTTAAGTTGGCGGTGGGAATTAAAGATTTTGGAACGAATTTTTCTCAAACATCCAAGGAAATGTGGTCCTTATAGTCGTGACAATAGAACACGAAGTATGCCATTGTATAGCAGTTGAGGAAGATTCGTTCTAATTTCAAATTAGACGACAATAATGGAATTTTATACAAACATTGCTGGCCAAGGCCAGCAAAGAGATTGTCTTTTGTTTTAGTGGGTCGTAATTTCTTTTATTGACTATCAATGACATACTGCCAATTAAGAAAAATTTAGTTTGTGAATTTACTTTTTAATATCTTACTTGGCTAGATTTAATAAAATAAATAAGGATTGGCGTTTATTGTTAACAATTTATTAAAATAACCAATTAATAAGGTCGTAATTTTTTAATAAATATAAATCATCTCAAGATTTTGCGTCAAAAACATTAACTGGAACAGCTTACAAATAAATTGCTGGAAAAAAGATATTTTGGCGGGAATCAAAAAAAAAAAACAATTTGAATTAAATATGAATATATAAGTTGAACATTCGTGTCATTTCCTTGGATTTATTTGAGAAAAGCACTATACAAGCCTTGGCCACGAACAGGGATTGCCGGCCTCGTATCTCTAGATGGCCTCGTTAACAGTCGGCCATCTATTACTACTCGGCCGGCAATCCCCTATTTCGCGGCCGCTGCAGTAATGTACTATTGCGCTACATTTTTTCTGTTTTTTTCGTGTCGCACTTACTTATTTCTGGGCTTTAATTTTTAACGGCACCCGCACTGCGCAAGTCCAACTCACACTTGACTGATATTTTTGTTTCTCAGTATAAATTGCACTGAAATATATTGTAACGGAGAGATTATCGTAACATCATCAAAATAGTCCAAAAAATCGGAAACTAAAAGTTCCCTTACAGGGATATACAATACTAGTAATAAATATAGCATATATGTTACTCAGGGATAATGTAGCATTCTAATGGTGAAAGAATTTTTGAAATCAGCCCAGTAGTTTTTGAGTTTATTCGTTACAAACATACAAATATATTTGTGTGCATACAAACACATGGTGGCCTAGTAAAAAGCCAAGGTGGCCTGGTGGTTTGACCTATGGCCTCTCAAGCAGCGGGTCGTGGGTTCCGATCCCGGCTCGCACCTCTGAGTTTTTCGGAATTGATATGCGAAATTACATTTGAAATTTACCATGGGCTTTACGGTGAAGGAAAACATCGCGAGAAAACCTATACACCGTGAAATTTTAGTGGTTGTTTTCCCGAAACGAGGTGATTTAGTTTCGATTGTACAATCGATTTATAATTACTATTTTGACTAGAGTCAAAAATCCAATTGTAAAAAACGAAAGTCGAAAATGACCGCAAACCAATAGTAACGCTTCGTTGGTACAAGTAGCGTACGATCGTACGATAGGTTAGGTACCAACGAAGCGTTACTACTGGTTTGCAGTCATTTTCGGCTTTCGTTTTTCACAATTGGATTTTTGACTCTAGTCAAAATAGTAATTATAAATCGATTGTACAATCGATACTAAATCACCTCGTTTCGGGAAAACAACCACTAAAATTTCACGGTGTATACAACTGCGAAGAAATTCAATGGTGTATGTGAAGTTCCCAATCCGCACTCTCTGAGAGGCCTGTGCCGCAGTGGGACGTATATAGACTGGGATGATGGTGATGATGATGAAACATACAAAAATATTTGCGTGCATACAAACATACAAATCTTTCCTCTTTAAATATATATAACTAGCGACCTGCCCGTCCGTAGCGTAAGTCCGTTGCGTAGTTTAGCATACATAGGGACAGACAGACAGCGGGAAGTGACTTTGTTTTATACTATGTAGTGATAATTACTGTAGAAAGAGTTTTACATAGGGTCAAGTGCAAAAATAAGTATCGATTACATCCTCTCATAATTATGTACCAATACCTTAATTCGACGACATAAGAGCTATGGGACATATTTATGAGCAAGTTGCGTGCACCCATATTTTTACACTTGACTGTACATACATACATAAAATTTACTATGTTGTCGCCAGCCCTATTCGAAGTGTGTCCGGTGACGGATGCCCGTCGCGTCCGGTTATAGCCCGGCGTTCTCCCGGACGCCGTAGCTCATGCGATTATGAACATTCAATGCCCACTGTACCGTGCTTTGTTTATAGCCTGTACGAATTTCGCGAACTGTACTTAGCTGCAGATTTGCAGTGAAATTTGGACCATGTGTGGGAGATTTTGTGTTGGTTTTTGGTTGGTTTGGGAATGATTATAGGTTGTTCTTTGAGGTAACTTTAGTGTCAGAGATAGATGGACTTAGTTATATTTTTTCGTGTTAACGTTTACAAGTGAGCATTATTCGTTTCAATATTTAACTAGTTCTTGCACTTGAAATATTGCGGACTCGTTCTAGCCCTTTGTAAGGTAAACGTATTAATGCTCGACACCTCTACGCCCAGTAGATGACACCCATCTGTCACCTCTCTTACTATGACGTAAGATTGAAGGTGCCATGTATTGGGTCAGTGTCGAGCACAGGGACGTTTACCTTAGTTCGAATTAAAAGTCAAAATATATTTATTCAATTTAGAAATGCATGGGTTTGCGTACACTTACCCATTGCGTACAGTTACCCCACATGACTCTAATAATGTTTTTTTGACAATGGATTTGAATTTATATTTTTTGTTTTCTTTCTTGTTTTGCAGTGTTATAGGTCGATAGTTGTTTTTGGAATTTTATTAGGAGTATAAAAACGTATACAATTTCCCTTTATTAAAGGTCAAATTAATTTTAATCGTTAATTTTTCAGGAGGTTTGACGTGGGCATCCTGTATAGGTTAGGTTAGGATTGTTTTATAAGAGAATAATTAATAGATTCAAAGAAAAAGAGTTATTACAAATGATAATTATGACAAACATTACATTATGGATTCCGATATAGACCCCGAATGAGATAGTCCATTACCACTCTATTTGTATAATCATTTGTTATGTAATTTTAAAGCTCCAAAAACAAAAACCACAGAACTCGCGCCGCGAACGAAAACACGTAAGTAATTAAATACAATTCCCCAACTAGCAAATTACCGGTTTCGATGCGACAGCGTTCTAGAGCCCACAACCTTGGGGCCCACCGATACCAATTATTTTACGCTTTGCTTTGATACAATGAAATTTAATTATTGTCAAACGACCGCCTTAGGGTTGGCGCCCGTTACGAATTTAATACAAGCGTCTTGAGACCTCGTCATTATCATTCAGATTTCAGACCTCCACTTATGAGCTAAGGCACCGGTTATATTTGGTTTGAAGCCGTGGTGGCCTAGTGGTTTGACCTATGGCCTCTCAAGCAGAGGGTCGTGGGTTCAAACAAATCCCGGTACGAGTTTTTCGGAATTTAAGTGTGAAATTACATTTGAAATTTATCATGAGCTTTACGGTGAAGGAAAACATTCATTGGTGTGTTTGATGTTCCTTTAAGTTAAACCAGATTGATTTTCAATTAACGACGACGGACAGCGAAGTCTCAGTAATAGGGTCTCGTTTTTACCCTTTGGGTACGAAATCCTAATAATGACTAAGTACAAAAATGACGACATGAAAAATTAGGTACTTACTAAGTTTTTTCCTTACTAAAAAGTTCCTTATTAAAATCGACACAGAAACATAGGTAATCTATGCTTAAGGTGTACTATCTGTCTTCTTGTAATAATTAGCTTTGTTATAGTTTATTTATTTATAGGTGGCTGTTTATCCCAATGCTTATATTTGTTTTTGACGTGTACTTATTATATGTACGATATATGTATGAGTAGATGTACTATTTTTGTTGCGTTTTAATTTTCTGATCCACTGTTGATGCACCACCTGCTGTAAACTAGTCCTTCCTTCTTTCTGGTAAAGGGTTGCCTGGAAGAGATCGCTCTTAAGCGATAAGGCCGCCTATTGCTTACCTTGTAACTTACTCTCTGTGTACCTGTTTTCTGTATTGCTTACTATTCCTGGTGTACAATAAAGAGTCATTGTATTGTATTGTATTGTAGGTTTAGGTTATGTTAAGTTTGCATCGGCCCGAAGGGCCAAAAGCACACAGAAGAAGGAGCTGCTTGAGAGCGGATTACGTTGCGGATTGCACTAGGTTTCGTTGTTTGTTCCGCCTTGGATATTCAATTAAAAATAAAACAATATTTATATTTACTCGATAAACAGATGTTCACCGTGCGTCGCGCGACGTTCATCAAAGCAAAGATAACATTTGTTTTTATCAAAACAAACGGCATCGTATTCTATGTTTGTCTACAAAAAATATTTGCGGGGAAAAGAAAAAGGTGTGTGCATTTAAAAACGATGGCGTTCTTTAAACGTCAAAAAATAAACACAAGGTATCACGGAATAAAAAGAAAGAAGAAGAAAGAAAGAAGATATTTATTAACTTTTACAAGACACACAAATACAAGAAAGTACACACAATTTCATACAAATAAACAAAAATAACAAACCATGGAGTAATAAATATGTATAAACAATTATGCATGTGTGTCCCCGCAAAAGTGAAACGGTCGCAAACTTGTGGTAAAACAGGAGTAAGTACTTATTTCGCTCGTAGAACTGACGGCCGGCGACGACGACGACGACGGAAAGATTCTCGAGTGGCGTCCGCGGACCGGAAGACGCAGTGTAGGTAGGCCTCCAACAAGATGGAGCGACTACGGTAACGCATTGGATGCGGATGGCGCAGGGCCGATCTGTTTGGCGAGCCTTAGGGGAGGCCTATGTTCAGCGGTGGACGTCTTTCGGCTGAATGATGAAGTACTTATTTTATTCAGTGAGCAAGTCCTAAGGCGTTGCCACGCAGAAGAGACGTGGGACGGGGGCGCGTCGCATTCCACGTCGCTTGTTCGCAGGCCTCAGGCTCTTCTGTCTGCTTTGGATCGCGACGCTTCTATACATTTAGTATGAAAACTGAGTCAAGGGGCTGTGCGACTGCGACGCGCCCCCGTCCCACGTCTCTTCTGTGTGGCTTGCGCCTAATGGACATCCCAGAAAATATTTTAGACTGATTTTTTTTATTCAAAATATCGCCATGGCGTCGCGTCTATGAAATTGAAAAAGAGGGAGACATTTATTTATACATATTTGAGATCGATACACAAGAAAAAATACAAATCAATTCTATCACACTGGCCTCAGTCATCATAATAAGCTGCAACGCTGTTTTTCGGTGGGGCCCATTTAAAAACGACTACGCGACTAAAGAGAAAAAGTGGTAGCCAAGCAAAGGGTCGTGGGTTCGAGCTCGGGCTCTGAGTTTTCCGGACTTTATGTGCAAAGTTACATTTTAAACTTACCATGAGCTTTAATGCAAGGAATCCTGCACACACCTGGGAATAAATTCAATGGTGTGTAATTTTTTTTTTTTTTTAATTCCCATTCCGCTCTGGCCCGCGCAGGAACTACAACCCAAGCACTCTCATTCTGAGTGGAGGGCTGCGCTGGGATGATGATGATACTATACCTACTATAATACAATCTATGTATGTCTGAATTCAACTTGACCGATACCTCCCACAAAGGTATCCCTAATTATTTAATATACTATTTTAATTGTCACGACGTAATTGAAAACGCACAGCCCTAACGCCGAAGTAATTAAATTTCATCGGGCTTTAGTAATAATTACAAAGCTAGGTATCGCGGCACATGTAAAGCCACCGTTCCATTGTATATATTGTGATTACCCGACTTCAAAAAGGCGGTATTATATCCGTCTATATACATATACGTAAGGAACTTCTTTTTTTTAAATAATAATAATAATAATTCATTTATTTAAATTGTATGGGTTCTAAAAAAATGCCTGAATAAATACATATATTATATTATTATACCCGCGACTCCGTCTGCGAAGAATGGGGGGGGGGATAAAAAATAGCCTACGACCTATTCCCAGACCTACCGAATACGGAGAAAAAAGTTTCATAAAAATCGGCCAAGCCGTTTCGGAGGAGTTCGGTAACAAACACCGTGACATGAGATTTTTATATATTAGACTAGCTGTTGCCCGCGACTCTGTCCGCGAAGAATGGGGGGGAGGCGGGGATAAAAAATAGCCTACGACCTATTCTCAGACCTACCGAGTGTAGAGAAAAAAGTTTCATAAAAATCGGCCAAGCCGTTTCGGAGGAGTTCGAAAACAAACACCGTGACACGAGATTTTTATATATTAGATTATTATTAAATGATTGATGGAGACTAGCTCTATATTCTGTTTCATGTTTACAAAATATCGGTTAAGTTTTACCGGCAATTGCATAGAAAAAAATTGTGGTAGTAGGTAATATTAACAGCCTTCCATTTACCTCCGATTCATGGAACTTCAAATGACCTCTTACAATGTTGTTAGTTCTCGCAGAGCAGTTGTTACAGGAGATGGCCTAACAGGGCCCATGACCATCATATATCCTTATTTAAATAAATAAATAAATAAATAAATATTAGGGGACAATCTTACACAAATCGACCTAGTCCCAAACTAAGCAAAGCTTGTACTATGGGTACTAGACGACGATAAACATACTTATATAGATAAATAAATAATAACATCCATAACTCAGGAACATATATTCGTGCTCATCACACAAATAAATGGCCCTTACCGGGATTCGAACCCAGGACCTCTTGCTTCGTAGGCAGGGTCACTACCAACTAGGCTAAAGCGGTCGTTAAGTCGTATTTAATTTAAACATGTGTAACATACATTGTGGAAGAGCAATAAATAAAGTAAATTTTATTACGTTAAAAACTCACAATAATATCTCATAGAGTGTGGCCTTTGATCAATTATAACTGTAGATCCACAGTCGCGCGCCCGAAAATGTCCGAGCCAAATGAGCGCCACTTTGATAAAAGTGGCCTTCTTTCAACCGACGAAAACAAAAATAAAACCGCCTTCAAAAAACACCCAAAAAAAACTTGGAAATAAAAAAAAATTAAATAAAAAATAAAACCTCCTTCAAAAAACCCCCAAAAAAACATAAAATAATAATTGATTGAACCGACCACAATAAGCATGAAAATATCTTTCTACTAATCTGTTTGAAGTTGGTGCCTCAGCACGAGCCAGCAGGAGTGTAGAAGCCCTATAATAGGTATGTAGGTAAGTTAGATTACTAGGTACACTCCTGCTGGCTCGTGCTGAGGCACCAACTTCAAACAGATTAGTAGAAAGATATTTTCATGCTTATTGTGGTCGGTTCAATCAATTATTATTTTATGTTTTTTTGGGGGTTTTTTGAAGGAGGTTTTATTTTTTATTTAAATTTTTTTTATTTCCAAGTTTTTTTTGGGTGTTTTTTGAAGGCGGTTTTATTTTTTATTTAAAAATTTTTATTTTTTTCATTTTAGTTGTTGCTAATGGCCTGGACTGGCACTCTTTACTGACTGTACTTTTTGCCTCTGGTTACCAAAGTACTTATCAAGACGAATCAAACGAGACCAAACTTGATGGGGTTATGTCGTTTTACAACGGAGTTCTTATGGTCACCATCCAACTTCATTGTCAGACCCTGGTTACCATCTAGGACCAAAGTACTCGTTGAGACGACTCAAATGAGTCCGTACTCGATGGGGTAAGTGCCGTTACTTTATGGAGTAACTTTGGCCACCTTCCAGCTCCATCATCAGACCCTGGTTACCATCTGGGATCAAAGTGCTCGTCAAGACGTTTCAAATGAACCCAAACTCGACGGGGTTGTGTTGTTTTATTACAGAGTTTCTATGGCCACCTTCCAACTCCATCATCAGATTAGCTCCATGTCACAATAATATTGCATTGTCACCTGATTTACACATGCATGTAAAATATGAAATCAATCAGAAACCGGGAAGTGAGTCAAATTCAACTTGCAAGATTTGACCCGTTGAGGAGTTCCGTTGGCCATCTGCGGTCTTCTTCATCAGATCTAGTTTACCAAATGACACTTTATGAATGCAAATGCTCGATTTGTCACTGAAAATACTAAAATCGCTTTACATTTCCCTTGAACTTTTGAAGAGTTCCTTCAATTCCTCATGGATCCCATCATCAGAACTGGATTCCGGTAACAACGGGACCAACCTTGAAGCATATGCTTTCAAACAACGAAAGAATTTTCCAAATCGGTTCATAAATGACGGAGTTCTGAGGTAACACACGTTAAAAAAAAAAAAAAAAAAAAAAAAAAAAAAGAACATACAACCGAATTGAGAACCTCCTCCTTTTTTTGAAGTCGGTTAAAAAGGAGGAGGTTCTCAATTCGACGTGTATATATATATATTTTTTTTTTATGTATGATCACGCATAACTTTACAGAGTAGTCTGATTTAGATGATTCTTTTTTTATTGGAAAGCATATACCCCAAGGGTGGTCCCATTTAAATTTGGAAACAATATTCTTACCCTAAGGGTAGAAGAACAGGGGATGATTGATTGTTCAGTTACTGATTGTACTATATGACCACGCATAACTTATTACAGAGTAGTCGGATTTTGATGATTCTTTTTTTATTGGAAAGCGTATACCCCAAGGGTGGTCCCATTTAAATTTGGAAATAATATTCCTACCCTAAGGGTAGGAAAACAGGGGATGATTGACTAACTTTTTACAGAGTAGTCTGATTTTCATAATCCTTTTTATTGGATAGATAGGGTATACCTTGAAGTTGGTATTATAAATTTGGAAAAAAAATTACCCCAAGGATGGAAAAAAAGTATAAAATAAAAACTTTTTAACAAAAAATGAAACCGCCGAAAAAACTGAAAAGCAAAAAATAATACCTTTTTTGTTTGACCTTAATCTAGGTACCAGTTTGAAGTCGGTGCCTCAGCACGAGCCAGGAGGAGTGATAGAAGCCAATCAGGTAGACGATTATAGGTCCACTCCTCCTGGCTAAGTGCTGAGGCACCGACTTCAAACTGGTACCTAGATTAAGGTCAAACAAAAAGGTATTATTTTTTGGTATTCAGTTTTTTCGGCGGTTTAATTTTTTGTTAAAAAGTTTTTATTTCTCAGTACGTTGCGTGAAATTGTCAAGTTTAGCTGTCAAGTGTCAACCGAAATTCGACTTTAATGAAGTAAAGACTAGGTTCAAATTTCTGTGTAGGTGATGATTTTAATTGTTATGCAAACAAATAAAAAAGTTCGGACATTCTTTGAAGGGGATTTTGTTCGGCAATGTGTATCTTCAGTTATAATTGATCAAAGAGTGTGGCTCATATTTTCCGAAAATCGTTTTTTCTTCGTGGCAATTATTCCATTCCCATATTTTCCCGGTGGCATTTTTTTCCCGATTATTATTATTTATCACTGTTTAATTTTACTGTTCTCTTTTTTACACGCTTTATATTAGCTTCACCTGTATGTTTGTTTGTTTGTATGTATGTTTTTAACCGACTCCTTAGGGCGCGATTTTTTTTCTATTCTCTTAATTACCCAGGAAGTATTTGGGCGCGCGCAACACCGCGCTCAACTGCCTTCTTGCTTATTCCCCTGAATTCAAGTCTAGGATGAATGAGCATTTACTAAGTAAGCGTGCTCTATCGTAGGTTTCATCTTCGCTTTCCATCAGGCGTGATTGTGGTCAAACGCAAGCCTATATTGTATAAAAAAAAAAGATAAAGGCAATTCCCGAAATAAGTATTCTGTGCTAGTTCTATTTTTAACCCGTCCAGCTAGACAGCTATCGCGACGGGTACGTTCGCATAATTACTGACAATTAGTCAGATATATATCGCCATTTAAATTAAAACGGTACTTGCGGTTACTGGACATGCGAGCTGCGTTGTTTTTTGAATTAACTAGCTCTATCGCGGCTTCCCACGTGTTAGAAATCTATGAAAAAATACGGTAACATTATTGAAGCACAACGTTCGCTCGGAACATGGAACAATGAAACAGAAAATAACCTAGCACTTGTACACACCCGCCCCCAGCCAATTAAAAATACTTTTCAAAGCTGACTCGGCCGGAAATCGAACCCCGAACCTTGCAGCAAGTCATCAATCACCAGGCGAGCCGTGAAAGTGTATTATACAACTAAAGCCTGTTCCATGTAAGATGAATGCGCCCGAATATGCCACGCAAGCCTGAAAATGGAAATAACACCGGCCATTATATAAAAATAAAAATATCACGGGACAATTCACACCAATTGACCTAGTCCCAAAGTAAGCTAAGCTTGTGTTATGGGTACTAGGCAAAGGATAAACATATATATGTAGATAGATACATACTTAAATACATATTAGACACCCAAGACCCGAGAGCAAACATTCGTATTATTCATACAAATATCTGCCCCGACACGGGAATCGAAACCGGGACCTCAACCTTCTTAGTCAGATTCTCTAACCACTGCGTGTGGTGGTGGTGGTGGTCTGGTGGTAGGTAATATTTTGGAAGGAAAACGATTCGATACAATAGCATTTCTAAAAAAAATTGTGCATTCGAACTATTTGACTCCTGACCCTTCGTTGAACGTTTTCGCAGTGAGTGTTATAATGATTTTCCTTGTCAAGCAATGCGATATCACTGTGACATTTTTCTGTCCCACGGTGAGTCACGATCCAGTTGGTTCGACAATTCTGTAATCTTTTTTCGTCCGCTACCTAGTATCCGATTAAGGTAATATAATCGCCGGTATTACAGTTAACAAAAAATCAGACAGCAAAAAAACTTGTATTAAAAAGTTATTTTTAAAAATGTTCGCGCAGCTAGTTCAGGAGCGTGCAAAGAATCTATTCGGTCCGCCGAACATTAACAAGTTTTTAAAGAATTTCCTTGCGCTTATCTTAGGCTAATTTATTACTTCATAGTATAAAGTTCATAAAATACAGTCACGAATCCGTGTTTCGACTAGAGTAAATGAAAAAATATGACCTAAATTTGTAGATTTAGTTTTATTTATGTGCGAAATTATAATTGAAAATCATTTTTATGGCGTGCAGTTAAAATCGGACTCCGTAAATGTCGCCCCGGAATTAAAGACAATAATGCATGACCTGGGTGTTCAGTCAACTATCCTAACATATGAAATTCGGATTAATTTCGAGACACCTTGTATTAGCGATGGGCGTTGAATGAACGGACTAGTTGATTGAACGGTCCATGTAGGTAGAATCAACGTTTGGACGGTGTACCGTCCGAGCGTCGAATATTTAGTCGAATTCTTAGATGGCTAAATTTAGAGTTCACCGTTATTCATATCTACTAGGAACGCGACGCCGACACAAAATCGTAGTCGGTTAATACAGTTCATTCATTTAACCAAACAAATTTGAACTATGTTCCATATATGTTCCATAGAATACAGAGTTCATATCTGAATAAGAGTTCTACTGTAGACAACTGAAAACTGCAACCACAGACCAGTAATTAGATGGTGACAGAAAGACACGGTGAAAGCGAAAGCGCTTTTGACAATTTGGCCTCTATTCTTGAGTAAGCCGTACATACATTCCGGCGATCTTTTCCCCTATAAAAATTACGCTCATTATCTCCTTCCTAGCCCTAAAACATATTTACAGAACTCCTGGGATTTCATTTGGTTCTGGAGTGCTTTAGAAACTGGAAATTATTATTATAATTTACAATTAGAAATTTCACTGTGACCATGGTTTTATAATTCAAAATTAGACAGGAAAGAATTATCTATATGTCGGCGGAAGGCCAGAGCGATACTCATTTTCCTTAGGCATCTCAAGTAATACACGGGACCGTTATTTTAAAATGAAACGAAGATTAACACTATAAATCAAATTGTAATGATATAGGCTTCACAAGAGGTAATTATTATCTGTAACACCAAAAATCTGAGGCACAACGATCCGTCGGAGGTTCGCGAGTGAATGGCGAGTGCCGGAGCGGCCGCCGCGAGCTTCCTTCTCCTCCCACCATGCCGCCCCGCTCCGATGTTTCGTTAGGTGCGATTGGAGCGCCATCTGGCGTGATGCGCACCTTGGCCTCAGAATAGTCAATTGAGCAACATATTTTAAGGTTTGCCGACACGGCCTTCCTGACTAGCGCACGACCTCGGGCGCTAATCTGTGAACAAATATCGTAATTACTGTACATCCTATTTCATACACGACAACAACAACAACCTTCGCTTTCACTATTTACCATCACATCATTTCAATAGGCTTTCTGACAAATACAACCCGTCTCATACTGCACTCGTCACAGCTCTGCGCCTCAATCTGGGGACCAGCACCCGTATAGGGTGTGGCAGGCCAGACGATTGCAGCCAGCCAACAAGGATGCAGTTTACTTAAAATCAACGCGACCTCTGATAAATACAACTCGTCTCATACTGCACTCGTTACAGCTCTGCGCCTCATTCTGGGGACCGACACCCATATAGCGTGTGGCAGGCCAGATGATTGCAGCCAGTTAACAAGGATGCAGCTTACTGTACACACAACACAAAACCACTTCACATCCGGCTAGTCCCGGGGACTACCGTAATGCTATCAGCCTCTGAGATATCCGTACTATCTTCACTGACACTACGAGCCTCACCGTCAACGCTTATTTCAATAGGATCTGTATTACCTGCCGACACGGTCTCATCCTCGCCAAAAATCTCGTCAAACATACTTTCTACTACCTCAGTTAATCCTGCCCGGCCTTTTGGTACCTCTCGTAAGCTTTCATGTGGGTATTTGTAAGTTCTGTTTGAGCCATCAATGTTTCTTAGTTCATAGCGATCATTATCTAAAACTTTTACTATTTTAAAGGGTCCTCTAAATTTTCTGTCCAATTTGGTTTGATTTCTTTCACAACACTTTAGAAAAACAAAATCACCGACGCAAAAAGGTTTGACTCGAGCTTTACCTTTGTTAAAACGTTCTTGTTCGATATGTGATAGCGAGGTAATGTTATTCGCGGCAATTTGTCTATTTTCTTGTACGGAACTGGTTTCCCTATTTTCGGTGTTGTTAGTGCTATCATGGGAAATTGTTGCTATGCCTAATGGTTGACTATTTATACCAAACATTAGTTCGGATGGTGAGAATCCCGTGACTCTACATTTAGTAGAATTTAAAACTAACTGAATTTCCCCGAGCTCCTCTCTCCAAATACTGTCGCTGCTGTTCTCGACTATTGTTAATAGGTTTTTAAGCGTCTGCATAACCCGTTCAACCTGTCCATTAGCTCTACTTGCTCCTGTAGCGATAATGTGCAGGTCTATGTTGTTGTCACTGCAGAACGCTTTAAAATCACTACTTATAAAACATCGACCTTGATCGGTAATAACGCGCTTTGGGGCTCCGAACAGATGAACGCAATATCTAAGGGTCTCTACGGCGCTATTAGAGGTTAAGGTAAGAGTATGTCGCAGTAACACGAATTTGGTAAAGGCGTCAATGACTACGAACACGTACTCTTTTCGCTGGCTTTTGCCACTAAGTTTCCCACTAATATCGATATGCACCGTGTGCCAAGGAACAGGTACTTTAGGAATCGGATGCAATTGGATTTGTTGTGCTCCAGAACTCCCTTTACATGTTTTACAGACTAAGCAAGAGTCGACAAATTTTTTGACTGCCTTTGCCATACCGTGAAACCAGTAACATTCATAAAGTTTGTCTAATGTTCTGTCATACCCTAGGTGTTTTATTTGAGCGTGCACGTGACTTATAAGTGACCAAACCAGCGAACGTGGAACTACGGGTAGCCAAGAACTACGTTTGTTTCGTTGATCTTTACGGTACAAAACGCCATTTCTAACATCATAAGACTGAGCTATATCTGGAGAAAGGTCACCGTTTTCCCATTTTGTTACTATATCCACGATCTCACTATCACGTTGTTGCTCTACCGTAAGCCAGCCATGTTGTAATTCAACACTTTGCACTAACTTTGATCGGGAGTTTGAATCAACAGTGGGCAAGGGATTTCTAGACAGGAAGTCAGCATGAGACATATGTCGACCTTCTCTATATTCGATATTAAAATCGTAGCACTGCAATATTGCCCACCACCTATGGACGCGCGGGGTAAGGTCAGTTTTTGTGCTGGAGGACTTCAATGCATTACAATCAGTACGTACTGTGAATCGACGTCCATATAAATAGTGCCTAAAACTCTCTACGGCTCGAACCACAGCGAGAGTTTCAAGCTCGTAGGAGTGGTATCGTGATTCAGCTTCACTAGTACGACGGCTGAAATAAGCTACGACATGGGGAGCTTTATTATGTCGCTGGATTAAAACGGCACCGTAACCCTGAGCACTGGCGTCCGTATGAAGCTCTATATCTCTATCAGGATCAAAAATGGCCAGAACAGGCTCCGAGGTCAAAATTTTTATAACTTTTTGATGAACTTGATCATGTTGTTCTGTCCATTTTATCTTTCCTTTAAGTTGTACAAGAGGATATAGAGGGGCCATAAGCATTGAAAAATTTGGAATAAATTGTCTAAAATATGAGGCCAATCCTATAAATTGGCGCACCTGAGTAGCAGTGCGAGGAGGAGGGCTATCTTTTAGCGCTTGAATTTTGATTGGATTCGGTCGTATTTCACCCGACTGTATGACGTAACCGAGGTAAGTGACTTGAGTCTTTAAAAAACTACATTTTTTCATGTTTAGTGAAAATCCAGCCTCAGTAAGAGCTGTGAGAACTAGTTTCAAACGGTCTAAACCCTGTGCAATTGTTGTGGATGGAATTAAAACGTCATCAATGTAAATTTGTGCAAAATCACAGTTTTTCAGAGCTTTCTGAATGCACCTTTGAAAAACAGAAGGAGCATTTTTAAGTCCAAAAGGCATCGCTACATACTCAAATTGACCATCGGGCGTTACGAAAGAAGTTCGTTCGATAGAGTTAGGTTCGATTGGAATGCAGTGAAAACCGGAAGTCATATCTAATGAAGTAAAATATTTAGCGCCATGTAATCGATCGATTTGGTCTGCGATTCTGGGAAGAGGGTAGTTATCAGATCTAGTGTTGGAATTTAACTCCCTGTAATCAACTACCATGCGGTCACTACCGTCCTTTTTCTTCACTAATAGTATCGGGCTAGCAAAAAGTGAACAGCTCTCGCGAATAATACCTGCTTTCATCAGTTCCGAAATTTTATCCTTTACAACCTGTCTTTCAGACGCTGACAGCCTATAGGGACGTCTTTGTACTGTCTTATTGGGCTCAATCAAGTCAATTTTCATAACGCCAGTATTTACACGATTTGTAGGTACCCCCTCCACGAAACTATTTTCAAATTTTGAAATAATGTCTAAAAGCGCAATTTTATTTTCTCCGTCTAAATCTGTATCGATTCCTTGTGTAGACATGTCAGTACTAGATATATTCCACACATGTGAAAATTTCGACTGAAAAAGCAAAACGCCTGCTTCGTTAATTTGCACAAGTACCCCTTTTTCAATAATATCGCGGCCAAGCAAAACAGGCTCCACAAGGAACTCGTCGCTAACTACGTGAAATAATATCTCCAAAGTCAAATTTTGCACATTAGTAGCACATAACAACTGATCGTTACAAACTACCTCCGAGTTACCAATTCCTACTAATATTACGGTATTCTTAAAATGTTTTCCCTGTATTTGTTGCGCGAAACTTTGCGTGATTAGAGAACACTCTGAACCAGAATCGAAGATAAAATGACTTTTTTTACCTGACACATTGAGCTCACCCGTCACCGCACGCTTACAACACAGCTTAACTTCCTTTTTATGTACGTGTTCTTGCTTTTCCTTGGGTGCTGCGCAGGCAGAAGACACGTGGCCGGGCTTGCCACAATTGTAGCAGATAACTGGGCGCTTTTCTTCTAAACGCGATGAGGGTAGTTTTGATATCTGTGAACTTTCACTTCGATTAAGCGGACAATTCATTATTTTGTGGCCTGTTTCTCCACAACGATGGCACGTGCCAGTAAAAGATTTCATGTCATTGTACCGTGGCCGTTTACTTTCAAAATAGTTATCGAAATTGTCACCTTTTCTTTTCAACAGCGATACACCCCGCAATACTCGACAGAGTTGAGATTTAGAAGTTATCATGTGATTATTTAGTTCGCGTCTGATATTTAAATCGCAATTCGATAACACTGATATAGTAAAACCAGTTATAACATCTTCGGGTAGATCAATTTTTGGAATTTTTTCAATCATTTGCCATAGTCGTATAGCAGCATCGGAAGCAGTTTCTTTGTTGTTCAATTGAAATTTAACAATTTGATCAAAATAATCCTGCATGAGCATAGGCTTTGAAAATTTGGACAGCAAAATTTCTTTGACATTTTCCCAGGTAATAGAATCGGTGTTTATTTTAGTCAGGCTTGACGCTGCACGACCACGCAATGTGTGTGATAAAGCTAATAATAATTCGGTACCTTCAAGCTTCTTGTGTCTGATTATAACCTCGTTTACGGTGCACCAGCCCTCGATGTCAGCCTCGGCGTCGTCGGGATCAAACTTGATGAGCGTCGGCGTTGGTGCCGGCGCCGGCACGGGTGTTGTTTGTGACGAAAAATTATTGGTAATACCACGTAACAATCGTAAAAAAATCTCTGCTTCGCTATGGCTCACGTTGACGGATTGTTGGCCTCCGAGACTACCATTTTCGGTCGTGGATTCGTTGAGCACTTCTGATGTCGGCGGAAGGCCAGAGCGATACTCATTTTCCTTAGGCATCTCAAGTAATACACGGGACCGTTATTTTAAAATGAAACGAAGATTAACACTATAAATCAAATTGTAATGATATAGGCTTCACAAGAGGTAATTATTATCTGTAACACCAAAAATCTGAGGCACAACGATCCGTCGGAGGTTCGCGAGTGAATGGCGAGTGCCGGAGCGGCCGCCGCGAGCTTCCTTCTCCTCCCACCATGCCGCCCCGCTCCGATGTTTCGTTAGGTGCGATTGGAGCGCCATCTGGCGTGATGCGCACCTTGGCCTCAGAATAGTCAATTGAGCAACATATTTTAAGGTTTGCCGACATATATTAAACCGGATGAGACTACGCCATACGTGCGCCACTCTCATATTTTTAGATTTTAAATAATAAACAGTAAAGCGTGTGAATGTGGAGCTGCGGGGTGGGTGATTTAAAATCATATTTTATCCTGCCCATTACATGACAGCACTTTATTTATGGTATCATTATTAGCCCAGAGTATACGTCTCCCTACAAACACATCTTTCTTGCCTACTTTTCTCAGTATATATAATTCAAAGCATCCTCTGTCTCCAAAAATAAATTAAAATACAATAGTTTTGTACTTTATGTAATTATTATTTATTAACTACCTACGCTGACTTACCTTTTTCCAAATTGCGTTTCACAACTATCCTTTTTCCGCGTCCAATTTCCCTAACTTGCAAAATGGCTAAGGGCAACACTAAGATCAAGTCCAGCTCACAAAAAAAGCCGTATATATCGCAGCCATCATTCAACTAGTCCATGGGCAAGTCGATGAACGTAAGCTCTTGTTGCGTTAACGTAGGTGATCCATCGCTACCTTGTAACGATTTTTCCTCCCTAATCAAAAGAAAACTCACACGAATTAAACATACGGCCTCACGGGAAAACTCAGCAAAGTTGCCAGCACAAATCTTTTGATCGCGCCAAACAAAACATCAAATACGTTGTTTTTATAGATCAACCATGTTTATCCGAGCGCTCGATGCAAAGCGAAGTTTTCGGGCTTAGGGAACAAAGAACAGGAACTAGGTTAAATAAGTGCTTTTCCTTATAAAGGTAATAGTCCAATGAATAAGCGAACGATATTAGAGGTCGACCCCCACTGAGTGTTTGACCTTTTTCCTGGCTGCGGTATTTTCAGAGTTGGATTTTCTTTACAATTCTAGTTCGTAGAAATATCTATATAAATAAAAATGAAGCGCAAAATGTGTTTTTTTATTTTTTTGTTGTGTTCGTAATAGGGATGTTGACGCCATTTAAAACCTCGTGGTTCGATCGATCGAACTAGACGAACTTTTAAAATCCCATTACTCCGATAGTAGGACTGACAGGATTTGAGAAGTCCTTATAGTCCGATCAATCGAGCCAACAGGGAAAAAACATATTCGTATTCCGATTGATCGGACCAGTCAATCGGACTATGCGACCTAAGGGAAATTTGGCACACAGATAATTTGATAATTTATAACCTGGATTAACATATAGGATACTTTTTATCCCGGACAATTGAATAATTCCGCTGGATAGCAATAAACGATTTCTTCGTAGACGAAGCCAGACACATATAATAAATACTATTTATATAATTAGGCGTATTATCCAGTAAATGTGGTATCTTTTCAAAACGTTTGACTTTCAAGTGGCATTTAGAAACATTAAGCGAGGCCCTATAAGCGCATCGATAATTATAGTACATTATTGCCCCCGAAAACAATAGCTTGTAAACACCTAAGATCGACCTTAGACAAGCGCTAGTATTTAATCACAGCCATAATTAACCCGCGGGGCAAAGTCTGGTACTACGCAAAGGCGTGGTCGGAGGCCGGGAAGGTCCCGGGCAATAAATATCCTGGCAACCCTAATTAGTAGAGTGCAAGGAAAAATGTAACGGCTTAGTAGGTATCGGGTGCAAGGTCGGCGGGAATTGATCGCTGGCGATGGCGTTTCCAGCCCACGGGCGGGAAAGTGTTAAAGGGTGCTTATTTCGTAGAACATTAATTTGTCATAATATGAGTTTGGTATAACATTGAACTGGCATAATAAAAAAGCATGACACTTTTTTTGCATATTAATGGATCCTGTAATTTAAATAGGCGTAGCATATTTCGCATAATTTTAGCAACAGAGCGAATAAGATGGGTCAGGGCAAAACCGACACGATTAGGTTAGGATGTAAGGTTTTTTTTTTAACGATTCGATAGTCAATATTTTTACATAGTAATTCGGTTTACTAATGTTTCGGCGAAATATCTTTCGCAAATGATGCTTTCATTTGGCAAATGTTTCATTTGGCAACTGTTTATTTTTTCTGAAACTGTAAACTTTTCAGGATTGTTATAAAACAAACCTAACCTAACCTAACCTACAGGATAGTCCTGAAATATATCCTGAATAGATTACAGTTTCAAAAAATAAACAGTTGCCAAATGAATCATTTTGCGAAATAATTTTCGCCGAAACTGGCAGTAGGTACCCGTAGTAATTCACTTATCAAATCTTTATTTTTTGATTTATTTTTTCTTATTTGTATTACTTCTGCTAAGTAATGAATGTTATACTAATTTATAGGCTAATTCTTATTTTGTTGTCTGTTTTAAATAAATAAATAAATTAATATCACGGGACGATTCACACCAATTGACCTAGTCCCAAACTAAGCAAAGCTTGTACTATGGGTACTAGACAACGGATAAACATACTTATATGTATAGATAAATACATACTTAAATACATATTAAACATCCAAGACTCGAGCACAAACATTCGTATTTTTCACACAAATATCTGCACCGACCGGGAATCGAACCCGAGACCTCAAGCTTCGTTGTCAGGTTCTCTAACAACTAGGCTATCCGGCCGTCTATACTGACTTTTGACTTTTTGTTTTGACTTTTTTTTCGTGATTTCTGCTGAGAACCACGAGCTTTTTCGAACTTACTAAGTAGGTAACTATGAAAACAAAAGTGTCCCAAGCTTTTTTTCCGTTGTGGTAACATTTTTCGTAGACTTTACAATAATATGACCGTAACTAAATGGAAGAATCGAAATTATGGGACACTTTTTTTCTGCTAGTAGGATCGAAAAAGCTCGTGAATGTCATAAAATTTTCCAAATTAAAAAAAGATCACGTAAAATTTTCTAAATTAAAAAAAGTGAAAACAGAGACCAAAATTAAAATTTTCCCCTTATGCCAAGTCCTCTTTGTCCAGCCATGCTTTACCACCACTTCTACATTCATCTGTTGTAGTTGTAGATGCTTAATTGAAATGGAAAATGCGAAAACGTCGACATTTTAAACGGATCAACTTAATGATAAATAGTTTAATTGCATCCAGCCGTGCCAATTAGGGCTCGATGGGTGAGCTCTAATTACAGCATTCATATTGAATTTGAGCTTGAAAATTTCCGGTTGTATTTTAAACGCCCAAGGGAAGTAAACGAGGTTTTATGTGTGGCGTAAAATAGTGAATGGGTGGAGTGCTTTAGAATATGATGAAGTGGCGCAAACGTGGGCATGGTTTTGATATTTAGGGGTACAAGTGTAGGTAAGTCAGTTTTAATGATAGTTCATAGTAAGTGGCTCACACGAAACAAATACCTCGACGTTTTGGCTTCATTTAGTGGTGTTGCCGGTCGATAGATGAATATCGATATAGTATCGATACTATCGCCTCTGTGAACCACTTGATGGAATCAAATCTCGATATAATTGATATACCCAGTTTAACAAACAGTTCAATAAATTTTGTTTGCCGCCTCTTCAGGCTGATTTTTTTTACGTGATACAAAATTAAGGTTTTTAGATCAGTTCAGTCTGATTGTTAAGAATCTCATACTTGATTAAAATTAAATCACAGACCCAAAAATGTGAAACCCTAAGCTAGGAACACTAATGTTGCGCCATGTGAAAAAAATTACTCGGTATACAGAACTTAACAGTAAATCCAGATTTTTTCCCCAGCAACCGCTCATGAGCTACCAAGATAGTGATACCCATTCTAAATTCAATATCACTCCGTTTTATAAATACTCAAACAGCAATACGTAGCAGCCACTCGCTCGGGTGGGCAATAAGCTATGTCGGACCTTCTAAAGGCGGACTGGGATGAATTATTGAACAGTCCGACTTATGCCCGCCGTTCGCACATACGTCGCGTGTAGGTGGCCAGTGTGAAAATTGCTTTATTCGTCACGATGTTGTAATACCTTAAAAATGTTGCTGGCAGCCAAAAATACAAGACACGATCTATTTTTTTTTATTCGACAAAGGCAGAACCAAAAGGGTTGTAATCTTATCAGTTTATGCATGTGTTTGTATTTACGTATGATATGAAGCTTGTAGAGTTCTCATCCGGTTTTAATAAGTGAGATGTCAAATAAACTATATTTTATACAAAAAAATAGTTGTGTCGGACTTTATACATGCTTTTTGTGCATGTTGACATTTTGGGAAATTATAGCTATAAGTAAGTTTTTAGGAGTTGTCAGCTTTTCAACCGTGATATAAATACATGACATGTTAATAGAGGTAAAAATTGCTTACACACGCTAAACGATCGTCATCTGAAAACTAAAACTTACTTAAACTCTACTTTTCGTTCAATCTCGTGACAAAGATATTATAAAGTATCATTGACATTATAGATATGTACTAGGGGCGATCAATAAAAAGTGAGAATGAGTATGTTATAAACAACTTTTACTAAATGTCATTTTATTTTTCGACATAGTCACCTTTTAGCATAATACACTTAGTATATCTTTTTTCTAAACTTATAATTCCATTTTTAAAAAAGGTCTCATCTTGAGTACTTCAAAAATCTTGTACTGCAGCGACTACCGCGTCGTCGTCTTGAAATTTCTCGCCTCTCAGGTATTGTTTGAATCTCGGAAATAGGTAGAAATCACTGGAAGCGAGATCTGGTGAATACGGAGGATGCTTAAGGATATCGAACCCAGCATCACGAATTGCAGCCATTGCAACGGCGGACTTGTGTGCCGGGGCATTGTCCTGGTGGAACAGCACAACTTTCGAGAGTTTACCTCGCCGTTTTTCGTGGATCTCATTGCGCAATGTTGCTATTTGTTTGGCGTATAATGTGCCCGTAATAGTGGCTCCATGCTCGAGATACTCAATCATTAATACCCCTTTACCATCCCAAAAAACAGAGCCCATGACCTTACCGGCAGATGGGCTCACCTTGAATTTCTTCGGAGTTGGAGATGATGGCCTTTTCCATCTCATAGACTGCAGTTTCGTTTCTGGGTCGTAATGATGGAGCCATGTTTCGTCCATAGTTATAAATCGCGCTAAAAAAAGTTCCCGGTCTTGCTGCATCAGGTTCAAAGCTTCTTGACAAATCTCTAGTCTAGTTTGTTTTTGCGTGTCAGTAAGCATTCTTGGTACCCAACGCGCAGATACCTTTTTCATACCCAAGCGTTCATGTAAAATATTATGCACGCTCCCCGTTGAAATCTTTACATTTTCAGCAATAAAACGAACCGTGACACGACGATCCGCCAAAACTGAGTTTTCGACTTTTTTCACAATTTCTTCAGTTACTGCTGTAGTAGGGCGTCCGGAGCGGGGATCGTCCATTGTCGATGTTCTTCCACGTCTAAATTCGGCGCACCAACGTGCGACTGTCGAATACGGAGGAGCATTAGACCCTAAAGTGTCCCGCAAATCCAAATTGACTTGGTCTGTAGAAAAATTTTTCAAACAAGTATTTGATAACGGCGCGCAGTTCAATTTTCTCCATTTTCGCTAACGTACTCAATAGCATTGCAAAGAAATTACCGTATATTTTAAATAATTTATTGAATACCGTATATTTTTTTAAACAAAAGACAGTTAGTTTTTTTTTTTCATAGCAATCAGCTAGATATATAAGCTTTACCGGCCAGTATTTAATTTCGTAATATTAAAAGAGTTTGCATCTCATTCTCACTTTATATTGAACGCCCCTCGTATAGCACTGTATGGCACTTTCATGTACTTAGTAAAATGAGCCACTTACAAGAAAGTGCGAGCTAAACTATTCACTTTAAATATTCAAGTTGCTGCAATTCGATGTGATTAGGTTATCATTAAACTGCCATTTTAAATTGACAATAGACTATGGAACTCAAAGGCCATTCAGTCTGACGTTCACCTCGACATGACAATGATGCTGTCACTGGCCACCGAATGAAATTATTGGAAACCATTTTGATATTCGAAAATAGAATATTTCAAATTCGAATTTGAAACGGAATATGATTTGCGAGGGTGAGGCGTCTGTTTTATTTTACTTTTTTTCTGTTCAGCCAGTGAGCTATATCGTATTATAATTATAGAATGACAATCTCGACGCCTGAAGTGTATATTTGAAATCCAATATCATGCAGACGTACTTACTTACTCAATCTTGGTGAATAAAAAATGGTAATCACTTTAGTAACTGACAGCGCGGTTACCTGACGCAAGTTTACTTTATAACTTTTTTTATAATTAACTGTCAAAACATGTTGTTTTACTGCTCACTTCCCAAGCACCATTTACATTTTATTACGAAGCATAAGCATTAAACAAAGTAAACCACCGTTACGTTCGTAATCCAAGCTATTTAAGTTAGTCGATTAGAACGCGTCGCTACCGGAAATCATAATTCTGCCGCGTGAAATTTATTACCAATGGCGGGTTTTGGGGGGATGTGACAGCGCGCGGCTGAATCCCGGCTCGGCCTTGGCCAAACCAAATATTAAACAAAATATGATACGGTGTAACTCTGGCATAAGAAAGTTGAGCGTGGAGAAAATGCTAGGATACACGAAGCTAGTTTTTCGAGCTAGCCAACTGGCTTTGTGTGTACAGTAATAGCTAGAAACAGTTTTGTATACACGAAGCCAGAATCGCTAATAGCTTACTATCCTAGCTTGAATAACTAGCTCGTGTACACCGAGCCTTTTCTCAACCTCAGCTCTTTTAAGCCAGAATTTATCTATTAAAAATGTGCTGGTGTTTTTTGTCATAGATTTGTCAGTGCCATCAACTGTCATTTTTTTGTATCGATTGCCATGTCAATGTAGTAAGATAATAAAATTAAATATGTTTAGCTCATTAATGAAATGAAATTTTGCTTGAATCTTTTTACTTTTAGCGACTTTCTTTTACACCCCAGAACTCGGTTATTTATGAACCTATTTGGATTTTTTTTTCATTTTACTTCCCTTTTAGTCCTGTATAAATTTGAAGTAATAAACCACTCCTAGTTTTTTAAAGTCTATTGTTTTGTCAAAATTATGTACCTATTCAATCTGCCTGTCTAGACAATAGTCAAACGCTTTCGATTTCTAAGTCGCTATTTGATAATATATATTGGTAAAGTAACGGTAACTTTGTGTTAAAACTGGCCCTGTCTCTGGAAATTCAAACTATGAGTTAAGAAAATAATCAGATTAAGTTTTTTCATACAAAAATGTTAATCTTTGATACTGTATACACTGGCCACCGAACCGTGTTGCTGTTTCGTAAAATTGAATTTATCTCTTCTAGAATTTCAATAAAAATAGGAACAACGAACAGAACATGTTCTAGGGAGCAAGCTGATCCTTTTTTGCAGGAATATCATTGATCAATCACGAAACAGCAACACGGTCTCGATGGCCAGTGTTACAATACACTGATGACCCAAGAATCGCACGGAAAATAAAAGTCGTGAATTGAACTATAAAACAATAGAAACCGATCGCAGTGTCAGCCGACTCTGTTGGTAATTGTAAAGCGGCGCCACACGTACCTACTCAACAGCGGTGCACCGGAATGTCCAATTACATGAACAACTTTTGATATCACGTGTGTGGGAGCCCCTTTGTCGAACGGGGGTTGCTACCTGCATATTTGATATCACGTGTGTGGGAGCCCCTTTGTCGAACGGGTGTTGCTACCTGCATATTTGATATCACGTGTGTGGGAGCCCCTTTGTCGAACGGGGGTTGCTACCTGCATATTTGATATCACGTGTGTGGGAGCCCCTTTGTCGAACGGGGGTTGCTACCTGCATATTTGATATCACGTGTGTGGGAGCCCCTTTGTCGAACGGGGGTTGCTACCTGCATATTTGATATCACGTGTGTGGGAGCCCCTTTGTCGGACGGGGGTTGCTACCTGCATATTTGATATCACATGTGTGGGAGCCCCTTTGTCGAACGGGGGTTGCTACCTGCATATTTGATATCACGTGTGTGGGAGCCCCTTTGTCGAACGGGGGTTGCTACCTGCATATTTGATATCACGTGTGTGGGAGCCCCTTTGTCGAACGGGGTTGCTACCTGCATATTTGATATCACGTGTGTGGGAGCCCCTTTGTCGAACGGGGGTTGCTACCTGCATATTTGATATCACGTGTGTGGGAGCCCCTTTGTCGAACGGGGGTTGCTACCTGCATATTTGATATCACGTGTGTGGGAGCCCCTTTGTCGAACGGGGTTGCTACCTGCATATTTGATATCACGTGTGTGGGAGCCCCTTTGTCGAACGGGGGTTGCTACCTGCATATTTGATATCACGTGTGTGGGAGCCCCTTTGTCGAACGGGGGTTGCTACCTGCATATTTGGTTACTTAACCAGTTTGAGCTTGCTTACACTCGCGGCTTCGGCCTCTATGTAATATTATCCCGTGGGAACTTAGCAAAGTCAGTCCGTATTCGTGTCTATAGGTAATTTCTACGTAAAATTTCAGTTTTCTGGGTCTATGGGTTTAAAACGAGCCAGTTAACACCAATCTTCCTAGCTAGTACCAAAGTCGGTAAACAAAATTTTTTTATCGGTACTATGCAACGGATAAATATAGGTACATAAATACATATTAGGTAAACACCTAGAGACCAAACATTCATATTTTTCATACTAATGTCTGACCCGACCAGGAACCGAATCCGGGACCTGAAGCTTTATAGTCAGGTTCTCTAATAACGTCTTTGTAAATACTATGACTTCATAACGAGAGACTGTATTTTACTTATATTATTCATGGTAGTAATTTTTGCTGTAAGCCAGTAATAATTACTTATTGCATTTTACCATATTTCACCGTTCAATTCTGTAAAACAATTTCTTTTTTACTACAGGCATCACTCTTTTGAACATGGCAACCCCGACGTATAGTTTTAAATTTCCGCCGGCGCGCGGTCTATTCCGCACGCGGTCGATACAAGCTGACAGGCTAGGTGTCGGTTGTCGGCCGTAATTGCACCCCAGGCCCGGGGCGCTCCATTCAAATATACCGCTTATTAAATTTTGTGCGAAGAAAAAAATGATGTGCGAGGAAAAGTGGGACTGAGGAATTGTCTTGTTTAATGTCGATTTTGGACGGGGAAATGTAAGCGTAACGTATTTGTTTGGTGCACGGAAATATTTTGCTGATGGCGTATGATGTACACCTAATGCCTCATAAATGCCAAATTCAGCTGTTATTGGGCGCCATCAGGCTTAAATTAGCACCAACGTCTCAAAATTTTATACAAACATATCGACTCGGATGCATCATAGACTTCGAACTCTCATCTTACGGATTTCGGTCCCCAGTTATAATGTCTGCCTGAAGAGAGATCTCTATTGTATCCTCTCCCAAAACTACTATTTTTTTAACCACATGACACTCATTTGTTCAATGTATTACCTATTATCGCACGTTCAAAATGCGGAAAACGTCAAAACTTTTGTATAATTCAAAACAATACCTCGCACGTCCGACGCAATAGAGTCGCACCTCCTAAAGAGCCGTTCAACACACGTGTCGTACAACATGTTTACTCTCACATTTCCGCCATTTGGGAGCCGGCGGAGTGACGCGACGCGCCCCTCGTCACCGTCATGTACAGCGAGGTTCCGCATTTTGAACATTTGCGGAAAAATACGTGTTACGCATTGCCGTGACAGTTGGTAAATTGTTGCCAAGTTTTTAAATAGTTTCCCGGGAAAGGTTTGGATTGTGGGTACCTATAATGGGATGGGTGAAACTAGAGTGATTTGCGTTTCGTATTGTTAAGTCTTGCTTAGTTCTTTTTTTGTCATAGGACCTTCATGAGTCGCAAAAATAATGACAAAGACCTATCAAAAAGAGGAATTTTCTGATTTTCGTTAAGGCCGTTCGCACATGGAGCTACTCAAAGAGAACTAGTTACGAACTTAAATTACTAACGAGTTGCTTGAGCGTCACCGCCCATACATTCGCATTGGAGTTCGCACACGACGCGACTAGTTACTGATGTAACTGTTTGAGTAGCTCCATGTGCGAACGGCCAACACATCCACTGTCTTAGGATAACACGAAATTCACACATTTGTTAATTCCAGCAAAATTACCTACTCTTATTAGTCTAACCCCGGCGCCACACATATTACAAATGTTTGAACACATTTATTTGATCACATGTGTAGCACCGGTATTTGCTTATTTGTTCAATAGAACATCCATACAATCAACCATAGATCAAATATGTGTTCAAACATTTGTAATATGTGTGGCGCCGGGGTACCATACGAGTACGTGAAACTAGCTGTTGCCCATGGGCAACGGGAAAGTCATGACTTTATTCATGAAAAATTTGTTTATCGCTGTCCCGCGGACGCTATACAGTTTTCTGGGGTAAGAAGTAGGTATGAACTATCTTGTGTGCTGAGTCCAATAAAATTATAAAATATCTGTGTGCCAGTTTTGATCAAAATATATAACTAAGATATAATAAAAATTCGATTACACATTACTGGAAGCTTTTGTAACCTAAGTAAGCAGCGAAATAGTGTCCATGCATGAGATATTCTTGCTTCATTTTCATTATCGAATGTTGAATATAATTCCACTACTGTTTCAAAAATATAGTATGTCGTCGAAATAAACGTAAATACAGGAACTTAAAAACCGTTGCATCTAAAGTCACAGAACTCAGCTCGCGTGCCTTATAAACAGTTTAATTAACAGATGATCAAACGTATTCATAATCGTTACACTCTCTAGTGGCTCATAATTCTTATTAACGCTTGTATTTATTGTATTTTTACAGCGTTTAATTCATCACTAACGTCCTACCATTAACTTCATTGCCCATAAACGGACCTTATAATTCGTGATAGATGCGGAAACAGATATATATTACCGCTTCGATATCGCACGGAATAATTGGCACGGGTGCCGGGGATAAATAACTCCACGAACAATAAGCACTCGTTATATGTGATTATTGTTGCGGACTTCCTTTTGTTTCGCTTTCGCGCGCGATCGATGGTTGCTATCAATTATAATGTCGTGTTCAATGTGCGGAATGATACTAATATTGTAAATGCGCAAGTTTGTGACTATGTGCGTGCGTGGCGTATGCGTGTGTGTGTGTGTGTGGGGTATGTATTACAATGCCGAAGTACGAAAGACCGAATGTATTAAAACATCGAATGGGTCAAAAGACCGACAGGATTTTTTTCTGAAACCGTTAACTTTTTAAGATTGTTATAAAACTAACCTAACCTAACCTAATGGGTTCTGTATAATGCCGTTTTAATAAATTCTGAAAAGTTTACGGTTTCAGAAAAAAATCGTGTCGGTCTTTTGACCCATTCGATGTTTTAATACATTCGGTCTTTCGTACTTCGGTATTGTAATACATACCCGTGTGTGTATGTGTGTGTGTGTGTTGATGCAATATACTGAAAGATATGGAGATAGCTGGACATTTGGAATAACACAAAAGCCCCTTTTTGTTCCCGATCCATTTAAAACCCAGAATCTTAACCGCTAGGTCTAGAGATATGACATTTTGCACGGGTGTTCGTCGTACGGTGAAGGACTTTAATTCATGAGCCACCATGGAACCATTTCACAGTAAACGTCATAGTGACATCGCATTAATTAACAAGGAAAATCGTAATGACTTTTCCTTTGAAAAGCTTCCATGGTGGCTCATGAATTAAAGTCCTTGACTGTACAACGTAAACGAAGACCAACCACGATTAAACATTTGGAAATTCCCTTGGGAATTCAGTAAAATCTCGGAGTTTCAATGCAATTCAATTCTAATTGTTTACGCGTGCGAAACCACGGGTAAAAACTAGTGTTTAATATACTATGCGGGAATTCATAAGCAGTTTGACTTTTGTGCTGTATGAGAATGATCATGACATCTCTTCCTTCGACGGTGCTGGTTTCATTAAAAATAGATGGATATAAACATAATCAGAGCTGGGTAGTTGAAATTAATGGAAATATCTGCAAATATCTGCATCAAAGATAACGTTGCCGCAGGCTTGCGGATGCACCCTGCTGACATTTTCCATTAAGAGCAGAATCACTTATTAAAGATACTTGGAGCAGGAAGCTATTTGCAAAGTAAAATGTAATAAAATAACATTTCAGTATCAGATTTACGTATGTATACATTTTTTTTATGAATTTTGTGATAGATTTTTTTTATTACCGCGTTTGTTTATCGAATTTTAAGTGTTAGAAATCCATGGTAAAAGGTTACGCATAGGTGCGCCTTTCGGAGGACAATCTGTCAACATTGTAAGAACGTAGGAAACAAAGAGATCTCATTGAGACGTATAAAATTCTCACGGGCATTACAATGTCCAAAACATCAAGGACCTATTTAGGATAAGTGGGAACACACGTTTGAGAGGGCACTCTATGAAACTGACCAAGCAACTACCTAACTGTAAGCAACCCTAGAAAACTCTTCTTACCCAACCGTGTTGTGAGCTTGTGGAATGAACTCCCCGCAACTTGTAATAAGTAATAGCAAGGATGATATAGACTGGATTGGCAGTCGCCATAGTACGGATCGGCCGCGGTTTTTGTAGTTCGATTATTAAATCTAGATGGCGCTGAAATATAGCCAGAGGCTTTGAAGGCAAAACAATAAGACTACAGATATTTCATATCACTGCAAATGTATTATTGTGCAATATTTTTGAAAAATAATACATTTGTAGTAATATGAAACATCTGTAATCTTATTGTTTTGCCTTCAAAGCCTCTGGCTATATTTCAGCGCCATCTAGATTTAATAATCGAACTACAAAAACCGCGGCCGATCCGTACTATGGCGACTGCCAATCCAGTCTATATCATCCTTGGTAATAGTTACAATGTTCCATATAAGTTCATTCTGTAAAAATAAATGCAATGTATTAATGTAAACTATTGTTGGTGAACCTTAATAATTATAATTATCTAGCCTGGATTGATGTCCCACTGCTGGGCAAAGGCCTCCCCCCATGTCCTCCATTTCTCCCGATCCAAAGCAGCCTGAGGCCAGTCGTCGAGAAAAATGTCCAGGTCGTCCCGCCACCGCCGTCTGGGCCTACCCCGTCGTCGCCATCCATCCTGTGGCGCCCACTCAGTGGCATTTTTAGCCCACCGCAGTGGATGCATTCGGCTGACGTGGCCGGCCCAGTCCCACTTCAACCTGGCAGTCTTTGCACCGACATCGACAATGCGTGTTTTAGAACGCAGCACCGTGTTCCGGATTCGGTCAATCCTTCCCACTCCAAGCATGCTGCGCTCCATAGCTCTTTGACAAACCTTCAGTTTGGTTTTCTGGGACTCTGTAAGTGACCATGTTTGGGCACCGTAAGTTAGGACAGGCAGTATACATATATCGACAAGTCTTCGCTTAAGGGCTAAAGGAAGGTCACCCTTCAGTAGCTCCTTCATAGACCAATAGCTCTTCCACGCGTTTTGGATCCGTCTTTCGACTTCTTTGTCCTGCCTGTGGCTGAAAGAGACTAATTGGCCCAAATACAAGTACTCGTCGACATATTGTATAGACTGCCCGTCTACCTCGGCCTTACGTCTCGTGCTGTTGGTCATTACCTTGGTCTTTGACCGATTCATTAAAAAAAAATGGTGTACCTTAATAAAGAAAAAAAAAAGTGCGCCTACAGTAAACTGTTTTAAAAATAGACTGGACATTTATATAAAAAGTCTTAAAACACAAGTAGTGATATGCAAGTATCAGCTCAATGATCTGCTAGTGTATTATTTTAAATATGAATAATAATAATACAAACATGACGTTCGCTCTGACACCGCCATTTATGGATTGCAGACGAAACAAAGAGTTAGAACACTATTGTCTTAGACAAATTAACTTCATGTGACCTGTTGAATATCTCCTTAAAGTTGACGGTAGCGAGAAAAACGCGGTGTAGAAATAAAATAACTGTTTGCCGCATGCGTGTGATGTGTCTACTGCATTTGCTATACGCGAAACGATAGATGATAATTACGTATATTTAGATGCACCTAATATCCAGTTTGTAGACCAAATAAAAAAAGTTGAATGCTATAAATCGCTAAAAACAACTCTCACTTGCTTTTAACTGAACCTTCTCACCCCTTTTTTCGCATTCCCCGCGTAAGCAACCTTCAATATAGCACTCCCTTTTGTTCCAAGCGTCCTTTACAATCAACGGTATCATTAAACTTGTACCGGGTTAAAAGCTGTCGTACATATGTATGCCTTTCGAACGGCTTATTCCAAAGACGAGGTCGCCCTTGCCTCATTGTTCGCCGCTTTGTCTGTCAACCCTCGCACTGTCATGAACGTTTAAATTTTAGATAGCATGCCGCCGTTTTGCTGAGGCTGAGTGGTTGTGCATTATCAGGGTTTCCGTGCTCAGTTATCATCAGGCACGTTGAAGCTCAAGCTAGAGATGTCTAAACACGCACCAATGCGCGACAGTGTTTTGTTCGCGTTATTTTGAGGTTACACGCTTCAGTGAATTTAACAGTGCCAGTATTCTCTTTCAAAATGTCATGTATTGCTGTTATAAATTAGTCAACATATGACATTTTAAACGTAAAACTACCGTTTTAAGACGTGATTAATCCGTATACTTTTTCTATGGTCAATGATATCTTAAGTCGCTACAGTCTTGACAGAGTGGACGTGGTTGCCAGTTGAGACTGGTATTTCATTCTGAACGTTCATTCATTACGGTCCTTTGGTGGTTTCTTCTTGCATTTCACAGTGTAATACTGAAGTCCGGAGTTTGTACTTGGCAATAGAGAAGCCACACTTACATTGGATCCCTTCATGATACCTACTGGAAGAAATTAGTCCGTCCTATTCTAGAAGAGGGTACGACACGGAATCAAGATGTCAATTACATAGTTCATCATCATCATCAGGCTATAACAGTCCACTGCACACAGGCCTTCCCAATAAGCGCCATTGCGCTCTGACCTCGATTCTGCGCATCCAGATAGGTACCACTAGCCTTTTGCAGATCGTCACTCTACCTGGTCGGAAGGCATCCCAGTCGGGTGTGTAATGATAGATATAACAACATTTGATATAACTGTAACATTTGGTATAACGCTACATTTGACATAATTCGATTTACTCGAGAAGTAAACATTCTACGATTCTTTTATAAAATAAACTAATCTAACTTAACCTAATGCATATCAAATAGAATTAATATCAATCCTCCGAAGTTTACTTTTTGAGTAAATCGCATTATATGAAATGTAGCATTATACCAAATGTTACAGTTATATCAAATGTTGTTATATCTATCGAGGCGCACCCGTCCCAGTCGTAGTGTTACACTTGCTGAGACACGGTCTCCACTCAAGAATTTATTTGCTCCAATGGTTGTCACTTCTTCGGCAGATATGACCACTGCCACTGCAACTTGCTAATTCTCTGAGCTATATAGCTCCATTTATGTACTTAAGCTGTAGGTAACTGTAATTTTTAGGTATGTTTTGTATGTATGTGGTTTGCAGGTTTAGCTATTTAGATAGCAAGGGTTTTAAATTCTTTTGATCTTTAATATCAGATCAACGTCAACAGAAACACAATAAAATCTATTGCGACTTTTATCAAAAAAAAGGTCAATTCATTGCGTCCATTGCTCCAGGCTTCACAAATAACAACATGAATAAATTCGCTGTCATCTACTTTCGGTTATACTTAGGGTCAACTTCAACAAATTCAATGAAAAATCAAGATAAAGCTAGCCGTTTTTATTCAAATCTTCATGTCATATTTTTTGCAAAGTCTCATTCGTCCTCGTCAGAGAAAATAAAAAAACGTCTCATTAAAGCGCGCTTAAAAAAATTCTGCGAATTCGTGCGCTAGACGCATTTAAAATTGTTCAAAGTAAATCCCAGTAATATCAACTCGCGCCGCAAAAGAAAAAACTTCGCGAGATACCGTCTCGTAAAGTTACATATTTAAAAAAAATGCCCCGCGGCGTAATGACGCGAGCTGCTAATTTGTGCGGAACCCTTTTCCCGCGTTCCGCGCTATTGAAGTCTCCGCAACTTGAAATTTCCGCACGCCGCACTCTTCCGCTTTAATAAAATGAAAAGTGGCCGTTCCCATGAGTTGCGACGGTGTTGCCATGCCTTTTAATTAGGCCTGCATATTAATGGGATTATAGGACGAGCGGGGGGCTGAAGAATAAACTGAATTAATTTAATGAGGTAGGTTACCGCAGTGTTCGTATACCTACGAGTACTATGAAAATTGTTGGCAACATTTTCGGAGATGGTAAATTTCTTATAAGTTTTAACTTTTATTCTTGTATGCCAGTATAAGTTCTGTTCGAAATTAGAAGATAACTAAGTATGATTTATTTTTAAAGAACTGTTCATGTTCCAAATTTTCATCAGGTTTTCAATAATATTTAGAATGCTTAACGGGAGTTGCTCCAAAATATTAAGTTTGTCCAAAAGTGGGTTATAACAAACATTAGGTTCTTGACAAAATTAGGTTTAATGTTCAATAGGTTTATTTAAAATCCTAATTTAATGGTGGCAGTCTGCTAAAATCGGACGATAATATGCACAAAACTAAACACACCTCTAAACAAACCTCATAAATCTTTCGCATGCTGTTCTCCATAGGTATTATTTCCCCATCCCGCTTCTGTTTACGAAAATCATCCAGCGTAAATAGTGAAAATTTTCAAGTTCCCGTAACGATAGTAATATTTCATCTCGTTGAATAAGGTAGCGGGTAAAACTACGATTTATTACCCGCTTCCCGCGGAGGCTGCAAACGCTGCGCCCCATGCCTACTCCTTTATACGAATTTAAAAACAAAACGTTCTCCTTTCAAACTCTCGCAAGCATTATCTCAATTTTCATAATGCTAATTTAATTAATTCGCAGCAAAAATGCGACACAATTTTTTTCAAAAAAGGAAACACGAGTACCCGAATGGATATCACCGAATGTTGAATTTATTTTATTAAATTCGAACAACGAATTCAGATGGCAACATCACGAACTGAATTTCAATTATAACAAGAGATCGTTGATACCGGAGGCGTGTCTTCCATTGTCTATGGTATTACAACATGGCGGCTTGTACAAGTTAAATCAACAGTGTTGTACAAAAAGACTCGCGGGCCACCGCCGCATTTCTCATGCAGATTGGAAAACTTTCGAATAACCAATTAAATTATAACCGATACCGTTACCGGGCTTGTCTCGCGGACGCGGAGTTTAAAATTCATCCCAGTAATTTGCGTTTGTGCTCTATCGAGTTGGTGACTCGGTTCGATTCGTTTTTATTTTTATGTTGGCATCAGGATGCCTAATGTTATTTAGCATGCGTTCAATGAATGCAGCCACTATAATCAGAATTACGATTTGATTTCTGCCCAACGGTTCATCATAAAAAAAACCTTTAGAAACTAAATAGGATTGAAACATGGCCTCATGTTTTCATTTTACTTAATGACGAAAATATCTGCAGCACAGTAGTCAACTGTCTGTATTGATTTTAAAAATCGCTTTTCATGCCTATTCAATATAAATAAAGTATGGGACATTACCATGTAGCAGCTATACCGTAAATAAACTGAAACATTTAACGGAACCATCGTTCTATAAAAACCAACACACAATGAAGCAACGTTTCCATCTCAAATTAATTCATTCCTTCCATTCCCCTTTCATCCGCGACTCATACAACAGAATCTCACAAACTCGAGCTTATCCGATGTTCAGATATATAGCAATGTGACATATAATTCAGAATTGGCCGCTTCCATAAGCCGAGTTGACGGGAAATCGATCCGAGAAAGGTCAGATATTTCTGTTATGTGACCTGATGTGGATTTGTAACTTTGTTGTAATCAAGATTATTTATCGGAGCGCCAAATAGCCTGTCGCTTTGTTAGCTTTGGCTAGCAGGACAGATAGCACGGATGCCATTTTGTTCGTTTGTTGCGTTGTTGCTTATAGAACAATATTTGTGTCTGAACTCGTCATTCAGTAATGGAGTTTGCAACAAATTGAATGATCGTTCATTGTTGTGGTACATTAAACATTGCACAACGTTTGCCAAGCATAATCTAAGATTTTTTTTAAATGAAAAAGTATCAGGGTACTACTACATATTTAACGTGTGCAAGCTATTAATCTTTTCGGAAAGCGCTGCGAGTTACTTGTACTACAAATTTATAAAAATGGTACCTATACCTATATGTGATATTGTACTGTACAAACTATTGAATCAGTAAGAAAACTATATATCCGATTGCACAAGAAAATTAGATTGTCGATAAACGACAAGAATACCAACTGAGCGTTTTTATTCATCCGCCCCGAATATACCCGTTTCGCCCAATGTATTGTATCTGTACAACAATAGCCTTTATATGCACATTGTAGCCTCTAATTTGCTGTAAATCTATTCCAATTACATGTCGTTTACATTGATTTGATAGTGGTATAAGCGTATTTCGTATAAACCCGTCGTTCCATCCGATTGGAGCTCGCGAAGTATTTCTATCATGGGTTATTTTAGTATCCTAGTATTATAGTAGGAGAGCTGATTGAAATTTTTGGGGAGGAATTTGAGGAACTCTGAAAACTTGTCTAATGCTTCTCCTATAACACCCAAGCACAGAATCACAGACCTGGCTGACGCACAGCGGGACTAAATCAACCTTAATTTTTTTTTAATTGGCAGTTCGATTGTCCATCCGGAATTATTTGTATTTTATTTGAAATATTTATTTTTAATTATAAATAATATTCTCTTAAAATGTCAGCGTACCTCGAAAGAATTTTTTTTTTGCAAAATTGTTTTGCAAGCTTCTGGCAAAGTTTAAGTCCCGACTAAATAATCTGGCTTATTTATTTTCTCATTCTTTAAATGTCAAGTTTAAAGTAGGTATAAAATTTTCGAAATGTCTCAATGACATTTTCTTCAAAAAAAAATGTATCTGTAAAAATATGAGGGATGATTTAGCCTCCGTCCCGCCACCTGTGAGCCAGGTCTGTGGTTCTGTGCTTAGGTATCATAGGGAAAGCATTACACAAGTTTTCAGCGTGCCTCAAATGCCTGCTCAAAAACGTCCATCAGCTCTCGGACTATTCGTTTTGCTTATCATTTTACGTAGGTATATTTATTTGTATCGGAAAATCATCCGAAATTTGATTAATTTGTCCAGAAGTTCTAGTACATCCTGGAACTGTGAGCTGCCAGATGTTGATCAGTAGCTTTGTGATACTGAAAGGAGTGTCGTAAGCGGACACAAATTTGTCGTAAGCGACAAGAGCAGCGGTTTTCTCGTAACTTGGACGCGGTAAACTTTTGTGTTTATTAATTAGTTGTGTGTTTATGTTTAGTCTATAAGTTGTTATGTTTTGTAACTTTTAGTATGATAAATAAAGATTTATTATTATTATTATGTTGGTACGGATTTCCGATCACGGGCCCATGGGGACCCGGTCATTTGAAAGGCATTCATGGGGCCGAAGCCAACATGAAGAGGCCTTTGGTACCATATAATATAAATGAGATGGGCGCAACTATGGAGGTCTATCCCCTAATACACCATGAGGATGTGCTAGCGGAAAGTCCTCCACTGTTGCCAATCTATTGCCAGGTAGGAATCGACATGGAATTGGCTATGGGGTTGGGATGTTGTGGACAGGATTACCGGGCTATGGAGTGAGATAACGGACACCTACCATTTCAATATCTCATAAACTGAACTTTTGGTAGGCGGTGACTCGCCATTCACTAAATGGGCCCCTCAAACTATTGCCCACTCGGGGCAACGAGGCGGCAACATTGGTGTAAACGGCTAAGGATAGAGAGGTGTTCCTGGACTTTAAACTTCAAAATGCCAACTCGCCACTTACGGAAACACATCCATCCTTCGAGCATTTAGCTCTTGCGCTCCACTCTAGGCGGCCACCAAAGGCAAACTAGAGGCGGGGTGGGTGTGTAACTGTGTGTGAGTGTGTGTGTAGGCGCATGTGTGTATGTGTACCCCTGGAGGTCTCGGGTTCGTGGTGTCGCTACGCACCAACAGCTCGCCACAAGCCGCCCTGCGATGACTGACTGCACTGGTGACACAACACCAGCGGGCGATGAGGTCGTCACATCCCTACGCCTTTTGACTGACTGCGCCGGTGACAGACACCACAACACCAGCGGGCGATTGGCACCCTTTGGGTACGGAACCATGAAAAGGGCTAGCTCTCTATCCCGTAAGAATTTAAAAAAAATCCCTCAGTGCACCTGTATGGTCCTTAAGAAATACGTCTGTCTTTCAAGTTTCTAGCTCTTGTATACTTCGTTTTTATTATTATTATTATTAATTATTGTTACGTCTGTGTATAAACACACGACATGAAATAAATATTCCTCATGTTTTACTGTAAGTCGGTAGTCATAAGGAGATAAAATATAAGCTGTTGCATTATAGGTACAACATATATTAAAATTAATTCAAAATATTTTAACAGATCGTGGAAAAGTTGCAGTCTAATGTTTAACGACCAAACCAAACCAAACGCATGTGTATGGGCTGACCTGTCTGGCTGTATATTATACAGTATATTATGTTACACACTACACAGAGCCAAAATCTAGTATAATACTATAAATTGTAGTACGGTTGGCAACTCACACCATTACACTTATTAAAACGCACACAATATACTTTATTTTATGAAATAGCTTCGTATTCAATCGCATCCAATCACAAATCGTAATCCATACTTAGACCGCATAACACCCAAGACTATACGACAAATATACGTCACATATATCGCATATATGTTGTTTAATAGCTTTTCTTCGTCGGTAATGGCGGAGCTTGATACGCCTTTTCTATGTCGTAATTTTTCATGTCATCGGCCCATTCCGGTGACGATATGCCTTCACTTTTTCGTTCAGAATCTAATATAATGAGTTTGATCGTTTGTTTCTTTCTTTCCATTCTTTTTTATGTATTTATTTCCTACTACCCTACCGAGGCTAATCGCGCCTACACATCTGAGAATAAAATCTTCAATAAAATAAAATAAAAATAAAAAAAATTCTGGGACTAAACATAATTTCCAAAAATGACAACGTGTCTTCGTTTACATTGCATTAAAAACATTTGTGCCGAATGTCACGTTTCTAAACTTATCTGGTGAGGTTTAGAGGTTAAATCCAGATCCCTTGGAAATATCGGAATTAAAGTTTACCTGTTATTTCTAAGACCAGAGGCCGTATTGACTAACGCTTCTGTCACTTGCCTTCGCTTTCACCGTCTCTTTCTGTCATCATTTTATACCGTTTGACAGCGTCAGAAGCGTTAGACAATAAGCCTGCTGGCTATCGACGTAACTTTTATAATAATAATAACTAACTAACCGTAACTCCGCCATTTTGAAAATCCATGAGCTGAATAGACAAATCGACGCTTCGCGCTCGCTCGGTCAATTAGAATGATTAGTAAGATTTCCTTGCTAGATAAGATAGAGGATAGAGCCCTGTGACAAACGGACGGACCGGCTGACAGGCAGACGGACGAACGGACAGACAGCGGAGTCTCAGTAATAGGGTCCGATTGGCACCCTTTGGGTACGGAACCATGAAAAGGGCTAGCTCTCTATCCCGTAAGAATTTAAAAAAAATCCCTCAGTGCACCTGTATGGTCCTTAAGAAATACGTCTGTCTTTCAAGTTTCTAGCTCTTGTATACTTCGTTTTTTTTAGCATTAGATTAGAAACAAGGTTAACAATTTTGACGAGTCTTTTTATTGAAAAACGCTTTAAAAAAATAGTAACTATTACCACAGAATAAGTAATAGTACTAACGTACAGAAGGATCACTCTCGAACAAAAGTCAGCTTTAGGTATAAAAACTTGTCTATTCTTACTGCTTGCATGCGATATTGAAACTTATCGTGTGATCCGAGCGTTCATATTCCGTTGGGCACCGCTGATCCGAAACCAAGGGCACAGGGTTCCGACTCGCCGATGTTTGGTAGGTATAAAAATCAAGAAAGATAACAGTGTGTATTAATTCAGTAAACCACCTTTAGTAAGTAAGTAAGTTATTTATAAGATCGTTTAGAAGACATTGTATGTTGCAAAAATCACAAAAAAAAAAGATTCTTAATTACGCGCGACGCGGCTAGCGTGCGAACTGAAGGCCAATTGGGAATGTCTAAAAAAAATTACCAGTGGTTTTTATATTTTTTTTGTATAGAAAAGTCAATTATAAGAAACTAATTTCAATATTTTGTCATTTAGTTCTCTACTTTTTTCAAAATTAATTATTGAAACTATTTTAGTTGATGACGTCAGATTATAATTGAGGGCTCCCACAATGCCAAAATTATAAATCTATCTAAATGCGTACGATAAGGCAACCCCTTTAATTATTTTTTGCGTAGTGGTACACTATACACTGTGTCACTTTACTGGCACTGACAAAGTGCTAGATGTCAGACAGCGGGTCCAAATCAAACTCCGTAGTATAATCCACGCGTAAATTGTGAAGAATTTTAACCACACAGAATAAAGTACGACTGGAACCGGTCACGCAATTTACACCAATGTCAAATGAAGGTCATTGCTTATTTGTTATATAATAAATTCATTACATAATATTAAAATTAAATAACTACATAAAACGATTTAAAAAGCATTCATCTCGAAATGGTTTTCGATTTTCTATACATTGCAAAAAAATAGACATCCCCAATTGACAACCTACTGCCATACTCCGCCCGGGCGGAGCGCCGGCCGAACATACCTAAACTGCGGAGTGAACCCCCCCTGCTATTACTTATGAAACCAAAAGAGTGTAAATGACCATATTTGCTTTCAAATTGTTACATATTAGCTGTGACTTATTTTTCAAAAGTGTTTTTCAATAAAAAGACACGTCAAGATCGCATACCTTTTTTATAACGCTAAAAAAACGAAGTATAGTTCAAGGTGAGCGTTTGTCAAAGAGCAAAGATTGCCGATGGCCACTGGTAAAATATACTTATTGAACTAAGGATTCCCAAACTGTGTCGCGAAACAGTACACTTGGCTCATAATGCATGTATGTCCTCCACTACTTGAAGGCTTCGTTCAGTCCAAACCGACTGTCAGCCGCGGAAAGTGAGCGCGCGTTACGCAGTTCATTGTATTTCCATACATATTCACGTTTGTGAACACCGAACCGACAATACGCTATTACATTTTTTCATATTAAACAATGGGGCTCAGTGAGCCTGCTCACATTCCGCGGCTGACAGTCGGTTTGGTCTGAACGCAGCCTAATAAAAGCTCGTATCTCAAATCAATATGTAAACCAAACTTTTTTTTTTTATACTATATAGGCTTGCGTTTGGCCACAATCACGCCTGATGGAAAGCGAAGATGAGGCCTACGATGGAGCACGCTTGCCTAGTAAATGCTCATTCACCCTAGACTTGAAAGCGGCCAAATTGTAGTGTTCAGGGAACACAGTCGCAGGCAGGGAATTCCACTCCTTAGCTGTGCGGTTGATGAAGGAAGAGCGAAAACGCTTTGTGCGGAATTTGGGAATACTGACAACGTACTGAACTTTGATACACACTTAGTAAAGTTCTTTTGGCCAGATTATCGATTGTGAGATGAGAATTTTTTTCAAAGTAGGAACGATGTGTAAAACGAACAAACCACAGGTAAGGTAAACGTCCCTATGCTCCACACTGACTCATTACATGGCACCTTCAATCTTAATGTAATATTAAGAGAGGTGACAGATGGGTGTCATCTAATGGGCCTCGACATGTAAAGAGTCGCGGTATACAAATATTGGGAATCTCGGTACTGAGCAATGTTTCGCTTAGCTTTCGATATCACGTAGCTTTATAGCTGTGTGAACAAATAAATACCTATGTGTGCGTGCGTCACGTAACACATAAAAAGACATCGACCATCAGTTGGTCGTTTGAGCTATCCTCGGTCGTAGGGCTGTCTCTTGATTCTTTTTTACTTATTATTTCCGGAAATTTTTATTAAATAACATTTTAACAACTAAGTAGCGTATCGTCACTTTTGAAAAAAAAAGCTGTTACCTGGCTGGTACTTATGTCAAAATATAATCTTAATATCACAAGAGAACTTTATTCAAATTCCTTCAAAATGCAGTATCATTTACATCTTTTTATTAAAGTAGCTTAACGAAGTTGTAAAAACAGACTCATAAATACCAATATGTATACAATTTACGACAATTCGAATTTGGTCCCTATCAAAAACAAGTGTACGGGTCAAATCTTGCAAGTCTAATTTGACCAACTGCTGTCGTTTTGACTTGAAATTGGCCATGCATACGTATGTAGATTGAATGCCAAACTAAATATAGTCAACAATAAGTACGGAAAGCAAAAAAAGTTTCTTTTTACGTTACGTTAATTTTTAAGTACCAATTTTTTTAAACCGTTTTAGAGCTAATTTGTGAGCATATCCTATTCTACTTCCCCAATACTTGTTTCGCACTTCAAAATAAGTAACCCGCCATTATCTGGTGGCGGCCATCTTGGAGTTACAATACTACCTATAAATGCATATAGATAAAATTATTGGCATCTGAACTATTGGTATACATGTTATAACGAATTTAGAATGGGGTCAAATTTCAATTATAATTTGAACCACTCAATATCGTAATAAAGTAAGCTAAATATTAATACCGATATAAAAACTCGGGAACAGAATTTCGTCGGTGACTTTGAGGAATCGCATCAGCCCTGCCAGCCATGATATATGCCGGCATAAATCTGCCGTCTGCTGACCACACTGTCTCTTTATTTTGCCCCGGCTTATGGAATAATAACGCGCCATATTTCACACTGCGCACTGGTCGGTTCTTTTATTTAAATATGGAATGGCATTCTTTTTAACCCATAGAGCATAGACAAGGGAAGCACAAACTTAAATATTGAGCGAGTTTTTCAAATTTGGAATGGCTTTATTTAAACACAAAGTATAATCGTGGACAAATAAAGGTACGTACTTAAATATTCGAGAAAGATTATGATAGCGATCCAGGCGAACCTAGAACATACACTAAGTGCTACCACCTGAAACACTACTTTAAAAACATTTAGTTGAGTAAACATATTATCACAAAACCATCGAAATGTACGTATATATATCTCACAGTCAAAACTCATAACCGGTCAAAACCACTTTTGACTGAAAAAACCTAGGTAGGTTTAGGTTATGTTAAGTTTGCATCGGCCCAAAATGGCCAAAAGCACACAGAAGAAGAAGCTCCGTCGATACTGTTTCTGTGTCAATTTAAATTGGGAATTTTGTACTCACAAAACACGTAAACATTACAACTTATTTTTTTTTTTATAACACTATTGTTGTTATGTATTATAACACTAACTGAAGGCATCGGTAAAAACTCAAAACCACTTTTGCCTGATTTTTGCAGTCAAAAGTGGTTTTGTGACATGATTTGCTATTGTATAAAATTTTAATAATAATATTTAATTCGGATATTTTCCATAATTATGTTTAATTTATTTTATTTTATTGTATTACGATTATGTTGTTTTTAGGCTAAAGTACCATATACTGCATGCCAGGGTAGGTTGTGATGATGAGCAATTTATAAAGTTCCGTACCTAAACGGTAAAAACGGGACCCTATTACGGAGACTTCGCTGTCCGACCGTCTGTCCGACTGTCACCAGGCTGAATCTCATCTCATGAACCGTGATAGCTAGACAGTTGAAATTTTCACAGATGATGTAGGTATTTCGGTTGCCGCTATAACAAAAAAAACTGAAAAACAGAACAAAATTAATATATAAAGGTGGCTCCCATACAACAAACGTGATTTTTTTCGCCGTTTTTATAGATAATGGTACGGAATCCTTCGTGCGCTAGTCCGACTCGCACTTGGCCGGTTTTACAAAATACAAAAATACAAAATAATTTATTTGACAAAATGCAACATTTAAAATAACATAGATATCCATCAGACACCAAACTAGGCTAAGCCTGTATTTTGGTCATCTGCGAGTGCGGTTAACAAAACAATGAAATGATTTTATCTTAAAAACTATGAATATTTATCTGTTATAGTACACTAAAAACGAGCAATTACATGTGTGTGTATGTGTGTGTTTGTTTGTGTGTGTGTGTGTGTGTGTGTGTGTGTGTGTGTGTGTGTGTGTTTGTTTGTTTGTGTGTGTGTGAGTGTGCATTGCTTTTGATTACAGGTTGGGATTTATTAGCAGTGTAGGAAGGTCTCTTTTGTTGATGGTTGGATGTGAAAGGCACCGGGCCGATCATTCGGCTGAAGTGATTTTGTATTTTAAGATATTTGCGCCTACTCACTTCCTTGCAATAAACGATTAAATAGATAGAATACATTTGACCATTTGTTCTCTTTCTCCCACAGAGTCTAGAAGAGAGAGAGAAACGGCACTCGAGCCATAGAGAGCAGCTGGCGCGCGAGCAGCGCTACCTGAGGCGGCGGCTCGCGCAGCTGCGCGCGGCTCCGCGCACGGACGCGTGCCTCGCGCCCAGCGTGCACGCGCACGCGCACGCCACGCGCGCCGACTCCTGCTCCTCGCTCGAGAGCTCGTCCGGCGTCTCCACGGCGGAGCGGTCGCCCTCCAGTGTCTCGGAAAGCGGTGAGTCCTATCTCTCTCTCACTCTACATATAGCCTAGGATCCGCGTATACAACGACCTTCACCGAACTGGTTAATGGATGAAAAGTATTTTACATGAAACTAGCTGTTGCCCGCGACTCCGTCCGCGAAGAATGGGGGGGCGGGCATAAAAAATAGCCTGCGACCTATTCTCAGACCTACCGAGTGTAGAGAAAAAAGTTTAATAAAAATCGGCCAAGCCGTTTCGGAGTAGTTCGGCAACAAACACCGTGACACGAACACGAACGTGACGTGAACATAAAACTGGCACAAGGTTAATGTCCAAAGGTAAATTTGAAATACCCAGGGTACAAAATTACTATGGAGATAGAACGTTAAAAAAACGAGTTCCGTATTTACTCAATAGTTTACCCGAGGACATAAGACGTGAGCCTTCTCTTGCTAAATTTAAGAGTTTATTAAAAAAACACTTGCTAAATACGTTGTAACCATTTACGTAAATTAATTGTATTATAAGTATAATCTAATTTAATAATTTATAAGCTATGTTTATATAAAGCGAGCTACCTGCAGTCAAACTGCGTAAGCAGTTTTGCGGGGCATGGTTTAAATGAAAGTGTAACTTTTTATGAATAAATATATTTCATACACACATACATACGAGATTTTTATATATTAGATTAAATATGTTGATAAATATATTGCAAGTGGGTTGAGTAAAAAAAAATTCAGTCCAGAATATGATTAATTTTTTTTTTTAAACATTTTACCGTTCCGGTTAATTTTATACAAATGGACGTACCAATCAAAAGTATAAAGCCTATAGAATGTGCAAACGTTAGGTTGCATACCAGACCAGTGCAAATATCGATTTACCTAATTAACTTTCAAACCACTATAACTTAAAAAACAGAATAAAATAAACATTTAAGGGGGCTCCCATACAACAAACGTGACTTTTCTGGTCGTTTTTATAGATAATGGGACGGAACCCTTCGTGCGCGAGTCCGACTCGCACTTGGGCGGTTTTTTCTTATTTACTTAATCGTATGGCATAATCATAATTATCTGCAGGCAACATTATTAACAGGTTTATTCTTAACAGTGGCTAGGAATGTTAAAAATGTAGAAATCTATTATATGAGTAAATAAACTAAAAAAAAAAAGAGTAAAACACTTAATTGCGAAACTATGCAGATGCATCATGCGTTATATCTTTTACTAACAAATAATTATCAAACTATAGGCGAGAACTTCCTAGCTGAGCGAAGGCTCTATAGATAAATTAATTCCCCCTTAAATCCCCCACTTGCCTAAACAAATTAATATTTCTCAAAAAGCATTCCTATTCTTCGCGTAGATAAAAGCAAGGACCTCGTGTCTTTGGCCCATCTAGCGACTCACCCAAAAAAAAAAAGAAGCGGAAAAATGGTAACATTGATTTAAGAAGAAAATACGTTGAACATTTATTTTACCCATATTGTTAATTATATCGGCCCCGAGAACATCCCCGTCACATGTCATGCTCCGCACATGCGATTAAGTTAATGCGATTTTGCGATCGCCAGCCGCGGGGTGTGCGCTCGCGCTAATTAATGCAATGAAACTGCAACAGAACCGTAACGACTTTAACCTACAAACGTAAGGTTGGAATTGGAACCCGTGCGATGGAGTTTGAATTTCGAATTCATTTCAGTTTTAAAATGATTAACGAGCGTTCCGGAAGTTAGTTGAGATTTTTTGGAATAATGCTTCGTTCGAGAAATATATTGTACGGAGAGCTGTTGATATTTTACGAGTATCCTCTAATATATAAATGAGAAAGTTTGTGCAGATGTTTGGTTGTTTGGATGTTTAAATCTTTGTTATTCAGTCACGCAAAAGCGGCTGAACGAATTTAGATGTAAGAAGAATCCGGCAAGAAACTCGGAAAGGTACCTAAAACTCTCGCTTCTCTCGCTCTCCTAATGTAATTAATTAGCCTGGAGAAGTATCCCACTGCTGGGCAAAGGCCTCCCCCATTTTCTCCATTCATCCCAATTTTGAGCGGTGTCCTTCCAGTTTCTACTGTACACGACTAGATCGTCCCGCCAACGCCTCCTAGGGCTACCTCGTCGCCGCCATCCATCTTGTGGTATCCAGTCTGTGGTTATTTTAGGCCACCGATTCGGATCCATGCGGCTAACGTGGCCTGTCCAGTCCCACTTCAGCTTGGCAGCCTTGACACCCACATCAATGTTACGTGTTTTTGAGCGCAGCGTTGTGTTTCGGATCTGGTCAACCCAATAGGGATGTTGACACCACCAATCAACTGACGTTCTTTTTATAAGCTGTCAAAACACAATCTCCCATAGAGTTTGAATGACAATAGCGACATATGACTTCATTGTTCGCATATTCAATCAACTAACTATTTATTTGTTTTAAAGCAAAAAAAAATCTAATTTTGCATTTAATCGAAAATTAATCTGGCTTGCTGAAATAAAGCGTTTTTTACTGGAGTCGTGTCTTCAAATTATTTTTTAATGGTGTCAACATCCATATTCACCTCCTCCTAACGGCCCGGCCACGACTTCGCGCGTTTGGCGGCGCGGCAAGCGTATTATCAGTTCATTGCGTGTGCCGCTAGGTAACCACTGTACGGCGAGCGTCTCGGCCGCGCAATGAGCACAGAAAACGCTTGCCGCGCTGCCAAACGCGCGAAGTCGTGGCCGGGCGGTAATGCCTAAAGAAAATGTTCTCTCCACGGCATTGTGGTGTAGCCAGTGGGCAGCTCTCGAGTTCCGTTTTCACGAAACCCAAGTGAGATGCAAATGTTTTTTTACGAGCGCATCTCCATACAAACGAGCGAGCCGAGCGACATTATCATAAATACCGCGTTGTTTGTCTTTTTAACCGACATAAAAAGAGAAGTTCTCAATTCGGGTGTATGGTATTTATTTATAGGTTTTGTCCGCGGCGTCGTCCGCGCAGAGTTCAAATCTATGGTGGAATTCTTCATCTTTTTCCTTCATCATCATCATTTCAACCGAAAGACGTCCACTGCTGAACAGAGGCCTCCCCCAAGGCTCGCCAAACAGATCGGTCCCGTGCCATCGGCATCCAACGCGATCCCGCAACCTTAACCAGGTCGTCGCTCCATATTTTTGGAGGCCTACCTGAACTGCTAATTTTTCATTGATTGAAGCAATGACTCACACGAAAGTACCGAATATTCACAACTTTCAGTGACACTGCTGGCATACGTAATACTTTATTTTTAATTTTGAGATTAAAGAAGTTTCACTTTTATAATTTCAAAAATGGCGAACTTTCCATATAAAATTCCACCCCTTTTGACCCGTTCAGGGGATGATTTTCAGGACAATAACTATCCTAGGTCTTTCCTATGGTCTTAAACTACCTCCATATCAAATTTAGCCACTGGGCTATCCGATCGTCTGTAAAAACTTAATCATTTAAGTAGATTTAAATTTCTTCACCGTTTCATACTAACCTATTCAGAGCTAATATATTCTAATTCAAACAGCAGCCAACTGCCCCGACGATATCGTCATAAAGACGCATTGAGGCATCTAATCCCCACTATTTACCCGCCCAATAAACCACTTGTTTAGCATAATAATAACTCCAATACAATGACTATTTTTTTCCAACAATGCTACACAAGCTCCGTCCAAAAAAGGCGTAAGTGCTGGCGCTGTATGTGCCACTTACGCCTTTCTCAATCCGAGGGCAATTTATGAGCGTCTCAGATATTTAAATTGCTAAAGTTAATGCATAAATAAAAGGTAACAATATAGGCCCGGCTTCGTTAAGGCTAAGCTCTTTACAATGCGGTGTTCTTTTCGGCTAAGTTCGGCGAAGTTTGAGATACGACTTTTATCGCCGAGTTTTTCGGCTTTTGTTCGCCGAATCGACTATGGCCGTTATGAATTATGAGAGCGACGATATTGTGGGGCGAAGTTCGGGGCGTTTTAACTGCATTGCAAGAATGTCATTAGTTGACGAAATATTGGCGAAGATGGCGCCTATGGACATATTGGGCTACCAATTTATTTATTAGAAAATGACGATGTAAAATATCTGTGGGTGATTTTTAGGGTTCCGTACCCAAAGGGTAAAAACGGGACCCTATTACTGAGACTCCGCTGTCCGGCCGTCTGTTTGTCTGTCTGTCTATCTGTGCGTCTGTCACCAGGCTGTAGCTCATGAACCGTGATAGCTAGACAGTTGAAATTTTCACAGATGATGTATTTCTGTTCCCGCTATAACAGCAAATACTAAATAGCAGAATAAAATAAATATTTAAGGGGGCTCCCATACAACAAACGTGATTTATTTTCTCGTTTTTGCTCGATATTGATAACGGCAATAATAGCAGAAAAAAAAATTAAAATAAAACAAATATTTAAGGGGGCTTCCGTACAACAGACATGATTTTTTTGCCGTTTTTATAGATAAAGATACGGAACCCATCGTGCGCGAGTCCGACTCGCACTTGGCCGGTCTTATTACATAAACGTGGCTATCGTAAGATCGCGGGTGAGCAAAGTAATTGTTTCAGTTCATATTACATCTACTCAATATGTTATGAGAATCTATCCTGGTACAGCACTACCCGAACGGAGCAGACTTTTGAAAGGCATCTAGTAAAGTCAAAGCGTTCTGCATTACGTATTCGGCTAAGCTGTTCGGCACTCGGCGGTCGCCTAAACTGCTCGGCGAATCGACAGTGACGTCTAATGTTTAGGCTGAATTTACATAAACGCTGGCGAACGACGTGATTTCGTGTGTGAAACAGATAATCGCTTTCTGATAGTTTAAGCCCTTAGTACTTATGTACGTGAGATAGTTAGACACGAAATATATCAGCCACCGTACGACCAGAGGCCGTATTGCCTAACGCTTCTGACGTTTGCCTTCGCTTTTACCATCTCTTTCTGTCATCATCTTATACCGTTTGACAGAAAGAAATAGTGATTGCGAAGGCAAGCGTCAGAAGCGTTAGACAATAAGCCTGCTGGCTATCGACGTAACTTTTATAATAATAATAACTAACTAACCGTAACTCCGCCATTTTGAAAATCCATGAGCTGAATAGACAAATCGACGCTTCGCGCTCGCTCGGTCAATCAGTATGATTAGTAAGATTTCCTTGCTAGATAAGATAGAGGATAGAGCCCTGTGACAAACGGACGGACCGACTGACAGGCAGACGGACGAACGGACAGACAGCGGAGTAAGAAATAGTGATTGCGAAGGCAAGCGTTAGACAATAAGAATGCGGTAGCCTACTGGTTAGAGAACCTGACTATGAAGCTTGAGGTCCCGGGTTCGGTTCCCAGTCGGGGCAGATATTTGTGTTTAAAATGCGAATATTTGTGCTTGAGTCTTGGATGTATAATATCAAGGATGATATAGACTGGATTGGCAGTCGCCATAGTGCGGATCGGCCGCGGTTTTTGTAGTTCGATTATTAAATCTAGATGGCGCTGAAATATAGCCAGAGGCTTTGAAGGCAAAACAATAAGACTACAGATATTTCATACCACTGCAAATGTATTATTTTATTATGCAATATTTTTGAAAAATAATACATTTGTAATAATATGAAACATCTGCAGTCTTATTGTTTTGCCTTCAAAGCCTCTGGCTATATTTCAGCGCCATCTAGATTTAATAATCGAACTACAAAAACCGCGGCCGATCCGTACTATGGCGACTGCCAATCCAGTCTATATCATCCTTGATAATATGTAGTTAAATATGTGTTTATCTATATAAGTATGTTTATCCGTTATCTAGTAGCCATAACACATACTTTGCTTAGTTTGGGACTATATATGTCAATTGATGTCGATCGTCCCATGATTATATATTTATTTAACGTGAAATTTGGTACCGATATGTACATGAGCTAGGAAGCCGTGGCGGGCAGTTTGCTCCAGAGCCTCTAAAGCCGAGGGTCGTGGGTTCAAACTCGGACTCGCACTTACGATGAAGGAAAACATCATGAGAAAACCTGTATACACCTGCGAAAAATTAAATGGTGTATGTGAAGTTTCCAATTTGCACTGGGCCCGGGTGGGAACTGCAGCCCAAGCCCTCTCATTCAGAGCAAAGGCCTGTGCCCTGCAGTGGGATGTGTATAAGCTGAGATGTGTACAGTCAGCTAAAAATAAATAAATAATAAATAAATAAATATCACGGGACAATTCACACCAATTGACATAGTCCCAAAGTAAGCTAAGCAATGCTTGTGTTATGGGTACTAAGCAACGGATAAACATACTTATATAGATAGATACATACTTAAATACATATTAAACACCCAAGACCCGAGAACAAACATTCGTATTTTTCATACAAATATCTGCCCCGACATGGGAATCGAACCCGGGACCTCAAGCTTCGTAGTCAGGTTCTCTAACCACTAGGCCATCTGGTCGTCTACAAAAAAGAAAAAAGTCAAAAAGCATGTATTGTATTTATTCTGTTAGCCCAGCTATAGTTGTTTGCCGTGTATCACGTAGCGGTGCTACGAATTGCTACGGCGTAGCGTTCATTAGTGCTACGTACGGGTGCAGGCGTCAGGCATGAGCTACGAATCCGCATCCAGTTATACCTTCAGTTTGAGATAAGCATAGTTACGTGGTTTAAGCTTCTAGTTGTTATGTCATCATCATCATCCTGTATACGTCCCTCTGCAGGGCACAGGCCTCCTCTCAGAATGAGAGGGCTTGGGCCGTAGTTCCCATGCGGGCCCAGTGCGAATTGGGAACTTCACATTGCACCATTGAATTTCTTCTCAGGTGTATGCAGGTTTCCTCACGATGTTTTCCTTCACCGTAAAGCTCATGGTAAATTTCAAATGTAATTTTGCACGCACATAAATTCCGAAAGCCTCAAAGCCTACGACGACCTTTTATCTGACTTACCAAATGTAGAGATTTTCCAAACCGTTTCGGAGGAGTTCGATAACAAACACCGTGACACGAGATTTTTATATATTAGAAGATTAGACTAGGTGCTGCCCGCGGCTTTATTAGTTTATCTTATCTCTTAGATTTTGTACAATTATAAGATTTTTCTAACAGTATATATGTCAGTTGATAGCTCATATTGTCAGGAATTTAGACATGGTAGCACAGCAGCTAGCATTGCTTAGAGCCCTGTATTTTATTTTGATACACATTTGTAAATATTATTTTTGTTAAAAATTTCATTTTTAAAGCAAGCCTTTTAGCGGACTGTCCTTTTTGTTGACTGTACTTGCATTGTCATCCAACCTACATAAGTGTACCAAATTTGAAGTGAATCCGACCACTAGAAGTGGGTTAAATTCGACTTCCAAGACTTGACCCATACATACATAGGTGCCTAGATACAGAGCAAGTTAATAAAAAGCTTTTAAAAACTGTTCGGTACGGGCCTTGGTATCTATCATATTTTTTGGCATTATCCCGACGAGAGAGCGGTCAAGCGTGAACCTGTCCCCAGGACCCAGATCCAGCATATGTTAGCGGCTAAGTTACGCGTTGACCTGGATAGGCCACCCATGCGGCAAAGATTTATCGATCCTGCATTTAAACGGAAGATTTATGCTTTACTCCGGGTTATGCCAACCGTTCTAGCTGAGGAAATGGACTATATCTGATAGATATTATTACCGGGACTTTGCCGTGACAATTTATTGCTAAAATTACCTTGGCGTTTTGACCACTTTGCAGCGACCGTGGTCATGAGTAGGTGGAAGGACACGTATTGAAGGGGACAGTTCAAATTTAGGATGTTTCCTATTATAGGAAGCGTTTATTATTTAAACTATTGAAATGAAATACATGCAATTATTGTCATTAATCAATTCTTAGTTGTTTATTTTCGCATCATTTAAAAAATGTGTATTTTCCCTTTATAAATGGACTTTTATTTTGAATTTTCCCTTACATGCCACCTCTCCGCTAAACTCCAATATGAGTGAAAATCGGGACAGTTTATATTATAACAATATATGGGCTGTATCCGACTTGAATACATACGGACACGAATCCCCTTGTTACTAACTAATAAACTTATTTTCCTTAATTTTAATAGTCCTACTAATTCTACTGTAAAAAAAAACTTAAAACTATGCGGAATCCCAACCCCCACACTGCGTACTATTTACATAGAATCAGGGGCTCTGCTAACACTAAGTTTTTGTAGACACGACTTGTAGGGTTTATTTTGATATAACCAACCTAATTTGCACGGAGCCATCGGTGCGCGAGTTTGACTCGCACTTGGCCGGTTTTCTTTCCAATTGAGACAATGAAGCGAAATTACTTTCTTGGCATTAAGAGAGCATTACGTTGCCTTTGTCTTAGTACTAGCTTTAATATACTTTTATTTCGATAAAAAGGCGTTAGTATAAAGAGAACCGTCTTAATTAGTTTTTCAAGGACGGCGTGAGGTCAGATGAATGAGGGACGAGATTTCAAGATGTTTTGTTTCAGTATTTTGAAATCCTTTGAAATTCCCCGTGTGGTGTCGGGCTTAGAATTACACCTCTCCATTTCTTCCTTGGATGTCGTATGAAGCGACTAAGGAAATAGGTTAAGGCATATTATTGTAGGCGATAGGCTAGCAACCTGTCAATATTATACCACTTTAACAAGTTAGCAAGTTCCAATGACTGACACTTTAAATCCCTTGTGGACCAGCCCTACCGTCTACCGTGAGACATACGGTGCCGAAACATGGACACTCACTGCAGGGCTGGTCCACAAATTAACCTATTATTGTCAGAAAATTCCAAGTTGATATTGAATATTGGCACCAAGCGCTGAATTACGGTTGTACAGTCAACCAATTTGATTCTTAGGCCACTATAGAACCATATCAAAATTAATCAATTTGTTTATCTTCTTTGACAGTGATTATTGGGTATATTATATTATTACGTATGTCATGATGACAAAATCGATCTTTGCGAACGTGTGTCAACGATATTGAATAGGAAAGGAGTTCGCTTGTGTAACTTGAATTGTCACTGGTCGTGTGTCAAAACTTCTTTTTAGGGTTCCGTAGTCAACTAGGAACCCTTATAGTTTCGCCATGTCTGTCCGTCTGTCTGTCTGTCTGTCTGTCTGTCCGCGGCTAAGCTCAGAGACTGTTAGTACTAGAAAGCTGTAATTTGGCATGAATATATATATCAGTCACGCCGACAAAGTAATTGAATAAAAAAAGTAAAAAAATTTTTTTTAGGGTACCTCCCATAGACGTAAAGTGGGGGTGATTTTTTTTTCTCGGCTAACCCTATAGTGTGGGGTATCGTTGGATAGGTCTTTTAAAACCATTTCGGGGTTGCTAACATGATTTTTCTATTCAGTGATCTGTTTGCGAAATATTCAACTTTAAAGTGAAAATTTTCATTAAAATCGGCCGTCCCCCCCCTCTAAAATCTAAACTGTTGGGTGGAAAAATTTGAAAAAATTCAGAATGGTAGTAGATATATCAAATTTACTAGGAAAATTATAGCGGCTAAGATTGCTTGGAAATTATTTGTTGTTGAAGTCTCTCAGTAGAGGGCATAACATAGATGCGCTTTATCACTGCCTAAATGTGATTATAACAGACTGAAGTGTACGATGTATGGGAAAGATTCGTCGCTAACTTCTAGACCAGTGGTGGTGTAGGGGTAAGCACGCAGCACGGAACGCTGAGGACCTGGGTTCGATTCCCAGCATTGGTCTTTTTTCTGGGGTTTTTTCTGTGCATCTATATTTCAGTTTGTATTTAGTTTGAAATATATGGTTTCACGGGATGACCGTAAAAGTAATAAAAAAAAAAATGAAGTTGAAGAAAATAAAAAATAAATAGAAAAAGATACTTCATACTTAACTTGTAATTATTTGTAGTTTAAGAGTAAATAGTAGCCTAAGGTATAAAACATACCTAAACTTGGATGATTCCGTACACATACGAAATCCTTAGAAAAATATTACTTGATTTTTTCGTAATGGCTACGGAACCTTACCTTGTACCTTGGGCGTGTCCGACACGCTCTTGGCCGGTTTTTTCCTTTCATGTCGTGGAGCGAAAACGTTTTTAAACTCTTAACAAAAAAAAAAAAAATCATAAAAAATAAATAGAAAAAGATACTTCATACTTAACTTGTAAACTCTTAACGTTTAATTGCAAATTGTGTTCGGAAAGTTGGTAATCCTTTGACTCGCACCGACGTTGTAATTGTCTAGTAGTTAATGCGACAAGGTTCTTTAGTGGCCTAGGAATCAAATTGGTTGACTGTACCCCACCTAGCAACAGATTTTTTATAAAATTTAATCCCAGTGCTAATATCCTTTAACTGCCAGATTAACAAAACCCGGGTCTAAAAAGGTTTTCAGGTCATCCCCGCATTAATTGTGCCCCGGTCAACCTCATTTCAATGTCAGATCGCAGGCTGTCTGAGCATATTAAAAAAATCATACTGGCTGATGAATAATCCACGATCCACCCTGTACAGTCGAACGAACAAAATCGTGACACACTGTTGTACCTACCTTTTCACAGAAAATCGTCATCATCCATCATCCTAAGTCCCACTGCAGGGCACAGGCCTCCTCTCAGAATGAGAGGGCTTGGGCCGTAGTTCCCACGCGGGCCCAGTGCGGACTGGCAACTGCACACACACCATTCAATTTTTTCGCAGGTTCATGCAGATTTCCTCACGATGTTTTCCTTCACCGTAAAGCTTATGCTAAATAACAAATGTAATTTCGCACATAAATTCCGAAAAACTCAGGTGCGAGCCGGGATTTGAACCCACGACCCTCTGCTTGAGAGGCCATTGGTCAAACCACTAGGCCACCACGGCTTCAGAAAATGTCACAGTGATATCGCTACAGCCCGGAATTTTGGTGGCACTTTTGACCTGTCATATTGACTTCTTACTTATCGACTCTTATCTAAATGATATTGATATATTAGATTTTTATTTAGATTGCCTCAAACTTATCATGTCATCTAGGTAATGGAACACATCATAGCACTACAACATATTTTGAAAATGAAATTAAAAAAACACTGAATTGAAATTATTAAATTAGAAATTGTTAACTTTTCACTGTTATAATTACATAATTATGTCTATTTCACATTTTCCGGTGCTTAAAAATGAACTGGAAGGGGTCGCTCTTTAACGATAAGTGCGCCTATTGTTGTTTACCTAGAGGTAAAGTAAACTTAAAAGTCTTCTTTAATATGTTGTGTATCGATATACTAATGTAATATTGGAAGTGGAAATGAAAGGTCACTATGACGGGTCTAAACGTGCCACGAAAATTCCGGGCTTTAGATATCGCATTGCTTGACTGACGCTTACTGTGAAAAAGTTCTACGATGGCTCAAAAATCAAATGGTTCGACTGCAAACTTCCCGTTCCCACTTCTGGTCAAATAAAGATAAAATAAAGGTTCTAGCCTTTATTTTAGCTTCTGATGTACTAGGGGCGTTCAATAAAAAGTGAGAATGAGTATGTTATAAACAACTTTTACTAAATGTCATTTTATTTTTCGACATAGTCACCTTTTAGCATAATACACTTAGTATATCTTTTTTCTAAACTTAAAATTCCATTTTTAAAAAGGTTCTCATCTTGAGTACTTAAAAAATCTTGTACTACAGCGACTACCGCGTCGTCGTCTTCAAATTTCTGGCCTCTCAGGTATTGTTTCAATCTCGGAAATAGGTAAAAATCACTGGGAGCGAGATCTGGTGAATACGGAGGATGCTTAAGGATATCGAACCCAGCATCACGAATTGCAGCCATTGCAACGGCGGACTTGTGTGCCGGGGCATTGTCCTGGTGGAACAGCACAACTTTCGAGAGTTTACCTCGCCGTTTTTCGCGGATCTCATTGCGCAATGTTGCTATTTGTTTGGCGTATAAAGTGCCCGTAATAGTGGCTCCATGCTCGAGATACTCAATCATTAATACCCCTTTACCATCCCAAAAAACAGAGCCCATGAAAGGTCATGCCGGTAAGGACCGGCAGATGGGCTCACCTTGATTTTCTTCGGAGTTGGAGATGATGGCCTTTTCCATGTCATAGACTGCAGTTTCGTTTCAGGGTCGTAATGATGGAGCCATGTTTCGTCCATTGGTATAAATCGCGCCAAAAAAAGTTCCCGGTCTTGCTGCATCAGGTTCAAAGCTTCTTGACAAATCTCTAGTCTAGTTTGTTTTTGCGTGTCAGTAAGCATTCTTGGTACCCCACGCGCAGATACCTTTTTCATACCCAAGCGTTCATGTGAAAAATTATGCACGCTCCCCGTTGAAATCTTTACATTTTCAGCATTAAAACGAACTGTGACACGACGATCCGCCAAAACTGAGTTTTCGACTTTTTTCACAATTTCTTCAGTTACTGCTGTAGTAACTGCTGTCCGGAGCGGGGGTCGTCCATTGTCGATGTTCTTCCACGTCTAAATTCGGCGCACCAACGTGCGACTGTCGAATACGGAGGAGCATTAGACCCTAAAGTGTCCCGCAAATCCAAATTGACTTGGTCGGTAGAAAATTTTTTGAAATACAAGTATTTGATAACGGCGCGCAGTTCAATTTTCTCCATTTTCGCTAACGTACTCAATAGCATTGCAAAGAAATTACCGTATATTTTTTTAAACAAAAGACAGTTAGTTTTTTTTTTCATAGCAATCAGCTAGATAGATTAGCTTTACCGGCCAGTATTTAATTTCGTAATATTAAAAGAGTTTTTGTCTCATTCTCACTTTATATTGAACGCCCCTCGTAATTTCGGACATAAAGCCAGGAGGTGCGAGCTCAGGCTCGAACCCAAGCCTGCATCAAACCTTCATAGCATTAGGCTACCACGTCTATAAATATTAATCAAATCTAATATATAAAAATCTCGTGTCACGGTGTTTGTTATCGAACTCCTCCGAAACGGCTTGACCGATCTTTATGAAACTTTTTTTTCTGTATTCGGTAGGACTGAGAATAAGTCTTAGGCTAATTTTGTACCCCTATTCTTCGCGGACGTAGTCGCGGGCAACAGCTAGTAAGTTAATAACATGTTTGACAGAAGTGATCAAAAATACCAATACCGTGAGTAGCAGCCATCGTGTACCTAATAGTGCCTATTAAACCATATTTTGGTTCTTTACGAAATTGAAGCTTCAAATGACGATGTTATCTATCACCACAAAGCTAAATAAGGGCATCGAAAACTGAAATTAGGAGTGCTAGCTTTTATTGCCACAATCAATACGAATCGTCGTAATTTAAAGTCAATATCATGAAGCTGTTTGTATTATAGCGTACATTTTTTAACCTTTTCAACGCCACAAAATACAACGTCAAAGTGTTCACGCAATATTGCCTATACTTTAATTGTTAACGATTTGATTGAAGTGGGTATAATTCGATTTACAAGTTTGGACCTCGACGGAATCAAACGAATTCATCTGATGACGAGGCGATAAATATGGTCCCAGACCTTAGCCTGTCCGAACGGACGAATCAAGACAAAAAAAAATCAAACGAATCGAAAGCCCACGAATAATATCGGCTCTAAAAATATCGGTACCTAATTTATTAGAACCCTACATACCTAGTTCTAAAAATACATGAAACGTTATTATTCTTTACCCACGCATGTACAGTCGAGGTCAAAGATATCTTTACACTTTAGTGCCTTGTCACTGTATGCCTTCTGACAATTTCATATAAAAGTTCAAACACGAAGTGACTGCGACAAGGTAGTAAAATGTAAAGGTATCTTTGACCTCGACTGTACCATAGCTACATCCAAAATATGAATACGCAGCATTAGGTACGCGCTTTACAATTTCCTTGTACAAACTTCGTCAGCGTTCAATTTCCTCGTCGATGTGCCCAATTTGGTTGTGACGGCATCCCCATTACACTGTCCTGCATTGTGTTGCCATTAATAATAAATGTATTCGGCGTGAATTTTGATTTTTGAATGCTTTATTATCACAACGATGACTTGAATAGGTGAGGTTGAGCAGTGAAGTCAACTTAATCATATTTATGTTAGTGCTTAAATAGCAATAAAGAAATTGTTAATATTTTTTAGACAAAATTATTATGGTGCAGAGTTTCTAGCGGCCCATTTCTTTTGGCTAAGAGGGTCTTTACGAAAGATCTGGTAGAACAGCGCTCTACAGCCTTTGAACTTTTTTTTTTAATAGCATATTAGCCAAAAAACTTGCACTAGTAGCTCTTCTATATTTTTATGCTCTTAGAATTGAAGGTACAATCTTATCTTATATATATAAAAATGAATCCCTATTTCCCTTGGTCACGGCATCACGCATGAACGGCTGGACCTATTTCACTAATTCTTTTTTTTTTCATTGTCAGGAGAAGGTTCTTATGAAAGAAAAAATTAAGAAAATTGCGCGGAAAATTAGAAAATATAAGAAAAATTACCGTCCATAATAACTTTTCTAATGTAACCTTATGGCGTTTGACATAACTGCCAGTCGTTTGACAGTTGGCGTGATTAACAGAATACGATCGTTTAAATTAAATGTACGGGTCGAAATTTTATTCATAAAACTAGCGACGCGCCCCGACTTCGTGTGGGTGTAGTTTGGGGAAAAAGAGGTAAATATATAAACTTACCACCTTAAATTATAGACTTTCTTTATTTTTCACACCTATTTTTCAAAGTTACACCCGTCCGAAGCCGGGGCGGGTCGCTAGTTCTAAATAAATATATTTTGTACATCGGTTCACAAATTAGCTGAGAAAGCGAACCTCCTCCTTTCATGAAATCCGTAAAAATATTGAGTGTTAAGTTCCGTTTTTAGGGTTCCGTAGTCAACTAGGAACCCTTATAGTTTCGCCATGTCTGTCCGTCTGTCTGCCTGTCTGTCCGCGGCTAAGCTCAGAGATCGTTAGTACTAGAAAGCTGTAATTTGGCATGAATATACATATCAGTCACGCCAACAAAGTGGTAAAATAAAAAATATTTTTTTTTTTTTATGGTACCTCCCATAGACGTAAAGGGGGGGGTGTTTTTTTTTCTCGACTAATCCTATAGTGTGGGGTATCGTTGGATAGGTCTTTTAAAACCATTGCGAGGTTGCTAACATGATTTTTCTATTCAGTGATCTGTTTGCGAAATATTCAACTTTAAAGTGAAAATTTTCATTAAAATCGAGCGTCCCCCCCCCCCCTCTAAAATCTAAACTGTTGGGTGGAAAAATTTGAAAAAATTCAGAATGGTAGTAAATATATCAAATTTACTAGGAAAATTATAGCGGCTAAGATGGCTTGGAAATTATTTGTAGTTTAAGAGTAAATAGTAGCCTAAGGTATAAAACATACCTAAACTTGGATGATTCCGTACACATACGAAATCCTTAGAAAAATATTACTTGATTTTTTTGTAATGGCTACGGAACCCTACCTTGTGCGTGTCCGACACGCTCTTGGCGGTTTTTATTGTATATTTTACATGCTTTCACAAGTAATATTTTTTACATAATTTTTGGTAATAACGCCACAGAAAACAAGCAAGTGGAACGCGTACGAAAATTTGGACATCTCAATGAATCCTCTACTAACGAGATTTGAGCAATCAATTAAGCTATTTCATAATTTATACAGGAATATCTAATCACTTCCTTTCCATCTCAATTGAAGAGTATGCATTTTATTTATATTTAAATTAATAAATAATAAATAAATATTAGGGGGACAATCTTACACAAATCGACCCAGTCCCAAACTAAGCAAAGCTTGTACTATGGGTACCAGACGACGATAAACATACTTATATAGTTTATAATTTATTGAATCAGGCGTTACTTTGCGGAGGTCCATATTAATGAACTAAAACAATTACTTTGCTCACCCGCGACCTTACAATAGTTACGTTTATGCAAGAAATGTGCGTTCATGCAGTTCCTCCACCTCCACACTGTACGAACACACACAAATCACATAAACCCAACCATCACCACCACCAAGCTACACTGACGCGTTTCGAACTCAACCAGAGCTCATCTTCAGAGTTACCACAACCGTATGCTATGCTACCAAACGTTAAAAAAAAAAAAAAAAAAAAAAAAAACTTTATACTTATATAGATAAATAAATACTTAAATACATAGAAAACATCCATAACTCAGGAACAAATATTCGTGCTCATCACACAAATAAATGCCCTTACCGGGATTCGAACCCAGGACCTCTTGCTTCGTAGGCAGGGTCACTACCAACTAGGCTAAGGTGGTCGTTAAATTAAATTTGTATTTGATACATCTCATAAATTACTGTAGTAACACGTGACACACTCTGAGTGTTTATAGTAGGTACCTTGCAACATTTTCGCCACGCACATCATTTTCAAGATATATACACAGTCTTACTTAACAATAGGGATGTCCCAATTTTGGACAACGTATAATATCGAAAACAGTTTGGAGAAATAGGCTTTGCGAAGCGTTTTTAGAAACCAGATTTCAAAAATATGATAAACTGAATTAAATAAACAAAATTCTTAAAATGCTTATACTGGCCTTCATTTGACCCCTGCACTATGACGACATTGACAACCCAGCAGCAGTTATAAAGTAGGTCTACACCTAAGTCAAATATTGATAGTTTGAAATGTTGTTGTCTTGTTTACAATAGCAAAGAGTGACCAAAATAGCACTTTATTTATTCACATGATGCGCACCGGTCTTTGAACAGTTTTGACAGTGACAAATAGTAGTGCCACAGATTATGTTATGTACGACCTGAACTTTTACTAGGCAATGGAACGTGGACTGTGACGTCATCCAGCGTATTCCTTAAAAAAAATATAAAAAATTAAATACTCAGCCAAATTCAAAATCGATGATCGATCGATGGTGTCTTATAATATACTATTCTTTCTAACAAAAATATAAAAAAGTATAGGTTACTTTTTTGGTACATCCCAAAATTGTTTGTGACTAAAGGGTCGAGTATCAAGACACAGACACAGTCTCTTAACTATAGCATAATAAGGTATTCCCTTGCAAATTTCCGCCACTCGATCGTCCCCCCGCTCCAAGGGTTCCCCGACCTAATTTAAGTTGGATAGTTGTGGTAATTAGCACCACCCCCCTCTCCCAGCTGATAACAGCGGAACACGCTGCCGCTTATCAGGGATGGTTTACCGTACACATTAAGATTGTGGCGTTGATTGCTTTGATGTGGAATTTGTGAGGTTTTCGGATGCCTTTGTGGTTATGACTAAGTGAGTTTTATTTTAGTTTTTATCACGTAAATGTGCACCTAGAAAAGAGTAAAGTGACTGACTGAAAAGCACAGCATAAACCACTGGAATTAGAGTCTCGAAATTTACTCGTAGCAGACATGTATCTTGAATACTTGAATACCTATAGAAGAGGTGCATTAAAAAGGTTTTTTTGCGAATTTCTATGAGTTACTTAACTCGTAATCAGTCTTATTTAGTTAGATCGCCGTGCTTTGTGTTATGGCTTAGTTTTAACAAAGTACGAATCCTAAATACCATCGTCACCATCATTTCAGCCGTAGGATGACCACTGCTCGACATAGGCCACCCTCATTGATACCCAATCGTTACGTTTGAAATCGGCTTGCATCCACCGTGAACCTGCGGCTTTATCAAATCGTCCGTCCATCTCGTTGGTAGACCTCCCACGCTGCGCTTGCCAGTCCGTGGTCTTCATTCGAGAACTTTTCGGCCCCAACGGGCATCTGCTCTGCGTGCTATATGGTCTTCCCATTGCCATTTCAACAAGCTAATCCGTTCGGCTATGTCTGTCAACCTTGTTCTTCTTTGAATCTCCTCATTTCTAATCCTAATAATCAGACTAATATTGTACGAAGCACATCGTACAGTCTTTTGCTGACATGTAACCTAAATATTCGCATTTGACGCATTCTTACTAGTTGACGAATAACACCGCTCGCAATCGGTCACAGCTGAGCATTTTAACTATAACTTATTCATTTTCTAGTATTAAACTTTAACAGGTTTAAATTGAAGCAGTGTTTTAAGTTCAACTCATCCTAGCCACTCAACTACTACAACTTTTCCTCAAGCTTCGACCATACATTTTGGTCCTTCGAAGCGGATCTGAACCTGGATGCCTCTCCAGGTATAATGTCTGCCCGAGAGAGATCTATTGAGGCCTGTTTCCACAATTGAATTAATGCATTGTTTTGATGAGCCGGAAACGTTAATCTTGTATCCGGTTAAAAAAACATTTTGTATTTGTATTTTTAATTTTAATTTCTGTCTGTCAAACGATACATGATGACGGTAGATAAAGATGAACGACTGTGATAGCTAAATAATTTTCCTCAAGATTAGAAACTGCCATACGTGTAGAAAAAACTACGCAGAAATAATAGCAAAGTTACGTCATACGGCGTAACCTACGGCGTAACGACGTAATAAATATGAAAGTTTGTTCAAATAGCTAATGTTATCTATTCGTCGGCCCCGATTGAGTGTTCCGCTGATTTGTCTGTATTCATTCTTCACGATTAATGTCCCGCGTTCAAGGTTTGGGGCCAATGTGCTTCTCAAATGAAACGGCCTATGTGTGCCACGATCCAAAAGAGTATTGACGATTTTGGTCTGGAAAGGGCGGAGCGAAATGATTATTTCAATGTCGCTACGGTTTCGTTGGAAACGAACGCTTGCGAAATGTATGATGAGACTACTGGAGCACATCGGAAAAACTAGAAAATACACGTCCAGGGACGTCGTGACGTACATCTTGGGAACCCCTGCTTATATGGTGTGACTTGGCATTCCTCAGACGATCAGCTCACGCTGAGCAGGCTATAATATTACGAGTACGAGCGACGCCCAATATAAACCACGCGCTTAATGACACAAAACACATAATCACCTCCATCTCCGCAAAACAAATAAATAACCAACTTTGTCCAGTATAAAGTTGGTAACAAGGGCCGCGGAGTCGTCAGCGACGTGTAGGGTGTCCAACTGTCCCGGTTTGATCGGCATGCCCAGTTATTAAAACATTTTTTTACAAGAAATGCGGTACCGTCATTTATTGTATTGAACGAACGTGGGCACTCACCTATGAACACTTGCTGCTGCCGATGCGTCATCGGCCAAAAAGACCGAGGTAGAATAGAGGTATCCTACTTCGGTACAGTTACGCATGCGGCACATGAGGATGTGCAAGTAATTTCGCCGGCGGCTGTATTCTTTATTTGTTAAGAAATAAAAAAGTGCTAGAATACTAGTTTCAAATGCTCATTTAAAAACTAATAGTACAAGTAGTTAAGTTTAGCCTGCAATTGAATGGTAATTACTAATTGGCTACATTAGCTGTTGTCTGCTACTTTGTCCGTATTCCGCGGGACACTTTTAAATTATAACTGTTGGCCAATTGCCACTGGTCTTCGCAATACAGGATCAAAATCTAGTGTGAATTGTAATGTACCTCTTTATTTTACATCTTATTCTTTTAATATATAAAATTTTTGTGTCACGGTGTTTGTTATCGATCTCCTCCAAAACGGCTTGACCGATTTTTATGAAATTTTATCTCTACATTTGGTATGTCTGAGAATAGGTCGTCGGCTATTTTTTATACCCCCATTCTTCGCAGACGGAGTCGCGGGCAACAGCTAGTAACGATAAAAGATCCCGATTATTCCATAAAGTCTCGAAAACTTAATTACGAGAGTTGGCCAGCCTAGCTGCGGAGTCGTCAGCGGCAGGGATGTGCCGATTTATGTGTCGCGGAGACAACCGGTAAATTATCGGGAGGAGATTTATTGGGACCTTTCCCACCCCTAGGGGTCCTAGGAGCAGGTGATACGACGGCACTAGCTGCCTGTTTATATACGGCAAACATTTCCAGTAAAACTACACTTTGACTTGGGTTAAGTTCAAAAAGTTGCACATGTAATACCGGTACATAGTTAAATAAGTTTTTTGTTAGAAATTAAATTTTTGTACAAGCTCTTTTTGCTGACGGATCTTGCACCGTCATCAGAGCGCACATGTATCAAATTTCAGATAAATTCAAACTGAAAGTAGTGCAGCCTATATAAGCGGATATTTTTCCCACGCAAGACGAAGTTATGGAACCAGCTTCCTAGGACAGCATTCCCGGAGCGATACAACTTGGAGATCTTTAATAAACGAGCCTATCTATCTCTGAAAGGGCCGGCAACGCACCTGTGACACCCTTAGTGTTGCGGGTATCCATGGGTGGCGGTATTGCTTCCCATCAGGTGACCCTAATGCTCGTTTGCCCCCTTTAATTTAAAAAAAAATACGAACTTTAAGAGCTTGAGAAGTAAAAAGCTAATTTTATCAAAAATAATTCTGTAGGTAGGTAAACATGCATAGTGGGAATACAATACGCTATATGTATACGTATATCTGCGGTCCTTAATGCCCTAGAGTATTAATCACGCCGGCGATAGGTGTAAGTAATGTGCTTTCATACATCGGTACTGTTATTAATTTCCTGGACACGGGCGTTGTCGGAATAGGTGAACCATGCGCCACTGTAGAACCTTTCCATATTCATGTTCCTCCCGACGCAAATACTTATTGGTCAATACGCGTTTTTAAATTAAAAAATATTGGTCACTATGCATCGGGAGGTTCATGTTTACTGTGAAGTTATGAAAGCTATGGGTTACAAACCGGCGCCTGCTGCTGAGCACAGCATTAACGATAACGATATTGCGCGAAAATCGATATGTAAAGTAAAACACCCGATTTCTCACTAAAACTTCGGGATAAACGAAAAAGCCTGTAGTCCTTTTAAGGAGCTCGTTATTGAGTCTCCATCATTTTACCCCGGCATCCTATTTCTGCCCCTTGCCCGTAGGGGGTGGCAGGAACCTATTTTGCCTAAAATTAGGATCTTATAAGACTTTTGGCGCGCGCGCCTCGAGCCCGTTCGGATTGTACCTACGACGGGTAAATTCAATTCTTTACGGGCAACGAGAAGGGGGGCATTGGCCTTGAGTGAGGAAAAGTGTCAACTTGCCGGTTTTAAAAAGCTGAGTGTTAGTGATTTGCCTTCACACAGGAACATGTGTTATGTTATTTAACGTTGTACCTAGTCTTAATTTGGCATGGGTCATGTGCTAAACGCTTAGAATCTAATGTTATCTATGAAACTTACATAAAATAATTGAGTTTTTGTCGTGTGCAAAACAGTGCAGTGCAGGCTAATTTACGGAGTGCACTAAAAAAAATTTTTAACCTATTTCTATGAGAAACTAAGTTTTGTTTGTGTTTCGGTGAATTCCAGATTTTGTGCCTTAACTGGTGTTATGGTACTAGCGTTTGAACCCCTACAATGATCTGTCGTATATAATGAAGAAATGAGAAACTCCGAGCGGAAGATTTTTATTAAAACTAAATAAAAAAAAATATAAAATATAAATATTAGGGGACAATCTTACACAAATCGACCTAGTCCCAAACTAAGCAAAGCTTGTACTATGGGTACTAGACGACGATAAACATACTTATATAGATAAATCAATACATAAATACATAGAAAACATCCATAACTCAGGAACAAATATTCGTGCTCATCACACAAATAAATGCCCTTACCGGGATTCGAACCCAGGACCTCTTGCTTCGTAGGCAGGGTCACTACCAACTAGGCTAAAGCGGCCGTTAACTAATGTGCTTGCAATGGAACTTTGATAAAATTTCATACTAACTGTAGCTCATTTCATACTAACTTTAGCTCATTTCATACTAACTGTAGCTCATTTCATACTAACTGTAGCTCATTTCATACTAACTGTAGCTCATTTCATACTAACTGTAGCTCATTTCATACTAACTGTAGCTCATTTCATACTAACTGTAGCTCATTTCATACTAACTGTAGCTCATTTCTTCGATGTGTGGAACAGGAAACTGATAGCGGTTGAAACGCTAGATCTACCCCATAAAGCCTTCTTGTCAAATTTTTCACCCGACTGTCGAAGGAGGGTTATGTTTTTCGAGCGTATGTATTTATGTATGTATCATTCTTTGGCACGCCCTGCAGCCTAAACAGCTCAATGGATTTTGAAGTGTGGGTGTCATTAGCAGTGATCGGTTATTTGGAAGAATACCGAATAGAATAGCGAACAAAACGTACAAAAATAGAACAATTTAAATTATCTCTAAGGAATTTTAACTATCTATATTAACTTTTCTACTTGATATCCCGCGAGGGAGAATCCAAATAACCGATCACTGGTCATTAGATTCGTCTCAGTTCCACGAGTAACATAGGATATATATTTTCCCGGAATTCCCATGGGAACGGAAATTATACAGGCGAGTTTTCATCTAGTATAGAAATTAAAGTTATATAATTTAACACTTTCGATGTCACGCATTGGCTACGCGCTACGCTCGTAACCAGTAGCAGCGTTTTTGAATAGAATTGATCCAACAAAGGTTCCGATTTTGCTTTTTGACCTCGAAACCCTTGAAACTATCCAAAAATTACGCAGCTTAGCCTATATCTAGTGGGAACCCAGCAGCAACTCAGAAAAACGTAACGCGTATCAATCGGCAGTCAATTTCTCAGGTAAATGCGCGTCGTTTGTGGAAATCTGTTTGCGATGCTCGGTAGGCGCTTCGCAAAGAATCACGTTTTCAATCCGTTGTTTGGGAATTTGTATGTATAGCTTGTTACGGGATAAGTGGGAATAAGGGGTACCTCTTGGAATGCTGGGAACTCGAAAATCTATGCTTATAAAACAGCATCGTGATCAAAAATTTGGAATATACTATCTGGATGCTGGTCAACAATAACATTATAATATAGACTAGCTGTTGCCCGCGACTCTGTCCGCGCAGAATAGGGGTATAAAAATAGCCTGCGAGCTATTCTCAGACCTACCAAATATAGACAAAAAAGTTTCATAAAAATCGGTCTAGCCCTTTCGGAGGAGTTCGATAACAAAGACTGTGACCCGAGATTTTTATATATTACAATTTTATTGGCCTTTTTCGATATCGTAAAAGTGTAAAACCATATATATATCTCTCGTTTTTATAAAATGTAGAGGAGACGCCTAGGTGCAACGTACGGAATTGGACTGTATGTCCAAGGTACATAATAGTCGTCAACAACTTCTAGAGAAGAGTCTCCAATTATAAAGGGACTTCGTACCTTTCTTACCTTTCTTAATATTTTTTTTTTTTTTATATTGACCAATGTTTGTACAAATACCCCGACTTTAAGCTCCAAACGCACAGCCAGAAGAAGCGTGGCGGTGCGGTGGCGGTGACGGTTGCAATATTCTAACTTGTATGAATGGTTGTGCGGTACCGTACCGCGAACTCGTTCATACAAGTTGTTAGAATATTACCGCCACGCCTCCGTTGTCTGTGCGTTTGGAGCTTTAAGGTATTTTATATACCAGAATGCAAGTATATTTCATACTAAATACGAATTGAAACATGTATGCACAGAAAAAAACACAGAAATAGACCAGTTCCGGGAATCGAACCCGGGTCCTCAGCATACCGTGCTGCCTGCTTTTTACCCCTACACCACAACTGGGGAATATATGGATTTCACGGGACGACCGCAAAAGTAAAAAATGGAGTTGATAAAATAAAAATACAAAAAGATACTTCACACCTATGAGAAAGAATACAAGTAGTTAATAAAGCGTTTCTCTTCTATTCCAGATGAAGTGGACGTGATCGGGTACACGTCCAACCAGAGCGACAGCGAGTCGCTGTTGTCCGGCCGCAGCGGCAGCGGCGACAGCGGCGTCTGCGAGCGCGCGCGGCGCGGGCGCCGGTCGCCGCGCGCCGCCACGCGCCGCGCCACCAGGAACACGAGGGTTTAGGTCCGCACTCTATACACGCACAGTCAGAGCCAGAGCTACACAGCGGCGTCTGCGAGCGCGCGCGGCGCGGGCGCCGGTCGCCGCGCCACCAGGAACACGAGGGTTTAGGTCCGCACTCTATACACGCACAGTCAGAGCCAGAGCTACACAGCGGCGTCTGCGAGCGCGCGCGGCGCGGGCGCCGGTCGCCGCGCGCCGCCACGCGCCGCGCCACCAGGAACACGAGGGTTTAGGTCCGCACTCTATACAGGCACAGTCAGAGCCAGAGCTACACAGCGGCGTCTGCGAGCGCGCGCGGCGCGGGCGCCGGTCGCCGCGCGCCGCCACGCGCCGCGCCACCAGGAACACGAGGGTTTAGGTCCGCACTCTATACACGCACAGTCAGAGCCAGAGCTACACAGCGGCGTCTGCGAGCGCGCGCGGCGCGGGCGCCGGTCGCCGCGCGCCGCCACGCGCCGCGCCACCAGGAACACGAGGGTTTAGGTCCGCACTCTATACACGCACAGTCAGAGCCAGAGCTACACAGCGGCGTCTGCGAGCGCGCGCGGCGCGGGCGCCGGTCGCCGCGCCACCAGGAACACGAGGGTTTAGGTCCGCACTCTATACACGCACAGTCAGAGCCAGAGCTACACAGCGGCGTCTGCGAGCGCGCGCGGCGCGGGCGCCGGTCGCCGCGCGCCGCCACGCGCCGCGCCACCAGGAACACGAGGGTTTAGGTCCGCACTCTATACACGCACAGTCAGAGCCAGAGCTACACAGCGGCGTCTGCGAGCGCGCGCGGCGCGGGCGCCGGTCGCCGCGCCACCAGGAACACTAGGGTTTAGGTCCGCACTCTATACACGCACAGTCAGAGCCAGAGCTACACAGCGGCGTCTGCGAGCGCGCGCGGCGCGGGCGCCGGTCGCCGCGCCACGAGGAACACACGAGGGTTTAGGTCTGCACTCTATGTGTAAAGCCTATATGCCTCCACAATAGAGGGGCCCCCACAATAGAGACCACGAAAAAAAATTTTCTAATTCAGACGAGTAATTATTTGGATCATCATCATCATCCCAGCTTATATATACGTCCCACTGCAGGGCACAGGCCTCCTCTCAGAATGAAAAGGCTTGGGCCATAGTTCCCACGCGGGTCCAGTGCGGATTGGGAACTTCACACATACCATTGAATTTCTTCGCAAGTGTATACAGGTTTCCTCACGATGTTTTCCTTCACCGTAAAGCTCATGGTAAATTTCAAATGTATTTTCGCACATGGATTCCGAAAAACTCAAGACGTGCGAGCCCAAGGCTCGGAGGCAATATGTCAACCCACTAGGCCACCACGGCAGGCGGAATGAACTGTATTAACTGACCAAGATTTTGTGTCGACATCGCGTTCCTAGCAGATATGAACGATTGTGAACTCTTGCTTTAGCCGTTTAAGAATTCGACTAGTCGACGCTCCGTCCAAACGTTGATTCGGTCGATTCTACATGGACCGTTCAATCAACTAGTCCGTTCATTCAACGCCCATCGCTACTTCACGCGACCGGCGGCAGCGGCGAATGTTTTATCAGTTCATTGCGTGTGCGCCAGATAATCTCTATGCGGGGAATGTCTCGACCTCGCAATGAACGGAGAAAATGCTCGCAGCTGCCGCCGGTTGCGCGAAGTCGTGGCCTGGCCATAAGGCATGCGGACACCCTGATGCCTACAAGAGCGCCCTTTTAGAAATTAAATAATTTGAATGATAAAAAAATTCTCGGGCATTCCCCAGTTCCGCAAACCATGGACAACATAGACTGTTCATAGTGCCAGCTCGACTTTAAAATCGATGTGTTTTAATCAATTTGTATAGGTCGTCGGAGGTAGTGCAAATCCGCTTAACTGGCATTGGATAATTTCGCGTAAACGACAAAAGCCAACTTCAAATTTTTACGCCGAATTCGTTAAAATAAATCAAATAATTATGAATTAATTAAATAATTAGAATCATCCCTTGTAAAACTACATGATTTACGTTTTACTAGTTATAGTTTTAAATTTTTTGTCGGACTCCAAAACAAAGTGAATATATTGACTTTTCGGGGGCTCCCCTGAGCTAGAGGGTCTGGGGACGGGCCCTGTGTGGTAACGACATAAATACAAGCGGTTTTATTAGTGCACGACACGCGTCTCTCCCTAACGCACCAATGTCTTATGGCACCGCAGGCAGTGAGTGTTTGACCTTCAACCAATTACAAATGAGACCTCAATTGCCTTGCTTCCACAGTGTACTAAATTAGTGATTCCACTAAAAAAAGTTTGTGATTAAGCTTAAGCTCCAAAGCAGGGGGGGCACACTTACATATATCACACTTTTCATGCGACTGCAGCGATCTCTGGTTGTTTGGTAAAGAACTAAATTAGCGGCCATCTTGGTTGACTTGTCAAACTTGTCAGTTGTCATTCATCGGCCATGGCCATGGCGTACCAAATTGTACGGTCAAGGACTTTATTGATAGGCCACTTGCCAATGTTCGTATTTTAGCCGTATAGTGCAAATCGGGTTTAGCCGCTTATACTTCGTATATGCTGATTTGAATTAGACGGCTAAAATACGAATAGTGGCAATTAGCCTATCAATTAAATTACGCGTAATTATAGCTGTACATCACTACCAACATATACATATAGATAGGTATACATCTATAGATACGTCACATTAGTTCTTCACCAGGGCGTAGGGCAGCAGCACCTTCCATACATGCATATTTGACCATAGAGTTGCCACTCTTGTTCATATAATATTACAATACTCTTTGCTCCAAAGGCACAGCCAGCGGAGGCGTGGCGGTGCGGTGGCGGTGACGGTTGTAATATTCTAACTTGTATGAACGAGTTCGCGGTACAGTACCGTACAACCGTTCATACAAGTTAGAATATTACAACCGTCACCGCCACCGCACCGCCACGCCTCCGCTGTCTGTGCGTTTGGAGCTTAGTGAGTCTTACAGTTCCGTGAATGGTTTCAGTGAGTATAATGTGTGATGTATTGCTTTCAGGTGGCGAGCGGGCGGCGCGAGCGCCGGCCGGCTGCGCCCCGCTCCCGTTAATACTTCGTAACGTAAACAATCGTAGAACATTTTGTTGATACATGTACTAAGGCGACTGTTGTTTCTGTGACTGAACGGTGACGAGTGCCCGCGCCGGCCGCGCCCGCGCACCACCGGCGGCGAACAACCAACGCCATCTAGTGATGAACTACACAAACTACGTTATTGGCGCTACTAGTCGCTGCGACGGAACCCCGGCTACCAGAGCGCCGGCCGACACCTCTGCTATCATTATCGAGTACAAAATTGCCAAAAATTGTTTCTTCTTTTGTTTTTTCTTCTCCGGTCGGTGTTATTTTATTTCCGTTTAAATTCAACTTGTTTATTATTTTGTTTTTGGAACTAATTTGAACGCACGATCAACAAAATAGTAAGGGTGAAGCCAGACGAGCGTAATTTTGCGAGTCGTGAGCGGCAGAATTTCGGTCGCGCCATACATGTATGTAATGCTCACGACTCACAAAATTACGCTCGTCTGGCTTCACCCTTAGATGTATTAATTTTTTCAGTCATTCAATGCCAATTTAAACTACTGATTCTAATTTCCTAAGAAATTATAAAATCGGTAGTTTAAATGATTACATTGCGTTGATCGAAACGTTCTTGTTTCTTATATTATTCGTGGGTAGTTCACAATGATTTCAGGTTATTGTCGTACAATAGCGTTAACAGTCGATAGAACGGTCCGGCGGCGTACCGACAGGGAATGTTATCTTAGATTAGAAGAAGAAGCAATTTAAATTTCTGACATTTATATTACTATCTCATTCTATTAGATAGCTGTGTCCCTTTCGGTACGCCGGACAATACGAGCATCTGTTAATACTAAGGTGAACGCGATTATAAAGTTCAAATTAGTTTCATTTCAATGCAAAAACATCAAAACATTGTTTTTTTTGTAATTCTGCTCACTGTACATCCGGTTTTCGTTTTTAAATTTAGTTTAGCGTTGGGAAAAATTCATAAACAGTAAAAAGAATATACAATATTTTAGTATGACTCTTCGTACAAAGGAATACATATTGGGCGATCGGACGCCCTGTATTTTCATCATCATTAATATTTTAATAATCATGTTATTTTGCTATATGTTATTGAATTTTCTATCGGTCATATTGAACATAAATTTAAACGATCGATGGGTCGTTCAAATCTATAGGGTACTTATTGTTATTTTCCACAAAAGTTGCTGATCTAGCAAAATGTTGTATAGATAAATATCAATTTTATATTTGTATATAATTATTTTTCTTGTAAAAATCAATCAAATAGAATTAGATCTGTGAAATAAGTGGGCGTCGTGCTGTTGCGAAGACCTTTATTCTGGGTTCACACAAATTTTGACCCACCAAAATATTGTTTAAGAGAAGATAACTCCATTAAAGCTCAGTACTAACCAAGAAACATTTAGTGTAATGGGCCCACCACACGCGGGAATTAACCGCGAACAAAGCTACAAGGGAACATATTTTTTTTGTTCAGGTTTTTCCCGCGAGTCTAGTGCCCATTACGGCTTGTTCACACAGAATGCTTGAATTACACGCGCACAGCCACCAAGTCGCTTTTTAGCTTCTTGTCATCGTCTAAATTTAATTTGTTATTGTTGTCAATGGCAACACTGTTCTTATCATAGACTAAAGGCAACACGGCATAGAGGAGCAACTGGAACGAAGCCTTCGCTGACTGAATCTGTCTTGCTCTGCTTTTGCAATAAGATCGTGAAAGTGAATGCAACAAAAACCGATTTTTTTTGTGGCATGTTTTAAAATTTTAGATGGAATATTGCTAGATGGCCTTACACATTTGACATTTGTGTCATGTTCGGGTTTGGTTTATAACTAAATGCTCGACGGAAAGCCCAGCGCGCTCTACATTATAACACTGAATCAAATATACGGTGACACACACCGGCAGCGCGGCACACCGTAAGTACCTATTTGATTCAGTATTATTGACTGCGCTGGGCACGCTCCGTCGGCGCCCCGCGCTCCCGGTTTGTTGTGGCCTTAAATGAGCCAAACTCTAGCAAGACTGCAACGTCAAACAGACTTTTCTTCGATTGCGCCATCTACCCATATTTTGTGTCAGAAAACCATTATTGAAAATACTTTGCATGCCATACATTAGTAATTCCTAAAATTACTTAGTGACAATCTACAAAATTGGAAATCAAATTATAATTTGGTATTTAATTCAGTTGATCTATTCTAATTCATTAAAAGTACTATAATGCAAAGGAGATAAAAAGAAAAGGAGGGTATTTTGTTTGAGTTTTAGCTTCTTGTCTAATGAATTTCTATGCCGTTGTCTTTGGTTTATTCTTATTGACAGTCAGTACACCACACCACAGACTATCTAACTAACATCGTATTCTTAAGTATTGATATTGAATATTCTATGATCTCACTCCATTGTCACACACCCAACTGAGTAATTTGTCATTACATTGACTTGTTCCTTCAATTTTATCATATTTGTCATTTTTCCAAAAGTCGCATAAAAATGGGAAAGTGGTCATTGTTGTGTATAAGAAAACAAAACTTGGAGATCAACAGAACTAAATTATTATTTATTTACTTTAGATAGAGTCTTTAGACTATAAAATTAATATATTATTGCGAATTAATATAAATCTACCACTTTGTTTTAATCTATTGACAAGTCAAATGACAAAATTACTTTAATGGTATTTAAGTTATGTGGACATTCACGTACCAAAAAATAAATACTTATTATACATTGTAGAGAAATGGACAATATTATGAGAACGTATCGCCGCAAAATCGTGCAAGGGGACATCAACTAGAAGAGTACACATATTTTTGTTAGAGCTATTTTACCTTGTATAAATTGTTGATTCATTTTGTGGAGAGCGTCTGGCAACACTTTATATTACGTATGTTCAATAATTATGGTGGCAATACACATTTGGGCAGAGTCACATCTCATTCGCTTCTAGCCCTGAATGTTTTTTTTTATAATTGCATTAATATTGTAAATTGTTTTAGGTATGAATGTTATGTAAGGATAGTTGTAACGTATTATCATTTGTAAGTATAACATTTGTTTTAGAAATGACAGTCTGATCTCTTAAGGTTATAAGGTTATGTGCGTAATCTGCTGCGGGCGAAGCGTCGGCGTTCACTTGATTCTACTGCGACTCAATTAGTTTCATTATTGATATACGCTGGTCTCATTACTGAAAATAATCATAATCTTTCACTAAATACATGCCTTGGTCCTTAATCCCAGACATTGTAACTCATTTACGAAGTGCAAGTAAGACGGAAATATACCTAAAAGGTCTCTTAAAATGACTCCGAAAGATTTTAGCCGGTGGTTCAGTTAGATTCACTAAACACTTCTCTAACCTAGCTTCGATTCTTTGGAAAGGACAAGCTTAGTTTTTCTTTAAATTATTGGTACACAATTCATAGATTTCTTTTCATATTATTTTCCATTTTAAATTCGTTATCTTTTATCGCTATCGACTGTCATCCGCATTTAATATTTTATTACTCATTTCATCTTTTACACAGCCCTTTCCTATTCTATTCGCTCCTATTTTCGTCATTTTCAAAGAAAAAAAAATATCGTTTTATTTTCTCATCAAATACTAATAAAATACTGATAAATGCTCAATTTGGTGTCAATCATATTTATTCTGGTTGATTCTGGTAGACTTAAGTCCGCCTGACGCTTTCCGCCACTCGCAAGCGTAAGACCTGTGTGCCTCTGTCAATCCTGCCGAAACATGTCAACAAAATATCGGTTTCAAATTTTATAAGTATCACAAAAATTATATTTATCTAATTTATTTAACGACAACGCATTGTCGATATTACTTTATAAAACTGTACCAAGGTTTTGAGATGCATCATTTGAGAACTTGATTGAATGCCTGGAAGGTTACTATTCGTTCTTAAAACTTGTTTAGAGTGAGAAGAACTGATATTGTTAAGTCCCTTTCACTCGACAACAAAGCCTGATCCTTGTTAATAAAATTTTCGCAGATTTTTCAAAAGTAGCTTAAGAACGTATTATCAATCATTTCATCGTGAAGCATTTGCTCTTTCTGTTCAACGATAATTCTATTGATGTGGACATGGCTTTAAGTTTCATGGTAGCCTAGCTGTCAAAATACTCCGTTCGAATTTCGAATTAGTCTCTGGTCTGCTCTGTTCGAGGAGACGCTGTTATCGTGCGGCTCACGTTTCATTTGCGAGTGCCGAGTGTGTGGGAGCAAGCGGCGACGGGACGCTTTAAGAGTACAAATTCTGTATAAGCCCCTACTTGAGTGTTAATTCTAAATGTTAATTTTTAAAAACACGAAACAGGGAGACGGTATCGGTGTACGATGTACGAAATTAGTGTATTGTAGCGCGGGCGACAGTAGTGGCCAATGAATCCAGTCATCTGCCTTCGGTGTTGTCTCTTCCTTAAATAAATTGTCTATCCTATCGCTACAGTGAGTTTGATTTGCTATTTCTTACTGTTTCTGTCACGTAGTGTAAGAGCGTTTGCTCACGTTACCCGACAGTGCCACTGTAACGATAGGGTATCTGAGCGTGCGTGCACTGTACGCGCGCACTCTTTATTAGATAAGAAATGTGTTATTAGGATTGAAATTGCAATAATTGCCTTCGACGCGCGCTCGCGTGCCCGCTACTCGAATTCGCTTCTGTAAATTAAAAAAAAATATTAGTCCGGCGTTGTAAAAAAAATATCAGTACGATTGTAAATATTGGAGCCAAAATTTTTATACAAATTATTTCATAAAGATATTGAATGGCGCGTTCGAGTGCGGGGCGCGGGCCGTCGGAGCATGCGCCGTCAACAGCTCGCGTCTTGATTTCTGAACGAATATAAAAATCATGGGCTACTTGAACGTGACGTACATAATTCCGGATTCATCACACACAGCCAATAAATAGCTTTACGTTTAAGTAGCGCCATGAAAATGGTTAATTATATAAAATGAGGCCGGGCTTCACAAAGGCTTATTCGTAATAGAGTCAGAGCTAGTAATAGTACACTTTTCGTCGTTACTAGACTGACATACTAAACGATATTTTATATAAGTACCTAACCCAGTCTTAGTACTGACACGGTGACTTTTACAGGTGCAGTTTATGTACCTACGACTTGTAATTGTCGACCTTGAATATCGGTCTAATAATTCGTGCTCTTATGGCAAATTACACGAAGGCATAGATTATCAGATCGTGCATTGGTCGTCAAATACTCGGTCGTGCCGTGCATTGACTGAACCACCTTTACCAACATCGAAAACTAAATCGGACCCAAATCGGTGCAAAGTCGCTGCGTTTGAAATCCGTGGCGATTTTCTCTTGCATTTTACGCTAAGTTTACATCAGCTAAGACTTAGGGAGTGCATCTGGTTCTTTAAAGGCCAACACAAACCGGGAGCGCGGGGCGCCGACGGAGCGTGCCCAGCGCGCTCTATAACACTGAATCAAATATACGGTGACACACTCCGGCAGCGCGGCACACTATTTGATTCAGTTTTACCGACCGTGCTGGGCGGGCACGCACCGTCGGCGCCCCGCGCTCCCGGTTTGTTGTGGTCTTTACTTTAGCAAATGAGTGAGATGATGCACTTTCACGCAGGTGTAAACTTTGCATTAGATTAGAAAGTCGTGCGTCAGCCACAGATGATAGGAATCGTAATTTCAAATAAATTGGAGCATGGTTGAAGATTGGGCCAACTTGTAAAACAATTTACATCAAGTTTTTGGAACTTCAACTACACTATCTAGCACAATATAGGTGACTCATATTGGATTGGAATGTCAGAAGTACTGTGTGGCAGACGCTTTATTTTGATTTCTTTTTTAATATTCGTTCAGAAACCAAACGCGGGCGAAGACTCTGTCCGAGTAGAAACGTTAGGTCCGACAACTGCCGATGAGACTTGGCAGCATATTCGATGTATTTGACGAAACGTGGCACATGTAATTTACTATATGTAAAAAAGTTATAGAACTAATTTAATAAAATTATAAATAAATACTTTCGTTGTTTTATTAAAATACTTACTTGCATTTTATTATTCTGGCCCGGTTCCCGTTTGTTTAAAAAAATGCACGAACTGTGGCAATGAGGGTTTGAATTATCATCATCATCATCATGCATTATTATACTCATTCCGGGTCTACAAATACAGGCTGTATATTAACCGCACCCTCTTTAAGGCCACCAGTGCCACCACAAGCCGGGAGCGCGGGGCGCCAACGGAGCGTGCCCAGCGCGGTCAATAACACTGAATTATATACGCTGTGCCGCACTGACTGTGTGTGTCACCGTATATTTGATTCAGTATTATAGAGCGTGCTGGGCACGCTCCGTCGGTGCCTCGCGCTCCCGGCTAAAGGTGGCCTTTAATCTTTGGAAATTGTTTACCACAGATCCAGTAACAAGAAGAATATAGAATAGGGCAACATAACGTAACACGCGAACCTTTTGCGCGCTATTTCACACCCCTGTAACATTTTACCCATTATTAAATCTATGAACCTTTGAAATTAAATGTCAAGACCCAGCTTTGTAGAATAAAAATAAACACAAAATCAGAATGAAATCCTTTATTCCGACACACATTCTGGATTTATCGACCAGCGAATGACCAGAGACAAAACATTTCAAACAAGAACAATGAACATTGGCCTACGTCTTAGTATAATTATCGTGCTAATAAAATATCATGCCTGTACTTTGGTCTAATAATGGCACCTATAGTTAATTAACACTAAACATTAGTGACTAATGGATAGGACCACGGATTTCAAGGCGCAAACCACACAGAAGAGACGTGGGACGGGGGCGCGTCGCAGTCCGAGTCACCACCCCGTCTCTTCTGTCTGCTTTGGATCGCGACGCTTCTATACATTTAGTATGAAAACTGAGTCAAGGGGCTGTGCGACTGCGACACGCCCCCGTCCCACGTCTCTTCTGTGTGGCTTGCGCCTAACGTCACTACTTTTAAATCTTTGTGACTTTCTTAAGAGGATACGATGCGAACCATTTCCCCATACAGACGTAGCCCCCTTTTTCCGTGTCGAATTTGACAGTCTTTTAACTTTGACAGCACAGCAGCTTAGCTTAGTTGTACGTAATGTACCGCGCACATTGAATTAAAGGGGGATGTGCAGATTTGTATGGACTCTAGCCTATGAAACTATATCATTGGAAAGTTTTTTCATATTCTACAACTTTTTGTATGGCGGGAAATCTCGAATCACGGTGTAAAAAAAGGTATGGCAAGAAAAAAAACAATCATGACAAAATCATCGACGGTTACAAAACCTTCATAATTTGTAAAGCGATACAGGACAGTATACAGGCCAATTTGCCCACCCCTCTTTAATTCTTTATATTTTTTTAAACAATAAGATTTAGGACACTAATGTCTTAGAGAAATTAACTTCATTTGATCTGTTGAAAGTCCCCTTAAAATTAACGGAAATTAAAAAAGACGGTGTCGCTTTCTATAGTCGAAAGCATTTTTAAAATAGATGCGGTAGTTTTTAAAAAACAGTACAATCATACACAATTAAATCTCTTTCTTTATAATATTACCTAAGATAAGGCGTCTAAAGCAACTTTGGGATATCAAAAACGCGCCTGACAATGCGATCGCAAGAATAATACTCAAGAAGAGTAAACTTGAGATATTGGGGAAAATAAGCTAGTTTCGTTAAAAGAAAACATTTGCCTTGGCGTTTTTAACTATGGGAGTTTTCAGAAAAAAATGTACCCGTTTCGCCTTAATTATCTTTAATTTTCCATACAAAATTTATTAGTCAGTTTTGTGACGGTCCATACAACATGGTTAACTGTTAACTGCGTCACAAAACTGACAATTAAAAGTGGGACACTTTTTTTTATTGCTTAAATCGATAGTGCTTGTGATTCTGAGTAGAAATAACCCAAAACTTGTTAGGTTTTAAAAAAAAGTACAGGGTACACTTTTTTCTGAAAATGCCCCTATAACAAGTGATGTGGCTTTAATTTAAATTCTAAGTTAAGGTATTTATTTATAATTTATTGTAAAAACTACATAAAATAAAACTAAAACTATAAACTAAAACTACATACAAACTAAACTTATAAATAAAAAAGTTGTCCAAAATCACTGCCAAGTGGTAAGGTGCCCAGAAGGCTGGCAGCATTGCCACGCTGTATGGCAATGCTTATTCTTTGTGCTAAGAAAAAGCCAGCCCTCTGGTCACCTGAAGCTGCAATCAATTTTGACGACAGTGATTTAAAGATATTTGATGCACTCAAACCCCAAGGACCCATGGTTTCAACCCCAAACGGCTCAAAAATGTAGGCACTACTGATGCCTACATATTTGCGCTTCTTGAGGCATTCCGCAGAGTCAGCAGCGGCACCGGCCCTGATGGCTGTAGATGGAAGGTGGGACGGCGCGAGTGTGTCAACGCAAGTGGCGTCCCAAATCAACGGCCGTCCCATTTTCCATGGCATGAGTGTCATGCCGTCGGGCCTTTTGCCGTCGTCGCGGACCAAGCCCGAAGGCTCCAAAACGGCTGGTGCTCCGGCACTGACCAAGGCCCGGCGGATGACGTCGTTAAGGGCTGCATGCCGCGGGATGCGTCCCGTACTAAGTTAAGGTTGTTTTTACAATGTTTCTAATGGGGTTGCTTATAGTACTATAAAGGTCATTATCAAAAAAATTGTACATAGTTAAGTGCTTAATAAAAACAAAATCGCGATCGCTTCCTTTGTGTAACAAAAGTTAGTCATACGGACTGGGTAACTTTCGTTACACAAAGGAATCAATTAAGTTTTGTTTTAATTAAACCCCTTAATTGTGTATTTTTTTAAACGACTCATAAACACCTAAAATTCTAAACATAGGGAAACATCACGATTGTAAACGGCAAAATATATTACAGCTAATTACACTCAAATGTTCACGGTAAAGTTTGACATTTAACGTGATTAAAACTTATTTAAATAAAACTTTTTATTACCAAATTGATTAGTGTCGATCTGAAATTTCATCTCTCTTAATGTGATACATAAAAAAAAAACATATATCAAATTGATAACCAGCTGTCTAAGTTTCCTAACGATATTTACACAGGTAAATAAGTAGGTAAGTAGAAATAGGTAAATTAAAAAAATTGCCAAATTTACCTCAATAAATAAAATAAAAAAACATCTTGGTCGATAAAAACTTCTTAATCACATTACAACGTAAATGAATAAGCTTTAGGATTTATTTTAATTACTTATCTAAACGAATAAAATGACCGAATCGCCTATTTTTTTATTTTACGTTACTATTAAGGCATTTGCCGCGGGATATTCTACGTACCTAACTGCATTTAGAGTCGCCACTATTAATAATAACTTTTTATTAACCCGTGGAGTGTCCGATGGACACCATTTTTCCCTCGACTTTTTGTGGTTAATTTAGTAGGAGTCACAAAAAGTTGACACTCTACGGGTTAATAAGTGTAAAGCCCACTGAATAGAACTTAACTGTCGTTACAATATCTTGAAAGCACGAAATACCCGAACTGGACGAAAGACGAGTAAATCAAGAGGACTAATAGGACTATGTCTATACAACGCCGCATTTCTTTAAAATAATAAGACTATCAAAAACTCACAAAAATCATGCAATCGATCGATGATCGAATAGCATATCTGTCATTTATCAAGCAAATACTATTTTGAAACAAAAGATTTTAGGGTCATTATCAAAAAAGTTGTACATAGGTAAACGCTTAATAAAAAAAATCACGATCGTTTCCTTTGTGTAACGAAAGTTAATCATAGAAACTATGTGGGTAACTTTCGTTACACAAAGGAATCAATTAAGTTTTGTTTTAATTATAGCCCTTAATTGTGTATTTTTTTTTTGTAAACGACCCTTTGGACTTGTTAAAAACGTATTTTTTTTATTGTATCTTTTGGCTCTTCCGTCTCAAAAATTACCGACTCCTCCTCTAGTTAAATGCAATTACGTTAAAAAAACCCAATCCCTTAGCGCAAGAAACATTAAATAATATCTATTGCTATTTATTTGGTAACAGACTAAACTAGTATAATAATTATATTAATAAACTAATTATCGGTGGACTAATAATACCATTATTATTCAATATTCGAAAAAAGTACAGCATTCATAGAAATGAGTATCTTTGGATTTAAATTCATAACGTAGGTATTTACTTTTTATTCGCCGAAATGGTTAAAAAAAAATTAAATAAATTACAACAAAACGAATATTAACAAAATTATATCATGCTATTACAATATTAAGTAACAAAAAAGTACATTTAAGGGGGTACCGTGTTTTTGGCGCATTTATTGCATTCATTTAAACTCGTGCTGTATCATTACTAGCAATGCTATAGTCCTGAAATTCATATGTAAGATATTTGAGGATTCACTCTAGCGACTAGTCTTTTTCGAAAAACGATTACTTGCAGTTCGCTCGATAGAAAACAAATCCAAAGTCGTCTCTAAAATATAAATTAAACTCGTAGTACGACGCTAATACTGCACGGCAGGTCATGACTTTTGGAATGTTAATAAAACAAGATGTTTTCTAGGGCGTAGTCTGGCTACATTTTTAAAATATGTATTTGTTTTAGTAATATGATGAAAATACCCAAAAACACGCGCAATCCAACCAACCTATCTTGAGCCATCGTGCCTCCCCCAAGCGGCCCCACGCCCGAAATCGCCCACCCAAAATCGATTAGCGCGAAAAACGCGGTACCCCCTTAAGTATTAATTAACCCAATAAACCCATTAAAATAGTAATTAAAATTATGGTAACAAATTCGCTTAGACTTTCAAGACTAGATCATCAAAATACGACCAAATATAATTATGTTTATAACAATATAAATGTTTTAATACCTAAATAATACCTCAATACGTAATACTTTTAAAACGAGAAAGCTCAGAGTACAGCGTTGAATCTGTTCTAGAAAAGTGAAACAGACATAACTTCTAATTATACACCGTGAAATTTTAGTGGTTGTTTTCCCGAAACGAGGTGATTTAGTATCGATTGTACAATCGATTTTTAATTACTATTTTGACTAGAGTCAAAAATCCAATTGTGAGAAACGAAAGTCGAAAATGACCGCAAACCAATAGTAACGCTTCGTTGGTACCTAACCTATCGTACGATCGTACGCTACTTGTACCAACGAAGCGTTACTATTGGTTTGCGGTCATTTTCGACTTTCGTTTTTCGCAATTGGATTTTTGACTCTAGTCAAAATAGTAATTATAAATCGATTGTACAATCGAAACTAAATCACCTCGTTTCGGGAAAACAACCACTAAAATTTCACGGTGTAGTGACAACATCAAAATTACATTAAAAAAACATTGCCCTTATCTGATGTGAATTAGTACCAAGTACTCCTAATTTTAAAATCAGTTCTATGTGATAAACTACGCCGAGCATAGTAACTTTGGCGGAAAATAATTTCATTACTTAAAGGATTTTAAATGGAAATCAACTACATTAAACATTTAAAACTATAATCCAATATTCCTTCAAGGAAGACACATTGTCTGTACCTCAGAAGACTTGTATTGACACCAGCGTTTATACAAACATGCATTCGAACATTCACTTACGGACACGTAACATCAATTAAACTTTACCCAAAAATATTGGATGAACAATCTGTGACACACCATGTGCCTTAGATGTTAGGGTGTTATCACACCAATTGGATGTCCCAGTTCTTGACAGCGTATAATAAATCGAAAACAATTTGGAGAAATAGGCTTTGTGAAGCGTTTTCAGAAATCGAATTTCAAAAATACTTATGATAAACGAACTAAAACAATTACTTTGCTCACCCGCGACCTTACAATAGTTACGTTTATGCAAGAAATGTGCGTTCATGCAGTTCCTCCACCTCCACACTGTACGAACACACACAAATCACATAAACCCAACCATCACCACCACCAAGCTACACTGACGCGTTTCGAACTCAACCAGAGCTCATCTTCAGAGTTACCACAACCGTATGCTATACTACCAAATGTTAAACTAACAAACCAAAACAAATGTTTTAACTTGTCACTGTAACTTCTGAAGTACCCACTTTATTTTTCTCATTCTCAAACTACCGCACAAAAATTAACTTTTATTGACATATTATAAAACTACCTTGAATTTTTTGTTTATTTATTTATAAGGCATATTTAATTAATACTAACTGTTCAAATTCGAGCCAAGCCGCAGTAAAGGAGAAGATACTAAATTTACCTGTTCATTAATAATAGACCCCATAGTGTTGTACCTAATTATTTCCATGCATTCCAGAGCATCCAGACGCAACCCCTTGCCGCAATAATGTAACACTTCATAAGAATCTGAATCTAACAATGAATGATTTGATTCCAACAAATGTTTTGCAAAATTCGATCTATCTGGATGCTCATTCCTATATGCCGAAACATGCTCTTTAAATCTAGTATTAAAACTTCGGCCTGTCTGTCCTACGTATATCCCATTGCAGTCATTACAAGTAAGCTTGTATACCCCCGATCTAGTTCCCTTATCTACCTGTTCTTTGTGGTTACATAGCCTAGAGTACAAAGAGTTGTTAGTCTTAAAGGCAACATTAATATTGTTTGATTTTAAAATGCCATAAATCTTATCAGACAAACCCCCAACGTAAGAGATGCTAGATCTATTTAGTTCATTAATATGGACCTCCGCAAAGTAACGCCTGATTCAATAAATTATACTTATGATAAACCGAATTAAATAAACTAAATTTAAATAATGGCCTTCATTTGACCCCTGCTCTGCAGTTATAAAGCAGAGGTCGTATTGTCTAACGCCCAGCGTTTGCCTTCGTTTTACTATCTCTTTCTGTCAACCATCTTACACCGTTTGACAGAGAGAAATAATGAAATGCGATAGCAATCGCCCGCGCGTTAGACAATACGGCCTCAGGTCTACACTCTAAGTCAAATTGACAGTGACAAATCAGCAGAGCCACAGATTATGTTATGTACGACCTGAACTTGTTCTAAGTAATGGAACGTGGCTGTCTCTCTGTGAAGTCATTCAGCGTGTTTCTTAAAAAAATATATAATAAATTAAATACTCATCCAAATTCAAAATCGAAGAAAATGGTATCTTAAAGTATCCTATTCCTTCCAAGAAATTAAAAAGTATAGGTATATTTTTTCTGTACATCCCCGATTCGATTGATTGGTGCGCTATGTTTTGATGTAGTAGAAACTGTTGATCGACGTCAACCAATCCATTCTACCATTGATCGATTGGTGCGGTAACACCCTTACACTTCATATACTTTAATCTTAAATTTTAAACGTGCCAAGGCAAACAATTTTGAACAATCTTAGTGGAGACTTTTTAATACTTGTACCTTAACATTACACCTTTTTTTTACCGTAGGCTGACTTGCACGGACCAGAGGTAACTGTATAACTCCGAGTTAAACAGAGATCCGACGAATTAGTAGTTCACAATACTGTGGACAAGACTCCAAAATTAATTAATAGGATAATTAATTAATTACTTGTAATTACATTTGAGCTCCAGGAGATAACAATTTTATTTAAGTATATATTTGATACAAGGCTAGTTTCCTTTTGTGTATAGAATTTGTACGCCGAAAGGCAAAGCATGACGGACTCTTTTATAACTAGAACAACTTTGTAATGTAATATTAACTCATGTTTATGCAAATAAATTATCTTTATCTTTATCTTTATCTTTATCTTTATCTTTAAAAGAAAATACGTAATTAAGCCATTAATTAAAAGAAAATCACGATCGCGTCCTTTGTGTAACGAAAGTTAGTCATGAAACTATGTGGGTATTTTAATTCTATAATCCCTTAATTGGCTACTTTCCTAACTAGTCAGTATTTTAGATTATCAAAAAATATTGGACACGTATTTTTTATTTTGTCAATTAAACAAAAAATTACGAAGATATGGCGCGTTGAAGTTTCGTGTGACGTCACTTGTTCCTACACTTTGTATGAGCGTTTTAGGAACAAGTGACGTCACGCCTCGTCACGCGGAACTTCAACGCGCCATATCTTCGTCATTTTTTGTTTAATTGTCAAAAGAAAAATTACGTGTCTAATATTTTTTGATAATGTAAAATACGGACTAATAAGAATTATTATTTTTTTATCTAGGAAACATCCCTATTGTGTATTTTTTAAACGACTCATAAAAGGGAATAGATTGATCAAAGAGTAGTGTTTAATTTCTTTAATATAATGTAGATTATAAGTTTTTTTTTGTTTTGTTATTTATCTGCTAGGAATCAAAATTAAATCCTAGGTAAGAAATTAATTAATCGATTAATTATTTAATTAATTTTGGAGTTATGTCCACGTTATTGCGAACAATGACGCTGATCCGTCCGATCCCTGCCGCTAACCCAGAGTTTACAGTTTATTTTTTAACCCTAAACAGTGCAAGAGACCCTTACTAAACTTTACACCAACATCCAATGTACATCAAACATTTTACACACGGTTACCCGACATTACGTTCACGGCCTTCAGTGTTGCCACTTTCTGGCCCACTTATAAGTTAGGGTTGCCAATACCAATTAATGGTCAGTGTTGCCAGATTATTTACATTTTGCCTTACTTGTCGCAGTCCTGTACTAGTTGAACGCTGTCTTCGCCGCGCCGGGAGGTGGGTCGCCGCAGGGGGCGTGGATGCTGCAGGAGGGAGAACCGTTCTGGCTGCCCAGGCTTTTTGCTTAAGGCGTTACGGAGGTGGCTTTCGCCTGGAAAAAGTACACTTTTTTTATCATCAAAAATCGATACTATCGTTAAATCCGTGTGTTAAGACGTGGTGGCCTAGTGGTTTGACCTATCGCCTCTCAAGCAGAGGGTCGTTTCTCTGAGTTTTTTGGAATTCATGTGCGAAATTACATTTGAAATTTACCATAAGCTTTACGGTGAAGGGAAACATCGTGAGGCGACCTGCATACACCTGCGAAGAAATTCAATGCTGGTGTGTGTAAAGTTCCCAATCCACACTGGGCCGGCGTGGGAACTACGGCCCAAGCCATCTCATTCTGAGAGGAGGACTGTGCCCTGCAGTGGGACGTATATAGGCTGGAATGAAGATGATGATCCTGATTTAAAAAAAAAAAGTGAAAATGCCCTCTTACCAGGTAAGGACAGAGGTCTCCCACACAGAGCCAGGTCGTGGCTGCGTGGCGAGGCGGAGCGCGAAGGCCGAGGCCGAGACTCGCGGGAGCGCCGCGGGGACCGCGACCCGATACCTACCGAATCCTGGAACAGTCACCAGTTCTGTTACAGCTCTTAAATACTCACCGCAAGAAGCCTCGGCAGAAAGGAATGAAGTAATTAAAGAATAATGCGTCGGTGAAACTGCAATACCGCGTAACTAGCTTTTTCCATAAAGCTCAACTTGAAATGAAATAACAGTGAAAATTAGACAAATTAGACCTTGTGGAAATAGCTAGTTAAGCGGTATTGCAGTTTCACCGACGAATGGGTTACACACAGCGAGTTCCCGAAAAGTCTCGACGAAACTTCTCGCTGTGAGTTTGTGAAGCTGTAAAACTTTTCAGCTGGAAATTTTTGGTTAATTAACAGGGCAATAAAAATAAATAAATAAATAAATAAATATCACGGGACAACTCACACCAATTGACCTAGTCCCAAAGTAAGCTAAGTAAAGCTTGTGTTATGGGTACTAAGGCAACGGATAAACATACTTTTATAGATAGATACATACTTAAATACATATTAAACAGCCAAGACCCGAGAACAAACATTCGTATTTTTCATACAAATATCTGCCCCGACACGGGAATCGAACCCGGGACCTCAAGCTTCGTAGTCAGGTTCTCTAACCACTAGGCCATCTGGTCGTCTAAAATATAATAAATAAATCGCGAATCGATAATATAAGCATAACGGACAGAAAGAAAATCCACTTCAGCTATATAAAGTAATCCAACTGTCTTTCGCCAAAATGAACAAGCGGGCTTTTGCTAGTAGGGAAACTCCCGCTCCGGAAGGACTCAAAGGTCAAGTGATATAAGAGTACTCGCTAAGCGAGAACTCAGTCAGGGTGTCATGGCCGGCGGCGGCGAGTACTCTAATATTGTGATACCTTCGAGTCCGGCCGGAGCGGGAGTTTCCCTTCTACCTATGTTCTTATTTATTCTTATGCTTTTGCCTCCATTGACTCCAGTCTGACTGGCGAAATCTTTTAGAGAACAATACACACATCTTGGCAAGGGCACGTAAATTTTGAAAATAATAACGGACAAAATACGTAATGGTTATTTGATAATGCTACTTTCGCAGAAATTGGCAACTCTACAGGATCTGTCTACAGTTTCAAAGGTCAAATTCTATAATGTCAAATGACCATTTTATTTTATCCATTGTTCTTTCTAAATTTTATATATTTTGACATGTTCCTTTTAGCAATCTAATTCTTCTAAATCTCAAATTTATATTACATACAGAGTATAACAACACACATCTAAATTGTAGTATTTAAATAAACAAAGTGGATTTTCTTAGCTCAGATAAGTCGGTTCAAAAGTTTCTGGAATTGTTTAAATGATCATTACCCAAATGAGCGGAACCAAACGCATGATCGCCTCTGTCCCATTGGCGCAGCCGCCTCGATCCGCCATTGTCATCAACGACTTTGGTAACTAAAGCGAATTAGGTCCCTTTCTCACTTGGCGGTGCGGTATCGACACGCGGTATTTTATACGTTATCGCGAGCTTACTAACGTCGGCCAGATCTCCTCACTAGGCGGTATGTTCTCGGTATAAAACAGTAGCATCTTGCAAATCAGGAAGCCCGCGCCAATCAGGAAGCATGCGTTCAAAGGCGCTCGGTAACGAATCGGTAAAAAAAATACCGAGTGTACTTTACTGCACCGATACCGCGCCGCCAATTAAGGAAGGGGCCATAGGCCGATCACGTCAGCACGTGCCTTCGGTGTGAACCCTTTATTGATACAGAAACTTGTGACCTTCCTTTGCAAACAGTACACTATAATATGAAACTACCGTGAGACTCACTCATAGTGAAAATAAACGGATTACTCACGTCTTAAAACGAGTTTAACTCGACATGTTTCGGGCTAATCCGTAGCCCTTCCTCTCGGAGTCGCACGTCACGGCGGCTGCCAAACGTGCACTGCGTGCTAACGCCCTGGTCGCGCGGCTACTCGACGCAACTGACAGCGACACAAAACTACCCCCGTTTTCATCATCACTTCGGATTAGCCCGAAACATGTCAAGTTAAACTCGTTATAAGACGTGAGTGATCCTTTTATTTTCACTATGAGTACAGTATAATGTTAGTAACCTTTTCGTGCGCGACGGAGTAAGCGCTAAAAGACACAGGGCTGTCGGCGCCGAAGTCGAAAGCCGAGGACGCTCGGTACGAGAGCGAGTCTGCCATGGAAACGAGGGGTTAGTTAGTTTGTTAGTTATCTTATGGAATAGAAGAAAGATGTTGGAAAGGCTCATGCGTGACATACAGTCGTGACTGAGCAAATGCTAATGGGTAACTGAGTCGTTATTTAAAAAAAATGTCATTAGCAAGGACAAGGCAAAAAATCATTAGCAAGGACATAATGGTCATTTACATTATTTTGGTTTCATAAGTAATAGTTACTATTTTTTTAAAAAGCGTTTTTCAATAAAACGACTCATTGTTTGTCACTTGGTCATCAGGTTATTGCAAACTGTCTTATATTATATTTGTTAAACTTGATATTCATATATAATAAATAATTTGTATTTGTATTTGTAATGACTCTATTTTAAAACAAAGCTATATCAATATCCAATAACAGATATTGACAATCAAATTGATTACAATTCCAAGAAAACAAATGATGAAATGCATAACGTAGAAAGTTTTCATGATGCATAATCCAATGTGCAATTGTAATTTTATTCAAATTTACCCATCATAGCGTGCAAATCGGCATTCATGTTATGATTTATTACTTAATAGAAATAAGAATAATTAGTTAGTAAAACGTAGTTAGTTAGTTAGTACAGGTTGATTCAAAGAGCTGGCACGAATGGATTGAACAAAAGTAATGTCACTTTGACACTGTTGTAGGAAAATGGCTGATGTATGTTATTTTACAAGCTTTTATTTAACTTGCAATATACTTATGTATGTATGTACAGGTCAAATCTTGGAAGTCGAATTTGACCCACTTCCAGAGATCGGATTCACTTGAAATTTGGTATACTTATGTAGGTTTGATGACAATGCAAGTACAGTCATCAAAACGTACAGTCAGCTAAAAATCTTGCTTTATAAATGAAATTTTTAACAAAAACTTATTCATATTTGTGTGAAGTGAATTCAAATGGGTAACACACGGATACTTTCATTAAAAAAAAAAGTTTATTCTGCAAGCAGGCCGCAAAGGGCTTTTTTACATGTCACTTTTTTTTAAACTATGTACCAGCGCTTTCGTAAGGACCATCATTGCCAAGAAGAATGCGAAGAAACTTGGCGGAAAGTCTTGACACAAGCTTTTTCGCTCGCGTTGTACAGACAAGTTCGTAAACTTAGGTGAAAAACCCGTTTAAGCCGAGTACGGGTAGGTACAGACTTACAAAATGTAACATGCAATGTAATAGAATTCCCATAGTGTGGACGCCTTGCGGGCACCAACCGTGCACACTACGCGCACGAACAGAGCATTTCAACTCGTGCGCGCCGCGATCCGCCATTAATTTGTCGGTTTTATCGCCGAACACTATAGCTCCAAACGCACAGACAGCGGAGGCGTGGCGGTGACGGTTGTAATATTCTATCTTGTATGAACTTGTGCGGTACTGTACCGCGAACTCGTTCATACAAGTTACAATATTCGGTGCCCCTTTTCTCCCATAACATTTTAAGTCATAATGTATCATTAGTCATACTCAACGTTAGTCATACAGTGATTTATTTCTGAAACGGTATTTTTTAAGGACTTTTTTAAATGCCATCTTATAGAATGCAGTAGGTTAGGTTAGGTTTGTTTTATAACAATTCCGAAAAATAAATTGTTTCAGAAATAAATCACTGTATGACTAACGTTGATTATGACTAATGATACATTATGACATAAAATTTTATGGGAGTCATTATAGACCTGAATACATGGTCCACACTTATGAAATGCTCCTATCATGTTACATTGCGTAAGTCTGTACCCGGCTTTAGAAATAATGGTGTGACCTACGGTCTCTCAAGTAGGTAGTATAAAAGGTTGTGCTCATAGTAAAAGATGAGTGACAGAGGTTTTACCGTTTGACCAGCAACTGGTAGGAGGTGGTGACCTGATCATGTGTTCGTGAACTTCCTTCAGGGTGAGGGGATCGTCTTCAACGAAGTCTAGTGCTGTGCTGCCGAAGTCCTGGAACCATTTTAAAAGCTATTTACTAACTTGCAATGGATGTAAGTATGTATGTATGTACGGGTCAAATCTTGGAAGTCGAATTTCTTACGAAACTTATTTTTTACGAAAATTAGGCTTGTGGGCCATCTACTTACGTCACACAATTGAAGAATTACATAAGTTTTGCTAAAAATTTCATTTTTAAAACAAGCTTTTTAGCTGACTGTACTTGCATTGTCATCCAAACATACATAAGTATACCAAATTTCAGGTGAATCCGACCACTGGAAGTGAGTCAAATTCGACTTCTAAGATTTGACCCAAGAATGAAACAAACGGGGTGAGCTAAATAAAAACTTGTAAAAAAGCTTGTAAAAACCAACATAGCTGACTAGACTGTTTGACACTTATAGAGAAACAATTTAACTGTCAACAGGTGTCAAACAGTCTAGTCAGTTATATCGTTTTTGTGAACATCCCTTCAATTTTAATCGTTTTCAAATCATCCCACTTTGTTGCACTAATTACATAAAGATCGCAATTGTTTTGTTCATGTGTCAGTGACAGTGACAAGTGTCCTAATAAAATCAGAACTATGATTACCTGTGACATTAAGATTGTATCGTCCGATTCACACTCGTCAATATGGCTCTCGATTAGACTCTCCCTGCTGGCCTTGATGACTTGCTGAAACGGAAACCAATCAGGTTAGCACATGGAACTAACAGGATTACCTTAAAAGTAATCCAATTTGGGGATTAAAGGCTAAAATTATTGAATTTACTAGTTAATCTGATTAGTAGCGAGCATAAAGCACTGACAGCAGGCGATGGTATCAGACACTTCACTGACAATAATAACGCTTAAAACTTTTGTGATTTTCACTCATACAATACAATACAATACAAATATTCTTTATTGATCACCAAAAACAGTACAGTGACATTACAAAAATAAAAATTCAGGTAGACAATAGGCGGTCTTATCGCTAAAAAGCGATCTCTTCCAGACAACCAATTACTCAGAAATTATTAAATATCTACAGACGAATGTAGGTGGCAGAAATAACAGACAAGAGAAACGCAGTATTACTTAAAAGACAGCAAACAATAAAAACAATACAAATATAATATAAATTATATAAATAAACAAATACATTCAATATAATACTTATACACTACATATACTTAATACAAAAAGCAAATGAAAAAAAAAACTATTATCATTATTTTGTATTTTTGTTCTCTTTTTTCTTATCATACTTATTTTCAGTCTAGGACAGTTGTACATATACCTTCTTCTAATATATAAAAATCTGATGTCACGGTGTTTGTTGTCGAACTCCTCCGGAACGGCTTGACCGATTTTTATGAAACTTTTTTCTTTGTATTTGGTAGGCATGAGAATAGGTTTTAGGCTATTTTCTATACCTACCCCTATTCTTCGCGGACGGAGGTGAGGGCAACAGCTAGTAATGTTAAAGTATTGTGTAGTAAGTAAATAAAAAACTATTATTTTACTATTCATGGGACTTTGTAAAAGCAGTACAACTTTTTCACATAAAATTCCCTTCTTCACTTCCTTAGAATAAATAATTTATAATTTATTTCTTACTGATTAAAGCTCCAGCAGTTAACATATGTACACAGACATTTGAGGTGACTCACTAAATTTTAATCAAATTTAACAGAAATGGCTTATGGATTTTCATACAAAAATTAAAGTTAAAGGCACATTATCAATCAAAATAAAACTAGCAAAATAAATCTTAATAGAAAATAAAATAGAACCATGAAAAAAAGACATTTAACTCAATTAAATCGTATGCTTCTCAACCTTACTCTACTCTTCACCCTCTTTGAGATTTCAGTTTCTAAAGATCCTTCTTTTTAACTTGGTACCTACCTAGTGTCTCTGATTTTTTTATGAGCAGTATTGCCTCTGCTCCCTGAAAGTCTTCAATGTCCAAAAGAGGGTGATATGGCAGACGTTGAGAACCTATGCTCTACAGTATAGAGTCAATATGTTTAACTATATTTAGTATATTTTTATTTAAACCTACCTGTAAGAAAGGGTTGTCTTGTCGTGACAGTCTAAGAGCCTCCATGTCTTGAGCAATGTTCCGCGTCCTTCCTGGAGTCAACAAAACAGCAGCAGACCCGCTCACAGGCGCAGTGAGAACTGAAAGGCAAGACAGCATGTCTAATAAGTAATTACAAAAAAACGTAACGTAACACTAAATATGGTCCATCAACTTTACTCACTCGAAAGCGAATCGTTGCTCCCGTCCATCCTTACGGCCAACACAATCCAGAGGCAGTCGGTGATACAATATACTAAGCGAAATTCGTAAACAATAATAATCACTCGTTTTTGAACATTATGAATATTTTAACAAACACTTGCGCCACGATCAGCACGTTAAAGAAATACCCCAACTATTTATCCGTAGATTGAATTGTTAAAATAATAATTCTATATTCCATAAACTAATTTACTAAAAAATTAAACGAATATCCGAATAATTGTAATGAAATAAATTAAAAACTGGAATAATGACTGACTGATAACGTAACGATTGACATAACTCTGACTGACAGCTGCGATTCCGTTCGGAAATTTGTATTAAAAGCGCCTGCCAGATCGTTCAAAGCGAATATACTCTAGAGCAAAAAAAAATAGTCTGGCCTCACTCCAGGGGGGGCACACTTACATATATCACACTTTTCATGCGACTACAGCGATCTCTGGTTGTTTGGTAAAGAACTAAATTAGCGGCCATCTTGGTTGACTTGTCAAACTTGTCAGTTGTCATTCATCGGCCATGGCCATGGGGCGTACCAAATTGTACAGTCAAGGACTTTAATTGATAGGCCACTTGCCAATGTTCGTATTTTAGCCGTATAGTGCAAATCGGGTTTAGCCGCTTATACTTCGTATATGCTGATTTGAATTAGACTGCTAAAATACGAATAGTGGCAATTAGCCTATCAATTAAAATTACGCGTAATTATAGCTGTACATCACTACCAACATATACATATAGATAGGTATACATCTATAGATACGTCACATTAGTTCTTCACCAGGGCGTAGGGCAGCAGCACCTTCCATACATGCATATTTGACCATAGAGTTGCCACTCTTGTTCATATAAATATTACAATACTCTTTGCCTCACTCTCGTAAGTACACTTCGATAGCAGCTATAATGTGGTAGACACTTAATATTTACTGAACCTTTATTTATTCAAAATAACTGCGACCCATCTGCGTCCTGTGCGACACTGCTTTAGTTAGTGTAGGGAACCTTGATTTTGAATTTAGGCCTATTTTATTATATACCTACATTGTATAAATGGTTTTATAGAACGGTCAAGACTAAAATGCAGACTTTTTCAACTGCCGCATACTAAAAGTTTATGTATTTTCTTCGCTAGTGCATAAAATAACGCTCGTGCCTAGAATACCACATTTCCTAAACTACATTACCTATTTACCACATTTCTGGCTTAGTCTATTCGCGTTGCACCATATTACAAAATCGAAGATTACTCAAAGCAGTGATTTTTTGGTGGAATGTCTTATTTTGAACATCTGGTATAGTGGGAATGTAATAAATAAGTACTATTTTGAAAAATATGGTATTTTGGGAACGTGGTATTTTAGGCACGAGCGTGAAATACCACGTTCCCAAAATACTACACTACTATTTATTTGTAGCTTACTAGATTCTCGTTACACCCCCATTATCATTACATAATCGGGAATAATTAATAATGGAAAGTTAATATTTTGAAAAACGTGGTTTTATTTTGGGAACCTGGTAATTTAGACAACAGAAATTTTCAGGTTAGACGCAAGATGACCACTATGTATTAGAAAAATAACGCAGAAGGACCGAAAGGCGTAATGACATGTAATGACCAATTTAGTAGGTTTAGATAATGTTAGTTTGCATAGGTGCGAGGGTGGATTCGATTTGTGGCATTCGAACATGGTAATAATTTTGGTATTTCTGTTTCTTTGGCTAGTTGTGGTATAATTCTGATAGTGTTTTATGCGGCGATTAACCTTAACTGTTACAGTGATCTCAAAATTCTATATTGCTCTCGTGTCTGACATTTTTTAATGCGCAAGTTGTCTCCACGTGGTTTTTGGAATTTTACTATCAAGTTGCAAAAACTACAATTACCGTACAACGTGAGTCGCTCTCAGAGCAATTAACTGATATTGGCACAAGCCTAGTGGCCGCCATTAAGGAAGAAAAGAAAGAAAGAAAGGTGCGAGGGTCGAAAGCACGTAAAAGCTGCGTTTCCACCAGAGATGTGCGAGGATGCGTTGCGAGGGATGTAAGTCATGAACCAATAGAAACACTTCATTCACTTAGGACCTTTTAAATGAAGTGTTTCTATTGGTTCATGACACACACATCCCTCGCAACGCATCCTCGCACATCTCTGGTGGAAACGCAGCCTAAAACAGGAGCTCCACGTCACCGGAGAGCGCAGTAGTTTCATATGCACCACTGACTAGCATTATCAATGGTGCAAACGACACTGCTATGTACCGTAATGATACTAATGGTACATATGAAAAGCTCCGGCGACACAGTTTTGTTGATTAGAATAGGGAATATAATGTCTACTGTACCGTCATTCATGATATACATTTTACACCGTGGTCATTTTGCATGTGTCAATTTATGTAGATAGTACATCATTATGCGTGTAAACCTTTGGTATAAACGCAATTTTCTTTGCCAATGATGATATTTGTGTTTATGCTTTCCAATTTTTGCGAAAAGTACCGTTTCAGGCTGGTAAATAAATTCTTGTAAGGGTAAATAAAATCCAGTTTTGAACACAATGTATGAATTTAATTTGAACAAAGGCACTACCTTAGCTAAGAAGGCACCTTTTGTCTGCTCTAATGTTGCTATAATATTGTAAATAATCCTTTCAGCGTCTATTACATTATCAAAGCAAACTCTATATACATTATTCAATTTTATGCGATGCAAGTCCGATACACACGATGAGCAGGTGCTAAATATATCCATATTGATAAATTACTAGTGAAATAGAATTTCGACATTAATGATAAGTTATAAATTACATTTGTTCGTTTTAATATTCGATGTCAGTTAGTACAAATTGGACGGCGCTTCCGTAGGAGAGGATTCTGTCCTTGATCGCCTTGAGTTTGGAGATGTAGTGCTTATGAATCTTCGTGTTGGTCCGCTTGTAGCGAAGAGCTGTTATCATCTTATCTACAGTGTAGTGCAGCCAAAGAATGTTGGTGTACGGCTCGAAATTCTTCCAGTCATTGCTGCGGACAAAGAAAACAAATGATATATACAGTATTTCAAACTAAATACAAACTGAAATATAGATGCACAGAAAAAACCCCAGAAAAAAGATCAATGCTGGGAATCGAACCCAGGTCCTCAGCATTCCGTGCTGCGTGTTTACCCCTACACCATCACTGGTCTAGAGGATAGCAACGAATCTTTCCCATACATCGTACATTTCAGTCTGTTATAATCACCTTATGCAGTGATAAAGCGCGCATCTATGTTATGCCCTCTATCGAGAGACTTAACACTCCTTCGGAACTAACCGCTCACCTGGACCAAGAGATGGCGCTACTGTGCCAACTTTAACAAGTTAGGTATGAAGTATCTTTTTGTATTTATTTTTTTTCAACTTAATTTTTTATTACTTTTACAGTCATCCCGTGAAACCATATATTTCATTTTCATTGGGGTTTTTTCTGTGCATCTATATTTCAGTTTGTATTTAGTTTGAAGGTCCCCGGGTTCGATTCCCGTGTCGGGGCAGATATTGAAAAATACGAATGTTTGTTCTCGGGTCTTGGGTGTTTAATATGTATTTAAGTATGTATCTATCTATATGTTTATCCGTAGCCTAGTACCCATAACACAAGCTTTACTTAGCTTACTTTGGGACTAGGTCAATTGGTGTGAATTGTCCCGTGATATTTGTTTTTTTTTGTTTTTATTGTTGCTGGTGCCGGAATACACGTACACTCCCGTACACGTACACGAGATACACGTACCGTCGTTGCTTATATTTTCAGATAAACATTGATTAATAGATAGTTTTTGATCTTGGGCATACGAAAGTTTTGTTCCCGTAAAATTGCATAGTTCCCGCGGGACAGCGATAAATAGACGGAGTTGCAAACGTAAATTTAAATGATGCAAGTTCATTGCCCCGCGAATATGGTGCGGACTGAGTTATCTTCCTCATAGTTATCAGTAGCGAAATATTATACATAATACAAATACGTAAAAGGAAAAGTTGAAAACAACTGTATTAAATTTGCACATTTATGTCATATTTGAGCTAACTCACGGTTAAATTAATGCACAGACGGCCTTTTGAACGCCACACATTGTTTTGGTTAAAATAAAATTGATTCTTATGCGATGATAGGTTAATTTCTGTATAACCGTATTGTCGTCTATAGCCGACACTGGCGTTCAAAAGGTTAAAATAAGTACAAATTATCTGCTAAAATATCACAAGTAGTCATAATAATAGGGATAATGAATGACACAACCACAAAATGCGATTCCCCCAAAGTCCTAAAATTAGTTTTTTACTGTTATAATCACCTAATTAAATAAATATCAATAAATATCACGGGACATTTCACACCAATTGACCTAGTCCCAAAGTAAGCTAAGCAAAGCTTGTGTTATGGGTACTAAGCAACGGATAAACATACTTATATAGATAGATACATACTTAAATACATATTAAACACCCAAGACCCGAGAACAAACATTCGTATTTTTAATACAAATATCTGCCCCGACACGGGAATCGAACCCGGGACCTCAAGCTTCGTAGTCAGGTTCTCTAACCACTAGGCCATCTGGTCGTCAATCTTGGCATGCAATCTAATTGCATGCCAAGTTTATATTAAAGTTTATATTAGATAACATAAATATTAGATAATTCTAATTATGGAGATAGGCCCACTTTGAAGTGAAAATATAAATACCATTTATTCGCTATCCTGTGGGAATTTCCAAAAATCCATTCTTAACGGATGCCTAGGTCATAATAACTAACGGTATGCCAAATTTCAGCACAATCGGTTCAGTGGTTTGGGCTGTGCGTTGAAGAAGATAATAGTTTGATGTTTTTAAATATTGTTGTAAGTAAAGTTTTTTGAAGAGGTGCTAAATATATTTTTTTTCGACAGTAGTCGTCTTCTAGACCGAGAAACTGCAGCTGTTTTATTTTTATCTCCTATTGTTTACTGGAAATATTTTTTTAAGTGTTCGAGATGACATTTGTGAGATTTAATGGCTGGACAAGCGGTTCATGCTCAGTACTTAGTAGAAATAGAAAAAAAAACGAAGCCTATTGTCAATGTCAAATGAAATCTAACCGTTTGCGTTTCGTTTACTTTGCATTGTCCAAAAAGCAGTTCCAAAATAATGATCGAAAATATTCAATCGTGATTTAATTATCGTGCATTGATTTAATTATGGAGAAATGCGGTAAAGTTGAAAATCCGGATTTTGTGCGGAGGTTGTTAAAAATAGTCCAAAAATCACACCAAAACGCAAAGCAAACGAAACGCAAACTGTTTGACATGGACAAAAATGACAGATGACTTCGTTTTTTTTTCTGTTTCTACTAAGTACTGAGCACGAACGGCTTGTCAGCCATTAAATCTCACAAATGTCAACTCGAACACTTAAAAAAATATTTCCAGTAAACAATAGGAGATAAAAATAAAACAGCTGCAGTTTCTCTATCTTCAGATCGCCGACTGTCGAAAAAAAATATAATTAGCACCTTTTAAAAAAACTTTACTTAGCCAATTGCTATTAATTAGTGATGAAACATCACTCGAATTGTACTAGAGTTTTCGAGTCACTCAAGTAAACTACTTACACTACTTACACTCCTTATTATCAAACCGCAATCAGAATGGGACTGTCAGAACTGTAATTTCATACATATTTTGACGTAAGCATATAGAATTATTGTCAACTCCGATCCCTTTCTAATCGCGGGCGAATAATACAACTCGAGTAAGAATTTATCACTCAAGCTGAGGTTCGATTATTCGATTAAGAATTTTAAAAAACCTTTATTAAATTAGTAGTATTTGGTAATATGAAATAAAATACAAAATATTATTAACCTTAATTAGTCATTTCATTAATCAACAAAAAAACTTACTTCTTACAACTAATTAAGCTGCCAAGTGAAAATGACTTTAAATTAGCCTCCCTATCTTAGTCTCAGATCGCCATCCCTAGAATCTACTCGGCGCGCCGAGTTGACTCGGTAACTCGAGTGCAAACGAACTAGAGTCAATTTTTTTTCACTCGAATACGAGTTTTACAAATTCACTCGAGTATAAAACGGCTCGAGTCGCATCACTACTATTAATTAACGATTAAAAATCGTTTATATTTTAATGTTGCAATCCGCTACTTATTTTACAATCGAAACGCTTCAAAATTGACGCAACTTAAAGCAACTAGTTATCGTTTAATGATGTCACATCTATACTTCAGGCAACTATCTAAGTTTACATTGTGCCAGTTGATAAAATCCTTACATCTCATAATTTACGATATTGACTTTGCTAATTAAATAGGAAATGAAATTAAGACTCTTTGGACAAGGTATTTATGATGATGAAACAGTCTCGAAATATATTTCCGTTATAGTGTTTCTCGATAGACTTTAATTAAATTTTTATCAATTCTGGCAATATTTTTATGTGTCAAACTCCGCTGAAGGTTTCGGCTATAACTAGACAACTAAGTACTAGGCGAACATTAGAAGTGGGTCAAGTTTAAGTTTTGTTTTGAATAGGGGTCATCCATAAAGTATGTCACACTAATTTCATGACTTTTTGACCCCTCCCCGTCCTTGTCACAGTTGTCTATAAGAATGTTGTCACTTTGAAGAATCTAAAAATTATTTAATCACGGCCAGGTGCAGCGCATGTTGCCGCGTCTATGGATTTGTCAAAGGCAGTCTACTTGTGAGTGGAGCGAGTGTGAAATCGTCAACAAAAACATTTAAACCTTATGCCCGTACAAATATAGTTGGAAATAGTTGTTTTTCGTTAATTATTCCACATTTGCCTTTTTAACACTTAGATGCAAAAGAAAATGTGACGTGACCAAACTTAGGACCACTCCCACCCCTTGCCACACAATGTCACACCTCGTCAAACAGGAGACCATAGCCTAAGGGCTATATCTCACCGGGCCACCACGGCGGCGCAACCAGTCGCGCAGCCGTGGTGTCTAGCTAGCTACCAAACTAGCTTCCAAACCGAGCTACCAATAGAGACACCAGATTCGCCGCAGTCTCAAAATGGACGCCGATGCGATGAGATAGTTATGCTGATGCTGAGGGAGCGTCGCTGGTGGCGCGACTGGCAGCCGAGTGAGTGAGATAGCATACAGCGCCATACTAATTAGTGGTGGCGCAACCAACGTGGCGGCGCGGGCAGTAATGTTGCATGCACGCGTCTATGCTGGTTGCGCAACACAACCAAGTGGACGACAGGCGAGACACCCTCCATAGAGCTGTATACATTTTGTTGGTGGCAGAGACTGGTTGCGCCGCCGTGGTGTCCCGGTGAGATATAGCCCTGAGCTTGTAAGTAACTCACCCCAGCCTGTCTCTCATGAGGCGGTACACGGTGAACTGGTAATCGCCGACGGCGTCGAACAGCGTGTCGTCAGCCGCGAGGTCGTTGTAGAGAGCCGCGCGCTCGCCGGCGCCGGCCAGCGGCAGCGACAGCCGCGACAGCGAGTAGTCGATGATGGTCGCCGCCACGCCGCAGCGCGGCACGCGGTGCGAACGCCCGCGGAGCACGAACGTTGCCAACTGGAATCGACGCGATCAACTTTAGATCACACTAATATTATAAAGGCGAAAGTTTGTGAGTGTGTATGTTTGTTACTTCTTCACGCTAAAACGGTTTGACGGATTGTGATGAAATTTGGCACACATATAGTTTTTATAACCTGGATTAACATATAGAATACTTTTTGTCCCGGAAAATTGCATAGTTCGCGCGGGATAGCGATAAACGAATTCTTTGCAGACGGAGTCGCGGGCAGCAGCTAGTTGCCCATAAAAACCGAGATTGAGACAACGGAGATCCGCTTCGCGGAGCTCCTATTCCAAGTGTTTTCAGCGCTTTGCAACTGACCTTTTTTATTGACGCCTGAAAACGCTTGCCACTCGGATCGAAGGAATCAAATTAAATACTTTTAGTCTGCAAGTAAGTCGCAAAAGGGCATTTCTATTTTTCGTTGTACCTAAAGTTAAGAAATTGTTAACAGGGAGTTAAAATTAGTCCGCTTCGTTACGCACATTTTCAAGCCTATACAATAAAAAAAATGTAATAAATCGGAAAATTCTTCACTTCTTGTGAAAACATTGTTAAATTTGCCAGATTTGTTAAGTTTTTTTTATTGTAAGGCTTGAAAAGTGCGTAATGAAGCGGACTAATTTTAACTCCCTGTTAACAATTTCTTAATTTTTGGTACAACGAAAAATAGAAATGCCCAATTTTAAGAGACTCGTTCATTTTTTTATACTACCAGCGCTATCGGAACAGTTAGTCTTATAAAAGTCGAAGAATGTACCACCGGTTCGGGACAACCTTGTCGTTATGAATCTGGCAAAAACTCATCAAGGTATAATTTTTCAAAACATGCCCGTCCAACATTGTCAAGAAGAATGCACGCGCTGCAAGAAACTTGGTAGAAACTGGTTTTTTTTTAAGAGTATTCCAATTTAATTCGCCACTAATGAAAGTAAAGTAAATTAAAAAAATAGTATCAATGGTTTTTAAGACACCAATACTTCTAGGTATCGACTAAAACCTTACCTTTTGTTCAGTAGGAGCAATCAACACGTTCCCCCAGTGCAAGTCGCGGTGTTCAAACTGGAAGGCTTCCTCGCCAACGGCTAGGCCGAATGCAACCTGCAACCGATACAGACCACTATTATGAACATAATGTACAAAATTATACTAAGTAAGTGTTTTAATGATCCATAATATTTCAACAGGTGATTAAGTTTTGATTGAGGTTGATGTTTCCATACATCGGATCGATGTTCAAAATGTACCGAGTCAGGGGCATAACTGCATTTTAAAAAATGCCGTGAAAAAGGTTGTTCAATTTGAACAAAGTTGGTTTGAAAAGAAACTTGCAAAGGATATTCATATCGAGATTTTTTTAAGTAAGTATGTATGTATATTGACCAAAAATAACGTATACTTGAGACAGGCGACACTCTATGTTTTATATTGCTACCCTCTTTAGAAACCAACACCAAAAACAAAGTAGTATAATACTGCGTTTACCACAGTGCCACTAGATTTCGTATACATATGTACGTACATAATACATATTTTCAGTTTGAAAGCATCATCATCGCAATCATGACCCCAACAAATAGCATCCATACATTACATATTTTTAGACAGATATCTTCGGATATTTAGTCAAACCATATCTTTATACGCCCTCTAAGTCCTTTAACCCTGTACTTTGCCCATTATTTTTTCATTCCACTCCGTGGTTTTGAGCGGATCTTTGGTTGGAGTATAGTTTTAATTCAATAATTTAGTCCAAATAAAAGCATAGAAGTAATTGAAGCTGGTGCCAGTAAAACTTGTAAACTTGTAATTGGACAATTGTACCGCCAATTCCAACTAATTACACTCTGATTGGCTAGAAACTACCAGTACCCAGCGCAGTAGTTTCATAAACACAATGTCTATAGACAACTAAATAAGCATTTTCAAACAAAACGGTAAATTAGCATTCACCACCCAAGTAACACATTTTATTACACAATAGCATATTTAATGCATAGTCACATCGACATTGTCTATTCTGTTTGATTTGTGATTCATGTGCTAATAACCATAATAAAACGTGTACTATTTATTTGAAAATGCTCACTGCTAAGTTGTGCTAACTTTTATATTCTAGGACACACATGAGAAAAAAAAACAAAATGCAAAACAAATATTAGTACACACTCTAAACATTGAAAGCAGATTCGGGCGGCGCGTAGGATAAGTGAAAATCTAGTCAAGATATTGGAGACTCGACCTAGAAAATCACTCATCATACGCAGCGACCATAACTGGCATGCTCAAAACGCTGAAAAAAAAAACCTTAAAATTTTCTCTGAGCCGAGGGTGTTATCGTCGAAATAAAACTTGTCTTTGGTTACCGCGCGGTAAGCGCGACCAATAGACAACGGTTACACGTTAATTCTGGCGTCAGTTCAGTCCATCATTTTGGTCAGAATGACGAGAGAATGATCGTGACAATCTGAGACGGACTGATGGCAGACTGATTAAAATTCAGAAAAATACAGAAAAACAGAATGAAGTGAACTGGCGGCAGACATAACGTGTAACCGTTGTCGTACGATCCCCTATTTGTAATGCGAAAGTGTTAGTCGGTTTGTCCTTCTGTCACGCAAGAGCTAAGATTTTTTGATAGGAAGATAATTAGGTCAATTAAATTTACGGTGTCATACTTTTTTATTTTTTTATTAATTAATTGTAGTTATTACTGGAGTTAATTAATGCATTAGCATTCCTACAACCAATGTCACTCCCAAGGTTTTGTTTACAGAAACAGTATACAATGAAAAGGTCAAATGCGTATTTTCCACAATAGGTATCATTCTACAGACATCATTTATAACACGTTAAGTCCTGTTTTTAACAGAACTGAAAAAATCCTGGCCAAGAGCCTTGCATAAGAGTTGTAAAAAAAGGGACGAAAGGTATTCAAACGGTTAAAGAATTAAAACGGTTAAAGAATTTACAACTATTCACACAAACGCTGGGCTCGTTATCTTCAAAACTTGAACTTTAGCTTGAGATAAATTTTAATAAACTTATTACCCCCAACAACAAGTAGAGATAACTGGCAAAGTTCTACAGCTCATTTGTTTACTATCTTTGTATACTTAACCAAAGGAAGTCTGGCAGTGCGATGCGTTTCCCAGTACGAAATGATAATAGTAAGCAAATCAAACCATCATTAATACACTATTAAACAGTCGTTATTACGTCAACAGAAAAGCAAATCGTCCATTATAATTCCGAAGACATGACACTTAAACACGAATAAAGAAAACATTCTAAACTTCGTGAAATACGTAATGCGTATAAAAAACATCTTCACGTACAATACAAATCATGTCACACCCGGCTTTTAAAAAAACTGGCCAGTACTCAGTACGTATTTCACGGATACACAAAAAAAGAAACAAAAAGTCAATTTGCGTGCGTAGACTTCAAAACTGGCCACTGACACGTCACAGAAAAAAAAAGAAAATTAAAAATCGGAACGTACCTGTAGAAACAGCGCGTGCGCTTGCTCTGCGCTGTTGAACTGATAGCTCTCTAGATCCTGTCCGGCGTTGGCCAACTCCAACACAATAAACTGCTGGTCGCGCGGCAAAATCGCTGGATTGTCGTTCTCAGAGCCCTTGCATTCGTCATACAGTTCCCACAAATCGAGTAGCCGCGACGTGTAGCTGCCGTAAACGCACCTTACAGCCAGTACCTAAGGAACAAAATCGTTACAATTTTAACGTCGTTTAGGTCAATTCGTGTCCGTCGAAAGGGTCATTTACACAAAAGAATTCAACGGTCGGTGGGCACGCGGTACGCTTCTAAATGCGTATCTAAACGCGATGTAATTCGTTGTGGTTGCACGGTGAGGTGAATCAACGAAACATTTGGACATAGGCTTGAAGGGCTGAGTATAAAGGGGGGCACTCGAGTGTTAAATTACTTCGGTGATTACGGTGTGTCTTAACTTTCTACTTGGATCTTCCGACAGGAATGGCTCGAGTCATCGTTGGATTTGAGAGCGTACTTAAAAACTTCTTTGAATGCGCCACGTCACGTTTGTTTCAATAAGAGCCAGCTTCGGCCGGCAGACGAGATAATTAACTGCATTCATTTCATTCTGAGAATAGAACTGGTTCACAAATTGGTATAGCGTCCCACCCCCTGTCACGTCAAATGAATGGAGTGGTGGATATTAAAAATGGCTGCCTGTTCACTTGTTGCCGGGCGTTGTTAAGTTAACTGAGAGATGCTGCCTGAGTTTTAGGAAAAGATATTCTAAGACTAAAAAGCCTAAGGCTGGCCTAGCTTAAATCGAGGAAGGAAAAAAATGTTTCAGACCAACATACAAGATGAAATTTGAAACGTGATACAAAATTAGTGTTTCAGGCTCAGTTAGCTGGACAATATAACATTGCCATGATAGGGATGTTGACACCATTAAAAAATAATTCGAAGACACGACTCCAGTAAAAAACGCTTTATTTTAGCCCTGAAACCCAGATTAATTTTCGATTAACTGCAAAATTAGATTTTTTGTTGCTTTAAAACAAATAAATAGTTAGTTAATTGAGTATGCGAACAAGTGACGTCATATGTTGCTATTGCCATTGAAACTCTATGGGAGAAATGTGTTTTGACAGCTCATAAAAAGTACGTCAGTTGATTGGTGGTGTCAACATCCCTATTGTTTAAATTAGTGTGATAAAATTTCGGACATTCGAGAAATTAAATCACAATGTTATGTTTCAAACTATCGTGATTTTCACTCATGGCCATTTTATTTGAGCGTTTTAACCGCTTCATTTAACTGGTCACATTTTTAAAGAAATGACAGAAGATTCTGATACAGTTTCAAGTTACAGGACCGTTAATATATAAACCGAAAGCCCCATCAAAATCTGCAGCCAATTCTTAAAAAATGTGACCAGATAAATGAATAAATGACCTCATAATGGGGATGTTGACACCACCAACCAACTGACGTTCTTTTTATGAGCTGTCAAAACACAATCTCCCATAGAGTTTGAAAGACAATAGCGACATATGATGTCATTGTTCGCATACTCAATCAACTAACTATTTATTTGTTTTAAAGCAACAAAAAATCTAATTTTGCATTTAAATCGAAAATTAATCTGACTTTCAGGGCTGAAATAAAGCGTTTTTTTACTGGAGTCGTGTCTTCTAATTCTTTTTTAATGGTGTCAACATCCCAATTAATGCCACAACCGGGACTTATCACGCCAATCGATACGAGTACCGAATAAGTTACCTCGACGTTTCATTTCGTTTGGCTGACTTATTTAAACTCGTGACCACGGTCACTGGAATGTGGCCGAAACGTCGAGATAATTATTGCTTGTTTCGATTAGCGTGATGAGTCCCGGTTGTAGGTATAGTTATTAAATCACAATTTCAAATTAAACAAGACTAGTTAAAACAAATGAGTGTATGCAATACAATTGTCCAGAAGTAGCTAGTTAGAAACACTAATGTTGTGTCACATTTCAATTCCTATTAAGACGACAAAATGGCCTAGTGGTTAGAGAACCTGACTACGAAGCTTGAGGTGCCCGGGTTCGATTCCCGCGTCAAGGCAATTAAACAATTACGAATATTTCTCGGGTCTTGGGTGTGTAATATGCATTTAAGTATGTATCTATCTGCATCATTTGCATGAGTATTTTTATCCGCGCCTAGTACGGTCGACCAAGAAAGTGGTCTACCAGTTTTGGCAAAAGTTTCTGTGACATCTAAATATCCCTAAGTCACTGTCATCATGTTATTGCAAGGGAAAATCGACCTCGTTGTATCATGACGTGCAAATGAACTTCGACCGTAGGGGGGTAGACCATATTTTTGGCCGACTGTACCCATAACACAAGCTTCGCTTACTTTGGGGCCTATGATAGCGCACCACATATAAGATGACGGATTCTTAAGTGAAGCTTTCGAGGCGCCGAGGCCCCATATCGTACGTAGGCCGTGGACGAAGGGCTTTTTCGCCTAAGTTTGGCTACACTACTGACCATAATCATCATATACGGGAGCGCTCCAGAGGCCGTATTGTCTAACGCTTCTCACGCTTGCCTTCGCTTTCACCATCTCTTTCTGTCATCATCTTACGAGGGGCGTTCAATATAAAGTGAGAATGAGATGCAAACTCTTTTAATATTACGAAATTAAATACTGGCCGGTAAAGCTAATCTATCTAGCTGATTGCTATGAAAAAAAAAACTAACTGTCTTTTGTTTAAAAAAATATACGGTAATTTCTTTGCAATGCTATTGAGTACGTTAGCGAAAATGGAGAAAATTGAACTGCGCGCCGTTATCAAATATTTGTGTTTGAAAATTTTTTCTACGGACCAAGTCAATTTGGATTTGCGGGACACTTGAGGGTCTAATGCTCCTCCGTATTCGACAGTCGCACGTTGGTGCGCCGAATTTAGACGTGGAAGAACATCGGCAATGGACGAACCCCGCTCCGGACGCCCTACTACAGCAGTAACTGAAGAAATTGAGAAAAAAGTCGAAAACTCAGTTTTGGCGGATCGTCGTGTCACGGTTCGTTTTATTGCTGAAAATGTAAAGATTTCAACGGGGAGCGTGCATAATATTTTACATGAACGCTTGGGTATGAAAAAGGTATCTGCGCGTTGGGTACCAAGAATGCTTACTGACACGCAAAAACAAACTAGACTAGAGATTTGTCAAGAAGCTTTGAACCTGATGCAGCAAGACCGGGAACTTTTTTTGGCGCGATTTATAGCAATGGACGAAACGTGGCTCCATCATTACGACCCAGAAACGAAACTGCAGTCTATGACATGGAAAAGGCCATCATCTCCAACTCCGAAGAAATTCAAGGTGAGCCCATCTGCCGGTAAGGTCATGGGCTCTGTTTTTTGGGATGGTAAAGGGGTATTAATGATTGAGTATCTCGAGCATGGAGCCACTATTACGGGCACTTTATACGCCAAACAAATAGCAACATTGCGCAATGAGATCCGCGAAAAACGGCGAGGTAAACTCTCGAAAGTTGTGCTGTTCCACCAGGACAATGCCCCGGCACACAAGTCCGCCGTTGCAATGGCTGCAATTCGTGATGCTGGGTTCGATATCCTTAAGCATCCTCCGTATTCACCAGATCTCGCTCCCAGTGATTTCTACCTATTTCCGAGATTGAAACAATACCTGAGAGGCCAGAAATTTGAAGACGACGACGCGGTAGTCGCTGCAGTACAAGATTTTTTAAGTACTCAAGATGAGACCTTTTTTAAAAATGGAATTTTAAGTTTAGAAAAAGATTTGCTAAGTGTATTATGCTAAAAGGTGACTATGTCGAAAAATAAAATGACATTTAGTAAAAGTTGTTTATAACATACTCATTCTCACTTTTTATTGAACGCCCCTAGTATACCGTTTGACAGAAAGAAATAGTGGTTACGAAGGCAAGCGTCAGAAGCGTTAGGCAATAAGCCTGCAGGTGCTCAAAAAGTACTAAAATAGTATGACACAAGCGTAGCAAATTTATACTCCATATTTGGCTTTAATATCGACGTCCTAAAGCCCTCTACGGGTAAAGATCAATGGACGATGTATAACATAAGCAAAAGTAGTATTCTAGGAACTGATATAATTATGACGACAGATGTTAAACAGGTTATAACGCACATCTGCAGTAAGGTTACGGAATTTCAATGACCGCAAGGTGGTCACAAGTTAGAAGTTGCATTAAAACGATTGTGAGACTTCAATAAGTACCCCGTAAGCCCCTTTTAACACCTATATAATGCACACCTGTCCTGTACAAAGCTTATAGGGAAAGAAGAGTGTTTGTAATTATTATGTCACTACAAATTAAGCTTAAAGTTATGCGCTTATGATAGTATGTCAAATAATTTGCACACCATAAACGAATAATGGTGTTATTGTTCCTATTACTATATACAGGATTTCCCAAAATTCTTCGATAACCTGGTACCAAACGACTCTAAAAAAAAAATTAAAAAAACTATTAAGGGCCTACCGTGTTTTTGGCGCATTTATTGCATTCATTTAGACGACCAGATGGCCTAGTGGTTAGAGAACCTGACTATGAAGCTTTGAGGTCCCGGGTTCGATTCCCGTGTCGGGGCAGATATTTGTATGAAAAATACGAATGTTTGTTCTCGGGTCTTGGGTGTTTAATATGTATTTAAGTATGTATCTATCTATATAAGTATGTTTATCCGTTGCCTAGTACCCATAACACAAGCTTTCCTAGCTTACTTTGGGACTGGGTCAATTGGTGTGAATTGTCCCGTGATTTTTTTTTTCTTTTTTATTTAATCTCGTGCTGTATGTATCATTGATCATTACAAGTAAAGCTATAGTCTTGAAATTCATGTGTAAGATATTTGAGGATTCATTCTAATGACAAGTGTTTATCGAAACACGATTACTTATAGTTCGCTCGATAGAAAAAAAATCCAGTCGTCTCTAAAAAATAAAATAAATTCATAGTACGACGCTAATACTGCACGGCAGGGTCATGACTTTTGAATGTTATACAACAAGATGTTTTCTAGGGCGTAGTGTTGCTACATTTTTAAAATATGTATTTGTTTTAGTTATAAGATGAAAATACCCAAAAACATGCGCAGTCCAACCAACCTATCTTGAGCCATCGTGCCTCCCCCACGCCCGAAATCGCCCACCCAAAATCAATTAGCGCGAAAAGCTCGGTAGGCCCTTAACGCTTAACTAACAAGGAAAGGTACCTAACTGTCCGGCTCCGATTTGATCTACTTTGAGATATGTTAGTTAGTTTGAGGACTGAAAAGACTTTGGAGACCAATTTCTCCAAATAGGTTGACTTTGGGCAGCTAATAAAAATATGGGTCTCTTATTTTAGACCTACTCTCTAACATATAAAATATCAAAATGAATCAAATCTGAGCCGGACAGTTGGGGTACCTTTCCTTGTAAGTGACATGGAGTTTTATTTCTTATTTTATCCAGAACTGTTGCTACTTGGCTTCTCGGCCGATACAAGTTCATCGGTGAGTTTTGGGACATGCTGTCTGACATGACACTATTATTTCGTCCTTTATAGTAGGTATAAAATATACTACGGACTTACAGAAATAGACATTTTCATTGTTTACGTAACGCGAACAAGTACAATTTGCAGCTGTTGCACGTTTAATTAGAGTTTGACGTCGTTAGGTGTCAATAGTGGGAAACAGTGAAATCATGTTTATTTTTGATAGTATTCCGAAATGGATTTTCCCACACGATAAAATATGTGGGGAGGAAACGCAACAGGGGCCTTGCGGTTTTTATGATACTCTAGTGTTGCTTTTGACGATTGTTTATTTTGCTTGGATATAATCCTATTAAGATTATAAAAATGATGAGTAAGTTTATGAAGAGGTGTGGATGTTTGTTAGTCTTACTTGTCACACTGGCGTAGATGGGTGGGGCCGCGAAGCGTTTCAACCGCCATGTCCCGTGCGTTACGTAAATCGACTAATAGTACAGGTCGATTCACAAGAGTTGGCACGAATGGATCGAATGAGTGAATGAAAGTATCTGTGTGTTACCTATTTGAATACACTTCACACAAATATGAAAATGTCATGCATCAGTCATTTTCCTATAAAAATGTCAAAGTGACATTGCTTTTGTTCATTCCATTCGTGCCAATGCCAACTCTTGTGATTCGACCTGTACGTCCGTCAGTTGAAAATCCTAGTGTTCATAGCTAAACCGATTAAGAGAGTACGATGGCTGAGAGACTTTTGAGATATAGGTATTTTAATGAAATGTCGCTGTCTCGCCCGAACGTGTCAGTACAGCGAGAGCGGGACAACTGCAGCTCAGACCGTTATTAGGCGCGTAAAATTGATCAAAACAGCATTTCGTAATCCCCCGTTTTCTTCTCGAAAACTGGACCAATAAAATCATTTTTTTCAAAAATAATTAGAGGACAGATTTAGCTATGCCCCTATGTTTTCTTTTTTTTGTTTATATCAGGGATTCTTTTCTGATGAGTGTCTGAAAATGACGTTGAAATTGGGCAATTTATTCAGTTTTTGAAAGCTCTTTCTTATGTTAATTGAAATATGGAAAAACACGAAACATAGGGGCATAGCTGTGGTAGATGCAGATTACACAGTAAAAAAATTGGCTCTAAACTAAAGCCATTCAGGGAGGAAACAGGGGATTACGTTTGTATGGAGAAATGGTGTGCATCGTACCCTCTTAAATGAGTTCTCGCCCTCGCGGTATACAGGTGCTGGGGGATAGGACGACAAAGGGGGCATGCGGCGTGCTCGCCGCCCGCACCTCTCTCGGCCCCTTTGTCATACCCCCAACCCCTGCACCGCGCGAGCGAGGACTCAAAGGGCCTACGCTAGCTGACGCGGACGTCCGCCGCGTGCGCCCGCTCGCGGGTCTAAAATGTACCGAAAATCCGTCGCACGCGCCCGCGCCACTTAGCGCTGTTCATACAATTTCTTATTAGACGCGCGCACGACGGGCGTCCGTTCCGGGTAATCCGCGTCAGCTAGCGTAGGCCCAAACAGTTTAGCTATAATAGTAAGTCCATCAGCTGAAAATCCTAGTGAGTACCACGCGTTGTGTGTTGTGTAGTCAGCGAATAGCATTTGTTTTTAGTTTATGCAAATTATCCTTAGATTTTCGTAATACGCGGGATACGGCGGCAGAAACGCTTCAGAGCCCTACCCAAATAATAAAATAGTCCCAGAATATTGCATCACAGAATTCCGAGAGATCAAAACTTATAAATGTCTTTCATATCTAAAACGTGATGATAAACAGAAAAATGGTGTTTTACGAGTAAGTTTATCAGGATAGCCATCTTCCTATCTTATCTCTTAACGAGCATAGCAATGTTATAGGCGTTATTAGGTATTGACTCTTAATGAGTCAACGGCTACCTCGCCTTGTATCAATATGAAAGATAATTTTGGATAGTAAATTCAGATTTCTATTTGAAAAATTGGAGTACTTTTGGTTGGAGTATTGACTTGAAATATACCGTAAAGTCGGGGCAGATATTTGTATGAAAAATTCAAATGTTTGCTCTCGAATCTTGGATGTATAATTATGTAGTACCTGGGCGGCCGAGCTCCGCTCGGGCTGAAACTCGGTACCAAGCGTTTTTCCAGAGATAAGACCAAGCTAGTGATACCCAAAGTGGTATATCGTCAGTATGCTTAGTATAAGTTTTACTTCACCAAAATACTTCTCGATCGCGTTTACGTAAAAATTTAAATTCTATGGAAACATGGACGCGCGGCCGCGGAGGCGCTGTCCATGTTTCCCTAGTAATTGATTTTTTTACGTAAATGCGAACGAGAAGTATTTTGGTGAAGTAAAACTTATACTAAGCGTACAGTACTCAAAATCATGCATCTCAAAATCATGAATCTTACAAAATTAACTTTATTCTGTTGTGTTAAGGTTCCTTAAGTCTTCATATGGATTTGAGATACGAGCTTTTTTCAAAGTAGTGGCGATATATCGACCCCCAGGGGTCGAAGAAGACCTGTGAGGGGTCTACGTACTCGAAAGTAGACTACTTTGCAGTAAATCAATACTAAGTAAGCAGGGGGGTTACCTAAATATAAAATCTACGAGACACATAAGTTTAGCGATTTCTGGTTTAGTCGGTAACACAAACCAGTTTCAATAAAGGTATGGCCAACATAGGTAAAACATGGAGGATGTCCGTAGCAAGATAATACTCATTACCATAAATAAATGCGATTGGCCTGTGATTCTGTATGTGCGTGTATATAGATAGACCCTTCATTTACGTATGCGGAAATTACTGTACCACGTCGATGTATAATGATTTATATGTATTCGCATTGATACTAAGACATCATTTAAAAATAACACTTTATCACTGAGTAATTTTACAATACGCGATAAATTAGGAGATAGTATCCGGACACGGAACTGATTTAGCTTGATTAGAGAAAATACAATTTGTTATTATTTGTCTGTAGCATATTCATTGTTAGCATTTTCTATCTGTAAATTCAATTCATACCAATGTAGCATTTACTCGGTATTTCATTTATTTTAAATATGAAAACGTAGGTGCTATGAGAAATAGTATTCACCAACTTTTTTTTCGCTTGGTTATTAAAGTACCGGTGAAATAGGGATGATGAAACCACCAATCAACTGACGTACTTTTTATGAGCTATCAAATCACGAATCTCCCATAAGTCCAGTTTAGACCTGCAAGAAAAAACGTGCAAGTTGCATTACATTGCGAGACAGTAAAGTGAACGAGATTGAAGTGGTCAATCAAGCGCCGCAATATAATGCAACATGCACGATTTTTCTTGCAAGTCTAAATTGGGCGGCTATAGATTTTGTATGGCAATTGCTATTTCTGACTTCAGTTCATTGCCAGTGCTAGGTCGATCGATTATAAACCAGCAAAAATCTAATTTTGCAGTCAATTGAAAATTAATCTTATTTTCAGGGCTCAATAAAGTATTTTTTTTGCTAGAGTCGCGCCTTGGAATAATTTTCTATGGTATCATGATTTTCTCAGTTTAAAAAAATTCGTCTTTTATAGTCTAGTCGAAATGTTCAAAATGGTGTTAATTCTTGATAAAGGTCCTAAAAATATGTGTGATAGCTCATTGGATTCGGAATGACGTCTAGAAAAATGTATTCGAAGGATTTTACTGCAGGATAAAAATTGCAAAAGTTATTAACAAATAAAGATGAAAAAAAAAAGGTATTTCGTTTTTTGGCAATATCTCAAAAACTATTAATATTTAAGAAATTTTAAAAAAAGATTCTTAAAGAGGAGAAAATTTCCAAAAAAAAAGTCCTACCTCCCGGAACTCTACCTACATTATTTATAATTTTATTTAGCGCTGAAAATAGGGCCCCGCGCGTCCGATTCAGCATGGCCGCGCTGCCGCTCAACAGAGTCTATGACATAAAATATTTTTTTTATAGAATTAAATATCAATCGAAAAATTTTAAAAAATTATCGTGTCATCAGAACACTTCAAGGAAGAAAGTCCCGTTGGAAAAAAATTTTTTTGTTGATTTTTCAAAAAGTTATACTATTGTTAATTAAGTAATTTTTCGTGGGCTTTAATTTTTACAAAAGACAGTATAAAAGTTTAAATAATTGGCCTATAAATTTTTGGCTTCTTGGAGCTCTTCTTATATATATACTTAACAAGACCACGTTATAAAAAAATCTTAAATTTGTATATTTTGTTTATTATAATTTTTTTAAGTTAACAAAAAATGAAAATCATCAAAAATGTTGTTAAAAAATTTTTTTCAATCTAATGTTGAGTTATGGCTATTTTTGAATTGCATAGAGGCATTGTCTAACATCGAAAAATATTTATTTGCAGCATTTGTTAATAAATTGTTTATAAACAAATAGACTAGTTTAATATTTAAAAAAAAAATTTTTTACCATATTGTTGTCATGGGAAAATAATGATTTTTAAAATAAAAATTTTTTTTAAAAAAAAATTTTTAATTGTTTAAAACCGTTTTTTACATATTTGCATTGTTTAAATAATTAGTTAAGAAATTATTTCCTCTTTAAAAATCATAATTACCATTTCTCAATAGACTGACCGAAAAAAATTTTTTTTTATAAATAATTTAATTGTTTATTAACTTTACAATTGTTTATAAACAAACTCAGATGACCATAGTATTTTTTTTCTAAAACTAAAAAAATTTACAAAAACAACCATGTATAACAGAGTGGTAAAATATTTTTTTTTGTATTTTTTACAATAATTTCTAACTCCACGATACCAAAGTTAGATCGGTCACACAATTTGTCAAGTAACAAATTACCATAACTCATAAACTATTAGAGATACGATAATCAACATTCAGGTCATTTTTATAGAGGATTAACTACTTGTTAAAATGAGCTCAAAACGAAGTTTGTAACTATTGTTAATTAACAATTACTAGCATGTAATTGTTAATTAACAATAGTTACAAACTTCGTTTTGTTTTAAAAAAATTAAGATTTTTTGACATTTTTGCCTCTTTTATGACTTATAACTTGTTAAATAACGTAAATACGCTTATGGACCTTCAAGACAATTTTGTTTATCGATAAAATATCAACCTATGACAACAATATGGTATTTTTTTTTTTTTTTTATATTAAACTAGTCTATTTGTTTATAAACAATTTATTAACAAATGCTGCAAATAAATATTTTTCGATGTTAGACAATGCCTCTATGCAATTCAAAAATAGCCATAACTCAAAATTAGATTGAAAAAAATTTTTTAACAACATTTTTGATGATTTTCATTTTTTGTTAACTTAAAAAAATTATAATAAACAAAATATACAAATTTAAGATTTTTTTATAACGTGGTCTTGTTAAGTATATAGGTATATGAGAAGAGCTCCAAAAAGCCAAAAATTTATAGGCCAATTATTTAAACTTTTATACTGTCTTTTGTAAAAATTAAAGCCCACGAAAAATTACTTAATTAACAATAGTATAACTTTTTGAAAAATCAACAAAAAAATTTTTTCCCAACGGGACTTTCTTCCTTGAAGTTTTCTGATGACACGATAATTTTTTTAAATTTTTCGATTGATATTTAATTCTATAAAAAAAATATTTTATGTCATAGACTCTGTTGAGCGGCAGCGCGGCCATGCTGAATCGGCCGCGCGGGGCCCTATTTTCAGCGCTAAATTAAAATTATAAATAATGGAGGTAGAGTTCCGGGAGGTAGGACTTTTTTTTGGAAATTTTCTCCTCTTTAAGAATCTTTTTTTTTAATTTCTTAAATATTAATAGTTTTTGAGATATTGCCAAAAAACGAAATACCTTTTTTTTCCATCTTAATTTGTTAATAACTTTTGCAATTTTTATCCTGCAGTAGAATCCTTCGAATACATTTTTCTAGACGTCATTCCGAATCCAATGAGCTATCACACATATTTTTAAGACCTTTATCAAGAATTAACACCATTTTGAACATTTCGACTAGACTATTAAAGCATTCACTGCCACCGACGCATATGTGCGTTTTCGGGGCTTCGCCCAGTGCCGCTGTCATAATTATTCATACATTTTGAACGCACATGTGCGTCGGTGGTACCTGTGGAAGTCAGGTGGCAGTGAATGCGTTAATGTGTGGTGAACCACCATTGGGCTTCACAAAGCTTGGCTATACAAAATCTAGGTCCTGCTCCGCCACTAATCAAATTGTACCTTATATTACATTTAAAAACATACTAATTCCATTCTAGCTCATAAGGAAACGCACGCGACCCAGTTTACACTTTATACACATAAATTCAGTACACAGATCTGGGTCAAGTTTCAGTTTTTAAGAATATTTCACGTGCCAAATGGAACAGACGCTGAGCAATGCCATTTCTATAGCACAAATCATAAGGCAGCTGAACAAAGCTAACAGTCTCCTTTATAAGGCTGGCCCAGTTTGCTTATCAATTAGTATTATACGCTATCTAATATGAATGGGGTGATTCATGTTGGAAGCACGGAGAATTTTTTCACGACAATGCAGTGCCAAAGTACGAGAGGATTATGCAATAGCGAATCGAATTTCGTCGATTGAAATTCTTGTTAAGTTGGTATTAGTCATAAACAGGTGTTATGATCTTATGACTGTTGATTTATTAACACGCTTTTATTTGCTTTGCTTTTCACGTAGTTAAAAGTGTAAACAAATCTTGGCAATCGAATTTGACCAGTTTTCATAGGGAGATGACACCAATTGATTTTTTGAGCTGCAAAATACGATCCCCCCATAGATTATGTACGCCAATGTACGGCAATACCTAGTTACGAAACTAATAGACTAATTTTGGAGTTTAATTGAAAATTAATCTGGCTTTCATATCTAAAATTTTTTTTTTATAGTAAGGTCACGTCTTGGATTTATTGATACATGCCAACTACCCTATTTAATTGTATCTCGCAATGTATATATATACATAGATCAGACAATGTAAAAAAAACCGGCAATTACTTTTACATTTAATACATAAAAATCGATTATTAAATATGCCTAGCCAGACAGATGTCTTTAAGTCTTCAAAAAAAGAACGAAAATTTTAAGATAAGAATTCGCGTTGTGCGTTGTGTTGTTGTTGTTGTACTATTCCTATCATCATCATTATTATCTCAGCCTATATGTATACGTCCCTCTGGGCACAGGCATCTTAAAAGGTGAGGGCTTGAGCCATAGTTCCCGTAGTTCTATAACAGTTGGAAATATGTAAAGGTCTCAATCATAAAAAGAGCTTTATCCCCTTTTCGTCGTTTACTCTATTGTATCACGAGCAACTACCATTAGTCTATGCCCCGGAGTTACAACAGAATTAATTAATTACATTCTAATTACATAATATATTCCAATTAAATTATAATCCGTTTGGAACACACGTGAAAAATATGCAAAACAACTAAAACATATAACATCCTGACAATAACATGCAAACTACTCAAAAAGCCATGTTCAGTTTATTGCTTAATCCATAATCTCCGTTCGTGACCGACCACATTAGAAATATCATTCCTAAAAATTAGAAAGGGTACCTGTGCGTTGGAATAACTTAAAAAAAACGCAGGTAGACAAGATAAGCGTACAAAAAAGGGACAGCAGGTAAAATATTTGGTGCTCTCAAAAATTTGAGAAATAACGTAGCAAGTTCGAGAATATAGACAAGGAGTTGTAGGAAATACGGACGGGCACCTGTTAATGTTGGCGAGTGTCCAAATAAGAGTATTTAGTCTTCCGTCTGATATCTTTAAAACGTGATTCGAGGTTTTACACAAATAGAGTATGCGACACCGCATAACATTAATTTTCTTCTCTTCTGTATATACACCGTGAAATTTTAGTGGTTGTTTTCCCGAAACGAGGTGATTTAGTTTCGATTGTACAATCGATTTATAATTACTATTTTGACTAAAGTCAAAATTCCAATTGTGAAAAACGAAAGTCAAAAATGACCGCAAACCAATAGTAACGCTTCGTTGGTACAAGTAGCGTACGATCGTACGATAGGTTAGGTAGGTACCAACGAAGCGTTACTATTGGTTTGCGGTCATTTTCGACTTTCGTTTTTCACAATTGGATTTTTGACTCTAGTCAAAATAGTAATTATAAATAGATTGTACAATCGATACTAAATCACCTTGTTTCGGGAAAACAACCACTAAAATTTCACGGTGTATAAAAGGCAACAGTTACCGACTGATCTATGAGCGCACCTCAGATGGTATGCCCGCAACCGCCGCTGCCTATTACACATTAGAAAAGCGGCTAAGTGCAAGGCAGATTCGCGTAATAAGTGTTCCGTAGAAACTTCAAAGCCGGCTAAAAGTATTTTTTTTTTGCGAATTTGTTTAAAATATGCTTTTCTTTTACGTTAATCCTGCATAGGTAAACAATATAACACAATGATTTATTTTGTGGTAGCGTACCTAAGTAGCCTGGAAAAGATTTGGGTTTTTCAAATTTTTCTTGCCACCTGTTGCTATGGTAACACAAGTGGATCATAGACAACCTAAGCATTTTTCTATGAAACAGTATGAAGATGTTACTTGGACAGTGGGGAGTGAGTAACCAACACGAAAAGTTGATTCATCTAGTTAAAATGGTTACCTATCAAAATTTAGAAATATTTTTTTCCGAATATTTAAAATCCCAAATGCTTCATTTACCCGAATGCATTTTTTTCTGAAACTGTAAATATTTCAGGATTTTTATAAAACAACCCTAACCTAACTTAAAGGGTTCTACACGATGGTCCTGAAATAAATCCTGAAATATTTAGTTTCAGAAAAAAATGCTTTCGGACAAATGAAGTTTTCGGGATTCTAAACCTTCGGAAATAAAATTTTCTAAACATCGATAGGTTCCCAGTTAAAATATATTGCAAAAAATGCTGAGGGTTATCATTAGGCTGCGTGTCCACCGAAGCTTGGCAAGGACCTTGTAAATTAAGTGTTTCTATTGGTTCATGACAAACATCCCTCGCAACGCATCCTCGCACATCTCTCGTGGAAACGCAGCCTTAAAGTAGTTAAAGGATCTTACCTCGTTAAAAACATCTGTTGCATTCTGTATATCGTGCAATTCAAGTGCATCAACGTCTTTTCCTTCATCAAATTTTCGCTCCAAATCTGCTATGGGAGTGCGTATGGCACTCAATTCCCTGAAAGCAAAACTCGAATTAGATCACAAATGATAAACCACTAGGTTAGGTATGGCAGTTGAATTTAATGAGAATGAGAGGGCTTGAGCCGTAGTTCCCACGTGGGCTAAGTGCGGATTGGGAACTTCACATAAACCCATTGAATTTCTTTCCAGGCGTATGCAGATTTTCTCACGATGTTTTGAAATGGATAATGTCGGAAAATTCTGAACCGTTTTTAAAAAAACTTGCGAGCTAGTAATTCATAAGATTACAAAAATGGTGGTAGGTAACTACCTCGTGTGTTCATAAGTTTTGAGACGAAATAAAAGTTACATAAAAAATTCAAAAATTAAGTTATATTTATAAAATTTTCGGCTAATGATAAGTTGACACTAACCAACAATTACATGCAATTTCTACTCGAAATGTCCGCCTCGATTTTTTATACAAGCTCTTAGACGTTCGGGCCAGTCTTCAATCGCAGCACGAATCTTCTCCAGTGGGATTTGCTTCGCTTCTCTGATAAGGGCCCGCTTTAGAGAATCCAAGTTTGGATGGGACTTTTGGCAGGCCCTGAGTTCCAATTCAGTCCACAAAGAGTAGTCCAGTGGGTTGAGATCAGGACTGGAGGGTGGCCATTCTTCCACCGCGATGAAGTCTGGCAAATTTTCTCTTAACCAAGCCTGAGTCGTTTTAGCCTTGTGGGCCGGTGCTGAGTCTTGCTGGAAAATCCATTCTTTGCCATGAAATAAAGTATTAGACAGGGGTTTCACCACAGTCTCTAAAATGTCACTTTGATAGTTTTTTGCTTTCACCTTCACGCCTTGTTGGCAAAAATGGAGTGGAGTGACACCTTCGTAAGAAACCCCCCACCATACCATCACACTCGCCGGATGATGGGTACGCCAGACATTTCGTGCTGAAGCTGGAACATCTTTGCTGCTTTTGGCATAAACTTTATTGTTTTGTCGGTGGAACTTTTCTTCGACCGTGAAAATTTTTTCATCGGTGAAGAGTATCTTTTTTGCATCGTGTCTCTTAAGCAGCACTGGACAACGTTCGCGTCGTAATTTACGGAGGCGATCATTTAGGAAGTGAACTTTTCTACGACTGTAAGCCTTCACCTTGAGATCGTATTTCAATATTCTGTTTACTGAAATACGCGAAATGTTAGTCTGCAGAGCGAGTTTCTTCTGAGTGCGACACGGATTTCGACGAAGACGCTCTCTAATTTTTTTGATATTCGCAGTCGTTCTTACAGACCTCGGGCGGCCACTCCTTTGGCGATCTTTCAGAGAATTAGTCTCCTTGTAACGTTTTATGGTGTAATACACAAAGTTGCGGCTTATCCCAAAACATTTTATGTCACGGAAAATCTCCATTGGTTTTTTTCCAGCCATATGAAGCGAAATAACAGTCGCACGTAATTCTTTTGTTCCCTCCATCACGAAAAAAATAGTTGAAATGAATTTTAAAATGCACAAATAGAACACGAACATTCCAAATTCAAAATTAGAAAAATAAATAAAACAGCTGCCAGTATTATTTTGTTTTATTTTTAATCTCGAAGTTTGTCTCAAAACTTATGAACACACGAGGTACGTTTGCGCGATAGACTATGAAACCGCAGGTCCAATTTCCTTTCAAATTTGCCTTTCCCAAATACAAACTTCACGGAGCGTAAATGCCGAACAATCGCCCACGGTTGGAAATTCATTAGAATTTTATATTGTCCGTTCGTGTTCGGCTAATCGTCGTTCACAAATTACATAGCATGGATGGACGGCGGCGCTTCAAAGGGAAAACAATGGCTGCCACTAATCTAGTCGGCTATTTCCACTTCCCTTTACCGATTCATTATTGCCGACAGTGTTACCAGACCTCATGCATGCCATGTACTTACGCGAGATATTTACCTACCGCGGGGACGATCTGCTACGATCGAAATTTCAGTAGGTTGTCACAAGCGCGCGCCGACGCACGTTCATTCGTGTTCCACGGAAAAAATATGCCGCCTGGACTTTTATAAGTGAAAATGGTGAAACGGGGGCAAAGTTATATGACTATGCTAGAATTAATAGCTAATATAACAATTTGGAAGTTCGTATCGTGCTGTCCCTCTTAGTCTTCTATAAAAAGCTATAAGCGTGAGCGGGATGGCACGATGCGAAGTTCAAAAGTTGACCGTCGTATCTAGTATAACGTTAGGGTACTGTGAGCATGGCAATGTGTTCTGCGCATTACAATAAATATCCTTTTTTGTTAGGATTCCAGAGCTAACATGGCAAAAACGGAACCTTTATAGTTTCGCCATGACCGTCTGTCCCTTTGTCCGTCCGTGGCTTAGCTTAGGGAATATTAGTGCTAGAAAGTTTGCATGGATATAATATATAGCAATTATCCCGACAAAATGGTAAAACAACATGTAGAGAAAAAAAAAATAATCCAAACTGCCAGCCCTTGTCACTGTCGGCACGCGCACATTCTTAAGGAGACGGAGTAGTATAATCTGTGGCTATAATCGCGGTAAGTACCAAGATTTTGTACGGGATGCAGTATCTGTTACGAAGTAACTATTAAGTAATCTGTGGTGTTACGTTAAAAGCGATTTAGAGATTTACAAGCGTTAGAACAGAGATAGTGAAACTTGGTAATAAACGGCCAAACATGTCATTTATACAGTGGCGTGGCTAGGAAACCGAGGACCACGATGCAAGAAATAAATTGGGGCCCCAAATTATTGTACCTTGAGGTCTGTTTAACATTTTGTCACGTTTGAGATTGGTTTACAACAAACTAGCTGTCGCCCGCGACTCAGTCTACGAAGAATTCTTTTATCGCGTTTATTCGTTTATCTCGCGGGAGCTGTGCAGTTTTCGGGGATAAAATTTATGCCATGTCCTTCCCCAGCGTCTTAAACTATCTCTATGCCAAATTTCATCTAAATCGGTTCACCGGTTTAAACAGACGGACAGACAGTTACTTTCGCATTTTATTTAAGTTAGAGTGGTAAAGATTGAGCCAATCGCAGACAAGACTAACTTCAAATGGATCTCATATTTATTTAGACCTTATATTTAGATGCAATATATCGCAGTCAGGATAAGTATTTACCCTTCATCTCATCACTGATGTAAAAAATTTAGACAATCCGGTGGGATTTGAGAATAGACCTTGTTGGGGCAACACGCCATAATGATAGTGACAAAAGCGAAGTTTCGCTTCTAATAATATTTACTCAATATGGACCAGGTTCAGCGTTATGTTAATTACGTCACACAATACGTGCTAGTAGGATTCGATATAATTGTTATGTTTATGAGATGAGTCATTGGAGATACTAGCATGACGTATTTTCTGGCCAACGTCCGGTCACTACCGTAATAAATAAAAAATAAAAACCGGTCAAGTGCGGGTCGGATTCGTACAGTCAGAAGTGAATGAGCGGTTGTGGTGTTCTAAATGATCTTCACACCCCCTTATTAACTTGGCAGCAGAGTCGTGTGTAGATCATTGTGAACCTCAAATCCATTAATCCACTTCTGCTGCTGACTGTATGGGTTCTGTACCTCCGTACAATGTTTTAAAAATTGTTCAGTAAAAAACCGGCCAAGAGCGTGTCGGACACGCCCAAGGTAGGGTTCCGTAGCCATTACGAAAAAATCAAGTAATATTTTTCTAAGGATTTCGTATGTGTACGGAATCATCCAAGTTTAGGTATGTTTTATACCTTAGGCTACTATTTACTCTTAAACTACAAATAATTTCCAAGCAATCTTAGCCGCTATATTTTTCCTAGTAAATTTGATATATTTACTACCCTTCTGAATTTTTTCAAATTTTTCCACCCAGCAGTTTAGATTTTAGACGGGGGGGACGGCCGATTTTAATGAAAATTTTCACTTTAAAGTTGAATATTTCGCAAACAGATCACTGAATAGAAAAATCATGTTAGCAACTCCGCAATGATTTTAAAAGACCTATCCAACGATACCCCACACTATAGGGTTAGCCGAGAAAAAAAAATCACCCCCACTTTACGTCTATGGGAGGTACCATAAAAAAATTTTTTTACTTTTTTTTATTCAATCACTTTGTCGGCGTGACTGATATATATATATTCATGCCAAATTACAGCTTTCTAGTACTAAGTGTACTAACAGTCTCTGAGCTTAGCCGCGGACAGACAGACAGACAGACAGACAGACAGACAGACAGACAGACAGACAGACAGACAGACAGACAGACGGACAGACATGGCGAAGCTATAAGGGTTCCTAGTTGACTACGGAACCCTAAAAACAAGATGCACCCATCAAAAGTCTCGAGATACCTGATACCTACTTAGTATTATCCTTAGATTTTTTATGTTTTGACTTAATAGTATCTAGGATTAAAAAATATCTCTAAGCACTTTTGATGAGTGTATATCTAGTTAATGCCATTATAAAGAGCCAGTTAAAAACACTGAAAAAAGAACACGTTTCTTATAGTTGTGATCAGCAAGCTTATTGTCTAACGCGCTGACGCTTGCTTTCGCATTCACTATTTCTTTCTGCCAAACGGTATAAGACGGTGACAGAAAAAGATCGTGAAAGCGAAGGCAAGCGCCCGCGCGTTTGACATACGGCTTCAGGTGTCTGGCCCAACCGCGATCACAAGTTATACTTACATAGCAATCACAATCTCCGATATAATCTCGTGGAAGTCCTTCTGGTCCTCGCCATTGACCTTGGTGGTGCCTGCGACGGGTACTATCTTCATAACACGCGCGCGGCCATCCCGGGCTCGCCACAGAAACACTTCGCCGTACACACCCTCGCCAATCTTGTGGCAATTCTTCAGGAGCCTGTAACAATGTTCATCATAAAAACAGCTTCTCTACTACTAATTGGAAAATTTGAACAGTCCCCTGCCAACTTTCTCTTCAAATTATGATGAATTGAACAGTAAAAATGGTTTTGCACCATAACTACAGTGTTGTGTAGACCTATATAAGTGTATGCACAAATGTCAATCTTATCAATTATTTTTATATTAATCATAATCAGGCAAGGACAACGATTTTCCAATTAGTGGAGAAATACTCTTATAGGTATTTCATTAAACAATAGGCGGTAGTCGGTAAAACCGCCATTTTCTTTTGCATAAGAAAACGAATTGATAGACACCTTTATAAAAACGGATGAGTATTCTAGACCCTACAATGGAACACACGTAAATTCAAACATACATAGATTGCTAAAATCATTAAGGTATAAGTTGGCAGCCGACTGCACGCAGCAGCAGCAGATGACGTGTCGCTAGCTACGCTAGCTACGGAGGGAATTTCATAGAAATAAGGTATAAGTTGGCGTAGCTAGCGACACGACACGTCGTCTGCTGCTGCTGCGTGCAGTCGGCTGCCAACTTATACCCTTACACTTCCTTTTGGCTTTGCCGTCGTCGTGTAAAAAGTTTTGAACCTTTAAACAACCTTTAGACGACCGGATAGCCCAGTGGTTAGAACCTAACTACGTTAGCTTAAGGTCCCGGGTTCGATCGATATTATGCAAAAATACGAATGTTTGTTCTCGATTCTTGGGTTTAAAATATGTATCTAAGTATCTATCTTTTTAAATATGTTTATCCGCTGCCTAGTATAGTAAAAATCTTCCCAGGTGAATTTTTCGCTTCGAGCCCTTATCTTTCAAAACAAACGGTATCGTCATAGTATTAAGGTTCAAATTTAATGCAATGGATCGAAGCGAAAAATTCACCTGGGAAGATTTATACTATACCCATAACACAATGTTTGCTTACTTTGGGACTAGGCCAATTGGTGTCAATGATCAATGATTTTTAAATATAAATAATCATACAGTAGATACCTACCTACTTCTACTTCCGTGATTTTGTTAAACTAACCCGCCTAATGAATAGTTGGTCCCGTCCGCGCGTCCCCTACATGTACCTCTCTTCCGGCGTGAAGCTAAAAAGCGTAGCGAGCGCCCTAATGACAGGTAGATTGACTGACAACTTTCATGGAAATAATAGAACACTCTGTCCTTCTTACACAAGCCGTGGAAGAAAGCGACAGACAAAACGGTTAGCTGTTCTAGCATACAGTAAATGTTGATGGGTGTCTTATTACGCGTTATTAATCATAAACAAAGACCTCCTCATTATCAGAGTTTGACTCATGTTCATGTTTGTTCAGGTTTTTCACCTTGCCTCCATATCAAATAAACGCCAATGAACCACTTGTAAACAATGTCAGTGGACTGCAACTAAAAATAAAAAAAATGGGCTGAAAAACGGCACTTTAAAATGATTCTATTTGTCTTGGATTTCGTTCAAACTTTGGACTGTATGACGTAGATCCTATCAGAAGTAAATTACAAGAAAATATTCTCATTTTTCCTGTTAGTGGTCCCACTGACTAATTAGCATTAGGTAACTAAGTTCTGAGATTTATTTGCTTTCATAATTCAGAAAAACACATTTTCTTATGTGGGTATTTACAACTTTATCATTTAATCGCTTTTGCACGCGACGTCTTGCTTGATACGCGCAGAATTCACACAGAAGAAGCTTTACCACCAATTTCGTGGTAAAGCTTCTTCATTGAATTAAGCAAAAATCTGGCAAAGCAACATACATAAATCCATCATCATCATCATCAGTATCAGTTAGTGAATACATAATTATGTTTTGAAAGATCCTGAAATTAGTTTTTAACCATAATTAATTACCTACTTGCATGCTAAATTTGATGAGTCTGGGAATCATAGCTACGGAGATATGTGTGATTGATCACTCTGAATTGAACATAACATATAAATCCCGTTCATTTCCTATCCTTTGGGAATTTAATTAAAACCCATCCTTATTCCTCACCTACATTAAAAAGGCAACCTCTATACAAAATATCGGTTTTCTAGGCATTGACGTACAATAAAACAACTAGACTCCCAATCGCTAAACAAAAGTTCCTCAAAAAACGTCCGAGCGGCGTTGTGTGTACGTATACATCAATTTATACAGATAACATTAACAGCATTCATTCAAATTAACACCTTATTTCGTAGCAGTAATGTTTAATGTCAATTGAATACGATCGTTCGAAGTAGTGACATGACGTCACGCGCTGGAAACAGTCTAAAGAGTAAAGAATGCAGTGGAGTGGTCATGCGAAGCGGAAGCTAGACTGTCTGTCTCTTTTTTCTCGTGAGTTTGATTACGGTGCGAAAGAGACATATACGAATACGGGAAGAGAAGTGACGTTGTAATCAACGCGCGGTCGAAACACAACTGAACCAAAACTCTGCACAATAGACGCGTGTGCAGACTTTTGCTTCGGACAATTTTTGAGCGTGATTGGGAGTCTAGTTGTTTTATTGTACGTCAATGTTTCTAGGGCCAAAAGTTAGGGCTGGGTGTAGATGAGTCAGTCAGTGAGTCAGCCAATCAGGACTTTTCTTTTGAATGCATAGAAGAGTGCAAAACTCACTATTAAAAAAAAAAAATTAGACACAAAAACTGATAGAGAAAAGAATTTAATAACAATGGCAGAGAATATGAAGACAACACTAAATTGTTTGACCTAGTTAGCGCACACATTTTTTATTGTCACCACAAGGTTGAATTAACCAGGTACTTATTTCTATTGTATTGAATGAAATAACAATATTCAATAACAATTTTTCTTTTTCATAACAATATTCTTTTAAATATCATCATCATCATCATTTCAGCCAAAAGATGTCCACTGCTGTACATAGGCCTCCCCCAAGGCTCGACCCGCCAAACAATCCACATCCAACGCGATCCCGCAACCTTAAACAGGTTGTCGCTCCATCTTGTTGGAGGCCTACCTACAAACCTAAAAGTATCCTGTGGATGGTTTTGCTAGCTAGCTAATGTATAGAGTTGCCTTGCTTTACAAATTGTATTTGTGCTCCCTAAATGCTTTGTTTGGCAAGCCTCATGGTAAACTTTCCAAAGTCAGAAAATGCTACAATACATTTTCAAGGCAATGTGACGTGCCAATTTTTTCATTGGCAAGTAAAATTCTTAAGAAATATAATAGTGATTCTACTTACTTTACTTTAATACATACTCACAAAAATACCTAAAATTGCCCCTAGAGCAATAATTTGCTTTGTAATCCTACGAATATCATAAATATAAAAGTTTATGAATGTATTTGTACCTGTGTGTGTTTGTTGCTTGTTCACACTAAAACGGCTGCATGGATTTGGATGAAATTTGGTATGTAGATGCTGGACCACTACTTTTTATCCTGATACACCCACGGGATCTATGTAAAATCCCAAATTCTCAACCGCTAAGTCTGATATGAAATCTTTGTCATACAATGTTGAAGACCACTATGTAATTTATTTACGATGTAATGGTTTAAAAGTGGTAAATTGCTATACTGTATTCAAGTTAACAAGCTAGTACTGAGCGAACACAGCTGCATATAATTGGTTCGAGATACACCGCTAAAGCAGGGACCGGCCCGGTATCCCCTTCGAGGGTTTTTAAGGGGTTTTGCGTATGGGTTTGCTTACCAAAAATATTGCTTCTCAAAACCCCTTCATTTGGCTTTCAAAGCGCTTTTAATATGGGTAACAAGCGAGCACTAACCCGGTATCCCCTTCAAGGGTTAATGAAGGGGTTTTTCGTAAGGGTTTGCTTACCAAAGCACAGTTTCTCAAAACCCCTTCATTTGGCTTTTAAAGCGCTTTAAATATTGGTAACCAGTTCACTTAACGAATATCAGAAACCTTTTTTAAGCGTTTAAAAAGCCGTTCGAAAGGGCAACCTCATGAAGAGCTTTCAACGCTTATGCAATTTTTATCCCTTTATTAACGACGTAAGATTCAATATTGCAAATTTACGTATGACGACTGGATGTCACCTTTGACCATGCCGCCAAGCTGCCGCCGCTTGCGATTGAAACTACCTTATCGCATGGTGATACGGTTTCCTTTTGTATGATGAAGGACGAAAAGAACTTGCGCCTGCGTCCATCATTTTAGTCAGTGTTTTATTTATGTTTAAGAGCTTGTTCACACTAGCAAAGTAGTCCTTATAAAGCGCAATACACACCAAAGTTTCTGACCCGCCAACTTATGCCTGCACTGCAAGACTGATCGCGGGTCAGTCGGCGACATCAGTCATTGACTTGAGTGTCCCAGGCAACTGAGCGCTTGCAAAACACGCCTATGCATATTGCCCGAACGATTATTATTACGCACTAAGGGTTTTCCGCACGAGACAGACATGTGCGCCGCGCCGCCGCGCGGCCGGCGCTGATGCAATTGATCGGCGTATAATCTGCGTGATGAAAACTTTAATAATTTTAAAATAATACTAACTTCTTCGCTACTTAGTAAGTTGATACCTGATAATTTCTTTGGCAGATGTAGGGAATGCTAGGACTAAGATTATTTAAAAGCAAAAAAACTTTTTCGCTTAATCTTCTTCTTAATTGTTTAATCTTAGATTCGGTGAGCAGCCGTATTGCTAATAAAAATATATAATACTTTAATGTTAGGACTATTTTAAAATTATTAAAGTTTTCGTCACGCCGATTATACGCCGTGCAATTCCATCGGCGCCGGCGGCGCGGCGGCGCGGCGGCGCGGCGGCGCGGCGCACATGTCTATACCGAAAGTACAAAATACCGATAACTGATATACGAAGCTCGAAATATTTATCTGGCGAGTGTTGATTATTGCTGAGCTAGCTTGCTCTAGTATTTAATTAAAGGTTTTTAGTCCATTGTTCCACTAAAGTTGTAAGTTTTAATTTACTTACAGTCTATTTTGTATTGGTTGCATATTAATCAAGTATGCTTGTATGATTGTTAAACACATAATTAAAACAACTAATAAATATCATATAATATTGTTTATTAAACATTGTGATTGTACAATTACAAATTTGAATAACATACTCATTAAATAATGTTCCTTAGTCAGTTTTTTTTGTTTTAATCTTCCTTTATTTGAAAATTGTGAACCTTCGATCTCTCTCTCTCTCTCCCTCTCCCTCCGTGAGTGTGTGTGCGTGTTGAAGAAATTAAACTGAACCGTGATCAAAAATTTTAATAATTTGCCACATGACTTGTCGTCGTTTTATTACTGGAACGTTAGGCAATTCTCGTCCTACAAATGCGCCAAATTCCATATTTGCCTCTTTTATATTATCTTCTCTGTCCATAAAATCGCTTTGAGTGCAAATAGACACAGCGCTAATTGCTCTGTTCTCAAGATCAGTTTGAGTAGATGTTTCGACAGTAGAGTTGTCCGTAACGTAATCAGCTACAGTATTGTTTTTCTCTTGGTAATCAATCACATAACCTTCGGTATCTTGAAAAACTATTTCAGCATCTTCCCAATCCTGACCATATTGCGTATTACAAACAGTAGTAAGGTTTTCATCGTTATGATCATCTAAAAAAAAACAATGCATTTTAGTTTCAGCCCTTGCAATTGCATAATTCCAGTTCCAGTCAAATTAATACACTCGGTGTCACGGAAATCGCACACCTACGGATTTTGCTTTCAGGCGAATATACTCTTATCTTTATAACTTTTATTGCTTTATAATTTTGCATTGTTATTTAAATGGAGGATTAAATTATCTTTCATATGAATCCACACACCCATACTTTACCTTTAATACTATAAGGTTTATAACTGCTTGACACAGAAGTCCATGGGTGTGCGATTTCCGTGACGCCGAGTGTATTATTTAAAAAAAATACTAAGGACTACCAAATAAACTTTTTCGTTATATCTTCCAATCTAATATATAAAAATCTCGTGTTATATCATAGTGTTTGTAATCAAACTCTTTCGAAACAGCTTAACCGATTATTACGATTTTTTTTTTTCTATAAGTATTTGATAGGTCGTAGGATATTATAAAACCTGCAGACAGATAAGATACATTTGCTGCAGACAGATAGTAGGTAATAAGCAAAAGGGTCACACTGTGAACCAGTGCTGCATCCGCAGCATCTCGCCGAGTTAGCCCTTGTCTACGCTTCTCGGCACTTCGGGTAAGTATTGTAGTGTTAGGTAGGTCGTTGGACCAACGAAAACGGGAGATACCTAGTAGACATGTGCGCCGCCCCGCCGGCGTATAATCGATTGATCGGCGTATAATCGGCGTGACGAAAACTAAAAATTAATAATTTTTAGGGCCCTGGGTGGAACCTTTTTGTTGCAAACGTCATGTTGACATTCCCTACATCTGCCAAAGAAATTATCAGGTATCAACTTACTAAGTAGCGAAGAAGTTAGTACTATTTTAAAATTATTAAAGTTTTCGTCACGCCGATTATACGCCGATCAATTCCATCAACGCCGGCGGCGCGGCGCTCATGTCTAGTTAGTACCTAGTTGGGGTCAATTTAAACATATTTGCCCTAGTATATAATATAAAAAAACCGGCCAAGAGCGTGTCGGACACGCACAAGGTAGGGTTCCGTAGCCATTACAAAAAATCAAGTAATATTTTTCTAAGGATTTCGTATGTGTACGGAATCATCCAAGTTTAGGTATGTTTTATACCTTAGGCTACTATTTACTCTTAAACTACAAATAATTTCCAAGCAATCTTAGCCGCTATAATTTTCCTAGTAAATTTGATATATTTACTACAATTCTGAATTTTTTCAAATTTTTCCACTTTTCAGTTTAGATTTTAGAGGGGGGGGGGACGCTCGATTTTAATGAAAATTTTCACTTTAAAGTTGAATATTTCGCAAACAGATCACTGAATAGAAAAATCATGTTAGCAACCCCGCAATGGTTTTAAAAGACCTATCAAACGATACCCCACACTATAGGATTAGTCGAGAAAAAAAAATCACCCCCCCCCCTTTACGTATATGGGAGGTACCCTAAAAAAAATTATTTTTTTATTTTTTATTTTACCACTTTGTTGGCATGACTGATATGTATATTCATGCCAAGTTACAGCTTTCTAGTACTACCGATCTCTGAGCTTAGCCGCGGACAGACAGACAGACGGACAGACATGGCGAAACTATAAGGGTTCCTAGTTGACTCCGGAAAATGGTGAACTTTACAATAGCGGTTAGGACATAAGATAGCGATAAACGAATTCTTTGCTGACGGAGTTGCGGGCAACAGCTAGTAAGCTATAAAATATAAATAAAATAAATTGCAGAAAATAATATATAACTTCAAAAGAAACTTACCGTCATACAATTTTCTATTAACTGATTTTCTTAATGGCATGATTTGCGATTGAGTTTCGTCAGTCACAATATTTTCTTTCTTCCTATCTGCAAAAATAAAAAATGTTACACGTACATCACGAATCTAATCTCAGTCTATATAAACCCCAATGTAGGACACAGGCCTCCTCTCAGAATTAGAGGGCTGGGGCTATAATCCCCACGCGGGCCCAGCGGTGATTGGGAACTTCACACACCATGTCTTTCTTCACTGTTGAGCTCATGGTAAATTTAAAAAATTTGAAATTTACCATGTGCTTTACGTGAAGAAAAACATTGTGAGGAAACCGGCACACACCTGAGAAGAAATTCAATGGTGTATGTGAAGTTCCCAATCCGTACTAGGCCCGCGTGAACACTATGTCCCAAGCCCTTTCATTCTGAGAGGAGGCCTGATCCCTGCAGTGGCGCGTATATAGACTGGGATGATGATGATGATTATTATTATAAATCGACAATTCAGTTTAAGTACTTACCTAAAAAAATCAATAACAATAGCCTGTTTCAGCACTCTTAGATCAGTATATCTAATAGATAAATATTATGCCATCTCTGTTTGGTTTTGTTAGAACTAACTGAGACGACATTACATTTATATTTCTTAGGCTGGATTTCACCAAACTTTTATTCCGAGAATAACTCACTATTGAATAAATCACTATGGCGGTTTGACATTACTATCTGAGAGTAAGCGTTATTCTCGGAATAAAAGTTTGGTGAAATCCAGCCTTAGAGAGATTTATCAGAGGCTGGTGGAAATTGGAATAATTAGTCCTTAATAAGGTAAAACAAGTTAAAAAATCGTGTTTAGGCTGTCGCTAGCCACTACTCTGGCTGACAGTACTAATAAATATATACTTACACAAACACATAAATAAGTAGTTTATTACTTACCCATTCCTAGCGAATCTTTGCAATTTATGTTGATAAACAGAGGAGCACCACACTGAACATTACTTCGACGTTGACTTCCTAAGACCTGAAGTAGAACTATAAAACCACGCAAGTTGCAAATACGTAATAAACGAAATTTCGGGGACCGATCCATCCCTTCCCAGAAAAAAGCTTTTGAACGGCTTAGTGTAGTAATTTGTATAGGCAAACAGCACAGTGAACTGAAGCTGAAACTGAGCTATTTACTCGAAAGGGTAAGCGCTAAACTCAATATGGTTAGCCTTTCCCGAAACTATTCGTTTTAAGCGCTTAAATTCGTAGGAAAGGGTTACCCCTATAGATAGAAATAGTGGTAACCCTGAAAGGGAAACCCCTTCCTAAAGCTAAGTAAAATGAATCGGATACCGATTCGATAGGGTAAGCAAGACATTTGGGCTATTCAATGAACGACTAAGCCGTTCAAAGGATTTTTTCTGGGAAGGGGTGGTCCGGTCCCTGCGCTAAAGCTGCAGATTGGTTTACGCAGTTTTAGCAACATATTTTTAAACAATCATAAGCGGCTGTGTTCTCTTAGTAGGTACTAGCTCGTTAACTTGGACAGGGTATAATATAATATATATAATAATAGTTCTTAATAAACCTAATTAACTAATGAATTCAGTTGATTAACAAGTCTGACTTGACTTGAGCCAAATACATAATTTAGCAATTGTGTTATGTCAGAACTAATTGTTTTGATTCAGTCACAATGAGTGTTTTGAGTCTGAAATCTCTTGGAAGGCAAACGCTGAGATTTTGCAGACTGACCCACTTGTTATGTAAGCTCTTACAAGGAAAGTATGTTGTCGACAATGTTTACGGACATTGTAATACCAGTTTAACTAGCATAAAGTGTAACATGCTACATGTAATTACATGTTTGCATTAAATTTCAACTTGTAATTATGATTAAATTCTACATCAGTCTCCTCGCAAGGCACATGAAGCATGATTTGTTGGCAAGCTCAAAATCGCACTGAACATTACTGCCTCACAAGGTGGCTCACTCAGGGGGACTCAGCTAGTGAATTGAAGTCTTAGAGCTTGTTCCCACTATGTTGTGTGTTGGTCTGTTTTTTAATTGTGCATTCCAGTGGCAGAACATTTTATATGAAGCTGTTCACACTTATCGGACACAAAATTGTCCGACAAGTGTGAACAGCTTCATATAAAATGTTCTGCTACTGGAACGCACAATTAAAAAACGGACCGACACAACATAGTGGGAACAAGCTCTTATACAAGGGCAAGAGAGTGTGGGATACTAAATAACAAAAGTATTTCTTGGTTATTTGCTCTCTCTATTTGAATATTGATAGTTTATCAATAGGCAGTTACTATGACTCTTGTATGTTGATTAATTTAAATTAAATTGTTCATCATTAGAACATCAAAACCGATCCAACAGCTGGAAGGAGGCTAACGTTAAATTATAATCAGTGATCGGAGCTCTGGGAGCTAAACTTTAACAAAACTTGCCAAGCGGGCATGAAACAGTGCTTACAGACATGAAAATATTAATAAACTACTGAAAATCTGAGATTTCGATATAGAGTTAAATTGAACACTAATCTGCCAATAATATTCTTATTTTTCTTGGTTGTAAATTCTCCTTAATGTCACCTTTACAAGTTTTGTTAAAGTTTAGCTCCCAGAGTTCCGATCACTGATTATAATGCACAAAACCCATACATCTAATGAATGACAATTGAATGTGATCAAGGTTTTTGATTATTTGAAAGAAGATAATAATTTATTTCCAAGATAGGCACTTCTGCCTATCACTGTGTCTTCACACCCAAAATATTTTTATTTTTGTATTAGCAACTAGGTGTGTAAACATTTCGCAGAATAATAATTCGTGAGCAAAGGTCGCTCAAGTTTGTTCACCGACGATAGAAACGTGTTTATGAATACAACCTACACACATACAAAACAATCCACCTATTGAAACAAGCAAGTGAAACGGAGAAAGTAAATAACACATATCGAAATTAGAAGCATGATAAAGAAAACACTGGCCGGTAATAACGGTTGTTAGAACTAAACGATGTACTTACGGGTCTGGATAGCATTCATCAAACAGAATAGCGTCTGTTTGGTTGCAGCGTCGAAGCACGTAATCACGCGCGGTGGTCAATCGGTCCCCATGTACCTTGTCTACCACTGTGATATCGTGATCGGAGTCGGCGATCGATAGTTTCGAGAGCTCGACAATGGTATCATCACAATCGTCGCTGAGGAAACCTAAAAACATAAGCAGGCGTTTAAGGTCGCACGCGTGACACACAAGGAAGCGGGTATGACGAACTTTCCCTATGCGTAATCGTATTACGTAGAATCGAGAACACGCCACCGAACCATACTTCTCAATTTATCATTTCTAAACTTTACTAACCTGAGTCTTGCAGATAAAGATGCATGCACTTGGCTTTAGACACTTTTTAACGAACAAAGGCGCACAACCAAGCTTTTATCCCGTTAGGGATAATGAATGGCAGTCAAAGTCAATCGATTATGTACAACAACAAAGTTTTACACTTGTCAAACGTTTATTGACTACTACTTAACAGTAATAGAGATTATAACACTATAAAACGTGGAAATTGCGCAATTCGAAATAAAAAAAAACTGAAAGTTATGGACAAAGACGAGCGCCTCCCGTCCGCGACGAAGCCGTTTTGTAATTTGTGAACGCCGCGACGCGACGAAGGGAAGGGGGGGGACTATTGGGGAAAGGTATTGGGGGGCTATTGGTAGCGGAAGCGGGACGGGTGACGGGCCAGTATTGCCATAACTGAATATAGCGTTTACGAATTTCGTTACAAATTAATATTTATGCTACGATTTTAAGAAAAAACATTAAATCAAATCAATTACTCACCTTTTAAATCATCATATACTGAATTGTTACATAAACTAATCCGGGAGTTGTTTGGTTCCTAGAAGTAGAACAAGTTATGAAGAGTAATGCCAAGATCACACGTACCGAGTAAAATCGTGCGAGTAGCATTACATTGCCGCTCTCAATCGGTCACTTGTAACTCGTTAGCCCCGCGGCCCTGCAATGTAATGCTACTCGCACGATTTTACTCGGTACGTTACGTGTGATCTTGGCATTAGTGATATACACTATAAACAATAATTGTTAGAGAGTTATTTTAGCTAAAAATTAAATTTTAAACAAATAAATTGTATGTTAATTTCCATATTATTTAAAACACTAAGTTCTGAGTAATATAACTGTGCATATTCAAATTGTTTTATATGGAGTCACCAAAGAACAACTTACTTTTAAAATCCTAATTGTAGATCTGCTTGGTTTAGCCACAAAAGTACTTCGGCGACTGCTGATTGATTCATTGTGTAGCGAACCTGTAAATTATTACTCAATTCAGTTAAAAAACATAAATCAATTCAACTTTAATAAAATACCAACCTGACATTACACTGAAACTTTGGATGGATGTGTCAAACTAACTCTACATACACAACCTTTTTTCAACTGTTACTGGCTGTTTCATGAAATATATTCAAACTCAAAACAAACCTTGCATTTCCATAGTACTCAGCACACTTTGCCTATATTTTCGGCCTTTGCAATTCGCGGATTCGTCAGCTAGAATCGATCTTTCAAAGTTGTCGTTCATCATTGTCATTCTTCTGTAAATGCTTAAGGATCTTTCCCATTTTTTGCCTGGTTGTAAAACAATTGTTGGTTTGGTATCCACTAAACTGACTGGGCTCTTTGGCGAAGTGCTTAGTTTTCTCGAAGACTTTCTGGTTGTTACAAAGGAGTTTCTATTTTCTGTATTTCTTTCTTCAACTTCATCAGAATCTAAGTTAATACAGTCAATAGCTTTCGAATTAACGTCTAAACTAATTGTAATTTTTGCTTCGTCATCTGACACGAAAGTTTCATTATGGCATATTTCTTTTACATCAGAACTATTTATGGTAAATTTGTTATTGCTAAGGACAGTCTTATCACATTCGCTACTATCGCTACTAGAATTATCTAAGCTTAATTTCTTAGAATTGTGTTTAATTGTAACTCTTCGTCTCGTATTCACAAAGCATCTTTCTTCTTCATCATCATTGCTACTGGACTCCAGATCTCTAGACATTGATCCATTAGATTCACTTTCGCTATATTGTGGTGACACCGTTTCAGTGTCTGTTTCTAAATTAGAATTCTCAAATTCTGCGATTGGGCTCTGATCAGGATTGGAATAATCGTCTGAATCATATTCAACTTTTTCATTTATTTCATCAGTATGGGTCTGAAAATCTGATTTTACAGATGTATTATTTGATACATCACTTTCCTGACTTTCCTCACTTTGTTCATCCATGTCTTCATTGCCGGACGTATCAGACGCATAAGCCGCCATTTTCGCGTAGTATTTTTGAAAAACAGCATCATCCAATTTCATAACTTTAATAACAGGTTCCTTACTTATTTCTCTTGAAATTTCAGCATACTTGTCACTATTACAAGTGTCATACAAAGATTCTAGGTCTTGCGAATTTATAGATGAATTAACCGTCATAGTCTCATTACTGTCGTCTAATATTTGATTAATTTTTACTCCAGCATTTACGTCATCGTCAATAACAGAAAACCCAAGAAAGACTTCACTAGGCTTTGATCCACCTAATGATACATTTACAACATCGATTTCTTCAGGATTACTGTTATTTGCACTCTCTTGTAAGCTCTTTGCTTTAGAATTATCCTTTTCGTTACTAATAACAGTAAATCCTAAGAATGGTAAACTTGGCTTGGACCCTCCTAATGAAACATTCTTCCAATCAGACTCATTACTACTGTCACTTAGTACAGACACATAGTCCAGTTCATCTTCTGTCTTTCTCGTGGCATTAACTTCATTTTGATCAGCAGATTTATCATTATCCTCGTCATAATTTTTACTCTTAGTGATATTATCTTTTGATATATCAAATTTATCTAAGTTACATGCATTTATTAAAACATTTTTTTCTTTTTGTTTTTTCGTATTTTCTTCTGCTGTTTCATCTGTTAAATGTGAAGGTGAATTATTGTGATCATTTAAGGCTACTTTATTATCGTTTTCTTCAATAATAGTGACATAGTTAGGACTGCCTCCATTACTTAATTTAGAGATAGGTGAGAATTTGTACATAGATGTTGCAGTTCTAACATTTTTAAAAGGTGTACTACTTAAGACTGATTTATCTAGCACAGTTGACTGTAACTGTTTTGATCTTTTGCTGTATGTAAATGAAATAACTGGGCTATTAGAGGCGTCTGCATTTTTGATATTATTAAATATGGAGAGGCTTTTGACTATGTTATTAATAGATTCATCTTGATATTTCGGATGATTTAGCACATCTTTTTCTAGTACTAATTTATGCGCCCTAATGTCTGTGGTATTCTTAGATACATTATTACTTTCATTTTCTTTATCAGTCTCTGAAAAAGAAAACAAAATTTTACATACCATAGACAATATGATGGTTTTATTTTTAAAATTGTATACATAAATAAAAATCATATCCGATTCTGCTTGTGGTTTACCATAATCACTACTGGAGTAGTTGAATTTCTTTACTTTTCTGCTTTTTCTTGTGCCATACTTTTTTGGTTCCCTGTAAATTAAAAGTAAGTTAAATAAATAAATAAATAAAATAAATAAATAAATATCACGGGACAATTCACACCAGTTGACCTAGTCCCAAAGTAAGCTAAGTAAAGCTTGTGTTATGGGTACTAGGCAACGGATAAACATACTTATACACCGTGAAATTTTAGTGGTTGTTTTCCCGAAACGAGGTGATTTAGTATTGATTGTACAATCGATTTATAATTACTATTTTAACTAGCCTATCGTACGATCGTACGCTACTTGTACCAACGAAGCGTTACTATTGGTTTGCGGTCATTTTCGACTTTCGTTTTTCGCAATTGGATTTTTGACGCTAGTCAAAATAGTAATTATAAATCGATTGTACAATCGAAACTAAATCATCTCGTTTCGGGAAAACAACCACAAAAATTTCACGGTGTATAGATAGATACATACTTAAATACATATAAACACCCAAGACCCGAGAACAAACATTCATATTTTTCATACAAATATCTGCCCCGACACGGGAATCAAACCCGGGACCTCAAGCTTCGTAGTCAGGTTCTCTAACCACTAGGCCATCTGGTTGTCAACACAAGTTAAGTTAGTTAAGTTACAATTAGTGATATTAAACCTGTGAAATCACATGCTAATAATTCAAATTCAAATACTTTATTTGCATAAACAAGGATATAAATTGGTGTTACACATCATAAGCCGAGTTTAGACCTGCAAGGAAAATCGTGCAAGTTGTATTAGACTGCGGCACTCAATTGAGCACTTCAATCTAGGTCACTTTACTGCCTCGCAATGTAATGCAACTTGCACGATTTTTCTTGCAAATCTAAACTGGGCTACAGCTCTAATCCAAATAATGCAAAAAATTATACATGTAAATTGACATAAAAATAAATAAGAAATAAAAATAAAAATAGCCTTTCATCACTGATACAGTGTTGATTTACAACATTAATTGACACCAGCATCCTTCACATCACTTTGTCCATCCAGGACATAGGCCTCCTCCAGTTCTTGCCATTTTTTCCGGTATTATAATGTACTTAGTATTTGTAACATAGTTAATTAGTTACCCGTTATCATTTATGAGTCTTTAATGTATAAATACTCTTTGAAGTGATAACTGATAGCCCATTTAAGTGGCCACAATAAATATACTACAAACTATTCAATCTTATTTTTATTTAAAATTGAACGGATATAAAAAAATAAACACCTAACTAACATATACAGCCTTAGTTGCAAAAGAGAATTGCACATTACAAATACTAAGTACTAAATAATAAAGGTAACCATATAAGGTAAGTTCTGCAGATATATTTAGGCAAAAAATATCATATCATATGTCTCTTTTCTTTTGCAAAGTATTATACTTTATGAAGTACAAATTTAGGGAGCCTTTCCACCAGAGATGTGCTATGCAGCTATGCTGCGAAGATGTGAAAGCTACACTACGCATCCAAGGCATGCATCTTTCCATATAAAAATCATACCTTAGTTGAACCCGTTTCCACCAGTTTGTGGACCAATGAACATGATTGGTGGATATCAGACACATCCATAGCAACGTAGCATAGCACATCTCTGGTGGAAAGGCACCCTTATAGTAAGAATGAATTGAGTGAAAATAGTGAAGAGAGAACTGTACATTTTTGTAAGCTGCCTAGACGTTTGATCTCTGGCCTTTTAAGCAGAGGATTATGGGTTTGAATCCAGCTTGAACATTAGAGTACTTGAAAATTATGAACAGAAATAATTTAAAATTTACCACGAGCTTTTCAGTGAAGGAAAAGATTGCATACACCAGCAAAGCAGTTCATTGTGTGTGTGAATTCACATTGAGCCCACATGAGAAGTAAAGTAACAAGCTCTCATCCCTCGGGACCCCAAAACCCCTAAGCCCAGTAATGAAACATAAATGTTTAAAAGTAGAACAAATAAACATTTAGCTTTCACTCATTCGCCACCCACTGTATTTAGTTCTTGATTTGTTTACTTACCTGCCAGAGTGAACTTTATCAAATAAATCCACTTTCTTCACCTTTGAATTGACATGTTGTGGAGACGTCGTGCTTAGAAGCTGGTCGAATAAATCTAATCCCTTATTCACTCTAATAGACTTGTCCGGAGTCAAATACGCAGATCGAGATATCGAATCGCGAGGCGTATTATCAACTTCTTTTACGATTCTTTTAACAAACTTTTTCTTACGAGCTTTATTAGAGGTCGCATTGTACTGCGAAGAAGCGCCCATGTATGATAGTTCTCGCTTCGTTTGCTTCAAATTCTGTATGTAAAACGCATCGAAAGCAGAACTTTTCTCGTCAACCGAAAGCAGCACATCTCTGTGGTCTAATCCGCCACCAGTTTCCTTCTTAGATCTATAAGTGCGTCTCATGTTGAATTTAACTTATTTTCATTGAAATACACTCACTATTAGCTATATTTAACATTTAAATTAAATTAAATAATTCATGATGAAAATAATAACAAATGCCTTACGCAAACTGTCAAACGGAATTCAAATATCTGCTGAGTGCTGACTGTAGCTGACATTACGAACGACCACAGACTAAAATAATGTCATATGGCAACACATAACTATTCCTCATCCTGAAGTGAAGTGCAGATAAAATAAAAAAAAAGATTCCGACGCACTTAAAACCTCCTACTACTTCTACTTCTACTCAGTCTCCTACTCTCCTTCCCCTCTAGAAACCACCTTCGGTATGCGTGCACCAGGGGGGGCACACTTACATATATCACACTTTTCATGCGACTACAGCGATCTCTGGTGGTTTGGTAATGAACTAAATTAGCGGCCATCTTGGTTGACTTGTCAAACTTGTCAGTTGTCATTCATCGGCCATGGCCATGGCGTACCAAATTGTACGGTCAAGGACTTTAATTGATAGGCCACTTGCCAATGTTCGTATCGCTTATATTTCGTATATGCTGATTTGAATTAGACGGCTAAAATACGAATAGTGGCAATTAGCCTATCAATTAAAATTACGCGTATCTATAGCTGTACATCACTACCAACATATACATATAGATAGGTATACATCTATAGATACGTCACATTAGTTCTTGAGTAGCCAGCCGTAGGGCGGCAGCACCTTCCATACATGCATATTTGACCATAGAGTTGCCACTCTTGTTCATATAATATTACCTCTTAGTAGTTTGTGATTGGTTTCTCCAACCAACAACAGTCGGATAATGTGATAATGTGGTATGGAAAGAAATCACCATATTATTTTCTGTGAAGTGAAAGTAAGTGGTTTTTAATGTACTCGGCGCTTTTGTCTCGGAAGTTATGGTTTAAGTAAAAATCTATTTCATCTTTAAAAAGCCTTAAGTATCGAAACTTAGCACTAAGATTTCGTGATTTTACCCCAATCCAGTGAGAATTTCGGGATAAAACGTAGCCTATGTGAAATTCCAGAGATCAAGCTATCTGCATACCAAATTTCATCTAAATTCATTCGGCCACTTTAGCGTGAAAGAGTAACAAACGCACGCACGCAAACTTCCACATTTGTTACATGTAAGTAAAACCCCTTCTACACGGTCGGGACCAACCGCCGACCGTCGTGTCGCTCGCGTCGGCCGACAGCGTTACATATAGTCTAGTCGAAATGTTCAAAATGGTGTTAATTCTTGATAAAGGTCCTAAAAATATGTGTAATGTAATACCAGATGGCCGGTCGTATATACCTATATTTTGTAGATGCGATGCGCATGCTGATTTTTTTTAAGTTGGACCCGTGATTTTGTGATAATAAAATAAAATTAAGAATGATTTATAATTGTCATAAAGAATGCAACTGAACATGAAAAACAACATAATAAATAACAGGAATAACTATCCACAAAAAAAAGTTACTGGACAAAGTAAATATTTAATTGTTTATTTTCTTTTTAGATGGCATTAACGGCGGCGGAAAAACAGAAGCGGTACAGAGAGAGATTACGACTTAACAACCCAGAAAAATATGAAGAATTAAGACTTAAAAATGTCGCTCGAAATAGAGTAAAACAAAGAAAAAAGATTCAGGAATATACCGAAGATGAAAAATTAATCTTAAGGAAACAGTGGAGAAATAGTAAAAGTAAACAGATTGCTAATAGAGACCGTTGCAGAAAACTAGAGTATCTAATAAAATAATGACAATTCTCAAAAAAAAATTCTCAAAATATTGTTCCTAAAATGATTAAGAATTTCTCTTACATGTACACTAGGATTTTACAAAGTGCGGTGGTGTTACATTCGATTAGGAATGTTACTGTGTGTTACCTCTACAATTTCACTATTATTGTAGTTGCAAAACGGGTTGGGCGCCACTAGTTACAGTTTATGACCGTGTAATGTTAATCGCGTTTATTAATGACAATATTTTTGACTTACGGGATGACCGTAAAAGTAATAAAAAAATGAAGTTGAAGAAAATAAAAAATAAATAGAAAAAGGTAACTTCTAGACCAGTGATGGTGTAGGGGTAAGCACGCAGCACGGAACGCTGAGGACCTGGGTTCGATTCCCAGCATTGGTCTTTTTTCTGGGGTTTTTTCTGTGCATCTATATTTCAGTTTGTATTTAGTTTGAAATATATGGTTTCACGGGATGACCGTAAAAGTAATAAAAAAATGAAGTTGAAGAAAATAAAAAAATAAATAGAAAAAGATACTTCATACTTAACTTGTAAAAGTTGGCCTAGTAGCGCCATCTCTTGGTCCAGGTGAGCGGGTAGCTCCGAAGGAGTGTTGAAGTCTCTCGGTAGAGGGCATAACATAGGTGCGCGCTTTATCACTGCCTAATGTGATTATAACAGACTGAAGTGTACGATGTATGGGAAAAATTCGTCGCTAACTTCTAGACCAGTGGTGGTGTAGGGGTAAGCACGCAGCACGGAACGCTGAGGACCTGGGTTCGATTCCCAGCATTGGTCTTTTTTCTGGGGTTTTTTCTGTGCATCTATATTTCAGTTTGTATTTAGTTTGAAATATATGGTTTCACGGGATGACCGTAAAAGTAATAAAAAAATTAAGTTGAAGAAAATAAAAAATAAATAGAAAAAGATACTTCATACTTAACTTGTAATATTTTTGACGTCTGTACTAATGGTGGCACTTCACTTGGCGTTGCGTGTTCGCGTTGCGCTATTGCCATCTCCGTCTTTCACGCTAGAATCCGCATAGTGCTCCTCTCTCGCACACGCAACTATTTCGTGAAATACGCCAAGTGAAGTGCCAGCATAAGACTACGACTGAAATTACAAAATAAACAGCTAAATTTTACAATGGCATGTAGCTTGAAATTCCCGTGGTGTGACTACAATGTTTGACGGCCCATCTTGTAATAAAATAACATTATGGCCGGTTTCCACGCTTCCTAATAGTTCGAAAATAGCCATTTCTCATGAATTGAACATGAAATAAAGACTTCCCGATGCAAAAGGTTTCATGTATGTACCTATTAAATCAACTGTGATAGTTACAGAACAGTGGATTGTTTGTTACAGGAAAAACTTTAAAAAGACAAAGGCAGAATCTAAGAGATAATTACGGTAACCCTTTGAAATCCTCCAAAGCAAGTACTAGAAAATCGGAAAAACTTAACGATCGATTGAAATTTTGTCCGCCGAAACAGATGTCTAATAAAGACATAGAACGACCACATCTGGAAGTTGTTAATATTGATTCAATTAAACGAACAGATGGCGAGGAAGTTGTACCTACTCCATTGACTGACACTACACCGGTCAATACAGATCAATTACAAACAAGCGATTTGTCTTGCAGCTTGGATCATACACGTTCGCAAGTAGATAAAGCAATCAATTTTACGAATTTGAATACAGATGAAGACGACATAGATTTACTTTTTAAATCCTATGCAAAAAAATTAAAAACAATGACGAAGCGACGACAAGCCACAGTAAAGTTTGAAATTGCCAATTTAATGTTGAAGGCAGAGCTTGAAGAATGTGATGAAATACAGCCTAGATTGAATAACGGACAGTTTGTAGAAAATAATACGGCAATGGTTGTAGAACCGCGAGCTAGCAGCGCTACGTCAGATACAAACTACTCAGCTTACATTAAATCATCGCCATCTCCAGTTATAGAAATATATGACCCACCGTCACCGTCATATACTCGTACACCGTAACATATTCAGCCTATAAATACATACGTTCGCAAGATTATGTTGCCCCTTTTATTTTATCAGTGTTTTCTAGGCCTTATTATCATTATGGCATTTTGTTTACGTTTATAGTAGCTACTTATTATTATTAAATGGGTGGGGCCGCGAAGCGTTTCAACCGCGTGTCCCGTGTGTTACCAAAATAGACTAATAGTACGTCCGTCAACTAAAATATCTCAGTGACCACCACCACGCGTGATGTCGCAGAATTGCAATTGGTTTTAGTTCATGTACATTTATCCTTAGATTTTGGTAACACACGGGATACGGCGGTTGAAACGCTTCGTGGCGTCGCCCAAATAGAAGAGTGAAAGGAATGGCACGATACGAAATTCGAATTTCGCGATAGTGACAGGGAGGTTACTACGAAATTCGAAGTTCGAAGTTCGGATCGTGCTGTCGCTCTCACTCTCGTAATAAATACCATTAGCGTGAGCGCAACGGCATGAAACGAAGTTCGAATTTCGCGCTTCGTAGTATAGGGCCTGTGCGATGCGAAGTGGGCGGCGCTGGCGCACATAGACGCAAATTCAAATACGCCAGCACCAAATTTTTGAAATTATTTTTGCTACACAACAACATAATTCGTTTTAATTGAGTATCGATAAGTAACTGGTATAGTCGACCAAGTAAGTTCTTTACCATTTTCATGACAGTTTCTACATCAGAATAAAAAGTAAATATAAGGCTGATTGTCACATCGACTTGTAAAAGTGAAAATTGCCTTTTATTTTTTAAGCCGCAACTGACATTGAGCCGGTGGTAAAGGAATTTCTTGGTCGACTATATAAGTAAGTATCCCAAGGCAATATTCACGTCTGTGGTTTATTTAATTTTTCACTTAAACTTGAAAATAAAAATATTCCCATAGAAACCCGAATAAAAGTAAGGGCCCGTCATAGGTTTCACGCGCAGGCCTTATACTACGAAATCCGTTTTTCGAACTTCGTATCGTGCCGTTCCGTTCACGCTAATAGTACTAAACATAAGAGTGAAAGCGATGGCACGATACAATCTTCGAATTTCGTAGTAGACCCTCAGGCGCTGCCGTGGATCCGCGCGACTCTGAGGCGCTACTACGAAATTCGAAAATCGAAGTTCGTATCGTATTATCCCTCTCACTCTCGTGTCAAATCATATTAGCGTGAGCGGGACGGCACGAAACGAAGTTCGAATTATGCACTTCGTGGTAGGGCCTCAGCCTATGACCATGTTTAAAGTTTAAGGGCGGGACCGTGGAGCGTTTCAACCGCGGTATCCCGTGTGTTACCAAAATCGACTAATAGTACCTCCGTCAACTAAAAATCCTAGTGACCACCATCACACGTGGTCTGGTACGTGTGGTCACAGAATTTCAATTGGTCCTAGTTCATAAAAATAAAAAAATATCACAGGACAATTCACACCAATTGACCTAGTCCCAAAGTAAGCTAAGCATAGCTACTTAAATACATATTAAACACCAAAGACCCGAGAACAAATATTCGTATTATTCATACAAACATCTGTCCCGACGCGGGAATCGAACTCGGGACCTCAAGCTTCGTAGGCAGGTTCTCTACCTACTAGGCCATCTGGTCGTCTAAGTAGCCGTCGTAGTTCATGGGCATTATCCTTAGATTTTGGTAACACAAGGGATACGGCGGTCGAAACTTTGCGGCCACACGGTTAAACGACATTAATGAACATAAATAAAACATTGCAATACGAGATTTTATTTATATTTTAATTAGTTTGGAATATCTTAAATGAGTTTAATGAACACCGATGCTGTAGATTATACGCTCATAAAATACAATTCGAGTAAGTTTTTAAAACAAATTCAACGTCAAACGTAATTGGTCTTAGTTTATGACTTGAGAATGCTTATTGTATGTCTTAATTATTATTACATTGAATATGTACCTCATTTTCAAATGTCAGTACGCAGCAAAACTATCTTTTGATAATGGTTGGTTTCATACAATATAAACCTACAATTCAACATGTACATGTTATTAAAGGTTACCTTATACATATTATAAGTATATGATACTTGACAAACGGACAGCAAATGCGTCAACTTTAGAAAACTACCTATCTACATTGTACAAAGTTCTACAATGAACACACATTGTGAATTTAACGCATATCAACACTGAAGTCTTAGTTTAAAGTTCCTGTAATATACTTATAAATTTTAAAAACACCTTAGGCTTTCTAGACAATGGAAATATAAAATAGGTGTGCTTGAACACGTGCATAGAACTGAGAGTATTAAGCGTCTGCCACACAGTAGTTTGGTTCCTACGTATAGTGCACTGGTCACCCTGTTTAAGTTGTGTATGGATGGAGCTTCATCTTCATAATACAGGGAATACTTTTACATTTAAGTTACCAACCATACTTAACCTTTTGAACGCCACACATCGTCTTTGTTACGAACAAAATTGATTCTTATGCGGTTGTGGGTAGGTTCATTTTTGTATTACCGTATTGTTTATAGCAGACGCTGGCGTTCAAAACGTCAGGCTATCATGGATTTTACATAATACGTCCGTTCGCCCGAATCGGTACACCAGAAAAACTCGCTTTATACATTCTAGTTCAAAAATCGAGCTTGGAATAGCGTCATATGACGGTACGATATGAACTTCGAAGTTCCTCTGGTGCTTTCGTGATTGCGTGACTGAAGGTACCGACAGCGACGAAGGATGCGTTCGTGCTACGGCACACAGACGTGCTATAAAAAAATATTTTATGAGTGAACAGCTCAGTGAACGTCAGAATAGGGGTTGGAAATGTACAAGAATATAGTTTACATTACCAATGGAACTATTAAAATTTTACATTAGATACAGACTCTTGCAACAAATAGGCAATACACTTACCTATTAAAAAGATATTCGTCAATCCATGAATCTTTGGCTGAATTTATTTTTTATACAAGTTTGAATTTGCTTAATTCACATTTAAACAAAAATATATTTTTGTTTACTATAATAGTTACATTTATTTACATTACTTACTATTACAGACGAATCACAGTGCCTTCATTTCGTAACTAAATGCACACCACTCCCTTGTTGTCTTTCAATGAAACTATTAAAAACTAAAATAAAAACTGGAAGAAATAATCCTCAATTTATTAAACGTAAATACCACAAAAATACTTTCAAAATGTTCAATGTAAAACGCTCGAGATTCGAATTTCGCGGCATAAAGACATGATTTTAACCTTTTAAGAGGGTACGATGCGCACCATTTCTCCATACAAACGTAATCCCCTGTTTCCTTCCTGGATAATGGCTTTAGAGCCAAATTTTTTTTACTGTGTAATCTGTATCTACCACAGCTATGCCCCTAGGTGTCGTTTTTTTCCATATTTCAATTAACATAAGAAATATGAGCTTTCAAAAACCGAAAAAATTGCCCAAGTTCAACGTCATTTTCAGACACTCGTCAGAAAAGAATCCTTCCTATAAACAAAAAAAGGAAAACATAGGGACATAACTAAATCTGTCCTCTAATTATTTATGAAAAAAATAAATTTATTGGTCCAGTTTTCGAGAAGAAAACAGGGGATTACGAAATGCTGTTTTGATCAATTTTACGCGCCTATTAACGGTCTGAGGTGCAGTTGTCCCGCTCTCGCTGTACTGACACGGAGGGGTTCGGGCGAGACAGCGATATTTCATTAAAATACCTATTTCTCAAAATTCTCTCAGCCATCGTACCCTCTTTAACGATTGTTTAGATAATTATATACAACTACCTACAATATTATTGCTAAAAACTAGAATATATGTATATGATGTTGATGATAAACCTTTAAGATTTAATGAAATTATAATTATCATGGTACAGATTGTGTTGAATCCGTTGTTAAAACTTAAAATACTTCCTAGCAGTCAAAGGATTAAAATTATGCGAATTCAAGTGGTAATTTGGATTTAAAACTGTACTAAATATGGATCAAATTACAATATCCATAAAGTATTGATGTTTATTTCTTGCAGTTTTTAATATTTTCTGAATTTGTCAGAGCATAAAGGTCCGAATTTAAATAAACCAGTTTTAATGCACAAAGTAGCTATCTAAACATAATTCAATGTGATAGAGATTAACAATAACTATGGAACCTATAAAAATTTGTTAACTAATAATTAAATAACAATGAAAACTGCTATTAATCTGTAAGATTTCACATAATTCAGTAAAGTCGATTCAAATGAAATAAAATTAAAAGTAATAAAATAACCATAATATATAACAGGAATAAAGTAACTTCTAATATACATTAATGGCCTGGCAACATGTTTAATTGTTATTATTATAGTAAGACTTAAAATTTTACATCTTTTTTTATGGAAATCGTAAATTTTTATCACCCTAAAGAATATAATAATAATCTTTATACTTAATCTGGTTTATTTTTCATTTTAATCAGATGCCTTTTTTTTTACAAAAACATATCAAACAAAATAACCCTAACGAAAAGTTAGAAATCAAAACAATAACTTTTCTGAGCTAACAGTTTCTTAGTAAAATGTGTAATAATGCTAAATACCAATATGAAATACCTAAAACATGGACTCATCAATGAAAGTTTTAATTTTCCTTGTACCATTGACTTATTGCACAGTAATAATATGGCTTTATCTGAAACATTATTACAATGAATGCTTACTAAGTATTTGATATCATGTCCACAGTACATTGTCCATTATGGTAGTCCCTTTATGAATTGTCAAAATGCTTTACCCGATTTAGAAAGACACATAGTCACATAGGTCTTAATTTTATTTTGTTAATCAAGATAGAAGAAAAAGGGTGATTGTACAGGTGTTTCAACCATTATCAGTCCCTAGATTGATATTATGAATTGGAAGGCAGATTGTTTTTTAATTATGTATGACATTAAGGCTACTGTCGCTATAGCTAAACAGTTTAAATGAGTCCTTGCCGGCGGGGTAGACGACAAAGGGGGCCGCGAAACGTGCGGGCGGCAGGCACACGAGACGCGCTCGCCGCCCGCACCTCTCCCCCGGTCCCTTTGTCGTCTTCCCCCCAGCCCCCGTACCGACCCGGCGAGAACTCATTTAAACGGTTTAGCTATAGGCCAGGATCTATTTCATATAAAAATACAATGAATAATGAACTATACATTTGTTAATATTAATGGCTAGGGTCTGACAGAATTGAGACGTCAGTGGAGTCACCCAAAAAAAAAACAATTAGTCAGTATAGTATAAATCTTCCCAGGTGAATTTTTCGCTTCGAGCCATTACATTAAATTTGAAACTTAATTCTATGACGATACCGTTTGTTTTGAAAGATAAGGGCTCGAAGCGAAAAATTCACCTGGGAAGATTTAGAGTACCTAAAAACTTACCAATTTTGTGCAGTAGAATAAAATATCACATACAATTAAATTTGGTGTAAACCATCACATCACATTTTATGAGAAAACGTCAACGGGCCTCGGTGATTGGTTAACTAAGTTGGACTGCGTTGGACTTGCTAGAGGGTCTTCTGTCTGAGATTCATTCATCTTTGCCTCAATTGTAGCTAGTTTGACTGCTTCTTTGTACGCGCCACGCTTCTTCTTATTGAAACGCATCTGAAAAGTAATAACGGCACTTTAATTCAAACACTGGATGGATAGCCTAGTGGTCAGAGAACCTGACTATGAAGCTTAAGGTCCCAGGTTCAACGCCTGGTTGGGGCAGTTATTTGTGTGAAAAATATGAATATCTGTGATCTGGTCTTGGATGTTTAACATGTATTTGTATCTATTTATCTACTATAAACATGAAACTACCCTGAGACTCACTCATAGTGAAAATAAACAGATCACTCACGTCTTAAAACGAGTTTAGTTTTCTATTTATCTAAGTAAATATGTTTATTTATTCATTGTCTAGTACCTATAAGTTTTTCTTTGTTTGGGACTAGGCCATTACCAGCCACTTTACTTACTTAGTTCATCATCATTATTCATCACCCATCATTCAACAAGTTCCACAGCTAAATTAATGAGACTTTTATTAACAATTCAATGAACTTTGGCATTGATATAATTTAAGTAATTTAAGTAAAGGATGTCATTCCTTAGTAATATTATAAATGCGAAAGTACCTATTTCTGTCTCTCAGACTGTTATTAGTTATGGTACAGTACAGTATTATGGAGATAATTTGAGACCCTAGAAAGGACATAAGATAGTTTTTATCCTGGAATATTGCATAGTTCCCGCGGGATAGTTTAAACAAATTCTTCACAGACGGAGTAGCGGGCAACAGCTAGTTAGGTTATGAAAATATATTCCATAAGTTGTATCATGTGCAAAATGATCTAATTTTTAAAATTGACACAACAAAATTAAACTTAGCATTAAACTTAGCATTTAGAAGTTGTGAGTGGATCAACAATTTATGTGCGAAATTACATTTGTAATTTACCATGAGCTTTACGGTGAAGGAAAACATTGTGAGGAAACCTGGATACACTTGCGAAGAAATTCAATGGTGTATGTGAAGTTCCCAATCCGCACTGGGCCCGCGTGGGAACAATGGCCCAAGCCCTCTCATTGTGAGAGGAGGCCTGTGCCCTGCAGTGGGACGTATATAGGCTGGAATGATGATGAGTGGATCAAGTATTCTCATACTGCATTGGCAGTTTAAAATACCATCTGCCCAAAGATAACCTGTTTGTCATTTGTTTGCTATAAAACCATCATAATACTAATACATACACAAGTTTTCCTGATCATGCTAACAAACAATGCATGGCATTATTATCACAAGTTAAAAGGTTAAACATTTACAATACAAATGTTTAAACTCTTCTCTGCTATATGAAAGTTGTATGCAAATGAATCATGACAGTCATGACTGTTGCATGACAACTAAGATTGCCAGTTTAACTTGGTACTTGGTACTATAAATTTCGAAGTTTGCATCATGCCGTTTCATTCACTCTTCTGTTTCATACTATTAGGGTCAACAAAACAACATGAACTTTGAAAATGGAATTTCGAAGTATAGGGCCAGCCTCGATGGTAACAAAAGGCACCACAGACAATCTAATCACTATTTGTAATAAAAAACAATATGGATGATACTAAAGAAGTGACACTAGTATAAAAAAAAACTATTTTAGCCCTGAAAATCAGATTAATTTTCAACTACCTGCAAAATAAAATTTTTAACCGTTTTAAAACAAATTAATAGTTGATTGAGTTGGCATTGAAGTAAATCATATCTAGCAACTGACATACAAAATCTCATGTTAAACAGCTCTTAAAAAGTATGTTATTTGATTGGTCCCTATTGCGTAAGGCATAGACTTTTACCTTATAATCCTCTAGAAATGGGCTCAAACTATCACAGGGCATTAGAGATGACGTTGTCGATGCAAACCATGCCACATGTGCTCTGGATGTAGGTGTCACACTAAGTACTCTGCCTGGCCACCATGGAAATCCAACGACTTTGCCCCAAACAATATCTCCTGGAGCAACACGAACCAACCGTGCCCCAGCACTCTCCATTTCTGTGGCAGGAAAATTAGGGACCAAATCACTCTCCCAGTCGTCTGATCCACTTTCCGCAACGTCTTGCTCATTTCTTCTCTCATATGAATTGCTACTCAATCTTCTTAGGCTAATTGACAGTTTCTGTTTTAGGCAATGCTCTTTTATATCACTAAAGTAGTTAATAGATTCGGATTCAGTAACATTTTCATCTCTCGTCTTCTGGAACTTGTGCTTCTTTTTGTGCTTCACCTTGTGCTTGTGTTTCTTCTCTAACGGGTCTAATGTTGGTGGTCCATTAGACACATTGTTCCTAGGTGACAAAGCACCAATATGTTTTGGTGATTGTCTTGTCCCCATTTTCAGGATTATGGTATTTTTCTTTGCTTGTTTCTTAGCTTTTTTCAAGGCCTTTTTTGCAACCTTCAAATCCATCTTTGACGGTTTAGTCATATCACATGAGACACCAGAATCTTCATTGTAGTCACCTGTTATGGGTGGAATTTTAACAACTGTACCTTCACCCTCACCAAAGCAAATTTTAAGAGTCCTTGCACTTGGAAACATAGAAGTGAATGAGGGATCACTGGTGTCTTTATTCTCAAGGTCGCTAGACACACTGACAAATGCCATTTCCTTTGTTGGGCTATTGGTTGATTTTTGGACCTTGACACTTGTCTTTTCACTGGCCTTGTTAGAACTTTTAGGGGCTCCTTTTATAGCACTAGTTATCTCGCTAGGCTGAAGGCGCGGTATCCTCGGTATAAGTGAGCTACCAATGAGGTACTTTTTGCCGGAGGTGGGTGACTCAAAATTGTCAGGGGAAATGTCGTCATCGGATTCCAGCTTCCGTTTCTTAGACACGTCTACATTTTCGTTGTTCTCGTTGCAAATACCTTTGCAGTTGGAACACAGGACCTTCCTAGCCCTCAATCGTACAGTCATCTTTTGCTTTTGCTGCGATTTGCCCTTCGGACCAGGTTTTTTAGGTTTCTGTAAGTTGTCGGCCGCATACTGTGGCTCTTGGTATGTGAATCTTTGACTAGCGGAATGTAGTTTATCATCGGTCGAATCGGTTGATTTGGAAAATGCTGGATTGATGCTATAAACTCCATAAGGCAAATTACTGCAAAATAATAAACGAATAAACCAAATTACAACAATTTTTTACCAATAATCGATACACATAGATAGGAACACTGTGCCAATACCAACCCTTTGTTCGAGTCCAAAAGTACACCTTGAAACTTTTTATTTTCTGCACTATAAGAAACCACTATCAAATCATCTAAAGCTTCCTCAACATTAACCAAAATCTTGGAATTCTTTTGAATCGTCATATCGGCTGTTTCAGCGACAGCCGCCATATTTTCCTCGGAGGAACGTCATAGACTATTCTAAATTCTAACTATCTATCTATCTAACATTAATGTTTGTCAATGGTCGAGGTAACAAAATTTCGTAATGAAATCTAAAATTAAATAATAATATTCAAAATCAATTTTCTTCTACTATTTTGTATAATAGATAGATATAATAATAATAACAACAGGTTTCCATATAATGAGAAAATATTAAAAAATTGGATGGAGACATCGTAACCAGAGAATTTAAGCCGATTTTTTTTCTAATCTAGTATCTCTTAGCTTTCCGCACACCGAAGCGCGCGCGTGCGGGGACGCAAGGGGGACGCCGATCAATCAATGGCGCGTGATGTACGCACCAGGGATGTCACGAATGTCAAAATTTACACATTCGCGAATGCGAATGCGAATGCGAATGTCCAGGATGCGAATGTTCGAATGCGAATGCGAATGCGAATGTTTGGAAAAAAATTGAAATACCATAGATAAACAGTAATTTTTAATGAAATCAAACATAAAAAGTTATTGTTACAAAATCAACATTGTAATTGAATACAAAAAGTATTTTTAATGAAATCTAACACAAAAAAAATATTAATTAAATAAATATAAATAAATATTAGGGGACAATCTTACACAAATCGACCTAGTCCCAAACTAAGCAAAGCTTGTACTATGGGTACTAGACGACGATAAACATACTTATATAGATAAATAAATACTTAAATACATAGAAAACATCCATAACTCAGGAACAAATATTCGTGCTCATCGCACAAATAAATGCTCTTACCGGGATTCGAACCCAGGACCTCTTGCTTTGTAGGCAGGGTCACTACCAACTAGGCTAAAGCGGTCGTTAAAAATAAAAATTATATTATATTATTAAAAATTATTAAATTAGTAAGTAAACGTACTTTCTATTGGGCATGCGCGAGCCGACGATAAGTTACCGCCGCGCGCCGCGCGAGCGAGACAAGACGCGACCTGCACACATTCGCATTCACAAAACGTTCGCATTCGCATGTCAATGCGAATGTTAAAAATGATGCGAAAATTCGCATTATGCGAATGCGAATGCGAATATTCGTGACATCCCTAACGCGTACGCTCCCTCGGCCATCGATGGATCAATTGGATGGATGGATATTCTAGCACACCGCAAAGCAACGCGGCGCGCACGGAACCGGCCGGGCCTGTGCCTTGCAGTGGGACGTGACGTATTATAGACTGGGATGGTGATGATGATTTTTAATTTATTTCTTATGTAAAGTATTTTATTGAGTATTTTTTCTGCCAATTTATTGTTTAGTTCATTTTCCCAATATTTATTACACTGAAAAAAAAAACATTTCCACTGTATAGCATTCGAATGTGGATACGATAAAACTTCTATATTATTATTTTGTGACAACGTACCTACTTCAGAAAGTCACGGTCAAATTACTAAATTCACTAAGGGGGTGTTTCACCACCTTATTGTCAAACTGATGGTTACGTAACCAATGAATAAACTAAGTACTGGACAAATCTGTCAGCTAGTGTTTTTTCAGTTTCACCACTCCGGTCCTGTGCAAACTAAGTACCACTTAACTAATCGTCGGTTTAACAAAAAGTCGGAATGGCAACGTCGCATTTCACGACCACGCGTTCCTGTTCGCACACTTTCGTTTAAAGAGTCACTCATTATTAAAGCAAAAGAAATGGTTAACTATATAATTTTTGAATAAATCTATTTTTTTTTGCATAAACAAATATGTAACATTATAATTGATCCAAAAACGGTATTTATTTACGATACTTTGTTAACAATAACAAAGAAAAATAAAATCACGTAAAACGAATCGAAAAGTGGCGCCAAACCATTTGACAGATAAACTTTTTTTTAATGGCGACATACAAGTTCAGGTAGAACAAACGATTGAGCCACTGAAAAAAAGTTTGTTATTAAAAAATATTACGAAATTTTGGATTTATTTTTACATACTAAAAGTGTACCTACATTTTTTTATTCAAATCTTGATATTTAAATTATTTTATGCAATTTAGCATGACCTCTTTCTTTAAAAAATAAAAAATACTTTGATTTATTTTTCTGAAACCGGCTGAAGGGCTCTCCAACTATGGCTAAAAATATATGGATAAAAATGCTAAATGCCTCCTGATCTGATGGTCAAATTAAGAAACAGTTTGTCCGCCGTCACTTAGCGCTAATCGAGACTGGTGAAACAGAAATTTTAATTCCATCTGTCAAATAAGGTTATGATTAAGCTAATCCGAACTTTAAGAAAAGTGGTGAAACAGCCCCTAATCTAGTCCTAGTGACAAAGTCACTAAGGTGGCAAAACTGTGCGCTCCAGGCTCCACGCCGCGCACGGTCCGTCGCTGCGTGGTTGCTGCGCTGTTATGATGGAGCGCCATTGGTGTGTGCCACCATACAGGGTGTTGCAAAATAACCCCTAAAGCCTGAAACCCCATGAACAGTAAATAAAACTGTTATTTTTCGCTCTGTTCTTTTTTTTGTAATGTAGCGACTACTAGCGCCATCTAGTCATCACATAAGAAACTAATTTCTACAATCCTACATCGCGGTATCGAAGTTTCTCAACTCGGCTGCATAAGTACAACTTCCAACTTTCATCGATTGGACTTCGGTCCCCAGGCATAACATCTGCCTGGAGAGAGATCTCTCTAATGTAGCCTACAACCAAATTGGTGACCCACGACATTGGACAAAATCGCAACCTTCAGACACACAAGACGATGTCGCAGTCTCACAGCAAGCCATACTCACCGCACTGTGCACCATTAGCATGTATCTATTATCTGCCTGGTGTCTACAGTTCGCAAATCCTGCTCCCATTACTTCCACTTGCCAATCAATCAACCAACGCTCGCCAAGAAGGCTCCGAGCAATCACGCAACAGGCATGCATCTACAAGTAGCAGAGGAACAACAATGCTCGCCGACGAGGCTCTGAGCGACTGGCCCTTGCAAGCGCCCACACATGACGCACAGACTGCACTGCACTGCAATTCGTATCGACCTCCGGTCTAAAAGGGGCTGATCAAAGAGTATTGTAATATTATATGAACAAGAGTGGCAACTCTATGGTCAAATATGCATGTATGGAAGGTGCTGATGCCCTACGCCCTGGTCAAGAACTAATGTGACGTATCTATAGATGTATACCTATCTATATGTATATGTTGGTAGTGATGTACAGCTATAATTACGCGTAATTTTAAGCGATAGGCTAATTGCCACTATTCGTATTTTAGCCGTCTAATTCAAATCAGCATATACGAAGTATAAGCGGCTAAACCCGATTTGCACTATACGGCTAAAATACGAACATTGGCAAGTGGCCTATCATTTAAAGTCCTTGACCTGGTACGCCATGGCCATGGCCGATGAATGACAACTGACAAGTTTGACAAGTCAACCAAGATGGCCGCTAATTTAGTTCTTTAATAAAACACCAGAGATCGCTGTAGTCGCATGAAAAGTGTGATAATGTAAGTGTGCCCCCCCTGGGGCTGATGTAGCGACTACTAGCGCCATCTAGTCATCACATAAGAAACTAATTTCTACAATCCTACATCGCGGTATCGAAGTTTCTCAACTCGGCTGCATAAATACAACTTCCAACTTTCATCCATTGGACTTCGGTCCCCAGGCATAACATCTGCCTGGAGAGAGATCTCTCTATTACAGCCTACCCAAAAGAATAAAAAAAAAAAAAAAAATTTTATTTTTTATTTAGCCTATTTTTGTGTCCCACTGCTGGGCAAATGCTTCTCCTCTCTTGCTCCACTCCTGCCTATCAAAGGCGAGCTCCCGCCATCCCAAAAAAATATATACTAATTTAATTCTTTACTATTCTATACTTCCATATTTTCAGTTATTACGGGTAATTTTGTAACACCCTATATACAGGGTGTTTGACATTCGGGTGTATTGTCGGCTTATTTTATACTTTTCTTTTCTTCAATGGCACATTTTTAGAAAGCCTGTAAATCGAAGAAGTTTATTAAGTAATTTGTACGTGTAACTCACTGTTACATTTTTTTTTGAAAACATGCAAAGTTACAAAAGTATTTGAGTTTTTTTTGCCGTCATGTCTAGAGGTTTTTTTAATCAGTCTAAGAGTAATAGGGAATTATTTGATTTTATTTGGAAGAACCAGGGTATTGCGAAGGCAAAACGATAAAAATTAATTCAATATAGGCTATACAGTGTTAAATAAAAAAAAACTAGCAAAAGGAGTGATTTATCAAAGAAAAAAATAAAAATGTATCTCAAAAACTGTGCAATTTGGCACAATAGTAAACGTGGTCAAAAATGTTTAGTTCAGAATGACCCTAACTACCACCCCTTTAAACCCCTACACCCGACTGCCAAACACACTGTATAATTCAGTGATATATGTACATATCGTCATTCGGCGTTCAGTACCGCGAATGTAGTACGTCCATGCGCCAATGTCAAATTGGGTCATTTTACAGGAGAGATAAAAAACATTTTTATTCTAATGTATGCTTTACCGTACGTTATAATATTGCTATTAAACTTTGATATTATTACTTTTTTTACCAATGCCATAAATTTAAAATTTAATTGTATATATTTTGTAATAATGCACATTAGCGGTATTTACCCAACAGTCTTAGTCAACAGTGAAACATTCGCGGATTTTGCAGCGATATTTTGGTCGTTTTGTGATGAAATTCGATGTTATGACTCTTTATGATTAACTCCATGTCATACCAACTCTTAAAACTACCTAAATTTAAGCAAAATACATAGATATTTAAATGATCTACCTCTCCAAATGTAAGTCAAAACCGCGAACGTTAAAGCGAGTTAAAGGTGAACCAAAAATCACAGAAATAGGAAACAACTGGAAATGCGGTATTCTACTATAGATACATTTGTTATACAAATATGTGTGAAATCGACATAAAAATCAAAAAACACATATGGTCTCTTTCTTTCTAAGGTGACTTGGCATATGAAGAAAGAGATGGCATGGCATTTGTTTGTTCTATGCTCGGAAATATTTTGACATAACGAGTAGACAGCATTTCCGGCTGCCGCCGCTTGTAACAGAGGTTCTAGGTACTTGAGCTGTCAAGTGAACGATAATTGCGCAGTTTTTCAAAGTCAAAGTCAAAGTCAAAATGCTTTTTTTTTTTTTTTAGTAGTTTACTTTTAATTACATCGAACATTGACATATAAAATTCTTTATTCAATTTAGGCATCAATTGATGCTCCTATGAACGTCGAAGAATCTACCACCGGTTCGGAAAAAACCCTGTGTGTTTTAGTGCTTTTCAGCGATTTTTAAATACTATTCCATTTGGTTTTGTGTTGTGGATATTTATTAATAAAAACGCAATATGGCTCCGTGTTCCATAAAAGGGTGTGCTTCACGAAAAACGAAAAATCAACCGAATTTAACTTCTCATAGGTTAGTAACAGTTTTTTCATCAATTAGTGTCATTAGATTGTAATATTTACTCAGTGATAGTTAATTTTGGTAAGCTTTTGTCGCTGCCATCATAGAAATGCAGATTTTTCTCCATTTATCGTTGTATTTTTGATTTTGTTGAATTTGTACAATTGTCATTCTTCATTAGTGTTGTGCTGAATATCGACATAAGTAGAACTGAAATAACTCTCATGTTTTCTGACCGATGTCTGTTCTAATTTGACAGATTCCCTAGAATTTTCTTGCTCAGAATCAAGAGCGCTATTGACATTGATGACTAAAAAAAATGTCCCCAATTTTCCATTCCTTTTTTTTTGATTTCATATTTGTGTCGAGCCTTATAAACTGTACGAAAAAAAAACACATAAATAACTGTACGGTACACTTTTTTAGGGTTCCGTACCCAAAGGCTAAAAACGGGACCCTATTACTGAGACTTCCTTGTCCGTCCGTCTGTCCGTCTGTCACCAGGCTGTATCTCATAAACCGTGATAGCTAGACGGTTGAAATTTTCACAGATGATGTATTTCAGTTGCTGCTATAACAACAAATAATAAAAAACAGAATAAAATAAAAATTTAAGGGAGCTCCCATACAAAAAACGTGTTTTTTTAATGCTCGATATTGATAACGGCAACAGGTAGACGCTTGAAATATTTACAGAATATTTAGTTATATATTCGCTGTAAAAATAAAATTAAAATAAAACAAATATATAAGGGGGCTCCGTACAACAGACATGATTTTTTTCCGTTTTTATAGATAATGGTACGGAATCCTTCGTGCTTGGCCGGATATTCTTTATGAAAATGAATAGTATGTACTTGTGATTTTGAATAAATAGACCCCAACATTTTCTCCTGTTAAAAAAAGTAAATGACACACTTACATTACTTACAATCCAAACTGCAATTGTGAAAAATTCTTGTATTATTTTTGTTGTTTTACAAATAAAGGGCATTTCATACTTTGTTATACTTGTTATTTTATTTAGTCAGCACAAAGTAATCACACACTACTTAATTCCTGCAAGTTTTTGAAATAAGCGCGTTCGATTTTACTGTACATTTTTCAGTTGATTTTCACAATTTTTTTTATGATTTGGTATTTTGACAATACCTAAAATACTCTGTGAATAGACATTGCAAACTTGTATGTTGGTTTTTAATTATTTTTTTACATAACTTTTGAACTATTAATTTTGAGATACCTTTACCCCTTATAATTTCCAAAGGAATATAACATTATAAATTTTCCTGTATAACGAATATGCCATAACCGAAGTAATTATGAACAAAGCTAATTTCAAACTAACTTTTCCACTAAGAAACTCGAATATTACCATTGCTGCTTGAAATGTCCGCTAACCGTTCAAGTATCGATATCGGCTATTTTGGTTTCGATGTCACAACCCTTGAGCGCCATTGTTTGTGACAACTTTAGGTATACACATGGACGTACTATAGAATGGACGCGTCATATTTAAGACGAAATATAACCATCGGTATTCTCTCTCCTTTTTAAAGAAAACATCATCTGCAAATAGAGACAGATATACGTCTGTCTGTCTGTATTGGCTTTCAATTCAATGAAGCCAGTTTACTATAGTGTATTTATAAATCGATATATATATGTCCTAGAGATGTGCCACTTTTATATCGATAAACTTTAGCTGTCAAAAATAATTATCGTGTCATAATTTAAAGGACCATATTGGATTCGAAAAATTACCAAGAATACTATTCAGCATTTTAATGATTCTTTTATACTCTTTTCCTTTAGTTAAAAAATTACGAAAAGCAGTTTGATATTGGAATGAGTAGGAAGTAGTAGTTGTAAGTTGTAAATTAGAAGTCTGCGAGTTTAAAAATAAGCATACTGAGACGCTCTTGGCAGATGGCGGGGCGGTGCGGACTAGTCGAATCTAATAACGACAAACTCGAAAAACGATACAGAATTATTTACAAAAACAACAACAAAGACAAAACGCAAATTAACCTCCCCGAGCCGTACCGCCATCTGCCCATCGCCTAAAATGGTCCAAATAATACGTGCAACGTACAATTTTTTTAACGAGACCATACTTAGGTCCCGATAAGGCGTATCAATCTAATCTAATATATGTATAAAAATCTCATGTCACGGTGTGTTACCGAACTCCTCCCAAACGGCTCGACCGATTTTTATCAAACTTTTTTCTCTGTATTCGGTAGGTCTGAGAATAGGTCGTAGGCTATTTTTTATCCCCCCCTCCCCCCCATTTTTCGTGGAAGGAGTCGCGGGCAACAGCTAGTTATTTATATTTATTTGTGTATTTATGTACGATTAGTATAATGGATACAAGGGGAAAAGTAAAACGACAATTATGAAATAATAATTATGATTGTATTTTACGTACTTTTATCATTTATTGACCACTAAATAAAACCAGTTCACATTCTGTATCCACTATTTCATCAGGATCTTTAGGTAACCTGAGAACAATACACATCCACAATTAGCATTATGTATTATGTTTAAATAATTAAACCCCTTTATCTGTTTACACTTGTTTAATCATTTATATTATTAGATACAATTAGGTACGATCAGATTCCTTCTCTTCACATGTCATTGTCCACTCGCTTGGTCGCACACAGATCCAGTCCTGGGTTGCCAGATATGACATCTATTTACTATCCTACATCTTCCCCATTGGGAATAAACATAAATTTTAAACTTAATCACATATGTAATCTCTTAAATATCTTGGAGGCATAATATTGTTCCTAGGTCTCAATTGTGGTATATTATCTTGTACCCCTTGAGTATCTACCTCTAGATTACTACAATCATCCTCTCCTTCCTGACACTGGCTCTCTTTGTGAGAATGTACATTTTCATTATTTATATTAAGACAATTTTGATTTTGTTCCACATTTTTGTAAAAGGAGGGTTTGACATGTAAGGTATTTCTCCTGAATAAATGGCCATTATTATCTTTTAAAATCAAGGATCTAGGAGCTGTATGGATATCTATAACTTTTCCTGGGACCCATATATTGTCCCTTAAGTATACTATATCCTGACCTGAGTAAAATTTATGATTACTGCATCTAGCTGTCTTATCAAAATTTTTCTTATTATAATTATTCAGTTTATTTTGGTCATCACTAAAGCTGGTAATTACTTTTGGTTTTAGAAGTACATCATGAATGGGAAGTTTTGTTCTAGTCAATCTACTAAATAACAATTGTGATGGACTGTATGGAGACCCTAATACAGGAGTATTTCTGTACTCTAATAACACTTCTTCTAAATCAATACCAGAATCACTTGATTTTTTAAGCAAACTTTTAGCTATGCCTACGTATCGTTCAATAAAACCATTGGACCTTGGATATCTTGGACTTGAAGTTATTATTTGAAACTTCCAATGATTTGCAAAATTATGAAATTCAAAAGAATTGAATGGCATGTTATCAGCCCTCAATATCCTCGGTATACCATGTGTGGAAAAAATATCTTTAAGTATTTTGATTACAGTGGAAGCAGTCAATGAATTGACATGAATAAATTCAAACCATTTTGAGTAATAATCAGCTACAATGAAATAAGTTTTATTACCCCACTGACAGAAATCACAACCAATTTTTTGAAATGGTAAAGTAGGCACCTCATCTAGTAACATAGGCTCTTTTGATTTCTTCAAACTATACTTCTCACATATCACACAATTTGACACAGCATTGATGAAATCATTTTCAAGGTTTGGCCAATAAAATAAAGATTTTGCTCTAGAAATTGTCTTACTGATCCCAAAATGGCTTGAATGAACTTTCTTGATTACCCTTTCTCGCAATACTAAAGGCACAATAATCTTATAGTTTAAATACACAATCCCATTTTCATAAGTAATGTTATCTTTGTGCTTGTAATAGACTTTAACAATATCTTCTGCTTTATTTTTACACTTGGGCCATCCATTTTCATAATATGATTTAAGTTGTTGAAGCACAGGATCTTTCTTAGTTTCCATTACAATGAGATTCTGTACTTCGTTACTTACATTGATAGTGTGTATAGTTTTAATTAAAGAACTATCAATCTCTACATTGGTAGCTCTACTCGAAGCCCGACTCAAGGCATCAGCCACATGCATCTTAGAGCCTGGTGTATATTGAACATCTAAATCATAAATTGATAACTTCAATTTAATCTTTCTTAAGCGCTGAGAATTAATTGCGTTTATTTCCTTCCTCATAATAGCCACTAATGGTTGATGATCAGTTTGTACCATTACATGCCTACCATAAATATAGTAATGAAATTTTTTGCAAGCAAAAAGTATGGCTAAAAACTCTTTATCTATTTGTCCATACTCAGATTCACACTTTGACAGACTTTTTGATGCAAAGGAAATGGGATGACCATATTGCATAAGTACACAACCAATAGCATCTTTGGAGCTGTCAGTTTGAATTACAATTGGTTTTTTAGGATCAAAGTTCAAAAGCACAGGTGGGCATATTAAAAGCTTTTTTATGTCATTTATACATGCTGAATAACTATCATCCCATACAAATTCAACATTTTTCTTGAGTAACTGTCTCAAAGGACTAGTTATTTCAGAAAAGTTTGGAATGTATTCCCTAAAATAATTTACAAAACCCAAAAATCTTTGCAAGCTTTGCTTATCATTTGGGACATCATATTCCAAGACAGCGGCCACTTTCTCCCTGTCTGGTACCAATTTGCCATTTACAATTTCATGACCAAAATATTTGACCACTTGAGGTAGGTATTGAAACTTTTTAAGATTAAATTTAATATTCAACTCACGTGCTCTATTAAGGACTTTTTCTAGAATCTCATCATGCTTCTCTTTGGATTCAGCATGAATTAAAAAATCATCTATGTAAATAAACAATCCTTCAATATCATTAAAACAAGATTTACAATTCTCTTGAAAAGTTTCAGCAGATATCTCCAGTCCAAAAGGTAAGACATTGAAACAATAAGATCCATATATTGTTGAAAAAGTGCAGTACTTTTTACTGTCTTCAGTTAAAGCAATTTGCCAAAATGATTCCTTCAGATCTAAAACAGAAAAAATTGTTGAATTACCTATTTGTGACTTTAAATCATTTATGGTTGGAATTTCATAATATTTTTTACAAATGCACTTATTTAGATCTCTTGGGTCTAAACACAATCGGATAGAATCATCATCCTTCTCAACAATCACAACTCTATTCACCCATTCCGTAGCCTCCTCAACCTTTGATATCACTCCTAACCTACATAGTCTATCTAACTCCTTTTTCAACTTTTCCTTTAATTTTAAAGGAACTCTATGTGGTGGCTTGGACACTGGAACAGAATTGTCCTTCAGTAGAATCCTACATTTCTTAGGAAATTTACCCGACCCTGAAAAAACATCTTCATATCTATTAATTAAAGTTTGTTTGTCTGAATCAATTTCAACATTGTTTACAAATTTTCTTTCAATAATACCTAACAACACACATGAGTCCTTTCCTAAAGTTGGTTGACATTCAGAACTTGTAACAAAAAAATCCAATAAAATAATTTTTGACTTTAATTTTACTTCTAATAACACAGTACCAAATGTTTTAATCTTTGAGCCATTGTATGCTTGTAGTGTGACTTTTGATCTACACAATTTTATATGGTTTTGTTTTTTCTTTGACAATTTATTCTGAATGTCATTGAACAACGAGATCGGAATAAGATTCACATCTGATCCAGTATCAAGCTTAAAAGTACATTTTGCCACATCTTCCAAGACTAACTCTTGATCCCAACACTTAATATTGTTCACATTTAAACATACCGAATCACAATACAGCTGATCATCTTGATCTTGAGGATCAACATCGAGTACTGAATTGACTTGGTCAGTGCGGTTCCTTGTTTTGCACACCTTAGCAAAATGGTTATACTTGGCACACTTTGTGCACTTTGACCCTCTTGCTGGACATTTTTTAAGATTTTTCTCATGTTTTCCTCCACACCATCTGCACTGTATAACAAATTGTACTTTAAATACTTCAGCATTGGTTGAGGTTTGAGTCTGGTTAGAGTCTTGTACAGCTCTTGTTTGCAATTTTGATATTACTGAGAGACGAAGTCTTCTCACTGCTTCATCTAACCCAATCTCGCCCAAGCACAATAACCGTTCCTGTTCCCCTTTATCCGTAGTTCCAAAAATAATACGGTCACGAAGTGCTTCATTTGCATCAGAAAATTGACAATTATTTGACAGACTTTTCACATCTTTGAAAAACATGTCAAACGGTTCACCGGGCTGCTGGTTCCGATTAAAAAACAAAAATCTTCAAAACAAAATATTCTTCTTTGGTTCGCAATAATCATCAAATGTTGCAAGTACTTCTATGAACGTAGCCTCACTTTTTAAATTGAAATTGTTATAAATTTGAAGGCCTTCCTCACCAATCGTATTCAATAAAATGGCTATCTTGCGGGAGTCTTTTTTATCATCAAGATCTGAAGCTGTTAAATATATATTCAGTTCTTGCTTAAACTTTTGCCAATTGCTAGGCAAGTTACCAACAAGGCACAATTTCTGTGGTAAATTGTAAGATAGTGCCGCCATTTTTCTTTTTTCATACACAATATGTATCAATGTAACTGTACGGCAACTATTCACTTGTTCGATATTTCTGCTTACGACTGCGCCATGTATTATGTTTAAATAATTAAACCCCTTTATCTGTTTACACTTGTTTAATCATTTATATTATTAGATACAATTAGGTACGATCAGATTCCTTCTCTTCACATGTCATTGTCCACTCGCTTGGTCGCACACAGATCCAGTCCTGGGTTGCCAGATATGACATCTATTTACTATCCTACACATTATATTAGTCATAATACAACTTACTTAGTTTTTCTTGTAGTGCTTCTCAGAGCCTATAAAAACTTTAACTAAAACATATATTAATTTTAAATAAAAGTGACAAAACTGAACCGGACATACAATATCGATTTATTTAACCACATCCCTATTATCAAATTTTAAGTACATGAACTGTCATAACGTCATGAACAGATGTTTTGTTGTTGATTATTTTAATAAATCTTTGGCCTTACGTGATCTTTATGACTTCACGATATTTAGAACGGCAATTTATTTATTGAGAGCAGATCATATAATCTAAACATTGCGCAATAAGTTCATTATGATAGTCGATAACTTACCTATGGAAAGATATTCTTTGGTCACTTTCTGTTAATACACCCATTCTACTCTTGCAACCGATAGCCACACAAGCTTTGGTTCTAGTGATATGAAATTAACTAAATTTCACTCTTCAAAGTGGCATAAAACGCATAAAATTAAAGGAAAACTAATAACAAAGTTGGTATCCAGCTGGCTACCACGGCGACTCAGAATTTGACACACTGACGTTTAAGATGGCGGTGTTTGTCTATGCTTCACTCTTTTCTTCACAGTGAGATTTTGCATGTGCTAGAAAGAGACACATGACGGTTTTTTGTTCGTCTTAAATAGAACTGGTCTAACCATACTACGTCGAGGTATACACGCATGATTTGTAGGTATCACAGGTCCATTGGTATAGGTCTATGCCAAAAATATATGACTATTGTCAAGAGGGCGCTATTATTCTTATTTATATGGCAATAGTTCAGTATAGTCGGAACAATGACATCTTTACTTGTCTAAACTGCCAGTCAATTGAAATTGCAAACAATTTAAACAAACCTTGTATTTAAAATGTCTTTTCTCAAACATGCTATGTAATGTTTACGTTGTGTTCCTTAAAACAGGCTTCAAAATACACCGTTGCAGGCCTAGGCCGGCAATGCGATCTTCTATTGTTTCAGGTCACACAGCACCATGATGTTTATAGGTCTATGGCATCATAGCATTTAGCCATTTAAAAAAAACTATAAGCAATATTTGCGTTTTGGTTCATTATGACATTCTGCCACTACGCTTATTTAAGGTAAGGTAAGATGGGGATGGTGATGGTAATGGTGATCTGCCTAGAGAAATATTTCACCATCAACATCATCATCACCATCATCATCATCATCGTTATCGTCATAATCATCATCATCATCATCACCATCATCATCGCTATCGTCATAATCATCATCATCATCATCACCACCATCATCATCATCACCATCACCACCTTCATCATAATCATAATCATCATCATCACCATCATCATCATCATCATCACCAACATAATCATCACCATCACCATCATCACCATAATCATCATCATCACCACAATCATCATCATCACAACCATCATCATCATCATCATCACCACCATCATCATCATCACCATCATCATCATCATCACCATCACCATCATGATGACGACGACGATGATGATGATGATGATGATGATGATGGTGATGGTGCATGTTTGAGAAAAGCACTATACAAGCCTCGGCCGGCAACCCCTTAAGTCCCGGCCTCTGCAGTAATGTACTATTAATTTCCATTTTCCCTCATCAAATACTGCTAAATCCGTGTGTTATTTAATCAATACTTACCACAATACTATCCTAAACCATTAATACAATAAATAAACAAGTGCTAGAATATGGATATTTCACTAAATGGTTTAGTTACATTGTTCGCAATTTTAATTGAAAGCGATTTTACAATGTTCACTGTTAGCTCTGATGTTAATTTGGAAAGGTTTTGTAACGAAATAGTTTCATTCCCCAAGTGTTTTTTTTCAGTAGTTTATTATAAACATTATTTACAATGATCCGTTGTTGACTACAAATCGTTTTGGGCATTTTTGTTATTGTTCAAAGAAACCGCCACAGTGACACTGACAATCATTAAAATTATTGCCAGTGTAAGAAATTAGTTCCAATGAAATTCCGCAACATGGCGAATAGTCATATTTCTGGTCAGGCTTTAAAAATGGTCAAATCAAATCCGCGATTGTGACATTAAATATTATTGTTTATTTTATGAACAAATAGGTACTGTAATATCGTACAAAAACTATGTTTCTAATCAAAATGCATACTTTAACCATTCTTATAACACATAGTTTTGATCAGTCTGGCGCAAGTTCCCTTATAAAAAACGTATGAAACGTACGCTAGCTTCTATGGCGGGTATATCTATCTTGCTCTAACAGCATCATCCCTTTCTCACTCCGTCATTGTGTCATGATTTATGTTTACTGTTCGCCGGGCTTGTTGAATCGTGCAGTTTTTGTGTTTATATATTTTGTTAAAATTAACTAATTTAACGTAACAGTTACGATCATAACTTAACGCATGTTTCTTAAAGAAAATCTAGAATTAAACAATATTATTGTAAAAGATAGTGCGGTACCCAGATAATAACGATATTTTTTTCTGACCAGTTCTTAGGTCCATGTTATTGAAAAATGTATTGGTTTTTCTTGCCATATATAAATAGAAAGAGACGAGCAAAAACAAGCAATTGACAAAAATAACCAGAGTATAATAGTAGGTTTCTATTAATATTGAAAAAAATTACTCCTTACCAGGTGGTGGTGGTCACTAATCAGCTGGTGCTCCTCCAGATAACCTAAGAGCTGGCGGTTAATAATAGATTCCATTACCTTGGAGAGCAAAGAGGTGATAGCTATCGGTCTGCAGTTGTAGTAAATAAGTAGTAAATATTATTTTAAAAGATTAAATAAAATTAATAAAAAAGAAAACTCTTGTTATTATTTATTACAATCATACTTTTCGTAACTTCTAATTTTCCTGTTAAAACGGTTTTAACAGAATAAAATAGTTGTTACGAAAAGTATTACGATCGTTTAATAATTGAAAAGCAACGCAATTTTTTTTTCAAATATTCGATGTCGATAAAAATGTCTAACAGTGTGTTCAGCACATCCCTTTTTGTTGTTCAATGCTCATGTTGGCAGCAGTACCGTCCACAGCTGCTGTCATAATTTCTGTCCTGTTGGTACTGATTCTAGCCTACGTTTCATACCAAGTTTCATACTACTCAAAATGTCAAGTCAATATATGGCACTCCCGTCTCTTAAAACGTAGTGATTATATTCTCTTTGGTTTTGATAGTTAAGTATTGAAATAATAGTATAAAACTTACTTTAAAAAGAGGCATGTAACTTACTCCATCGGCTACTATGGCGGCACTGGCGTATTCGCGGTAATGCTGGAGCGAAAGGGAGATAATCACATTCGCGGTTATACTCTTTTCGTATTTTCTCAGTTTTGGGCAGCTTTTTGGTCATGTTTTTAATACAGAATCGCGAATTAGATTGTGTACTATAGATATAAGCAAAAAAAAATTTTGACATTTTTTCACATTCGCGGTACTGAATGCCGAACGACGATATTATATGGGCTCCCGTCGGCGCCTCGAGCTTCGGTGTGTGGAAGGCTTTACTTCGTTTCATTACGTTACGTTCGTTCGTTTGACAGCTGACACCGCACCGCACGCATGGTTCGTTTTCGCTTTGCGGTGGAGTAGCTTGCTATGCAAAGTACTTAGCCGCTCAATTGACTTTTTATAAAATTAATTGCCGAGACATTTTTTTGTAAATCGTTTTTTTTATCCAGCCCTCTCGGCTGTATAAATTTGATAACTGTAAGTGTGTTACAACTCAATTAAAACTAAGAAGACTTACATAATCACGAAATAAATTGTTTGTAAAAGCCGTAGAAACAGGTCTTTTGTTTTTTTTTTTACACATTATGTGCTTAACAGTTTTCAAGGTCTTCAAATGCAAATTACATCATTTACAATATTGGTCGAATAGTTAGGGACTTAAGATATACATACTGAATTTTTTACTTATATTAATCAACATTACTAACACTACGTTTATTATTTTAATTCAAAAAAATCAATAACTATTTATTTTTATTCCCCTGTAGTGTAGCTGGCCAGTCATTTTTTTTTCTTTTTAGATAATGGCTGCTGAAAGGAGGATAGACATCACCAAGCCACTATGGGACCAGGGCACTTTTGTGGGGAGATTCAAGCATTTTGCCTTCATCTCAAACCCTTTACTGTCCCTTGTGCCAGAGTCAGAGCTGCATGAAGCTAAGGAGTTGTACTTGAAGTACAAGTAAGTATTTATTACAATTTAATTCTTCATACTCTTCTAATATTTAGTCAACTTTTGGGGTGTAAGATTATCATAACATAACATTCATAATCTCTGCTTGTTTTTTCTTGTTTATTATTGGGAAATGTTCATATTTTGTTGAAATAAACCCACATACTCAATGTTTGGGCACCTCAAATTATATAAGACTTAATTAAAACAATTGAGTGAATGCATTAGTATATTGTCCAGCTAAAAACACTAATTTTGTACCACATTTGAAAATTCATTTGTAGAACTCTCTATTGCTGTTGTTTTTTAAATTCTCAGCTAGGGTAAAGGTAAAGGGATATACCATATAGATCTTTGGATTCAAAATTTAGCTGTCAATTTTTTTTTATTACAGAGAAGGCAAAGAGCCTGCTAATACTTCCATGGACAAAGTGGTCCGTGCAAAACAACTTTACGAGTCAGCTTTCCATCCAGACAGTGGAGAGCTACAGAATGTGTTTGGACGGATGTCTTTCCAAATGCCAGGAGGCTGCCTTGTTACTGGTGCTATGTTACAGTGGTACAGGTATGTCAAAATTCTTCCAATATAAATCTGATTATTGTCATTGAGCATGCCAAATCTGTTATGTGTTTGATTTTAATCAAACCAATTAATAACTTATATATATGTTATGTTGCTATAGGTACCTATTTGTCAGTCAAAAATTGAACACAAGAGATTTAGCCATGTTAAATTTGTTATTTTCTGAGATATTGTTCAATTAAACTTAGCATTTAGTTTAGCCTAAACTCCCAGTAGTGATCTGTTTGCAAAATAACTGAAAATATTATGACTCCTGTGCGTTATTGTGATTCCAGTGACTGGCTGGTGTTGCCAGTTGCTGTAGTTTTCAGAAGTCCTCTGACCATCTAATATAAAATTATCCTACACTACATACATTTTGATTGGAAGCAGGGCTCTGCTAACATTATTTCCATAGATATATATGGCTGTTGGATGAAATTTGGTACAGTTTAATTATAACCCGATATTTTATCTCGAAAAATTCCATGGTTCCCGCAAGTTAGTATTAGCGAATTCTTAATTCGTATTTTTTTTTCTATAGAGGAAGTTATGTGCAACAGCTTGTTTGTTTGTAACTTAAATAAAACACGCACATAGATAAAAAACCGGTCAAGTGCGAGTAGGACTCGCACACCGAGGATTCTGTGCAAATTTGTAGGTATGTCAAAATATGTATATTTTATGAATGGCTGTATCTATAAAATTTCAGTGTTAGCACAGCCTTAGGCGGCAGCGGGTCGGGTCGAGAGTATGGCGGGTCTATTTACGTGACGGTTATGAACAACATCGTCAACATCACACCGATGGCGGGTCGTGTCGCTCGCGGGGCGCTGTGATGTTGTTCACATATCGCCATGTCCGCCCGCACTCCCGACACGACCCGCTTGCGACCCGCCGCCACCAGATAGCAGGCTTCATATTTTCATAGACCAAATATATTTGCTCTTCAATGTAAATTACTATGAAAATCATCAAACCTTATCAAATTGTTTATAGCATAATACAGCTTGTAAATACAATTATCTTGACATATCAGTAATATTCAATGAGATATTAATTGATTGTGGCTGCTTTATAACATTGTCTGTGTTATCCTATCAGATAGCATTGAATTCAATACCTTATCGATATTGCAACAGGGTTAAAGTTCGCAAACAAGCAAACTTTGCACTTTGCTGCTTGCCTGCATAATTTTAGAAATACCTCTTACAGTAAAATTACATAAAGTTTACCACTGACAGATGGTTGCCTTCATTTCATATTCAACTTTAACAACCTACAAATAAAACCAATTTTAGAATACTGTTACCCACGTTTGCAGATTATGTAATAGCTACTTTATTTGTATGGTGTTAAAGTTGGAGATGGCAGTGGTAAACTAAAAGTTGTAAGGAGGTATTGTGCCCATAATATAGGTATACCTACAAAAAATAAGCCTATAAAGGATATATGTATTACCGTCACTGACAGACAACGCACTACCTAAACCACTGTAAACCCCCCCACCACTGAGTTAGAAGGGATTTATCAAAATTTACCTGACAAGGGAACTAGCCAATTTTTCATTCTTACGCGTGGGCGAACCCACAGGCATAAGCTAGTAATAGTAGATTGTTCAACAAGGGACTAAAACAAGCCATAATGACACGAGATTCGAGTTGTCATTATTGGTTGTTTAGTTTAGTCTTGCGTTAAACCCTTTCATACTGTCTGAGAAAGAGTCACTGATCGAGTTACGTCTCCGACACACCCCCTTAGCTTACTTAGTACTAGCCACGAGTACTGGCCATCAAGACTCACATGACAGCTCATGAATCATCGTATTTCGTAATTAGTTTGGCACGAGCGCAGCATATTTTTACCTGGCGTCTCCTTTCATTGTTCTTGTACGAGCGTAGTAATTTAAAATAGTCATTCAAGGTTTTTTTGATTTGCTAAATGGTTTATGGTGCTTAAGATGAATTTTCTGTTGTTAGATGATTTTGGAGTTTAAGATGCGAAAAAATGCATGCTAAATTTTTTCTTCAATTTTTGCCAGGTTTTTATTTTTAAATTTTTATTTTTCCGTGTATGTAAATTGGCACTGGCTTGTATTTTATAAACGTGACAGGCGACAAGTGACTGAGTATTCGAAATACATTGCTGATTTGAGGCGTTCAGGTAAATCAGGGCTTCATATTGACTGTATTGGTTGTAAGGGTCTCCCCAAATCTATCGACGCGGAATAAGAGCGAAAAAGACGTCGATCGGCTCGGCTACGCGGCCTGCTATGTGCGTTTGTGGCATCAGTACCTCTACCATGAGTTTACACTAGTTTACAGTGACCGTACTCGCTAGCGACGGCGTAAATGATTTGTATGGAGAATTGTACTTCCGTAAGTGACCGCTAGAGGCGCTATACAATTCTCCATACAAATAATTTACGCCGTCGCTAGCGAGTACGGTCACGTAAACTAGTGTAAACTCATGGTAGAGGTACTGAAGTCTCAAGTTCAATTACGTTAACGTGTAACTTGTGTAACGTTAACACAGTGTATATTTTTACATTTCAGAACAGGCACAGCGATAGTCTTCTGGCAATGGGTGAACCAGTCGTTCAACGCTCTGGTGAACTACACGAATCGGAACGCCAACTCGCCGCTCACGACGACGCAGATGGGCGTCGCTTATGTTTCGGCCACCACGGCGGCCATGGGCACGGCACTCACCTTCAAGTTTGTCGTGCAGAAGAAGGCAACGAACCCGATATTGGCCGTGAGTATCAAAACCTATCTAGGTTTACCCTTGTTTCCAGGGGATCCTATCGATGTTTAGAAAAATTTATTTCCGAAGGTTTAGAATCCCGAAAACTTCATTTGTCCGAAAGCATTTTTTTCTGAAACTGTAAATATTTCAGGATTTATTTCAGGACCATCGTGTAGAACCCTTTAGGTTAGGTTAGGGTTGTTTTATAAAAATCCGGAAATATTTACAGTTTCAGAAAAAAATGCATTCGGATAAATGAAGCATTCGGGTTTTCAAATATTTGGAAAAAAATAATTCTAAATTTTGATAGGTAACCTGTTTCCAGGGATGTTGGGGATGCCAAAGTCAAAGTATCTTTATTCAATTTAGGGTATAACAAGCCCTTATGAAATTCGAATCTACCACCGGTTTGGAAAACCCTGTTGAGAAGAATCCGGCAAGAAAATCAACAAAGTAGGGTAAATCGCCAATAACTGGTATATTTTTTTCAAACAGATATTCAATGTCATATCATATCATATTACATAAATCTATAGTATTTAACCAATTTTTTCTTATGGAGGCTCAATCAATCTATACATATAATAAATCTGTAACAAGTCGGTGTCTGTACATTGAAGATATTTGAGAAAAACTGACACTAGGGCTATTTATTAGCGCAATAGAACCCAAAACAATGATTTTTAGAATTATTGTCTGTTTGTCTGTTTGTCTGTGCGTTTGTGCGCGCTAATCTCAGAAACGGCTTAACCTAGAAGGATGCGGTTTTCACTGATATGTTGGTATTTTCTTGGATTAACATTTAGTGTTTGTTTCATTTGAATCGGTTCACAAATAAGAAAGATACGTTTATTTTAAGAATTTATCGAACTGTTTTTATAAGAGTTGTTATTATGAACGCGCTAATCTCAGGAACTACTGCTCCGATTTGAAAAATTCTTTCAGTGTTAGATAGCCCATTTATCGAGGAAGGCTATAGGCTATATATCATCACGCAAACACCAATAGGAGCGGAGCGGAGCGGAAGAATGTTTCCAAATTGGGGGTTTTTGAAGTGAAACTTATATATCTCGGGAACTACTGATACGATTTGAAAAATTCTTTCAGTGTCAGATAGCCCAGTTAGATAGGGCGGGTTGGAAGCGTGTGGGGGGCGAGTTGGGAGCGGGTTGGGGGCGGTTTGAGAGCGGGTTGGTAGCGGGTGGGGGAGCGAGTTGGGAGCGGTTTAGGAGCGGGTTGGGGGCGGGTTAAGAGCGAGTTGGGGGCGGGTTGGGAGTGGGTTGGGGGCGGGTTGAGAGCGAGTTGGGGGCGGGTTGGGAGCGGGTTGGGGGCTGTTTGGGGTCGGATTGGGAGCGGGTTGGTTTATTATGAAGTTTCACTTCTTCCGGAAGGATCTAAGGAGAGCCATAATTGATGAAAAAGCAAATTAGATAAAAAATAATCTGCTCAAATTACTAATTCCACGCGGACGGAGTCGCGGGCAAAAGCTAGTACTCAATAATCTCGTAAGCCGAACGTACCAAAAGTACTTACGTCAAAGCAATTGTCAACTTTTCTTGATTGTCAACAACTATTTAATAGTAGAATTTGTCGATGTGTTGTTGCAATAGTATAGTATCGATATACGAACATTTCAGTATACTATTTGCAAAACTATCAATAGTATAGACTTTTTTGACGCGATGCTATTGATCGACCAAGTTGGATGATATTGTCTAATTTATACTATCGATATAGCACTGCAATATGTTTGTAGTTCATCGCGCACTATTGAAACTATCTATAAGCGAAACAGGCGCTACTGATCAACTCTAATGAGTTTATATGGAATTATGTGGGCCGATCCCGGCGGCACTGCAATGCCGGGCCGACCCGTGACGGGAGTGGAGCGAGCCCCGAACATCCCGTCGAGATACAAAAATCAGTTTAATATACTGGTCCCTCTGTGAGGGAACTTTCAGATATTAAGCTGAAAAGAACAGATACTACACTTTGATCTTAGCCAAAAGGCCGAGAAGCGATACTCAGTAATGATTATTGTAAGGTAGTCTATAAACCAAGAAAAATCTTAACAGCGCGATGTAGGATTGGGCTTGGATGTGATAGTGACATCTAGTGGTAGTTTTGGTAACTAATCTCATGGGAAAACCTAGTTACAAGGCCATGGCATAGATGGCGTTAGGTACCCCATATTTGTATGATTTATTTTATAAAAGTGTAATTAAATCAATTATGCATAAGAATTTTTTGATTTAGGAAAAATTTAGATATAAAAGCAGGGGTATGGAATTCCAAAAGCATTTATTTATTTATTTGGGTTGTACTTTGTTCCGATAATAGTGTAAACAAGTTTGTTTTTGCCAAAATGCCTTTAAAAATATCATTGTTTTGCTTTTCAGAGATTTGTACCATTTGTTGCGGTGGCCGCTGCCAATTGGGTCAACATTCCTTTGATGAGGCAGAATGAAATTATTAAAGGTATGGATTGAAGCAACAATATCAGAAACCGCCAACAAAACAGTTGTAGTAAGAAATAAATGTTAATTATAATCTAGTATCTCCGCGCTTAGTATCCCTTAGTAACAAGCCGTGGTGGCCTAGCGGTTTGACCTATGGCCTCTATAGCAAAGGGTCGTGGGTTCGAGCCTGGGCTCGCACCTCCGAGTTTTTCGGAATTCATGTGCGAAATTAAATTTGAAATTTACCATGAGCTTTACGGTGAAGGTAAACATCGTATAGGCTGTGATGATGATGATGATCCGCATAAGAATCAATTTTGTCCGTATTAAAAACTATCAAAAGGTAGAAATGCGTGTGAAGTCATGGTCAGTCCTTGGTACTATTATAATTTTAAACATATTTTTTGTGGTAATGCTATTTCTTCGTAAATTACAGGTCTGGAAGTAACAGATGATAATGGAAAGATTATCGGAAAATCGCAATTGGCCCCAGTCAAGGGAATTTCACAAGTGGTCACATCTAGGTAAGTAAAATAGCAATAATTAAAATAATGACACTTGTCCAAAGATCGAAACTTAGTTTTAATCTCCGGCACGAGATGGCGGTAATGTAGTTAACGAATTCCACTGCATATTTATGTCAGGGATGGCGAACTTAATTGCCATTTTGTATGACAACATTAATAATCTGACTTTGGCGTGTTATCAAAGATTCCTGATTAAGAGGGTTTATACCTGCTGAGCTGGCAACGTTGCATTTTTGATAGTTTTTCTCGATTATTACATAAAAATTGAATGAAAATTAAAAATGTTTTGTATACAAATTGTTCTAATGTATAAGCTAATGTGTCTGCTGCAATAATAATCCGTGATAAGACTTTTATTTTCTTGAAAAACCGTTGGGTAATAATTTGTTCGTTTTTAAAGAAAATAAAAGTCTATCACGAATTATTATTGCAGTAGACACATTAACTTATGTATTAGCACAATTTGTATACAAAAAATTTTTGAATTTCATTCAATTTATATGGAATAATCGAGAAAAACTAACAACAATGCAACGTTGCCAGCTCAGCAGGTATAAACCCTCTCAAGTCTTTGCGTAGATGAAAATAAAACTGTCAATGAAGTACGCACATTCGATGAATAGTGATGCACCCAAATAATTTAGTCGCGTGTCATTCCTTCACTATCCCTGATTTATGTATTTCTAAAGAAAAGAAGAAAATTATTTCACAATAAAAATAAATGTTATTATTTTGACTTACTCTTTATCGGTCCCTTACTAAATGCTCCTTTCATCCACTCAAGGGTTGACTGGTAGAGATCCCTTAAAGGGATAAGTTCGCCTTTGTACATGCATTTCAACGGTTGTCAATAATGTATTTCTTTTTTTTTTTCCTTATTTTTGTACAATAAAGAGTTTACATACATACATACATGTTATAAATTATATTAGGTACCTATTTATTTACTAATAATGTAAAAATTAGTGCAGTAACCATCATATCAAGTTGAAAATCAATTAAGTCTGGTGCCGCAGTTAATTGGGATTGATCATTTTATTTTTTTTATCGAAAATATAGAGCATTTTAAGAAACTAATTTGAATATTTCAGCAATTCATCACTCCAATATTTTTTTATAATTTATTGAAAATTTGAGATACGACTTCTCGTAAATTACATGCCGCGGCTGAATCTGTGTATAAACCACAGACATAATGGCAAAAAAATGTGTCACAATCGATGGTTAGTTGCATCTGACAATGTCACTTTACATTACAATAACAATAACACTAAAGTTGCCGATTCTTCCAAGAGAATAGGTAAAAAAAAACGATTTACGGCTATAGTATTTTTTGTATGTATAAAATAAAATGGTCAGAAGTGTTCCCTTGAAAGTTCTTTGGCGGATTTAATCCATACTTACATTAAAATGATCCTCAAAACAATAAGTACATCTTGTAAACTTTTAATTCACTTTGCGGCACCACTTCTCTTGTAAATCTTCTCTAATGCAAACAATTAATTTGTTTGGGCTATTGACAGAATCATTTCCACAAGTAGGAATGAAACACTTCCTGTATAAATCCATTATTAAAATATGAAAAACGCGAAGAATGTTTTTCAAAATAGTATCCTTAAACTGACAGATGATAACTACGTCGAAGTGACAGAGAATAGTATAGAGAAACTAGACGGACGGCTTTTTTTTTCTTGTTGCAAAGAATTTCAAAGTTAATGCCCACAGAAAGGTCAAACAAAGGTCAAACATTATTTTGCAAAAATACACACGATCGTTTAATATTTTTTTACTACAATGTTATAAAATGATTTAATAAACCTATTCCTCGAAATGGTTTTGGAATTAGACCACATTGTAAAAAAGTGATCAATGCCAATTAAGTCTTACATTCAGTACTAGATGGCGCTAGTTTCGTATTTTATCAACGGGGCTACTATGAAAATCGAAATTCCAACTTCTTATCGTGCCGTCCCTTTCACTCTTCTGTATAATACTATTAGCGTGAACGGAACGATATGAGGACCTCAAGCTTCGTAGTCAGGTTCTTTAACAACTAGGCTATCCGGTCGTCCAAAATTATTATTGATTGGTATAACACCCTGAGTTAGGATGCGTTCCCACGAGACCTGTGCGAGTTAACGGAGCGGTGTGCGAGCAAATAAACCACCAATTACAACACTTAGTTTAAATGAAGTATTCCTACCCTGGTAATACATGGTATTAAAAAAACCCGTACGATCCGAAACAGTGACAGTACTAATGAAATTGAAATAAAATTTTGGTCTCTTCATACTAACTCTGTCAGCTGATCGGATGTTTTGTATGGACAGTCCAATTTTTTTTTGTATATCGGCCCCTGATACTTGGGGAAAGTTGTTCAGTTTCATGAGTACTGTGACTGAGTTTCGGATCGTACGGGATTTTGTTAACAGCCTGTATAGGACACAAGTGAAACGCAGCCAAGCTGATTGCGCACTGCCGTGTATTCAACATACGTGCATGTTTGTGTGTCGCAGCACACAATCAAGCTCAATACACTCCACACTCTAAAGCTGGCCTCGAACGTTGCAGGATCGTAATGTGCGCTCCGGGCATGCTGTTGCTGCCGGTGGTAATGGAGCGCATCGAGCACAGGCCGTGGATGCAGCGCATACGGTGGGCGCACGTCGGCATACAGACCGCCATCGTCGGCATGTTGTGAGTATTATGCATAGGTAGTGAGTATTACACATCTTAGTGAGTATTACACATCTTAGTGAGTATTACACATCTTAGTGAGTATCACACATAGTAGTGAGTGTTACACATAGTAGTGAGTATTACACATAGTAATGTACGCTATGGGCATCCTGTTGTCGGTGATAATGGAGCGCATTGAGAACAAGCCGTGGATGCAGCGCTTACGGTGGGCGCACGTCGGCATACAAACCGCCATCGTCGGCATGTTGTGAGTATTATGCATAGGTAGTGAGATTACACATCGTAGTGTGTATTACACATCTTAGTGAGTATTACACATCTTAGTGAGTATCACACATAGTAGTGAGTGTTACACATAGTAGTGAGTATTACACATAGTAATGTACGCTATGGGCATCCTGTTGTCGGTGATAATGGAGCGCATTGAGAACAAGCCGTGGATGCAGCGCTTACGGTGGGCGCACGTCGGCATACAAACCGCCATCGTCGGCATGTTGTGAGTATTATGCATAGGTAGTGAGATTACACATCGTAGTGTGTATTACACATCTTAGTAAGTATTACACATCTTAGTGAGTATCACACATAGTAGTGAGTGTTACACATCATAGTGTGTATTACACATAGCACTGCTAGTATATACTAGTATATATGATGTGTAACACTCACTACTATCTATCAAGGGTCTTCAACCTGCGGCCCGCGGGCCACATCACACACGTCTACACACACACACACACACACACACACACACACACACACACACATTATGCCTACAAATTATACCTATTTACAGACTAAAAAGATTAGAAATTAAAACGATATAGTTTTTATTATGTTGCGGCCCACCGAACCAATACCAGAGTACTTGACTTCAAAAAGGTTGAAGACCCTAGATCTAGATAGATAAATCTATCTAGAGTAGATTAATATCAAACTCGGATATGTTCTCTCTACCCTCTACCCTCTTAGGAGATTATCTACTTTATTTACATTTTCTTGAATACTTACCAAATTCTTAAAATTCTCAGAGATGGATTTATCGGAGTTTGAAATTAAGCTACTCATCAACTCGAAATAATCAGCCATTCCCGTTTAGACCTTCCTGGAAGTGAGTAAAATCTTTAAATTAAAACGGGATATTATTTTGAGTTGTACTCTTGGTCTAGGAGTGCGACATAATAGTGACTATTACACATCGTAGTGAGTATTATATATGTATATATAAACAAGTTTGGTATGAAGTATCCTTTTTTTTGTTTTTTTTTTTATTTATTCAACTCCATTTTTTTTCTTTTACGGTTATCCCGTGAAATCCATATATTTCATACTAAATACAAACTGAACATGAAAGCTTGTTAAAGTGTGGCCTAGTAACGACATCTCTGAGTCCGGGTGAGCGGTTAGTTCTGAAGGAGTGTTGACGTTTCTCGATGAGAACTGAACATAGATGGCGCTGTATCACTGCAGAAGTGATGATAGCAGGCTTAAATGTATGACCAGTCCTGACCAGTGGTGGTGTAGGGGTTTAGCACGTGGCACGGAATGCCAAGGACCTGGGTTCGATTCCCAGCGCTGGTCTTTTTTCTGGGATTTTTTCTGTGCATCTATGTTTCAATTTGTATTTAATTTAGTATGAAATAGTATTATATATAGTAGTGAGTATTACACATGGAACTGTTAGGCTGTATTGTTTAATGTGTGTATATTATTAAATACTTTTTTTTATGTTTTCAGCTTAACATTTATGGTGCCGACGGCATGCGCGCTGTTCCCGCAAAGATGGTTAGTAACTTAACGTGTATAAAGTTTTAACCTTGACCGTTTCAACATAAACTTTTGGTGTTTAAATCTCAGTAAAACCTGTAAACCGGAGTATTTTAGCCGATAATCTTGGGCATGTTTGAATGAATACGGAAAATTGCAATGAAAAACCTTTAGCCTTTTTAACGCCAGCGTCGTCTATACGGTACTACAAACATTAACCTACCTGCATCCGCATAAGAATCAATTTTGTTCATAACTAAATCGATGTGTGGCTTTCAAAGGGATAAAGGGCTGTTTTGTCAAATTTACGGAATCATTGAAATATTTTAGATTAATTTTAGAACATCTTGATTAATTTCAGAACAGTCTTAGTGCACAAAATTTTGATACGTGATTCAGTATCGTTAATAGATCACGATTATCTGTTCAAGATTTTTTTTTTACATTTTGAAATTTGGGTTGTTCATAGTAATTCATCCAATAAATTGTTCGAGTTACTATGAAAAATAAAAAAAATAAGTGATGAAAAACACTGAAATTTGTTATTTTAACGACACTGTATCTCATATTAAAAAATTACCCTGTATATAGATAAAACTTAAAAATTTTTGAATTTCAAATTAAATATTACCAAAAAAAAGAGGACGAAGAGGGGAGACATTGTCATCCCCAAAAACATGACTTATATTTATCTATTCTTAACCCGTGCACTGAACTAAACTGTTTTATTTTTCAGTAAAATCTCAACCGATACTATCAAACGTTTCGAGCCAGAAAACTATGAAGAATTAGTAAAAAATACAGACGGAAAACCGCCCCAGTACGTATATTTCAACAAAGGTCTCTAAACTTTACCGTATGTAGTTGTTATTATGTAAAAGACACGGCAATGCTGAATGCACACTGTTTAGAAATACGTTAAATACGGGTCTGAGCACACTATGTCGAAAATACGCGACCAAAACTCCGCGGCTGATTTTACGTAAAGTTACGCGAACTTCGGCGTGGTTACGTCCACAATACTACTTCATTATTAACACCACATTTTCCAAAATTACGTCACGTCTGAACTTTGCTTAACGCCCGACTCAAGTTCGATTGTACGTCAAAACATGGCGTAATTTTGGCGAATGTGTTTCTAGTCCATAATTAAATCAATATTGCAGGCATAATTACGCGTAATTTCGGCAAACTGAGCTTAGACCCAAACTGCGGTAGTTCTATTGTACGTACTGGTATTGTAGAGATTTGTATTTTATTTACGTAATTGAATTTCAAATAACTAAGTCCCCCAATTCCCCCATTCATATTTATAAAGTGTTTAAAAAACATCCTTTATTACTTAGAAGTAGGTACTGAAAGTAAATAATTTACAGACGTATTGAAAGCTATAATATTATTTGAATAAAAAAAGATATGAAACATTAGTTGCAAAATTGTTATTTTTTTTTATGAAAAGCGCATGCTGATTATAAAAAAAAAATTCTGAACTAGTCTGAGACTTTGGCGCAGTCCAATTTAATTTTCTGTATGTGCAAAAAATCGTGGACAGTTTTGTATTGTAAGTTTATAAGGTGCCAGTGTCGCAATATGTATTATATCCAGTGTTGCCCTAAACATTGTCAAATAAAAATACTGTAGATAGTGTATTAGGTACTTTATGTTGGTAAGTGAAAAATGAATTAATGAATTTGGCTTATTTTTACGATTTATTATTGTTAATTGGATAATGGATATTATTAAATTTATTAGAATATGATTTTTAAAACTGCATCTTTGATTTTTTTTGTTAGTAATTACAACAAATTGGAAAGACAAATTCGGCATATTAGTTTTAAGTCTTATTGTTATCAATTTCTTTAATTAAGTACTTAAGTGATTTTGTTATGGCGATCAGTATTGTTTTTAATTAGGCTAGTATTACAAAGATTATTTAAATTTTGAAAATAATTCAATAAAATATAGCTTTTTGATTATTTACATGTTTATTTGCATAGGATTTTGTCAATATTATTTTACTTTTGAATATTTTTTTTCTATATTAAAAACAATACATTCCGATTGGTATTACTAAGTGTATTTGTGCTATCATTTGCATTTTTTATAACATTATTTTCGGTAATTGTTTCTAGTCTGTACTGAGCTCAAAGTCAATACAATAGATTGGTCTCTGAATAAAGTTATTTTTCCTAATTTTGTGCCATTTCGTTGGAACCGCGTGTATACATGTCAATTATTCGAAATTTATCTGAATAATTTTCTAGGATTGTTTATGTAAGTATTGAACCATACGCTTGTGAATTTGTTAGTTATTCTCAAAGTGAAGCTTGGACAATAAAATAACCATAGAAAAAATACTGTGTTTTTATTATAAACGTAATTATTCTTCTACAGTGTTGTTGCTACCAAAGTGTAGTAGGCAACTACATTTTGAACGCCACACATTGTTTTTGTTATAAACAAAATTGATTCTTATGCTGATGCGTGTAGGTTAATTTTTGTATTACCGTATTGTCGTAAACGTAACGCCCAGCCCAGCAGCTCTCATACGCCATGATATCGGAACGTCAAACGCGAAGTCGAACCCTACAGAAATGCATGTAGGTAGATATCACTCTGCTCGCCGTGGCTCATATATGCATCGTTGGCGTCGAAAAGGTTTAAAACGTTATACAAATAAAACAACACGATAAAATATTTAGATATTTATATTCGACATCTTAACTCGAAATAAACTTTGAACTTCACACCAAGCTCGGAAAATAGATAAATTACATGCAGTAAATGTACATTACGCTTATATGTTACAAGTAAATAAGGCACCGGATTACAAACGAGTATATAGAATTTCAGTTCTATTTTCATTGGCACCTAAGATGGAGTCAATACACAATTATTTAAATTTCATCCCCTTCTACATTAAACATTCCACCAATTACTATCATACATTTCTATAAATATAATATATTCATATCAAAAACCGAGAAAAACTTGTCATTGACAATAAATATAACATTTTATTTATTACATTGGACAAAGTCAGAAATCCTGTTTTTAATAGTCTCGATTTAAACAACAATTTTTTTTAGTTTTTAAATGGCATTGATCAGGGTTCGGCAACTTTTTGGAGTGTAAGGGCCAAAAGTAAAAATTAACAAAAATTTCAACTTCTAAAATTAGATTTTTATTTATGTAAACGACTGAGAGATAGAGATGGGCTTTCATAAATCACTTGCATGGTTTTTAAAGGTTATGATAATGCAATAAAGTAATTATAACACTTTTTGTGTACGGAATTGGAGAGCCGCAATTTTAAATCGAAAGAGCAGCAGGTTACCGATCCCTGGTATTGTCTTATGTATCATATCACGAAGGTAGGATACATTTTGGACTGTCATAAATTTAAACGTAAATTCTTAGAAAGGGGTTGAAACTAAATCGAAAGATTATTATTAAACTAATTATAAAGTCTTTTAGGTGCCTACTAAACTAAGAACTAAATATAAAAATAAATCAACTTAAAAGTAAAGTACGCATCTGATACTAGTCGTAACAATAATTTCGAGTATTTCCACTTATGACGGGATTCGAGTCTCTGCTTGTTTTTCCTTCAAATTTTAGAAGCATCATACATAATTAACTGCACATTTTCTGAAGAAACACATAAGTATATTTAATAATTTCTTATTTCACACATCATTTCAATATAGATCTTATAGGGATTATTCTGAATATCGAAAGTTAATATAGCGAACGAAATATCAAAAAGCCTTTTCCTGAAACCGTCTCAGGGTTTATTAAAACAGCATCGTATAGAACCCATTAGGTTAGTTTTATGACAATCTTTAAAAGTTTACCGTTTCTGAAAAATACTTTTGTATATAAACTTTCGGTATCCAGATAGGTGCCCATCTTATTTTAACATAGTAAAAATTAATGGCGTCAATATTTTACCTAATGATCAAAGAAAGTTATGACTGACTCGGGCGTAACTTTGTCGATGACATCAATAAACTACTTTCTACCTCGCTACTCCGCTACCACACATACAAAAGCTATGCGACACATGTTTCAAATAAATTATGTCACACAGACTACTATTACAACCGCTGCACAAGATGCGTTTGATTGATAGTTGAGAGTGTGACACAGGGCTTGAAATACCGGTATTTTCCGGAACCGGTATTAGCCTTTTTACCTGTACCGAGGTATCGGTACTAAGGATAGATCCTACATGATACCGATACTTTGAGAACGCGAGTATAATTGGGTCAATCAACTTTTTTTTGTAAATTTCTATTTACTCCTTTAATCTCTGGTTAGTGAAACCATGATTTTGTAGTAAATAGATAAACTGTTAACCATAGTGCGTATGTGAAAACCAAAAAAAATAAGTATTTCTATGAAAAAATCCGGTCACCCAGGGGACATACCACTATTTTCATACAAATTTCGGGCACATTATTGTCCCCTGGGTCACCCACGAAATAGAAGCTAAACAAAATAAAATAAATATGGCAATTATACCATTATTGACTACAAAAATCTAGGGTTTTGAAAAGTATACTTTAAATAAGGAAAAATAATCAGTCTTTTAATTACTTATTTCGGTTTTCATAGAAAGTAGCAGAAAATCGTTGACAAAAAAAAGTTGATTGACCCAATTAATGAAATGTACCGGTTTTAAAAGGGTTGGAGTTAAAATACCGGTAGTCGAAATTGAGCATGAAGTGAATAAGAGAAAGTGAACACAATAAGTTATCTACTCGCATCGCGAGTTTTCCCGTGGAATCGCACCGCAATAAACGGCAACGTCGCATACACTTGTAAGAACCATTACAGAGCCGGTACTTTTCGGTCCTAATACCGGTATTATTTCCTTTACCGGTTCTCTGGAACCGAAGCGAATAAATACCGGTATGTTACAGGCATTTTCGGTACCGGTTCCAAGCCCTGCTGTGACATATTTTGGTTTCTGTGGAAGTTTTCTGCATAAAAACACACGTGTCGCATTGACTTTGCCGTCTTGCACGTGTGATAGCAGCGCAGCAAGGTAAAATGTCCAAAGAAAAACTTCCCAACGCTCCTCTAAACCGATAAACAAACCTAACAATAAATAAAAAATCAGATGCGTACTCCAAATAAAAATATACATCAATACACATTGGCTTTTTCAAGTGAAATCGACGCCTCACACATCGCTTTAGCCGTGGATCTCACTAAGAACAATAGATGTAGTTGCTCAAAGACGTTAAGCTGGACTCTCGTCCTAACCAGCCCATGTAAAACCGTCGCCCTTTCGAGATCCAGCCACCTCTGTAAGGACAATTCCCTGTCGTCTACTGGGACTCCTTGGACAACATCTAAAGGACCCCATAGCATGAATTCGAGGACGGACTTCGCTTGGTTGAGGGATATGGCTCGTTCTTCTTGGAGTACTTCCTTGAGGAGCGGAGTGAGTTTCTCCCCGGGGAGAATTATTTCGAGGGCTTTGATGGCGCACTTGCAAAGCGAGCTGGGATGCGCGTCGGGAGTAGATTTGTTGATGTCGTCACTCAATCTGGAAGGAAAAAAATTAAATTAAATTCTTTTTTTTCCTTATTTTTGTACAATAAAGAGTTTAAATACATACATACATACATAAATTAAAACGTTTATTCGGTAATGAGGCCGCAAATGTGTCTTACCCGACTGCTACCTAAGCAGGGTCAACTTTTCGAGCGTACCTATGTATATTGTGCGTGTATGTTTCATTCTTTGGCATGCCCTGCAGTCTAAACGGCTCGATGAATTTTAGAGTGTGAAGTGTCATTCATTATACATTAGATTATTAGTTTAGATTAGTTTCGAGAGTGACATAAGGCATTATATTTTCTCGGAATTATCTAAATCGATTCAGCAGTTAAGACGTGAAGTGGTTATTAACATCCAGTCAACGCGTTTCCGCAACCTTAACCAGGTCGTGGCTCCATCTTTTCAGAGGCCTACCCACACTGCGTCTTCCGGTCCGTGGACGCCATTCGAGAACTTTTTGACTCCATCGGCCATCAGTTCTATGAGCGATATGCCCGTGGATGTACGAGCATGAGCCGTCGTGTTACTTAAGTCTGGCGATTCATCGAGCTACGTCGGTGACTTTAGTTCTTGAGCGGATTTCATCATTTCTAATGTGATCCCGCAGAGAAAAGTGACCTTGAGCTTCTTCTGAAGCCCACCGTTTATCACAATCACCATCATTAACCATCGTGTCGAGCAGGGCCAGATTAATAATGTCGGGGCCACCTTTCAGCCAAATATTAACAGCACTTTTCATGAAGTCAAATCAAATCAACTGATAGCATATATCGGAAAAAAGAAAGAATACTTATTGTCATCGAGGATACAAATTTCGCAAATTTAATTTTCACTCCGAAACCTTTTGTTGCGCGCCTACTCTGCCTTATTCGAGGGTTTTTACCTGGTAAAAAACTAAACCGGTCAGACATCTCACTCACCCTTGTAGTATACATAGTCTCGCATAGCAATTAGTCTTCGGTGCCGACAAAGAGTTGAGCCTTTCATCAGGCGACGGTAGACTCGCGCTGCTGCATTGCTGTTCCCTCAACGCAATGAAAGAGGTGAGGGACTCCGAGATCTCCTCCACGCCTCTCGCCTGGAGGCATTTGAGGCCGCTTATGACCTGGAGCATCATGAATATGGCCTCGTGGATCTGTTCTGTTTGGATCAGCGCGCACTCCTTTGTGGAGGGGTCGGTGGCGTGGAGAGCTTCGCCGTATGATTGGATTGTGTCGACTTGGGCGTGAGCCAGGACGACAATGGTTGCTGCAAGAGAAGGTAATGGTTAGTTTTATCTTAAATGAGGTAAGAAAGACAGAGAAGGGTATATTATTTAACACTTTCACAGTCCCATACAAGTTTCAAATTCCTGGTAGGTAAGTCCAGCAAATTAGTTTCATAATTGTACTGTCCTGCTCAGTGTGTAAACAACATATTGTAGAAATATGAATGCAAGTCTGGTTGTTTCTTAGTGCCCCATATGTGGGCACAGACTTGTGGAGCTAAGTCGCTGTGACCTTTTATATGGGGCACTGGACTGTGAAAGTGAATAGTCAAATACCTTTTTTTTCTGGCTTTTTTTATGTGTATGAATGTGATGTCCTCGCCAGATTAAGATTGAGACTCTTTGGCACTATCGCTACGTCAAATAATTCATTTTATGGACGAAGTGACAAAAGGAATGGACTAAGTGCGAAGAACGTGCATTCGGCATTTGCAGTTATTTTGCACTCTGCCTTAAGTAACATCACAGCTCACTATTGCCGTACAAAATGTACGGGAGAATCGCATTTCAACAGCTCATAATTGATGGGCATAGTCTTGTGCAGGTAAATAGACGGCCGATGCCGGACATGCCTGCCCCTAAGAACTCTATCATGTCTGGTCTTGTGCGTCACCTATCAGACCTTAAAAAAAAGACCGTAAAGGTCGTAATCTTCATTGGCCAGAGGCCGTATTGTCTAACGCGGCCGTTGTCATCACTTTCACCATCTCTTTCTGTCACCATCTTACACCGTTTGACAGAAAAAAATAGTGGATGTGATTGCATTGATTGGTCGGCGTCAGGTCACTAGTCTGCATTGAAAACTACCTTGAACTAGGTCTTCTCCTTCCTCTCCGAACTGCTGCAGCGGCACCAGATCGCAGAACTCGGTGATCGCGTTGAGGCTCAGTGTCTGCGGCTGCACGGACTGCTGGCACACCAATTGCGAAGCCATCTGCTCTTTGTGGAGCATCAGGGTTACGTTCACTGGCCCTGAGGACATTTTAGAAGACTAATTAGATTAGATTGTTAAACAGTACAGGGCAGGGCGGGGGTGCAGGGGGTTGATCCGCGTTCCGGTGCTTATTTGGTGCAGCACATCTTTGGCGATACAACGGGGTAATGCGGCAAGTGTTTTTGGCAGGTTCGATAATTTATTAATTATATGATTTTTTTTTGTTAATTCAGTTTTTGGATTTATTCCAAAATGGTGGGGCCACAGGGATTGTAAACGCAAAATACAGACACGCGAGTTCTACTGTTTTGTATTAGACATACATGACTCGAGAAGGAACATGCGTTTTTTTCTTGCATAATATCTGCCCCAAACGAGGAATGAACCTGGGGCCTTAAGCTTCATAGTCACGTTCGTTAATCACTAGGCTATCCGGTCGTTTATAAGTAGAATTACGGTACACGAAGTCTGTCTTTTGTAGCATACCTTGGCTGGAATTCCAGATGGCTGGGTAGTAAAGCCGTTTTCCCGCCCGGACCTTCTTGCAGGACTGGATAGCGAAGTCGTTCCAGCGAAGGTTGGTGCAGGCTTTCAGTCCCCGAAGCGAAGGCTGCATGGTGGCACTCTGTTGGACCTGGAATGAAGAAAGCTTCTTTAAATAAGTGAGGATTTAATGGGAAACTGATGAAGGTGGTCTTTGGAAAGTAGAACCTGCGTCTGTGTTTGCTAAAGGTTACAAGACTGTCTTGAAATCTAGAGTGAAGGGGAATATCTTAGGCCACATCTTCGCTTAGCATCAGGCGTGAGTGTGGTGAATTACAAGCATATATTATTTTGCATAAAAATAAATTTGTTTGTTGGTGTTGATTGTGTTATTTTTGTTGACACAAACGGGATCATGAAATTTTTTTTTTTACTTTTGGTGAAATTGATCACTCGTTGAGATACTCCTTCCTATTAGGATTTCAATGCTATAAAAGGCCCCAATTTAAAGTCAATAATTTAGTAGTTATTCGACATTGAAAAAAAAAGCACCATCGAAATTACTATAGTGACAGCGAAATTACGTCTTTATTAATTACATAGGAAATAAGTACAAAATTATAAACCATTACTATGATTTATGTATGTAACTATAATTAAATTTATGTACGTGTACATATTCGTGTATAGTTAGATTAATAAAACATTAAATTAAAGTGGAAAACTATTTATTTAAGTTTTTCTTAGGAACAATACGTGAGAAATATAATATAATTTCGAATGTGTCATTATTAATATAAAATATCACAATCAACATGGTTACAAACTTATTATTAATGTAACCGGGTACTGCCGTTTCGCAACTATGTTTTTCCCAAATGATTAATTTGACAAATGTTTCATTTTCCAGCTGTTTACTACCAAATGTTAAAACTAAAGTTAAAGTTAAAGTAAAGTAAAGTTTTAACATTTGGTATCATAGCGTTACGGTTGTGGTACCAACTCTGAAGATGAGCTCTGGTTGAGTTCGAAACGCGTCAGTGTATTTTGGTGGTGGTGGTGACGGTTGGGTTTGTGTGATTTGTGTGTGTTCGTACAGTGTGGAGGTGGAGGATCTGCATGAACACACATTTCTTGCATAAGCGTAACTATCATTAGGTCGCGGGTGAGTAAAGTAATTGTTTTAGTTCATTGATATGGACCTCCGCAAAGTAACGCCTGATTCAATAAATTATTGAAAATATTATGGTCATTAAACTGATTGTGTGTGTACATGTGTGCGTGCGCGTGTGTGTGTGCGTTTGTGTGTGTAGGTGTGTGTGTGTGCGTGAGTGCATATGTGTGTGTATGTGTGTGAGTGTGTGGGCGTGTATCACGCAAAACATATGAATAATATTTACCTCGACGTTTCGACTACATTACAGTGGCCGTGGTCACGTAAATACAGACTAGAGGTCTACTCGTAACCACGGCTACTGTAATGTGGTCGAAACGTCGAGGTGTACTCGTGTTTTGCGAGATAAGTCATGTTGTGTAATTTCGCTGCCATATCTGTAATTTCGATGGACAAAAATGCCATCGAAATTACGCCACGGAGGATTACGACAATTAGGTATTTTTGCGATTACTGCTAAACTATATACATGATTAATATCAGCTCTTTACTGTGAAATAAGGACTAAGTCAACTAGTAAATAAAAATTTAACTATTTAATTAAAACCATTATATATCGTACAACAGGAATCCACGGAATTTACTTTTAAGCGAACCAAAATACATCGCGCGAAAGACTCGCCTTGGTAGGCACACAAAACTCAGTAGTAGGACGTCCACTCCGCGTGACAGCCGGAGCACAACTAACGTACTCTTCCACAAAAATGTGAAAATGGCGATATGATCCTTCACCAATGAGATATTAGCAGGTATTTGCGCAAGGTAATATTGGTAGCTAGAGGTGGGACAAACACATTATGGCCAACCTATTTTTTTAAATAAAATTGTATTTAACATACAAAAGTTTTAATCGAATGCGTTATGTAATTAGCTTCATTTTGATATATATTAAGTCGAAAAATGACACATAGACACAAAGTTATGCTCAATTGATTCAACAAAACCGCGTGTGGGACAGGCCTCACAGACTTACTGCAGTTAGTGTTTCTAAGATTTGGATATTTTTTATACAGTCTTAATTGAAGTCAACAATGTTTGTAATGTTAAAACTCATTGTATTATATTGTGTACAATTTATTTATTGAATCAGGCGTTACTTTGCGGAGGTCCATATTAATGAACTAAAACAATTACTTTGCTCACCCGCGACCTTACAATAGTTACGTTTATGCAAGAAATGTGCGTTCATGCAGTTCCTCCACCTCCACACTGTACGAACACACACAAATCACATAAACCCAACCATCACCACCACCAAGCTACACTGACGCGTTTCGAACTCAACCAGAGCTCATCTTCAGAGTTACCACAACCGTATGCTATGCTATGGAGTTTAACGTTTGGTAGCATAGCATACGGTTGTGGTAACTCTGAAGATGAGCTCTGGTTGAGTTCGAAACGCGTCAGTGTAGCTTGGTGGTGGTGATGGTTGGGTTTATGTGATTTGTGTGTGTTCGTACAGTGTGGAGGTGGAGGAACTGCATGAACGCACATTTCTTGCATAAACGTAACTATTGTAAGGTCGCGGGTGAGCAAAGTAATTGTTTTAGTTCATTGTGTACAATGTATATAAAATTGTGTGGTTTTAATATTTTGAGTGGTTTTTTTTTAATTGACTTGGGACGTCCAAAAAAGTCTCTCTGAAAATACACCCGAAAATGCGATATTCTAGTTGCATTCTCGTGGAAAACTAAAAAAAGGCGGCTAAATCAAAAAGTGCGCATCTAAGTTCCTCAGCTTTTTAGCTTCAGTGGTTCAGGCTGTGTGTTGTCTGTCAGTCAGTCAGTTATGTCATGCATGATACTCTCTAATAGCTATATAAATAAATGTTGCAATAAAGAGTTTCAAGTCTATTTCCTATAAAAAAAATAACTCGTATTCAAAAAGTGTTCTGCTGTCATTTTCGATCAACAATAGTGTTGTTGATCGAAGGCTGTCATAAATAAAGGAAGTTAGGTAGAAGTATTCCAAACAAATTTATAGAGCATAATGGTTAAGTTTTGATTTGACAGTGACAATCCAAGTGAATCCTAATAAAAAATATCCAATCATGCACACAATTGGCCTGCAGTTTTTATTGTATCTTTATCCTTAATCAAACTGTGGCTTGGCCTTGCTTTGGTTCTGAGAATGAATTAAGGTTGAGATACCAACTAAGTGAAGTAAAAAAAAAAATAGAATTAGAATAATACCTGTTCTAAAACCTGCGCCAACGCCTCATGGTTAGCAATAACGACAGCTCCGTAGTTATCTTCCAAATTCCTGTGCACTACACTCCGGCCTTTCCTCACTCGCAACTTGTTCGTCGTCGTCTTAGGAGTCATATCGTTCTGATAATCCTCGTTGCTGGGGCTATCCATATTGTCATTAGAACTGTAAAAACTGTAAGGTGAATAGATCTCCGATTCCGTTTCACTACCACAATAGGGGAGAGATGATCTGTTAAAACCGTTGTATTTAGGATATTCTGGGCTCGAAGCTTTTCTTGTTTCTGCATTGTTTTCTCTCGGTTTGATGGCGGAATCGCATTCTGGTGAGCTGGATCTGGCGTGGTTTACGTATTCATAATCGCTGTCACTGTTTTTCGCTGAGTCACAAGTTTCCTCTTCATACTTGTTTGAGTTATAGACGTCGTCGTAGTTATGTATGACTGCTTCGTTGGTTGCTTGGACGAGTTCCTGTGGTCCATCTAGATCGTCTTTCTCGTCATCTATGGATGTCCTGCGCTTGGGCAGCTCGAGGTGCGCTTCCCGTTCGCGCATGCTCGCTGTACGTTCGGGTTTACGAGGGGCCAGGGCTGATCGGATCTCTCCTGAAATTGAAAATTTTATTGTTAAGCAAGTAAAATTCACGATTTTATAATTTATGAGGTTTTTCAATACGGCAGGCACATTCGAACCTCCTTTTCATTTACAATCATTGCTATGAAAGTAATCTACCTACGCAACTCTTTTATATTTAAATTCCAGGATTTTATAGTAAAAATCAGCGATTTTTTTCAGGAGTCCTCAAATTTTAATTTGGTAACCCGACCTGTAGGTAGCTATTTCTCGTTAGCTGCTCAATATGAAAACTTTCTAAGCTATTCCAAAACGAATTAACGCTAAACAAAGTTATGCTGAACTAAATTGCATCTCGGAGGTTGTAATTAATACGAAAGCTAGTGAAATGATAATGCCACCCATTACAAGATTTGATTACCTTTCTTTTATCCGAAAATATTGTATTCTTTCTTTTGTTAGTGAATACTAGCTTGCATCTTTTGAATTGAAATTAATTTTAACATTCCAATGCTAATGAAATTACTTACCTAGATTTGCATATATGTTGTCGCTTTTACTAGGCGGTGCCCACGCCTGTTGCTTTTGTTTTTTTTGCAGCACAGCCGACTTCGGCGGCGGCGGTCTCGCAGGCTTATGGACTGTCGCCACCTTACATTCCTCACTGGAATGTCTAGGTGGGGGAGGCGGCTTGTTGACAACTTTAGGCGTTTCTACTTCTGTAGCCGTGCTACTCCCACTATATATTGATGACACATCGTCATGACTCATCCGTCGAATTTCAGAAATCTCATTGGGTTTCACAACTTCCACACTGGACCCGTTTATGTCCAACGGATGTATGATCACCAGTCGCGGTTTCGGTTTTGGTGCCAAGTCGAAGATTTCTTCCGGCTTGTGTGAAACTTTCGTTACTGTCGCAACGCTGAGCTCTTTTTTATCCAAGTCCTTCGAAGAGCCAATGCGAAGCAACTTTTTGATGGAAAACTTTAGTTTCCCTTTCCGTTTTTCGTCTAACAGTAAGTTATCGTGTGATAGGGATATGTTTCTCCTCGGTGCTGGTTCCGGAATGATATCGACTTTTTTAACTTCAATGGTATCTACAGTTTTAACCTTAGGTGCTACTGACGACTGAGTTGCTCTCTCCCTCTTCTCCATTTCTCTTACTACCGGTGAGTCTGATTTTGTGAACCCGTTTGTATTTCTTTGGTACAAATTCGGATACTCATCGCTCGATGGAGACGATGGCGGTGACGGTGCTTTACCCTTAATAAGGCTATTTAGTGAAGTATCGCTGTCCTGTTTAGTGAGAACAGGTTTTGCGTAATAAATTGGTTCAGGTTTATCTTCATGAACCTCAGTTATTTCGTTATTTTTCTCTTCACTAATAGCTCTGACGGTGCGGTTTTCATCTGTCTTCGTTTGTAAAAGCATGACCATTTGTTGCGTTACGGCATTTTTCTTAGTAGTCTGTTTTATAACTGGTTTGATGGGCAGCTTCGGTTTTTCTGGTACGGCTGGTTTCGGAGACATTATGTCAGAAATCATGCCGTGTAAGAATGATGGCCGGGGATCCATTGTAGGCATGGGGCTCTTAGGCAAAGCCGGTGCTTCGGTGGGTTCGTCGGGGTCGGCTCTTCCGTCTGGCTCACCAGCAAGTTCTCGGCTGGCTTCGGCTGAAAATATGTTTTCTGGAACCTTAGGTATGATTGACGGCATGTCAATGATAGGACTTTGAAACGTCGAGTAACCGTTACTGGCCTGACCGTCGACCTTACGTATTTGTCCTATCGGTGACATCTTGATGTTCTTATCGGATTCATTGAACACTTTTATCTTGATTGTCTCTTCACATTTAGTTTCAGAGAAGTGGCCACTATCGTCATTATCTGAATCCGTGCGTCCGCTAAAACTTTCGTCGTCAGATGTTAGTGAATTATTAGCTGTTGAATTGAGAGTTCCCACAGCGGAATCAACGCTGCTGCTTTCTATATTAATCTTGCAGAATTTAAATTCTGACCGGCTAAGGTTCACTTTGGGCCTCTCCTGAGTTTTAGGCAGTGGCGATTTTCTGACTATCCCATTCTTCTTAGTTTCGCACATTTCTTTCTTCTCACACTCGTCTTGCATGCTTTCTTTCATCTTGCCTTCTACTACGGTGGGTTTGTTATTATTCTTTTGTGATAAACCAAGATCGGTATTAGTCATTCTATTCTGCTCTAATGTTTCAGATATTTCTTCGAGTAGCGATTTTTCTGTACATATACTTTCTTTTGTGCTATCGGCTTGAATTATAGTTTCAGTTTCCTTAACATAACTAGAAAGAATTATATTTGTTTTGTAATTGCTGGTTTCTTCGGTGGATGCGTCTGCTACGTGTATAACGGCGGGTTTTCGACCATGTGATTTTACATTAGGACTTTTGTTTTCCTGCCCAAATGGTGTAACAGATACTAGTAAAGTTTTCTTCTTTCCATCAGAATCTGTTTGAATTTTCCCTAGTAACAAAGAAGTGTAAGATTTGCTTCCTGTGTCGCCTAACAGATTGGCTTTAACCGTGTTAAAATCTGTGTTCGATTTGGTGACCTTATAAAGCTCTCTTTCTTCTTCAGTATCGGGAAACGTATCGTCATCTTCGGTTTCTTCTGACATTTCGAATTCTTCGCCATCGGACCAGTCATCGCCTCCGAAGCCAATGACGCTGCTTACTTCTTCGGGGAATCTCACATTTCGTTTGCTTTTCTTTTTGGAGTGTATCTTCAGTATGCTCGGTGGAGTTTTCTTGAAGAAAGTGCTTCTGTTTTGGAAGGGAGTGGCCAAGTACTTGCTTCCTTCTGTCTCCCGCTCCTTCTTGAGGTGATCTTCGCGGGATTTGAAGCAGTTGGAACAGAAGTCTTTCTTCCAGGCGTTCTGCACGAAGTTGTGGCACACCGGCGACATGTTGCCGCGCGAATACCGCCTGTTGATCACGTAACTGGCATTCTGGAAAAGAAAGGAAAGGTAGTTTAATAAAGGTAGCAAAATAAAATGGAAGCGATGGAATTGACAAAACGTGGAAGTAGGTAAGTATCACATTTTTATTTTAATTTTCGGATTATTTTTGTGCGTGAAATTGTCATAACGCGTGTTTTATTGTGTAGCAGCAGAAAAACTTGAAGAACATAATTTAATTAATCGAAACGGAAATTTTGTTAATAATCTTGCACAATTAATGTCGATAGTAACAGACTTATAGTAGGTGCTTATTAATAATATTATTGCATTTAATTTCCTTTAGCTACTTGTAGATTTTCCAAATACATACACCAGTAGATTAAAATGTTCTACTAATTATAGTACCTATTGATCAATAAAACACGGTTTGTTACTAGTAACTAGTAGACCGCAAAACACGCAATCTATTGCGCAAAAATACTACTTTTGCTCATGACTTCTAGCGAATATTTAGTTAAGGTAGGTATACTTAGTTGTAGCGATTCCTTGTAAGTACCGTTACCTATGCTACGACTACGCATTCCTTCGCTGACATCAGATATATTATGAAAAATCTAAGAATAACATTGTATTTTGCATTCTATTGATGTGAGATGTCTAATTGTAAACTTTAAGAGATCTACGAACACAATGAAGAGTTTTGATTGGTCATCCATTATTTCTTGTTTACTAAGTAAAATATTTACTATACTAATAACTGACCAATACAATGTAAATGTAGATACAAGACTTTAAGTCTAGTCGTTTGTTACAGACCAAATAGAGATTTAACAAGTCCTAGTTAAAGCTTGGAAGGATCATGTGGGATCAAAAGCGTGGTAAAACCTTATGCAAGGTCCGTCCGGGTCGCTACCACAACGAGTAGCTCTAGCTAATCCTAACTCAATGTTATGGGTGTCAACTTTTTGGACTTTAAAAAGATGAGGACCACTCTGGGCATAGTTCCCAGGATGCTCGCCGCATTTCCTCTCTGCATTGCGAGGCTCAGCCTTTGGGCGAAGTTAGACCCTGATAGGGTCCCCAGACACAACGAAGAGTTTATTAGACACTTCTTTGACAAATTGTGTAGGGTCTCACGACGACGGTCCTAAAGTTTCGACCGCAAGTGCCACATATGCGTAATTGTTTTTCAAAAAAGCGCAGTTTAAAGTTAAAATGGTCTTTAATGCGATAAAGGAATTTCTTGGTCGGCTATTATTCACAAGGGACGTGATTTTAAAAATCGATTTCCTGGTGGTCTCATAGCCTTATCATAGATTCTATTGCATCAAGTCATTGACAACTCAAGAATAGTGCCGTTTATTGTCAACTTTCTCTACAAACGCGTCGCATGCATTCAACGTGCTAATCAAATATTCACTAGTTGTTGGATGACTGTTGAGCACCTGTTTGGATATGTGGTTTGAATTCGAAGAGTTTTAAGTCTTATTTAAACATTACCTATACAGTGCGATTCTGACGTGATACGGACCAATCCTAACCTATTATTTTGCGATTCGTAGCGGTTTTTGTTAAATTAGTGTTCTTTTGTTTTCTAATTTTTCATTGTGAGATATGGGTTAGAATATTCATAAAAAAAATGTACACAATTATTATTACACCACGGACATATTAACGTGACGATTTAGGTACTTACCTAGGTAATCCACTGCTCAGTATACTTACATACTGAGTAATGAATAATTTTCTAAAATGAAACTGCTAAATATACGGAAACACAATGATTGTACAAAAATCCGTAGAGCTATAATTTGGTAATATACGTAGGACGATCAATTTCAAAACCGGTAATAGTTTTACATAAGACGTCGCTATTAGGAGGGTACGATGGCTGAGAGACTTTTGAGAAATAGGTATTTTAATGAAATGTCGCTGTCTCGCCCGAACCCCTCCGTGTCAGTACAGCGAGAGCGGGACAACTGCAGCTCAGACCGTTATTAGGCGCGTAAAATTGATCAAAACCGCATTTCGTAATCCCCTGTTTTCTTGTCGAAAACTGGACCAATAAAATTATTTTTTTCAAAAATAATTAGAGGACAGATTTAGCTATGCCCCAATGTTTTCTTTTTTTTGTTTATATCAGGGATTTTTTTCTGATGAGTGTCTGAAAATGACTTTGAAATTGGGCAATTTTTTCAGTTTTTGAAAGCTCACATTTCTTATGTTAATTGAAATATGGAAAAAAACTAAACATAGGGGCATAGCTGTGGTAGATACAGATTACACAGTAAAAAAAAATTGGCTCTAAAGCCATTATCCAGGGAGGAAACAGGGGATTACGTTTGTATCGAGAAATGGTGCCCATCGTACCCTCTTAAATCCTCCGTGTAAAATTTGACAAGAAATATTACTAGCCTACTTAATTTTGGCAACTCTGCCTAGATTCCTTCAAGCCATAGTTTGTATGTATGTATGTATGTAAATACTTTATTGTACATAAAACACAAAGATAATTACAAAAACATCAAAACAAAAAGAGTACAAAGGCGAACTTATCCCTAAAAGGGATCTTTTACCTAGTTTGTCTACTCCAATTAAAATTACGTAAGGCCGATGAATGATATAACTGCGTGTAACATGATTTTGATTGGATTAAGTGCAAAGTTATGATTGTGTTCACAAGATTCGTAAGTCAATCAGACAGAGAAAAAAAGAATTTTCAACGGCACATGTATAATAATTGTTACGAATCGAATATTGATGTAGTAAATAGAATAAAAACAGTACGATTGCAAGGAATTATGACTGTAGATTATGAATTATTAACAAAGTTCTTGTTACGATAGAAGAAGAAATGGTGAAATGATATTGTAACGTTATGATTTAATAATAGTTACGGGGATGGGGTCACTCTGAAAGGATTTATTCCCTAGGGTAAAAATTTCAAAAAATATGCGTCCTTGTTCTTTGGCTACATCAAAAAGGCAAACTCTATGAAAAGTTTTAGACTTCTAGGGCCATGGGTTTGGGCCGGGCGTTCATGAGTCAGCCAGTCAGTCATTTTTTCAGGAATTTTCTTATTATGTGTATAAACTACCAACATTATTTCTTATGACAAGTGCAAATACTGGACGTTTTAATCTTAATTTGTTTTTATTTCTCACTTTAATTATTTTGGCAAACACAGGTAAAACATAATTTGGCTGAAGCTGCGCTCTGTAATTAACGTAATTAGTAATTTTGTTGCAATTAAATAGTCCACTCTAAAACAGTTATTTCAATTATTAATAAGTTAGTAAATTTATGTTCGCAAGGTTTACGTCTCTTCATATCCCATTTAGTTATTATATCTGTATTGTATCTTATCTTATCTTAATCCAAAGGTTCTTTTGGATACACTTCGACGCACAGGGGTTTTTTGTGTTTTTATTCCTTTTATTATATGTGTACCTTACCTATTGTTTGTACAACTGTAATAATTAATTAATTATTAATTAATTGTAATTTACTGTCAGCAGTGGACGTCTTTCGGCTGAAATGATGATGATGAATAGGTAATTAATTTTGCGTCTCATCGGAAATGCTGAAAATAATTGGTACCATATCATAATTATTATTACTTAATCAGTGACCATAGACGTTTGCCAGACTATTGTGTTTCTCCATAGATACTGCTATAATCTGCATAGTATTGTAAAACGCCGAATCATCGCAAGTCGTTTAGTTTTGGCGGTCATGTCAATGATTCATGTTGCATAACAAATCAGTTATAGCTTCGTTATAGAGCAGAAAATAATGATCGAGATAACTGTTACACAATTTCTGACAGTTTTCCTGTTTTGGTCTGGCCTTATTTATGAATAACTAGCTTTTACGGCATTGGACGCGTAATATATTAGATCTGGCAGTTGAATAGAAACTCCTGGATTGTACTAAATTCCCAAGAATTATACCGTTAACCATGCTTGTGCGCTTCATGTAAATAATTTATTCAAAACTAACATCTAGGAAATAAGCCACTTACTAACATAATTAATTATGTATGAGTCATTTAGTTGCTCGAAAATAAATGATGATTATTATTATTATTATTATATCGTGGTCTTTATTTAAGTTGCACTTAAACTTGGCATTTATAAAAGAAGTACTGATTCTATAATGAAGTGATTTCGCAAATGTGTCGTGATGATGATTGTGGTTCAATACTTAATTAAAAAAAAAATTGTCATAGGAAGATATTCTTCGGATAGATATCGTGTTCAAGCAATTTCTGGACATAGCTCACATCTGTCGTTATTGTAATTCTAACAAATGTCTGGTTTCTTAACTCATTCATTACCATTACAGTAGGTAGTATCATTTGAATACGGTCGAATTTTATCGTGTAGACATTGTTTCATTGCAGGTGTTTCTGTAGTACCCATGGAATTCGATTCTTTATCGTTTATCGATTGCCGCAATAGGAACAAGGTCGTATCATCTAGGTAAATCAAACAGACAGCCTATGTACTGTGTATCCTTGACGTGAATTCTGAAGATGAGTAAAAGTGGGTCGCAAGTGTACGGGCCACAGTACACATATTATTGTAAAACAGTAAGCGAATTAAACTGTATGAGTGGATAGTTTTTTTACCTACTGTGTAGTATAATACGAACATAGTTTAGCACTGAAGAATACGCTAAAGCGGATTAAATACATCTCTATAGTAAATTTTGTATATCTAAGGAAAGCAGCCAAGTTAATGAGAACTATATATGTCATCATCATCATCCCAGCCTATATACGTCCCACTGCAGGGCATAGACCTCCTCTCAGAATGAGAGGGCTTGGGCTGTAGTTCCCACGCGGGCCCAGTGCGGATTGGTAACTTCACACACACCATTGAGGTTTCCTCACGATGTTTTCCTTCACCGTAAAGCTCATGTCAAATTACAAATATGTGTGCTATATGTGTATATATGTAACTCTAATACATATAAAACATAAAATAAACAGAAAACAAACATCTACGACCTGTTTATTCACACCCTCATGTCATGTAGCCATAAGGGTGTGAACTTAGAGTATACATAAGCAAGCTATAGAGCGCGCGTTACCGAGTATGAACTGTAAGCAGTAAGCACAAGTATGAACAGTCTCAAAATTTCAAGAGCGACGTCATTAGTCACGCACAGTCCCACGCGCTGATCGTCTCTCCGTTATTTATCGATTTTTAAGTAATTATGGTCTGTTTTTACTGACGCAAAGACGTTAATCATTGCACATCACTAGTCAGCGCACCGACCACGTACAGAACAACGCTATGCACAATGGGCGAAGAGCGATGCGCGCGCTCTATATAGTATAAATCTTCCCAGGTGAATTTTTCGCTTCGAGCCCTTATCTTTCAAAACAAACGGTATCGTCATAGTATTAAGATTCAAATTTAATTTAATGGCTCGAAGCGAAAAATTCACCTGGGAAGATTTATACTATAGCTTGCTCTAAGGGTGTGAATTATCAGCTCCGGTCGTTCCTTCAGGGTTGATGAATGCAGGTCGTGTTTTAGCCGCGCTCCATTAAAGGCTTTATTCAATATTTCTTTCTGTCAAACGGTATAAAATGACGAACCCTCGGTATGCGAAAACGACTCGCACTTGGCCGGTTTTTTAGCTAGTCAGCGGTTTTATGGACACGCAAATCATTTGCGGCAATCGGGTCGACTCGATTCTATTACACCGACAATCGTCATTTTTTATTCGCGAGGAAGTCTGTTTAATTTAGTTCATGTCGCCAAGGTTGTGAAACTGGATAATAAGTGAATGTTGTTGGATACCGGATGCTCAGCAAATGGGAAAAAAAATATCCGACTTAATACCTAAGTTGGTATTATAAATTGGATGTCTAGATGAAACTTGGTGTACATCATTGTCCCCTAATATTTTTTATTTATTATTTATTAATATTTATCATCATTTCAACCGAAAGACGTCCACTGCTGAACATAGGCCTCCCCCGAGGCTCGCCAAACAGATCGGTCCTGTGCCATCCACATCCAACGCGATCCCGCAACTTTAACCAGGAGGTTTGGAGGCCTACCTACACTGCATTTTCCGGTCCGTGGACGTGGACGTGGACGCCAGTCTACAGATAGACAAAAATCTGGATTCAGATTATAGGGTACTCAATATTACGGTACCTAATTCGCTTTCTTGGGATCATATTGTAACTTTACAGAATAGAGGGCGCTGTCCAAGAACGATGAGGTAGGTATAAGTAACGCCACGAGAGTTGAGGCGAATGATTACACACACAGCTACATAAAGTACTGATTTCAGAAAAAGTAGTGAATGAATGAAATGAGTGAAAGAATGAAAATGTGAGTTATATGATCTTATGATGAATTACCTACGCAATACTATGCATTTTATAATTTTTCTTTTTTCATATAGGTAATCTATTTTTGAAATAAAACAATTTGAAACTGGTAAGAAATATTCGCAACAAAAAAATCGGTATTTTATAAATAGCGAAAAATATGTATACTTACCTGATTTAAATATAATAGATCAAAATATTATCACTGTTGAGTCTGTTGAACTTGCTATCGGTACGAATAAATGTCGACATCCCGCTGTCATTAAATGACGTGTTGTTGTGTATGTGACCTCAACTCTCGTGGCGTTACCTATGGGTACCTCGGTTTTCGAGATGAGTGGCTAATTTATTTTAAATAAAATATTATCGTTCGGGCACATCACTCGTAGAACTGATGGCCGACCGGACGCAGTGTAGGTAGGCCTCCAACAAGATGGAGCGACGACCTGGTTAAGGTTGCGGGATTGCGTTAGATGCGGATGGCACGCGACCCATCTGTTTGGCGAGCCTTGGGGGAGGCCTATGATGCTCACTATTAGCAATTTTAAGATTAAATTACAAAAATATTTAATTAATTTGCAACAAACATTGCCCGCAGGTGGAAAGGCCAAGTCCTCTTACCTCTGATGCGACTACCTTAAATGTATAGATACCTATGTGTATAATATAATGTATAACTATGTATAATTGAAATAAATAATTATAAAAAATAACGAACTCCCACTATAATATATGTATCTATTTATTTGTTGCACACTTTTTATACAAAATTTTGTTTGTGCTGATTCCGGTCCAACAAGTTTGATGCACGGATATGAAGGGTTTGACTGAAAATCAGCGCTGTAGCAGGCATCTACTACAGCTTATGCTGAGTCAAATTCCTTTTCGACATCTACAATTATGTTATTTGTTTTTATTGTTATTATTGGTCTTTTTATTTTTCTCAGTGTATTAGTCAGTGTATTTTCTTTTTTGATGTCGAATAAAGTTATGTCTATGTCTATGTCCATGTTCAGCAGTGGACGTCTAAAATGATGATGATGATGATGATGATGCTGCACACATACATATCCTGGTCGCATCTCGGTATGATATGACCAGTGCTGTCTTACTGTGAGAAAACCACGACATTCAACACAGACGCAAAGATACCATTGTAATATCATTCAAATAAATACACCCATTACAATTCAAAATAGAAAACATTAAATTCCATGCATAGAAAGTACACTCATACTTCAATTTTCACGGGCCTTCCGCGCATGCTAAACGAACTATGTGTGTGTGGGTTTGCATGTGTGTCATGTGTGTTTGTAAAGGTCTCTTTCACCCATACTGGCCAAGCTGGTTGGCTTGTTTCAACCTCGATATTGCTATGTGAGATCGACATATTCAAAATGCGGTGAACGTTGAAGTGTTTATTGATATGTTCTATTGTATCAGTTTAATTACTAGGTTATAATGATACTTGATTTGAAAGTAAGTGTTAATGAGTTTATATTATGCTATTTGATTCCGCCAGTCAACTGGCATACTTATTATGAGCTGTCAGTCAAAACGTGATTAGCCTGTGATTTTAGTATTAGTTCATAAGAAAATTAATTGTTGTAGGTAAGTACTCCTAACCGGCAGATTATAGCAGTTCTGATAGTGACATTATATCTAACATGTGTATCTAATCTATATCTATCTATCTATCTATCTAATACCTTTAAACGAGCAATTCTTGTATATATATATATATATATATATATATATATACATATAATCAGGATCTCGGAAACGGCTCCAACGATTTCGATGAAATTTGGTATGTGGGGGTTTTCGGGGATGAAAAACTGATCTTGCTATGTTTCATTTTCAGAAAACCGCTTTTACTCGTGTTTTCCGGCTATTTTTGTTTGCATTAGAATACAAAGCTACATTTCGCCAGACTTGAGCAGATCATAATAGCACAGTAGATATCGGGTGGTCGCGGATCCAGCCGACCTCGGTTCGATTCCACGTTATTTTTAAAGTTTTTTGTTTTTTTTTTTTCAAGTTTATTTTTCATGAGAAAACGTCAAGTTTCTTCTTTTGTGATAAAAAGTATTATTGGGAGCACAGAACAGAAAAATAAATTTTTTGAGTAACTGCTTAACCAGCACAGCAACACTAAAAGTACTTGACAATAGATGGCGTTGTTAAGCAACGCAACTCTAGAGCTAAGCGTCCACTGCGTTGGAATCGAGCCGTACGAGCCGTACCACAGAGTATATTATATAACGTCCGCGCGCGGCAAAATTACTCTCGTGTGGCCTAATAATATATGTAATTATAATTATTATAATTATATATGTAATTCCTATCTAAACATATTTTATTTTTATAATCAAAAATACACTATTTACCAAAAAAAAACAATACCGAGCAAAGCTCGGTCATCCAGGTACTAATACCTTTAAACGAGCAATTCTTGTATATATATATATATATATATAATCAGGATCTCGGAAACGGCTCCAACGATTTCGATGAAATTTGGTAAGTGGGGGTTTTCGGGGATGAAAAACTGATCTAGCTATGTTTCATTTTCAGAAAACCGCTTTTACTCGTGTTTTCCGGCTATTTTTGTTTGCATTAGAATACAAAGCTAAATTTCGCCGGCTTCGAGCAGTAATAGCACAGTAGAAATCGGGTGGTCGCGGATCCAGCCGACCTCGGTTCGATTCCACTTTTTTTTAAGGATTTTAGTTTTTTTTTAAGTTTATTTTTCATGAGAAAACGAAGTTTCTTCTTTTGTGAGAAAAAGTATTATAGGGAACGTGCAGTAACTATAGGCGGCAGCACTAATGCGACAAAAGAGACACTATGCGGACAGTAAAACAAACTTATCAAGGTAAAGCATTCAAATTGATGGCACCCTTATGACACCAGTTGGCAGCACCGTCTATGTGCACGTTCCCTATTGGGAGCAAAGAACAAGAAAAACCGGTTGTCTGTAAAGTCGGTTTACGGACGATAGTTTAACGTGGCTCACCCCCCCACCCCCTCCGGTTTTTTTGTCAAATATCTTGAAAACGGTGCATCCTACGGCAAAATCAATGAAATTTTCATCCCCCTTTGATACCCCCACGCTCCCTTCCACGCATCCCCCCGCACCCCCTCCCCCCTCTCACCCCCCAACCCACAGAAATAATAATAAATTATTTCTGTGCCCCAACCCCTCCGGTGTTTTTGTCAAATATCTTGAAAACTGTGCATCCTACGGCAAAATCAATGAAATTTTCATCCCCCCTTGAAACCCCCGAAACCCCTCCCCCGCAGATATATAATCAGGATCTCGGAAACGGCTCCAACGATTTCGATGAAATTTGGTATGTGGGGGTTTTCGGGGATGAAAAATTGATTTAGCTTGGTCTTATCTCTGGGAAAACGCTTGGTACCGAGTTTCTGCCCGAGCAGAGCTCGGTCGCCCAGGTAACAATAAATTAGCTTGAGTTTGAAGTTATTAGCCAACTCAATGGACTAACTATTCATTAATGTCAAAGTGACTGACAATCAAACTTTACTCTATTTTTCGGGTTAAAATTGAAATGTGTGTTGGAACCGTCAGCATCAAAAGTAGCTGGTCTCTTTTGTACTTTGTCGTAATAACTAATAACACAATTGTCAATCAAGTATGACGTTTTGCACTTAAGTGTAGAGCGACAAGGTACAAAAGTGACCAGCTACTTTTGATGGTGACTGAACATGTTAAGTTAACGTACCTACTTTTAAAATATACCTGAACGCATATTTAATATGTTGGTTAGACGCGTGTGAGCAATTATTAATGCATTAAAATGTTATAATTACACATTTATTGCCCTTGTGGATCGAATTAATAACCTGTAACTGCCCAATAACCAGTTCATACATTCGCGTAATTTGATTCGATATTTTACTAATTAGGTACTTACTTAATGAGAGAAAACCGGAAATGTTTATTGTTACCAGTTTTGATTTCCGGTAGTCACGAAGTAGTTAAGAATTTATTAGTACTTTCGTCTTCGTAATTAAATCAGCGCTTTTAGCGATACCCATTTCAATTACAAACAAAACAAGTAATAAAGTAACAATAAATTAAAAAAATTAAAACCCCCCAACGCAATTAGGTCATACATGTTTGAAAATAAAGTATATGCCCATTATGCGTCTAAGATTCCGTCCGCAGCTAATAAAAGAGCTGATAACTTTGAAACGTCTGAACCAATTTTGTTGAAACATGTCTAAGAACCATCGCCAAGAAACCTGCTTTCAAGTAACAATACTGCGTCCGAAACGGTTCACCCGTTTAAGAGCTATGATGACACACACACACATAGCGGTCAAACTTAGGTATAACACCCCTCCTTTTGTGTCGGGGGTTAAAAATAGGGGCTTTTACAATCGCTCTGTCAAGTGTGAAACAATTAGAAGAAGATAGAGGTTATTAGAGTATTTTGAAGCGACTGTGTCTCCTAAGGAGATTCCACGACCGTCAGATTAAAAATAATTGTTAATTAAACCTCGATACAAGAGTTTTGCTGTGTTCGACATGGTGTCATAATATGGATCTGTATTGAAGCTAACAGAGTTCCAAGAATCGCCAGTATATCATATCGCGCGTAGAACTGATGGCCAAAAGATACCAAGATGGAGCGACGACCTGGTTAAGGTTGCGGGAACGCGTTGGATGCGGATGGCGCAGGACAGGTCCATTTGGCGAACCTTGAGAAGTCTCTATGTTCAGCAGTGGACGTCTTTCGGTTGAAATGATGATGATGGTGATGAATAGAACATTAAAAGTACACACAAATTAAAAGTATTTTCAAGTAAGTTAATATTTGACGGTTGATTTGGCATGGTTTTTAACCCCCGATACAAAAAGAGGGGTATTATAAGTTTGACTGCTATGTGTTCTTGTGTCTGTGGCATCATAGCATAGCTCTTAAACAGGTGAACCGATTTGGATGCGGTTTCTTTATTTGAAAGTAGGTTTTTTGGCGATGGTTTTACACATGACTTACTTGACTTAAGGTCCTATGTCCCCTAGATGGGGCAGAGGGCGTCCACAGTGCATCGCCATCCCGTTCTGTCTTGAGCGTCTCGCTTGATTTCGCTCCAGGTTTTGCCAATGGCCTTCGCTTTGCCAATGATAGTCCGCCGCCAGGTTTGTTTTGGACGACCACGTTTGCGTTTTCCTTGGGGATTCCAATCTAGGGCTTGCCTCGGGATGTGGTTGGGATCCCTTCGGAGGGTGTGACCTATCCAGCTCCATTTGCGTCGTTTAATGGTTTTAGACATGTTTCATCAAAATTGGTTCCGTTTCAAAGTTACTAGCTCTTTTGTTAGCTGCGGAAGGGATCTTAGACGCATAATGAGCATTTACTTTATATCCAAACGTGTGTGACCTAATTGCGTTGGGGGTTTTTAAAAGTTTTAATTTATGGTTATCGTAGTAACTTGCAGTTCACACTCAAACTTTATAACTCGGTTCGCGTTGGTAGCATCCACCACTGCGAGGTATGTTAATCGTACAGCTTTCTAATTCTAAAGCCCACCGGATGGGCCCTATAATTCCACAGCTATTAGGACAAGACGATTACTGCCTCAGGTAATTTACGGCCCGTTTTAAGGCAGGTTTAGACAGGGTCAGTATCAGTAACTGATACAAGTCAAGACAAGTCAGCGCTACGCTAACCCGAGAAATACCTAATGTAAATTGAAAGTCAGCGCTGACCTCCCACCGCTGTACTGACTTCAAATCAATTTACATTGGGTATTTCTCGGGTCAGCGCTGACTGGTCTCGAATTCGAAGTCAGTTACTGACCCTGTCTAAACCTGCCTTAAGAAGATCAAGCGTGATTGTGGCTATGGTAGCGTTTTTTGGATATTGATTAGAGTGGTCTCGAGTTAAAGTGAATAGGGTATTTGGCACCAATCAATCGGCATACTTTTTAGAGATCCGTACCCTACAAGTGTTAAACGGAACTCTATGTCATAGGGCTGTATCTCAAGAACAGTAAGATAGACCGCTGAAAGTTAAACATAATGTGTATCATTACTATTTCATCAGAAACTGGAGTAGACATGCCATGACAACTATAAATTAAAAAATGTATAACCCCCGACTCAATTATGTCACACGTATATATGTTTGAACATAAAGTAAATGCCCATAATGCGTCTAAAGTCCCTTCCGCAGCTAAAAAAAGAGCTGGTAACTTTGAAACAGCTGAACCGATTATGATGAACTATATCTAAGAACCATCGCCAAGAAACCGGCTTTCAAACAAAAAACCCGCATCCGAATATGATGATAAAGAGCTATGATGCCACAGACAGACAGACAGACACACACACACACACACACACACATAGCGGTCAAACTTATAACATCCCTTTTTTGTGTCGGGGGTTAAAAAACTAGATAAGTATGTTTTACTATACGTATACATACACACACACACGAAACAGGGAACACACAACATCCAATATAGGTATTGATTTTATTTTATTACCTACTCTGTTTCTTAATATACCTAATACTAATTTTATTTTGAATAGCTTATGGAAGAGTGGAGAGGCGACTACATAATTTAATGCTATGTGGTTTGGACCATTTTACTCACATTTATACGCGTGGGATTTTTAAGTGGACGGGAATTTTAATTTGGGTATTGTTAAGTTATTTCGATTTATAAGTGGTAGCTAGGCAAGGCCATTAGAAATTTGGAGACTGCATCGTAAACTATTCTATCCTATTAATAATATAAATGAGATACCTAGTGAAGATGATTGATGTCTGAATTTTTGGATGTTTTTTAGTCAATCACGCAGGCCGAACGGATTGAGTAAAGCTTGGCGTATCTACCTACAGATAGACAAAAATCTGTATAAGAATTTGAGACTGATATTTAATATCCCGGTAACGTTTCCCTGGGATAATCTGGATATTGGAGCTCAGAACCCGGACATAAAAAAGTTTATTTTATTTTATTTAGTCAGTGAAATAAAAAATATTTCAAGTAGTCATAAATCGTTTATTTACTCACTAGCTGTTGCGTCCGTCCGCGAAGAATTCGTTTAGCGTTATCCCGCAGAAACTATGTAATTTTCTGAGATAAACATTATTCTATGTCCTATCCTAGGACTTGACCTATCTCTACATCAAATTTGATCTAAATCGGTTCAGCGGTTTAAGCGTGAAGAAGCAACACAGCACAGCACACAACCGAGGCAACAGATACTAGACATATACTTTCGCATTTATAATATTAGTGAAGCGTTTAAGTAAATTTAGTCATCTTTAACAAAACAGTATGCTTAGGGGCTGTTTCACCACCCATTGATTAATTTTAACTGACGGATAAATGTGATGCCGTCTCCGTCTATTCGAACAAAACAAACAGAGACGGCATCACATTTATCCGTCAAATAAATTTGATCAATGGATGGTGAAACAGGGGGTTAGTATTAGTTTTACTTCACCAAAATACTTCTCGATCGCGTTTACGTAAAAAAATCAATTACTAGGGAAACATGGACAGCGTTTCCGCGGCCGCGCGTCCATGTTTCCATAGAATTGATATTTTTACGTAAACCCGATCGAGAACTATTTTGGTGAAGTAAAACTTATACTAAGCGTACAGTAGTACCACTACCATGAGTTTACAGTGACGGTACTCGATAGCGACTGCGTAAATGATTTGTATAGAGTTTCCATACAAAGCATTTTCTCCATACAAATTATTTATAGACGACCAGATGGCCTAGTGGTTAGAGAACCTGACTATGAAGCTTGAGGTTCCGGGTTCGATTCCCGTGTCGGGGCAGATATTTGTATGAAAAATACGAATGTTTGTTCTCGGGTCTTGGGTGTTTAATATGTATTTAAGTATGTATCTAACTATATAAGTATGTTTATCCGTTGCCTAGTACCCATAACACAAGCTTTGCCTAGCTTACTTTGGGACTAGGTCAATTGGTGTGAATTGTCCCGTGATATTTATATTTATTTATTTTTTATTTATATATCATTTACGCAGTCGCTATCGAGTACGGTCATTGTAAACTCATGGTAGTAGTACAGAATTTACACTTTAGATAAACGCGAGCGAAAAGCGAGTCGCGCTGTCGCCGGGACCAAAAAATATAAAAATTCACGTCAGACTAAATATGAAACCTCGCCCGAACGTTCCCCGGACGCTCTCTAAACTAGGACAAATCCGGGGAAACCCGGGCCGGGCGGATGGCAACCCTAAGGTCATTTAGTAAACCAGCTATTAAAACACCTTGCCTTGCCTTAATAACCCTTCTCTGACCTCGAAGTTGGCTAAAGACCTAAAAGAACATAAGCCGGATTTCAAGTTCTTATACTTAATTGTGTGACTCATTTTTATATAACGTATTGTATTAAAACAAAGTTATTATTGTAATTATGGTGGGGCCGTTCACATTTTATCGTGAAAGGCATTTCTGAGAATTTATGCTAAACTTTATTATTGTGATGATAATCATAATAAAAATTCATAATTTCACATGGAGTCGCATATAAGAAAGCGTGTTGTTTCGAAACGTAACCGTTTTCTGTCTTTTTCGTAAATTTAACTAATTTTTAGAATTGTTTGGATATGGAATTGATAACTTGTGAAAGGTTAACACGTTCGCTGCGGTATCGGGTTGATATGGCCCACGAAAATCCAATAGGTAATGGCGAATACAGGGTTATTTGTAATTCACTGACATCCTCTTAACCCTGAATTCCTATCACTCAAACAAATGTTTTTTGTTTTACGACTTTTTAAAATAAAGCACTTTTTTTCCCATACAAATACACAGAGTATCGTAAAAATAAGAGGTAATCTCAAATTATCAAAACGTTATTACACCAAAAATATTAAGTTATGACAAAAGCCGTAAAACAAAAAACATTTGTTTAAGTGGTAGGAGTTTAGGGTTAAAAGGATGCTAGTGAATTACAAATAACCCTGTATATGCTTAAAATAAATTAAATATCAGAGCTGCGTTTTTGTCTTAATTTAAATGACGTTTCCAGCCCGTTTTATCATAAGGTGCCTGTATTATAAATAGTATACGACATTTAATTAATTAATTAATTAAGTTGGTACGTTGTCGTGTGTATGTGTCACGACCTTTATTTTTTGGAAAAATCAAAATTTGTGGTAATTTTAAACTACTGAGTATTTGATACTCCTCTTTTCCTAGTCAACGACCGGTAGCTACGGGCTGTGGACTAGCAAGGTAATATAGATTTAGGGTATTATATATTAAAACTAGCTGTTTCCCGCGACTCCGTCCGCGAAGAATGGGGGGGGGGGGCGGGATAAAAAATAGCCTACGACCTATTCTCAGACCTACCGAGTGTAGAAAAAAAAGTTTCATAAAAATCGGACAAGCCGTTTCGGAGGACTTCGGTAACAAACACCGTGACACGAGATTTTTATATATTAGAAGATATGTAAAATATTTTTATCACATGTTGTTAATATATACCTACTTAATCGTTATTTAACGACGTCAGCCAGATCTTAAGAGTACAACATCATTAAACCAGTAGCTAAAATTACATAATTCTACTAAACATTTATCAACTCTGCAAATTTAAAGGAAGCAGTCGCTAGCAAAGAGGATTTTCAACAATATATTACATAAGAAACTAATGCGTTGTTGCGTAAATATGAAAACAAGTATCAGTGCATACGTCTTCGGCTTACTTAAGTCAATATATCATACGCTTTCTTTTCAACGTCCATTAAGATATTCGAACCACGCCTCGGACTGGTGCGTGAATCTACTAAGTTTTTACAACTAGGTACTCGATGATTTTTAATCAGTGATCGGGAACCAATTTTTCTAGATCGGTATTCGGTGGCGACCACGTCTAAGTCGCAGTTACACGAAATAAATCGTCTATTTTTTTAAATAATTATTATTTGGAAAATCACTTTTGAATCAAAATCATTGTCGCCTTAGACATGGTTTAGTTTATGAGCTTAAGTAAAACCTCTTTGACAAGTCAGTTTCCCTTAGCTGCAATAGCTGCATGATTTAATATTTTCGTCGAAAATATGAAAATACCTTTTTAATAATATGAAAAATATTAAAAAAAATTAGGGAAAAACTTTAAATTTTCATTTTATATTTTACTGCTACCATACCCATATTAATTATATGGAATAAAACCTCGAATGCACCGGAAAGTTTTACACGAGGTTTTATTCCATTAAAAAGGCTTTGATATAAAAATCGAGAAGCGTCTTCGAGATTGTTAGATTCTATTTAAATGAAGTTTACTTAGGCTGGATTTTACCAAACTTTTATTCCGAGAATAACGCTTACTCTCAGATAGTAATGTCAAATTACTATGGTGGTTTGACATTACTATCTGAGAGTAAGCGTTATCTCGGAATAAAAGTTTGGTAAAATCCAGCCTTGGGTAATGAATTTCTGTCACGTTGGTTTATAGCTGGCATTGGTGAATAGCTGTATAGAATTTAACATAATATCTTATATTTAGGTCATCATCTGAACTTACGGTTTAAGATATGTATTTCACAAAATTTTCGTTTGTTTTTCGTTTGTTTCGATAAAATGAATATACCCGTGTCATTATTATTTATGAAAACAAACAACAGATAAATAGGTACAATTGAAATAAATAATAAAAAAAAACTAACCTAAAAATAACCTAGCTATATATACAATTCGCCTAAGTCCTGTCCCTGCGGAAGAGTGCCCATAAGGCTGGCAGCATTTCCGCGCTGGATTGTGATGCCAATACGTTGGGCGAGAAATGCACCAGCCTTATGGTCATGGGTAATTTCGAACAATTTATGTTTTATTTGGCCAAAAAGTTTGTGAGCGTCCGGGCTCCACGGACCTAAGGTTTCTACAGCAAAAGCTGCAAATACGTAGTCTCTTGAGAGCTCTGCGTATTTGCGGCGTTTTGCTGATTCAGCCTGTACTGCTGCCCCGCCCGCCTTGAGTGATCATTATTAATTTATACACTTTCAACTTCAAAGGCAAGTTTATCACACGATTAATCGATATTAATATCGTAGTCAAGTCCACCAGACAAGTTTTTTCTTCTCCTTTATCTAGCAAAGCGAGTCTTCTAATATGACAGGATTCCAGAACATCGTGTTATGCTTAGATCTTGACGCTCCACAAATCCCTAACTGGTTGCTTGTCCTTTCTAGGTGGTCCAAGGCAAGAACTAGAAAACGCTGGACTAAAGCGCACAAAAACACGTTTTAGTGTGTAGAAACTGCTATGTTTTCACTCGTCACTTTCGCGAAAAGTTAGGAGAAAATGAGTATGTTTATGTTGCACCATGTTAGGTGGTTAGATAAACAAGCGTTTCTAACATAGGTAAGTACTTCATAATTTAAAGCTGGTGAAACGGTCGCTTAAGATTGCACTAACGTACCAGATTCTTATTATAGATACAGGCTGTTTCGATACCTAGAGTCATCAAATTACTTAGGTTAGGTAAACAATTATTCATTTTTAAATTAGCGTAGCGTAGTCCATTGTGGTTCATTGATAGGGTCCTCAATATTAAAATTTCTGATATAAATAAAATTGAATGATTTATTGAATCAGGCGTTACTTTGCGGAGGTCCATATTAATGAACTAAAACAATTACTTTGCTCACCCGCGACCTTACAATAGTTACGTTTATGCAAGAAATGTGCGTTCATGCAGTTCCTCCACCTCCACACTGTACGAACACACACAAATCACATAAACCCAACCATCACCACCACCAAGCTACACTGACGCGTTTCGGACTCAACCAGAGCTCATCTTCAGAGTTACCACAACCGTATGCTATGCTACCAAATGTTAAACTAACAAACCAAAACAAATGTTTTAACTTGTCACTGTAACTTCTCAAGTACCCACTTTATTTTTCTCATTCTCAAACTACCCCACAAAAATTAACTTTTATTGACATATTATAAAACTACTATTGGTGGAGGAACTGCATGAACGCACATTTCTTGCATAAACGTAACTATTGTAAGGTCGCGGGTGAGCAAAGTAATTGTTTTAGTTCATTAAAATTGAATGCTACTTTTTAAGAGCTAGTAATGTTTATTTGACTTACATAGTGTTCCTAGAATTCCTGAGGCCGTATTGTCTAACGTGCTTTGCCTTCGCTTTCACCATCTCTTTCTGTCACCATCTTATACCGTTTGACAGAAAGAAATAGTGGTTGCGAAAGCAAGCGTCAGCGCGTTAGACAATAAGTCTGCAGGTATCCAATTGAGCTGTAATTTGGCATACTTAAGTTCGGTGATGATACAATAATCTGGTAGTGAAATTCTGGTGTTCTGGTCAGGAGCGTCTCCGTAAGACGGAAACTCTTCTACGGTTAATGGCATCGACTTGAAACTTGGTACGGATATGCAGTTTGTTTGACAAAGCAAGTAGGTACAGCCGGCTAAAAAGCTTGTATTCAAATTTTTTTTTAGTAAAAACTTATTAAGCTTTAAACTGCAATGACGGTATGGATGTAAGCTGTCTTCAAGTTATGCAAAATGAAATTACTATTAATAATCGGATTGACTTGAAAGGTCTGTATTGAAATTGAAATGTTTAAGAAAAATATATTAAATAGCATTTTTAGGGTTCCGTAGTCAACTAGGAACACTTATAGTTTCACCATGTCTGTCCGTCTGTCTGTCTGTCCGCGGCAAAGCTCAGAGATCGTTAGTACTAGAAAGCTGTAATTTGGCATGAATATACATATCAGTCACGCCAACAAAGTAGTAAAACAAAAAAATAAAAAAAAAATTTTTTTAGGGTACCATAGACGTAAAGGGGGGTGATTTTTTTTTCTCGACTAATCCTATAGTGTGGGGTATCGTTGGATAGGTCTTTTAAAACCATTGCGGGGTTGCTGACATGATTTTTCTATTCAGTGATCTGTTTGCGACATATTCAACTTTAAAGTGAAAAATTTCATTAAAATCGAGCGTCCCCCCCTCTAAAATCTAAACTGTTAGGTGGAAAAATTTGAAAAAATTCAGAATGGTAGTAAATATATCAAATTTACTAGGAAAATTATAGCGGCTAAGATTGCTTGGAAATTATTTGTAGTTTAAGAGGGTACGATGCGCACCATTTCTCCATACAAACGTAATCCCCTGTTTCCTCCCTGGATAATAGCTTTAGAGCCAATTTTTTTTTACTGTGCAATCTGTATCTACCACAGCTATGCCCCTATGTTTCGTTTTTTTCTATATTTCAATTAACATAAGAAATATGAGCTTTCAAAAACTGAAAAAATTGCCCAATTTCAACGTCATTTTCAGACACTCATCAGAAAAGAATCCCTGATATAAACAAAAAAAGGAAAACATAGGGGCATAGCTAAATCTGTCCTCTGATTATTTTTGAAAAAAATAATTTTACTGGCCCAGATTTCGAGAAGAAAACAGGGGATTACGAAATGCTGTTTTGATCAATTTTACGCGCCTAATAACGGTCTGAGCTGCAGTTGTCCCGCTCTCGCTGTATTGATACGGAGGGGTTCGGGCGAGACAGCGACATTTCATTTAAATACCTATTTCTCAAAAGTCTCTCAGCCATCGTACCCTCTTAAGAGTAAATAGTAGCCTAAGGTATAAAACATACCTAAACTTGGATGATTCCGTACACATACGAAATCCTTAGAAAAATATTACTTGATTTTTTTGTAATGGCTACGGAACCCTACCTTGTGCGTGTCCGACACGCTCTTGGCCGGTTTTTTTCTACGTTGCTTTCAGAGTTAGGTATACAGCGTCAAAACGTCAGGGTAAAACATTTTATATGACAAATCTATTCTTAAGAAAATCATAGTTTGTTCCATCGATCTGCAATAGCAATGAATCACCACTAACGGAGTAGGTAACCGATGACTAATGTAATGACCTTACATAACCCACCGATAAACAGAATTGCAGAACTGAGGTAAAACATGTATTATGTATTGCTAAAAAAAACTATGACACACAAAATTATCATTTAAAAAGTAATTTTGTGTAATAAATAAACACGTTATTTTAAAATCTCCTTGTACATTATATTTACTATCTGCCATGAGTCGTAAGACTAGTAAAATTTTATGTAAAATATACAACATGTTACAAACACCCTGTATTATGTAATTAATCGAAGTATACGTCCTCTATAAGGTTGCTTTAGGTAAAGCCAAGTCGCATACAATCGTGGGGTAATAAATTATTGCAGTGACTCAGAAACATCTTCTGACTTTTAATTTAAATGTCAATTTACTTATTCGTGACCTTATATTGTTTAAGTAGAATAAATAATAGTGTTCAAGTTAAATAGGTTTTGCTAAAATTTCATTTTTAATCCATTTTTTTTACTGACTGTACTTTTTGTTACTGTACGTACAGTGAATTAAGTACAGTTTAACTAAGTGACATGGATCTTTTTACTTATTTTTTTTAAATATAACTTTACCTTTCGCCCGGTATTAGTTACCGTTTTTTTGGAGCATCCTGTAGGAGGGTCTAATAAAGGCCGGCGCAGACCAATTGTAATAAATGAAACTGTAAGAAAGATGGCGCACTAGATGTGCCATCATTCTTACAGTTTCATTCATTACAACTGGTTCGTGACCCGCACACGCATCTGGTCTGCGCCGGCCTTAAAACCAACCATATGGCAATGTGCCATAGTTTCAATGTAAGAATAAAGCCTGGACAGAGTTAATCCAAACAGCCAGAGCTAACCTTCAGGCCACAGTAACCTGACTTTATGGTATCTAAAAAACTACGTAGTAAAAGAAACAACGAGCATAGGACGCCTATCAACGTCATATAATTTGAGAAACCTGCTTAATAGCTCTACAGGAGCAGTTATAAAGCTAGTTTGATCGTACAACGGTCGTAAAGTCATCTGATATAACATCACGGCTCCGGTGTCTTCTGGTAGAATAATTATTGTCAGATGATCTCCATGTCATTGCACTAACGAATGTGACTAAAGAATAATAATGTACAAATTACAATATACCTAAGTAGGATTTGTGGCTTAGTTTATACAGGATGTTTACAACGTGTTATAAAATTTTAGTGGTTCTGTTCTAACTCACAATCAGTTAATGCTAGACAATATAATGCATTAACTGTATTGTTTTAATAAGTCGTAATTTGAGGTGTCAATTTTTTTTTATTGATAGAGGGAGGCAAACGAGCAAGTGGGTCACCCGTGGGTCACAGTGTCAATACACTGAGTTTCTGATTTCATTTCAACAAAGTATGAACATTCAAAATTTTAATGCATTAACTCAATTGTTTAAAATTGTCTTTTAAAAATTAACACTAACAACATATTGCATTAACTCAATTGTTTAAAATTGTCTTTTAACAATTAACACCTAACAACATAATGCATTAACTTAATTGTTAAAATTAGTATTTTCATCATTGAGTTAAAACATTATGCTGCTCAGCATTAACTGAGTTAAAAACATTACTTTTGTAACTTGTTTTTAGAAAAATAAAATATGTACACTGTCTAATCTCGTGAATAATGATGGTATTTTAAAAAGCGCTGGCAAACTAAGAACATGTAATTCTATCTTTCTATGAAGTACTGAACATACATTCAACTGTATCATGTTTGTTTACTCCTCCTAAGTCTTGGCGTACTTTACAAAGAACAAATCATCAGTAAGAATAACGGCCGCATGTTCTCTTCATAAAGTACAAATTATTCAATGAATAAAGAACTTCAAAGACGCTTAAATAAGTTCGAAAATAACTAAACATATGACTCTTATCTAGGTCATAAGTTCTACATCGGTTAGAAAAGGCCAGAACTCAGGAGGATAACTATAAAAAAAAATAACTTGTATGACATTCTATGACGAACTAGATAACCGATGATTGTCATCTGCAAAGGCAAATAACCAAAGAATCGTGCAGAATATAAACCCACGCTTAAAGATTCCTTTTATTCAGTTATAACAATTTATCATTTCGTTACTGCAATGATTAAACGACCACATAAACACTGCACTTGTTATAGTTCTTATATCGTTGACATTAGGTTAATTACCGCTTGTTTTGCATAGCTTCCGATCATGGTGTAATACTGCGAAACGATGATGCCTTGCTGCTTTGATTAAATTATTGTCAGATTGTGTAAGGTTAATACGACAGAGATTTATATCACGGGTTTCGTCAATGTTTGAAACTTAAGTAATGAATGATGTTATGAAACTAAGTGGGGTGATTCTTACGAAGACGGGGGAAAGTTGTGAGTTATTTTAAACAAGGGTGTGTTTTAATAGAATAGTCTCTGCCTATCCCTTTGCTGGGAAGGAGGCGTGGTGTATGTAAGTATAAGTTTGAAAACTGTGAGCGACGTAACAACCATTTTTTTTTATATTTCGTACTAAATACAAACTGAAATATAGATGCACAGAAAAAACCCCAGAAAAAAGACCAATGCTGGGAATCGAACCCAGGTCCTCAGCATTCCGTGCCGCGTGCCATACCCCTACACCACCACTGGTCTAGAGATTAGACACGAATCTTTCCTATACATCATACATTTCAATCTGCTAAATCATCACCTTATGCAGTGACAAGCGCACATCTATGTTACACCCTCATCGAGAGATTTTAACACTCCTTCCTTCCTTTTTAAAGTTGCACAGTAGCGCCATCTCTTGTCCAGGTGAGCGGTTAGTTCCGAAGGAGTGTTAAAATCTCTCGATGAGGGTGTAACATAGATGTGCGCTTGTCACTGCATAAGGTGATGATTTAGCAGATTTAAATGTATGATGTATAGGAAAGATTCGTGTCTAATCTCTAGACCAGTGGTGGTGTAGGGGTATGGCACGCGGCACGGAATGCTGAGGACCTGGGTTCGATTCCCAGCATTGGTCTTTTTTCTGGGGTTTTTTCTGTGCATCTATATTTCAGTTTGTATTTAGTACGAAATATATGATTTCACGGGATGACCGTAAAAGTAATAAAAAAATGAAGTTGAAAAAATAAGTACAAAAAAAAAAGATACTTCATAGCTAAATTTTTTTTTATCTTTTATTTTTTATTTAAAAATGTAGCTGTCAATGTCAAAGCGAGGGGACCCGCGGGGGGCGGGTGTGAGTCCGGGGCGCGCGCGGTAGGCCTTTTGCTTACCAGCATTGCAAATATCAGTGTCGATAACAGCTTTTGCCCACACCGCACGTCCTCTCAGTTTTGGCAAATCTTTTTTACCCTCTTTTCGCAAATTATAAAACTTCTTCTAAAATTCGCCCTTTTTTGGGGTAAAAACCCTGCCCTTCACAAAAACGTTGCACGTTTGTGGTAAATATCTGCTAGAATAAGAGACTTATTTATTCAATTCAGTTCAAAATGACAGATATAAATTTAACGCATATACCTAAGCTAAATCCTTTCCTATCCTGTCCTACTAATGTTATCAATGAGAAGATTGTGAAGATGTTTGGATGTTTAAATGTTTGTTTGTCAATTACACAATATTTTTTATGAAATTTAGTAGAAACTTGGCGTACAGATGGACAAAAATCTGCATTGTGACATAGGATACATAGGATTAAAGTTCATGTGGGATAACATTTTTACTTTAAGCAAGAACCGAGGGTCTTGTCCAAGAACGTTGAAGCATTTCAGCTTTCAAACTGACTTGTTAACTTCGTCTGCAATCAATAGATGGGGTTATCCGAGAAAACGCTGTGCTTTAAAAATGTTACCGTAATCTTTTTTCATGGATTTCTTAGTAGACACGAGCGAAGCAGCTGGATAAACCTAGCGAATTTACAAGTCGATAATTGACGGAAATGTGCTGCGATTACACGATATTTCTCGCGACTATATGTAACTCTACCTATCTCTCCAACCGTGTAACAATGGCATACATGTTTTACAAGGTGTTCACAGGCGTCGAGACCCATCCATACTTAGTGATTGTTTTCCACTTTCATTTCCCTGAAACCGTGTCACTGTTATAGGTTAGGTGTTACAGGTAGGTAGAATATCTTAGATTTTTTTATCAAGCCATTTTATTGAAATTCCCATATTTATTTATTATTTATTTATTTTTAATTCGCCGAATTGTTTTGTATCATGATGTAGATAATTGAATTACTAAATTATTTTCGATGTTACGGTTTATAGATATTGTAAATAAATTTTACATTTCAATCAAAATGGTGAGTCAATCTTTTTGTTATTAGCTCAAATGCAAATTTGATGTGAAATAAATGTGTTGGTAATTCTATAAATAATGTAATGTAAATGCGATGCGATTGATTCATAGTTTGCTTTTTACTGCGGTTGTCCCAAAGGACGGGATGCACATTGCATTTTATTAATCCCGAAATCTCAAAGACTAATTAAACACATGAAATTTTGCACTTGTATTCTGCATACAAAATAAGTACTTAAAGATCACGATCATTAGTTTAAAATAAGACTATCCTTTATCCGTCCCCTAAACCCGTTAAAACAAATGAGTGAATAACCGTCATTAACATATTTGACAGTTATAACACCTACAGCTTATAGCTGTGACAACCGGCATTTTAGGAAACAATACGTTTGTACAAACAACTTTATACAGCATACAGTGCACGTGTGACGCGTGACATTTTATTATGCAGAAGAACTTTTAATAAACATGTAAGGAAGCCTGTAACTGTCAACTGTAAATAATTACGCGCCGCTTTCAAAAAAACATTGAACGCGTGCAGTTTTTTGTTCATTATTAACACTTTATCTTTTTTTTAAAGACTTTTTCGGCCTTTCCGCCGCTCGCGTCATTCTTTAAACCAAAAAAAGGATATCTTGTTTTTGCAAAATATGCTTACGTTTGACCACCATCATGCCTGACGTTTGCCTGAGTATACTTAGTCTAAGATCGAACACGATTACCTAGAAGAATGTTCGTTTTAACCTAGATTTGAAATGTTCAGGAAACACAGAGACTAGTTAGCTGGATTTAAAAAAAATAGCCTCACGAAATGCCTCGCCATTAACTTGTGGTCGAAAACAGGACACATTTGACCTGCAAAATAGCATTTATTAACACACAATAACAAACCTAAATCCTACTTTTTAGAGTATAAAATGAAACGAAACTGCGATTCTAATCAAAGCTGAATCGTGTGTAATAGACAAAAAACTTTGATTCTTCACCTTAGAGTTGAAAGTTGCATGGATGTTGGATCAGATATTTAGATCGGATTTGAAACAGGCTTTGCTGCAACCTGTCAGGTCAGTTCGCTTAGAGCATTAAACCAACCGGAGGCACGCGTACTAATCTATACATATAAAATCCTTTGTCCTGACTGACGGATCAACGCACAGCCTAAACCGCTGATCGTAGAGACCTGAAACTTGGAGGGTCTGTTCTTTGTATGACGTAGGCATCCGATAAGAAAGGATTTTTCGTAGTTCTACTCCTAAGGGGATAAAAAAGGGGGGCAAAGTTTGTATGGGACAACGTGATTCCTTGGTCCAATCTACTTCAAATTTTGCATAAACATTCTATAACAGAATTGATGGAAGACGTGTTTCGTATTTTATTGAAATTCATCCCTTGACGGGGTTAAAAAGGAGTAGAAAGTTATTTTGGGGGTGATTTGCTTCGAAGTTGATATCAATACTCCTTAGTGCTTTTGATTTAAATTACTTTTTATTTTGACACAATGTAAACGAAACGAAACTTCAAATTTTGCAAACCATTTGTCTACGTTTGTCAACCACTTCCTGATCTGATCTCTGATAATAACTAATTATAATAAGTATTTGTATTTCACCAAGCTTTTGCTTTTACAAGCGCAGCGTGGGACGTCCACCAACGAGATGGACGGACGTTTTGGTGAAGGCCGCAGGTTCAGGGTGGATGCAAGTCGCTTCCAACCGTAATGATTGGGCGTCAATGAGGGAGGCCTATGTCCAGCGGTGGACGTCCTACGGCTGAAATGATGATGATGATGATGAAGCTTTTATGTGAGTTCAACCTTTTTCGAATAAAATCGAATTGAGTATTCAAACATCATTGTTGAACTCGCATAAAAGCCTGGTGCAATGCAAATACATATAAAATCCTTTGTCCTGGAAGTCCTAAATGACTGACAGGCGGATTAACACACAGCCTAAACCGCTGTATGTAGAGACCTGAAACTTGGAGGATGTGTTCTTTGTATGACGTAGGCATCCGATAAGAAAGAATTTTCCGGAATTCCCACGGGATAAGGAATATACAGGATGTATATATTTCATCAATCGAGAGTGACCCTATCGCCATAACGAAGATTACTAAACTGTTCAAATTGGGCATGCAAGTAGACTACTAGAATAGGTATAAAGCTAATTTCAATAATTTTGAAAATTCCCACGGGATAAGGATAAATCAGGATTTATATACTCAAATCAACTGGATCCTATCTCCGTAACTACAATTAAGTACTAAACTTTTCAAATTCAGTATAAACGTAAATGGTCATACTTATTGCAGGATTTTTGGAAATTCCTGTGGGATAGATAATCTCTGAAACTTCCCAGCCGATTAAAAAAAATCTTTTACCAGTATAAAGTTACACTATCCTTTATTGATATAGGCTACTTTTTTCCGGAAAAATGCAAAATTCCCAAGGGATAGAAATAAAAATTCAACTTCGGAGCTCATTTTACAATGTCTTTCACCAATAGAAAAGATACACTGTCCTTGATTAACATAGGATGCTATTTTCCGGATAAATGCAAAATTCCCGCGGTATAGAAAATAGTAAATTAAATTGAACTGAGTTTAAAAAAAATGACCAATAGAAAGCTACACTATCCTTTGTTGGTATAGGCTAGGCTACCTACTATTTATTCGATAAAATGCAAAATACCCGTGGGATAGAAAGAAGTGAACATCACTTGAGGGCTGATTTGAAAATTTCTTTCACCAATAGGAAGTTACACCAACCATTATTTACATAGACTACTTTTCTCCGTGAAAAAGCAAAATTCACACGGGATAAAATAAGTGAATTCAACTACGGGGCTGATTTTAAAACTTCTTTTACCGGTAGAAAGCTACACCTTTAAAGACATAGACTACTTTTTCTCGGGGAAAACGCAAAATTCCCGCGGGTTAAATATAAGCGAAAATTTGCATAGAATAAGGACAAATTTGTTGAAATTCCCACGGGATAGTGATAAACGGGATTTATAATATTCACTAACTGATACTGATGATGATGAAATGATAATAATAATGGATGTTGCCGTTGCCGGATTTTTGTTTTATACAAGGAAAGAGATGAAGAAGCTTTACCACAAATTGGAATTCTACGCGGACGAAGTCGCGGGCAAAAGCTAGTATCCATATAAAAATATATATATGTATACTAATTTAGTAGGTTAGGTACTAGGTACCTTATGATGGCAAGCGAGGTAACAAATATGAAATTACAATATTACTAATTCTTGATCAAGTCTCTGTTTTAGCAATTATAGCACTAGATATAAGCAAACATAAACAATGTGCTCTGATTCTTTATCGTACACAAATTTGTTAGTTGTGATGCATACAAATGAGAGTTTTCTGGCAGGAAAAATATTACCAGATGATGTTAGTGTCGTCTTGCTTGTGATTGGCTCATTTACTTGTAAACCAACCCCAAAAGCGACATTCGTAAATGTCCAAGTTGTCAAATGAACCTCACAATACTAGCACCAATTACCCTGCCATAAAACATATGTGTCGTTCGTTGCATACGAACTTGTCCAAACAAAATATGAGCGAAAGAAATATGTCAACAAGTATAGGTAACGCTACGAGAGTTGAGGCGAATGATATGAAACACACAGAGCTACATAAAGTACTGATTGCAAAAAAGTCGTGAATGAATGAAATGAGTGAGTGAATGAAAATGTGAGTTAGGTCAAGGGTAGGTTAGGTTAAGGTAGGTTGCGTAGGTATTTCATCTTACGCAATACTATGCATATTATAATTTTTATTTTTTCATTTAACCTATTTTTAAACAATTTTAAACTGATAAGAAATATTCCCAACAAAATAAATCGGTATTTTATAAATAGCGAAAAATATTCTTATCTGATTTATATAAAATAGATCAAAATATTTTATTTTCTGTTTTGTTTGATCTAGATGTAGGTAGGTATTTTCCTAAATAATTCTTAACGAAATAGGTTGAAGAAATTTTTAGCCAATCTTGTACCTAATCCACTGTTGAGTCTGTTGAACTTTTGAATTACATAACATGTTGTTGTGAGCGTGACCTCAACTCTCGTGTCGATACCTATACGCGCCCTCGGTCAGATGTCGATCGATCTGGCTCATAACTTGAGCTTTACCCCGGCGCCACACATAGCACAAATGTTTGTGTGGCGCCGGCTTCACAAACAATGTCGCACACACACACATGCAAAGTTTTGATTTTGATGAACTCGGGATATTTCCACAGACTTTTGCACAGATGATTTGATTCCAACTAACCTATGCGAGGTAAATTTATTTATAGTTTTTATATGTGCGTCAGTCAGTCGCCTCCGGATGGTTCAGAGCTCTAAGGTCCGCAGTTAGCGCATCCTCTGGTGAACGGTAGTGTAGAGTTACAACAGCGTCATGGTCTCAACTCGACAGGTTTAGCCGGCGGTGTCGGCTCTTCCGCCTTAACTTTAGCCGTTTCCCACGGGAACTTAGATAAGTTTCAAGTCATTGTCAGCGTGTTGTATGTAGTAGTAACGTGTCCGTATGAACAAGATGACGTTCCAAATTTGAAAAATGACTTAAGAGGGTTTATACCTGCTGAGCTGGCAACGTTGCATTTTTGTTAGTTTTTCTCGATTATTCCATAAAAATTGAATGAAAATTAAAAATGTTTTGTATACAAATTGTTCTAATATATAAGGTAATGTGTCTACTGCAATAATAATTCGTGATAGACTTTTATTTTCTTTAAAAACGAACAAATTATTACCTAACGGTTTTGAAAGAAAATAAAAGTCTTATCACGAATTATTATTGCAGTAGACACATTAACTTATATATTAGAACAATTTGTATACAAAACATATTTAATTTTCATTCAATTTTTATGGAATAATCGAGAAAAACTAACAAAAATGCAACGTTGCCAGCTCAGCAGGTATAAACCCTCTTAAGTCCCATATAAATTCTGCGCACTAAAATACAACAACAGAGTCCTTTACTTAAGTTTTCACCTATACTTTATAGCCGTTTCATGCATGATGTATGAAACCTGTCATAGTAAAATGCTCTAGTTATTTTGTTAGAAAAGCATGTAATATAGTAACGTGTCCGTATTGTAGAGTTGACGTTCCAAATTAGAAGAATGACTTAACTTGATGTTTTTACTTTCTAAAGTTTTTTACCAATAGTGTAAGGAAGGGATATCGTTCGAGGTTTTGATAAAACCTATATTAGCTCATATTAAATTGGTTAACGGTTAATGGTCACTGGTGGTGTACGGCCCAAGCCCTTTCAATCTGTGAGGAGGCCTGTGCCCTGCAGTGGGACGTATATAGGCTGGGATGATGATGATGATGATGATGAAAATGGTTAAAATTTTAAATGCACGTTACGTTCAACGCTACAGGGGAAGGAGGCAATCATGTATTTTGACTAAAGTATATACCTAGAAGCGTACGTCTGAATGAAAATAATTTTGATGTTGCGATCGTGAAAGTATTAAATTAATAGGTCATAGCGTAAATAGTGGACGCACTGATTTTTTTCAGCGTTAATCACCTAATATTAGCAAAGTCCCAGCGCTGATTGAAGTTCGGACGGAGTCTTGAGAATTAGCGTTAAGGTGGCGACTGACTTGTAACCTTTGCTTGTAATGTATCGTTCACGGCGATCGTGTTACATTACAGTTATATTACAGCTACGGAGCGAACGCTCGCCTTGAGCGCTCTGTGTCTCTTGTGCTCCATTCTGTTTCTTGCTTGCGAACCTGTACTGACTTGTAATGTAACACTCAAAGGGATTCGCTTAAAAACCGACAGCTGAGTGGAGCACGCGGCGCTCGCGTCGAGCGGCTCGACTCGCTGCACTGACTGCTGTAATGCTCGGGTTGTATCATGTTACATTACACCGAAATATTACAAGTCTGTCGCCACCTTTAGAGGGGCGGGGGGACGCGGCCCTGCCCCGCACTGCACCGCGTAGTTACCTAGACGGTAGAGTTTACTCACTGGTATTAATTACGCTTTGCTCAGGGTAAGAAAGCATTCCTTGCGACAAATCTGATCATACGGTCAATTGTTTGTATAACAGACACCTCAAGTACTGTCAACCTCGGTAACATAAGTAAACATGCGACCTCGGCCATGCTTCACCTGTCTGCAAAAACTGCAGCCGACCTTGCGCAGGCGTCGAAATACGCTCCTTTACACGGTGATGTCATCGAGACGTTTACTTAAAATGGAGACGAAATTGACCGTTTAAAATAGAATAGCGCACCTTATGGTAACATATGATGTCGCTCGCTGGTATTTTAAATATGCAAGTAAATGCAATTTGTATTGTACCTACTCGCATTACGTATCTAATGAATCAGATGATACGAATAAGTGAGAGGTGTGTTTTCGAATTGATAGATGAATGGTTGTGGTTGGAACAATCAAAAACTAAGTTTTTGCGCATTCTTCTTGGCAATGGTCTTTCCGAAAGCGCTGGCAGAATAAATATTTCTCGGGTCTCAATCACGATCATCATCATCATCATCATCATCATCAGCCTATAACAGTCCACTGCTGGACATAGGCCTCCCCCAATGTGCGCCATTGCGCCCTGTCCTCGGCTAGACGCATCCAGCTTCTACCAGCAGCCTTTCGCAGATCGTCACTCCACCTGGCCGGAGGGCGTCCTACACTACGTTTGCCAAGACGCGGTCTCCACTCAAGAACTGGTTTACTCCAACGGTTGTCGGTTCTTCGACAGATATGACCAGCCCACTGCCACTTCAACTTGTTAATTCTCTGACCATTCTCTTCTCTTCTTCTCCATTCAATCACGATACTATTTACATTACCTCGACGTAAGCTATATTTATTTTCTTCACGAAATGTGTCAGCTGACGTAAGCGCCAGGCGCTTAGATCTCTTTAGCCGTGAACTGTCTAAATGTCATCTAAATGTCACGAAACAGCAGCAGTTATATTGTTAAATTAAATTGTGCAGGTGACTTGTGGCCCATATTAAGTGGTCCTTCGTTGGCTCCGTTAATCTTAAGTACTAATATTATAAAGTAGCGGTTGCCCGCGGCTCCGTTTGCAAAGATTTTTTTATCGCTATTCCGAGAGTCGCGGGCAACAACTTTTTGAATAATGATAAGTTTTGACGCTTCATAGCTCGTTGTGTAACTTTTCGGCACTAAAATTAATGATTGATTAATATAAACAGACATCCAATTATTAACGGCGCCTTAACTTATTTATAATCAGTTACTCGAATTTAATGCGGAACTATCAAAATGTCACCGACCGCAAAACTCCTGCAAATCCTAATCGACCTTGACGTGAATAGTTTTGAGTTCAAATTACTTCGGCAGATTGTTTGAGATGTCGCTTAGGAAAAGCGTGGGTATTTTTGGTGAGACCACTCTGTATAAAGCTGTCTAATAAAAATGTGTTTTATAACTTTAATGTGAATTGTTCGTGACTCGGGTCCTCCATGAAGAAAATAAATATAGCTTAACCGTCCCTCTCTGTGTTAATTTATACGTTGATATTTGGCTGTCAATTTAATTCAATTTTTTAAAATATGGCTCCAAGGATACTCTCGATGTTTCTGCCAATGTCCAGGTTGATAAAGACACTATCGGTTGGCCGTTGTTCGGTAGCTTCGGTGCGGTTATTTGGCTGTCACTGCGAAACGATTGCGATGCATTTGTTAGAGTTAGCTGTCAATTCTACTGTCAAAATGCTAGAACGAAGTGGTAGTAAAGACCCAAAGATATGGTAGGTACCTATATTCCTCCTATCGCTCTACCACTGCCTTGCTAAAAACGGGTGTAAATTAAAGGATGGAGACCAAACACTTAGACCACGTTAAATTGTAGTTGATATACAAAACGCTTAATTGGAAAACGTTCCGTTGTGACACAAAAATAAACCATACAACTTTCATACAGCAGTGACATGAGATTTTTATATATTAGATTTGCTGTTGCCCACTACTCCGTCTGCGAAGAATAGGGGTATAAAAAAGGGGTATAAGAATACAGAAAAAAAGTTTCATAAAAGTCGGTCAAGCCGTTTCGGAGGAGTTCGATAACAAACACCGTGACACGAGATTTTTATATGTATATTGAAAAATGACGCTTTGGCGTTTTTACCTTGACGATAAGATTTTAAATTTAGCGATTTTACCTTTCCACTGTCGTTACGTACTTACTTCAGTGTCGTTCAGTCAAATTAACCCACCATCTGCTGAAATATTCCTGATTTCAAGACACTCGTAAAACTGCATATTGTCGCACGACCAACGACATTTTTGGGCAATTTTTTCTAAGTACGCTATGTTAAAAGGTGATCAAAACTAATAACAAAATTAGCAAATCTTGACACGGGTTATTCGACGGGTTAAATATGTAGAGTTGACTTCATTTTGCTGTGAACTTTAAACAGCTTGGAAACTGGACGCCGTGTTTCTCAATAACTGGGTACTATTTACGTACTTCCGCGATAGGGTGTTGCTCTGGTCACTCATTTATGTTAATGGGTTTAAGATAGCCATTGCAGGCGTCTGTAGTGCATTAATATTTTGCTCATATCAACTAAGTACCGTCGGAATGTGAGCCAACTGCTAAGATGGTGTATGGGCAAGCACGCATCGGGAAATGATGAGGATCCGGGTTCGATCCCCGGCTTAGTAACAGGATAATTAAAAGGATGATGACGCCATCAATCAACTGACATTCTTTTTATGAGCGGCCAAACAAAATCACAATTTTACGATGATGATGATGATATCAAATTTTATACAATTCCGTTTTGACGTTTTAACGTGAAAGAGTAACAATCATACGCACACGTACCTACTCACATAATGGTTTGATCGTACAGGGGCTAAATTCAAGAACGGGCCTTCACGGGTTTGGTAGCGGTAATTCATTCGTTTGGGTTGGGTTTGGTTTGAACTGGCTATTCAGGAATGCCAAAACTCACTGGTTTGCGAGAGGTTTGGGCTGAGTTTGGGATGAGCCTTAGGTTATTTAATTATTTATTTATTTATTTACAAAGCGTATTAACAGGAAAATAAGGCTCATCCCGAGCTCAACATGGGATGAGCTTATCCTCCCAAACGATTGAATTACCGCTCGCAAACCGTGTTGGACTGTTCTTGAATTTAGCCCCAGGATGTTGCTAAATAAAACATGGTGAACTATGAACTGTCGATGCTATTTAATTTATTCTAAAAAAATGGATATTTTGATATCTAAAACTCTCTTTATTTATTTATTTATTGATATAATTTAATTAACATTTATAATTACATTTAAATTTTTAATTTACATTTGTTTGTTTGTTTTGTTTTTTTTTTATCGAACCGAAATCGAACTAATTAAAAACTCTGCCTTTTTACCAAAACAATCCAACCATAATCCGTTAACAGTTTTATGGGTAATAAATAACCAACTGTATAAACTTGGGTAACTGTATAAATAACGGAATCAGTATCAAATTGAAAATGTATGAACATGACACTATTATTAAAACCTCATCCGCAGTGCCCAATCCACACTTTACATGTTATTTGCCAATGCTAACAAAGTAATTATTGTTTTCACATAACTAGCTATGCTGACAAAGCTTTCATTCTACAAAAGAAATGCGTTAGAATATTAATGAACATAAACAGGTTTGAATCCTGTAAACCACATTTTATTAGTCAACAAATACTAACCCTCACATCCATATATATCTTAGAGTCAAGCAAATTTGTTAGAAAACACCCAGATCTATATTCCCCGATTAAAACTATTAGAAGAAACAATAGGAACCAAAATAAACTAAAGGTACCTTCTACCAAATTTAAATTGGTTTCGTCGTGCGCCCCATCCATGCTTATCAAAATATACAATCATATCCCGAATTATATCAAAAACCAACAAAAGCTAACAATTTACATTGAAGAGTTAAAAAAATTACTAATGAAAAAAGGATATTACAATTTAAAGGAATTTTTTGATGATAAATTTGAAAATGATAGTCATAATAAATAAATCTGCCGAAGTACTTCGATGTCTCTTAGTTTTAAATTAATTAAGTAAATAATTTATGACATTACTATAATAATTAAGTATACTAACAAATATTAAAATGTGTGTATGAATATTGTATAAATTTTGACTAAGAATAATAATTTGATAATAGTGACTCCAAAATGATATCCATCATCTTTTGTTGTTTTTGCTGTGCCCTTGCAGGGCGTCACATGTATACCAATATATTTTTAGGATCCTTGTCTGTAATGTGACTTGCAATAAAGAAACTATAACTATAACTATAACTATAACTCAGAGGCCGATGTGACACTGACCAGTAGAATTATGTTCAGTTCATACTGACTCGCGAGTGATCTTAGAAAAGCTTCAGATTTTCTTTTATAAGATAGAAATACTCTATTTATAATTAGGCATTGGGTTGCAAAACTCTCCAACTTAAAATCATACCGGTATTAAACATACGGAAGCATTTTGTTTGTTTATTTTAAATTATTTCTCATCCCGTTTTAAGTTTCAAAGAGAGATGGCGAAGTATGCCGTCCTAAAAGCTGTGCTATTTACTGTATAAGCGTTACATTGTGATAACTATTATTAGCTAAAGTTAATGACCGCTGTGGTGTTAGAGCAAATGCAGCGTAGAATCGTAACTACTATGTAACTAGGTGAATGAATTGTAGGTTGACATTTTTACATGAGCGAGTTGAAAACCCTGACAATGTTAGGCCATCTTAGTTACTAACGAAAAATAATTAATCATGGTCGCCAATCAATCACACATTGCTAACTCTAAGAAAAAAATAAATTAAAACAAGTAAGTATATAAAAAATAATATAGCGCAAGGTTCGTTCGAGCATACAAGAATCTTTAATATTAGAATTTTTTTATCAGAATATCCAATATATAAAAATCTCGTGACACGGTGTTTGTTATCGAACTCCTCCGAAACGGCTTGACCGATGTTTATAAAACTTTTTTGTCTATATTTGGCAGGTCTGAGAATAGGTCGTAGCCTATTTTTTATACCCCTATTCTTCGCAGACGGAGTCGCGGGCAACAGCTAGTCATTGTATAAATATTTTACAAAACCAAACACAGTTAATTGGTACCAAAATAAATGGTATTTTGAAGTATTTTCCAATCACCAAAGCTTTCAAAGTCAGCATCTAAACTATCTGCAAAAAAGTGGTAGGTAACAACCTCCGGGCACACGTAAGAACACGTGAATTTATCGTGAACAAGTTTTATAAAACTTTCGGACATATATAATGGTTTGGTCTGGCCATTGCCCGACGGGTCATGATACGCTAAAGCAAATGTTTACGTCTAACTTAATACTTAAACTATAGAAGCTATGATAATAAATAATTCCGTCATCGTTAAAACATAATAATACTTTTCCCCAATATGCCTTGTAACTATGCACGATGCCACCATTACATTCTATTTTTAAATTTATAGATAAAGTTCCAGTATAGGTGGTAAAAAAAACTTCGTAAAATTGGAAACGGTGTGCTTTGCTTTCGACCAGCAATGTTTATATTGTTAATTACTATGTGTTTTGACTATTAATGTTTATTTACTAGAGGAGTTTTACTTACTAAAAAGTAAAATAAGTATGTGTATGGTTTAATTATAAAGTAAATTTAGGGGGTGTTTCACCACCTTATTGTCAAACTACTGGTTACGTAACCAATGAATAAACTGAGTACTAGACAAATCTGTCGGCTGGTGTTTTTTCAGTTTCACCACTCCGGCCCTGTGCAAACTAAGTACCACTTAACTAATCGTCGGTTTAACAAAAAGTCGGAATGGCAACGTCACATTTCACGACCACGCGTTCCTGTTCGCACACTTTCGTTTAAAGTGTTGCTCATAATTAAAGCAAAAGAAATCGTAAACTATGTAATTTTAAAATACATCTATTGTTTTGCATAAACAAATGTGTAACATTATAATTAATCCAAAAAAGGTATTTATTAACGATACTTTGTTAACAATAACAAAGAAAAATAAAATCACGTAAAACGAACCGAAAAGTGGCGCCAAACCATTTGACAGATTGACTTTTTTTTTTAATGGCGAATATACAAGTTCAGGTAGAACAAACGATTGTGACACTGAAAAAAGTCTGTAATTAAAAAATATTACGAAATTTTGGATTTATTTTTACATACTAAAAGCGGGTTTATATATTTTTTTTCAAATCTTGATATTTAAATTCTCGTTTGTAATTTTAGCATGACTTCTTTCTTTAAAAAATAAAAAATACTTTGATTTATTTTTCTGAAACCGGCTGAAGGGCTCTCCAACCATGGCCACAAAAAAATAAAGTACCTAATTAAAAAGTTATGTGACGGTTAAAAATTCTAAATTCCACCTGATCTGATGGTCAAATTAAGAAATAGTTTGTCTGTCACTTAGCGCTAATCAAGACTGGTGAAACAGAAATTTTTATTCCATCTGACAAATAAGGTTATGATTAAGCTAATCCAAACTTTAAAAAAAATGGTGAAACAGCCCCTAAAGGTACTAGATTTAATCAGCATACGCATCTATCTATACTGAGCTTAAGTCATCTAAATGGCAGTTTTATTGTATTGTGATTTGTGGTCCTTGATTTACTAGTCCGATTCAGGTACGCTACTTTTGTACTTCATTGCATAGTGTATGCAGTGATTATTCAATTTAGACTCTATTAACAAGCTAATTAAGTCTTAATTTAGAGTGTGACTAGAATGGTGGTAACTACTTTTTATTTTTATGTTATTGAGCCAGCAGTTGGTACCATGGGGTAACTTGAATGGATATTAATGACTATTTTTGAATGAGGCTAAAATTGATGTATTTGAAAAAAAAGCTATAGTACTGTAAAGTCGGGGTACTTTGATCCAATGGAGGGTAATTTTGGCCCGTATGAAGAACACATATAAAAGGGTCTAATAAAAGCATAAAAAAACGTGGGCGGTGGGTTAAAATAAACCAGATAGATAGCAAAGTCCCATGACTTCAGTGTAATAGTAAAATCTAGATCGAATTAAAGTCGACGGCCAAAGTAACCCGTCTTTACGGTACCTAACCTACGTACGAGTATACGTAAGTACGTAAGTCATATAATACGAGAATACTATCAAAACAAAAGAACAAAATTGGAAAGTAAAAACTTTCAAAACTGATTTGCTTTAATTTATTACTAAATTTTTTAGTTAAAGATGCTAAAATTCATACTTAGGTTTCGAAGCAGCTGAAGCTGATCAAAAATAAACGTGAAGACTTAGATAAATGCGCAAAAAATAAGCAAACTTTTTATACACCTCGATATGCACAAACGACTCTCAATGCAAGCGTTGTTTTTAAATTAATCAAAAAACCACGCCGTGATTTCTTTTATACCAAAATGTAATTGTCCATTAAATTGCGTCAATTGGCAGAGACGAATCTGTCGCTTCCAATGGATAATTTAGATTAAAGATCCGAAAGTGACTATCTATCTATTCGTAACGCTTTTTGACTGATTTGACTATAATACAGGCGGGATACGTTTTTTAAATGGATTTCATTTCAACTGACTGTCTTTATGAAATATCAAGAACCTTTTTCCTAAAAGTTCATGTTCGCAAGAAGTTCACAGTTCAACATTAATTTTACGACACATCCTGTATACATTTTTCAAGAATCCGTGTCTAAATGTGTTCTTTGCCACAATTGTCTCAATTTTCGTCACTATTGTATTGGTACAATTTGAACATAATACAACAAAGACCTCATGCATGTCATTGTGTCTTGAACTTGAAACGATAAGTCACATTAACTTGCGTACTGGTAATTGTGAGTAAGTGTGAAAAGCACGTACATTTGGGTCACGTCGGGCGAACATTTGGCCACATGTTTGGTCAAATAAAAGCTATTGAACTGAATGGTGTTGACTTCATTGTTCAAATCACGAAGGAATGTTCATTCTGTTTTATTTTTAAAGCCCTTGCCTCCTACATAAATAAAAACAAAAATGTCACAGTTAAGAGATTTTCGAGTTGAATTTAGCACCAATTCGTGTTAAAATTTTAATTGTAAGTATCTTATGTCACTTCAAAGTAACAATATCTTAGTAGTAGTTTCATTTAATTTGTTTCTTTTGACTGCTTGAATTTTTCACTATTTTTTTTTAATTTTATATTTTGTAATATGGGTTCTGCCTGAAATAAATTATTTTTATTATTATTTATTAGCTATTTAAGCGAGCTTGCGCGGTCTAGAGCTAAGTTTGTAACTGTTAATCCAGGGTTAAGTATTATGAAATGTATGCAACTATCATCTTTAAACCGGTTTAACGATTAGCAGCTTTTAAAAAATATCTTCGAGTATTCGAGTTGTTACGTATCTATCCCAAACAAAAACTTCAAACGTTAAACCACGAGTAGCTAAATAACATTTGAACTTCGATAACGACGAGATTTACGAGTTAAACTGAAGATTACGAGTTTACGAGTTGAGCTGGCGGGCTTGTGAAGAGCCGCGTCGATGCGTTGAGAGATCTATCTGAGTTTAACTCGAAGATTGACGGGTCCGGATGTTCATCGGCGTATTTATAGAAAAGTTTCAAACTTGGGTTGTTTTACAGTGATGGGGTTGTTATTCTTTGTAATAAATATATACACGTGTAGTTGTTGTGGTGGGTTTGAGTCCGAGTTCGCGTTTCTGAGTTCTTCGGAATTTATCAGCGAAATTACATTTGAAATTTACCATGAGCTTTACGGTGAAGGAAATCCTGAGGAAACCCGCACACACCTGCGAAGAAATTAAATGGTGTGTGTGTGTGTGTGTGTGTAAAGTTCCCAATCCGCACTCGGCCCGCGGGAATACGATCAGCTGCAGAGAAAAGGTACCCCCGGTGTGGTTACCGCCGTTATAAGGGGGTACCTTTTTTCTGCTGCTGTCTGTACTACGGCCCAAGTGTTCTCATTCCGAGAGGAGGTCTGTGCCAGGGCAGCGCAGGCAGCTGGACGAAAATAGGCTGAGATGATGATTAAATATTTAAAGATCAAAATACGGTTTAGGTGTGGGGCATAAATAATGACCTTGTTGATAGAGAAGATCTTACTAAATAGATTGCAGAATACATTAAAGTAAGGAAGCAATCGAAACATCAGTAGTTTCACATGATTGATTCAGGAGATTCATGAATGAACCCTTTACCTAGTTCCTTCACTACCACAAAAATGAAGTGGGCGGAAGTGGAGAAGGAAGGTAAAAGCTTTCACTCAAGAATAATTTTTGACAACACTCAGAAGTTAAATGAAACTAAATTTCAACAGTCTTAAACTCAAAACATGAGCCACTTATCTTTTCCCACAAGCGGTACGAGATAAAAACCCGATTCAACCGCTATCCCGCCCGTTATATCGGCTATTTGGGAACTATTGATAACGATATCGATCCGTGTTAATAGATCGATGTTTGTTATGTGACCTGCGCCTGCGACGATGCACTCGTTTCCGGTAGCGTAACATTTATTAGTGTAATACTTAATTATGTAAGGATATGGTAACAAGGTGTTGCAACAGAATATTGAATGAAATTATGCTCCATTATGTAAAATTTTTACAATGTTTTGGATTTTTTTTTACGTAATATTGACTAAATGATTATACTGTTTAAATACAGAAACAATATGTTAGAATCGCTAGAAATGAACATTAGTAGTTTGCACTGACATAATATTTGATTCACCATTCAAAATATCCAAAGAAAAAATTGTGCCTAATAATTTAAAATATATTTAATATATAATTTAATGTAATCAAGGAAGAAAATCACATTACTAATGTCATTAATAATGTAGTACAAACAAGTAACGAAACATGTTACATTACATGTTAACGTTAAGTATGATTAGAGTACGTAAGATGGGATAATAAACCGGCAATGAATCCAACACTTCCTAGATCTATGATAAAAAGTATCTTCGTTTCATAATCATCAATATGAAGTTACAATCAAACAAGAATAAGCATTTTAGCAACGTAACATGGTATACAAACAATGGTATGAAGTTAAAATTTTCAAAAAGGAAATTCTATATGAAAAGTATCCCAAAAAGGAATATGTGTGTCCTGGTACTGGCACTATTCTTATTACTATTCATTATTTATATTTCCAATTGTCACCGATTGGGATTCAAGCGATGGGCAACGGAACAGGGGCAGGCCAAAAGGGCGATAGCGGGATTATTTGGACCGTTTTGTCTCATTATGGCAAGATTTTGTGTAGAAACGGGTGAAAAATAATTAAAATAAAATAAATAAATAAATATCACAGGACAATTCACACCAATCGAAAAGAGAAAGGGGATACCTTTGCTTAGCAGTCTAATAGGCTATTAAAATCTCTTACTGCTCATTATTACTATCACTCTCTGGCATCACTCACGCTAAACTCGTAAAAATGAAATTATTATTTACTTCTGTTTGTAAATATTAAACCGCAAATTGACAATAACAACACTAGGAAACCTAAATGGAATTCCAATTAAGTTTTAAATGAAAACGTGTGTCACGATACCTTTATTAATCAAGATGTTTTAGTTGATAACAACGTAATATCAGCTTTTACTCCAATTGGAAATATTACCGCGAATTCACTAGTTAATATTAATTGTCACACTTTTTTCGCTGTAATAATATTAGTTTCTTTTATTCCTTATTTCATTTCTTATAGATTTGTCTAAAAAGTAGGTATACTTAAACGGTTACTTCACTGCCCGTAAACAAAACATCATTATAAAAATTGGTGTCAACTCACCAGCAAAAGAAAAACGTTAAAATTTCACAAGTTTACTTAATCATCTGCTAGGCAAAGCATGAAATTTTAAAGCAAAGCATGAAATTTTAAAGCAAGTTAAGTTAATTAGTGAAATCGGCATAAACAAACAAGAGATACTCCTACGCTCTGATTCAGAGCCGTCTTCAGAACATGATTATAGTGATCTGTCAGTAGCTTGTCGATTGTAGCTGTAATTTTGCTTCACAGGTTTTTTTATCTGCACAAAAAGTTTTTAACAGGATTAAGTGCCCTAAGATCTATAATTTGATTCATTTTATGAAATACTACTGCACTATCATCAAATAGGTCTTTAAGAAATGTATTTGCGCGTTTAGATAAAATTCCAATTGTAGCGTTGTCTCCAGATACTATACGTAAAAGATCTCTCTTATCTTCAATTTCTTCAAACAAAGATCTCCTTGTACTATACGATATTATCATTATTGTATGCGAACGTTGACAGCGAAAACATTTTCACGTGATGCTTCACCGTTTTCTTTAGCTACTAAGTTTATCGTTTCACTTGAACAAACTCTGATGGCATTCTTGAATTCAAAAATTTTCACGAACCAGATATAATTTTGGGAGTTTCTAATAAAATTAAGGTCACCATGTGTTTACAAAAAAATAGCATACCTCTTTTCGTGGTCGCGATTCCGGTCAGTCCTTTTAAAAGAAGACCGAAAAATTTAACTTTCAGCCAAGTGAAAGTATCCTCGGTGTTTCTTTAGTTCGCACTTCACCGCACTTTAGGCACTGGATCACAAGCACTTCACCATCACAAATTGGTTACGAAATTTTTGGAAGTTTAATTGTCACGATAAAGTGGGTTTTCCGTTGCGCGGGAGTCGTGCGGCCGGTCGCGGCGCGCATGCGTCAGTGAGCGGCGGCCGGAATGCAATCTCCCTCGCTCTCTCGAACACGCTACGGTTTCTCTGCACCTTTCGTCTCCTTTACTCGCCATGAATGGCTGTGGTTATGCTATGCAGTTGCGCCCAATAACTTCGGGGAGGTTTTTTGTGCGTTGCATCGGTCCCCTGGCTTGGTTTTTTGTAAGATGCCGAAGACGTTAGGAAGCTTAACGGCTGTATTGAACAGGGGGTCCTTTCAACAAATTATAGGTAACGCCACCAGAGTTGAGGTCACGCACACAACAACACGTCATGTAATGAGAGCGGAATTTTGACATTTATTCGTACCGATAGCAAGTTTAACAGACTCGACATAGAATTATAAGATTGACTAAAAATTTCTTTAACCTATTTCGTCAAGAATAATTTAGGAAAATACATCTAGTTCAAACAAAACAGAAAATAAAATATTTTGATCTATTTTATTTAAATCATTTAAGCATATTTTTCGCTATTTATAAAATACCGATTTTTTTGTTGCGAATATTTCTTATCAGTTTCAAATTGTTTTATTTCAAAAATACGTTACTTGAAAAATTATAATATGTATAGTATTGCTATTGCGTAAGTATTTAATAATAAGATCATACAACTCACATTTTTATTCACTCACTCATTTCATTCATTCACTACCTTTTTGCAATCAGTACTTTATGTAGCTGTGCGTATAATCATTCGCCTCAACTCTCGTGGCGTTACCTATATAAATTTACAACAAACCTACAAAAATCATCAATGTCCTTGGAGAGCATTATTAATTCGACGCACAAAAATATACTTAAGTAGGTACTTAAATAAAGCGTAATGAAGAAAAATAATACAAGACAATAGACACATTAATTTACATTTGAATCACATTCCATTTTAAACAACAACTGATCTAATATTATAAAATTTAGCTCGCCATTGAAGAATTTGCCTGAAAATTTATTCTACTTTAGTTATCATTTATAGATTATTTATTCAAATACAACGCGGTGGTTGCAATCTCTTGGTGTTGTAAATGAAACAATTTATTTCTTTCTTAATATCTATAACTGGAGAACCTAAAAAATATTTAAAAATTTAAATAAGAAGTGATTTATCTCTGTAAATGAATAAATAAAACAAATAAATAATATACCATGTAACCAGCATTCTTAGTTCTTCGGAATCTTTTTTTGTTGCACCAACAACGTTTGTAGTAATAGTAACTAAGTCGTAAGCTAAGTGACTACGACCGACCGACGACACGCCTAACGTATCATTAGATGAACCATTGCGAACCATCGATGGTAATTTGCGATTGAGTCATGCGTCGATTTCAACCAGTTAATGAGCGATTCTTATCTATGACATGTGCGCTGCAGACGCTTTACTGTGCTGGAGGATGTTGCGCATATGGCCATGGTAACCAAGACGATACCGTAGCCTTTATACATTGGTGATACAGAAGATTTTTGCGCAATATGTTGTTTAGTAGTTCGATAACAATACAAAAAGTAATGCAAATGAAGTACACAGGGTAAAGGATGACGTTGTTTCCGCTCTAGGTGATACAGATGAGAAATAAACAAATGCAAAGTTACAAAAGACTGCAAGACCGTTAAGTATCAAGAAAAACGAAATTAAGAGACTATAACAACCAGAAATCAATTATTGAAGAACAACGTGAACCAGTTTGTAATAAACAAATGCAAAGTTACAAAAGACTGCAAGACCGTTAAGTATCAAGAAAAACGAAATTAAGAGACTATAACAACCAGAAATCAATTATTGAAGAACAACGTGAACCAGTTTGTAATAAACAAATGCAAAGTTGTAAAAGGCTCTGTAAAATCGTTGAGTAATAGGTAAGTAAAGATGAAATGAAAATACAAGAACAGAGACTGAAGGGCATTGTTTAGTGTTTAGGTCAGTCTGGATCCCATAACACATTTAGGCTTAGAACATTTTAAAGAAATTTAAAAACAATTATCAGAATCGAATTACCTAATCAGAGATTTCAGAAAATAAAAGAACGATATTGAAGATATATTAGATAATGTTAAAATGCTTTAAGTTTAAGAAGCGGTATAAGGAGATGACACAGCATATACTTACTCAAAATATGGCGTCTTTATAAGTTTCCATCACGACGAAGGAAGTTGTCTATCAAACGAACCAGAAGATATTTATTCTAGACGATGATAAAAAGCCGAAGCAAAAAGTGACAAAGGGAAGTGACTACACAAAAAGCGCATGGTGTCAATAAAAGTACAGTTATTTATTAGTTTGCTTTAGAAATGATGTCTAGTTTACGCAACGTGCAACGGTAATATAAGAAGCTAGTGGTGTAGACATGGTGTTGTGAAGAAAGTGCTCGAATACAATAATGGATAATGTAATAATTGTAATGTAATAATCTTTGTAATGTTAGACTCGCACACAACATTAACACTACATTGACATTTAGTAGCATACAGTACGGTTGTTGTACCTAATCTGAAGGTGAGCTCTGGTCGAGTTCGAAGCGCGTCAGCGTAACTAGTTTGGTTTGTGTGATTTGTGTGTGTTCGTACAGTGTGGAGGTGGAGGAAGTGCATGAACACGCATTTCTTAAACGTATCGTAAGGTCGCGGGTGAGCCAAGTAAGTTTCAGTGCATCATAGTGGTGTCTGCGGTCCATTGAAGCTGTACAAAATTAAGCATCTAAGTCCATGCAGTCCAAAGATACGGCCATTTGAGCCTTATTTACTAACATTTCGCAGACGAATCAAAACCAATAGGATACTTCCCGAGGACCTACAATCATGTAATTTGACACTTTGGCACTTGACCGGATTTTTTTAACGTTCAGCTACTCCTAAATGCTGTCATGTTGACTACTATTAACACTTTCTTTATTACGACGTCTGAAACGCACAAGTTAACGCGTTCACGGTTGAGTGATCCCGCTTATTATTTGTTGTCTGTAGCATTAGTACCGTCGGTTACGATTTTAAACGTAACTTCGGCCCGATTACTTGAAGCTGTTAGACGGCATTGGATGTTATGGTTAAAAGGTTAAAACCACAGGGCTTAGTAGACAAAGGATTTCGTAACTTACGTTCTTTTCGTATATCAAGGTTATTTTTTGATCAATCTGTGGTTTTAATTAGATCACTTTACGTGTGACGGTAGCCAAACGGCCAACTAAGGTGTAAAGTTTATGAAGTTAGGGCGTGTAGAGGTAGGAAGCTTAACTCTATATGAGATCTATACCTCTACCATGAGTTACACTAGTTTACAGTGACCGTACTCGCTAGCGACGGCGTAAATGATTTGTATGGAGAATTGTACTTCCGTAAGTGACCGCTAGAGGCGCTGTACACAATTATCCATACAAATCATTTACGCCGTCGCTAGCGAGTACGGTCACTGTAAACTAGTGTAACTCATGGTAGAGGTACTGATAACTTTTTGACAGAGTAAGGTATAAAGGTTTCGTTTTGGCGACATTTTACATGAAATTGTTTTTGATGGTATACTTTTATTCCGGAAAATTGCGCAGTTCCCGCGGGATAGCAATAAACGAATTCTTCGCAGACGGAGTCGCGGGCAACGGCTAATTAAATGTAAACCTTAATAAATCTCGTAAATGCATAAACCACATGATTTCAATTTCTACGAAAGTACAATGGAGCAGTATAAGGTTCCGTTCACTTATTGTTGAGGAGACTGGGGACTTTGCGCAAGCCACACAAATGAGACGTGGGACGGGGGCGTGTCGCAGTAGCGGCGCCCCTTGAATCAGTTTTCATACTAAATGTATAGAAGCGTCGCGATCCAAACCAGACGGAAGAGACGGGGCGGAGACGCGGCCCGCGAATAAAGGTCGCTGACTGCGACGCGCCCCCGTCACATGAATAAATACGGAGCAGAATAAAAAGTTCAAACAACGTCGCGCACGCATTACACTACTACACGCACAACATATGTGGGCGTGACCTGTCACAGACAAGACGGGGGGGGGGGGGGGGGGCGTGCACCGGCGCCCGCTCGGAGACAAACCGGTTTGAACTAGCTCAATGAGTAGACAAAGTTCAGGTGTGCCGCTAGCGACGACGCGACCGTATAGCGTTTAGCTACATAGTTCGGGTATTCGGTTGTTTTTAAAGATGCCTACCTGTTGTAGTGTTTGTAGATATACAGATATTAGATACTTAGGTACTTGTTTGAATAAAATATTTTGATTTTTAATTTTTGTTTTTACCGAGCGACAACCCTATGATAATAGGTAAGAATTTCGAGCACTGTTCGGAAGCTTTTCTTCTGCTCCGTATTTATTCATGTGCCCCCGTCCCACGTCTCTTTTGTGTGGCTTGCGCCTTAGTAGCTACGAATATTAAGTATTATTTCTGCCACCTACATTCGTCTGTTGATATTTATTAATTTCTGAGTAATTGGTTGTCTGGAAGAGATCGCTTTTTAGCGATAAGACCGCCTATTGTCTACCTGAATTTTTATTTTTGTAATGTCACTGTACTGTTTTTGGTGACCAATAAAGAATATTTGTATTGTATTGTATTATATCCGTGGTGGCCTAGTGGTCTGACTTAGGTCTCTCAAGCTCTCAGCTCTGAGTTTTACGGAATTTATATGCGCAATTACATATGAAATTTACCATGAGCTTTATTTGAGCTTTAAGGTGTGTATCAAGATCCCAATCCACAGTAATCCCGCGTGGGAACTACAGCGCAAGCCCTCATGCTGAGAGGAGGGAGGCCTGTGCTTACATTGAGTGTCTATGGGCTGAGATTCTTGAAGCTGAGATGTTTGAAAAAAATAAGTATACCTTGTTGAGTTTCTTGCCGGTTTCTTCTCAACAGGGTTTTTCCGAACCGGTGGTAGATTCTTCGACGTTCATAGGAGCTTCAACTGATGCCTAAATTGAATAAAGAATTTTGACTTTTGACTTTTGTTTCATCATCAAAATGTTGTTAATAATTTGATTTTCTTTCATTATCTCCCCGGCCTCCCCTTCATTGTTCGACGTCCTTCAGCAGAACGTGACTTAATTGCTTGTTAGATTGAGTGTTTCGATTCATACCGAACACACACACACATACATATTCATACATAGATATGATACTCACTCACGCACATTATACCTAGTTACTACTTCGCGGAATAAAACATTGGCGTAATTTTTTTATAAAGAGGTTTGAATTAGCTATTGATTAAATTTATAAATTGAGTTCAGTGTAATGAGAGTTTTCAGGTGGAGTGAGCTAGATGGCGTTAGCATCGTGAGGTTCTTTTTGAGTCAGTTTTGTGATTTTTTTCATACAGTTCATATGGCTCGTCACAAAAATGAATGTCACTTTATTATATGGAAAATTAGGGTAATTTTTTAACCCCCGAAACAAAACGAGGGGTTTCATAAGTTTGACCGCTATGTGTGTACGTGTCTGTCTGTCTGTCTCTGTGTGTGTCTGTCTGTGGCATCATAGTTCTTAAACGTGTGAACCGATTGGGATGCGGTTTTTTATTTAAAAGCAGGTTTCTTGGCGATGGTTCTTAGACATGTTTCATCAAAATTGATTCAGCCGTTTCAAAGTTATCAGCTCTTTTGTTAGCTGCGGAAGGGATCCTAGACGCAGAATGGGCTTTATTTTCAAAATTAGTGTGGTCTGCTAAAATTACAAACCTTCCTTTTAGTTCGACTGTAATCGGATAAAAATAATAAAAAAGAACAAAACATGTAGCAGCCGAGCATTCCGGACTCGAACCCAGGAGCTCAGTGCTATAGGCCCTGCGTTGTGAGTTACCAACTCGGCCACGACAATGTGTACAATTAGTTATGTTTGAATTTCAGCTTCTATTCCTAAATATTATGGAAAACTTTATTATTCAACAACACATAAAAGTATCAATACAAATTAAAAACTAAATAAAGTAAAACTAAAACTAAATACAAACTAAACTTATAAATCAACTCTTAATACTGAGGTCAGAAAACTCCAAAAATGTACTCATAAAAAAGTAAAGTCTACACTTTTTATTGAAAACGCCCATTTACTGGATACAGTTTTAATGAACGGATGAAATCAAAAGCGAGCTGACTCACCCGGATCGAATTACTCCGCACATTCAACTATTTGCTCAGCTTTGCAAATCAAATAGAAAATCGACACCGCTCGACACAAAACTATGTCAACACACGACGATGTCGATAGCGGAAACACAAATTCCAAAAGGGCTTAATTCATCACAATAGCACGTATAATTTAGGCATAGAGAGGGCACTGGTTGGGTCTGAATTTGAATGCGGCGGAACGGAAGTAAAGGCGTTTGTCAAAGTTACAGTTCGAAATGCAAACTGCATTGTATTGGTTTGTCTTGGTAAAATTGGGTTTGGGTGAAAAAGCATAATTTAAAACAAATGAAGGTTGTCTCTGCAGCCTGTGAAGAAATGCCGTGTTTAAAATAAGCGTGATCAGAATCTCAAAAACGCATACACCTTCATAAGCTGGTATTTACACCATGTTCAACGGATACATTGAATGATCAAAGATAATTAATTGAAATATGAGATTCCCAAATCTAACATTATTTGTGTGGCTTCTAGTTTTAAAAGCATGCTATTGTTGATGAGAGATCAGCAAGAGTCAGAAAAATGCCCATCACTTCACTTGTGGGTATACCTATGCAAGAAGACGATTACAATTTAGAAATTAATTACGTATATTTCAACTAAATACAAACTGAAATATAGATGCACAGAAAAACCCCAGAAAAAAGACCAATGCTGGGAATCGAAGCCAGGTCCTCGGCATTCCGTGCCGCGTGCTAAACCCCTACACCATCACTGGTCGTAAAAGTAATAAAAAAATGAAGTTGAAAAATAAAAATACAAAAAGTTACTTCTATCAAACTTGTTATAGTTATTTGTGATACAAGGTTGATAAGTATGGTTTTACAAATGAGTTGACGAGTGATAAACCCGAGCCGCACGGCGAGGGTTTTAATCGTCACGAGTTTGTAAAACCTTGCCAAACGTGTATCATACGACGTTTTACAATACATTTGTGAGAAAATAGGCAATTAATAACACAAAATTGTAAAATAAAAACAAATTTCTCGAGATACTTATTGGTAGCAAAAGATTATTTTGCGCGGTTTGCGCCTTTCTTTAAATATCGGGCGGATTTAATTCCATGTTATTGTCGACTTCATCACTTGAACATTATGTTTGGTTTTTGTACATATACTATAATCAACAACTCAAAACAACGCAAATTTTTACAAAAATGGCGCGTCCGTAATGCGCATGCGTAAGTTTTGTTTTTAATTAGGTTAACTAAAATTATCAGGCAAAGGTTCGACGCGTTCAGCCACTGCAATTTATTCGAATAAATAAAAGGTGGAAATCATTAAAATCTGCGGTAGTTAAATTACAGTTTATAATAATAACAATCAATTTTGCAAATTTATTACATAGTTTTGTATATATTTATACATTTTTCTACGTATAAATCGATATTTTTTTTATTTTTGTCACTTAAAACTCTTTGCTTGTAAACTTTTAAAATGGAGAATTAAAAAAAACTGTAAAAAAATCGCTCTAGTGCGGTAAAATGAACTTACGAGCCATGTATTCATCCTTTGAAAGAGAATTTTTCCAGCAAATGTATTGTAAAATTAATTACGATTCGAAAAAATTCGTTTACTGTCTGCAGCTGTCATTGACGCATAGCATAACGCATAACCTTGTTAAACAGCATAACCTTTACTATACGAAATAAGGTTGGTTTGGTAAAATAAAAACCGGCCAATACCGACCGGCCGGGTTCCGTACAATTATCTATAAAAATCACGTTTGTTGTATGGGAGCCTCCTTAAATATTTTTTTCATTTTAATTTAATGATTTATTTTTAAAGTCAATATATAATTAAATATTCTTTGAATATTTCAAGCGTCTACCTGTTGCCGTTATCAATATCGAGCAAAAACGAGCAAAAAAATCACGTTTGTTGTATGGGAGCCCCTTAAATATTTATTTTATTCCATTTTTTAGTATTTGTTGTTATAGCGGCAACCAAAATACATCATCTGTGAAAATTTCAACTCTCTAGCTATCACGGACAGACGGATGGACAGACAGACAGTCAGACAGACAGACAGACAGACAGACGGACGGACAGCGGAGCCTCAATAATAGGGTTACCGTTTTTACCCTTTGGGTACGAAACCCTAAAAAATGACGAATGTTTTTCCGATCTTTGATGATCAGACTTTTTCTGACATACCTATTAAATCAAGTCAAAGCGTGACAATAAAAAATGTTAAAATATTATCAGAATGGTGAACAGTCGTATAACTTTCAATAATTGAAATCAAAGCAGTTGTTGTACGTCCATTCTAATCGCATATATCTACCAATTAAAGAGTCGGGGGTTAACAATAATTTGTCTCGCTGCGGGCCCCTTCATGACGAATTATTCAATTGTAGCGATAGAGTGAATGCCCTCCGTTAATTCCTAAGCCCTTCCAATTCACAGAAAGCCAGAAATTGGTGGATTGTTTAGTTTATGAGCTTTTAATTGACTTTAAATTTGCTACCTCGATACTAAATAAGGATATAGAACAGAATCCGTTCAGTGGTAGATTCAGGATTGTCGTTTGGGATAGCATAAATATCTGGATGTTTTTAAGAAATATCAGTAATATGGTTTAAATCAATTAGCCCTCTCTGGACCTGCCACTGAATCAATCCAATCACATTAGTTGAAATCCATATCTTTACATATAGGCTTTATTGTCTAACATACTCTGAATCACAACCGTTTTTACCATTTCTTTTTGTCACATGATAGAGGATGACACCACTTCCTTGAATCTTAACACCAGTACGCTTAGTATAAGTTTTATTTCACCAAAATACTTCTCGATCGCGTTTACGTAAAAAAATCAATTACTAGGGAAACATGGACAGCGCCTCCGCGGCCGCGCATCCATGTTTCCATAGAATTGTAATTTTTACGTAAACGCGATCGAGAAGTATTTTGGTGAAGTAAAACTTATACTAAGCGTACAGTGCCTTACCTCAGATGGTGGCTTGAATGATTCCTGGCAAAATCTGTTTAACGTTAGGCTTTTAAAGCAGTCATGTCGATGCCTTCAGCCCATCTTGTGGAACTTTCGTATCGGCATATTGCGTCACCATTTTGAACAATTTAAGAGATAAGTAACCGTACGTAACATTCTTACGGTTTTCTTACGTTCCTGAATTTTACGGTAGTGACATTTTTGCCAACTCGTTGTAAAGTGTGTCAGTCATAACTTAGTTCGCTTACCGTTAAGACATTGCATCTTACTAATGTGGTTCAGGGTTGTCAACGTTACCATAAAATCTAGAACTAATTTCATAGAATCAACATTTCTATAATAATATTGTATTAGTTGTTGCCCTCGACTTTGTCTGCGAAATATTCGTTTATCGATAGAAAGTATCCTATGTGTTAACTCAGGTTATAAACCAGTTACCCCAATATCCAAATCCGTTGAGTCAAATTTAAAAAAAAAAACGTACGCAGTCTTTGGGATTATTGTATGGTCTTCTCTATTTCACAAGCGATTGTTCGAAGCTTTAAAAAGTTAGCGAAGCAGCAAAAAATGGATTTTAGTATATTTCTTTTACTCCTAGGTAAGGAAGTCGATTGGAATGCAAAAATTTCCGAACGAGTTTGAGAAAATTATTTTACTAACCTAGTTTTAAAAATAATTCTCACTTACAAGTCAATGTGGCAGTCAGCCTTGTTGTCGTAAAAAATGTAGATGATGATGATGATGATATAAATACAACTGAATCGCCAGACGTGTTTGAGACGCTCCAAAATTCGAGAACCACTGCACCAAGTTAGTTAATTATTATTTTTTGTGTTTATTGTGAAGACAAGGTTTATTTCATACTAAATACAAACTGAAACATGGATGCATAGAAAAAACCCCAGAAAAAAAGACAAGCGCTGGGAATCGAACCCAGATTCTCAGCATTCCGTGCCGCGTGCTATTCCCCTACACCACCACTGGTCAGGAGTTTAGACACAAATTTTTCCCATACATCGCACATCTCAGTTCGTTAACTAATCACTTAAGCCGTGATATAGCGCCATCTATGTTACACCCTCATCGATATGGATTTCACGGGATGACCGTAAAAGTAAAAAAATGAAGTTGAAAAAATAAAAATACAAAAAGATACTTCATAGCACACTTGTTAATAATTAAGCACTTATCTATACATAAACAGTGCAGCCCTAACGTGGTTTCGCTTTCATCATTTTTTAGCATACTTCTAACTGTAGCGTGTTTGTGGGCCAGCAATAATTATAACCATGACCGTGACTTCGTGAACGCGATGAAATTATATTATCATGATATGTGCATTACACCTTAATTAGTGGAATTAATTGAGCTTTTTATTCATGTCATACATTTTATGCATTTTTAAGCAGTCTGTTAATCAGTTTTGAGATCATCATTTCAGGCGAAAGACGTCCACTGCTGAACAGAGCCCTACCCAAGATTCGTCAAACAGACTTGTCTTGCGGCATCCGCATCCGACGCGTCCCCGCAGCCTTAACCAAGTCTTCGCTTCTTGTTGGAGGCCTACCAACTCTGCGGCTTCTGGGACGTGAACGCCATTCGAGAACCTTTTACATCCATCTCATTAGAAATGATGCCGCGCAAGAACTAAAGTCACCGACATAGCTTCGAAGAATCATCAGATACAAGTGGCAGTGGGCAGGACACATCGCTCGTAGAACTGATGACCGATGAGGGCAAAAGTCCTAGAATCAAGAATCAAGAATCAAGAATCAAAATTTTATTTGTCAAAACATAGGTTTAGGTTTTACTTTTAATTACATTAATTGGTTTCACTATGCTTTGCCTAGCGGCATACAAATAGCGTGCATTAGGTATAGCATGCAGCATGCTTACTTATCACAAACAATCACTATAAATACAATGTCAAAGTTACAAAACAAAGAATAACAATTTCAATATAAATTTAAATAACATTATGATCACCATTGTTATATATTAGTTTATGTCAGTATTGTCAGTCAAGTAGTCATTTAGTCGTGATATGTTAAGTGATGAAGCACTGTCGTGGTTAGCTTCTGCTGGCTTTTACAGCTTACGGGAGAGGGGGCGAGCTGCTAGACGGGTTGCTTAGCAAGGGGAAGATTTTATCTTAGCATGCTAGAGGATGCTCCTACTAAGCTGACCGCGGAATATGAACATTAAGGGAGGTTTATACAAGCAATCGGATTAAAAAAACGCAAAGCATTTACGCATGTGACTATAAAACAATACAATACATTTATTTTGTCAGCTCCAGTTGTGTACTTTTAATTTTGGTTACGAACAAAAGGCCAAATCGAAATCGTAAAGACATGATTTTGAAACTAGCTGCGTCGTTATTTTTTTGTTGACTGCACAAATGATTGGTTTTTGTAAAGGAATAGGATATAGGAACTAAACTGAAGGTCTTTTAACATAATAAAGTAGAGGAAATACGGATTTCCCATTGAAAATACGGTACAGTTTGTGAAGTTACGCTTTAGTTACTCAGTCAAGCGATTAGGGTTTTTATGGCCGCGAAATTTTTCCAAAGGAAAATGTTAAACTGATTTTTAATGAACTAAAACAATTACTTTGCTCACCCGCGGACCTTACAATAGTTACGTTTATGCAAGAAATGTGCGTTCATTCATGCAGTTCCTCCACCTCCACACTGTACGAACACACACAAATCACATACACCCAACCATCATCACCACCACGCTACACTGAAGTGTTTCGCACTCAACCAGGGCTCATCTTCAGAGTTACCACAACCGTATGCTATTCAACTATATGTGTTTTGTAAGATCTAAATGTTGCTAAGGTTGAAGTTTCTGACTGAGTTAAGTCAATAGTCACTTTCATCATATTATTTCAAGGGAAAATCGACCTCGTTGTATCATGACGTGCAAATTAACTTCAACCGTAGGTCATATTTTTGGCCGACTGTACCTACCGGTAATTTACCCATATTCTGTGGGAATATGGGTATAAAAAGTACCAAGTGTTATTCTAGACGTCCAGCCTTTTTAGCATGAAGAACACGCACAAACACATACATACACACACGCACACGCACGCACGCACAAAGGTATTCCCGAACTTTCGCATTTATAATACTACTAAGGCTGGATTTTACCAAACTTTTATTCGGAGAATAAAGCTTACTCTCAGATAGTAATGTCAAATTACTATGGCGGTTTGACATATCTGAGAGTTAAGCGTTATTCTCGCCTAATAGGATTGGTCTTAGTCTAGTCCTAGGCTAAGAGCAATATCGGCCGTGGGTTCAACAGCCGGCGTTATTTTAGTACGCGTTTAGTACGCGCTGTAGCGGGAAAGCCGGATGCGGCACTGTGGTGCAAAGCTGTAACCTGGATGCCAAGTAAAATAGCTTGGGAGTAAAGTAATTTTAAAGCAAACGTTCCCGCCCGGTTGGGTACATTCTATGTTACATTGTGTTTTGATGACTTAAAACTAGGTACTAAGTATTGTTCTCAATGGTTACTGAGAAAATATTACAGGGAGTGGTGGACAGGGTGAGTATGCTGGTGCATAGACGGCAAATTTTGTGGGGCGGCAAATTTGGCTCAATTTTTCAACCGACGAAAACAAAAGGAGGAGGTTCTCAAGTCGACGTGTATATATATATTTTTTAATGTATGATCACGCATAACTTTTTACAGAGTAGTCCGATTTTGATGATTCTTTTTTTTTGTCTCACATCATACCATGTTTTATTATTCCACATACTCCAATCCAATCTTCTCTATATGAAAAAAATCATTATCATCATCATTATCCCAGCCTATATACGTCCCACTGCATGGCACAGGCCTTCTTTCAGAATGAAAGGGCTTGGGCCGTAGTTCCCACGCGGGCCCAGTGCGGATTGGAAACTTCACACACACCATTGAATTCCTTCGGTGTATGCAGGTTTCCTCACGATGTTTTCCTTCACCGTAAAGCTCAAATGTAATTTCACACATGAATTCCGAAAAACTCAAAGGTGCGAGCCGGGATTTGAACCCACGACCCTCTGCTTGAGAGGCCATAGGGCAAACCACTAGGCCACCACGGCTTTTTGAAAAAAATACTAAACGTTATACTTAATTATTATTATAAAACGTACGTTTGTGAACATGACTTTATAACTCACTCACTCACTTTGTATCACTCTGCGCCTATCAACCGCGAGCTCGCGGCATCCCAAGTGTAAATATAGGTCGACCCTCCATCTCCGCTTCGGTCTTTACGATATCCATCGCTAAAGCACCAAACGCACTGAAAGCGATAGCGGGGCGGCGCGGCGCCGGTGACGGTTGTAATATTCTAACTTGTATGAACGGTAGTGCGGTGCCGTACCGCGAACTCATTCATACAAGTTAGAATATTACAACCGTCACCGCCACGGCACCGCCACGCCTCTGCTGACTGCGTTGGAGCTTAAGGACCCATTCCGTGGCAACTTTACAAACATTACTTAAGTATAAAATTGATACCAAAAATATTCTAATCAGGTAAAGAGCCAAAAAAAGGCGGGGTGCCTAGTGCCTCTCAAGCTGAGGGTCGTGGGTTCACGCTGCGGGCTCGCAACTCTGAGTTTTTCGATGTGTGCGAAATTAAATTTTAAATTTACCATGAGCTTTATGGTGAAGAACAACATCTTGAGGAAACCTGTACAGTTAAGGACACACCATGGAACCTTTTCAAAGGAAAAGTCATTACGATTTTCCTTGTTAATTAATGCGATGTCACTATGACGTTTACTGTGAAATGGTTCCATGGTGGCTCATGAATTAAAGTCCTTGACCGTACAAACCTGAGAAGAAATTCAATGGTGTGTTTGAATTTCCCAATTCGCACTAGGCCCGCGTGGGAACTACGGCCCAAGCCCTCTTAATCTGAGAGGAGGCCTGTGCCCTGCAGTGGGACGACGACAATGATCCTGCAAGCCAGGACTCTGTATCCTGGGCTTGCCTGCCAACTGTGCCACAAATAACCCTCGAAGTTTTTTGTTCAATTTTTGCTTTTTACACCCCCACTGTGCGACACCTAGTGAGTAACCAGACGTCTGCAACAATTGGCACGGATTCAACAGTGAATCAACACGTGCGTAAGAGACGATTGCTAATCGGAGCTTCGTCATCGATTCGACGAACATCGCTTTACGATTGATAGCTTTAAGATTACAAAGTTTGATGCGCAGAAAGTTGCAAAGAGATGACTTTTTCCAAGTGTATACAAGGTATTTCCAAGTGAAATTGGAATATTTTATGGAGTACTTTGGTTCATCGGCTTATATATGTCCCACTCCAGGGCACAGGCCTCCTCTGAGAATGAGAGGCAAACCCCTTCTACACGGTCGGGACCAACCGCCGACCGTCGTGTCGCTCGCGTCGGCCGACAGCGTTCCAAACGGTTGGGGCCGACCGCGGACAATGCGCTCGCGACCAAGGCCGTTGACATCAACCAAATATCGGTCGGGTCAACCGATTTCTACACTGTCCATTTTTAAAACCCCTTCTACACGGTCGGGACCAACCGCCGACCGTCATGTCGCTCGCGTCGGCCGACAGCGTTCCAAATGGTTGGGGCCGACCGCGGACAATGCGCTCGCGACCAAGGCCGTTGACATCAACCAAATATTGGTCGGGTCAACCGATTTCTACACTGTCCATTTATAAATCAACCCGACCAAGGACACGATGGTTGGCGGTTGGTCCCGACCGTGTAGAAGGCCTTTAAATCAACCCGACCAAGGACACGATGGTTGGCGGTTGGTCCCGACCGTGTAGAAGGCCTTTTGGGCCGGGCCGTACTTCAGTAGTTCTGGGTTAGTTTAACTACCTTGTACCTGTAAAGCTTTTTCAGGATTTCTTAATTTCGATTGACACATGTTTCCATATTGATGTCAAATTGTTTTAAGGTTTTAGTTTAGGATAGTTGCAACATAATTACTTGTTGAATTTACATTTTTTATTGAATGTATTAATGTGTATATTGTTAAAAAATGTACTTCGTCAATGATACATGAAGGGATCTTTACAAAAACAACATATCTGACTAGACTGGTTGACACTTGTCTTGTAGATAAACCATTTTACTGACTACAGGATTCAACCAGTCTAGTCAGTTATGTTGTTTTTACACGCTTTATATTAGCTTCACCTGTATGTTTGTATGTATGTATGTTTGTATGTATGTTTGTATGTTTGTTTGTAACCGACTCCTTAGGGCGCGATTTTGACCCACTTCCCGGTTTCCGATTGAGCTGAAATTTTGCACATATGTGTAAATTGGATGACAATGCAATATTATTGTAACATGGAGCTGATCTGATGATGGAGCTGGATGGTGGCCATAGGAACTATGTAATAAAACAACACAATCCCGTCGAGTTTGGGCTCGTTTGATTCGTCTTGACGAGCACTTTGATCCCAGATGGTAACCAGGGTCTGATGATGGAGCTGGAAGATGGCCAAAGGCACTCCACAATAAAACGACACAACCCCATCGAGTTTGGGCTCGTTTGATTCGTCTTGACGAGCACTTTGATCCCAGATGGTAACCATGGTCTGATGATGGAGCTGGAAGATGGCCAAAGGCACTCCACAATAAAACGACACAACCCCATCGAGTTTGGGCTCGTTTGATTCGTCTTGACGAGCACTTTGATCCCATATGGTAACCAGGGTCTGATGATGGAGCTGGAAGATGGCCAAAGGCACTCCACAATAAAACGACACAACCCCATCGAGTTTGGGCTCGTTTGATTCGTCTTGACGAGCACTTTGATCCCATATGGTAACCAGGGTCTGATGATGGAGCTGGAAGATGGCCAAAGGCACTCCACAATAAAACGACACAACCCCATCGAGTTTGGGCTCGTTTGATTCGTCTTGACGAGCACTTTGATCCCAGATGGTAACCATGGTCTGATGATGGAGCTGGAAGATGGCCAAAGGCACTCCACAATAAAACGACACAACCCCATCGAGTTTGGGCTCGTTTGATTCGTCTTGACGAGCACTTTGATCCCATATGGTAACCAGGGTCTGATGATGGAGCTGGAAGATGGCCAAAGGCACTCCACAATAAAACGACACAACCCCATCGAGTTTGGGCTCGTTTGATTCGTCTTGACGAGCACTTTGATCCCATATGGTAACCAGGGTCTGATGATGGAGCTGGAAGATGGCCAAAGGCACTCCACAATAAAACGACACAGCCCCATCGATTTTGGGCTCGTTTGATTCGTCTTGACGAGCACTTTGATCCCATATGGTAACCAGGGTCTGATGATGGAGCTGGAAGATGGCCAAAGGCACTCCACAATAAAACGAAACAACCCCATCGAGTTTGGGCTCGTTTGATTCGTTTTGACGAGTACTTTGGTCCTAGATGGTAACAAGAGTCTGATGATGGAGCTGGAAGGGGGGTAGGTGGCGGGTTGGGGGTTAGGGTGTGGCGGTTGGGGTTAGGGGATGGGGGGGGGGTTTACGGGAAATAGGGTGGGGGTGTTGGGTGGTTCGGGGGTAAGTGATTTTGGGGGGTTGTGGGAAATGGGGAGGGGGTAAGAGGCCTAGATGGTAACAAGGGTTTGATGATGGAACTGGAAGGGGGGGCGGTAGGTGGCGGGGTGGGGGGTGTGGGAGGGGGGGTGTGGGAGGGGGGTGTGGGAGGGGGGGAGTGGGGGGGCCACGCTTTTTTTACAATAAAATATTTTAAACTATTATTATTTATTTTATCAATATTTAGAATTGTTTACAAATTTTGATCTGGATATAACAATATAATAATTGCTTATTAAGATTTTTTACTGCACTATAAGAAAAGTGAATTGAAATTTATTAAAATTTATTTTTTATTTTTGAAAGCGTGTTTTTTAGTTTTTTTAAACTATTATTGTAAACATCCCTTCATATTATACACTACTACATTTCAGTTATACTGAAAGACGTCGCATATCAAAGGAGATGCCTGGGAGATAACAAAGAAAAACAAATTATTAACAAGATTCATCATCATCATCATCTCATCTCGGATGTCAATGTTTTAAGGATTTTTAAATTGTGGTTGACTTCTACAGCATCCAAAGGCGTGACTACATTTAGAAAAAATCCGATAGAATACTTTTACAGGCTGTTCAGATAAACTAACCCAGTAAATTGCTGAAATATTTCGGATTATAAGTCACCGCATACTTTTTATTTAATGGCGGCCATGCGATGTGGCGCAGAGAAAGTGTATTTACGTCATTAACCGCGGCGGATCGCTTGTTGTGGTCCCTCTGTTACCGGTATATAGGTATGTGGGACAAAAGTAATGTACATAAAAGTTTTACGGTGCATTGGAGAATTGACTGGAAATTGTGTAACAGCGAGCTTTTGTGAGCAAGATGCTCGTTTGCGAATACAATGTGAGTTGCGAGGAGTAACTTGTCATAAGGCAGACGGACGGATATGTAGACAAGACACGCACGTTTACGTAATATAGACCTTACATAGGCATTAAAAAAAAACTAAATAAGTGTACCCTTTTTTAAAACGAGGTAATTTTGGGGTTTTCTTATTCAAATTAACGAGCACAATTCATTATCATAAAGAAAAAAGTATTAGTTTTTGTATTTTCATACTAAATACAAACTGAAACACAGAAAAAACCCAGAAAAAGAGACTAGCTCTGGGAATCGAACCTAGTACCTCTACCATGAGCTTACACTAGTTTACATTGACCGTACTCGCTAGCGACGGCGTAAATGATTTGTATGGAGAATTGTATCCGTAAGTGACCGCTAGAGGCGCTGTACAATTCTCCATACAAATAATTTACGCCGTCGCTAGCGAGTGCGGTCACGTAAACTAGTGCGTAAACTCATGGTAGAGGTACGTACAGGTCCTCAGCATTCCGTGCTGCGTGCCGTGCCGTGCTGGTCTCTTTTTCTGTGTATCCATGTTTCAGTTTGTATTTAGTATGAAAAAATATGGATATCACGGGATGACCGTAAAAGTAAAAAATTTGGAGTTAGAAAATAAAAATACAAAAAGACTCCTAAAACCAATCTTTATTAGTTTTTGGGTCAGTTTTGTGACGTTTTTTTTCATACAGTTTTTATGAGTCGTCACAAAGCTGATGAAGAAGCCGTGATGGCCTGGTTAGACATGGCCTCTCAAGCAGAGTCGTGGTCGTGGTCGTGGGTTCCAATCCGCGCACCTCTGAGTTTTTCGGAATTCATGTGCGAAATTGTATTTAAAATATGCCATGAGCTTTACGGTGAAGGAAAACATCGTGAGGAAACCTGCACACACCTGAGAAGAAATTCAATGGTGTGTGTGAAGTTCCCAATCCGCACTGGGCCCGTATGGGAACTACGGCCCAAGCCCTCTCATTCTGAGAGGAGGCCTGTGCCTACAGTGGGCTAGGCTGGGATAATGATGATAATGACCAGACTGCAGTAGCGCGCAGTGCGCGTTTGGCAGCCGCCGTGACGTGCGGCCCCGGGAAGAAGGGCTACGGATTAGCCCGAAACATATCGAGCTAAACTCGATCACAGACCTTTATCCGTATTTTTTCACTATAATGATGGTGATTTTATTCAGTCGCTTATTTGCTTTTCATGATTAAGTACTCGTAATTTTATACTTTCGGTCCCTATGCTATGCCGATACGGTTTTGGTTGAGCGAATCAAATGAGCAGCGCTGGAATATTTTCGAGTACCTCGTGTTAATCTCGTACTCAGAAACATGATGACACAACAAAGCCGCTCCTTAATAAACACGTTTTACTGATATTTGTTCACTTTCTCCGTTTTACAGTACTCGACGGCGCTGACACGGCACACAAAGTGCCGGTACGGTGTTACGTCATAATTTAATAATTGATTCACACTTGAGTACCTCTCGTTTTTAGCGGAGTTAGCAATATTGTGCAAATAAGAAAATAGCATGCGACGTGTCGCTGGCCCGTAGGTAAATAAAGAACACCCGTTTAACAGCTTCTCAAGAGCGTTCCGAATTTTGAAGAATGATGTATAGTCCTTGCTAATAACACACACACACTCACAAACAATATTAAGTATTAAAAACGTTATTGTTAGACGCAAATAGATACGTGATATCTAAACTGTGTCTAAAGGTATAGAATAGTTAAGTTAGAACAACTCCGACTCATAGTCGGGGCATTTACAGATCACTTCGATACTAAACACATACTAGTTAAGATGGGACTACAGGACAATGAAGATTGTAGAATATGTGGTGAGGAAGACGAAACAATGGAACAAATTAGGTGTGATTGTGACGCCCTCGCCAGATTAAGAATGAGACTCTTTGGCTACGGGTACCCCGCACCAGGAGACTTTAAGGCACTACCGCTACGTCAAATCATCCAATTTATGGACGAGGTGATAAAAGTAATGGAGTAAGTGCGAAGGAGGGGTAATTTCACAAAAGATCCCTACGGGTCGAAGTGTATCTGCAAGGACCCCTGATACCAAGATAAGATAAGATAAGATAAGATAAGATAAGTTAGATATACTTAAGTATTATATTGCAATGCCCTTTCAGAGTGCATGTTTGACATGAAATAATCAATCGCCATGTATATAATTCAATAAACTTGGTTTTTAATCAATACTTTTTTAAATGAAAAGTTATTTTGGTACAACCACGGTAACACCATTAAATGTCGGTTTAATTAAAGTTCACGATTTCCGATAATTACCATCCAACCTAAAAACATAACAAGTTACTATTTAACCTTGTTTCCGTTTGTTTAATATTAATATTTCCTAGTTATGCAAGAATTATCTAAGACCTGAATAAAGTACGTTACGATTCATTAATAGTGCATAGTTTAACATAAATAATGTCACTAACCCATTTCTATTAATTATTAATCCGATTATTAACTCGCGAGATTTACTCGTTATGAATAACTTTAAATTTACCCCCGTTTCCTGTTAAAAGAATAAATAAAAAAACGGATATCACGATATCCGTCAGTTACGTTTTTGGTCAGATGCAGTTTGAGTCGTCAGTTTAGCTAATCATCAGATCATTTTAACAGATACGTCCAATTGCTTATTCATTTTGTGGCTTCTAAACAAATCTGGCAATAAACTGGGCGATCGTATAATCGTATAATAAGCGAATGTATCCAAAATCGTATCTGACCAATATCATATTTGACGAATATCGTGATATCCAAAAAACAAAGATGACCATCCACTTCTAAATAGGTACGGTATTAGTTTGGAGTGTGGAAAGTTTTGTGGACATGTTTCTTTAATTATTTTTAGATTTCTAGTATTTGTTGGTATAGCGGCCACAGTAATACGTAATCGGTGAACATTTCAAGTGTCTAGCTGTTACGGTTCAAGAAATAGTCTCAGTAACAGGGACCCGTTGCCACCCTTTGGGTACGGAACCCTAAAAAAGACAGTTGGCGTGTCTGAGGGTGTCAGTTATTTAATTAACACCATTTATATTTTTGCTACGGGTTGTCCTCGAACAATTTGCACGCCAAACCTCTGTGAGCTTGTTATCTATAAATAAAGTTTTAGTCATCCGCATTATCTTCGTCACCTACTCTACATCAAGAGTACATTTACCAGTAGAAAGCTTAAAGGCCTTTAATTGACAGCACGGTAAGCTTAATTCGGCAGCCGCCGATGGTTTATCTTCTTTTGTGAAGCATAAAGCTTTCGCTTCCCACTCTTACTTACCTGAAACAAAGGAATAGCTTTTAGTAAAATTATGTCATTTTCATTCTTAGTACGAGCATTTAACCATAGAGCTAAAAAGTGAATGCTATGGCAAGTGTCAGCGTGTTAGCCAACAAGCGTTGGGAGTTTCCTGAGGCCCTACCACGAAGTGCATAATTCGAACTTCGTTTTGTGCCGTCCCGCTCACGCTAATATGATTTGACACGAGAGTGAGAGGGATAATACGATACGAACTTCGATTTTCGTATTTCGTAGTAGCGCCTCTATCCGGCTAATTATCTAACTCCCTCGTAATCGCCATCGCGTTCATTTTGACAGTTCTTGAATGGGCTGACAATTGGCTAAGTAAAGTTTTTTGAAGAGATGCTAATTATATTTTTTTTCGACAGTGGTCGACTTCAACACCAAGAAACTGCAGCTGTTTTATTTTTATCTACTTTTATTTATTGGAAATATTTTTTTAAGTGTTCGAGACGAAATTTGTGAGATTTTATGGCTGACAAGCGGTTCGTGCTCAGTACTAAGAAGAAATAGAAAAAAAAACGAATTCAACTGTCGCTTCTGTCAATGTCAAATGAAATCTAACCGTTTGCGTTTCGTTTGCTTTGCGTTGTCCAAGAAGCAGTTCCAAAATAGTGATCGAAAGTATTCAATCGTGATCCAATTATTGTGCATAAGTTGTGGAGAAATGCGGTAAAATTGAAAGTCCGGATTTTATGCGGAGGTCGATAAAAATCACACTGAGCACACCAAAACGCAAAGCAAACGAAATGCAAACGATTTGACATTGACAGCAGTGACAGTTCACTTCGGTTTTTTTTCCTGTTTCTACTAAGTTCTGAGCACGAACGGCTTGTCAACCATAAAATCTAACAAATGTCATCTCAAACACTCAAAAAAATATTTCCAGTAAACAATAGGAGATAAAAATAAAACAGCTGCAGTTTCTCAATCTCCAGAACGCCGACTGCCGAAAAAAAATATAATTAGCACCTATTCAAAAAATTTTACTTAGCCAATTGGTATCGGAAACAGCTAGCTGTCACAGCCATACAAAGACCGTCACTTCAATCCGATGCGAAGTGTCAAAAAGTTACACAATTATCCTGGCCCTATACTACGAAGCGCGAAATTCGAACTTCGTTTCATGCCGTTCCGCTCACACTAATGGTATTTATTACGAGAGTGAGAGGGACCGCACGATCCGAACTTCGAACTTCGAATTTCGTAGTAACCCCCCTGCTGCAGCTGCAGTTGGTTATAGGTATCTATTCCCTGTGAAAATCCTATTTAATGAAAGTGTATAACGAACCTATTTCACCAAAACCCACTAGATCGAATTAATAACACGTTCATCTATATTTCGTGCCTTTTATTTGACGTGTACCTAATTTTTTTTTCACCAAAATTCAGTTAATTTTAATATAAAATTATTATTCCAAAAATCTTTGTCAAAAAATGACGTTATTTTTGAACAAAACAAGCGTACAGTCTGTGGTGATATTGAAATTAGTTTTATATAATTGACTTTTCTGTACAAAAAAAAATATAAAAACTACTGGTAATTTTTTTAGACATTCCCAATTGGTTCTAGATTTTCATCTCACTGTATAGTCTGTGGTCAGGTTAATAGCGTCTTTGTTTACACTCTCATTGAATTTACACAAAGTATAATAAAGAAGGGATTGTCAAATTCAAGAAGATTCCAATTTAATAAAGGAAAACTACACTATTACAGCTCTGACCGTAAGTCGGGCTCTAAATCCAGCCTAAGTCTTCAGATAAACTTAGATGGACGTAGACGAATTTATGTATAGTCGACCAAGTAAGTGCTTTACCATTTTTTGTGACAGTTCCTACATCAGAATAAAAACAATAAGGCTGATTGTCACATTGACTTGTAAGTGAAAATAGCGTTTGATGTCTTAAGTCATACAACTGACATTGAACTTTAGGGTGGTAAAGGAGTTTCTTGGTCGACTATACTTTAAGATACATATAGAAAAATAACACTGATACACAGTACTGCCCGTTAGACAGGCATCTCTAGGAAATTAGCACATACTACGCCGTATTAAGAATGATTATTGGTTGTTCACGTCAAGAGAAAATCGTGACTAGTAATCGGGCTAAACGGTAACGGTACAATAAAGCACTTGTAAATAAATGATTTAGTCGTTTGTTATACGTTTAAAAGGCCGTTGTTTGCCACCTGTTCGCTAATTATATTTTATTATTATTATTATTATTATATTTCTGGTTTGACCTTACGCTTGGTGACCTGATTTATGAGGCTGCAGATTTTTTATTTCAAAATAATTCTGTAACTAAAACACATTGAAAAAAAAAGAAAAGTAGGTAAATGGGCATTTTCAGCAAAAAGTGTGCCCTTTAAGGTAAACGTCCCTGTGCTCGACACTGACCCAATACATGGCATCTTCAATCTTATGCCATAGTAAGAGAGGTGACAGATGGGTGTCATCTACTGGGCGTTGAGGTGTTGAGCATTGGTAAATGTACTGAGGCGCTACTACGAAATTCGATAATCGAAGTTCGTATCGTCTTATCCCTCTCACTCTCGTGTCAAATCATATTAGCGTGAGCGAGACGGCACGAAACGAAGTTCGAATTATGCACTTCGTGGTAGGGCCTCTGTTCATTTTCATAAAATAAACCGGTTGCCTGTGAAGTTGGTTTACGGACGATAGTTTAACGTGACAACGTCATAGCAAAACATTCAAAAAACAAAAATTAAATGTCTGCTTGTTTTAAAGGTGGCAGCTGTAGGCGCAAGCTACACAGAAGAGACGTGGGACGGGGGCGCGTTGCAGTTGCGGCGCCCCTTGAATCAGTTTTCATACTAAATGTACAAAAGCGTCGCGATCCAAAGCCCAAAGAGACAAAGAGACGGGGCGGAGACGCGGCCTGCGAACAAACGACGCGGACTGCGACGCGCCTGAGTCACGCGTCACTTCTGTGTGGCTTGCGCCTCAAGAAATGGAAGAAATCTTAATTAACAGTAAAACACAATTAACAAATGAATACCGAACAAATTGGACAAAGACAATAGACTTTCTTTATATAATAATGTTAGTTCACAGAACGTAAAAACGTTGCAAATAAGCAACCGTATGACAAGGTAGTAAGGTTTAAGTATATGCGTATTGTGTAACAGTGGTAACAGTATTCTTTCCCATGGGGACGACTGTTATGTATTTGCGGGTTATGTGTTTTACATTATCGATGTTCCCAAAACATGAATTGATAAGGTTCCATATCATAATATTATATTCTTCCCTTCTCATGCTCTTGAAATGTTACACTTTAGTCTCTGCATATCGGGACTAATGCTTCTTATTAGTCTCTAGGAACTAAAGTTTTTTTTCTTAATTTACTTTGGAAACCTAAACAGCCAATCACGGTATTTGTGAATGGAGGATTATCGCCATTTTCAGTGACAATACAATTTTTTAGATACAATTTTTAGGGCGTTACATAAATGAAAAAACCGGCCAAGAGCGTGTCGGACACGCCCAAGATAGGGTTCCGTAGCAGGTACGAAAAAATCTTTGCATACTTTATTAATGTGGTTGTTTTGGTCCCAACTCCCACCGCGCGCAGAATTTCAACGTCGGCAGTACAGAGCCATCTATCGGCGAATTGGGTAACTACTTAATCTAATCTGTGCAGTCTTACTAGAACTAGTATGTATGTTGATGGTTTTTCAGATGTAATTCTTTATTTTATGAACCGATATCAATTTTTTTATTTTTATTTGAAAGAAGATACTGTTAGCGTGATCTTATAGGTACTTAAACAAAAAAAATGCTTGCAATGGCGGTTAAATTACAATCTTAGTTTAGAAATATTTTTTTTACAAAAACTTAAAAACTGCTCAACTGATTAAGTTGAAAATCATTTTCCTAGAAAGTTTTTATTAATTTTAATTTCGTGATTTTTTTCATATTTTTTAGACTTGCTGTTCAAAAGTTAGAGGGGGGGACAAATTATTTTGAACTTTCGGAGTGAATATCTCCGAAAATATTAACTTTATCAAAAAATGGTTTTAGCAAACCCTTATGTATTTTCAAATACCAATCCAATGATACCCCACACTATAGGGTTAGTCGAGAAAAAAAAAATCACCTCCACTTTACGTGTATGGGAGGTACCCTAAAAAAAATTTTTTTACATTTTTTTATTTAATCACTTTGTTGGCGTGACTGGTATATATATTCATGCCAAATTACAGCTTTCTAGTACTAACAGTCTCTGAGCTTAGCCGCGGACAGACAGACAGACAGACAGACAGACAGACAGACAGACAGACAGACAGACAGACAGACAGACAGACAGACGGACAGACATGGCGAAACTATAAAGGTTCATAGTTGACTACGGAACCCTAAAAAGCAATCATAAATGATCGCAAGACGTATGTAAGTACCAATGTGACTTAAATATTTGTAACTACTCTTATACTAGCCATGGTAGCCTAGTGCAGGGGTTCCCAATCTTTTTCAGTCCACGGCGCACTCACAATTTCAGAATCTTGTCACGGCGCCCTACCTACCTATATTTGAAAAAAATGAAGTGAAATGAAATGATAATGATAGAAAATCGACTCACGGCGGCGCCCCTCATTACTTTCTACGGCGCACCAGGGCGCCGCGGCGCACACTTTGGGAACCCCTGGCCTAGTGGTAATAGGTCATTCCCTCTCAAGCAGAGGGTCGTGGGTTCGAATCCGGGCTCTCACCTCCGAGTTTTTCGAAATTTATGTGCGAAATTACATTTGAATTTTACCATGAGCTTTACGGTGAAGGAAAACATCGTGAGGAAACCTGCACACTAAGAACACCTAAGAAGAAAATTCAATGGTGTGTGTGAAGTTCCCAACCCGCGCTGGGCCCGCGTGGGAACTATGGCCCAAGCCCTCTTAATCCGAGAGGAGGCCTGTGCCCTGGATGATGATGATGACTCTCATACTATGAAATGACATTTAACTTTAACTGTAAGACGTATTAAACGAGATTTAACCAACAAAGTAGTGAGAGAGTGTGGTTATTAAAATATTTAAGCAGATTATCGCGATGAGACCCGGAACTCGGCGTTGAATGCGTATTCAACGCGTTTCGCCCGACTTTGGGAACTTTGGGCGTGGTATGAGTTACAGGCGATGGAGTTTTGCAAGCTTTAATTCCAATAATCGACACCCTACTTGTCGCCTTTATTGCTACGAATTAAGATTGAAAGTGTCGGCTATTGGGGCAGCGTCGGGCACTGGGGTATTTACCTTATTATAGATAAATTACCGAGAGCGTGAAATTGCATATGTAGTGGTATTGTGTGTTTATAGGCATTGGAGAGAGAGAACTCTATATTGTTGTCTCTCTATCACTTAAGTGGAATGCCTATAAACACAAAATACCACTACATATGCAATTCCACGCTCTCGGTAATTTATCTTTATAAGAGGCAGTGATGTGGGGAATTACGGTCAGCGTTGTATTATCAGTTGTATAGTTTAAAAAGTCACATGATTTCCAGTTTAAATGTCATTATATTTTAGACGACCAGATGGCCTAGTGGTTAGAGAACCTGACTACGAAGCTTGAGGTTCCGGGTTCGATTCCCGTGTCGGGGCAGATATTTGTATGAAAAATACGAATGTTTGTTCTCGGGTCTTGGGTGTTTAATATGTATATAAGTATGTATCTATGTATATAAGTATGTTTATCCGTTGCCTAGTACCCATAACACAAGCTTTACTTAGCTTACTTTGGGACTAGGTCAATTGGTGTGAATTGTCCCGTGATATTTATTATATTATTTATTTATTTATTTATTCAACACCATCGTGTCATTAGGGCAATTTTTAAAACATGTTAGTAATCCGTCTCTATTGCAGTCATTCTTACAAGATTTTTGTTACTTGGAATGTATGGATGTTTGCCTGTTTGTATTTTGATTTAGGTGAAATCTTAGAAGTCAAATTTCACCCATTTTCAATCGTCGCATTGACTTATAATTTGGTATGAATACCAAACGTATACATAGACTTTGTTTAACCAAAATACCATCCTGATAGTCAATGTACAGTAAATAAAATAAAATAAATAAATAAATATCATGGGACAATTCACACCAATTGACCTAGTCCCAAAGTAAGCTTAGCAAAGCTTGTGTTATGGGTACCAAGCAACGGATAAACATACTTATATAGATAAATAAATACTTAAATACATAGAAAACATCCATAAATCAGGAACAAATATTCGTGCTCATCACACAAATAAATGCCCTTACCGGGATTTGAACCCAGGACCTCTTGCTTCGTAGGCAGGGTCACTACCAACTAGGCTAAAGCGGTCGTTACAGTAGACATAACAAACGTCGGAACTGTCTAGATGATTAAAAATATCTAAACACGACCGTATTGTAAATCGCGTTGCTCCGATGCTTATAATTGCGACAATAGCAACAACCCGCTACTGCTTATAGGAAATCGCTTAAGCTCATAACTTGTAGACCGAAGATTCTGTATGCATTAGGTGTTACGAAACTTCTTATGTTTTATAGTCCATTGAGACAAGTTCACTGCCTGTTGGACAGGACAGTGACCCTGCTGGCTGCACTCTTATCTACTAAAATCTTAAATATACAAAATACTAAAATCTTATACTTTTACCAACTGGAAACTGTCAGGATCTTCTACTGTTTCTAAAGAAATATGTCCTCGAAATTGATTCGACACAAATGTTCGGATAATGGCCCACAAAGCGTCCTTTCAAGTTTTCATGTCGGGACCCCGTCACGCTCAATAAGCTTGAATTCCTCAACTTTTTCTGGGCGCTCCCGGACGTTCCTTCATTGGACAGGAGCCCCACCGTGGGAGCAACCGGCTGGAAGACACGCTTGGTTGAACACCAAGAATTACCATAAGTTTTATACTTTTAAGAAGTCTTAGAAATTTTTTATTTTATTTTATTTTATTTTATTTGGAAAACCAACAGCTTAAAATTACTATTACATAGTAAAACGAAATAAATAACAATAGAGCCAATTAAAGGTTTCCACAGATATGCACGAAGATATGCACAGATAAGCACAAAGACAGGATACAGTAAAAAAAAAGAAAAATTCAGACCAAATAAAAAATTAATAAAAAAACATGAAACTAAAGAAGACATAATTAAACCACGGAATGAGGAGCAAAGAAATTGGATGACATATGATTTCTAACTGCAGCAGGTTTTAAGCTGTACAGATCTAGATCCTCACAACGCTGACACAGTTCATTCATCGACCTCGCAGCACGATAAAAATATGAATTCTTACGGTAGTTTGTTTTTGCATGTGGCAACGCCAACGACCGATAGTTATTTCTAATGGGTGCTCTGGGAACAGGAAAGTTAATATTATTAAGTAACTCTGGACTATCAACGGAACCTGATAAGATTTTAGCAAGATAAACAACATCATTCATCTTTCTCCTTAATTCGAGGGGCAGAAAATGGCACCGTATACACTTATCATGGTAGCTTCGATCATTAACATTCGAAAAAGACCGAAATCTTTACCGAAGCCAAAACTAGGGTTAACCAGCAGGCTTTTATAATCTGAGTTAAGTACTTACTTATTTACTTGCTAGCTGGGCGCAGTGACCCGAAGTGGGTCTTGCCCCCCGACTAGGGTTGCCAGGTGTCCGGCTAATTTGCGGTCGCGTCCGGCCAAATATGTACGTGTTCGGCCTGTCCGGCTTTTGTCAGACTTTTTGTCAGAGTGGCGATTCGTACGACGATGGGCGGACAAGCGCCCGAGCGGACAAGGGCGAGCGGAGAGCAAATGAGTTTTTTTAATATAAATATTAATATTATTATTATTTATTATTACTATATTAATATAAATATTAACTTTAAATAAATATCGAATATGCATATATCTGGCACACACACTCCATCTTCAATCTCATCCTCACTTTACATCACGTATAAATACTTTTTTCAACAGCCCAGCTGTAAAAACAGTATGTTTGGCAATAAAAAAACATGTCCGGCTTTTAGGGCAAAATGTCCGGCCTTATAACGACCACTTTAGACTAGTTGCTAGTGACCCTGCCTACGAAGCAAGAGGTCCTGGGTTCAAATCCCGGTAAGGGCATTTATTTGTGTGATGAGCACGAATATTTGTTCCTGAGTTATGGATGTTTTCTATGTATTTAAGTATTTATTTATCTATATAAGTATGTTTATCGTCGTCTAGTACCCATAGTACAAGCTTTGCTTAGTTTGGGACTAGGTCGATTTGTGTAAGATTGTCCCCTAATATTTATTTATTTATTTATTTATTTATATAGCGCGCAGTCCGGCCTTTGCATTTTATGGCCTGGCAATCCTACCCCCGACACCAGACTAAGCCACGTTTCGCGCGTTTGTTAGTCATGTACCTCGATATCATCATCATCCCAGCCCATATAGGTAGTTCCCACGCGGGCCCAGTGCGGATTGGGAACTTCACATACACCATTGAATTTCTTTTCAGGTGTACCTAGGTAAGCAGGTTTCCTCAAGATGTTTTCTTTCACCGTAAAGCTCATGGTAAATTACAAATGTAATTTCCCACATAAATTCCGAAAACCTCAGAGATCAAAACACTAGGCCACCACGGCTTTCAAACCGTTTTAGCGTTAAAGAATATTAACATGTATGAATAGGCTACTTTCCTAACTAGTCAGTCTTTTAGATTATCAAAAAATATTGGACACGTATTTTTTATTTTGTCATTTAAACAAAAAATTACGAAGATATGGCGCGTTGAAGTTTCGCGTGACGTCACTTGTTCCTACACTTTGTATGAGCGTTTTAGAAACAAGTGACGTCACGCCTCGTCACGCGGAACTTCAACGCGCCATATCTTCGTCATTTTTTGTTTAATTGTCAAAAGAAAAATTACGTGTCTAATATTTTTTGATAATGTGAAATACGGACTAATAAGAATTTTTTTTTTTACCTAGGAAACATCCCTATTATAGTAGGAATAGTCAGATTAGAACCAAAATAACACGTGTAGTGCTATATCTGGGAGTTAACAGAAAAAATGTACCCGTTTTCCTTAATTATCCTTAATTTTCCAAACAAAATATATTAGTCAGTTTTATGACGGTCCATACAACATGTATGGTTAACTGCGTCACAAAACTGACAATTAAAAGAGGGACACTGTTTTATTGCTTAAATCGATAGTGCTTGTGATTCTGAGTAGAAATAACCCAAAATTTGTTAGGTTTAAAAAAAAGTACAGGGTACACTTTTTTCTGAAAATGCCCATCTATGTATGTATGATCTTGTCAATATTTATTTACGTATTTTTCATTTGCTTACTCTGTACAAATTAAAAATAAAAACTATGCGGAACATTAAATTGTATCACGTAGGGCCACTAGCATCGTCTAGAGTTAAAAATGTAATCGTTAACCCTGGTTTATGAACGACAGTTCCATACATTTTGTCGCTACTTAACCCTAAGTTAGCACTTAACTCGCAGTTATGTAGTTAAATCTGGTTCGTGCGAGTCCACCTTAACAGTTCAGACACTAACTTAACCCTGGGTAAGCACTTGCCTTCAAGGTTATGTGCTGCGCATTATAATTCGAGTTTTGCTAAAAAGCAATAATGATAAAAATTACTTCTGCTCTCTTAAATATTCCTTATTTAATGTTAAAAATTAGAAATGTTTATTGAAACTAAGAATATAAAATAACAATGAATAAAACTTAACTAAGTATAAACAAACAAACTAAGTATAAATGTTTATTATCATTACATTACAAAACATCAATAAAATTAAATCCATTACAAATATTATATAAGTCACAATTATATACCTACTTTAAAAAATATTTAAAAAAGTCAACTACCTATAACATTAAAATTAAAACCCATAAATTACATTATACTATTCAATACAAAAAAAAAGAAATGTTTATTATAGAACGTAAGATGAATAACATAAACTAGTTTACGCGTCTGATGGAACAGCTTTTAACTAGGTATGTTTTTTTTTACGAAACCAAATTTGGAGCCACTTAACCGGAGACTTTTTTGACGATATGGTAAAGGCCGCTGGTTCACGGTTGCAAGTCGCTACCAACCGTAATGATTGGGCATCAATGAGGGAGGCCTATGTCCAGCAGTGGACGTCCTACGGCTGAAATTATGATGATGATGAACTTTGTCGCTCGTCAGCTCGGCTTACGTCTCTTTTGTATTTACAAATATCCACGAAATTCCCAACACCAATTCATTACCACATGGATTCCTTCCACTTCAGCTCCCACACAATAAGAATGGATTAGTTTATTTTTACCAAGCTTCAGTTTATGGCGTTTATTTATACCGCCACTGATCGCAAGTTAATTACTGACTTCCTTTGCTTTGTTAGCGTCTGCGCCGGCGCACACAAACAAACATACGCATTCTGTTTGGTTCGCTTAGGGTTGCAAGACGACAGGAAATTTACTGACATATTCAAAATTTTGAATTATCTGCACAAGAAGGAAAAGTAGAGTCGGCATTTGAAACAAATTACGACTCGTTCGAGATTTAAAAATAAGGTGCGCATAAATACGCGCATGTGGCACTTAAAATACTATTGTACATGTTCTAAACTTTCGTGATTTTCACTCATAATTAAGTAGTATACTAAACAGAACAGAGAAAATGTCAATGTGGGCTAACATACTACATATACCTCTTGTTTCAATGGCTGTCTTACTCTCCATATTGGAACACAGCAGCGCAAGCACTTGGAAACAGGATGTTCGGGTCAGATGGTAGCAATAAAATAGAAGGGCCTTGTACAGGTTCTTACCTGTAAATCTTTTTGCTCTGGTAACCCTATTCACGAGTGGAATTCACGGCCACTTAAGACTAATTTTAGACGTTCTAAGTTCTTTAATTAACGCGTTTGCTGTGTTTTGTTGATTGATGAACTATGTTTATTTTTGTTTTTAAGGGCTTAGAGATTCCGACGTTTCGATATTTTTTTGGTTATAACCAAACAACACACAACAAACAACAACAACAATAATAGTTTGGTTGTATACAACGTGTTTCAAAATGAATACAAACTTATAGAATATTTCTTCAATTGGTTGGGACAGTTTAACTGAACCACTCTGTAAGATTTTTGATGCGAATTTTTTGTTTTAAAAAACAGGATATTGTTTTAATATTATTTGCGTGATCAGTCCCGTTTAGTATAATAATTATGATTTACCTACAGGTATGTTCATTCAAACTAATCTAAACAATTATTGATGAAATATTACTTATTTATTTCGAGGCAACTTGTAAGTAAGTAAATAATACCTATAAATGCCATTATCATAAATATGTGTATTATAAGATTGTAGATCTGATTGAAACAATATGCCTAGCTGGGTTTCTTGCCGGATGCTTTTCAACAGGTTTTTTCGATTTTCATAAATGCTTATTTTAGCCTAAATTTAAATGAACCTCATTTTAAAAACATAGCAAGGTATTAGGTTTACACATAGGGGGGCAATGCCCAAACCAGAATGATCTAAAATGCTTCCACACACCAGGATTTTGGTGTCTCTTCTTGGACGCATCGGCCATAGCATCGCGAAATAAATAAGCCTAGATAGAGTCGAAAGTGAAATGTATACGATTTATTTTGTCTGAAACTTTATCCTTTTTTAGGCGGCTTTAAAGTCTGCTAACAAAAAACGCTAGGTAAGTAAATAATGGATGCCGCACTGGTTTTTGCTTTGATTTATGCTTCGATCAACAATACAATTGTATTTTTGATCGAAGGATTTATGTTAGCCAATATTTCCGGCAGAATACAAGTGTGAATGTAACTTAGTCAGTATCACCATGATCATGCGGCAAGAAACTATGTGTCTGCCTTGAACTCAGAATTTCTGCGAATCCAGTGCAGTTAAATGGTAACAGCACAACAAACAGCGCTATTGTGTTGTATGATGTCATTTTCAACAAGGAATATCCTTTACGCGCCTTGCGAACGACTTATCGAGATTGTTATCTTGATTGGTCTTAAAGACGTGTAAATTATGTTTCTACAGATTGTAACAGAGCAACATTAAAACTAGCGAAGAACCCGAATTAATGCCACTACTAGGGAGCAGTAGACGTGATTGGAAAAGCTGTGGGACACAAGGAAGAAGCTAACGTCGTACAGCGTTTACTCTTGTAGTACCTATAGTCGTTTATAGATGCTGGGCACAGGCAGGACGCATTGGCAGAGGGTAGTCCCTCGTACAAAATATCGAGCACAAAAGGTTGAGACTCTCTTTAAGGGCCGGTGCTCACTGCCGGCACGGCACGGCGTGTCATGGCAAAGGATTTTATTACTAAGCAAGTTATTTTGAATCTTAGATTATTTAAAAGCGAAAAAGTTTTTCGGGTGCGCCGGTGGGATTCGAACCCACGTCTCCTGGGTATGCGCCCCAACGGGTGTTCTACCAATTGAACCACGTCGCATCCAACCGACTTCCCCAAAATTCTTAATCGCTTACATACGCCAACAGTGGCACCGGCACACCCGAAAAACTTTTTCGCTTTTAAATAATCTTAGATTCGGTGAGCAGCCGTACTGCTAATAAAATAAATAATATTTTGAATCTTATTTCAATGAATGAACTAAAACAATTACTTTGCTCACCCGCGACCTTACAATAGTTACGTTTATGCAAGAAATGTGCGTTCATGCAGTTCCTCCACCTCCACACTGTACGAACACACACAAATCACATAAACCCAACCATCACCACCACCAAGCTACACTGACGCGTTTCGAACTCAACCAGAGCTCATCTTCAGAGTTACCACAACCGTATGCTATGCTACCAAATGTTAAACTAACAAACCAAAACAAATGTTTTAACTTGTCACTGTAACTTCTCAAGTACCCACTTTATTTTTCTTATTCTCAAACTACCCCACAAAAATTAACTTTTATTGACATATTATAAAACTACCTTGAATTTTTTGTTTATTTATTTATAAGGCATATTTAATTAATACTAACTGTTCAAATTCGACCCAAGCCGGAGTAAAGGAGAAGATACTAAATTTACCTGTTCATTAATAATAGACCCCATAGTGTTGTACCTAATTATTTCCATGCATTCCAGAGCATCCAGACGCAACCCCTTGCCACAATAATGTAACACTTCATAAGAATCTGAATCTAACAATGAATGATTTGATTCCAACAAATGTTTTGCAAAATTCGATCTATCTGGATGCTCATTCCTATATGCCGAAACATGCTCTTTAAATCTAGTATTAAAACTTCGGCCTGTCTGTCCTACGTATATCCCATTGCAGTCATTACAAGTAAGCTTGTATACCCCCGATCTAGTTCCCTTATCTACCTGTTCTTTGTGGTTACATAGCCTAGAGTACAAAGAGTTGTTAGTCTTAAAGGCAACATTAATATTGTTTGATTTTAAAATGCCATAAATCTTATCAGACAAACCCCCAACGTAAGAGATGCTAGATCTATAAGAGGTACCCAAAGGATAAAAACCGGCCTAGAGCGTGTCGGACACGCCCAAGGTAGGCTTCCGTAGCCGTTACGAAAAAATCAAGTAATATTTTTTTAAGGATTTCGTATGTGTACGGAATCATCCAAGTTTAGGTATGTTTTATACCTTAGGCTACTATTTACTCTTAAACTACAAATAATTCCCAAGCAATTTTAGCCGCTATAATTTTCCTAGTAAATTGATATATTTACTACTATTCTGAATTTTTTCAAATTTTTCCACCCAACAGTTTAGATTTTAGAGGGGGGGGGGGGACCGTCGATTTTAATGAAAATTTTCACTTTAAAGTTGAATATTTCGCAAACAGATCACTGAATAGAAAAATCATGTTTGCAACCCTACAATGGTTTTAAAAGACCTATCCAATGATACCCCACACTATTGGGTTAGTCGAGGAAAAAAATCACCCCCACTTTACGTCTATGGGAGGTACCCTAAAAAAAATTATTTTACTTTTTTTTATTTAATCACTTTGTCGGCGTGACTGATATATATATTCATGCCAAATTACAGCCTTCTAGTACTAACAGTCTCTGAGCTTAGCCGCGGACAGACAGACAGACAGACAGACAGACAGACAGACAGACGGACATACATGGCGAAACTATAAGGGTTCCTAGTTGACTACGGAACCCTAAAAACGGGACCCTATTACTGAGGCTGCGCTGTCCGTCCGTCTGTCCGTCCGTCTGTCACCAGGCTGTAGGTATCTCATGAACCGTGATAGGCAGACAGTTGAAATTTGCATAGATAGTACCCATTTCGGTTGCCGCTATAACAACAAATACTAAAAACAGAATAAAATAAATATTCAAATCGGAGCAGTAGTTGCTGAGATTAACGCCTATATAGAAGTTTTACTTCAAAGCCCCCGATTTTGAAACATTCTTCCGCTCCGCTCCGCTCCTATTGGTGTTAGCGTGATGATATATAGCCTATAGCCTTCCTCGATAAATGTGCTATCTAACACTAAAAGAATTTTTCAAATCAGAGCAGTAGTTCCTGAGATTAGCGCCTATAGAAGTTTTACTTGAAAAACCCCCGATTATGAAACATTCTTCCGCTCCGCTCCGCTCCGCTCCGCTCCTATTGGAGTTAGCGTGATGATATATAGCCTATAGCCTTCCTCAATAAATGGGCTATCTAACACAGAAAGAATTTTTCAAATCGGAACAGTAGTTCCTGAGATTAGCGCGTTCAAACAAACAAACAAACTCTTCAGCTTTATATATTAGTATAGATATATATGGTACGGAACCCTTCGTGCGCGAGTCCGACTCGCACTTGGCCGGTTTTAAAATTAAAATTACATCAATCGGTTTCAAGTCCCGAGACCGACCAACCGAGATGCATTGAACTTCAAAAAAACGCCTCATCCCTTTTTCAGTGTCTAATTTGGACGCACGTTGAACGCGTGCACCAGAAATACGTCTCGGTCTATTTATTTACGTCGGTAACAGTAAATTAAATGGTAGCAGTAAGACATGTAACTGACTTTACGCACGCAATTGTGATGTAACGTTTGTCAGCGTTCTAAAGACAGCGTTATGTTTATTAATAGGAAGTGTAGCGCAAGAAAGAAAAATAAGGAATAGCACAAATCACGTAGTAATTGAAGACGTGAGTGGATGAAGGGGGTATGTCGCATTTTTTTCATTTTCGGTTTTATGCCATAATTGTACAGTCGACTACAAAAAGATCGATACCGCCAAAGTTACAAAGATATGTATACACACCTTTATTGACTTGATATTAAGGTTGTGTATACATATTTTTGTAACTTTGGCCGTATCGATTTTTTTGTAGTCGACTGTACGTTCTAAGTCATAATGCAACACCGAACGCCTTCAGTTCAGTTCAGTTCTCATGTTTTTAAACTTAACAGCTTTAAACCCAGTGTATGAAGGACCTATGTACAAGAATAAGTTACGTTCTTCGTGAATGAAGGTGCTAAGGGCACATGACTCTAGAAGTGGTTACCAGTTTGCGAGTTAATGTAACAGAAGAAAGTGTCATGTACGCACTTAGCTCCTTCATCCATGTTCTGAGACAAACTTTTATTTTCTCTTATTCTGACATATCCGATATCCCAAAAAAAAAGAAAACATTAGGGATCAGCTGAAATTTATAAACTCTGAATGCAGGTAGGTATTTTTACGAATAAATTCTACTAAATCATTAAATTTTGTTACAACAAACACTTTCATTTATTTAACTTCTTTTCTTTGCAGAACAGCTTAAAGGAGAAAGAAGGGGTTATGTACTTTTTTATATAAAAAAATGTTTTTTAAAAGCATTTATTAAAAAAATCAATAGATCAGGCTATTTGGTTGATTTTTATAAAAGTAACAATACCCTATTTAATTTAAAAACAAAACTACAACGTAAAAACCTTTAACTGCAATTTACTCGAAATAATGTTTTTGTGACATACCCCCTTCATCCACTCATGTCTTCATTAGGTTTTCTTCAAAACTAAAACGAAACAATATTTTTAATTAAGGAGACATCCTGATTTTCACCGTCATCCACGTACGGCCCAAACATCTCTGTCTATCTAACATTATTATTTTTCACATGTCCCGATTCAAATTAAAGCTGACAGAGAAACCAGCCAAACCAACAACGAGACACAATGCCAATAAAAAGGTTACTCTATAAATTTGTAGCATATCAATTGCTTCAGAAGCTACTAACTATAGGTACATGATGCGTTTTTAATTACGAAGAAAAATATTAATAAAAAAAAAACCATTTATTGGGCATAATTTTGTATATTTTTTAAATAAATGGTTTTTTAAAAAAACCGGGCAAGAGCGTGTCGGACACGCCCAAGGTAGGGTTCCGTAGCCATTACGAAAAAATCAAGTAATATTTTTCTAAGGATTTCGTATGTGTACGGAATCATCCAAGTTTAGGTATGTTTTATACCTTAGGCTACTATTTACTCTTAAACTACAAATAATTTCCAAGAAATCTTAGCCGCTATAATTTTCCTAGTAAATTTCATATATTTACTACCCTTCTAAATTTTTTCAAATTTTTCCACCCAACAGTTTAGATTTTAGAGGGGGGGGACGGCCGATTTTAATGAAAATTTTCACTTTAAAGTTGAATATTTCGCAAACAGATCACTGAATAGAAAAATCATGTTAGCAACCCCGCAATGATTTTAAAAGACCTATCCAACGATACCCCACACTATAGGGTTAGCCGAGAAAAAAAAAATCACCCCCACTTTACGTCTATGGGAAGTACCCTAAAAAAATGTTTTTTTACTTCTTTTGATTCAATCACTTTGTCGGCGTGACTGATATATATATTGATGCCAAATTACAGCTTTCTAGTACTAACAGTCTCTGAGCTTAGCCGCGGACAGACAGACAGACAGACGGACAGACATGGCGAAACTATAAGGGTTCCTAGTTGACTACGGAACCCTAAAAATATACAAAATTATGTGGCAAAAGGCGCAAGCTCAGCATGTGCGGTGAAGATTACTCATCACCGCGCTGGTTTTCAGCCTGCGCCCTTATACACCGTGAAATTTTAGTGGTTGTTTTCCCGAAACGAGGTGATTTAGATTCGATTGTACAATCGATTTATAATTACTATTTTGACTAGAGTCAAAAATCCAATTGTGAAAAACGAAAGTCGAAAATGACCGCAAACCAATAGTAACGCTTCGTTGGTACAAGTAGCGTACGATCGTACGATAGGTTAGGTACCAACGAAGCGTTACTATTGGTTTGCGGTCATTTTCGACTTTCGTTTTTCACAATTGGATTTTTGACTCTAGTCAAAATAGTAATTATAAATCGATTGTACAATCAATACTAAATCACCTCGTTTCGGGAAAACAACCACTAAACTTTCACGGTGTATAGCGTGCTGACATTGCAAAACAGGCGGATAGGACGACAAAAAAAAAACGTATAGTGGTATAGTCAACCAAGAAATCCCTTCACCACCCAAGGTTCAATGACAGTTGCATGGCTCAAAACATCAAAAGCTATTTTCACTCACAAGTCAGTGCGACAACCAGTCTTATTGCTTTCATTCTGATGCAGAAACTGTCATTAAAAATGGTAAAACAAGTACCCGGTCAACCACACCTAATAAGACATCGAAATATTCCAATTTAGATTAAGTAAATTAAATTAAATTATATAACTGCAAATAACAATTATGTAAGGCGTCATGGACACTAGACATCAAAAACGTAAACAAACGAACTCAACAAGCAGCTGACGCACTTTTTCTTTTTTTTTTATTACAAATATTACTCTTTATCGGTACCTAATTTAGAACTCACCTCATTTACTCAAAGGTTGACTGATAGACCCTTAAAGGCATATGTTTGCTTTTGTACAATGTACATGTATCTCAACAGGTTGTTAAAAATGTCTTTATTTTTGTACAATAATGGGTTTACTTACATACATATACAATCCACGTACCTCCCTAGGTATCTATCTAATCTAATACATTTAAACGAGCAATTCTTGTATATATAATAGAGCTCGGTCGCCCAGGTATGTACAAGGGCACGGATGGAATACTACATGAACAGTAATAACAATAATTAATTTCATTAAGTTTTTATCATAGGATAAAAACCTGTTTTGGATGATCTATTTGAGTGTACGGTTTTCATTGGTTGCCTGTATCGTAAGATATCGTTTTGACGCAATAAGACTGTCATTGTGTGCCTGCAAATTTAAGTTCTGAAAGTATTAAATACTAGCTTCCGTCCGCAGCTTCGCCCGCGATAAATTAATTTTTCCGTAGGAAAAGGTATTTTCCCGCGGTAAAAAGTAGCGTATGACACTCAGTGATAAATGTGCTCTCTAAAGGCAAAAGAATTTTTGAAATCGGTCCAGTAGTTTCGGAGCCTATTCAATGCAAACAAAGAAACAAACAATCAAATCTTTCATCTATACAGGGTTATTTTTAATTCACTGACATCCTCTTAACCCTGAATTCCTATCACTCAAACAAATGTTTTTTGTTTTACGACTTTTTTAAATGAAGCACTTTTTTCCCCATACAAATACACAGAGTATCGTAAAAATAAGAGGAAATCTCAAATTTTCAAAACGTTATTACACCAAAAATATTAAGTTATGACAAAAGCCGTAAAACAAAAAACATTTGTTTAAGTGGTAGGAGTTTAGGGTTAAAAGGATGCTAGTGAATTACAAATAACCCTGTATAATATTAGTATAGAAAAAAAAACAACTGTACTCATTTTTTTAAAATCAGAGACTTCAAACAATCAAGACCTAATGTTTAGTTGGTCACAGTCTATGAAGATTACCAATTGTAGATGCGTTGCTAATTTAGCTAGAGTACTAAGCATACTCCAAACGCACAGACAGCGGATTCCCGCGGTGTCGGTTGTAATATTCTAACTTGTACCAACGAGGTCTCGGTACGGTACCGCACAACCGTTGATACAAGTTAGAATGTTACATACAACCGCCACCGCCACCGCACCGCCACGCATCTGCGTTTGGAGCTTTATTACATCTTGTTTCTGTTTTATTTTCGAATTAATTACTTAGTTGAACCACTGCTCTAAATCGAGCTACTATGATTCACTGTACATCGATCAGAAGGAATGTCCGACCGTTCTATCTATTCCATTGATCTTTTTAATTGGGAGGGGATCTATTTGTGCCGTTCTTCGTCATTACATACTGCTATTAACTGTAATGGAGTTCATTAGAGCTGGGTAGAATTGACGCGGGCGCATACGATACGCGGAGGGTTAGGCCGTGCCTTAACCAAGGCGTCGCTACATCTTGTTGGAGGCCTACCTACCTACACTGCGTCTTCCGGTCAGGGCGCCGGTTATCGGCGGATCTAACTTTAAGTTAACTCAATTAACTTAACAAGCCTAATCCTCCTGCAAAATTTGGGGCCTTAATTTCTTTCTTGCATCAGGATCATGTCCCGGGTTAACTAGTTATACCACTGGTTCTAATAATAGTAACAGCCTGTCAATTTATTTATGTAATATAACTTATTTTTAAATTACTGCACTTTGAAAGAGTTTATGTGACTCTGAATCTTATTATATATCTTACTTTAAACATGAAACATACCGTGAGACTCACTCATAGTGAAAATATACGGATCACTCACGTCGTGAAACGAGTTTAACTATGCTATGCTGCTATGTTTGGCAGCCGCCGTGACGTGTGGCTCCGGGAAGAAGGGCTACGGATTAGCCCGAAACAGAGTGATCCGTATATTTTCACTATATATATATCTTACTTGCATAGAATATGCTTTTTGCATTAGTGCTGCCTTGGAAGATTTACCATTGGAGATGTTGGCTGTGCGTGCGCGTGTTATCTATATAAATGTACAGTCTTGGCCCAATCAATACGATAAATGAGACAAAACAAACAAACAATAGTTCTTGATACAACCAACAAATTTATCTATGCACCCACCTAGTAACAAATCTAAAGCAATTGTTAATAGCTTGTGTACAATTGGCGGAAGATATAACTTTGCGAGTTATGGGGCACACGATCATGGGAACGAGCTGAGTCGATAGTGGCAGCGTTTGATACTGTCTCGTGTCGATAAGATTAGAAATTTATGTCGTTTGTGATGCTGTTAGATTGGTCGTAGGTATACGTGGGAGCGGGCTCAAAGCTTTTATTTAACTGCTAAGAAATGGAATACGCTCCCATTGTCTGTGTAGTCACTCCAGTAATGGACAGCTATAAGAAGATGAAGAATACGGAACCCTATTAGGACAAGCCTTATGGTATTTCAAGCTGAAGGTCGTGGGCACCTCTTGAGTTTTTCGGAATTTAAGCGCGAAATTATTTACATTTGAAAAACATAAGCTTTGCGGCGAAGAAAAAAATCGTGAGGATCTGGATACACCTGCGGAGAAATTCAATAGTGTGTGTGAAAATCCCAATCCGCACTGGGCCTGCGTAGGAACTATAGCCGAAGCCCAACCGAAGCCCTATCATTCTGATATTATCAGTTTCATTAATGAAATCAGTTGGAACGTTTTGTCCCAGTAGTTACATTGGGCCAACGTTTTTAATCAACTTTATGTTGAAATTTTATAAATCCTCAATTTTAATGTAACCATGTGCTGGGACAACAAAATTCAAATACATAGCTCCATCAACAGAACTGATAATAGACCTAGTGGGAACAGACCGTGCCCTGCAATGGGATGGTTCATCATCATCATAATCACCATCACCATCCCAGCCTATACATATAGTCCCACTGCCTTTCAGAATTTCGAACATAAATTCCGAAAAACTCAGATGTGCCAGCATGGATTTGAACCCACGACCCTTTTGCTTGAGAGGCCATAGGTCAAACCATTAGGCCACCACGGCTTCACGGGACGATGATTGGGATAATAGAAATACAGTAGGTAATCGCTTATCACTTAACACAAACCACGCGGCTTCCCACGGCACTGCACACTGAAACATGCACCACGCAATCATTTAATTTAACAATTAATTATATAAACCACCGTTCTCACGTAACACACATAACATAATAGCGCGAATAAATCTTTTCTCAAAGTATAGTTTTATAGTAGCCATGACAGATTCGCAGGTCGTATTAAACAACCCTTTTACGGCCTGGGAAAATTTATTTTCTGGCTGTTATAAACTGGTATTGGTGCCTTCGAAAGGGATTCAGTCATTTAACTAAAAGAAGTTTATATAAAACTTCATTTTTAGTATAAGCTTTTTTACTGACTGTATTTGCATGGTTATCCAAAGTATCCGTATGAAATTTGAAGTCAATCCGATCATTAGTACCTGTGTTTGAAATTCGACATAAGCGTGAGTTAGAACAAGTTACTAGTTAGAACTATATTCATTCATTCAAACTTTAAGAGTTATGCTGTTATCGGTGGAGTATCTTTCACTCATTCGTCTTATGAACCATCTCTTTGATCTCCTAGAATAATTATAACCAAAACAAAATGAGCCGTTAAACTCCGTTTAAAATTTTTACTTTATGAAACAATACGAAAACAGCGTCTGCAAAGACTAAGCCCCCGTCCGCACAGCGATATTTCACCGCGCGGTTTTTTATTCGCAATAGGGATGTTGACACCACTAATCAACTGACGTACTTTTTATGAGTTGTCAATACACATTTCTCCCATAGAGTTTCTATGGCAATAGCAACATATGACGTCACTTGTTCGCATACTCAATTAACTAACTATTTATTTGTTTTAAAGGAACAATAAATCTAATTTTGCAGTTAATCGAAAATTAATCTGGTTTTCAGGGCTAAAATAAAGCGTTTTTTTACTGGAGTCGTGTCTTTGAATTATTTTTTAATGGTGTCAACATCCCTATTCTGTAATATATTGAATCTTGTGGACGTAGACTACGCCCATATGCCATATGTGTTGCTGGCTAAATAGTTCAAGAGCATGTATTGAGACGGGTTTGAGTTTTTTCCTTGAAACTTTGGAGATCAATTAATGATAGAATACGTTCACCTTTATAAGAAAGTATAGCGGTACATGTCATTTATATCATCTTTATATCTCTTCTATAAATATCCGCTTTCTCTATAATCAGCGAAATGTCAACAGGCCGATAAAGATTGAGACGAACGTCCGCCAGGAATGTTATCTGTTATTTATTTTTATTACGTGTGAAGAACGTTAAGATGGGTGCCAATGAAACTAAAATGATCCATATTCTGCCTGAATCGCTATTATCTACAGGGTTCATCACATTACATCACCATTATGCTGAGCCAGTGTCCTATTTACAACCGCAATGACACACTCTTATCTTTAGCATTCGTGCTGTTATTTTTGTAAAAAAAAATTTCTTTCCTTCTTTCTTTAAAAGATGTTCACTGCTGGACAAAGGGCCTTAGAGAGATACATTTCTATAGCGAAACTATAATAAGCTACAGTAGGCCTGTATTTTCACCCGACTGTCGAAGGAGCGTTATGTTGTTCGAGCGTATGTATTAATATATCGACGGTTAAAAGGCAAAACGCATGAAGCGACATTTTTTGAACTTTACATGAAACCTGGCTCAAACGACGGAGAAAAATTCGCTGATTTCAAATATGTATACAACTCATTTTGACAAAAAGTGTCGCTTCATGCGTTTTGCCTTTTGACCGTCGATATGTATGTATGTATGTATCATTGTTTGGCACGACCTGGAGCCTAAACGGCTCAATGAATTTTGAAGTGTGAGGTGTCATTAGATTCGTCTCAGTTCCGCGAGTGACATAGGATATATATTTTCCCGGAATTCCCATACGGGAGTTATACAGGCGGGTTTTACATCAAGTATTGAAATTAAAGTTATTATAAACGGTAGGTACATTATTGAAAGAAATAAATACGAATACTAATACTAATCTAATCTAAATCTAAATCTAATCTAATCGTTCTCGGTAAAACGTACATAGCGAGAGATACAAATAAAAATCATCGAATAGTATACACGCGTAGTAAATTTCGCCTTATTTAATGCTATATTAACTTGGTACAGTCAACGTCATAAATAAGTGATCACTTTTGTACCATGTCGCTTTCAGTCGTTACATAATTTCATATGGCTGGCACTCGTACACAGCATAATGAGAAAACTTCCGTAAAATAGACAAAACGCATACAGATTTAAAATCTACTTAATAACAACAGTGCACTTGAATGGGATTGGTTTAGCCCAATCCGATGTAGCTATTTAGTCGTCTTCAGTTTAGTAGTTGCGTAGGCAAAGGCTAACGGATGTGTGCACATCCTCATGCGTTACCTTACACTTGATCCATTTGTGGGCTATTATGTTTAACTTTGAAGGTCTGTAGGTTAACGCGTACTAACTATGATATACGTAGCATTATGCACATACATAAATCAGATCATATATTTATGATGACATTTATAAGCCGTGGTGGCATAGTGGTTTGACCTTTTGGTCTCTCAAGCAGAGGGTTGTGGGTTCGAGCTCGGGCTCGTACCTCTGAGGTTTTCAGAATTTATGTGCGAAATTACATTTGTAGGCACTTCGCTATATTCTGAGAGGAGGCCTGTGTCCTGCAGTGGGACGTAGGTATATAGGCTGGGATGATGATGATATACAGGGTTATTTGTAATTCACTAGCATCCTTTTAACTCTAAACTCCTACCACTTAAACAAATGTTTTTTGTTTTACGGTTTTTGTCATAACTTAATATTTTTGGTGTAGTAACGTTTTGAAAATTTGAGATTACCTCTTATTTTTACGATACTCTGTGTATTTGTGTGGGAAAAAAGTGCTTCATTTTAAAAAGCCGTAAAACAAAATACATTTGTTTGAGTGATAGGAATTCAGGGTTAAGAGAATGTCAGTGAATTACAAATAACCCTGTATAATTTGAGTCTGTAAAATGTAACCATTTACAGTAAGTATGAATGAGTGGACTAAAAGATGGCTATGCACTAAAAAATGGGCCAAGTGGAATGAGGTCGGCTCAAATATGTTTGTACCTATTACATAGTAGGCACAGTCAAGGAATTTAATTCCCTACCCATTTCGCAAAAATGTAGATAAACATTCGCAATGCATTAAGGTCGATAAAAATATATTTCTCATTAGAACACACTTGCAAATTAACAGATATAAGTATATAAATTTACTGATACATAGTGGACGTGTGCGCCGATCGGCGCGGCGCAATCCGCCGCCGGTCATTGCAACGGCGTGAAATCGGCGCAATACATTTACAACAACTTTAAGGTTCGGCAGTTCGGCCAAACCGCTGCGTAGTTAGTTTTATAACAATAATTACAAGTGAAAGTAAACTGTTATTTTCATTAGTAATTAATTTTGTTTTATTTACGCCGATAAAGCCGATTATTACGCGCCGCCGCCATCGGCGCACACCTCTAATTACATAGAATAGAAAGATTTGTTTTTGAACTTCGTTACTTCAAAACGTTAATTCTGTAAGTAACTTCGGTGATCGGACGAGAACCGGTGTTTTTGTCAAATATCTTGAAAATGGTGCATCCTACGGCAAAATCAATAAAATTTTTATCCCCCCCTTTGAAACCCCCTCACCACCCCCTCTTCCCCCCACCTTCCCGGTGTTTTTGTCAATTATCTTGAAAACGGTGCATCCTACGGCAAAATCAATGAAATTTTCATCCCCCCTTCGAGACCCTCGCACCACCCCCTCGCCCCTAACCCCCCTCGTAAACGTCAACTTGCGATGCGTTGCGTTGCGTTGCGTATTGAAGTTTCACTTCAAAAATATGTAAAACACAAAAATTACATGGGTATAGAAACCCGTTTGAGTATGACCAGCAATCCAATGCACACAATACACTGGTCTATATTCTGTCTGGTCGCCCCATTGCGCCTAGACTTCTTTATTATCATGAGTTGCATCCGTTTATATTATCCATCTCCGCTGTTGACGATCATTGTCAATGCACATACGGGTGTTCTGTTGTATCGCCTTATTCGCCTTGAATTCAATCACTATAGTATTCGACTGTCTACTTTCATCTCATATTGGAACTTTTGAAATTGTGACGATAGCACAAAAAATCCAATAGGACCGAAATAAGAACGTAATATTTCGAATGTGACTTAAATTAAACTAAAAATTTAACCAGGATGCCCGCTCAAAGCCTGGAAAAATGTTTGGTTTCCTTAGAAAAATCTCAATTTTTTTATTGATTTTTACTTCCTAAAACACTTTGAATAATCTACCAACTCTTTTTTGCTTGAAAATAGAAATATCCCGACAAATCAAAAATCGGACGCGAACCTGTTAGGAGCCTACAAATCCTAAAACTCTGGACACATCCTGAGCTATTATACTTAGTATAGATATGTATCAGTCATCTCGTCTAAGCATCCAAGAATTTAGAATTCCAAGAAATAGTCATCATCGTCAGCCGAAAGTTGTCCACTGCTGGACAGAAGCCCCCAAAGAGTTCCATATCGATCGGTCCTCGTGCGGTCCTAAATCGTGGGTCCATCTAGTTCTACCACTCGTCACCACTAGAAACTTACTGCCGAGCTGCCCCATCGGCCGTCGGTTCTAGTAACATATGCTGCCAAGAAATAGCCCAAAGGTATTCTTTACAGTTTTAATAGGTTCTGGCTAACAAGCCAGCCACATAAGATAATGTTCGCGATGATAATACAGCTAGAAGCGGGGTAGTAGGTTATGTTAGCCTTTCACCGACTACCGGTATTTTATGCTAGCCAATGCTAGATGTATAGGAATTCCGATGCACATAGCACTTTTTTATTGTTTACCGGCTTTTAGAACTAGTTCGGTGGTTGCTTAAATTGTCTACTGTAGATTACCAATGATCGGAGTAGGTAGTGAAATTTCGGATTCACTTTCATTTCATTATTTCAAAAAGTACAGTAATACGTTACCTACTTACAGTCAGCATAAAAAGCTTGTATTAAATTCTACCTAGAGAGTGACAATAAAGTACCTACCTAGTGATACTTTAGTTTAGTTGATTAAAACTTGTACTGAACCGCTCTGACTCGCCTACTATTACACATAAACCTCTAGTGGGTTTTCCAATAGTGGCATAATAATTCCTACCTTATTTATATGTACTCTTGATTATATTAAATAAATTAAAAAAATAAAAACCCCGACGCAATTTGGTCACTCATACTTTGAAAATAAAGTGCCCATTCTGCGTCTAAAATCCCTTTCGTAGCTAACAAAAGAGCTGATAACTTTGAAACGGCTGGACCAATTCCAATGCAACATATCTAAGAACCATCGCGAAGAAACCTGCTTTCAAATAAAAAAAACCGCATCCGAATCGGTTCACCCGTTTAAGAGCAATGATAAAAAAATATTGCGTGGAGTCCCTCCGTGCGGAAGAAGTGAACTTCATAATAAAAAATAAAAAACCAGGCGGTCACCCATCCAAGTGCTGACCGCGCCCGACGTTGCTTAACTTCGGTGATCGGACGAGAACCGGTGTTTTTGTCAAATATCTTGAAAACGGTGCATCCTACGGCAAAATCAATGAAATTTTCATGTCCCCTTTGAAACCCCTTCCCCCCCCCTCTCACCTCACCCCTCTCGCAAACGTCTCGTAAACGTCAACTTGCGTTGTGTTGCGTTGCATTGCGTATTTAACGCAACGCATTTAACGCAACATTTGTTGGATTGGAAGTCGCATTAGAAGTTTCCACGAAGTTTCACTTCAAATTTTTTTACATGAACTTATTAAACTTTGGTTGGCTTGACACTCAGCCGTGTGTCTTGAACTGATTCTAAACGTTTTCTCTCCTAATTGCCCTGTGAACGATATCTTCCTGCGCAGTGGGTCATAGTCATACATTCAATGGGTCAACGAACTTAACAGTTAAGTTTGCAATATCATATGATAGTGATCATAAAATAGAGTCGCAGATCGCGGTTGCAAATCGTCGTATCATAATGCGGTTCCGCTACGCGACCGCAACGATGTCGCAACATGTACGAGTAAGTTAAGCTAGTCGTTAAACCCTAACTGTAATATGTACACGCTAATCGCAAATGCTAGTAAAGAACAGACTCTAGAAGGTTACTGTACTCGTAAATTATAGTTAGCAAGGATGACATAGGTAGACTGGATTAGCAATCGCCGTAGTACAGATCGGCCGCGGAAAAATAGTTCGATTATTAAATCTAGATGGCGCTGACATATAGCCCGAGGGTTTGAAAGCAAAACAATAAGACTACAGATATTTAATATTACTGCAAATGTATTATTATGCAATATTTTTGAAAAATAATACATTTGTAGTAATATGAAACATCTGTAGTCTTATTGTTTTGCTTTCAAAGCCTCGGGCTATATTTCAGCGCCATCTAGATTTAATAATTGAACTATTTTTCTGCGGACGATCTGTACTATGGCGATTGCTAATCCAGTCTATATCAGTTAGTAAGTAGTTAGTAAGTAGTCGTATAGGTCGTGGTAGCGTCAGGGCCGGATTTAGGATAGAGGACCCCCACAATAAAGACTTCGAAAAATTGTTTAAGAGGGTACGATGCGCACCATTTCTCCATACAAACGTAATCCCCTGTTTCCTCCCTGGATAATGGCTTTAGAGCCAATTTTTTTTACTGTGTAATCTGTATCTACCACAGCTATGCCCCTATGTTTCGTTTTTTTACATATTTCAATTAACATAAGAAATATGAGCTTTCAAAAACCGAAAAAAATTGCCCAATTTCAACGTCATTTTCAGACACTTGTCAGAAATGAATCCCTGATAAAAACAAAAAAAGGAAAACATAGGGGCATAGCTAAATCTGTCCTCTAATTATTTATGAAAAATATAAAGTTATTGGTCCAGTTTTCGAGAAGAAAACAGGGGATTACGAAATGCTGTTTTGATCAATTTTACGCGCCTATTATCGGTCTGAGGTGCAGTTGTCCCGCTCTCGCTGTACTGACATGGAGGGGTTCGGGCGAGACAGCGACATTTCATTAAAATACCTTTTTCTCAAAATTCTCTCAGCCATCGTACCCTCTTAATGAAATTTCGACTGCAAAAAAAGGATCATTTTATTTGGAAAATCATTTGTGGCCAAGGGGCCTCCACTCCTTTTATGCCTCGAGGCCTCCAGACCGCTAAATCCGGCCCTGGATAGAGTGGTTTGATCTATGGTCTCTCAAGGAGAGTAACAGGAGAGGAGGACAGGAGGAGGAGTCTTTGAATATGTCGTAAAGGGCCATCTGCCACTGAAAGACTGTGAAAAACCGTTAAATTCTGTTAATTCATTTTGAATAAGCCTTTTCAATTTCATTTTTCTTTTTTAATTATTGTTCAAATGTCTTTTCGAAATTTTTACTTGAATATGTGTGGAGAACCAATTTTAATTTTATTCGTAGTTATTGTGCAAGTTATTATTTTTTTTTGTTACCCTAGACATTTCAACTTTATTGATTTTTAATTGCAATTTTATTGTTTTTTCCTGTTATTATTAATCTTATGTAATACCTTTAACGACTTCCTGTAAAAAATATTGTAACTGGAGATTTATTTACTTATGTAAATAACCCTCCTTCTTCGCAGTCGGGTAATTATGATGTAATTATAATAATTTATAAATTAATTTATGTAAATTGTGTATATTGAATGAATAAACTAAAACTAAACTGAACTAAAACATCATTGCCAATAATACTCTGATATTGAAGAATTTTCTGATATTTCAAAAGGGCTTTACAGCTCGCGCGATAAGAGTTTGGCTTTGACCTTCGGGTGGAGGGGATTACTGCGCATACCCCGCACCCCCGTTGATACCCAATGCGCAATAACGGTCAAAGCCAAACTCTTATCGCGCGAGCTGTACTACTGGAATAGATATCCTAATCGGTTTGTAACAGTTAATAGACAGGTCAATGTTGACTAAGTAGTCTATTATAAGATAATACTTGTATAATAATTATTGTTAAAATTATAATGTAAGTTGCTAATTCTACGAATTATTTGTACAATTGCAATTGGCACTTTATCAGTCTTTAGTCAATTTGTACAAGTTACTTGTTTTACTTTAGTTTTAACTTTTACGTCATTCGAAATCAACAAAATAAGCAGCTTAAGTATTTTTTAATGCTATAATTTCTTTAGGTAATGTAAGGTCGGGGTACTTTGGCCCAATAAGGGCATCTTTGCCCCAAAATAAAATCACATATACAAGGGCCTAATAAAAAACAAAAACGTGGGGGGACAGTTAGAACTAAACGTACGTACATAATTTCTAATGCATTAATAAAACCCTAATTAATCCCAATGGGCAAAGTTACCTTTCAGGGCCAAAGTAACCTGACCTACGGTGCTTTAGAAGATTTCGTTTTTCTGAAAAAAACGATGAAAATAGAAGCAGGAAATATATATCAATGTCATATTTTAAAGGCTAAAACATCAATTTAAAAAAATACGAAAGGTTTGTAGCAATTAGCATTAAAATATACTACGTCAAAGGAAAATAAATAGTACAAACTATAGCAATATGTAGCAAAATAAACATTGCAAAAATGCACTTTTGTAATTTACGCAAATAATGTTAACCTACATTGTAAATATTTATTTCAGTGGCAAAATTTTGTAATGAGATGTGTTGCGTTGGACATGACGAAAACATGCAGATTCTGGCTTTCGCAATACAAAAGTCTATTGTGTATAACAATGTATGATATCTAGTAGATAAACAATGGTAGCATAACAATCGAGTTTTTTGGGTCTAAGAAACGTATTAGCTTGGTTTACTTCTGTAATAAAAGAACCTCACTTTAATGTCACACGTTTATTCTAATACCGTATTTCATTCTAAAATAACAACTCAAATTCCATTCCTTATCATTGAATTAGCAAATACTTCTAACTAAGTATTATCTTACCCTATATAATAAGTATTTATCTTTTAAAACTCTGAGCCAAAAATCCTAGCACCTAGCGTCCATTTGCAATTTTGACAGTTCGATCCAAATGTCAAAACGTCATACATTTCCCCGCCAAAAGTCCGCAAAAAACAGTGTTGCTACTTCAATTACAAATTAATAATCCATTTAGGACACTAGAATTATTTTCAAAATTTCGACGGTATGTTTTAGTTTTGTATCATCATCATCATTTCAGCCGAAAGACGTCCACTGCTGAACATAGGCCTCCCCCGAGGCTCGCCAAACAGATCGGCCCCGTGCCATCGGCATCCAACGCGATCCCGCAACCTTAACCAGGTTGTCGCTCCATCTTGTTGGAGGCCTACTACACTGCGTCTTCCGGTCCGGTTCCGGTAGTTTTGTATTGTGTGTCTGCAAACGATCAGTCGTTCTAATGTGGTCGCCACTAGTGACCTAATAGGTACTTACTCGTATAACCGTAAATCATTAAATTGTGGTTTTTATTTGGACCATGGGTATAACTAGCAGAACATCCTGTGTTGCCACTGCTGATCCAAACAAAAACGTTTGTAGTTACATTGTTATTGTTATGCCATGTCACTTTAATTTTGTTGGCTAGATAAACATCGGTACTGCATCGTAATTTAGCTGTGGCCTTTGGCAGACGAGGCATTTCTTGTGTGAGATTCCTTATACAATTGACTCTTACAACTTTCAGGGTTCCGTACCCGAAGGGTGATAAATAGAACCCTATGTCGCTACACTGTCTGTCCATCACACAGCTGTATCTCAAGACCCGTCCGTAATAGACAGACAACTGAAATTTATAATATGCTAGCTGTTGCCTACGACTCCGTCTACGAAGAATTCGTTTATCGCTATCCCGCGGAAATTGTGCAATTTTCTGGATAAAAACTATCCTAAGTATATCCTTCCCATCTACCATCTCCGTACCAAATTTCATCTGAATCGGTTCAGCGGTTTAAGCGTGAAGAGGTAACATACATACAGACACACTTTCGCATTCATTATGGATATTTGGTCATGTACCGACTTTGTATGGAAACCTCGGTGCGCGAGTCGAGACGTACCTATTTGGTCAGTCTTTGATACCGTGTTGGTATGTTGCATGAACCTACCTACCTATGCATTTACCTATTTGGTTGAATTAATATATAAAAAATACCTATTCAGTTTTGCTCGTAAACAGTGTAGTTTATCTTGCGTAGGTAGGTACATGTTTTTCGTATTCTTGAAATAAGATTAGCCTGGGGGGAACCTTGCTCCGGGAAATCTTCCCAATTTAATTATTGTTTGTATTGCATATTGTGTGGATTTGGACACGTAACGTGCAAACGCCATGCCACTGCACAGAAGATCGCTATGAACGTTGAATATAAATAAACCTTGATTTTTTTATAATAAAGTAAACAACAGATACAAGGAACACAATTTAAGTTTTATCAGTTATATGGCAACTTATTCCAACAGAAAATGATTCAGCAACAGAACCAGTGATCATCTTTATTTATATTCATTTTCGAGTGACTTAACTCGATGATAGAATCGTTTGATGTACCTAAAGTTATCACAGATTCAATCTTGCTTGCATCATATATATACTTGGCAGACTGCTTTGATTTGATAATTTTTATAATTGTTGAAATTTTAGATTTAAAATATTATAAGGGCTTGTTTTGCTTTTGTCATGTTGTAAGGTAAAATTTGTAAATCTATACACAGTGAAATTTTAGTGGTTGTTTTCCCGAAACGAGGTGATTTAGTATCGATTGTACAATCGATTTAAAATTACTATTTTGACTAGAGTCAAAATTCAATTGTGAAAAAAGAAAGTCGAAAATTACCGCAAACCAATAGTAACGCTTCGTTGGTACCTAACCTATCGTACGATCGTACGCTACTTGTACCAACGAAGCGTTACTATTGGTTTGCGGTCATTTTCGACTTTCGTTTTTAACAATTGGATTTTTGACTCTAGTCAAAATAGTAATTATAAATCGATTATACAATCGAAACTAAATCACCTCGATTCGGGAAAACAACCACTAAAATTTCACGGTGTATAGGCGAAATTTCGTGTGGCTTACAGGTAGTTTAAGGTCTGAAAGTAGACATAGATCCTCGTGTTTAAGTCATTTTTATCAAAAAGACAAGTGGTAATACAAGCAGTAAGAAGACTAGGTACTATTTTATAATAAGACTTATTTTCAAAGCCACTAGGTGCTTGGCCAACGCAATAAAGCTAAAACAACACAGCATTGTTTTCGACGAAACAAAACAAACTTACCTATTCCAAAAAACAGAAATAATCCTTTCAAGAACCCACAACAATCACTGGCACAAAACAATCCACAATTCGAAATTAGAATAGAGAAAACAATCGGGCAAATTTGAAAACAAATGACAGTTGGGCGCGTTCGAATACGATTATTAAAAATGGCGTAAATAAGTGACGGTAGGTTCGGAAACGGTGTCGCGCTAGCGAAGCGCGGAGTATAACTGAGGAACGGAGGTCGTGCAGTGAAGTGGATTGCATGCCTGCAGATAGGTGCAGTTGGGGTCATTGTCTCTTCGCTCTGTAACTTATAACCCCTGAGGGTGCGAAGAACTAGGATGTAGTCAGGCAAAGAATTGGTTACTTAGTTGGTAAAAGAAAAAAAAGTTAAATTTAATACTGACTTACCGCGTTGATGCGATGCGAATTTTCTATTTGGGTCGTCGGTTGTTTTATTATTTAGAGGCTTTTATTTAACTTGCATTGTTTGTTTGTTCCAGTCAAATCTAGCGAATCGAATTTCATCCACTTCTTGTGATCGATTTGATTTGACATTTGGCACGGATATTGGATAGCAAAGCAATACAAGCACGGTCATCAAAAAGTATATCTACAGTAATTTTTTTTAATACAAGTAATGAAGTAGTTTGTTTTGTTTGTTCGTTATATGCGGATTCTTTTGATAGTCATTTTGAATATTCGATTATTATATCCTTACACGCTTCTAGCTTAATTCAAACCTTAGAAAACACATTTCTCACCCATACTACACACACGTTAGGTTAGGTACAAAGGTACATAAATCAGCATACAATTATATACGAGGGGCGTTCAATATAAAGTGAGAATGAGATGCAAACTCTTTCAATATTAGGAAATTAAATACTGGCCGGTAAAGCTAATCTATCTAGCTGATTGCTATGAAAAAAAAAAACTAACTGTCTTTTGTTTAAAAAAAATACGGTAATTTCTTTGCAATGCTATTGAGTACGTTAGCGAAAATGGAGAAAATTGAACTGCGCGCCGTTATCAAATACTTGTGTTTGAAAAATTTTTCTACGGACCAAGTCAATTTGGATTTGCGGGACACTTTAGGGTCTAATGCTCCTCCGTATTCGACAGTCGCACGTTGGTGCGCCGAATTTAGACGTGGAAGAACATCGACAATGGACGACCCCCGCTCCGGACGCCCTACTACAGCAGTAACTGAAGAAATTGTGAAAAAAGTCGAAAACTCAGTTTTGGCGGATCGTCGTGTCACGGTTCGTTTTATTGCTGAAAATGTAAAGATTTCAACGGGGAGCGTGCATAATATTTTACATGAACGCTTGGGTATGAAAAAGGTATCTGCGCGTTGGGTACCAAGAATGCTTACTGACACGCAAAAACAAACTAGACTAGAGATTTGTCAAGAAGCTTTGAACCTGATGCAGCAAGACCGGGAACTTTTTTTGGCGCGATTTATAACAATGGACGAAACATGGCTCCATCATTACGACCCAGGAACTAAACTGCAGTCTATGACATGGAAAAGGCCATCATCTCCAACTCCGAAGAAATTCAAGGTGAGCCCATCTGCCGGTAAGGTCATGGGCTCTGTTTTTTGGGATGGTAAAGGGGTATTAATGATTGAGTATCTCGAGCATGGAGCCACTATTACGGGCACATTATACGCCAAACAAATAGCAACATTGCGCAATGAGATCCGCGAAAAACGGCGAGGTAAACTCTCGAAAGTTGTGTTGTTCCACCAGGACAATGCCCCGGCACACAAGTCCGCCGTTGCAATGGCTGCAATTCGTGATGCTGGGTTCGATATCCTTAAGCATCCTCCGTATTCACCAGTTCTCGCTCCCAGTGATTTCTACCTATTTCCGAGATTGAAACAATACCTGAGAGGCCAGACATTTGAAGACGACGACGCGGTAGTCGCTGCAGTACAAGATTTTTTAAGTACTCAAGATGAGACCTTTTTTAAAAATGAAATTTTAAGTTTAGAAAAAAGATATACTAAGTGTATTATGCTAAAAGGTGACTATGTCGAAAAATAAAATTACATTTAGTAAAAGTTGTTTATACTCATTCTCACTTTTTATTGAACGCCCCTAGTACACACATAGGTGGGTGTATACTGAACTGACTTGTACGCGAAATCCTGGAGTAACAAAGTTAATTTCTGTTATTCGTGGCATTCCCGAATGCAAAATTGGTTTCCGATACATTTTTTTTAATGAAGTGCCCTACGAAAACTCCACAAAGAGGTCCGGCTAGCCTGCTCTAGCATGACACAGTATTACCATACATTTAATGAGGTGAAACCGGCAGCTAAAGCATTTTTTTACATCTCACAACACCCATAGCTTTACTAACAAAGAGGTTGTATTGTATAGGAAACATACACCAAGGTCTCCGACGGTCGGCGCCGGCGCAATTCAAGCAGACTATGCACGCGTAGATACGACAGTTTTAGCAAGTTTACGATGCCTAATTACGTAGGTCTCTGTGAGGACTGGACTTTGCGTTATTTCTCCGAATTGCCTATCGCTATTATTGTTTTAAGTCACTGTTAGGTTTTATATTTTATAGGAAAGAGTGAGCTACCAAATAGATCGATCAGCAAATGAATAATTTTAACATAGCATGCTAAAATTAATTCCTAACAAGTCGACCTAAGGCTTAGGACGCTAAGGAGTGACAACACATGTGTGTGCATGTATTCGGAATATAATCCGGTTAAATATTCAAAAGTTATATTTAATTTGTTTCGGCCAGTGCGTGGCCGATCCGCGTTGTTAGAGTATAAAACAAAACAGTAGCCGCTTTCATCTGTCAATTTTCTTTGCGACAAATTTGGGCGTATTCTGGAGCTGATGATTGTAATCATTTCGTGCGGAAAAAATTAATTCCTTATTCATCCGTTTTCCACTGTTTTGCGTCGTACTTTAGCTACGCCTTTTGGCATTCACTGAAAAGTTAAATTTCGTCGCTTAGCTAATAATACTGCATAAGTCAGAGATTGTCCATGTGACGTTTTATACATTATTCTTCCCGATTAGGGCATATAGCGCCAGGCACAGTCAAGGAAACTGACTCGCGTACCAGACTGGAACCTTTTCACAACCAATTTCACGATGATTTCTTTGGCAGATGTCAACATGAAATTTGTAGGTACCTAATGAAAAGGGTTCACCCTGCTAAGTGATTCAGTTTCTTCGATTGTATATGGTCAGATTCTAACTTGCGCAGTATTGATAGGTAAGCGACGATTTAAAGTCAACTTTCGTCAGTAAATTCATGTCAGTAAAGTCCCCCTGACTACGTTCAAGGATAAAGCTTTTTGTTTGATGGGAATCACGAGTTGTCGTTGCTTCATAAACAACCGTAGCAAAGCTTAGGAGTAGTTAGATTCAGCCTGTCTGCTTACTTTATAATCTATGGCCACAGTAATGTTTAATTTTACGTTCACTCCAATACTTGCATAATTACATCCTTATAGGGTAGCAGGTTGATTTGGGACACTCGGCTACTGCAGTTGCAGTGTACTGCTTACAATATTATGAACACGTGTTATGTTAATGATAAACTACAGCAAGCCTGCCTTTGGAATAAAAAAAACATGATGTTACTTGACCTGAATGTTTCACAATTATTTGGGGAGGGGGAAGACGTGTAGTAGGAAGGCCCCCCAACGAGATAGATCGACAATCTGGACCTTTAAGGCCAGCGCAGACCAGATTCGTGTGCGTGTCACGCACCAGTTGTAATGAATGAAACTGTAAGAAAGATGGCACACTATGTGCACGCATCTAGTGCGCCATCTTTCTTACAGTTTCATTCATTACAACTGGTGCGTGTGCGTAACGAGACACGCACTACGGTGGAACCAGGGTGCGGTACCAGGGTGTAAGTATTTAATACATTCGATAAATTCGATGTATACCCTGTTTAATTTTGTACCTATTTAAGTTTGTTCATACGTTGCCTAGTACCCACAACACAATCTTTGCTTACTTTGGAGTTAAGTCAATGAGGGTTTTCTGACAGGTGGAATATCGCTAGATGGCGTCAGTATCGTAAGGTCTATTTGACGTTACACCCATACAACAAATGTCAAAGTTGTCAAACGGACCTGACGTTACTAGGGCCAAATAGCTTCTCATAGAAAACCCTCATTGGTGTCAACTGTCCTGTGATATTTATATTTATTGGAAATTAGTGTAGAATCACATGCAAAATTGCCCTTTGATGGACAGAATCATGTTTTTTTTAATAACTACAGTCCGGAAACCCAACTACAAAATTCCCATAGTTTTAATGATCAAGATTAAGCCCGTCCCAGATCCCAAATTACAATATTTAATTACACAATAGCCAAAGTAATAAAAACCATTTAATTACAATTTTATAGGTTTTTAATTCCGTGTGAAAGCATTTCAAAAAGTTGTTTTATTTCTAGATACGCGGGCGTCTTGCTTTGGCGCTTAGGTTTTAGATCCTGTACCTCTACCATGAGTTTACACTAGTTTACGTGACCGTACTCGCTAGCGACGGCGTAAATTATTTGTATGGAGAATTGTACAGCGCCTCTAGCGGTCACTTACGGAAGTACAATTCTCCATACAAACCATTTACGCCGTCGCTAGCGAGTACGGTCACTGTAAACTAGTGTAACTCATGGTAGAGGTACTAGTAACATTAACCGTTGGTAGCAAACGGGTTGTAGTTTGTAGTTTTTGCTTTATTAGCGGCATTACGTTAGTGTAACGCGTTATCCGAGGTGTATCAAAGTTCGAATAGCGGTGTATTTACTCGAGGTTAAGTAACTGAGGTTCTAAATTGTTTATCAATGAGTTGACATTCGGCAATCAGTTACAGAAATAATAATTTTGTCACCATCATCATCAGCAGCATCCCAGTCTATACAGGGTTATTTGTAATTCACTGGCATTCTCTTAACCCTGAATTCCTATCACTCAAACAAATGTTATTTGTTTTACGACTTTTTAAAATGAAGCACTTTTTTCCCATACAAATACACAGAGTATCGTAAAAATAAGAGGTAGGTAGTCTCAAATTTTCAAAACGTTACTATTACACCAAAAATGTTATGACAAAAGCCGTAAAACAAAAAACATTTGTTTAAGTGGTAGGAGTTGAGGGTTTGAAAGAAAGAAAATAAAGAAAAAAATATTTATTTGCCACAGTAAAAAAAACCATAATACACAAACAGGAAATAAAAACATAATAGTGAAAATTAAATTATTATTTTAATTATTGGGTTAAAAGGATGCTAGTGAATTACAAATAACCCTGTATATACGGCCCACTGGAGAGCGCAGGGGGGCTACTCCGAAATTCGAAAATCGAAGTTCGTATCGTATCGTCTTGCTCGTTCTTGTATTAAATACTATTAGCGTGACAGGAATGGCACGATACGAAGTTCGAATTTTGCACTTCGTAGTATAAGGCCTGGTCTTTCAGAATAAGAGGGCGTAGGCCATAGGTCTCGCAAGGGCCGGGATTGGGAACTTTACAATACAATACAATACAATGACTCCGTTGTACACCACAAAGAAAACAATACAGAAAAACAAGTTCATGGAAAAAATATACAGGGTAAGCATTAGGCGACCTTATCGCTTCGAAACGATGTTTAAACACACCATTGAATTTCTTCGCAGGTGTTTGCGGGATTCCTTGGGATGTTTTCTTTCACCGGAAATCACTGGTAAACAAATGTAATTTTGCACGTAAATTCCTAATAACTTAGAGGTGCGAGCCCGAGCTCGAAAACACGACCCTCTGCTTGACAGGCCAAAACCCGTGGAAAAAGGTTTGGCTAAATTTGAATAATTCGTTTACCTAGGAATACTATACATAGGTATTTAAACATTTCTTAGAAAAAGTAGTTATGATCTAGTTACTATTTAATTAATGTAGGTTGATAATTAAAGTAATACGTGCAAAGGTGTCTAACTATATTTTAACACACAAACAAGAAAATTAATTACTTAATGGAATAAGTTAATATGGTTTACGACTAAAATATACTGTTTTAACCACAGGTTTTAACTAAAGCCTAGTGGTTTGACCTATGGCCTTTCAAGCAGAGGGTCATGGGTTCAAGACTTCAAGCCCAAGTTTGCAGTGTTTGCACCTCTGAAATATTATAGCTCTGTCACGGATAGTGCAGCGGTATTAAAAGGTTTCTTCGGGTACGTATCTAACCCCAATAATAACAAAGATATTGGCCATTAATTTATCAACGGTCGCAAGCAAGAGATACGAGAAAAATTGAATCGCAATTGCGTGACTCTTTGCGTTAGATGAAAAGATTTTGCGGCATTTTGAATTACAGACGGGAAATTAAATCAAATAAAGATAATGCCTCTAGTCACGGATAACACGCCAAATAAATATGTATAAGTTATATAATCTCCGTAGACTTGTTCCGTTGACGTAACCATTTTAATTTTTCACAGTGACACCGTTTGATTGGCTGACATTACCCTGGTTTTTTAATCTTTGGATTTTTTAGGAAAGTTGCTTTAATGGGTTATAATTGGAGGATGATCGCATCGCATGAATATTATGTTAGTTTGTTATGTAACTACTTTTATTATGGAACATTAACAAGCAAATAAACAGACGCTTTCTATTTAATAATCCCTAATACACCGGGACTTAATATTGCCTTGTCATCATCATTTCAGCCTAAAGACGTCCACTGCTGAACATAGGCCTCCCCCAAGGCTCGCCAAACAGATCGGTCCTGTGCCCCATCAAACGCGTTCCCGCAACCTTAACCAGGTCGTCGCTCCATCTTGTTGGAGGCATATCTACACTGCGTCTTCCTGTCCGTGGACGCCACTCGAGAACCTATTGGCCCCATCGGCCGTCAGTTCTACGAGCGATGTGCCCTGCCCATTTCCACTTGAGTCTGGCGATTCTTCGAGCTATGTCGGTGACTTTAGTTCTTGTGCGGATTTCATCATTTCTAATTCATATTGCCTTGTATAAAGCTAATCAGCGCCGGCTTTAAAATGAGTAGGGACTTCGCAAAAATGTCATAGTAAATTTTCAAGTGTAATTTCTCACATATTTCGAAAAACTCTGAGGTGCCGCCTGATCGAGGCTATAGGTAGTGTAAATGTAAACTACTACGCTGCACGGCTTTTTTTTCTTTTAATTTGTAATAGTAACGTATGTACGCTTATCTTGTATGTCTATCTTTGTGTATATCTATCTTTAATAACTTCGTTTGCTTTTCCAGGATCCCCTCATCAGACCCCCAACATCCAGTATTATCAATTTTCCATCGCAAATTTCCAAATTTAGTTCAGTACTTTCAAAGATTTTTCTCTACTTACTTATACAGTATACATTTTTATTTTTTACTGCTCACTTTTCTTTGTAGATGTCATACCTACTATATTTTAGGTGAATTGCTTACACAATTCTTAGGACTGTAATAAGAATATGATAGTTATAAGTATAATATAAACCAAAAATTTTACAAAACTAAAAATTACAAATAAAAAATACCCTGGAGATCGCCCACTTGGGGCATCGTCCCCAGGACGGAGGCCGCATTGCCCCTCTGCAACATACATTTTATTATACTAGTTAGGGTAAACTGCTCTATAACCGACATACTACGTTCAATAATCCTTCTGTTACTCATAAACGTTTCAAACAATAGTTTTATTCTCAAATTGGCTACAGCAATTACCTAATCAACTAACGACCACGCGTTAAGTTTGAAGATGGGCACTTAAATTAAGTAAAGGACAAACTAATGAATAGAGCGAGATAAGTAGGAGTATGTAGTGGGAGTTAACCTTTGCATTTATCGAATGACCTTTTATCTTTATCACTATAATTGTTTGTAATTTATTACAATAAACTTCGTAATTTTTCGCAGGTTTCACGATATTCTTTCATATTTCAAGTGCGTATAGCTTTAATCCACTGTTTTGTCCGTGTAAGAAATCCATAAAAGGTTACGGTAATATTTATAAGCACAACAGTGGCTCGGACAGCGCCATCTGTTAACTGATGACGGAGTTAATACGTCATCTTGGAAGGAGAGCTTCAAAGTTTTTGGCCAGCACCACAGAAATATCTAATAATATATAAAAATCTCGTGTCACGGTGTTTGTTACCGAACCCCTCCGAAACGGCTCGACCGATTTGTATGAAACTTTTTTCTCCGTATTCGGTAGGTCTGAGATTAGGTCGTAGGCTATTTTTTATCCCCCCCTCCATTCTTCGCAGACGGAGTCGCCGGCAACAGCTAGTCTTATATATAAAAATCTCGTGTTTTTATATTTTTTTCCCCCTGTATTTGTTGGGTCTGAGAATAGGTCGTATAGGCTATAATTTATATGGCAAAACAATGTTTGCTGGGTCAGCTAGTATCGATATCTTTCTCTGGCTAGAGCCCTTAAATATTATCCCACTGGATCCAGATCCATCATTATTCATCATTATTGAACCTACTCACAAAATTTCAGGACCATCGGTTGGAAAATGTAACCTGTACAGAAAAATACAAATTTTTGCCCAAGCTGAAACGGAGACGTTTCGCTCGCGCTTTGCAGTCGCTCGGTCAATAACCTTATCTCAGGCGCAAGTGACACAGAAGAGACGTGGGTCGGGGGCGCGTTACAGTCGTGGCGCCCTTCGAATCAGTTATCACACTTAATGTATAGGAGCCAAAGTAGACAGAAGAGACGGGGCGGAGACGCGCCCCCGACCCACGTCTCTTCTGTGTAGCTTGCGCCCAAGAGGCTCTGCCTATGACGCCAGCGGCTAAAAATACGTAAACACATAAGTTTTAAAAATATAGCCTGATACAATACCAATATTATTTATTTAAGATTTCGCCAATCAATAGTGTGAGATCAAATGCATTTAACAAGGCAGACAATACCCGTATTGCCGGATGGAGAACATCAAAAAACTAATTTAGTTATGTAAACAATACCTTGTGAGGTATTATGGATAACCTAAACAACTTAATACAGGTCGATTCACAAGATTTGGCACGAATGGATCGAATGAGTGAATGAAAGTATATAATGTGTTACCTATTTGAATACACTTCTCACAAAATATGAAAATGTCATGCATCAGTCATTTTCCTACAAAAAGTCAAAGTGACATTGCTTTCGTTCAATCCATTCGTGCCAACTCTTGTGAATCGATCAGTACCTCTACCATGAGTTTACACTAGTTCACAGTGACCGTACTCGCTAGCGACGGCGTAAATGATTTTTATGGAGAATTGTACCTCTACCATGAGTTTACACTAGTTCACAGTGACCGTACTCGCTAGCGACGACGTAAAAGATTTGTATGGAGAATTGTACTTCCGTAAGTGACCGCTAGAGGCGCTGTACAATTCTCCATACAAATAATTTACGCCGTCGCTAGCGAGTACGGTCACGTAAACTAGTGTAAACTCATGGTAGAGGTACTGTACGAGTAGTTGAAATTAGATCTTCCGTGAGACAGACATAATTGGGTTTGTCTATTTTTCGCAATGAGTAAATATAAAACCATTTCGAGATAAATGTTTTTTAAGTCGTTTTATGTAATTATTTCATTTTAATATTTAATGTAATCCATTTAAATCAGATAAGCCATGACCTTCATTTGACATTGAAATCTATGTCGTGGACGGTCCAAGTTCTACATTATTCTGTGTGCAATAGCATTATTTACAAATTCTTCATAATTTACGAGTAAGATTACACACGGTGTTTGATTTGGACAGCATTATGACATCTAGCACTTTGACAGCGCCGGTAAAGTGACACATAGTGACGTTTACCACTTCACCACAGGTAAAAAATAACTAATGGGAGTGTCACGTACGCACTAATATTTTATGAAATATGTAGCTATTTGGGAGTCCTTTATTAGATTTTGACGTCTTGAGCCAAAATAGTTTAAATATTTTTTTTTTTTTGACACTTATAATATATAATATAAGAAAAACAGGTTACTCATGAATTATTCGAGGTGTAGCCGACGTGTTAGTTCGAAACATGTCAACTTAAATAGTTTTTAAAATTATTTATTTTTTAATCGCACGTGGCCGTTTTTTTTTATTTCGATCTCTTTTGTCATCCATTTACTTACACTCACTTAATATCACGAATGTATCAAAAAGTTCATATATTATAATCCACATAACGATCCGAGTATTACCGACGGACGACGGTGCTGGCTAATAATCAGCAGCGTTGGGGTGCTATAAAGTCCTCAGCATTATAGCGCAGCAGCAGCAGCGTAGCGTGCCTTGGCGGGGCCCCGGATTGTTTGGGGGCCCTTATGAAGGGTTGATTTAAATGGATTTCACACAAAAGAAAAAAAATGTTTGCATAAAATTAAAAGAAATATTTATTCATCATAATTATCTATCTGTCACTTTTGTTTTTTTGACTTTAATCATTTCTGAAATAAAAAAAATTTGGGAAGTTTTTATTAATTTTTGCTTATGGGGCCCCGCATAATTGATATGGCAGATACGGCGGTAGCTGCGCCCCTGAGCATTATGCTGAGCCAGTGTCCAATTTACAACCGCAATGACACACTCTATCTTTAGCCTTCGTGTTGTCTTTTTGTAAAAATATTTATGTGTCTTGTGTTGTCGTTAATATTTTGTTTCTTTCTTTAAAAACTTGCAATTCTCACATTTTCCGTGAGTGTCGATGGCTCATCATCACGAACAATGATAACCAAGAATTTTATAGCGCGAAATACAAAAGAAAATGCGAAGTCACGTGGCTGCAGATAGAGAAATCTGTTTAGTAAGTTGTCATAATCATAACCAAGGTATGGACGTGATGCTATTTGACATCTTGATGTGGCCCAAACTCAAGAAAGGAGCGGTAAGCGAAACGCTTTTTGTATTAAGTAAGGTAAAGTACCCAAATAAACAAAAAAAATCAAGGTAGTTTTATAATATGTCAATAAAAGTTAATTTTTGTGGGGTAGTTTGAGAATAAGAAAAATAAAGTGGGTACTTGAGAAGTTACAGTGACAAGTTAAAACATTTGTTTTGGTTTGTTAGTTTAACAGTTGGTAGCATAGCATACGGTTGTGGTAACTCTGAAGATGAGCTCTGGTTGAGTTCGAAACGCGTCAGTGTAGCTTGGTGGTGGTGATGGTTGGGTTTATGTGATTTGTGTGTGTTCGTACAGTGTGGAGGTGGAGGAACTGCATGAACGCACATTTCTTGCATAAACGTAACTATTGTAAGGTCGCGGGTGAGCAAAGTAATTGTTTTAGTTCATTAATATGGACCTCCGCAAAGTAACGCCTGATTCAATAAATTATTTAAAGTACCCAGTAGTCAGCCAGGCACCGATAGTCGGCCGTTTATAAGTGCGATGAGTACGAAAGATATCTCTCGTGCTTTTCACACTCGTGCGAAAGATTGGGTGAGGCCGACTATTTTGGGTATATACTGGGTATTTTACTCTACCTTGTAAAGTTAGGTTATCGTTGCACATGTGTCTAACACAGGTAAATTCATAGATAAGTGTAATTCTAGACGTGTTAATACGTGCTTAAGTATTCTGGAGTTCTTAATAGGTAAAGTTAGCGTTTTAATCAATGTAACAATAAAAACATACGTGAATAATTAAAAATTTTGGCGGATGCCTTTGCAAAACTGTTGTATCTTTAGTGTTATCTTTGTATGCTAACTACTTGGATTATAATATGCAGTGCCCTTTACAAATAAAATAAAAGTTAGTTTATAAGATGTTTTAATTTAATTCTTAAGTAGAATGAACTGAAACAATTACTTATCTCTCTTATGATAGCTTCGTTTATCCAAGAAATGTGTAGCTATCATAAGGTGAGCAAAGTATTTTTTTCAGTTCATTGATATAATGTCTCTGCAAAGTAGCGCCAAATTCAATAAATCTTAAGTAAAAGTCGTGATAGCCTCGTGGATAGGCCATAGCCTGTCAAGCAGAGGTTCGTGGGATCGGGCCCAGGCTTACACTTCGGAATTTTTCGAAATTCATGTGCGCAATTGGATTTCAAATTTACCTAGGAAACTCAAACACACCTACCAAGAAATTCAATGGTGTGTAAAGTACCCCATCCGCACTGGGTCCAATCATTCCAAGAGGAGGCCTGTACCCTGCCACTGCAGTCCCACTTGACGTACCTACTATATAGACTGAGATGACGAAGTTGACTTGACTTAAATCCCTTCCCGCTCTAGGCTGAACACTTGCACCGCTCTATTGCATAAGTCACCTTTCTCATAACCTAACCTTATGACCGAAGTACCTGTCATCCGTTAAAACTCAGACAAACGACTTTGGCCGTACATCGGCTTAAGGTTACAATTACCCTGGCGAATAGTAGGGGAGCCCAAGAGGGGATTTGTGAAGTTACTCGAGCGCGGCAGATTAATATACGGGGGGATGGGGATTTGTGAAGTTACTGTATTAATATACAGGGTTATTTGTAATTCACTAGCATCCTTTTAACCCTAATCTCCTACCACTTAAACAAATGTTTTTTGTTTTACGGCTTTTGTCATAACTTAATATTTTTGGTGTAATAACGTTTTGAAAATTTGAGATTACCTCTTATTTTTACGATACTCTGTGTATTTGTATGGGAAAAAAGTGCTTCATTTTAAAAAGTCGTAAAACAAAAAACATTTGTTTGAGTGATAGGAATTCAGGGTTAAGAGGATGTCAGTGAATTACAAATAACCCTGTATACGGGGGATACCTTATGCCCTCTAGAGTACCCTCCATTGAATATGAGCACTTCATGGGGGGGGTTTGCCTAGGGCACCCCGTCAAAATATTTAGTAAAAAAAAATTGATTCTTTAAAATACTCGAGCGCGTCAGATTAAGATAAGGTGGGTTGATTATTAGCAGAACAATGCACATTTCATTTCCAAATCGTCAGTCTTTGCAATTAACATCCCCTATGAAAACCTGACGCGCGCCCTTCCGTATGGCCACCCCCACCATGCAAGGTGGCAGATTATCATACAAGTTAAGTATGAAGTATCTTTTTCTATTTATTTTTTTATTTTCTTCAACTTCATTTTTTTATTACTTTTACGGTCATCCCGTGAAACCATATATTTCAAACTAAATACAAACTGAAATATAGATGCACAGAAAAAACCCCGGAAAAAAGACCAATGCTGGGAATCGAACCCAGGTCCTCAGCGTTCCGTGCTGCGTGCTTACCCCTACACCATCACTGGTCTAGAAGTTAGCGACGAATCTTTCCCATACATCGTACACTTCAGTCTGTTATAATCACATTAGGCAGTGATAAAGCGCATCTATGTTAATGCCCTCTACCGAGAGACTTCAACACTCCTTCGGAGCTACCCGCTCACCTGGACCAAGAGATGGCGGTACTAGGCCAACTTTTACATGTAAAAGTTGGCCTAGTAGTAACTTTTACATGTAAAAGTTGGAGTGTTGAAGTCTCTCGGTAGAGGGCATTAACATAGATGCGCTTTATCACTGCCTAATGTGATTATAACAGACTGAAGTGTACGATGTATGGGAAAGATTCGTCGCTAACTTCTAGACCAGTGATGGTGTAGGGGTAAGCACGCAGCACGGAACGCTGAGGACCTGGGTTCGATTCCCAGCATTGGTCTTTTTTCTGGGGTTTTTTCTGTGCATCTATATTTCAGTTTGTATTTAGTTTGAGATTATCATACATTAATTATCAGTGGCACGCTGGAGTATAAAATAATCAAAATCTGACGCGCTCGAATATTTCAAAGAATCAATTTTTTTTACTAAGTTTTTTGACGGGGTGCCCCAGGCAAACCCCTCCACATGAAGTGCTCATATTCAATGGGGGTACTCTAGAGGATATAAGGTATCCCCCCGTCCCGTATATTAATCTGCTGCGCTCGAGTAACTTCAAAAATCCCCACTTGGGCTCCCCTACTAGAAGAAATACGGCAAAACTTTCTTTTGCCGCCTTGTCGGCACAATGTTATGTCACCGAAAATAACATGTAACTGAATAAGTGGAATCAATCAATACGATATTGGAGTCGTAAGTGGAACCAATTTGTGGAATTATTTAGATAGGATGGAATATTAAAGCGTACGCTGCGCCGGAGTGGCAGAAGTGACGAGAAATGTGAAGTCGTTTTAAATATTTAATGGACGTCAAATGATGCAATCATTGGTTTAATTATGATGATGATTGGTGAGGTCAAAAAACGTATTCTCACGGCGATTTTTTTTACATTTTGATTGCTTTGACGTGATATAATAATCTAGATTCTTTATGATTTTTTTAATTTTTAATAAAAAGAAATACTTACTAGGGGCTCAATAAAAAGTGAGAATGAGTATGTTATAAACAACTTTTACTAAATGTAATTTTATTTTTCGACATAGTCACCTTTTAGCATAATACACTTATTAAAGCTTTTTTCTAAACTTAAAATTTCATTTTTTAAAAAGGTCTCATCTTGAGTACTTAAAAAATCTTGTACTGCAGCGACTACCGCGTCGTCGTCTTCAAATTTCTGGCCTCTCGGGTATTGTTTCAATCTCGGAAATAGGTAGAAATCACTGGGAGCGAGATCTGGTGAATACAGAGGATGCTTAAGGATATTGAACCCAGCATCACGAATTGCAGCCATTGCAACGATGGACTTGTGTGCCGGGGCATTGTCCTGGTGGAACAGCACAACTTTTGAGAGTTTACCTCGCCGTTTTTCGCGGATCTCATTGCGCAATGTTGCTATTTGTTTGGCGTATAAAGTGCCCGTAATAGTGGCTCCATGTTTGAGATACTCAATCATTAATACCCCTTTACCATCCCAAAAAACAGAGCCCATGACCTTACCGGTAGATGGGCCCACCTTGAATTTCTTCGGAGTTGGAGATGATGGCCTTTTCCATGTCATAGACTGCAGTTTCGTTTCAGGGTCGTAATGATAGAGCCATGTTTCGTCCATTGTTATAAATCGCGCCAAAAAAAGTTCCCGGTCTTGCTGTATCAGGTCCAAAGCTCCTTGACAAATCTCGACTCTAGTTTGTTTTTGCGTGTCAGTAAGCATTCTTGGTACCCAACGCGCAGATACCTTTTTCATACCCAAGCGTTCATGTAAAATATTATGCACGCTCCCCGTTGAAATCTTTACATTTTCAGCAATAAAACGATCCGTGACACGACGATCCGCCAAAACTGAGTTTTCAACTTTTTTCACAATTTCTTCAGTTATTGCTGTAGTTACGTCCGGAGCGGGGATCGTCCATGGTCGATGTTCTTCCATGTCTAAATTCGGCGCAACAACGTGCGACTGTCGAATACAGAGGAGCATTAGACCCTAAAGTGTCCCGCAAATCTAAATTGACTTGGTCCGTAGAAAAATTTTTCAAACACGAGTATTTGATAACGGCGCGCAGTTAAATTTTCTCCATTTTCGCTAACGTACTCAATAGCATTGCAAAGAAATTACCGTATTTTTTTTTAAACAAAAGACAGTTAGTTTTTTTTTTCATAGTAATCAGCTAGATAGATTAGCTTTACCGGCCAGTATTTAATTTCCTAATATTGAAAGAGTTTGCATCTCATTCTCACTTTATATTGAACGCCCCTCGTATATAAGGTAGATGTCCGAATGCTGGTCACTGTCCCAATAGTTGCCATTTTTAAGTAATTTTTTGTCATTAGCAGGCTCTGCACAGGTCACATCAGGGTGTCATCTATTGGGAATTAGCATGCCAAACACTAGGCCATTTACTTTATAATTGTTAATGTTTATACGGCGGTGTTAGGGTAATTTGTTTCTGATCCTTAATGCTGTGGCATTAAGAATCAGAAACAAATTATTGTATTGGGGTGTGCCCCAATACAATAATTTAAAGTTAGTTGAAGGAACAAGCCCGAAATAAGGGCCCAAGCCCTCTTATTCTGAGAGGAGGCTTGTGTCCTGCAGTGGGACACAAATATAGGCTGAGATGATGATGATGATGAAGGAACAATGTAACACCAGACAGGCATTCATACAGCAAAAAGGTTAAACGCCTCGCGATTAATCAAGATTGACGCACGCGCAGGCACCCACACTGGCGCCATCTGTTGGCCGTCTGACGTCACTAACTTCAATAACTGCACAACTGTCAACCTTGTAGGTACGTAGATCTAACTGTCTTTTTTCATAAGTCATCATCATCATCATACCAGCCTATATACGTCCCACTGCAGGGCACAGGCCTCCTCTCAGAATGAGAGGGTTTGGGCCGTAGTTCCCACGCGGGCCCAGTGCGGATTGGGAACTTCACGCACACCATTGAAATGCTTCGCAGATGTATTTATGCAGGTTTCTACACGATGTTTTCCTTCACCGTAAAGCTCGTGGTAAATTTCAAATGTAAAAAAGCCGTGGTGGCCTAGTGGTTATGGCCTCTCATGCAGAGGGTTCAAATCCCGGCTCGCACCTCTGAGTTTTAAGGAATTTATGTGCGAAATTACTTTTGAAATATTTATCTATTTTCGTATATTTTCCTATCGACCGAATTTGTGACTTTCGGGTTGTCCCGGAAATGAAATGCCTAAATCTGGCAACCCTACCGCCACGGCTCCCATCTGCTCCCATCATCATGCATTATACATTGTGCGGCTGCAAAGCGAACGAGTTCGAAGTGGTCAATCGGGAGCGCAGTGTAATGCAACTTGCATGTATTTTCTTGCAGTTCTAAACTTTGCTTTACGAACAATGCGAGTTAAATAAAAACTGGTCAAAAATAGAAAAACACAATCTGAGTGCTAAAAAATGTTTGCGTTATTAGCATTTTAAAGTGGCCAGCATCGTTTAATATCCAAGGAGGAAATAATCGTTAAATTTAATTGCATGTAATGAAATGACCCGTCTGAAACATTTTAATGGCATTGATCACGTAATTCTTTGTTTATATCATGGATCATAGAACTAACACTAAGAGAAATACAAAAATTTAAATAGAAATGCTACTCTTATCGTTTGTATCTCCTTATCTCACAGAGCCGATGTTGCCACTCTTTACTGCGCACATGTTTTGTTCTTGTGTTATAAAGACCGAATAGCCGAGAGGTTAGAGAGCTTGACTACTTACATAGCTTGAGGTCCCGGGTTTGATCTCTGTTGAGGCAGACATTATGTATAAAAATACAAGTTTGGTCAGTCTTGGGTGTTAAGTGTTTGAGTATGTATTTATCTATTTAGACATATTTATCCGTTGCCTAGTACCATCCTAGTACATAACATCGCACTTGGCCGGTTTTTGAGACTAGTGGGTAGTTTGGGTTAAGTAGGTATAGTACAATCAGCATCAAAAGTAGCTGGTCACGTTTGTACCTTGTCGCTTTATGGCCGGCGCCCACTGACGGCATGGCACGGCGTGGCATTTTGTTACTATCAAGTTATTTTGAATCTTATTTCAATGAGTTTAGAATTCATGTTACTTTATTTCGATACCACGATGCCGCGACGTCCTGAGGGCCGATGCCACGCATAACCAATAAAGTAACATGAATTCTAAACTCATTGAAATAAGATTCAAAATAACTTGATAGTAATAAAATGCCACGCCGTGCCATGCCGTCAGTGGGCGCCGGCCCTTACATTTACAGTCAGGTGCAAATGTTGTACATGATTCACAATTGTGTTAATACGACAAGGTACAAAAGTGACCAAAGTGGCAGTTTGATGTTGAAAAAAAAAAACTGAAACCCTTTTCATTGCAAATGTCATGTTGACATTCCATACATCTGCCAAAGAAATCACCATACAATTGACTATGAAAAGGTTCCATCCTGGTATGCGATTCAGTTTCCTTGACTATACATCGCTGCTTATCTAAAAGAACGGCCTAATTCGAAATGATACGCTGTGTAATTATACACCTTATTTGCAATAGTTAAAGTATTAAGTTGCACACCGTACTATTTTGGATTAGGCCGTTGTTTCAGATAAGCAACGACATAAGAATGAATGCTTGATATGCGACACGTCACGCCCGATCGCCGCGCCAATCAGAGCGCAGCAACCCGTTGCGCAACGATTTTGAGGACATTGACGATCGTTCTGCAGTGGAGACCTAGCCTTATACTGCTGGAATGTCATTCATTGGTCTACTTTAAAATACTGTGTTATCTAGACGCGCGGCAGAGCGTGCAGTGTCAAGCCAAGTTCAAAGAAACTAACTATCGACGAATCCGACGAGGCTGGGCAGCGTTCGGGAAGCTCCGCTATATCTTGATATCCAATATACTGCAGCGTCTCAAGTCAAAAGTCTTTGACCATACGTGTTGCCAGTGATGACTTATGGTAGGTACTGAAACGTGGCTGCTAACGATGGGCCTCATAAGAAAGCTCAAGGCTACTCAGGGGTGATGGAAAGGTCTACAGGCGGAGTTTCTCTACGGGATCACAGAAATGATGAAAGCGGCGCAAAAACTAAAGGCACCGTAGCTCCAAAAATTGCCAGACTCAAGTGGCAGTAGGCAGGGCACATCCCCCGTAGAACTGACGGCCGATGGGGCCAAAAGCTTCTAGAATGACGTCCACAGACCGGAAGACGCAGTGCAGGTAGGCATCCAACAAGATGGAGTGACGTCCTGGTTATGGTTGCGGGAGCGCATTGGATGCGGATAGCGCAGGACCGGTCTTTTTGTGGAATCTTGGGGGTGGCCTATGATCAGCAGTAGACATTTCTCGGCTGAAAGATGATGATAGAATTTAATCAGTAAACAGTAGATTTTGGGTCTAATGAAGTTAGCCACTCCAGGGCTCAGAGCCGCTCCCTGCTGCCGTATACCGTATTACGTTTGAATTTCTCGATGACAAATTTCCGTGTCAATCGCAATACTAGACATGATTAGTAGTCATTTCACTATGATAACGAGGCATATAAGCCGTATGCTTAGTATAAGTTTTACTTCACCAAATACTTCTCAATCGCGTTTAGGTAAAAAAAACAATTACTATGGAATCATGGACAGCGCCTCAGCGCGCGCTCATCCATGTTTCCATAGAATTGAAATTTTTACGTAAACGCGATCGAGAAGTATTTGGTGAAGTAAAACCTATACTAAGCTTACAGAACGATTAAAGTTAGTGACCGTTTAAAAATGCTACATGAAAGTTACACCATAAAACTCCTGTTTAGATGTTGAACGCAATTATGTCCATAAAAATGCGAACAAGCTTTTTCTTGGTCACTCGTCAGGATATACTCAAACTCCTCTACACATTCCTTACCTGTTTTGGTCTAGACTCTAGACTTTAACGTATTCGACTACATTCCTTCCACATGGAAAGTTAGGCTGTCAGTCCAATGGCCAGTCTTTAGCTTTCGTGTTGTCTTTTCTTTTGTAAAAATATTGATGATGACGTGTCTGGTGTTGTTGTAAATAAATGTAGTTCTTTCAATGGAACAGATTGGGGCAGGTAGAGCAGAGCGAGAGGGTAATGCGGAGTGTTAGTTGTGGATTGTGTGTGTCTATCCATAGACGCAGAGTAGGTACTGTCACGGCACGGGCAACGTCCCGTTTTTTGCGGGTTTGGTTTTTTGCAGGATCCCGTTTAGTAGTATACGTGCTACTGTGGTAACATTCACACGTCATTCGGTTTGCGGTATCCTGCGTACCCTGCGTATCCTGGTACGTTGCCCGTGTGAAGAGCAGTTATATATGTATGCTCTGGAATAGCATACTAAAAAGCGCGCTATGAGTATGTTTAATATGAGCATGCTGAACTGTTTATTTGCTAGCAATAAGCATGCTAGTTTTACTAGTATGCTCCTGAATAAGCATGCTCAAATCAGACACTCCAATAGCGTGCCAGTTAAAACAAAACCATGGAAATCAAACAGCCATCCGCATGGAGCTGAATAAAATTATCCTTTTGCTGGCGATGCAATGAATCCAAAAACTTTTCTCAGCTAGAAAGAGGAAAAAGGAATAAAAAGATTTGCACCTTGCAAACAAGATCGATAACGACGCGTTCACACTTGCTATTACCTTTCTCTCTTCCACCCCCGCATCAACAAGCATGCTCATCATGGCCTGCATGCTACTAAATAGCATGCTTAATAGTAGCATGTCCTATACAGACATGCTAGTAGGTAGCATTTGCTCGTTAGCAGGATGCTTTCGTACTAATAATGGCCGGCGCCCACTGACGGCATGGCACGGCGTGGCATTTTATTACTGTCAAGTTATTTTGAATCTTATTTCAGTGAGTTTAGAATTCATGTTACTTTATTTCGATACCACGATGCCGCGACGTCCTGAGGGCCAATGCCACGCATAACCAATAAAGTAACATGAATTCTAAACTCATTGAAATAAGATTCAAAATAACTTGATAGTAATAAAATGCCACGCCGTGCCATGCCGTCAGTGGGCGCCGGCCCTTACGAGCATATGTAACATTAGCTTTAGATAGCGGAGCGGAGCGAGAAAGTAATGCGAAAGTAGATGGTTGTTTTTTCATACATGGAGCTTTGAGTTATGAAGGGGCTAAAAGTCCAAATGGTTCGAGTATATTACACACGGAGCTTCACCAGTTCCTTTTGCTTGAACTTGGCTTTACTATATAGTAACAATACTCTTTGACTTGACTTGACAGACTGCCGCGCGTCTAAATGAATGTCTAACTTAAGGCCACCACAAACCGGGAGCGCTCTATAACACTGAATCAAATATACGGTGACACAAACCGGCAGCGCGGCACACCGTATTTGATTCAGTGTTATTGACCGCGCTGGCCACGATCCGTCCGCCCGCGCTCCCGATTTGTTGTAGCCCTTATTGTCAACACGCTCGGAACCACAATCGCTTTTGCCACTTCTTTCTGTCAAAAGAGATGGTAAAAGCGATCGCGCGTTAGATAATACGGTCTCAAGCCGGTGGATAGATGAAACGTTGAGACGTGATCATAATGTTGAGATCAAAACAACACTCAACAAACTGACACTGTTTTTATCTGATCAACAGGTTATTGCCAAATCCTATAGTTGAGCTGTCACTATTAATTGATGGTGGCGGACCTGAATGACCAGTTAAGAAAATTGGGCATTGCACAGAGCATGTACGGGAGGAGATGGCTGCGCAATTTCCACTAGGTATGCCAAAACCGGTTGTCTGTAAAGTCGGTTTACGGACGATAGTTTAACGTGACAACGCCATACATAACAAAACATTCAAAAAACAAAAATGAAACCAGGCGGTCACCCATCCAAGTACTGACCGCGCCCGACGTTGCTTAACCTCGGTGATCGGACGAGAACCGGTGTTTTGTAAAATATCTTGAAAACGGTGCATCCTGCGGCAAAATCAATGAAATTACCACCCATTAAAAATTACCCGAGTGCTAGTACCAAGAGTACGCGCACGGGACATGTACGTTACATTGCGTCATCCTTTTTTATAAGATGCTGTCACGTCAAAAATATGTCAGACCACGTGATCAATGGATTTATAGGGTTCCGTACTCAAATAGTAAAAACGAGACCCTATTACTGAGACTCCACTGTCCGTCCGTCTATCTGTTCGTCTGTCACCAAGCTGTATCTCCTGAACCGTGATAGCTAGACTGTTGAAATTTTCACAGATGATGTATTTCAGTTGCCGCCGCTATAACAACAAATACTAAAAAACAGAATAAAATAAATATTTAAGGGGGCTCTCATATAACAAACGTGATTTTTTTGCTCGTTTTTGCTCGATATTGATACAGACACAGCCTGGTGACAGACGGACGGACAGACAGACGGACGGACGGACGGACGGACGGACAGACGGACAGACGGACGGACAGCGGAGCCTCAGTAATAGGGTCCCGTTTTTACCATTTGGGTACGGAACCCTAAAAACGAGAAGAATTAGAACGAAGATCGTATTTTCTAGTCGTAGGTAGACTGCATTAATTTATGTTTTTGCCTTCCAGTTGTTTTTTTTAGAAGATTTTATGCCCTGGATTCTGTGTCCTTTGAGCCAATTCTATTCAGCCTTACAGACTTTTTTAAATCATTTTTTGCCAGAACACAAAGAGTGAGAGGTTAACTTGAATTATTTATAATATCTAGCTATTAGTTAATGGCAAGGTTGTCTACTTGCAATCAAATGTACTTAAGTACTACAGTTTATTATACGGCATTGTACTTGCACCTTTATTTACCTACTTACCAGTTTTCAATTGAACTCATTTGATATCCGAGACAAGGTAAACTAACATGAATTATTTATGAAACATAGGCTTGATCGAGTAAAAACTAAACTAAATAATTATTAGGTAAGACGAGGATGTGGAAAATAAAATGAGAATTAAAAATAAAACGCAAGGACTTAGCTAATAAACTGTTTTAGTTTAACACGCAAGGATTATTTTATTTGCCAAGAACACTTAAAAAACGCTTGCTTACGTTAAATCTTAGTCAACGTGTACGAGTCTCACGGTAGTTATTAACTTAATTATTTACTTATTCAGCGTTTAGCAACTTTTGATTGTCGAATACCCAATGCATAGGTAATATGAAAAGTGAAAGGAGATAGCCCGAAGAACTTCCGAGATTATTCTAACTCAATCACGTCTTTATCTTGTTTATAAGTTGCCAGTAACTTGTATTATTATATTTATAGTTAATTGATGCTTGAACCGGCTTTTGTCAAATTTATAAACCAGCGGATATCAGCCGCAGGTCCCGGCAAGGCAGCGCGAAAAGTGAAAGTTACTTACCTCGAAGTCACCTCGCTCCCGCACCACCATTACTTTTTTAAAGAAAATCTGGGGCATAATGGCACTCCACCTTCGACCTTTGTTAACAAATTAAAAAAACACAATCGTCAATTTGAACCGGTTCCGAAATAGAATTTTCGCCTTTTGTTTTCTTTAAATCCAATGTCACTGCGTTGCCGCGCTTTTTTGACGTTTCAATTGTTTGTAAACAGAACGCACTTACCTAACACTTGTGTTTAACTGATCGCGTGTTTTTAGTTTAAAAACGCGGACCATTCCCTTCTAACACTCTGTGGCAACTAAGCTTCACACAAACCATAATGTTTATAAGTATGAAACGTTAACTTGCTGTAGGACTTGTCTTTCGCAATCACTTCGACAGCATGCAGTCAAACTCGATAGTTTTGCGGATAAACCCAACTTATTGCTCAAACCTTACAGTTCCAAATTGCACATTTCACTTAATATAAAACGGCAAATGGTAACTTTGTTTTATCTACGGTGCAATACACCGAGATTGAATCTACGATACGGATACCTTTGCATTTTTTGTACCATATCATTACGTTATTAGGAAATAGGCTGTCATAATTGGCATAGTAATTAACCATGCTCTTAATTTAACTGGGTTTTTGCTGCTCCTCCAACTGGAACTTTTTCACCCACTTGTTGTAGTCAGCTTGTGAGATGGGAGGGGTAAGGTTAGGTTAACCAAAGTTAAGTGCGAAATGTTTTCTTATGCAAAAAGTTTTGTTTTTATTCACAGAATATACTCAAGGGTACGGTCAGTCTAATTAAAAACTCAAACCAGTCTTCATTTTTGAATCCAGTCGTGTAAAACGGAGTCTAATCGTTTTAAGAAACCTTCAAAGACTTATCTTTCATGAGAATTCTACCTGTGATCCCAAGTGCAAGTACACCAAGTGACCTACATAATAACAAATCATAAGATGAAAGTGAATGAAAAAAAGTGGATTTTAACGAGAACTTATCATTTACTCCGTCACGCTACAGGCGGAACATGAATAAACATTATGATAAAATTCACTCTACTTATAACTACATTTAGAAGATTAGACACAGTAATAACAGCTGGAATACGGCAGATTTGCAGAATTCAAGCATTACTAAATTTGTGGATCGCCACGCAATTTGATGGACAACATCCGGGCCATTTTTTAGGATCTGAGTTTTTCGGGTGTGCGAAATTATATTTGAAATTTACTATGAATTTTACGCTCACGCAGATGGTCATACACAAGCTGCAAGTCACGCAAAGGGCGATGGAGCGGGCGATGTTGGACATATCTCTCCGAGACAGAGTCCGAAATACGGAGATCCGGAGACGAACAAGGCTCACCGATATAGCCAAGGTAATCACCCAAAGAAAGTGGAAGTGGGCTGGACACATATGCCACAGGAGTGATGGAAGATGGGGGAAGGCTGTGATGGAGTGGAGACCCAGAACCGGGCGGAGAAACGTTGGCAGACAGGAGATGAGGTGGACTGACGACCTGGTCAAAGTGGCGGGAAGGTGCCGATGAGGAGAGCGCTGGACAGAGATGAGTGGCGAGCAATGCAGGATGCCTACACTCAGCATTGGGTGGCTATGGGCTGAAGAAGAGAGAGAGAAGAGAGAGAGATGAATTTTACGGCGAAGGAAAGCATCTGTAGACCCCTGCGGAAAAATTCAATGGTGTGCGTGTGACATTCCCAATCGCACTGGGGCTCTCATTCTACCTGTGCCTTAAATACAGTCAGACGTATAAAGGCTGTGATGATGAAACATCATTGCCATTACAGCACCCAGCAATAGTTACATATACCGGTAAACTGGGGTAACTTTAGGAAATTTTGGGGCTACATTGATAGATTTAAAATGGTTATAAAAAAACGCAAATATTCATAGCACGATTGAGCAAATGACGTAAAATAAACGTCTTTATCTATCTATCTATCTATCTATCTAAAAAGTTAGGTAATTTATCAAGGTAGTTATTTCACTGCCACAGATGGTCTAAAAAATAAGGACACGGCGTAAAAACTGTTATTCAAAGTAGCCCCTGCATTTTAAAGCAAGGGTCTTCAACCTTTTTGAAGTCAAGGGCCTAGTATACTCTGATATTGGTTCGGTGGGCCGCAACATTATAAATCTATATCGTTTTAATTTCTATTCTTTTTAATCTGTAAATAGGTATAATTTGTAGACATGTGAATTTAATTTTGCCAATACAATGTCGGGCACCCTACCCCCAAAGAGCCTTGTTTTAAAGTAACCCCGTTTTACGGTATGTCCTATTAATTACGTCTGCGGACTACAACTAATCCTTGGCACCTAGTTAACTAACTGCAGGCACACTGCAAAAAAGCGATGCGCAATTTCATAGCTCAAACGCAGTACCAAACTTCATCATCATTTCAGCCAAAAGATTACTGCTGAACATAGGGTGCCCTGCTCCCTCAAGGTCTGCCAAACAGACTGGTCCAGCGCCATCCGCAACCAACGCGTTCTTGCAACCTTAACCAGGTCGTTGCTGCATCTGCAAGTGCCTGCCAAGCACCAGCAGGGCCCTGTAACACAAAAGTTACAAGTGCTACATTTCGACAAAATTGTCAAGTTTCTCATAGTAAAATGTTACAATTTTATCGAATTGTAGCACTTGTAACTTTTGTGGTACAGGGGTCAGGTGTTCCTGCGCTCCGACTTTTGGCCGGAGGGTGTGGTGTTCCGTCGTTTTAGGGAAGCGGCGAAGACGTTTTTCAAAAATCCCTAAATAGTTATTTAAGTATTGTTTGTATTTTTTGAATTTTACAGCGCATTGGTGTATACTGTAATGCTGTAATTTTTATTGATGAATAAATAAATAATAAATAAATCTTGTGGGAGGCCTAACTACACTGCGTCTTCCGATCCGTGGACGCCATTCGAGAACCTTTTGGCCCATCGGCCATCAGTTTAAGAAAGATATTCTCTGCCCTGTCAACTTGAGTCTGGCAATTCCTCGACATCGACAGTCGGTGATTTTAGTTCATGCGCGGATTTCATCATTTCTAATCCAAAGCATCCCTCTCCATCGCCCTCTGAATGACCTACAGCTTTCTTATGAGGCCCATCGATAGCGGTCACGTCGCAGTGCCAAACTTGTATGCAAAAAGTAATAAAACATAGTTCCCTCCTTTTAGTTGTACATATACGACTAAGCTTACGCAATGCTGTCTGTCTCTTTCCGGAAACATAAAATAGTAAGAGACACAAACTACAGCATTCAATAAACCACACGAATCGCAAACGTTACAATACAATAGATTTCTCTGATACAAAAACGTATAAGGAAGCAGGCGGTCACGTATCCATTGTATATTGTATCCAAATTGATATATTTTATATAATGACCAGTGGAAAGTGAATACGCTATTTGAATAACAATTACAATATACATTTTTTAGTCTAGTTAGTCACTTGTTAGTCATATGGTTTCTGTGAACACCTATGTTTAATTTAAATGATAGATAAGATTAGGTGACTACGTGTTTTATCTATAGACCAATAGATTGGTACCGATTTGATTTGTGCAGCGGCAGTGCAAGAGCTAACATCCGTATCGGTGTACATATTCCAGATAATACTTTATGTTCGAACTCACTTTAACTTATTTAAAGTAAGACCTAATCATAAAGACTGCCTTAATATTGTTGCTGTGGCTCCGAATAAAACAAAACTGTCAAAGAAAACCCCGGAAGCAATGGGTCGAATCCTGTACAATAAGTTACCCTACGCAGTAAAAGCTATCAAGAGTGATGCCGTGTTCCGCCTCCGAGTAAGAGTGCTACTGTAAGAGGGTACGATGCGCACCATTTCTCCATACAAACGTAATCCCCTGTTTCCTCCCTGGATAATGGCTTTAGAGCCAAATTTTTTTTACCGTGTAATCTGTATTTACCACAGCTATGCCCCTATGTTTCGTTTTTTTCCATATTTCAATTAACATAAGAAATATGAGCTTTCAAAAACCGAAAAAATTGCCCAATTTCAACGTCATTTTCAGACACTTGTCAGAAAAGAATACCTCCTTTATACAAAAAAGGAAGACATAGGGGCATAGTTAAATCTGTCCTCTAATTATTTATGAAAAAAATAAATTTATTGGCCCAGTTTTCGAGAAGAAAACAGGGGATTACGAAATGCTGTTTTGATCAATTTTACGTGCCTATTAACGGTCTGAGGTGCAGTTGTCCCGCTCTCGCTGTACTGACACGGAGGGGTTCGGGCGAGACAGCGACATTTCATTAAAATACCTATTTCTCAAAATTCTCTCAGCCATCGTACCCTCTTAAGGAATATCTTTCCTATGATTATAGTAGATTTGATAAACATTAGACCTCCCTGATAAAATTACGAGTAGAATATATTATAATTATATGCTTACTAAAATTATCATTATAATACCAATTAATATTTCAATGAATTTTTATGTGTGTAATATTATAATGTATCCTAAATCCACAATGACGAGTCATGGCTGTTCTGTTTGGCTCTATATGTTATGTTAAGTGTTAATTATGTAACAGCTATGATAATAAAAATTTCTGATTCTGATTCTGATTCTGATTCTGATTCTAAATTTTGTGTGGTCAAGACATTTAATTTATTGAATCAGGCGTTACTTTGCGGAGGTCCATATTAATGAACTAAAACAATTACTTTGCTCACCCGCGACCTTACAATAGTTACGTTTATGCAAGAAATGTGCGTTCATGCAGTTCCTCCACCTCCACACTGTACGAACACACACAAATCACATAAACCCAACCATCACCACCACCAAGCTACACTGACGCGTTTCGAACTCAACCAGAGCTCATCTTCAGAGTTACCACAACCGTATGCTATGCTACCAAATGTTAAACTAACAAACCAAAACAAATGTTTTAACTTGTCACTGTAACTTCTCAAGTACCCACTTTATTTTTCTTATTCTCAAACTACCCCACAAAAATTAACTTTTATTGACATATTATAAAACTACCTTGATTTTTTTGTTTATTTATTTATAAGGCATATTTAATTAATACTAACTGTTCAAATTCGACCCAAGCCGCAGTAAAGGAGAAGATACTAAATTTACCTGTTCATTAATAATAGACCCCATAGTGTTGTACCTAATTATTTCCATGCATTCCAGAGCATCCAGACGCAACCCCTTGCCGCAATAATGTAACACTTCATAAGAATCTGAATCTAACAATGAATGATTTGATTCCAACAAATGTTTTGCAAAATTCGATCTATCTGGATGCTCATTCCTATATGCCGAAACATGCTCTTTAAATCTAGTATTAAAACTTCGGCCTGTCTGTTGTGTTGTTGTCGGTTGTGGTAACTCTGAAGATGAGCTCTGGTTGAGTTCGAAACGCGTCAGTGTAGCTTGGTGGTGGTGATGGTTGGGTTTATGTGATTTGTGTGTGTTCGTACAGTGTGGAGGTGGAGGAACTGCATGAACGCACATTTCTTGCATAAACGTAACTATTGTAAGGTCGCGGGTGAGCAAAGTAATTGTTTTAGTTCATGGTCAAGACATATTTTGTAAGGTCCTATGCTGCCCTACAGACTCTAAAACTTTGTAGAATATTGCACTAGGTATAACAAGCACAGCGTAAGGAACATAATGGTCAAATCGCTTTTTTGCTCTTATTGCGTTATAGGGTCTACAGGGCAGTATGATGGTACGGCCACGGGCTGCAAAAGCTAAGCCACTTCCACTTTTCATATCTTAGGCGTGAAATCTAAGTCAGGATATAAGAGTGCAGGCGGGTAAACCCGATTTGCATTACTCGGCTATATACGAACAGTGCCAAAAGGCTCATCAATTAAAATCCTTGACCGCACACAATAAATGACGGATTTTTAAATGAGCAAAAAAGAGAACCTTTCGAGGCGCGAGACCGTGAGGCCGTGAGGCTGAGTTTGATCCTACTAGAGTAGGTAAAGGTAATTATGTTGATCTAGTGGTAATGGTAACTTCATCTCTGCCTATATAGGCAGTTCCGCTGCTGGGCGCTGGCCTCTTCTCAGAATGAGAGGGCTTGGACTGTTGTTCCCACGCGGGCCCGTTCGGTTTGGAAACTTTGCACACACCATTGAATGGTTTCGCAATTGTGTGCAGGTTTCTTCGCGATGTTCGTCCTTCCGTAAAGCTAGTGGTAAATTTAAAATGTAATTTCGCACATGAATCCTGAAAACTTAGAGGTGCCCGGAATCTGAACCCACGATCCTCAGCTAGAGAGATCACAGGACTACCACTACTGCTAGTGCTTCCTATTAAACGACTATGAAGATATTCTTCAAATTCCACGTTTTAACTTAGTATTAAGATGTACCTACTTACATTTAAATCAAATCCACTGCTAATCCACGAGCGCCTGTGCAATATGCTCCCGACGTATTTCGCCTTCCATTTCGTAAGGAACCCCTCGTTCTTGCGTTTCGATCGCCGATTCACAGTGAACCGATCCATAGTTCACTCTCACAAAAACTTCAATGTACCACGTTTATTCATCCACTACACACACGATAGCTGCAGTCCGCGGACGTGCTAAAACTAAATGCATTTTAGAAAAACAGTGCCGGAGATTAAAGTTTGTTATATAAAAAACTAAAGAAGCGAACCGAATTAATTGCCCCTCTGAATATATTACCTACTAAAGTTACGCATCTTGTTTTAGCAACGTTTAGAAAGTGTGTTATACTTATGAAAATTGCTGTCCGTTGAAAAACGTCAAAATGTTTTTTTTAATGATTTTTCCCGCGCTGGCTGCGGTCCGAATCGTAGTCAGGACTAAACTGGAGGCATTCGGTATGTTATTGTCGCCCTGTTCATGTTACGGTACGGTGGAACGAATACGTTCGTGATTCGAATGCTGTAGACATAATTTTTGATTGTCAGAGCCATACAACTCGGACAATGGGCACTCGATATGCACAACGGGCGCGCCCTAAATGTAACTCTATGTTAGTAGGCAATTTTCCTAACCTAAATACTTGTGCAAGGACGGACTTATTTAGGGTGGGAACTAGTGGAAAAAGCATTTAAGTCAATAAACAACCGACTGGCGTAGTGGATAGCGATTCTGACTACGAAGCTTGAGATCTGGATTCTATCCTCAGTTGTGTTGTGGCAGATATTTTTATAATAAAAATACGAATATTCGCTCTCAGGTCCTGGATATTTAATAAGTATTTATTTTTGAACATAAAACTACCGTGAGACTCACTCATAGCGAAAAAATACGGATAACTCACGTTTATCTCGACATGTTTTGGGCTAATCCGTAGCCCTTCTTGGAGCCGCACGTCGCGGCGGCTGCCAAACACGTACGCGATGTGTGGCTCCAAGAAGAATGGCTACGGATTAGTCCAAAACATGTCGAGCTAAACTCGATCATATGTAGACGTGAGTTATGCGTATTTTTTCGCTATAAGTATTTATTTATCCATTTAAAAATATATGTCCGTTTCTTAGTTTTGCTTAGTTTGGGGCTGGGCTAGGTTCAATTGGTGTCAATTGTGAAATGATATTTATCCATTTATTAATAAAACGATAACAGCATGAAATTTCTACGACAAATTTAAAATATAAAAAACTAGTGTGAGCGCATCTTTTCTCACGCTTAACTAGAATGAAGTCTTTTAGATTTTTGTCAACTTTTGTTAAGTATGTTCCGAGTCACAATGAAATATTAATGATTAGTCATTTTGTAACTTCCGTATTGTCACTTAATTGATTTAAGTAACGTTAGCTCTAAAGTCTCTAACGATAAGTTTTAAAATGGTAAATTCATGCAGTCTGCGTCAAAGTATACTATGCCGTTGCCCATACTTCATCAAGGGTAGACCCCTAGCAGGAATGAAGCCAGTCCAACCGCATTTTCTTCATTTTTTTTTCATATACATTAACTGTGTCTCAACATTTTTGGTTAATCGTTTATTTTATTTAACGGCTTGTAGGGGGAAAGGTTCTCTAGTGGCGTCCGCGGACCAGAAGACGCAGTGTAGGTAGGCCTCCAACAAGACGGAGCGACGACCTGAGGCGCTACCACGAAATCCGAAAATCGAAGTTCGCATCGCGTTATCCCTCTCACTCTCGTGTCAAATCATATTAGCGTGAGCGGGACGGCACGAAACGAAGTTCGAATTATGCACTTCGTGGTAGGGCCTCTGGGGGGTTACTACGAAATTCGAAGTTCGAAGTTCGGATCGTGCGGTCCCTCTCACTCTCGTAATAAATACCATTAGCGTGAGCGGAACGGCATGAAACGAAGTTCGAATTTCGCGCTTCGTAGTATAGGGCCTGGTTAAGGTGGCGGGAACGCGTTGGATGCGGATGGCGCAGGACGATCTGTTTGGCGAGCCTTGGGGGAGGCCTATGTTCAGCAGTGGACGTCGATCGGCTGAAATGAGGATGAATGTTGTTTGATTTTAATAGGTACTTACTGGAACAAAGCGTTGCGCGCAAAAGCCTAATTACAAAATTGGCTATGCAATTCGTCCATCCATTTTGTTTAGCCGTTGTCTTATTCTTAGGGTGCGCTTCCATAGAATCGGAGCGGAGCGGAGACATGCAGATTTCCACCAATCACGTCAGCTGATCTCTTGTTTCGTGCCGCTTCCCTTGTAATGGGTTGTCCCGTGACGTCAATTTCAACTAATTTACTTAGTCTGGCCCTATACTACGAAGCGCTAGATTCGAACTTCGTTTCATGCCGTTCCGCTCACGCTAATGGTATTTATTACGAGAGTGAGAGGGACCGCACGATCCGAACTTCGAACTTCGAATTTCGTAGTGTAGCGACTACTAGCGCCATCTAGTCATCACATAAGGAACTAACAACTACAATCCTACATCACGCTATCGAAGTTTCTCAACTCGGCTGCATAAATACAACTTCCAACTTTCATCCATTGGACTTCGGTCCCCAGGCATAACATCTGCCTGGAGAGAGATCTCTCTATTGTAACTACCCCCAAAGTAGTAACCCCCCTGTTTTGAACGTCTGTAGGTATTTCCCTCCACTTCTAGCTCCAAACGCACAGACAGCGGAGGCGAGGCGGCGCGGTGGCGGTGACGGTTGTAATATTCTAACTTATATGAACGGTTGTGCGGTACCGTACCGTGAACTCGTTCATACAAGTTAGAATATTACAATTTACAACCGTCACCCCGCACCGCCACGCCTCCGCTGTCTGCGTTTGGAGCTTGACTTCGCGCGACCGGTGGCGCGGCAAGCGTTTTCTCTATTCATTGCGCGGCCGAGACGCTTGACACACAGTGGTTGCCTCGCGGCGCACGCAATGAACTGGTATAACGCTCGCCGCGCCACCGGTGGCGCGAAGTTGTGGTAGGTCTCAAGACATGACTTCGCGCGATACACGACGCGGCGAGCGTTTCGTGGCATTATACTACGAAATTCGATTTTTAAACTTCGTATACCTAGTGCCATCCAAAGGTACGGCATAATACGAATGTCGAATTTCGTAGTAGCCCCCTGTTCATTGCGCGGCCGAGACGCTCGCCGCACAGTGGTTACTATATTGGCAGAAAACGGTCGTACCTATAGTCCCGAGAGTAACTAAATGTGTCCGATACATTTACCTTATTATGCTTACCGTCCCCGCCCGAACAAACTGGCTGTCGCTGTCTCTAACCTAGAAAAAATATTTCATTTTATCATCATCATCATCCCAGCTTATATAAGGTATGTGTATATATGAGAGGGCTTGGGCCGTAGTTCCCACGCGGGCCCAGTGCGCATTAGGAACTTCACACACACTATTGAATTGCTTCGCAGGTGTATGCAGGTTTCCTCGCGATGTTTCCTTCACCGTAAAGCTCATGATAAATTACAAATGTAATTTCGCACATAAATTCTGAAAAAGTCAGAGGTGCGAGACAAGATTTGAACCCACGACCCTCTGCTTGAGAGGCCATAGGTCAAACCACTAGGCCACCACGGCTTATTTATTTTTACTATGTAATTATAAGATTCTTACCTAACCTTAAATATCTATACTTACGTAACATATCGCTCCAATGATCTCAATTGAAAAGCCCTACAACTATCGTAATACAATATATTATGATTTCCCTCTATAATAATCATATACATCGCATCCATAAAGTTTTTACGAGCATCGTGAATATTTAACGCCAATTACAAACTGTGTTATTTCCTCCTCAACTAATGAACGAGTTCAGTCATTTCGTCACATTCGGACGCGTATATGATTAGCCCGAATTCTCGATTGGATCCGGTGTTTAGAAGCAATGGTGGTAGCTGGCAGATATTTATCTTTGGGTGCTGTTATTTCGCTGTGGCCCGCGACGAAATGTCACACACAAAAAGTGTAATTTGGAGAATCCTTTCCTGAAGAAACGATGTAAGTATTTAAGTACTTTAAAAAGCCTATATTTGTCAATTTTGTATGTATGTATGTATGTAAAACTCTTTATTGTACATAAAACATGAAAATAACTAGTTAACAAGAGATACAGATGTACAAAGGCGAACTTATCCCTTAAAGGGATCTCTTCCAGTTAACCTTAGAACGATTGACAGGACATCAGAGACAAGAGTAGGCATACAATGCAGAGTAAAAACAAAAAGCCGAAATCAAAAATAAACCCAAACTAACAAAACATAAACAATACCCATACTTACAAAGAATACACACAAGTACACACATATATTATATAATGAATACAATAGACTAATACATATCATATCAACATAAATAGACTACATAAAAACTACAAATACTTACATTAATATACGCATATACACTAAACAAAAAACACAACAGAGGTAGTTTCAATTTAAGAGGAACTGTCAAGCCAGTACGCCCCTAAGCGATTCCGGAAGATGGCTATCGACTGCGACCGCCTGATGTCACTCGGCAACCGATTCCACAGACTAACAGCGTGCACGGAGAAGGATTTGGAATAGGATTTGGATTTAGATATAGGAAAGGCTAGCAAAAGATTATCACTTGACCGCAACCGGTTCCCAGACCCAGCAGCCAAGTAATTAAATATTTCGGAGAGGTAGGAAGGGGACTGTGGTTTAAAAAGGACATTTTCATCATTATAGTTTGTTTTTGTTCCAGCACTGGATTCCCTGTCTTGCTCCATTGAACAACATCGGGGGTGCTTAGTAGGTACCTACTTCTCGCCAGCCCATCGCTTTCAACTCTATAGGGCGCAGGTTAGGCCGCACATGGAGTACTGTTCTCATCTCTGGGCTGGGGCACCCAAGTACCAAATTCTTCCATTTGACCGCATCCAACGTAGAGCTGCTTGATTTGTCGATAATCAGGAACTCTCTGGCCAACTCGATCCTTTGGCTTTGCGGAGGGATGTGGCGTCTCTCTGCATATTATACCGTATTTATCATGGGGAGTGTTTTAACGAACTGTTCGAATTGCTGCCTGCGGCTAAATTCCACTACCGCACTTCGAGGAACCGTCTGTCTTTCCATCCTCACCATCTTGATGATTGGCAGTCTAGTACCGTGCGTTTTAAGCGAAACTTCTTTCCTCGCACGACGAAGATCTGGAATCAGCTTACTGCGGCAACATTCCCGGAGCGTTACAACTTAGGGATCTTTAAAAAACGAGCCTACCAATTCCTAAAAGGGTCGGCAACGCACCTGTGATTCCCCTCGTGTTGCGGGTGTCCATGGGTTGACCGTGATCGCTTTCCATCAGGTGGCCCGTCTGCTCGTTTGCCCCCTCTTATATAAAAAACCCTGATAAGATAATACTGTTTGACTAATCTATGAATAATTAATAATTTTTGAACTCGTATCGTGTCTTTCCGTTCACGCTAATAGTTTTAAACAGAAGAGTGTAAGAGATGGCGATGGCACGATAAGAACTTAGAATTTTGAATTTCGTAATAGTTTCGAACTGTACCTACTAAGTATAATATTTTAAACAAGCGTGTTTTATAAAATCGATCACAGTTTAATAGTTCTGCGTGAACGTATGAAATTAAAGTAGAATAATATGAAGCTAAGCTACCGAGTACATTCGGTGTAAATAATGACCAAAATGGGTCACAAAACTACGTATGGGCCTCACGATCAGAACGATCACCTCATACCCCACTTGTGTAATCACACTGTAATATCGTATTTTACAAGCGTTTTACGTTGGAAAGTCTGACATCTGTGTTCGATAAGTTCTTGTGTGCTAACTTGACTACATAATTTACTAGTCCAATAGGTACCTACATGTTTAAAGTACCTACTTATTTATTGCTAATATTTAGATCTACGAATTGTAAGTATGTATGTAATTATTATTATTATTCGTAGAATTGGATATTAACCCAATTCTGCGATATTGAATAGTTTTGTATGATGAAACTTTCCTAATCCTTTCCTTTTCCTTTTCCGAAACAATAAAATAAATTATTTATATTATAGTAATAGTACAATATTAAACTGTAATGTTGTATCAAGTAGGTATTAGGTTTAAGTTATATTGTAGTGCCCTATTACAGGGTTTCATGTCTGGGAAATGTACTAGTTTTTAAGATCCAATGTACCCATGAAAACAATTAATAAATGACTAAATTACTAAATGACTAATTCCAGGTAAACCGTTGGTTCATAAAAACAGGTAATAAAATTGTTTATAATAAATTTATAGATTCGCGCCGTCCTCGAACATGCTTGGCGCTAAAAAAAAGTTATAAGGTGTATTTTCAAACGAATACAAGTTGGGGTAACACGATGAATATTTTGCGAAAAATATTAGGATGGTGGTAAGAGTGATAAGAAATAACATTTCAACCCACACGAACGTCGTTTTGTGAAAATGAGCGATTTGTGGGTTGACACGTTATTGCTTATCAGCATCCTCCTGGCCTGGTGCTTCGTATTTCTATTGTATGTATATCTTTAATTAAATGATATGTTCATTTTTTCATGTGGTTATTAAACCCATGCGCTTGGCACAAATACAGCATAAACTACTATAAATATCCAACACCATACACACAATTTATTGTATTTCTGATCTGGTTCTGGTTGCCAGTCGTTGAAAAACACCTTTCCAAAATGTCAAAAAAACAATTTGACAGCGATGGTTTTGAAATAGTTCCTTCAAAGAGATATTCTAAAAATAAACAAACAAAAATACCTTCTAAGGACTCCAAATTTACCGAACAAGATACATTTATAGATATCGACAAAACCATAAAGTAATAATTTACACTAAAGTTATATTTTCGAGGTTAGTTTTTTATATTCATGCTTCATAATTTTCTATTGTATTTCAGACAAATCGATTCAGCAGTGGATGATTTGAGAGCCTCTAATTATTTGGAACACTTTGTTAATTCTGTGAGTACAGTATTGAGTAGCAGAAAACTCGAAGCAATCGTTTGTTTTGGGCTAGGACACATCGGGGAGTGTAACATCTCAAAATATCAACTCGCGTTATTATTGTGTTTACGGGAGTCCTTAGACTGCCATAAAGTCCTGGCACACGATCCTGTGTTTTACAAGACTGAATGTTCCATATTAAAACGATTAGGTATTGATGTTATACCAGAAAATAATGAAGGTGGTTATGTAATATCAAAACAAGATGTTACTCTTCTCTACTCCCCACACTGCCCAAAACAACTAACTAATAACTTTCTTTGGAGTAACTGGAGCACAGATTTGGAGCGCTGCATTTTAATTTGCAATAGTTTTAACTCTATGACTGAAAATCATCCCGAGAGGATCTTAAAAGAAACCGTCCCATATATTTGTAAAATTAATCCATATGTTTCTGAAATCACATTAGAGAACAATTTCGTCTACACAGATATTTTTAATGATACTTCTATCCATCATTTTCCAAAAGAAAACTTGATAAATACAAACTCTGAATTTTGGACTAAAGGCAATAAACCAACTTATGAAAATACCGAAGAATTTATAACAGCTCTTATGGTGGAAAAGTTAAACATTTAATTTGTTTAAAGGTGTGACCATGGCATCTATTACGTCAAAGCCAGTTCTTGTAACTTTACGGCAATTGCTGTCCGAGATCCGAAAGCAGAGCTCAACGAAAAAGCTAGCAGAGAATCAAATGGCCAGGTTCATCTTGACTCAGTATCGTAAACATCAGACAACGGACCAGCAACTCTGCAAAGCTATAGACGAAATGCACTTCAAAGCGAAAAGTTACTATGATTACCTGCACCACTCAAGGAAATGTAAGGAAATTAACCTTGAATTCAAGGGGAAAGGTGAAAGGAGTGTTAAAGAGACAGCTAGAATGGTTGGCTTCAAATTGCCACACGATCCTAAACCTTAATTGAAGATCTAGACTTGAAAAGTTATCCCTTAGCCAGTTTCCATAGTATGCTTCTAGAAATACAATGTAAATAAATTATTATTTATTTTAGTTGCCAAAAATTGTTTTTTATTTTAGGCCTGTTCAATTCATCTTATGTTCCTGATATAAGTTTGATAATGTGATGCCTTCCTGTTTAATATGTTATAAATATAATAAATATTAGTCTTATTAAATATCAGGAATTTTAAGTTATGTATGAAACAGGCCTTTCAGTCTTTCTTTCCCAAATATCAATTATCAAGGGAATTAGTTGCCTCTATATATTAGTAGTTGTTGAGGTATGCCGAACATGTTTTAAACTAATCTGTGATTCTTTCTCACGGTTGGTTTGAATAGAAAACCAACCGCCTTTATCCTTTTCAAACGCAAGCTTGACTGTATACTAAAGACAATCTGAAGCTTGCAAACAGCAATGGGTGGGGATGGTGGGATGTGGAATGAAATAACTATTTTGTTAACAACATTTTAAACAGTTCAAGTAAATATACTCTTACTTATTTTATAACAAATGCTAATAAAAATTTCAAAAGGTCCATCATTGAAACATCCAGAAATATTCTAGACGGCAGGTAAAAATATGTAAAATATTTGTTGTATTAGTAGTTGTTAGTGGTACAATTTTTCACATTTTCAGAACGTTTTATTGCTTATTGGGTGTACTCCTTTTCAATAATTTTAGCAATGGTTTGCAGCTGCATATTGCTGGTGCCTTCGTAGATGGTTCCGATCTTGGCGTCCCTGAAGAACTTCTCCTGGGGGAAGTCGCGGGTGAACCCTACTCCACCCATGAAGTCTATGCACTTCGAAGTAAGGGTTTGGGCGATTTCTGGAATGAGAAAACAAGATTCATCAGATGAATATGAACATAGATTTTCTGCAGCTCTGGCGTATACGTACGTGCGGTGAATGTACAATTTTTTAATTGGTGGGTTATATTGATTAGTGGGTGTTCCAAAGCAGGGATGAAAATTTCATTGATTTTGCCGTAGGATGCACCGTTTTCAAGATATTTGACAAAAACACCGGTTCTCGTCCGATCACCGATGTTAAGCAACGTCGGGCGCTCAGTACTTGGATGGGTGACCGCCTGGTTGATGTGCGATGCAGAACTCATACTGTCTGTGCAAAATGTATGAGACTTGATAAAAGCGCCATCTAGTGAGTAATTTAAACACATAGATGCATAAGTAAATTTAGTTCTTTAAGTTATTGCAATAAGGTTCATATTGATGTATAAGTGCCTACATTACGAAGTTTCACTTCTTTCGCGCGGAGGAACTGCACGCATTTGGTTTTTTTGTTTGTCTCGTGGTGTTGTAAATTTAAATGCATTTCCTTTCTTTAATTGTAATCCTGGATTAATGATAATGTTTTGTTACATCATCCCAGCCTATATACGTCTTACTGCAGGGCACAGGCCTCCTCTCATAATGAGAGGGCTCGGGCCGTAGTTCTCACGCGGGCCCGTGCGGAATGATAATGATGTACAAGCTGGTTAATTGAAATTCTTACCTGAAGCGTAATATTTAGCCATGGCTGCTTCCTTGACGAAGGGCAGGTTGTTCTCCTTCAGCCTGGCTGCGTTGTAGGTGAGGAGTCTGGCAGCCTCCAGCTGGGTTTGATAGTGCGCGATTTGGTAGCTGATACCCTGGCAAAATGTTTACTTGTTAGTTTTGTACGTTATCTTGAGTCTGGGTAAGCAAGCGTTTAGGACTATCCCAGTAGCAGAAATATTATTCATTTAGGAACAATGAAAGTCCTAATGCCCCCGAAAATTCAAGTAGGGCGGGCACTTTTTCTTAGTCGATCATAAGAAGCCGTGACCAAAGAATTTGTAGCGACTCCTAGCGCCATCTAGTCATCAAATAGAGAAACGAGCTGCTGCATCCTGCAATTCCTGCATCTCGCTATCGAAGTTTCTCAACTCAGCTGCATAAAAACAACTTTCAACTTTCTTCCATCGGACGCTTCCTGGAGAAAGATCTCTCTATTGCAACCTAATCCCGCAAACTTTCTCCCAACTTTCAGAGGACTTAGACGACGGGATTAGCCCAGTGGTTAGAGAATAGTGAGTTCGATTCCCGGTCGGGGCAGATATTTGTGTGAAAAATACGAATGTTTGTGCTCGAGTTTTGGATGTTTAATATGTGCAATTAAACGAGCAATTCTTGTATATATAAAATTTTAGTGGTTGTTTTCCCGAAACGAGGTGATTTAGTATCGATTGTACAATCGATTTATAATTACTCTTTTGACTAGAGTCAAAAATCCAATTGTGAAAAACGAAAGTCGAAAATGACCGCAAACCAATAGTAACGCTTCGTTGGTACCTAAACTATCGTACGATCGTACGCTACTTGTACCAAAGAAGCGTTACTATTGGTTTGCGGTCATTATTGACTTCCGTTTTTCACAATTGGATTTTTGACTCTAGTCAAAATAGTAATTATAAATCGATTGTACAATCGAAACTAAATCACCTCGTTTCGGGAAAACAACCACTAAAATTTCACGGTGTATATATAATCAGAATCTCGGAAACAGGTCCAACGATTTTGATGAAATTTGGTATGTGGGGATTTTCGGGGATGAAAAATTGATCTAGCTTGGTCTTATCTCTGGGAAAACGCTTGGTACCGAGTTTCAGCCCGAGCGGAGCTCGGTCGTCCAGGTACTATGTATTTAAGTATGTATTTTTCTATATACTAAGTATGTTTATCCGTTGTCTAATACATAATTATGTATATAGTAGGTACAAGCTTTGCTTAGTTTTGGACTAGATCAATTGGTGCAATCGTTCCATGATTTTTTTATTTTAATTTTTACCACTGTCTCTCATTCAGAAAGTTTACCCTAAATTCTTTATCTCTAGGAGGTTTTTGTGGAATGAAAACAATTTTAGGACTCGAATAGACTTTAATCCACGATGCTTTCGATCCACAACAGAGTGGACATAAAAAGTGGTTCAATGATGATGGAGCATACACAGTCCATTCACTCTCCCTCCCCAAATAAATCTCTTGTCACTTACTTGATACGCATAAATCTTGTTTCCGAACTGCTTTCTCTCCAGCGTGTAAGGGATAGTAGCGTCCATGCAACCCTGGCAGAGCCCGATCATCTGAGAGGCGATGCCGATGCGACCCTCGTTCAAAAAACCAGCTGCGTATTTGTACCTGAAGAGAAAGAATGGCTGATTACTTAAGATTTTAACGCAAGCTTTTTGCTTACTGTACTTTTTGTCCTTGGTTACCATCTAGGACCGAATTTCTCGTCAAGACGATCAAACTAGTTGCAGTCATGTCGTTTTACTACAGAGTCTCTATGGTCACCTTCCTGCTCCATCATCAGATCAGCTCTATCTAATAATAATATTGCATTGTCATCAGATTTAAGCTCCGCGTTTATGCGTGTAAAATTTGGAATGAACTGGCAGCTAAGATTTTTCCAAAATACTTCCGACATTATCATCATCGCCGTCGCCAAACAGACCGGCCATCAGCATCCAACGTCTTCCCGCAACCTCAACCAGGTCGTCGCTCCATTTGTTGGAGTCCTACCTACACTGGGAAGATGCTATTCGAGAACCCTTTGGCCCCATCGGATATCAGCTGTACAGTGGACCAAGTAAATGCTTTACCATTTCTTATGACAGTTCCTATATCAGAAGAAAAACAATAAGGCTGATAATCATATTTGTTACGGTTTAAAAGTTCAAATGCGATTAAGCCGATCAAGTGTTGCCATACATATTTACTTCCGGCTTCTAATTTGGTTTTTGTTGCGAACTATTCGCTGGCGTTCTTGTCGTCACAGTGTGTATGTTTTTGTGTTTAGTTTTTAAATGGGTCCCACTGAAAAACAGCGTTGTGGCTTTTGCCACAACATTATGCTGAGTGGGGCCCAATTTATACTATTCGATATTTTTTTTATATTTGTAAATTTCCTGTCAAATGTATTTTTTTTTCTGTGTTTGTATCGAATATGTGTAAATAAACATCTCTCTCTCTCTCTCTCTCTCTCTCTCTCTCTCTCTCTCTCTCTCTCTCTCTCTCTCTCTCTCTCTCCCCTCTCTCTCTCTCTCTCTCTCTCATATTGACTTGTAAGTGAAAATCGCACCTTCGGTACAACAGTGTATCATCTCGAAATAATACACCATTTTAATTTAGACTTTCCGGAAATTAAGTAAAGTCTAAATTAAAATGGTGTATTATTTCGAGATGATACACTGTTGTACCAAAGGTGCGAAATAGCCTTCTTAGGGTGGTAAAGGAATTTCTTGGTCGACTATTATTTACGAGCAACCCTGCCCATTGCCATTTAAGTCTGGCGATTATTCGACGCAGATGCCTTTAAAAGGCGAATGTACCGTGTCTCATAAAGCCTGACCGTAAAAAATAGGCCTTACCCATGCCCATATTCTCCTAGGATGTTGCTCTCTGGTACCCGTACGTTGTCGAAGTGAACCATGCATGTCCCCGACGCCCTGATGCCCAGTTTATTTTCAGGTTTGGCCACGGTCAGCCCTGGGGTCTCTCGCTCCACTATGAAGCACGTGATGCCTTTGTAGCCCTGGAAAAGTTGAGGCAATTATTTCGGTGATGACCGACAGTCAAGGCGCTGTGTTAGTGAAATCCAAGTTTCTGATAGTAACACAAGCGTTATGAGGAGAGTGTGAGGATATAAAATTCGAAATTCATATCGTCCCGTCCTTTTCATTCTTGTGTTTAATACCATTATTGTGAATGCAAAATCGAATTTCGTAGAGTAAGACCTGGGGAGGATCTAAGTACATAAGGGCTTTATGAGCTGCAGCCCAGTCCCCGTGGATATAATGCCCCCAACTTCTATTGGAGACCCAGTTCATCATTATCGAAGACAGTTTTTGACAGAGGTAATCATAATTACTTAGTTGTTGAACTAGGTAGACTCCCAAGTAGTGTTAGCCCAGACCCTCAAAAACTCACGGCTTCTTTCGTGGCGATGTTTCTGCAGTAATGTTTGAGAGAAAAGATTTTGTTGATCAACTAGGACATTTTGAGAGTAACACAAGTATAAAGTTTATTTCCGATCAGAGGCCTTGGGTATTGTACAACGCAATTACAATTTAGGGTTGTAACGGAACTTCGCCTCCGCCTCCGTTACTGCGGAAGTTCCGCAAGAAATCGTATCTTCGCTTCCGCCTCCGCCTCCGTACAAATTTTTCGGAGTTGTAACGCAGGTTTATTTACGACGAATCATGGAACAATAACGCGCGTGCAGCGACGTTCAACAACGACTCAGCCGTCCGGCCGCGTCTTGCGCGACTTGCGCGTGAAATGGTCAAGAATCAACGAGTGAGCGGCGGGAACGCGGTTGGGGTGGTGGCCAGCGTACGTCATTTGTCAAATGATACACGACAGGAATCACAAATTACTATTTTTTTCTACATCCACTTTCACCTTCGCCTCCGCCTCCGTTAACCTCCGCATCCGCGGAGATGAAACTCGTCGCCTCCGCCACCGCTGAGAAGGCCTCCGTTACAACCCTAATTACAATCATGATTGTTTTCGTCGCTTCTTTCTGTCATACGGTGTAACGTGAAGACAGAAAGAGATGGAGAATGCGATCTTGACTGCCCGAGCATTAGCACAGAATACTTAACTACTTAATAGGCATTAGACAATGCGGTTACGCCTCTGGTTAGAGTAGTACAGTCAAGGTTTTTAATTGTTAGGCCACTTGCCCCTGTTCGTATTTTAGCCGTGTACCTAATGCAAATCAGCATATACGAATATAAGCGGCTTCTCCCGATTTGCATTACTTACACGGCTAAAATACGAACAGTGGCAAGTGGCCTAACAATTAAAATCCTTGACTGTACTTCGCTTTGCGAGTTTGTGAGGGTACTAGTGACTTTCATATGTTTCTTCCATGTTGGTAATAAATTTGTACGTAACAGTATTACTATCACAAGTTAATAGACTTCGTTATCTCCCGTTGCTACGTTTTACATGTTATCAGCGTCGCCAGTGACCATGTCAACATATCTTTGCGCTGTTTAGAATTAAGTAAGTAAATGTAACATTTGAATATTATTTGTAAGCGTAAGTAAACAAAAATATTTTTAATTTGTAAAGTCCTACGCCATTGTTTATTATCTAAACTAAATCGACTGTATCGTCACGTCATCTAGGTTCACAATATTCATTGCTAAGCATGAAAAAAGAGCGGACGCATAAAAATACCAAAAAGCGGAAGATAATAATACAATTTAATAATTAAAATACACTACTTATAGTTGTTACAATTTTTTACCTTGGAAGGATCAGCATTCGCCATGACTAGGAAGACTCCTGCGATGTCGGAGTTGGAGATCCACATCTTGGAGCCGTTGATGATGAAGTGGTCGCCGTCTTTCTTAGCGACGGTCTTGAGGGCGAAAGCATCAGAGCCTGAGGTTGGCTCTGTGAGGCAGAAGCTGCCGGCCTGTGGGACACATTATAAATAAGTTAGTATGGTTTATCAATGGTAACTTCAACGAGGGTACCTATCAACCTATCATCTACTTTGTGAAGTGATCAGGACATCCACTTTTTTATAACATAGTAGGTAAACTAACAAGCATGTGGGTCACATCTTGATCCATTCTTGGATATAAACAGAGGCTGTCTAACACGCAGACGATTCACGATACCTTCTTCCTATACAGTTTGAAAAGCTATTCTGATTTCGAGTGTGTTGGACAGTCTACTCCTTCTCGGTCTTCTCCAAGGATTTTCATAACAATAGGATGACACTCGTACTTCTATAGTAAGAAAGGACTCCATGATTTTTCCTCGGACACCGGACGTTATAGTCACGGCACTGGTTTTGAGCTACCAGCGCTAATGGATTTTCGCGATTTAACAGATTATTAGTCCACTTGAGAGTAGACACAACACAGTCTTCCGTTACGCTACGGAAATTACACCTAATAACTTCTGACAGGCTTCCACCTAGAGCAAACCAAGGAAGAGCCATAACGATCTGAGCTGCGGGTCTACAGTGGTTGGCCCTTTGCACGCGGGTGCATGTTGGGCTGTTGGCAGTCGTTGGTGTGGCCGTTTGCTCGCGCTAAAGGCGATAGACTGCCAACGTGCAAATGGCCAACTATAGTAGATCCGCAACTCAGTCCGTTACGAAGCGAGGCGGGGTCTAATTCGGTTCGCCCTGGGAGGGAAGCCTGGCAGAAATCGTGACATCACCGTCACACGCTATAAACTTATCATCAGGGCACAGGTCTCCTCTCAGAACAATAGGGTTTGGGCCTTAGTTCCCAAGGGGGCCCAGTGCGGATTAGGAACTTCACCGTCTTCACATGCACCATTGAATTTCGTCTTAAGTGTGTGCAGGTTTCCTCGCGAGGTTTTCTTCACCGTAAAGCTCTTGGTACAAATGTAATTTCCCACATAAATTCTGAAAAACTCAGAGGTGTGAGCCCGGGCTCGAACCCACAACCTTCTGCTTGAGAGGCCGTAGATCAAATCACTAGGCCACCTAGGCGAAACAACGGTGATTGATAATCTCTTACGTATTCAGTGCACAGCTTCGTGAGATACTTCTGTTTCTGCTCTTCAGTCCCGAGCTTCATGAACAGCGAGTTGACGAGGGTATTGTGGATGTCGACCAACGCGGCGACAGCTGGGTCCACGCGGGATAGCTCCTCGACTACCAGCATCATTGTGAGGAAGCCGCAGCCAGAACCGCTGTACTTCTCCGGAGTTTCGATGCCCATCAGCTGGAATAAGAGGGCAACCGTTATTTTGGTAACTGAATTTTTTGTACGGCAGTTTTTTTACCCCAACACAAAAGAGGGGTGTTATAAGTTTGACCGCTGTGTGTGTGTGTGTGTGTCTGTGTCTGTCTGTGGCATCATAGCTCTTAAACGGGTGAACCGATTTGGATGCGGTTTTCTTTATTTGAAAGCAGGTTTCTTGGCGATGGTTCTTAGACAGGATTCATCGAAATTGGTTTAGCCGTTTTAAAGTTATCAGGTATTTTGTAAGCTGCGGAAGGGATCTGCGACGCATAACGGGCATTGACTTAATGTTCAAACATACGAGTGACACAAAATGAGGGTTTTCTGTGAGAGGCTATTTGGCGCTAGTATCGTCAGGTCCGTTGAACAACTTTGACATTTGTTGTATGGGTGTAACGTCAAATAGACCTTACGATACTAACGCCATCTAGCGATATTCCACCTGTCAGAAAACTCTCATTGCGTTGGGGGTTTTTAAAATTTTTAATTTATAGTTTATGTTAGCTGCGGAAGGGATCTTAGACGCATAAAGGGCATGCCTATTAATTGCGTTGGTTTTTTTTAAAATATTATTTCATGTATAAATCAGCTGTCGTATGTTTAATACATTTTATTTTAAATCAATCAACTTACGCCATTATCGAATAACAATTGCTTGACGCCGTCATCGATGCGATGTTCGTCCTCCATTTTCTTCACCAGCGGGCCTATTTGTTCAGTTGCTAGTTTCCGAACTGTGAAAATAAAATAACACGTTATTGATCATGTGTCTATCTATCGATCTATCTATGTAATACCTACCTTTGAATGAGCAATTCTTGTATATAAATAAATAAATAAATATTAAGGGACAATCTTACACAAATCGACCTAGTCCCAAACTAAGCAAAGCTTGTACTATGGGTACTAGACGACGATAAACATACTTATATAGATAAATAAATACTTAAATACATAGAAAACATCCCTAACTCAGGAACAAATATTCGTGCTCATCACACAAATAAATGCCCTTACCGGGATTTGAACCCAGGACCTCTTGCTTCGTAGGCAGGGTCACTACCAACTAGGCTAAGGCGGTCGTTACGACTTTGACGATTTCGATGAAATTTGCTATGTGGGGTTTTCAAGGGCGACCAATCGATCTAGCTTAGTCTTATTATCTCTGGATAAACGAATGTTTTCTAATATCAATAATATAATTTCAGTCGCGAAACAGAAATTGTAAGTAAATTAAGAAAAGAAAGCAAAAACAATTGATTAGTGAAATTGTCTTTAGAACGTAATCTGGCTTCGAAGGACTAAATAACATGGTCCTTCGAACCTGATTTTGTATGTCGTAAAAGTATGACATGAAATATTTAATGTATCAACGCCACGCCTTTGTACCAAAAATATTACGAAACTTTATTTTATCTTTCGAAGGTCATTATCAACTGTATTGCCGTAACAACGCAAAATATGTACGTGTGACATCAATTTATTGTGACGTATCTACCGGCTTGTTGCTTTCCACAACTCGTCGTCTATTTTAAGTTATGGAGATGGGATGTACCTATGTTTTTTTGTTCTAATGAATTTGTAGTTTGTGTGTACTTTTTGTAATTTGTAATTTTTTAAATTTGAATAAAGAGACTCGTAGGTATCTAGGTCGGGTTACTTTGGCTTCGAAAAGTATCTTAAGACATTATGACTACCTAGGTCGGGTTACTTCTGCCCCGAATAGTAACTTAAGCCATTAGGATTAGGACTGACTTAGTCAAGATTTTATTACTTATTGGATTTAAATTATGGCATGGAAGAATTCGTTTTTCGCTGTCCCGCGGAAACTATGCGATTTTCCGGGGTAAAAAGTATCGCATATGTTGATCTAGGTTAGTTTAGGTTAGGTGCTAAACTTAATCACTGATACAATTAAGCACTTATTTTTCTTTTTGATAATCTATAGAGAAGGGGGTTTGTGGCCGGGTTTTTAAGTCCGTGCAAGTCGGACACTGTCTGGGCCCTCCATTCCCAGTTCGTCCGCAGGGATTTTTCCCGAACACAAGTTACCCTTCCTACCCTTAAAGTAAATAATAGCTGATTTCGCGCCTTTGACCCCTCTGGCGACTCATTCAAAGAAATCAGTGATACATATAGATAGTGCGATTGTCATGGTTATGGTTTTTTAGTTAACCGCGCCTCACGGTGCTTGAGTTTATTTTCACAAATAAGAAAAAAAGTAAACAAAAAAATACATACAGTCGGACATTGAACCTTCTCCTTTTTTTGAAGTTTTTAAAAATGAGAGATGATGACTTTTACCAAAGAAAATTAGTTGATGTTTTAGAAATACATACCTACCTACAGCTTATTATAATATTATTATCTGTACTGCTAGCTACACTTAATCATTTACTTAACGTGATTGATATTTTAGATAAATATTGATTTAACTTTGATATGTCTCCATTATCAATTATTTCGTAGATAATATGGGTAACTATAAGGTTTTATTTTATTAGGTTTATAAATAATCTCAATTATCATTTTCGTTAAGATAAATAAATAAGAAAAGACAATAAAAATATGTTAAATAAGGAATGTATTAACATTATATTAACATAACACACATTAAAACACATCTCTGCGTGTGGCAGTTGCACGTGGTTACACTTAGTTACGAACAATCGCAAGACCTAACATACTCAATTGTTTTTCAAGATAATAATTATCTAACTCTCAGATAACGAGAATGAGAATACGTAGGAAAACTAAAAATCATTTATACTTGTGTCGCTGTTACAAAATAACGATAAGGGCTTTGTATATTTAGACGACCAGATGGCCTAATTTGGCCCAGTGGTTAGAGAACCTGACTATGAAGCCTGAGGTCCTGGGTTCGATTCCCGTGTCGGGGCAGCTGTATGAAAAATACGAATGTTTTCGGGTCTTGGGTGTTTAATTGTATTTATCTATATAAGTATGATTATCCGTTCCTAGTACCCATAACACAAGCTTTGCTTACTTTGGGACTAGGTCAATTGATGTGAATTTTCCCGTGATATGTATATTATTCATCATCATCAGTCTATGCTCGTCCACTGCTGGACATAGGCCTCTCCCATGGCACGCCACTGAGCACGATCCTCGGCCACTCTCATCCAGCTCTTGCCAGCCGCATTGCGAAGATCATCGCTCCACCGAGTCTGAGGACGTCCCACGCTACGTTTGCCAATCCGTGGTCTCCACTCAAGAACTCGTCTACCCCAACGGTTATCGGTTCTTCGGGTTATATGGTCTGTCCATTGCCACTTCAGCGTGCTGATGCGGTGTATATTATTATTTACTAGCTATTGCCCGCGACTCCGTCTGCGAATAATATAGCCTACGACCTATTCTCAGACTTACCGAATGTAGAGAAAAAAGTTTCATAAAAATCGGTCAAGATAGATAGTACAAAAAAATAGAAAAAAAACACAGCATTACTGACAACCATTGAGATATAAGTAAAAGGTGAACTTATCCCTTTAAGGGATCTCTACTCTACCAGTTACCAGCCAGCCTTTGCCTTCGTCACACTCCCCATTTCTTGGTGGTCATACTAAATTTATCATATCAGTATGACTACGAGGATGTACTACCCTCCTAGTCACACTCTGTAACACCATGTTTCTAGACGAAAGGTTTTTTTACTTCCTCCTGCTCCTGCATACATGCATAGGTACATATAAATGCTTTTCTGTGAGTTGTCTTAGTTGACAATTCTGTCAACTATTCAGTCAGAGGAGTAGGATGAATCAAGTTTTTTGTGTTTATTTGTCCCCGGTTGTTGACCTGTGCCCCGGCTGTCTCCGTAGCCCCCCCCCCTCCCTAAAATTGGGCGCCGTGTGTGAAATGTTGCAAACATTTTCACTAACTTCCTCATTTATAATATTAGTAAAATAATCTTAACGAAACGAACGAAACTTATACGAGAATTCTCGACTGCTGATATAAATTTGCCAGAATCGTTATTTCTTAGCAGCAAAATTTCCATTCGCATTTTTTCCGAGATGCTTTTTGTCTCACTGTGGTTGTTTTTGAAGATTATTTTCGCAATCGCATTTTTTCCCAATTTTAATCGACACAGAAACATAGGTAGGTTTAGGTTAAGTATATGATAAGTTTGAAGATCGGCCCGAAGGGCCAAAACCACACAGAAGAAGGAGCTCCGTCGACACTGTTTCTTTCTGTGTCAATTCAAATTGAGAAAAAACGCTACTGTGAAAATAAGCTGCACCATCGACTTGTGTATACAGCTTGATTCTTCAAGTAAGCTATTATTAATAGTATTACGTACAGAACGCTTTTCGCACCACCTCATCGATTTATCTGCCTCCGTTCAAGGCCACAGATGGGCGATTTAAGCGAAACAAAGTTATCGCTCTTATAAAATTCAAATTGTATTTTCACACATGTGATTTCAAAAATCAGCTTAAGAAATTACAAACGAAACTGATAAAAGCCCGAGACAGCTTTGTAATTCCTATACCTACTACCCTTGAAACATATCATGTTTATTTTTTCCATGTTACTATGGGGCAACTGAACCCTATAACTGCAGGTGACTTTAATTTTCTCGTGAAGTTAACTCGATATTTTATCGTGAACAAACCACCCAATGTTTTTTCCATTGCAAAGTGGGCCTGTCACTCATAAGTACTTTAACGATTATGCTATCTCTTCAGTAAAGTGAGCACTAAGTATATAATTTGATAACACTCGAAGATTTCACAAATAACACCGGCGAGTTCGTTGATAAGGCTTTGTTATCTAAAAGTGATACTGATATAGTTTAGCTGCCGAATATATGCACAAACATATGAAACATAGTTGTTGCTTATTTTTCTTTAGCGATCAAAGGTCAAAGAAGTCAGAAAAACGATCGTCAAGTTTTGAAAGTCACAAAGTCTGAGATACGCACGACATTTGGAACGAATGGATGATATCAGAGTCAAAACTATACGTTATTGTATATATTGACAAGACCAAGGCTCCTGACACAACTGACTTTATTCACGTGTTTTACAGTATTTTTTTTAATAATAAAGAATATCAAAAAGGTTAAAAGAAATAAGTTTGTAATCTGGTCCGGTTCGAAGGACTAAAATAAGGATAGCAGAGCGAGAATTGACAAGACCAAGTTAAGATAAACTTTATTCACATGTTTGCACTTTTTAATTAAAGAGTATATCAAAAAGGTTTCAACAAATGAGTTCGTAATAATATAACGCTATAGTCATTTCCAACCAGTTCAGTGAATACTTACAACATCATCCAGTTAATTGGCAATTGACAGCTGGTTATAAATAGGAAAGATTCTTATCTGGCTACTCAGTCAAGGGAATAAACTTGGAACTAAAATTCTTCTACCACAAGTATGAATTTAAAAGACATCATCAATTGAACATATTATACTATACCTCTTTGAAGCTTTGAACAGCGATGACGTAGGCAAATGCCTTTTCAAGCGACATGTTAATACTGCTAAGTAGGTAGGTAGGTACAGAGGTCTACTACAATGAACTTATGCTTGAACTTGTTGTGTCAGTGTGCTTGATGGTAGGTTAGGTAGGTAGGTTCAAAAACAGAAAATAGTAAAATAGTAGCGGTTGTGGTGGCTTTGGTCGTGGTTTCGCTACGGGATCGAATTAGGAATGAGGAGATCCGTTTGTAAATTCGGAACAAGGGTCACCGACATACCCAACTGTATTATCTCGTTGAAATGGCAATGGGCGGGCCATAGGCCAGGAGATGGATGGGCGATTTGGTAAATGCCGCATGTTCAAGCTGGACGCAAGCCGCTTTCAACCGTAATGATTGGGTATCAATGATAGGCCTATGTCCAGCAGGGGATGTCCAACAGCTGAAATTATGACGATGAGTAATGGTGGTTGCTCTAAGTATGGTGCTAATACTCACTTGTATCTTTCATAGCCAGTTCATCGTCTGTCAATACGGAGAGTGGTCGCTGTGGTGCCACGTCCGAGAAGTTCCTTTGAGCCTTCACACCGGTAGCTACGGGAGCCCGCCATTGCTCTAGGATCTGAAAAATAAATCGAATGTTATCATATCATCATTCATACGTCCCACTGCCAGAGCACAGGCCTCCCAAAATGAGAGGGCTCTTGCCATAGTTCCCACACGCTGGTCCAGTGTGGATTGGGAACTTCATGGAACTGAATTGCTTCGCAGGTGTGCAGGTTTTACGATGTTTTTCTTCACCGTAAGCTCATGGCAAATTTCAAATGTAATTTCGCACGTAAATTCCGAAAAATCAGAGGTGCGAGCCCGGGCTCGAACTCATGACCCTCTGCTTGAGTGGCCATAGGTCAAATCACTATGATACCACTTCTTTAGAATGTAGATTCAAAGAACTGGTAAATAATAAGTATATTATGACGAGTTCTGAAAATAAAAACTACGGAAACTGGATTTTTGAAGGGATCCCTAATCCCTATGGTATTCTGTGCTTGATTAAAGGGTATTTGGGTCGTACACATTTTTTAGTTCGGCTCTCTCCTGTGGACATAGGAAAAGTTAAGGGTCTTTAGGGCCAGTGTACAGAAGAGTAAAATAGAAAACTGTTGGTACATGTAGGTACAGTTCAACAACTCGAAAGACGTTCACAGCTCAGGAAAGAGATCCCTTGCTCATGGCTAACAAAAAGAATAATCTGCTTCTGATTCTCTACCAATATACTTAAGATTAGTATATTATTATTGCTTCTTCCTACGAGAAGGTCGGAAGTCCCAGACTTGTACAAGAAGTTGTGTTGCTGCTAGGTTGACAGCAATATTTCCGTTAGCAATGCGTCGAAGCATTACGCAAATAGCTGCTTTAGATTAAAGTGCAGTTAGGCATGTGCAACCATATGACCGATATCACACGCATACAAAAACATAGAAAGTGAGAGTGGCAACAAAACGCTTCGGTCTTTTGCAATGACATAGTGGTGGCACGTGTGCAATGTATCGTCTACGTAGGTCTTTCCAATCTTTTTCTTCTATTCCGTGATTAATTCCAACCTGGTGAAATGGCTCAAAAAAGCGTGGTACTCTTAATTGTTGTTGCTTGTTGTTGTTTGTGTAAGGATTGTTCAGTGGTTTTTAGCTCACAGGAGGACTAGTCCATAAGTTCAGAGTCGATCAGCGTGCTATGGAGAGGGCTATGCTCGGTATCTCGTTGAGAGATAGAGTCCGCAACGAGCATATAAGATAAAAGACGAAAGTCGTTGACATAGCCCGAAGGATTAGCACGCTGTACTGGCAATGGGCTGGTCACGTTTGCCGTACAACTGACAATCGTTGGAGCAGACGTGTCCTGGAGTGGAGACCACGTTTCGGAAAGCGTAGTGTGGGACGCCCTGCGACACGTTGGACTGATGACCTTAGGAGGACAGCTGGCATTGAGGGAAGCCTATGTCCAGCAGTGGACGGACAATGGCTGTAGATTATCGCCACCAAGCAAGAGGAATGACGACACTATCAATCAACCGACGTACTTTTAATGAGCTGTCATGACACGAGTCTCCCGTAGATTATATGTGCCAACTAGTTAGGGCCTCACTTATTTGCCAATGCAACCTCTCATTTTCATCATCATCATCATCATTTCAGCCGAAAGACGTCCACTGCTTAACATAGGCCTCCCCCAAGGCTCACAGATCGGTCCCGTGCTATCCGCATCCACCGCAATCCCGCAACCTTAACCAGGTCCTCGCTCCATCTTGTTGGAGGCCTACCTACACTGCGTCTTCCGGTCCGTGGAGGTCACTCGAGAAGTTTTTTGCCCCATCGGCCACCAGTTCTACGAGCGATGTCTTGCCCACGCCTCTCGAGTCTGCATGGGGATTCTTCGAGCTATGTCGGTGACTTTCGTTCTTGCGCGAATTTCGTCATTTCTAATGCGATCCCGCAGAGAAACTCCGAGCATAGCCCTCTCAATCCCTCTGAGTGACTTTGAGCTTTTTTATGAGACCCATCGTTAGCGGCCACGTCTCAGTGCCATAAGTCATCACTGGCAACACACACTCATTTTTATCGTCCTTAAATCCAATATACCAATTAATTGTCCTAGATTTTTGTCGAAGTTGTTAAGAGTCGTTAGCAAGATTGTGGTGGCATCTATATGTAATGGATAGGATATAATCCATCATATGAAAGCACCTACAGGAGAGTGGGAACAACTTTCTTTTGAATAATCGAAAAGAATGGCGTCATGTACTTTTGTTGTGAGCAAATGTCACAGTGCCAGATAAAGACAGAATAATGTTCATGAACAGAAACTTAAAAATTTTGAATGAGGGGGTTATTATTATTAAACACTTGGTCGTCTAACATGGCCATTAAGTGTAAGAATTTCAAGGTCCGTGCCCAGCAGCAGGAGTTGCTGCTCGTTTGGATAGCTCGAAAACAATTATTCACACTCTCACTTATTCTTTTCACATTTGTCTTAGATCTTTTTAGCGCTTAAGATGTTGAGGTTGAGATTTGACCGTAGTCAGTGCACAGTAATTAAAATAACAAGCCTGATTTTAACCGTCGATAACTTGATAAGTTGATACACAAAGCACTTTCAAAAATCGAACACAGATTTACCACAAAGTTTTACTTAACATGTTTTTTTTTCACCAGCCAGTGATTAAACTCTAAAGAGTTTTAAATTATCTAACCTTAGTAGCGACAATACGGCGTAATGGGACCATGGTTTTGTTTTATTTAATTTCTATTTGCACGCTCTCGGCTCCGTGCCGGTATAAAGACTGGTTCCATACATGAACTATGGCTGGTTTTAGTGTTATCTCACTCGCGCCAGATAACGAGTTTCGTTCAATTGCTGTTTATTTGAGTTGTATAAATGGCCATTATGGATTGTTGCCAGCCAGTATCGTTTTAAATTTAGAACATTTTTTGGAAATGTCACTTCGATTTTAAAACGGAATAACGCACCCCGTAGTAATAAGTTTTTTTTTAAGTATTTGCAGTAGGTGTGTCTGTAAAAACTGATAAGAAAAACCGAATGGTAAGATGGTGCGATATAATACCTAATATTTCCAATCCTAACAGTTCATACCTAGCATATTTTGAACTTAACACTTAGATGGGGAAAGCGGGGTAACACCTACGCATAGCTATACAGGCATATATATTTTTTCGTTTTAATTTAAATAGAGTACAGCCAACTCTACGTCAAGCGGACTGGCAAGTGCAGCGTGGGACGTCCACCAACGAGATGGACGGACGATTTGGTGAAGGCCGCAGGTTCAGGGTGGATGCAAATCGCTTCCAATCGTAATGATTGGGCATCAATGAGGGAGGCCTATGTCCAGCAGTGGACGTCCTACGGCTGAAATGATGATGATGATGATGAGAGTACAGCCACTGATAGACAAGTCGTAAAGTTTTTTCCCCCAATACCGTTTCACGCTTCACCGGATTTAAGTACATACCTATTTGATTTTATTTATCTCTTCTTTCCTTCCGAGTTTGACGTTTGTATATTTAAACATTATAGAGATCAACGAAAACAAAAATAATAAGGACTCTTTCATTTTTAATTTAAGTTTAATTATTTACCCAGTTACCCAAGGACTAGGTTACCTATTAGACTAGGGCAGTCAGGCAGAGTTAAACAAAAAAAATGTCTAACTAAAGGTTGGTCGAGTTTTGGGTTTCACTAGCAATACTTAGACTAAAAATGAACATACTTAGTGGGTTGAATCCCTTTGACTACTTAAGCCATAAGCGGTGTAGTACGTATTTTGGCAGAGATTTTTGTTTCATTAAATTCTTGAATTTCTTACCCAGGTTTCTTATTTCCCCTACTTCCTCCACCAACCAAGCGCTGTATTGTTTATCATTATTATGACCTTGGTGAAGACATAGACGTAGAACGAATACGTAATTATAATACCTAATCGTAGATTCCACCGGCCAGCCTCTGCATGCGAGCCTCCTATTTATACGAAAGATACTGTAGCGTAGCGACTCCTAACGCCATCTAGTCATCATATAAGAAACTAACTACTACATCGCATCGCACTAGTTACCTATCGAAGTTTCTCAACTCGGCTCCAACTTTCTTCCATTGGACTTCGGTGTGTTTGGTCCCCAGGCATAACATATGCCTGGAAAGAGATATATCTATTGTGGCCTAAGTATATTCCCACAATACGTTTTGCGCAGATTAAACTTTGCTCAGTATAAAACGGCAGGCGCTCGTAAAATAGGTACTTTTATATAAATTTTGTTTTGTTATAAAATACTGTTATTTAATAAAATAATCTACTACAGGATTACAAAAAAAAACTTCTAAATTTTAAATAAAATAGTACAATAAGAAGCATAACTAAACGTGAAGTAACAAAACGCACTTTTCATGACATCCGGAACATCCGTTATGTTGGCAGCTCTAAATTCTAGAAACTTGCAGAAATTACGACAGTGTTGCCAGCATAATATTTACTACAAACTAGCATAATTATATAGATGGATCATGTATACATTACGTTGTTGAAATTTATGAATTATTTTATTTGTAAAGGTTTGTATAACTTTATTTTCCCTCTTTGTGTAAAGGAGATCACATCTTACGAAAGTCATCACGAAATCTGCTGGAAGACATCTACCGGCTGGTTGTGCTAATTGCAACGAATGGCTATTTATTTTTTAAGAAAAAATTATATACGAAAAAAAAGTTACTTTAAAATAATTTTGGTCCTGGGTTTTTATTCGCGGTAGAAGAAATTCCAACGGTATTTTTAAATGTATTCAGTATTCACTGACATATTTGATTGCCCAATTCTTATGAATTGGACAGGACGAATTTAAGGAGTAGCTGATAACCATATCCCGAAATCGAACTAGCAAATCTGTAGCAGTTTTACCTCAGGCTTGTCACTAAGTACCTGCTACAAAAACCTGCCAAAACCTGCTAAAAGTACATCATCATGTTATCATGGTAATAAGTAATTATTACATGAAATACAGTAAGTTTTGTTTTTTGTTTACCTGTAAACCTGGTTCACATTAAAACAAAATCGGAATGTAAAGATAAACAATTTTCTCGGTGACTCGCTTGTACTCGCTTAGTGTTTGACTACGTGGTGTTTCTTTGATTTTATATTCGCTGCACATATAGTAGGTACAAAAAATATTTTGATCATTGTTTTCAAGCACACCATTTTCATAATTGTTGAAATGAATTAAAAAAAATAAACAAAATGACAGACACATTAACACGCATTTAGCATTGTCATTGGCATGTTAATTTATTTTCTTTGACAGAAAATTAAACAAGGTTATATCAAAAGAGGCTCAGTGTGGTTATCATTAAATTCTATTATTTATACGTATTAATAAAGTACATAATGATGTCCAACCCTAGCATAAAACTGTCATATGCTATATGTTTTGCTACCTCCATTGCGGGGTATGCTGATAACTGCCATTATTGAGTGTCCCATTCAACTAGGTTATTAGTTTTAAGTTTTACTTGAATTTAAATGTTGTATAATTATATTTGCTTTTTCTATTATTAACTAATATATGTGTGTTTTATGTTGTATATTGTCTATTACTAACATCAATTTATGCTTCGAAATAAATGATGACGATGATGATGATGATGATTATTATAATTATAATTAGGTTGTGGATAGTTTAACGTAAGGTGCAACTGTAGTTAATAGTAATCACAATGTAATACCTTTCTTCAATAGTTATTTTGACTAATTTCCTTGTCATTTGTACATAATAATATACAAATAAGTACTTACCTGATTATGTAAAATATTAAAACCTTCCAAAAAAATAGTTTAAAAGTGACACTGTAATTTTTGACGGGAAAAAAGCAGAGCACTTTCTTATTTTGGCTTTGATTAGCGATAGCAGCGATTATTGCGACAAATGAAATTCGAACCAGGTAACACTCTAACAAACTGTCACCCACCAGTTTATAAGCCGCATGAGAAACCGACGTTTCTCGAAATGTCACGCTCATGAAAGTTCAATTTCAATCGCTGTTAGAAAACGCTCGATACGAATTAAATTAGTAAATCTTGACTGTGAACTGCCGATTTTCGCCCAGTGAAGTGCACGTGTGGTATTAAAAGCCTTGTAAATTTGGATAAATCGTTGAAAAGTGTCAGCTGCGCTTGACGTTTGCTGACAATCTGATTGTTCAATAGAACGCGTGAATAGGACTTAGTGCTTGGTGAAAACATGGCTAAATGGGGCGAAGGCGACCCTCGGTGGATCGTGGAGGAGCGCCCGGACGCAACTAACGTCAACAACTGGCATTGGACGGAGAAAAACGCGGGTCCATGGTCGAAAGAGCGCCTCAAAGAGTTGCTGAATAATTTAAAAATAGCTCAAAACGGTATAGATTGTAAGATTACTGAGTTGGAGAAGCTGGATGGGGAAGCTTCGGCGAATAATCGGAAAGGGAAACTGATATTTTTCTATGAGTGGGACATTAAACTGAAGTGGGAAGGCCGCATTTCGGGAGGTAGCGAGGTGACTAAAGGAGAGGTTCACATCCCGAACTTGTCTGAAGAGAATGATGTCAGCGAAGTAGACGTGAGTATATTCAAAATGGTATTCAGTAATGTAGGATTTAATATTTAGTGGTTTTTGATTTACTTAACCTAGAAATGTGAAATAGGTTAGATGCACAGTGACTGGCAGTTGTGTAGTATCCTATACTATGTTACATGTGGATGGTTGTTTGTGGGCATTTTCAATTTGATGTGCAATATTTACTTTTTTTCAAAACGATTTGAAGAAAGTAGCGGGTCCAAAATGGCTATGTATAGCAAAAGACAGAAATGAATGGAAAATCTTAGAGGAGGCCTTTGTCGAAAGACAAGCTGTGAAGAGGGGAGTACAAACGAATGTAGTAGTGATTAGATACAAATACAAATTAGTTTAAGTTATTTTATTACCTCTATTATTCAACTTTTTTATTATTATTATTTGTCAAACAAATTTAAAACTAACAGCAATAAAGGCTTATTTTATTTATTTTTTTTATTTATTTATTAACTTTTTTTTTAATCAAGGCCATTATGGGGTTTCCTTATTCAGAATCATGAGCCTTATTCATTGCCAGACAGAAAAAAGTGTCCTTATATTTTGAGTTGGTTGGAACTTTTTTTATACAGTTTTTAACCTCCTGTGGCCCACGTCAAACTTTAAACTTTGTCACTTATGAGTGAGATTGATGTTGGGGAGGCGAAGTAGAAGGAATTGTAGGGAATCTAACCTGGTTCGATATTCATTCCCTCGTGTGCTGGATCTTGTTGGACGCTTGATTCTCTTCTGTGTTTCTTCCACCCCAGGGTGATTTGTAGTGAAATTCGTAACATATTTTGTGGGAAATCGTCGAAGGGAGCAGGAGCTCGACCCAACGTTGGATTGGATTGGTAAGGAAAAGGAGGGTAGAAATTGTGTTTAGTGATGGGATTAATCGGTATTCGCCAGATGTCATAAGTAACATTAAAGTTCATTGAAACGAAATTGATGTGGGCTGTGGAAGTGGCTCTTCTCAAAACTGGCACAAAAAATTGTATGGAAAATTAGAGGTTTTTTGTTAATCATCAAAATCTTTTTAGAAATCCCCAAAACTACTTATAATTCTGAAAAAAAAGTAGAAGGTACTACATGTATAGTAGGGGCCATAATTCGAGAGACAACTTTGACAATTAATTTTGCTCAAATGTTGCCACAGACAGGGTAGTGCTGTTTGTGTTGATAATAAAAAAAACATTACGGCTCTGGCTACCTGTGGTATTTATTCATTACTTACGGTGATATGATTAAATTAATTTAACAATTTACATTTCAATGTAAAATATCATTAAAGGATGTAAAAAAACCCGTCATATCAAATCATATAGTCTAGTCGACACTGATTATCAATATCGGCCACATCACTATTTAATTTCGTCTAACCCTGGTAACCCTTTACTTCTCAAGCCTGTCTCTCGAATTATGGCCGCTACTATAAAATTGACAATGGACATTGGACAGGACATGTGTGTGTATAACTAGAGATCAGATACATATTTACCTAAAGTTGATGAAACTGTGGAAAGAGCTAAGTAAATATTACGGAGTCGCCTTTTTAGAAACTCATGATAATAGAATCGAGTCAGCGAGTATGAAACCGATTCTCTCTGACTCAAGTACCGAACCCAGTCTGGCGTACTCAAATCAGAATATTTTTGTACTCGAGTAAGCGAGTCCTAAGCAGGAATCGAGTCTGACTCGAGTCAAGCCGTACTCGGCACATCGCTAATACTGGCTATTGACATTTATTTTTTGACATCCTAATGGGGTCAAAATCCCCATGAATGCCTTAGCCCATATTTATTTTATTATTATTAATTTATTTTATTATACATTACTACATTACATTGCGAGGCTGTGAATGGAACAAGCTGGAAGTAGTCTGAGCATGGAAATCTACTGCAACTTACACAATTTTTCTTACTAGTGAAATTAGGGTCTTAAGACGGGCCCTAGTGGGCGCTGGAGCTTTTGTGGCGGCGCTAGCGAGTCACAAATAGCACAACCGAGAGAGAGAGATAGAAAATAATTAATATTTAAATTGAGATAATAGAGCTTTTTTTAGTTCATAAAAGGTTGGGAACCTACGTTGTACAGCAAGAATTACATACAATAGTCACAAAATATAAAAGTACAGAAGTCAATCAAGTGTATGTACTTCACTTTTCATACCTACGCTCGGCGGTCGCTCTAGGGATGTCAATTATGGCATATGCACATAAAACTTATCTTGATAGTGGCATTTGTATCTAGTTGTTTGATTTATTGGTGATATTCAAACGGGAAGAATGGTAATATAAAATAATAATAATAATAATTAAAATACCTACCTACAAAATTTAGCGTTTGTCAATTTTCACTATCGAAAATCCCTAATAACTTCTAAACGGATTATCCTAGTTACACAATTTCCATTGTCCTATCGGTTTTAGACCTAAACCTATCTAATGATACTAAAAACAACACAATATCTATCTATACAAACAAAAATAGTACATTACTGCAGCGGCCGCGAAATAGGGGATTGCCGGCCGAGTAGTTATAGATGGCCGAGTGTTAACGAGGCCATCTAGAGTACGAGGCCGGCAATCCCTGTTTGTGGCCAAGGCTTGTATAGAGTTTTTCTCAAACATGCATCATCATCATCACCACCATCATCACCGCCATCATCATCACCATCACCATCACCATCACCAACAACATCATCAACATCCATCAACATCCATCAACATCCGTCAACATCCATGAACAAGAACATCCATCAACATCCATCCATCCATCCATCCATCAACATCCATAAACAACCATCAACATCCATCAACATACATCAACATCCAACAACATCCATCAACATCCATCAACATACATCAACATCCATCAACATCCATCAACATCCATCAACAACCATCAACCAACATCCATCAACATCCATCAACATCCATCAACATCCATTAACCAACATCCATCAACATCCATTAACCAACATCCATCAACCAACATCCATCAACATCCATCAACCAACATCCATCAACATCCATCCATCCCTCCGTCCGTCCGTCCGTCCGTCCGTCCGTCCGTCCGTCCATCCGTCCGTCCATCCATCCATCCACGTCGACCACGTCGACCTATTAAACGTCATGGTGCTGTGTCACATAAAACAATAGACGATCACTTTGCTGGCCTTGGCCAGCAATGTTGTATGAATGAAATTCCATTATTGACCTCTCGTCTAGCCGCACCTGCAACGTGACAGTTCGTGGCGTATTTTAAGGAACATAACGTCAATATTTCATAGCATGTTTGAGAAAAACATGTTTTCAACTTACGTAATATTAGTGGCGTGAATTTACCTTACAAAAATGTAGTTAGGTACTTACTTCGTTTATACTGATTCAAAATAGGAAACGATTATTACTTTGGGAGTCGGGGCGAGGTGCTTGCCTATCTACATAACTATTCTATGTAACGTTAAAATTAACCATCGAAATACAAGCAGATACCTACTAAACTTACCTCTCTGAAACCACTGGTAGCTTAAAAAACGACCATTCACCGTTTAGGGTTGAATTTAAACAACCGTCCACTGAACAGTTATAACCTTTTTTTTGTTGCTCCATTATTGCACTCGAAAAATTCCACAGACGCGCGACACAAAATAAATAGGTACGCGCGACCACAGCGCGCGCCTCGAATAATTCCACAGACGCGCGACTACAGCGCGCGCCTCACGCGGATGGCAATCGCGCTCGGACTGATTCGATCTGTTCGATATCGTGTCTGTGAACAGTGTCTATGTGTGCGTTGCTCGAGCGCACTTTGTATGTAGATTTACTTCTGTACTTTTATATTTTGTGCAATAGTCCTTTAGCTCTTAAAATCTATTCTTCACAATTTACAGATGACCGTAACAATCAAAGGCAGTGGTGAAGAAGCCCAGCGCGTGAAGGCCTTCATGCACAACATTGGCAAAAAAGAAATCCGAGTTCAGCTAGAAGAATACATCAGGAGTCTGAAAGAGGAGTTCTCCAAAGGTCTTATACTGCCCAAAAAGGGAGAATCATCTGTCAAACCAGACAATATCTCTACAATCACCAGCGGTTTCAACAAAAAGATTGTCATGGATCCCGTGATTGCACCCAAAAAGGAAGTTGGTTGCAAACTTGACACGAAAAGCATTGAAATCTCAGAGAAGTTTCAATGCAGAGGGAAAGAATTTTATGATGCGCTGACACGGATAGAAATGGTGACGGCTTTCACACAGGGCCATGTGAAAATGGAGGCTGAGAAAGGGGGGAAGTTTGCCTTGTTTGGGGGGAATATTACGGGGGAGTTTAGGGAGCTGGTGCCGGGGAAGAAGATAAGTCAGTATTGGAGATATAAGCAATGGCCTGACCAACATTTCTCGGAAGTCACTATCAGCATTGATGAGAAGGTGAGGTTTTTAAGCTACCTATAGTCAATACTATGAATCTCTGTATCTCAGATATTATTATCAATATGGGGTGGGTGGGGCTCTGAAGCGATTCATTCAACCGCCGTATCCAACCACCGTACTGTAGGGTATTTGAGGACAAATTGTTCAGAAAATCAAGGACCCCAATGCTAAAGGTGCCCTTAAAGGTTGAGAATAGCCTGAAAGGCTTTGAGAAAAAGAGTGTGGCTGGGTGTATCAACTTTTTTGTGTTGTTTATTCTGTCCCCGGTTGTCCAAGTGACACTTCATACTGTTTATAGAAAAATGCGTAGGTCGTCCAAGGGACAAAATTTTTGTAACCATAGCAACAGGTGGCACTAAGGCCGGGGCCGCACTGGTAAGGCGACCGGCGACGCGACGCGACGGCGACTAAATCAAACATAGTTCGAGTTATGTGAGCGGCCGCAGCGGCCGCAACGGCGACGTTGACTAAGAGGCAAACGAGCAAGTGGGTCACCTGTTGGTAACCCACCAACAACAACAACAACAACAACAACAACAACAACAACAACTGTTGGTATGTTTGATTTAGTCGCCGTCGCGTCGCATCGCCGGTCGCCTTACCTGTGCGGCCCCGGCCTAAAAAGTCGATTCACCCGGCTGTGCTTTTGTTTTGCTCGACGTGGCGATATTTATTTTGTATTACAACAAAAATATCAATAATTCAAGTGGCGTCCACGGACCGGAAGACGCGGTGTAGGTAGGCCTCCAACAAAATTGAGCGACTACCTAAATTAAGGTTGCTGGAACGCGTTGGATGCGGATGGCACAGGACTGATCTGTTTGGCGAGCCTTGGGGAGGCCTATGTTCAGCAGTGGACATCTTCGGCTGAAATGACGATGAACAAAATTTTGTATTACAGTCAGTGGTTTTGTTAACATGATCCAATTTTTTGTACTCCACCCATTTAATTCTGTACCATATTCAACCAATTAATCCTTACAGCTGTTTAGGCGTTGACTAGCCTGATGAGGATAGGTGTCGACGGTAGGGCTTTCTTCAATCAAGAAGCTTTTACTTTAAAGCTTTATAATTATATTAAATTTACAATGAGTAGATTTTACAGAAATAACGAGCTGTTAAAAAGTCAAGTCACGCAGGTTGACAGTAAAGCGAATAATGACGGTCGTTTTGCTTTTTATGTCAGTCGTCCGGAACGCTCCCTCGCGGCGGATCCGTGCACTAAGTTTGAAGTTGCAAGAGTTGCATAAGTGATCCGTTGGAGGGCGCTAGTTGGCACATGCGTGAACAACAGCGTTTAACATATATACCCACATATTCCAGGACGACCACACCCTTGTAACGGTGAAGCAAGACCTGATCCCGTCAGCAGAGGTGGAGCAGACGCGGGAGAACTGGAAGAGATACTACTTCGAGAGCATGAAGCGCGCCTTCGGCTTCGGCGCTTTCCTGTGATCACGGCTTGAAAGCTTTTTAGGCAAATTAGGTGAGTTTACTTTCGCCTATTGCTCTCAAAGTCAATGTGAAATAGCTATTTATGCAACTGTATCGTAATAGGGGTCCTTAAAACACGAATGTGCTTTCATGAAACGAGGCGTAGCCGAGTTTCATAAAGGGTCACATGAGTGTTTTAAGGCCAAATTACGTACAGTTGCATACAATATTGTATCTTCTCTCACACATTTTTCCAAAAACGAAGTAGCCTTTTTGCATTTTTCATGCCATAAAATCTTGATAGCATTTATCGTATAATTTTCTGAACTTTGCTAGTAATAAATTATGAGTCATTTCCTACGCCGCATCTAAAATATCGGGCGGAGTCAAATTTTCTTCGCATTCACTGATATCAGATATTTTTAAGCAAGAACTAAATTTTCCCACGAAAATTCGTACAACAAAACGACACTGTATGAATGGAATGGCGCTAAAACCCAGTACATCACCGCCTTATCACCGCGCATGAGCGCGCATGCGCTAAAGGAGCGCTGCCACAGACAAGTGAAAATTGGAATCAAAACTTGGTGATATAAACTTTTTGGATTTGCCCTGTATCGTAATGGTAAAAAAAATTGTATTATAAACATTATTTCGGTAGAAGAAAAGTGTTATAATATTTTTTTTTTTGAATATTTCGGTATTGTGTTTAAAAAGTATGTCAATATAAACTCTTTGAATTTTATAATTCGAATTTTACGATATGAGAGTAGATAAATATTTTTTTTTAGGTTATAAAGAGCAATGTCTATCAAGAAATTGCTTTACCACCCTCAGGTTCAATGTCATTTGTACGTCATAAAACATCAAAGGCCATTTTCACTTACAAGTCAATGTGATAATCAGCCTTATTGTATTTTTTCTGATGTATCAACTACTAGCATTCCGTCCGCAGCGTCGCCCGCGATATATTAATTTTTCCGTAGGAAAAGGTATTTTCCCGCGGTAAAAAGTAGCCTATGTCACTCAGTGATAATGTAGCTTTCTAACGGCAAAAGATTTTTTGAAATCAGTCCGGTAGTTTCGGAGCCTATTCAATGCAAACAAACAAACAATCAAATCTTTCCTCTTTATAATAGTATAGATAGATCACAAAAAATGGTCAAGCGCTTACTTGGTTGACTATATGCACATCGAAAAATCCTTTGGCTATACGCGCCGAGTAAGCTACCGATCCATCCGAAAACATTAATCGCTTGCGTAGGCCAATGATTATATTAATATACACACAAAATTAACAGAAAGATTTGTAAAAAAGAAAATAAATAAAAAACTTAGCTAATTTAATCCAAATCTAAACCATTGTTTACAAATATCACCTAAACTTTGTTTTTGTAGCATTAGAAATAGGGTAAACAATCTTGATAAGTCTTTTTATCGAAAAACGCCTTTAAAAAATAGTAACTATTCGTTTTGAAACCAAAATAATGTAAATTACCATTAGTCCTTTCTAATTGTTACATATTTGCTTTGATTTATTTTCCCAAAGTGTTTTTCCATAAAAAGACACGTCAAGATCGCTTATCTTCTTTCTAATGCTAAAAAAAACGAAGTATACATCGCTGCTATTGGGCAGGGTGCCCATAAGGGTGGCTGCGTTTCCTCATCATCATCATCCCAGCCTATATACGTCCCACTGCAGGGCACAGGCCTCCTCACAGAATGAGAGGGGTTGGGCCGTAGTTCCCACGCGGGCCCAGTGCGGATTGGGAACTTCACACACGCCATTGAATTTCTTTGCAGGTGTATGCAGGTTTCCTCACGATGTTTTCCTTCACCGTAAAAGCTCGTTGTAAATTTCAAATTAATTACGCACATAAATTCCGAAAAACTCAGAGGTGCGAGCCGGGATTTGAACCTACGACCCTCTGCTTGAGAGGCCATAGGTCAAACCGCTAGGCCACCACGGCTTTCCTCGTTGTACCTATGTCAATGCAAATAATTTGATGGACTAATTTGATAGTAATTAATATTTTTTTGTTTTGTTACAGGTCCAATTTTAACAAGGAACTTTAGTTGATGAATGCAGAGCATAATATTTCGCTTTTGGATGGAATCGCAGTATGTATATTAATCCATATCGGCTTGCAATGTTCAATTTCAAGGTTACCGCTGTGTCTTAATATTTAAACATTAAATGCGTTAAAAATGTTAATGCATCGTCAGATTTTTTTTTAATGATCAATAAATTACTATAGGCTTCACGAAAGACATTTAAAATTAGAGTTTGGCCGGGAAAAAGGTTACAGTAACATGTTAACACACAACATTAGAGTTTGGCCGGGAAAAAGGTTACAGTAACATGTTAACACACAACATTCGCTCGGAGAAAACCATCTATTGATTCCAGATGATGTTAATATTATTATATCGATCAATACTTATGGGATGATTATCCAGCGATATTAATTAATGTGTAGTAAAAAGTACTATTAGTATTGTAACAAAAAGTACATTAATTTGTCGCGGTTAACCCTTTTCCAGGCCCCGACAAATTAGATACACTATCACAAAACGAATCATTGTTTTATATTTTTTACAAATGCAGGTTTAACCTTTTGACCGCCACACATCGTTTTTGTTTGGAACTAAATTGATTCTTATGCAGATGCGGGTAGGTTTAATTTTGTATTACCATACTGTCGTCTATAGCCGACGCTGGCGGTCAAAAGGTTAATTTAAAAGCAAAATAAGTTTTAAACAAATTAAATAGATTTTCTACCATATTGTAAAGGGAGTACGGTCGAATCTTTGTGTAGATTTATGTGGTCGCTGTATGCGCTATGCCTGGAAAAAGGTTAAAATACTATAGATTTTATGAGTAATAAATATCACACGGAAGTATGAATGGTTATTATCATTAATTATCAGTACTTGTTGCGATAATTATATCGATTATTATTTTGATAATTAAATTTATTATTATCTTGATAATAAAATGAATTAATATTTGATGGTGTCAATTACACTATTCTCCTTCATGGTACACGTGGGCTTCTTTAACATAATCTATGAATTTGTTACTGTCATCTGGGCTATTTTATTTGTTTGAATTTATTCTTTTTTAATTGTACAAAAAACTCGAGCAAACATTCAAACATAGACACATACAGGGTTATTTGTAATTCACTGACATCCTCTTAACCCTGAATTCCTATCACTCAAACAAATGTTTTTTGTTTTACGACTTTTTAAAATGAAGCACTTTTTTTCCCATACAAATACACAGAGTATCGTAAAAATAGGAGGTAGTCTCAAATTTTCAAAACGTTATCACACCAAAAATATTAAGTTATGACAAAAGCCATTAACCAAAAAACATTTGTTTAAGTGGTAGGAGTTTAGAGTTAAAAGGATGCTAGTGAATTACAAATAACCCTGTATATATTTAAAAGCGAACTGCTGAACCCTACGAATCTCTTCCAGTCAACCTTTGAATGGATGTTTTTCTGGTTGTTACGATTTTTCAGTTTATCAAGTGTTCAATTCTGCATTTATTCAACTTCGAGCCAGGAATCCCTTATTTTTTAAATTGACCTAAACTAAACCCCTGAAGAAATAATATATCAACCACTATGGATACTGGGAATGCTGTAGTAAACTTCTTATGCATTCACAGACCAAGACACATCAGGTTTCGTATTTTGACGTGAGAAATTTGTAAAATGTAAAAATGACTTAGAAAAAATATACAGACGCGTCTAAGGCGCGCGCAGTCGTAATCGCTACCACCTTATCTGTCAAATAGTATAAGCAAGGCTGTAGAAAGAGATGTTGAAATTAATTGTAATGACGAGCGCTTAAGAAGATAATGAAATAAATAAATAAATATCACGGGACAATTCACACCAATTGACCTAGTCCCAAACTAAGCAAAGCTTGTACTATGGGTACTAGACAACGGATAAACATACTTATATTACATATTAAACACCCCAGACCCGAGAGCAAACATTCGTATTTTTCATACAAATATCTGCCCCGACACGGGAATCGAACCCGGAACCTCAAGCTTCTTAGTCAGGTTCTCTAACCACTCGGCCATCTGGTCATCTTAACCTTTTGACCGCCAGCGTCGGCTATAGACGACAGTACGGTAATACAAAATTAAACCTACCCGCATCCGCATAAGAATCAATTTTGTTCCAAACAAAACGATGCGTGGCGGTCAAAAGGTTTATGACTTCGATACCAGTTTTTTTTTAAATAATATCTTCATCCCCTCTTAATTTTTTCCTATGTAAGAAAACCGCCCGTTTTTATTGCTCTCGACAATATTTAGCGCATTTTACAAATGTCAATTATGTCTCATTTTTTCTATTAAATATGGTTGTGTTCAATATTATTTCTTACTTTTTGTATGACCGTTTTCTACTGTACGCAGGTACATTAATGTATTTTCTTAATAATCGAAGCATAATATTATTGTTTCGTTTTCGCTTGTTTTGTGTAAGTAGCTGATGTACTAATTGTATACCTAATTAGTTTATTTATGGCGATGTCCAATAAATTAAGTTACATAATAATTATGTTGTTTTATTTAATTCCTGGATACATAATATTCATAACATTAGCACAGAATAAGTAATATGTAACCAGTAATCCAACTTCATACTAAAAGCCCGAATCGACGCACGCACACAGCCAAGCGTCTTACACGGCCGCTAACCAATCTTCGCCAGACAAAACAATGCAGTTCCCACGCTCGCGCCGTGTAAGACGCTTGGCTGTGTGCGTGCGTCGATTCGGGCGCTCTAGTATGAAGTTGGATTAGGTACTGGTTACATATTAATTATTCTGTGACATTAGTATAGTTCAAGTGCGAAATGCATTTTCACAGGCCAAGCGAAATACAGTGTTATGACAATGTCATAAAGGCGCTGTCATGGAAAACATTTCGCACTCGAACTATACATTACTGCAGAAGCCGCGAAATAGCGGATTGCCGGCCGACTAGTTATAGAAATACGAGATTTACGAGATCTAGATATATACAGGTTCGCACTCGAACTATACATTACTGCAGAGGCCGCGAAATAGCGGATTGCCGGCCGACTAGTTATAGAAATACGAGATTTACGAGATCTAGATATATACAGGTTCGCACTCGAACTATACATTACTGCAGAGGCCGCGAAATAGCGGATTGCCGGCCGACTAGTTATAGAAATACGAGATTTACGAGATCTAGATATATACAGGTTCGCACTCGAACTATACATTACTGCAGAGGCCGCGAAATAGCGGATTGCCGGCCGACTAGTTATAGAAATACGAGATTTACGAGATCTAGATATATACAGGTTCGCACTCGAACTATACATTACTGCAGAGGCCGCGAAATAGCGGATTGCCGGCCGACTAGTTATAGAAATACGAGATTTACGAGATCTAGATATATACAGGTCGGTTCACAAGAGTTGGCACGAATGGATCGAATGAGTGAATGAAAGTATCTATGTGTTACCTATTTGAATACACTTCACACAAAAATAAAAATTTCATGCATCAGTAATTTTCCTGCAAAAATGTCAAATTGACATCATTACTTTCGTTCAATCCGTTCGTGTCAGCTTTTGTGACTCGACCTGTACGAGGCCGACTATTCCTGTTCGAGGCAGAGGTTTGTATAGGGAACGTGCACATAGACGGTGCTGCCATCAAATTGAATGTATTACCCTGATAAGTTTCTTTTACTGTCCGCATAGTGTCTCTTCTGTCGCATTAGTGCTGCCGCCTATAGCACAGAATTAATAATAGTACTAACGTACAGAAGGATCACTCTCGAACAAAAGTCAACTTTAGGTTTAGGTATAAACTTGCCTACTCTCTTACTGCTTGCACGCGAAATTGAAATTTATCGTGTGATACGAGCGTTGATATTCCGTTGGGCACCGCTGATCCAAAACCAAGGCCACAGGGTTCCCACTCGCCGATATTTGGTAGGTATATAAATCAAGAAAGATAACAGTGTATTAATTCAGTAAACTACCTTTAGTAAGTAAGTAAATTATTTATAAGATCGTTTGGAAGTCATTGTTTGTTGCAAAAATCACAGAAAAAAAGATGCTTAATTACGCGCGACGCGTGCGAACTGAAGGCCGAGCGACAACCTAGTGCCATACTCCTCCCCGGGAGGAGCGCCGGCCGAACATACCTAAACCGCGGAGTGAAACCCCCCTGGTATGGGCAGTTGGCAATTAGCTTGTAAGTACCTACTTAAAATGCAGTCCGTCTGTATCGGCCCTCAGTCAACTTTATTTATAAGTGCGTAAAGGCTAGTACCGCTTCGCTCGCGTCGAAGTTGCGTCGGAAGTCGACCTTTCATTAAATTCTCATAGAAATTACCAAAACATCTTAATTTACGTTGCATGACAAACATCCGTGCAAAATTTCATGTCTTTTAGACTTTGCGGTTAGGATTATTGGGATTTTTACATGAATGAGCTTTTTCGCTCTTCCTTCATCAACCGTACAGCTAAGAAGTGGAATTCCCTGCCTGCGACTACAATTTGGCAGTTTTCAAGTCTAGGTTGACTTACTCCATCGTAGGCCTCATCTTCGCTTTCCATCAGGCGTGATTGTGGTCAAACGCAAGCCTACATATATTGTGTAAAAAAAAAACAATTGAAATATCGGGATAAACAGTAGCCTATGTATTATTGCAGACGTCCAGCTATATCTACATACCAAATTTCGTCCAAATCCGTCCAGCCGTCTTAGCATGATATATTAACAAACATACACGCGCTTGCACGCGCACACGCTCACACATAGAAACTTTCCCAATAATAATGCCACGAATAAATACGGAGCAGAAGAAAAACTTCAAACAACGCCGCGCATGCATTACACTACTACATGCACAACATATGTGTGCGTGACCTGTACAGACAGGACGGGGGGGGGGCGTGCACCGGCGCCCGCTCGGAGACAAACCGGTTTGAACAAGCTCGCTCAGTGAGTAGACAAAGTTCAGGTGTGCCGCCAGCGACGACGCGACCGTTTAGCGTTTAGCTACATAGTTCGGGTGTTTGGTTGTTTTTAAAGATGCCTACCTGTTGTAGTGTTTGTAGATATACAGATATTAGATACTCAGAGGTACTTTTTTGAATAAAATATTTTGATTCTTAATTATTTTTTTACCGAGTGACAACCCTATGATAATAGGTAAGAATTTCGAGCTCTGTTCGGAAGTTTTTATTCTGCTCCGTATTTATTCATGTGATAATGCTAGTGATCTCACCCTCCCTATGTAACGATCTCCCTCTCCGTATGTAAGTAGGTATCTACGCTATTTCCTATCCAAAGGTTTGATTCTGATTACAAATAGGTACTTTGCTGTCTTATTTGCTCACTCGCTTGGTGATTTTTGACAGTTTTAGAATGTTACTTGGCTTGAAGGGCCCAGTCTCGCGTGGGAATTATCGCCCAATCTGAGGATTCTGAGGGAAAACCTGTGCCCAGCATGGCCCAGCAGAGAGACAAATACAGCCCGAAGATGCCAATGATGACATGGTTAGTCGACGTAAGCAATGACCCATATTTTTGTCACAGTATAAATTCAGTAGGTATGTTCACTTTGGGAGGGCGTACACCTGTAAAAATGGAAATTCGAATTGTTAGTAAATTACATACTGGCTTATATTGTTTTAGTAGAACATCCGAGAGGGGCCCCTATTATATACAAGGCTAAAACGCAAAAAATGCTTATCAGTGTACTGATGACCCCAAGAAGCGAGTCTTTATCAGTTCAGTGTGTTCCCTACTGTTCGAATAGTTAAACGGTGATATGAATATCCTGCTCTTCTTATTTATTTTGCACACGGTAATCTAATCATAATTTACATTTTATAATTATTTTATAGTTTTGATTCAAGCTTAATTTTTGTACTTAGTTTATTTTTAATAGCTACTGGCTGTTTACAATTTCTGACGTAATTTTGTTAAAAAAAGTTGCAATTTACGCGCCATTTTTACGGTTGCCAGGATTGCGTAAACTGGCGTAAAGTTGAAATCGTTTTCATTAGGTACTACTTATAATATTTGGTGTTTTTGATCTTTGTGTGATTTTGTGAATAATGTGATTTTTCTTTAGGCCCACGGTGAGTTTGGCACATCTTACCTGAAAGACCGACGATTGGTGAGTACAAAATTGAAGTATTTATTTGTTTTAGTAATAAAAATGACCTCTTATTATTTGTTATCATCAGAAATACAAACGAAATCTAAGATTATTCAAATGATTAAGTCATTCGTATGCGCCGGACGGAATTAATGTCGCTTTAAAAATGTTATTATTTCTCTGAAAAAATGTTACATCATTTCTTACGCCTTTACAATGCAATTTGGAACGTAGGATGATAGTTATGATAGTTGCGGATAGATGGCACTACTAAAGGTATGTAAGGTATGCAAGCGCTCAAAATTATCGGGTGGGAAATGGTAAAACACTGGGAAATTTTGTAAATTGTAACTTTTGGCTCTTCCGTCTCAAAAAGTTGCTGAAGAAAGCTCTTTATGAAACCTATTACACGTGGCATTTCCAAAATTATCTTTCAATATTCTGCAGCGTGTGACTTCGTTGTTATCGATTATAAAAAAAATAGAAAATATATATAATATACAAGTAAGAATACTGAAAACCATTGTACCGCGTAGAATTAAACTTAAGTATAGAAATAATTATGATAAATTGTTTCAGCACTGCAGAATTATGAATGTATTTGATAAAGTCAAATTAGCCATAGCTTTAGAATATAAGGATAAACTGAGAGAATTAGTTACATATGACAGATCAAAAAGACTCCGAAGCCTAGATAATAGTAATCACTTCATCGTTCCAAAATGTCAAAATATTTATGGCAAAAGGATCTGGTCCTACTACCTACCTTCCTCAATATACTACAATTGATAAAATAACTAGAAATCCTAAGAACATTAAAAATATAATTAAGAATTTATTTATTAAGGGCAACTCATAGCCTAGCAATTAGAATCTTTAAAAATAAAGATTAGCTAGGTATGTCATAATTGTATAATTGTTATGAAATAAACAGATACCTATAATTTTTAATTTTTTTTATCCAAAAAACTAATAACGACATGAATCAATGTGTTATCAAGTCCTTCTAATATAATAAATGTCAAAGTTTGTGAGTGTGAGTGTGCGTGCGTCCGTGGGCGTAGTTGTTACCTACTTCACAATAAAACGGCAAGTTTGATTTGGATGAAATTTGGGATGCAGATCTGTCCATCGGGACGTCGGAAATAGCACATAGGCTACTTTATATCCTGATATTCCCACGGAACCATATAAAATCCCAAAATCATAAAATTCTTCGCAGACGGAGTTATCTATTGATAATAATTGCTAGTAATTACTAGGGGCGTTCAATAAAAAGTGAGAATGAGTATGTTATAAACAACTTTTACTAAATGTTATTTTATTTTTCGACATAGTCACCTTTTAGCATTCTACACTTAGTATATCTATTTTCTAAACTTAAAATTCCATTTTTAAAAAAGGTCTCATCTTGAGTACTTAAAAAATCTTGTACTGCAGCGACTACCGCGTCGTCGTCTTCAAATTTCTGGCCTCTCAGGTATTGTTTCAATCTCGGAAATAGGTAGAAATCACTGGGAGCGAGATTTGGTGAATACGGAGGATGCTTAAGGATATCGAACCCAGCATCACGAATTGCAGCCATTGCAACGGCGGACTTGTGTGCCGGGGCATTGTCCTGGTGGAACAGCACAACTTTCGAGAGTTTACCTCGCCGTTTTTCGCGGATCTCATTGCGCAATGTTGCTATTTGTTTGGCGTATAATGTGCCCGTAATAGTGGCTTCATGCTTGAGATACTCAATCATTAATACCCCTTTATCATCCCAAAAAACATGCCCATGACCTTACCGGCAGATGGGCTCACCTTGAATTTCTTCGGAGTTGGAGATGATGGCCTTTTCCATGTCATAGACTGCAGTTTCGTTTCTGGGTCGTAATGATGGAGCCATGTTTCGTCCATTGTTATAAATCGCGCCAAAAAAAGTTCCCGGTCTTGCTGCATCAGGTTCAAAGCTTCTTGACAAATCTCTAGTCTAGTTTGTTTTTGCGTGTCAGTAAGCATTCTTGGTACCCAACGCGCAGATACCTTTTTCATACCCAAGCGTTCATGTAAAATATTATGCACGCTCCCCGTTGAAATCTTTACATTTTCAGCAATAAAACGAACCGTGACACGACGATCCGCCAAAACTGAGTTTTCGACTTTTTCCATAATTTCTTCAGTTACTGCTGTAGTATGGCGTCCGGAGCGGGGGTCGTCCATTGTCGATGTTCTTCCATGTCTAAATTCGGCGCACCAACGTGCGACTGTCGAATACGGAGGAGCATTAGACCCTAAAGTGTCCCGCAAATCCAAATTGACTTGGTCCGTAGAAAAATTTTTCAAACACAAGTATTTGATAACGGCGCGCAGTTAAATTTTCTCCATTTTCGCTAACGTACTCAATAGCATTGCAAAGAAATTACCGTATATTTTTTTAAACAAAAGACAGTTAGTTTTTTTTCCATAGCAATCAGCTAGATAGATTAGCTTTACCGGCCAGTATTTAATTTCGTAATATTAAAAGAGTTTGCATCTCATTCTCACTTTATATTGAACGCCCCTCGTATATTCCATTATTCTTCTATTCCCCATTCCAGTGCCACGCATGGAGCTGCCTCAACACGAAGCTCGGTCTTGCAGACAGCCTGCCTCCCCAACAGCAGTACAGCCAAGTCCTGAAGTCCTTGCTGCCGGAGACTTGGCATGGCGCCGTCGACTCAGCGCTTAATGTCTGCTACTGCAGCTCTTGTAGCAGAAGCAGGAGCTACAATAACGCTTGCCCGGGACAGGCGCTGTTGGAGTGTACCGTCGATCAGTTAATACACGTAAGTAACTAGAATATTCTACTAATATTGCAAATATAATATTGTAATACCTGCAGTCCACTACTAGGTACAGTCCGTTTCTCGCGGGAGTTTTTGCCACACACGACGAAACTTTGGAATCGGCTTGAAATGAAATGAAATAATTTATTTTGCTAGAAAAGGGTTGGTTTACAGGTGTTGTCTTGAAATTATACGTGCTCCTTATTCAGCTTATAGCATGCAAAATATTAAAATTATCATATTTAAATTGAACAAAATAAAGAAAATTAATTATACATATATTTTAACACAATTATGCATTCATAATTTATTTATACCATGCCATGTCAATATATTTAACAACTTATTCTAGTTACTTATATATATATAAGCCTTTGCGTCTATTACAGACGATTTAATTACATTACAGTATATACATATGTCAAATCAGCCACTCAATATTCATTAATATGTCACAAGTTAATAATGTTCTAAAAATTCATTCAACTTATAAAATCTACTTTCTAAAAGCCACTTATGCAAAATATTTTTGAACTGCTTATAGGGCATATCTTTAATATGCTGTGGTATTTTGTTGCTGTGGCGGTAGTGGAGACCGAGGTCAGTTGTGACAGAGGAGAGTAGTGACAACGTCGATTTTTTAGAACTTATTAACTGCTAGCGAGCTCCCAATAGTGCGAGTTTTTTAGTTCAAGTCTCGAGCTATCAAACACGCGCTGTTGCGAGCTTGCTAGCAGTAAATAAGTTCCCAAGAATCGACGATGTCACAACTCTCCTCGGTCTCCTCTATTTCTGGACCGGTATAACTTGAGGATCTTCAAAAAACGAACCTTTTCTTTTCTCAAAGGGCCGGCAACGCATCTGTAACTCACTTTGTGTTGTGGTTGTCCATGGGCGGCGGTGATTGCTTTCCATCAGGTGACTCGCTTGCCCCTATCTGATAAAAAAAAACTAATACGTATTGTAAATGGTAGTTGGTGAGTATGTTTACATGCGAGCGTGTGTATATTTGTGCGTGCGTGCAAAGAGCACTGAGCACTATTTGATTGGGCGCATTTGGCCCGGATGAAATGAACATTATACGTCCATTTTTGTAGCGCAAAAGAAACAGTTAAAACGCTCCACGACCTTACCCAGTACATCTACCATGAGTTTACACTAGTTTACGTGACCGTACTCGCTATAGCGACGGCGTAAATTATTTGTATGGAGAATTGTGCAGCGCCTCTAGCGGTCACTTACGGAAGTACAATTCTCCATATAAAATCATTTACGCCGTCGCTAGCGAGTACGGTCACTGTAAACTAGTGTAACTCATGGTAGAGGTACAGGTGTTGATTGGACACCTTCAGAATTGGCTAAGTAAAGTTTTTTGAAGAGGTGCTTATTATATATTTTTTCGACAGTCGGCGTTCTGGAGATCGAGAAACTGCAGCTGTTTTATTTTTATCTCCTATTGTTTACTGGAAATATTTTTTTGAGTGTTTGATATGACATTTGTGAAATTTTATGGTTGACAAGCCGTTCGTGCTCAGAACTTAGTAGAAACAGAAAAAAAAACCGGAGTGAACTGTCACTGCTGTCAATGTCAAATCGTTTGCGTTTCGTTTGCTTTGCGTTTTGGTGTATTCAGTGTGATTTTTTGACTATTTTTATCGACCTCCGCATAAAATCCGGACTTTCAATTTTACCGCATTTCTCCACGACCTATGCACAACAATTGGATCACGATTGAATACTTTCGATCACTATTTTGGAACTGCTTCTTAGACAACGCAAAGCAAACGAAACGCAAACGGTTAGATTTCATTTGACATTGACAGAAGCGACAGTTGAATTCGTTTTTTTTTTCTATTTCTTCTTAGTACTGAGCACGAACCGCTTGTCAGCCATAAAATCTCACAAATGTCATCTCGAACACTTAAAAAAATATTTCCAATAAATAAAAGGAGATAAAAATAAAACAGCTGCAGCACAGATTACTTAATAGTTACTTCGTAACAGATACTGCATCCCGTACAAAATCTTGGTACTTACCGCGATTGTAGCCACAGATTATACTACTCCGTCTCCTTAAGAATGTGTGCGTGCCGACAGTGACAAGGGCTGGCAGTTTGGATTAATTTTTTTTCTCTACATGTTGTTTTACCATTTTGTCGGGATAATTGCTATATATTATATCCATGCAAACTTTCTAGCACTAATATTCCCTAAGCTAAGCCACGGACGGACAAAGGGACAGACGGTCATGGCGAAACTATAAAGGTTCCGTTTTTACCATTTTGGCTCTGGAATCCTAACAAAAAAGGATATTTATTGTAATGCGCAGAACACATTGCCATGCTCACAGTATCCTAACGTTATACTAGATACGACGGTCAATTTTTGAACTTCGCATCGTGCCATCCCGCTCACGCTTATAGCTTTTTATAGAAGAGTAAGAGGGACAGCACGATACGAACTTCCAAATTGTTATATTAGCTATTAATTCTAGCATAGTCATATTAAAGTTTGCCCCTGTTTCACCATTTTCACTTATAAAAGTCCAGGCGGCATATTTTTTCCGTGGAACACGAATCAACGTGCGTCGGCGCGCGCTTGTGACAACCTACTGAAATTTCGATCGTAGCAGATGGCCCCCGCGGTAGGTAAATATCGCGCGTAAGTACATGGCATGCATGAGGCCTAGCTGCAGTTTCTTGGTGTTGAAGTCGACCACTGTCGAAAAAAAATATAATTAGCATCTCTTCAAAAAACTTTACTTAGCCAATTGAACTGACTCAGTTCGAAATATTCTCATCTCAATAACAAACTTTGTACTAAAACTAATCATACACCGGGGGATGATGACACAAAGTACTAGATGATTTGTACCAGTATGGTGGTTCTTCAGGGGTCTAATTATGTAAAGACTAAAAGGAAAATGATGGTCATAGCGCTGGTACCGGCGGCCCAATCGCGTGGGCGTTAATCGAACGTGTCGGATAAATAACGAGAACCGAACGATTTGTTCCACAAAAATTCTTGTATTTTCCGATAGTCGATAAAAAAACAGAAGTCGGTAGCGTAATGCCATACTTCTCCGATGTGGCTTACAGCCCGCCATACCGACGCGAACACGTTAATATAAAAACAACAATTGAACCATTTGTACCAAGCTAATTTTTGCACAGCTAATAATCGTCGAGTAGCCATTCAGGAAAATCACCATGCCATACTTTTCTGACGGTTCCAAATGGGTGCCATACCGCCGCAAAGAAGTAATTTTTATTTTTTTTGCAAAATGATTTGTACCAGTATTGCATTTGGATTTTTGGAAAGTACTTGATAAAATGTGACCGTTATTATATTTGCCATACTTCTAGTAAGGGGAAAAAGTGACCTCGTATTGTGTCACCATCCCCCGGTCTATCAGGTCTAGTTTTGAAATGAGATTATTTTGAATTAAGTTAGTTTCATTTTGAAGGTGCGTGTGTCTTTCGAAATTTTTGCCTAAGCTGAAACGTAGAAGCTTCGCTCACGCGACGCACTGGCTCGGTGAATTAACAAAACAACCATTTTTTTTTCAGCACTGCCCCGAACATAGCTGGAAGAAGAACGATGCTTGCTCTCCTGTGACGTCTCTAGCTGGTTTCAAGTACATGTTCACACAAGGGTAAGCTATAATAAAACTGTAAGAGCGCTTGTGCACTAAAAGGAATTTTACTGCCCGAAAGTCCCATTTTCACGGTCCGATGTGGCATGAAAAAACGGATGATTGGCTTGTGCACTTGTCCCTCTTTTCTCGGCGGTGAAGATCAGTTAAGGGTTAGCTCTCTTTAAAAACTACACGCCACGCACGCGTAATTACGCTAGGAACGATGAGCTTCCTGGAACGGCGACAGTTGCTTGCTTTAAATAGGGGAGCCCAAGAGGGGATTTGTGAAGTTACTCGAGCGCGGCAGATTAATATACGGGGGGATAACTTATACCTTCTCTAGTACCCCCATTGAATATAAGCACTTCATGTGGGGGGGTTTGCCTAGGGCACCCCGTCAAAATACTTAGTAAAAAAAATGATTCTTTAAAATACTCGAGCACGTCAGATTAAGATAAGGTGGGTTAATTATTAGCAGAATAATGCACATTTCACTTCCAAATCGTCAGTCTTTGGAATTGACATCCTAGGGGATGTGTAGCCCCCCATCCCCCCCTCCCATCCCATCCTCCTCCTCCCATCCTAAGTGTGACTAGCAGGTACACCTTTGGGCGAAAGCTTAAAGGCTATTTGTTGTCATTGCAAACTCCTTAATTTCCTCTCCTTTCCAGCACTATTTCACAAAACTTCTTTGATTTTTATTGTCTTGGTTATTTCATTTTTCGTTTTAGTCCGCGCAGGGTTGTATACTTGGCAAGTGAGATATACTAATTATGTTCAAGAAATTTTGTTATTATTATTTGCTTTTACAATTTACAAATTATTTATTTACGCATGTACCTAGTCTTATGTATGTAGCTATTAGTGTGCAGTTTATTTATTTATTTATCTATCTAAACAGCGATCCGGGTGTCAGCAACGGTACTGGCTGAAAATCAGCGCTGGGGTGCTTTAAACGCCTCAGCATTATGCTGAGCCAGTGTCCGATTTGCAACCGCAATGACACATTCTATCTTTAGCTTTAGTATTGCCTTTTTGTTTTGTAAAATATTGTGTCTTGTGATGTTGTAAATAAATGTATTTTCTTTCTTTCTTTCTTTCTTTCAATACCATCTACAAAAGGCGAAATTTTAAACCTGATACTAAATATGTGTTTTCATAGGTGAAAACCTAACGCGCGCCCTTCCGTATGGCTACCCCCACCATGCAAAGTGGCAGATTATCATACATTTATTATCAGTGGCACGCTGGAGTATCAAATTATCAAAATCTGACACGCTCAAATATTTCAAAGAACATTTTTTTTTACTAAGTTTTTGACGGGGTGCCCCAGGCAAACCTCTCCACATAAGTGCTCATATTCAATGGGGTACTTACTCTAGAGGGTATAAGGTATCCCCCGTATATTTAATCTGCCGCGCTCGAGTAACTTCACAAATCCCCTCTTGGGCTCCCCTACTATTACTCAACGTGCGAAGACTTAATAGAAGACAAAAAGAATTTAACTAAACGGGATTTATCTATCACGCAAACAATATTTACCTTTGTCAATAATTAAGTAGGTATGTAGGCAATTTCAATGAACTCAAATGAACTAAAAGCAGAAACCTGATTTTGGTTTCTGGAGAAGCAAGTTAAAAATATTGTAGTTCATTGATATTGGACCAGAAAACCCAAACCATTAATTAAATTTAATTGATTTTATGACTTTCGAAAAGAGTCTAGCAGAATACATTTATTTTTAAGAAATATAAGTTTTGCCGAAAAATACTTCTGTTTTTTTTGCGAGATTTTTGAGACAAGATTTTACTCATGGTTTGACTTTTTTCAGAGTTTATGAAAACATTGATGCCAACTTGCCCTATGATCAGCGACCAAGCTGGTTCATGAGACATGTAAGTAAAAAATAAAATTTTGTACATGTTTTGCGGAGATTAAAAATAAATATTAGATTACGACATAAAAGAGTACCTAGAAATTAAATAAAATCACCTCTTTCTTCGTAACTAAGATATTTTGTCGTGAAACGATTGAACATGGCAACATTATATAAGTTAAATGTTAATTACGTTTTCTACCGTTTTCGACTGTTGCTAACTTAGGCACGTGTCCCACCGCCGTTGAAGAAGCGATTAGCTATCAACTATTTTCTCGCTTAAGAATCGTTAAAAACACAATTATATTAATATATCACCACGTATCAGTAATAGAGATAAATATAAATAAACAGTTGAGCGCTGGCGATTCACACTGCCAATAGAGATAAAATATTAACAAATATCAACAAATAATAAAAATCGGTCAAGAGTGTCAGTACAGTACCTACTTTGCCTCTTCGCACCTTGGTCACACCTCGAGGATGGGAGGAGCGGCTGCTGAAATGGCAGCCCCTTAAAAAGCGCGAGAAGTACTCAGCACTCGCGAATTATTTGTTTGTTCCTCTTGCGTTGGTGACGAGTGGTTGTTAGGGTTTTGAGGCAATACTTTTTTTTAAAGAAGTGGGGCTCCGTCTTCGGCAATGCGGCTAGTGTGTTGGGCACCTTTGCGCCTGGTACGATCCGGGGCGGTTTATTTAACTTGATTTTAATTTTGTTGTATTTTGTGTGTGCACCTAATTCTGTGTATTAGTTAGATTAATAAAAATAAATACAATAATAAATGTATCTATTTTACAAAGTATTTCAGAAGTAAGTGCTGCAACTTGCCGGAGCTCTTCAATTCCACGTTGATGGGGGAGTGTGGATTCACCCATTTCATGCACTACCACAGATTCAACAGTCCAGTGCGTGTTACAGAATCCCCCTATTACGAAACTGCCTCGCAGTTGCCTGCTAGAGACGGGTTAAATGTAGTAGCTTTACCTCCTGTCACTCCAGATGTTTTTGATGTAAGTATTCACTTCATTATCCCAGCCCATATACTTACTTCTACATAATATACGTCTGCACTTCGATACACAACATTCTCAATATCCTGCGATTTATTCGACGCCCACATTTGCCTATCACTTCCATTCATCATCCCGGTTAAGTGAGAATCGCGAAAGCTTACATTACAATAATAATTCATGGGCATTTTCAGAAAAAAGTGTACCCTGTACTTTTTTTAAAAAACCTAACAAATTTTGGGTTATTTCTACTCAGAATCACAAGCACTATCGATTTAAGCAATAAAAAAAGTGTCCCTCTTTTAATTACAAGTTAAGTATGAAGTATCTTTTTCTATTTATTTTTTATTTTCTTCAACTTCATTTTTTTTTTTTTTTTTTCAGACAAAAAACCTCTTTTAATTGTCAGATTTGCGAAGCAGTTAACCATGCATGGAAAATTAAGAATAGGTAGGTAATTAAGGCAAAACGGGTACATTTTTTTCTGAAAACCCCCGTTTATCAGAATTGAATACTAATGGATCCAGATTTATGTATTAGCAACGGTAAAATAATTATGTGCTATTTTTGTAAGTTATATAAAACAAAACAAGCAATGTGACGCTTAGTGGACGTGACAGCCTCATAGTGCCTCATGATAGGATAAACCAAGCGGAAAAAAAGCTGTTGGGTACCTCCCCTTACTCTTGAAATAAAGCAACAGTAGAATTGTAGATAATTGGTTGGTATTACATATTTCAGCCCGAAGACCCCCTGGACTGCTGTGACATGTCCGACTTAATTGTAGATAATTGGTTGGTATTACATATTTCAGCCCGAAGACCCCCTGGACTGCTGTGACATGTCCGACTTAATTGTAGATAATTGGTTGGTATTACATATTTCAGCCCGAAGACCCCCTGGACTGCTGTGACATGTCCGACTTAATTGTAGATAATTGGTTGGTATTACATATTTCAGCCCGAAGACCCCCTGGACTGCTGTGACATGTCCCACTTAATCCGACAATCATGGCGGTCGGAATGCGACTTCAGACTCAACTGGAATGTTCAAGACAGGCTGACTATAGAAAAACCAACGATTACGACCACAACTGTTCCGATTACAACGACTACTGGAAAGTCGCGGATAGATATCAAAGTGCTGCCTAGACCCGTAAGTTATATTCATGTCTTTCATACAAAATACGAAATGAAACATGGATGCACAGAAAAACATAAAAAAAGACCAGCTCTGGGAATCGAACCTGGGTCCTCAGCATACCGTGCTGCGTGCTTTTACCCCTACACCACGCTGGCCGGGATATAGGCACGAATTTGTTCCTATGCATCACTCGTCTCAGCTCGCTTAATCACTTATGGCAGTGATAAAGCAACACCTATGTTAATACTCTAGAGACGTCAACACTCCTTCGGAACTAACCGCTCACCCGGACCAAGAGATGTCGCTACTAAACCATACTTTTTCAAGATTGGTATGAAGTATCTTTTTGTTTATTTTTTATTTTTCAACTCCATTTTCATGTCATCGTATACGAAAGACGTCCACTGGTGGGCAAAGGCCTCCTCCAAAGAGTTCTTTACTAGATTGTCAGCCCATCATTTTGGGGAGCTTAAATCATCATCATCATCATTCCAACCGTAGGACGTCCACTGCTGAACATAGGCCTTCATTGATACCCAACGAACTAATGAACGGTTGGAAGCGACCTGCATCCACCTTGAACTTGCGGCCTTCACTTCACCAAATCGTCCGTCCATTTCGTTGGTGGACGTCCCACGCTGCGCTTGCCAGTCCGTGGTCTCCATTCGAGAACTTTTCGGCCCCTATGTCCATCTGTTCTGCGTGCTATCTGGCCTGCCCATTGCCATTTCAAAGATCTAATCCGCTGTGCTTTGTCGGCTTAAATGAAAATAATTAAAACACTACTTATAGGATAATACCAAAACTATGTGTACCAAAAGTCCACAATAGATTAAAATGAATCAGGTAGAGCAATTCAATAGATCATAAATATCGCATTTGCTGTTGAGAAACTAATTCCCTAAAATGTTCGGTTTTGGACATGAAACTTAACTGATGCGTATTGTGGAAAACTAATTACCTACCTATATATTATTTGAAACCTGATATTTATACTCGACTTTATTTTATTACTTGTTTTAATCGACACTGGGTTTAATCGATATAGCATTCCTGTGTGTTTTCTAATTTTACATTTTCCTTCATTTTATGACGCACTCAATCATTTTTCAACGCACTCAATAATTTTCCCAGTGCGCTGAAACGACGTGCGTATTCCGTAAATTGAATATCGTCTCGGAATCAGGTGCCGTGGATATTGACGCGTTCAAACAACTCCTCAATAATCTGACGACTGCACAACCCGAATGGACCAAGGCTAAAGCCAGAGTATTTACAAAGTGTTTGACGAGAATTCCTATCGACTATTACGAAGACTGCGAAATTAATAAAGTGCTGGCTTGCACTTTTGATGTGTTATCTGAGGTAAGCTTCAATAAAAAACAAATAGACCGCAAAATTAAAATTTAAATTAGACATTTCAAAATTACTTACTAATTAATTAAGTCCTTATTGATCAATCATTGTCATCCCTACCTATACCCCTACCTACGTCTCATTGCAGGGCATAGGCCTGCTGCTAGAATTGGAGAGAAGTGCAGATTGAGAACTTTATACACACCATTAAATTTCTTGGCAGGTGTCTGCAATCTCACGTTTTCCTTCACCGTTAAAGTTCATAGTAAATTTCAAATGCTTTTTTGCAAATAAACTCTGAGACTCGAGCCTGGCCCACGACCCACGGCCCACGACCCACGACCTTTTGCGAGGCCAAATGATAAACTACTAGGCTACTACGAACTTTATTGATCAATATTATTGTGAAATGGTAAACTATAATGCAATGGTTTTGAGATAAACGTGGCCAGTTAACTAAAAATTATAATTTACCTTATGTTTCATTTGCAGAACTGTCCAACAGCCCCTAAAAATGATCCTTGCAAGTAAGTAGCAGTTGAGCATTTCTCAAAAAAAAATGCCACTCTTATTTGTTTTTATATTCCAAACAATTTTATGTTATTCCTACTCAGAGTCGCGAGCTCTTTCCATCCCTGTAGGAGAGAAAAAATGTCCCGAAAATGTCATACATTTTTTATGTTCTTTCTTTTCGTTACGCTATACAAAGTATATGGAATAGGGTAAGCGTACCAGTGAATGAACAAAACGAACATTTTTTGAAATAATAAGAATTTGGTACGTTTCTATCACGCCTCGTATTTTTTTTTCGACTAGCACCTTTACTTGTTAGGTTCTGGTAAATTTGCTTTAACTCATAAGCAACAGTTTTGAAATGGCGACGATGTAAAGTGGACGTACGGATGTTGTACATTTTTTCTATGGAGCAGTATTAAGGAAGAAGGAAAGCTACTATACTTCTGATGTGTTACTGCATTTGTACCCGCCATTTATCATTCATTGGGTATGTTTTTTTTTAAGCTTTAAAGACCTGTTAGTGCTATTCATATATAGTTTAATGTAATTTATTTATAAACAATACCTTTTAATCCAGTTTTTCTTGACTGGAACCCAAAATCGCCTAAATCCAGTGAATGAACAGGGGTGTTCATTCACTGGGACTGCAGGATTTTCTATTTGTGAAATATCTTTCCTTCTAGTAGTCATATTAAGATTTCGTTTTCAGTGACATTGATCCAAATATATTATCTACCGAAAGGCCAGTATTGGAACAAACGTAAAATATAGGTTCATTAACTGGTTCAAGTTTTCCAGTGAATGAACTATGCACTTATAGCTAGTTCATTTACTAGTTTCCAAGATCTAGTGAATGAACAATTCTCTTATTTTTGTATTTTCATTGTTTTAGAACATGGAATCGACCAAATAAGTATAGTGAATGTAGTTGTGTTAATATAACTTCGCTTTTGTATATTTATAGTATAACAAAACATCATTTTCAAAGTTGTTCATTCACTGGTTTCATTTGTTCATTCACTAGAATTTTGCGTTCATTCACTGGTGATTTTCCATTTTTTCCCTTAAATAGTGATATATCTTCAAATTGTGCAGTAATACTGTTGAATAATGATGATGTTAGCCAACTAGAGTAGTTGGTAGTGCTAAACAAAAAGTAATATGTTAAATTAACTGTGCCCAACTGCCTAAAATTAATTTTCAAAGTCGAAAATTTCCTTAAGTGTTCATTCACTGGTACACTTACCCTAGTAACAAAATAGGAAAAAAAATTTAGGGACACTTTTTGTCTTAAGATTGAAAGAGCTCGTGATTCTGTGTAGGAATAACATAAAATGATTAGAATATAAAAAAATAGAGGTGGCGGTTTTTTTTGAGAACTGCTCAGTTAGTCCTATAAGTCCCAAAATAGTTTTTATGTAGGTATAGTCGGGGCAAGAAAAGGTTCGTCACTTTTCGACTCTATGTCAACGAGTTAAGGTCGAAAAGTGACGAACCTTTTCTTACCCCGACTATACATTATTATACCAGTGGCGTCCAGAGATACACGGACCACGCCTCACTTAAAAAAGTTACTAACTTTGGAATCTTCTAACTTACCAATACTACCTCAGTGGCTATGTAAGAGTGTCTTATTACGAGGATCTTTATGGCTTATACCGATTTTTGAGATCCACTCAGTGTCAGCATGTAACCTATCAGTAGATGACAACCCATAGTTGTACTAGTATATTAGTGCACATAATTTAATTTAATGTATTTTTTAGGCACTCAAACTCAAACTCAAACGCAAACACAACCGGGCCCTTTGTTTGTCAAATAAGTTCGGCTAAGTTTGTGCCTGTAAGTATATTTCCATTAATTGTGTCAGTAAAAATAATTCACTAAATAGTTGTAAGAACTTCTAGTAGGTACCTATCGCAGATATAAAATTTCTTTGTGTTTGTTTATGGTACAGTGACAAAAAAAAATGTGCTCGAAATGAAAATTTATTACCATTATTACTAAGCCATAGATATTTGTGTCCCACTGCTGGGAAAAGGCCTCTCTTCTTGGCCTCCATATCTCCTTATCCAGAGCTATATTTGACTATTCGCTCAGTTCCACGTCCAGGTCGTCTCGCTATCTCTGACTCAGCTTGCCTTACCGTCATTGCCCCTGGAGCGCCCATCTTTGTGGGTGCATCCGGCAGACATGCCCGGCCCAGTCCCATTTAAGCTTGGCGATCGCTTGTACAACATCAGCGATTTGAGTTTTGGAGCGCAATGTGGTATGTGGAACATAAATTTATTTTGGCTAAGTGTTATTTGAACGTTTTAGAAAAATCGTCACCAACCCTGCGACCTTCCAGCCTTAGTGGGGGAGGATGAGAGGAACGATTGCCTCATCAGCACCATAGAACGTTTAGAAAGTATAAAAGTGCCGAATAGACGGTACGTCACCAACGTGCCTGTGTCAATGGTAAGTGTTATCTTTATACCTAAAAAAATAGGATAGTGTTATATAATAAGACTTTCGAAAAATCCTTCAGTGCGCCTATGATCAAGCTATATGCCTGCCGTATTTCAAGGCTCTAGTTTTAGTTTTTAAGGCTGTGCGTTGTTTTTTATTACTTTGTAATGTAATATTAACTCATGTTTATGCAAATAAATTATCTTTATCTTTATCTTTATCTTTATCTTTATCTTTGGTTGGTTAGTTGGTCACGGTAAAGTCGAGGAAATTGATTTGCGTACCAGGGTGGGACTTTTTTTTTGCAAATTTCATGTTGACATTCCCTACATTTGCCAAAGAAATCATCGGGAAATCTTATTCTGTCTGTACTAGTGAGAAATACCGAAATTGATTGGGAAATTGATTGTGAAGAGGTTCCATCCTAGTACGCAATTCAGTTTCCTCGACTGTACTGTTTTTAGGGTTCCGTACCTCAAAAGGAAAAAACGGAACCTTATAGGATCACTTTGTTGTCCGTCTGTCTGTCTGTTAAGACCTTTTTTCTCAGGAACGCGTGGAGAAATTCATATCAAATACTCAGGTCTACTGTCCCTTGGAGCTGTGAAAAAATCGAACTTCTAAGCCAACACAATCAAAAGATACAACCGTTTATGCCGCGAATTTTCGACACTTGCAAGGGAATCAAAACCTTCAGGGTACTTCCCCTGAACTCAGAATCTTGAAATTTGGTACGAAGCAACGTCTTATAGCACAGATAAAGGAAAAATTGCGAAAAGCATAAATTTTTAGTTACATCATATAATATTTGTACGGAACCCTCGGTGCGCGAGTCCGACTCGCACTTGGCCGGTTTTTTTATAGGTGTAGACGCTATTAACTTTAAGTTGATGATTAATTGGATTGAAAGATAGGAAGAAAGAAAATCTGTTTCTTATATAATTAAATATATCCAATTTCCAAAAATGAAGAGGTTGTTCATTGAAAAGTTTTCTTTTAATGTATGTGCGTTGATATTTGTGCGTACCTACTGAGAACCGATTATTATTTTCCGTTTTTTATTCAATAGTGAATGTTTCAAAAATGGTTCCACATAAATTGTATCAAAATCGGTTCAATTAGAATACAAAGAAAGAAAAATATTTTTTCATAAAAGGTAATGATAACTTTCAAACCAAACCTTTGGGTTTCCTTATGTTTACAGTGCAAAAAACTAACCGACTCGACAACGTGCCTGTTGAAAAAAATGGGTGTTTTAAATAAATACCAATTCATGGATTACTTTAAAATGAAGGCCAATATCAGAGATTTTACGAGCACTCATAGTGAGTGGCAGGCTTTAAATGACGCATATTTGAGTGCATTCACTACTATGCCGATGTACGGAGAATATTGCAGCTCACCCAAGAAATTATTGAATTTGATTGATACGATGTTGATGGTAAGAACTTTTTGAAAATAATTGAATTTTCTAGTTATTTTTAGTCAGTGAAGGAATCCACATATCCTGCGGGAACTTCGAAAAATCTGTTCTGTTCTTATTCTATGTATTGTAGAGAAGCTATTATGCAAATTTCTAGTTTTCTAGATTTGGGCTCACCGTTGGCGAAACAGTCAATGAGAACTTTTCTTTTTATATTACTAAGATTAAATTGAAGCCTTTTTAACAGTGTATTAACACAACCGCCAGATTTATATTGATGCTGTACATACTTCAAAAGATCTTCGTCAAAACATTTAATGCAATAAAAAAACTAAAGTTTTAGTTAGGAAGCTAGTTCTATACAATTAATAGCTGGGCTTTTTCTGATTAGCAATTGTCCTATGTTTCGCTTAAAAATTGTAAAAGTCAATGCCTAACAGTAAACTTACTTTTATTTTATTGAAATTTAATTAAAAATTATTTCCAGACGTGTCCTCTACCGAAACGCAAAAATTCACCAAAGTGCTCCAAAATGTTCAGCGAAATATCCAACTCACCAATGCAGAATCCAAACGCAACAGAAGTACAACTGGACCAAATATTCCACCAGTTCCAAAGTATATTCCTACCAAAACCAACGCATCAAAGCCAAAATGTTCTACGTCAAAAAGTTAGTCACAAAATGTATGATTTTGGTATTTTGGACGATGGCAATGCGCCGCCGGTGAGAGTTATAGATGTCAACCCCAAACCGAGGCCTATCAAAGTTCTGCTGCCAGTGTATCAGCAGATATATGGGAACCTGGGTGGTGATATGACCATAAATATGCATCATGATGGCATGTTGAGGGGAGGACTTGGGGCTGGGTTAGCTCATCCGTAAGTTTAGAATGTTCGTTTGGTGTCAAGGAAAAAGTAATTAGTAAATAAAACAATTTTAGTTATTGTCAAATGTCCACATGTTTTAACAATGTTTATTAAGTTTTGCGATTTTATTTAGGAACAAGTTATAAAAAGGAATTTAAGTAGAAAGTAGCTCAGTCAATATTTCAGATTGGCAAAGTACAATAAGGTACAGTAGTACACATTTCATATGGCGCGTCGTGCATTTTCGGCCGCGCAGATACGAACGAACTAGCCGATGATTCAATCTTTAAATCAGTCTTATGTCATATAGTTACAAGGTGCAAATTAAAGTGCACCTGTTATCCGTCTCACTCAATCGGAAGCATGCCGGCTGACTAACATGACACGCAACGCGCGCTTACATGCCACGCGACGAGCGCTAACATGGCGGCAGCAACCCACCAATAGCGGCACAGGAAAAAGACGCGCCGTGTGTGGACCATGCCGATTGGTCAATTGCATTTCCCGCACTTCTAAAACGCGTCTTCTGCGCAGGTACATAGGTGAGGCATATCAATTGTGTACTGTACATGGTTTGAAAAAAAAAGCACATGGAAGCAATATGAAAAATTTAATAATATATACTCACAGTATCTATTGTACGTATAATATCTTCTATAGTATGTTCCGTTTACAAGTATGTACTGTTGAACCAATTTTAAAATTGTCAGTCTTTTCTATATTAATTTGGCCAGTAATATAATTTTTATTTTAGTAATTTTGAATGCATCATATAAATAAGGCTTATAAATAAATGATACTAATAAATCACACTAACTTTTTATTTTAATACATAAGGAAAAGTATATAAAACGATAAAATGTCTTAATCATGCCTATACAATACAACCCTATCAATTCTTTAAAGAAGACTAAATGAAAACAGTTAAATAAATTAAAATAAAGCAAGAAAATGGGCAACTGAGTTTTACTCAAATTTTAATCAACAAATTAACAACAAAAAATTAAAATAATGATTGCTGGGACGTCTACTGTATACTAGTTGTCGAGAAGCACTAAATATAAAGTTTAAATTCTGAATATATTGAAATTATTACTACTTAGAGTATTTTAAATAATAATAAGGCAAAATATTTAAAGCATCAAAATATTTAATGGCAAGCGCCCATTATACCTAAGAATAGTATTCGAGTCTACATCTTTTTATGTTTGACTCCATTTTATCAATTATTTCAGAGAAAAATAATATTTACAGAATATTGTCATGTACTCACATAAAAAAAAATTACTACAATAGTCATTATATGTTATACACACGATGAAATAAAGTTTCATACATTTAAAAATGCAAATAAATGACATCTAATTTTATTCTTGTACTTGAACTAAAATGATAATATGAAACTTAAAGTAAATGAAAATTAATATACATAATGCATGAAACAATACATTTTTAGGGCATATTTAGACTTATAGTATCAAAATTCCTTAAAGAACGGTTGTCACCATTTAGACTATGTGTTCCTGCATTGATTCGTGACAATATTTCTGATTGGAGAGCTTTTAAAGTTCGGACAGTGGGTAGGTCTGAAGAGGGGGCTAAGAGGAGGGCCCTCCTGGCATGTGGGAGAGCCTCGGAAGGTTTATTGAGGGCTAGAATCGCTCGGGCCATTGCGTAGGCACATTCGAAGGCGTTGGGGCGAAGTACAGACGCACGCGCTGCCAAGTCCAACGCTTCTGATGGTTCCTGAAGAAGAAATGTTTCATGAAACGTTGCTTGCTGATAATCGAGTGATAATGAGTACCGCTTGTCACACTCGCGGTTGCTAAACTTAACAATTTGTTGTCTATCCAATGGATCCACAAGGTAGGTACTCACATTTAACTTCCTCTTGCATCTTGACAAGTTCAACAGCAGATTCGTCTTCAGCTGAACGAAAGCTGTGACATGTTCGTGCGGCACTGGAGTCGTGGGTGTCGTCAGACCCTCGTCACTGATTAGAGGGTTTACTTTCTTGAGGGCATATTGGTAGCGGTGGGCCGCTTCGGAGGGGCGGTTCTTACGGTACAGCATGTTGCCGTCTTCTAGCAGCTTGTTGAGAAGAATCAGCCTGGAAAAGAAAGAGATTGTGATAAATTGGGATTCAGGTTGCATACATGTAATTTTGGATAAAATTATTCTTAAGGCCCTACCGAGCTTTTGGCGTATTTATTGCATTCATTTAATCCCTTGCTGTATCATTACTAGCAAAGCTTTAAATTAAAAATAAAGAAAAATAAAAAAAATATATTAGGGGACAATCTTACACAAATCGACCTAGTCCCAAACTAAGCAAAGCTTGTACTATGGGTACTAGACGACGATAAACATACTTATATAGATAAATAAATACAATACATACATACATAATTGGGGATGTCTATTTTTTTGCAATGTATAGTAAATCGAAAACCATTTCGAGATAAATGCTTTTTAACTCGTTTTCTGTAGTTATTTAATTTTAATATTATGTAATGAATTTATTATATAACAAATAAGCAATGACCTTCATTTGACATTGGTGTAAATTGCGTGACCGGTTCAAGTCGTACTTTATTCTGTGTGGTTAGAATTCTTCAAAATTTACGCGTGGATTATACTACGGAGTTTGATTTGGACCCGCTGTCTGACATCTAGCACTTTGACAGTGCCAGTAAAGTGACACAGTGTGTAGTGTACCACTACGCAAAAAATAATTAAAGGGGTTGTCTTATCGTACGCATTTAGATAGATTTAGAAATTTGGCATTGTGGGAGCCCTCAATTATAATCTGACGTCATCAACTAAAATGGTTTCAATAATTAATTTTGAAAAAAGTAGAGAACTAAATGACAAAATATTGAAATTAGTTTCTTATAATTGATTTTTCTATACGAAAAAAATATAAAAACCACTGGTAATTATTTATAGACATTCCCAATTAGTTCTGAAATTCATGTATAAGATAAGTATTTGAGGATTCACTCTAATGACCAGTGTTTTTCGAAACACAATTAAGTACTTGTACTTTGCTCTATAGAAAAAAATCCAAAGTCGTCTCTAAAAAATAAAATAAATCCTTAGCACGGCGTAAAGCACGGCTGGCTGGTCATGACATGAATTTTTGAATGCTAGTAAAAAAGATGGTTTCTAGATGATACTACATTTTTAAAATATGCATTTGTTTTAGTAATATTACGATGAAAATACCTAAATACACGCGCGGTCTGACCAATCTATCTTGAGCCTTCGTGCTTCCCCATTGTCCATGTAGTTAGTTGCGTTAGTTCTCCTTCAGCCATCGGACGGGGAACTTGTGTCGCTTGCGCTTACGCACGGCTTTGATTCTAGCTAGCCGCTCTCACGCACACGTACACGAGTGCATAGAATACCTAAAATCGATTAAGGCAAGAAGCTCGCTAGGGCCTTAAGTATTTGTGTAGTTTTCGTCTTAAATGTCTATAATATAAGTATACTAACATGAATTCTGGTTTTCCTGATGCCATTACCCACGTCGTCGGACCAAGCTTGGCGCCTTTTCTCAGGAAACAATTGACAACCTGAAAATATGTTAAAAAAATAAAATACGAGTAAATGCAAGCAAATTAAACTATGGCTGATAATAAAATGGATATTGTGGTCAAATTTTTGTCAAAGTAAGGGCAAATACAGGTGCCATATTGTCTAACGAGCTGGAGCTTGCTATCGCTTTCACCAACTCTTTCAGTCACCATCTTATAGCATTTACCAGAAAGAGACAGTGAAAGCATAAACAGTTTCCCGCGCGTCAGACAAAAATGGCCTCAGGAGATACTGGCCGCAAAAAGAGATGCCACATAATAAGGGATAGAAATATTTTCTTCTGTCATATGAAGAGCAATGTGCTTACAGGAACATTCCGTTGTCCAATAGCCCGGTCCAAAGGCCTCAGTCCGCTGTGGTCCACTTTCTCCAACGACGCGCCCTTCTCCAGGAGTATTTCGACAAGCTCCGCTGATCCTCCGCAAGCTAGACCAAGTGGGGTTCTGCCGTTACCGTCAGTTTGGTCTGAAATTAAATGGCCAGATGATAAATTGACTGATACAATAATATAATGTAGTACGAGTAGCTACCGGTGACTTTATCAATGTAGAATTCGATTATCGCAATTCGACGTAAACATTGAAAATCCAGCAAAAAATTCGTTCCTGCGTGCAAGCAGATGTACCAATAAACACGTAAGATATAATAAATATTAGTATGCGTATTAATCTTGGGATAAAATGATTACTCAATATAATTTTGTCCTCTGCTGTTGTTGTAACTTGGACAACAGAAAAATTGACAAAGATTCATGACTTGTTGTAGGAGGAAAGTTAAGATATTTACCAATAGTAGCTCCTTTGTCGATGAGGGACACCATGGTCGGTATTCTGGAGCGTAAGCAAGCCCATCCAAGAGCCGAGATCCCATCAGCATCCACTGCATCGGGGTCAGCACCTGTTACGAAGAAATTAATGCTATAGACTATTCGGAAAGAACTGTTACAAAAAGGAACAAGTACTAGATACCTAGGATAATTCAAGTGTATAATAAATTAAGTTGCTAACTGAGATCTTTGTCATCGCTCAGGAGAAAGCTTCATTTACGCGTATATTTCTTTCTAAAAAGAACATTTCTAAAAGAGATACACATCGCAAATTAAAAAAAACTCAATAAGCAACTTACCATGCTCTAAAAGCATTTCAATCACATCAGCATGCCCCTCAGCAGCGGCTAGGATCAACGGAATCTTTCCCCCAGATCCCATCACATCAGCTCCAGAATCCAACAGCCTCAACACAAGTGCTGTTCGTCCGTTCTTCGCTGCCAGTGCTAAGGGGGATAGTTGGCGAGCGTTTAAGGAGTACGGAGTCGCTCCTCGGATCAGTAGAGCATCAGCTATGGCTGCGTTACCAGTAGAGCAGGCGGCTGTGAGTGCTGTCTCGCCTGTTACTGGACAGATGCCGTCAGGCTGAAAAAAAAAATATCTTTGCTCTCAAGAATGCTTATGAATTATTGGGTTGCGTAAAGTTGATGTTTTGCCCTCAAAATGGCGTTTTTTTCAAGTGTGGATTGATTAAGTAGTGCTTAAAATATTGCCATGTTCAAAAAAAACATACCTAATTATGTCTGACTAACTATTTTTACTTACTTACTTACTACGCTGGCTCAAGGCCCCAAAGAGGATCTTGGCCTCCGACACCAGAAGACGCCACTCAGCACGGTCCTGCACTACTTCACGCCAGTCGGTTCTTCTTAGGGCGTTCAGGTCCTTTGTGACTACCTCGCTCCAGCGATATCTGGGACGTCCAACCGGCCGCTTACCGATCGGACGCCCCAAATATGCTCTCTTAGCGGCACGATCCTCCTCCATTCTCTCAACTATTTTTACTTTATTAATATTTACTGAATTTATTATTCAACTTACTATTAATTCAGCAGTATCCAGCAAATATTCCACAATGTCCAAATGACCATTCTGCGCTGCACCGATGAGCGCGTGCCGTGATCCAGGAACCATCTGTTCTATGTTATCGTCGAAGTCCAGTGGACTTCTATCGTCTCTACCAGTCTGGCATCCCAAGAGGTATATCACTGTATCTCTATGCCCGTTCTTGGCTGCGTGTACGAGGGGAGTCTGCTCTGCTGTGTCAGTGTGACTTAGTGATGCACCTGAAAGGCAGAAGTCAATTACTTACATAACTATTCAAAATAAGCATTTAACTTGAAGTTTTTGCATTCTTAATATAAAACTGCATAGAACATTGTGTCAAACGATAAGATTATCTGATCAATATAGTCAATATACATGACAAAATAATCTTTACTTTACCTGTTGCTATAAGCCTTCGTGCCACATCAGTATGCCCCCGCTGACACGCCAAAGACAATGCCGTGCATCCTTGAGAATTAGTCATTTCCAGATCAGCCCCAAATTCCAGCAGTAGACCAACCATTGACAATATCCCTTGGTACGCATACATGCACAGCAATGGAGCGTTTCCGAGACAATCTGTGATCTGATTCGGAGATCCGCCTGCCAACAGCATTAACCTAGAAACTTTGACATTTGGTGTGTAGATATTTCTCAAGTTAGCGATAGATTCACCAACATTTGCCGAGCTGGTAGAAACCAAATTTGCCTGCAAGTCTCTTGGACACAGTCCTAACTGTGCAGGACCTAGGTTTCTATACATATGAGCTTTTAGGATATGATGTCCCAGTTCCATTGATTTTTCTGGGTCTAAAGGCGCTTGTACTCTAGCTAATCGGAATGCAATTCCACAATGCCCTGCTCTCAAATCGCAAAGGAACTTTGGGCTTTCATTATCTTCTCGCCGCATCAACCATTCCCTGAACGATGGATGGAAAAACATGTAGGTGTTGTCGATTCTCTTCACTAAGAAATCTGCTAAAGTGTCAAATCTATGACAGAACTCATCCCATGGAAGAAACTTGTCCACCAATAACGAATTTACCGAGTAGTAAATCTCCACCAAAGTAAGCGGATACAATGCAGCCAAGCAAACACTTAGAATGTGAGTAACCTTTTCGAAAGACTGAACTGTTGGAAATCTTAAGTTAAACTGTAGTAAAAATATCTGAGCCAAAGATATTGGCACCACTTTGTAGTTTGTCGATTTCACTACAATGTGGCTTCTTTCAAGGAGGTCTAGTATTAACTTTAGGAACAAAAACGATCCTTGGCTTAGATGTAGGGCATATTGCGCGAATTTCATCACTGAGTTGTGAACGCCTTCCGTTTTGCCCGTCGAGCATTTTATGTTAGTCTCTATTATTGGCGCGTTTTGTACTCTCATGTTGAAGTATTCTAATAGATCTTTATGGACATTATCCGATTCATCCAAACTGAGTCTTGTGTAAGGTAATTGTTTAGTCAACTCTATGAATTGAGTCCTGACTGTTGCAACAACTTTGAGCCAAGAAGGCATCTCTGTGATATGCTTTGCTAAAAACGATGCTATAGTGTGTCCATGGTCTGGTCTATGGTATTCGGCTTCGCAAAGACCATCGATGAGAATGATGCTATTGGATCTGTCTATGCTTCCATTGCGTCTCAGAATGACAAGTGGCTCTATGATTCCTCTCATAAAGGCGAGGTCAGGATCTGCTATGCATTCCTTAAGGGATAGACATCCCAGTAAGTGAGGTTCGCTGAGAAGGTATTCTCTGTAAGATTGTAATCTTGGTGCTTGGCAGAGTTGTGCTGCTAAGGAATGGACGAACTCCCCAACTAGGCACGTGCTGTTGTTGTCAGCCTGTAAAAAATAACATGATACATGAATTCGTTAAGCTTAATTTAGAAATTCGTGAATCAGATTAAACTTACACAAAGTTTATCCTAAGTTGTGAATACCATCTGTCAGTAAATATCATTTGTTTATCTGTTCGAATTGTATATCGATTTGGTGCTAAAAATGATCCCTCCGTAATTCCGTCTCCACAATCACCGACTAAGTGAGTATGGGCTTAGCTAGCAGTGTATTGTGAGGTATAATCAACTTGGGCTTACCTGGCAAAAATGGTACGCAACGACGTGCGAAGCGAGATGCGTGCACATTTCCGCAGTCAGCTCTTCGGGCAACACCTCCCTGATGTCTGACTGTTCCCTCAATTCTTCGTAATCGTAGTTTCGCTTCCTGCCGAAACAGGAATACTGCACCAACTGGAGAATCAGCGCGGTTTTGCCCGTGCCCGGGGAGCCGGAGATGAGGATGCCTGGAAGGATAGGAAAATAAGAGTGATTTTGAAAAAGATCATGTGTTTATCTTTCTTTGGCTATCGAGTACAGAAAGTCCTCATGCGGTTAAATGGGCTTCTGCTTCTCGCTAAAGAGGTAGCAAGTGATTCCACGTAATCATCGTAAACTACACATTTATGCCAAAATATATGTGGTCACATAAAAGTTTACTTAACAATAAGTGGTTACAATTGCTCAACGATACGAAATTAGAAAATTTTCTAACACGCTGTCAACCCAAAAGAAGGTGAAGATAAAATGTATCTAGTGTCTGTAAGTCCTTTTACGATTTTTAAATAGAAAGGTACCTATACTTTTGGACCTATCTTCATACATACCTGATGAGCTAGACTCCAAAGCTTTCTCCATATCTCTCATTAGCCACTGCCTTCCGGAGAAGCATCCCTGGTTATCCGTCGAAGGTACTTCGAAGAACAGGGGTCGTAACGTCAGTTGAGGTGAAGGGTGGACCTTTTTGAGTTCAGAAGACGTTGATGACTGCTTGCTGTTGACTCGAGCAGAACGTCGCGCGGCGGTTTTTCTGTTTTTGAAAAACCCACTCGACATCCGCGTCAACTCTTCTGATCTTCCATTTTGTAATGCTGGAACAAGCATTAACGTAATGAAGTAAAGATAATTACTTGTATTGGGATAGCACTAAATTTGCTAAACAGTAGTTAAGACATCTGAGGATCGGAGACCCGGTGACCTAATACACATTTCCTTCCTAGTTTGGGCACCAGTTTCTGCCACACAGATCTGACAATAATGTTATAACTAAGCACAGTTCTGATGTTTCCATACTTGTAACTGGTGGTGGAGAAAAATAAATATAATTGAGTTATGAACACAGATATTGTGGTCTACTTATGGGCGTAGTTTGTGTGCTTTGTGTCTCCTCCACTACGTGATCTGACGGACTCCAATAGCCTTAGATATAGACTCCCATCTTTACTCTACGATGTTCACTCGACAACCTTAGAACATTCTCACAGTACTTTTCTTTACTACAATGGCAATACACCTTGTGAGCTACTAATGCACTTGGTCAAATGGTTCGATTAAAGATTGAGAGTATTTCATGACTTGGTTGTGCCTCGACCTTTGAATCTGGGGAGGTATTTGACCTCAGCGGTTGCTGGGTTTAATTGTACAATTATTTATTAAATATGTAGTTTGTCTGAACTTACTGTTAACCGAATGCCGTCTGCTGCCAGGACTGGATGAAGAGCAGTTGCTAGCCGCAGACAATGACATGGACGCCAGAGAGCCGAGAGAATCTCGACCCAGAGGGGTCGCTGCTTCGACCTCCGACGAGCCTGTTAGAGTGGACACCTGGAATAAAAAAAAAAACAATGAGTGTGCTGTTTATAGTGGCTTGTTAGTAGTGGAGAGCTGGCCCAGTGAGAAAGTACATATATGACAGAAAATATGGGGTCCATTAAATGTTTGCCTTAGTTAGATTTATCTGTATATGATTATTGACTACATTTTATTACTGATAAGGCTAAAAAATCTGTCCCCTATATGTAATGTTACTCGCATACATTGATATGTCCTTTATCTTACATTGCGACTGTGTGTGTGTTATTCCAACTTTATTAAGAGGACAGGTTTAGGCGAATTGTGCGTGTACGTGTCGAGTGAAGCAAGCGAAGTGCAGCTGGTGCGTGTGTAGTTGCTCCACGCTCCACGAGCTGGAAGATCAGGCTTATATACAGTTTGTTCTTACCGGGCTAGTGTTGTGCGAAGCGAGGGTGTGCGCATCGAGCGAAGCGAGCGAAGTGCAGCTATCGCGTGCTTTGTTGCGCGAGCGCCGCTCCCCGAGCAGCAGGCCCAAACGCATGTACAAGTCGTTCTGTCTTCGCTCTAAACCTTGTTTTATGTGGCCACCTTCGTCATCTGGAGAAGGAAAAAAACCAATGATATAGTAAATGATGTGCAGAATCAAGCGTGGTCCATATATCACCACATTAGCTAAGTACTAATTGAAAAAAGGATCTTAAACTCTGTTTTTACCACACATTCATGAACGTTTCGTTTCAAATTATCAAACTTGAATTTCAAATCATGCCGATATTTATAAGGCTTTAACAAAAACCTAGCAGTAGAACGACACACAAAAAACAAATACTACTCCATGCATAATACATACAATCGTGCTGTGAATAAAAACAACAATAGCTAGCAAACATTTTAAATTAAAACATGTGAACGACAGTGTAATTTCAAAAAATTACTTTTTCACACAGATTACAAAAAAAGAATGAGTCCCATGTTTGGTATCACATTTTCTGATCCACTAAGCTATGTGTGACTATTAAAATTATGTATTGTGTTACATTTCACATTACAGGGACTAAATTATTGTTAATTGTATTAAAGTAGGTAGTGTTAATTTTGCTCCCATACTATAATACACAGATAGAAATTCTTGCCAATCTGTGATCCGTGAAGCATCGATTGTAAAACACTCCTGGGGATCGCGAAATACATACAGTTTAAAAATAATAATGTACGAAAATACATAAAGTCATTTGACATAATTTTCAGTGAAACTATTAATGTGACGAACTTTTTTGATCGTGTAATGTACAAATTAGTTTACTTTAGGTTTATTTTATGACAATCGAACCCTGTTCATTTGACAATATGTAATCAAATAATCATTACATATTTTGTCCAATTATTTTTAAACTTTATATAATTTTTATATATCCCCCAATTGGATACAAACGTGTGTGTGTGTGTACACAGCGTTTTTTCGCCATTACTGTCTCAGTAAATATTAAACGAAAGATAGTACTAATGGTGACTCTGGTATGACCAAAGTTGTAGCGACAAGGACTATTTCGAGATGCCAATATCTACACAATGTCACGTCCTTTAAAACAATAAGTCTGCCGTAGCCGTAGCAAGTTTCAGTATATTAGAGAGGTCTCCGTACCGTCCATTTTGTATGTTACCTAGAGAAATGGACGTCATTTGGCTTGTCATCAGATGATGTCCATTTTACAAACGTACTTCTAAATTTCTAAATCAAAAAGTGGTCTTAGTAAATCTAGATTTTTTTAAAAGACTTATCCAACGACACCCCTCACAATTGATTTAGACGAGAAAAAAAACATTCCGACTTTACGTGTCATCGTCATCATCATCCCAGCCTATATACCTCCCACTGCAGGACGCAGGCCTCCTCTCAGAATGAGAAGGCTTGGGCCGTAGTTCCCACGCGGGCCCAGTGCGTATTCGCAGGTGTATGCAGGTTTCCTCAAGATGTTTTCCTTCACCGTAAAATCATGTTAATTTCGAATGAAATTTAAATTCCGAAAAACTCAGAGGTGCATAGTCGGGTGAGGTGAACCCACGACCCGTGTAGCCTAAAAAAATTGTGGGACCACGGAACCCTTAAAAGAGCTAATTTCATTGAACCAAGGAACTAAACATAACACGCCTTTGCTCCTTGTCACGTTGCACTAGCCTTACTGTACAGATCAGATGACTAACGTAACGACGCGCGCTCAAGTATCAGTAACACGATCTAGGGATCCTCTCATCCTCAGGAAGGTAGTTGCGGTGAAACTGAACCGCGGAAGCGCGTGATAACCGCCGCGATTTTATACGCAACTCGAACAGACTGAAAAGCTACCTCATCATCATGATCATCATTTCAGCCGAAAGACGTCCGCTGCTGAACACAGGCCTCCAAAGCTCGCTAAACAGATCGGTCCCGTGCCATCTGCATCCAACGCGATCCCGCAACCTTAACCAATAGCTGCATCTTGTTGGAGGCCTACCTACACTGGGTGAAGACCAAAAAGTTGCACACTGTTAAAGCTGCATTAGCAGGTAGTTAAAATTACCATTAACTTTTTCCATTGTGACACGTAAATTAACCATACATTTGTATACATTTGTATATCTACATTTGTATACATTTGTATGGTTATTTTTAACCATACATTTGTATACATTTGTATACATTTGTATGGTTAATTTTCGTGTCACAATGGAAAAAGTTAATGGTAATTTTAACTACCTGCTAATGCAGCTTTAACAGTGTGCAACGTTTTGGTCTTCGCCGCACTGCGTCTTCCGGTCCGTGGACGCCACTCGAGAACCTATTTTCCCCATCGGCCATCAGTTCTACGAGCGATGTGCCCTGCCCACTGCCACTTGAGTCTGGCGATTCTTCGAGCTATGTCGGTGACTTTAGTTCTTGCGCGGATTTCATCATTTCTAATGCGATCCCGCAGAGAAACTCCGAGCATAGCCCTCTCCACCGCCCTCTGAGTGACTTTGGCGATGGGCCTCATAAGGAAGTAAATTAATTAATAACTATACCTAAATTAAATATTTAAAACCCCCAACGCAATTTGATCGATCAGACAAAATATGTATGAAAATAAAGTAAATGCCCATTATGCATGTATTAAGATTCCTTCCCCAGCTTACAAAAGAGCTGACTTTGGATTTGAAACGGCTGAACCAAATTTGATGAAACATATCTAAGAACCATCGCCAAGAAACCTGCTATTACATAAAAAAACCGCATTCAAATCGGTTCACCCGTTTAAGAGCTATTATGCCACAATAACGCACATAGCGGTCAAACGGTCGGGGGTTAAAAAATGTGTAGTTACTTCAGTAAAAGCAAAATGACGTGAAAAAATTGGTTATTAATTTTGTACTTTTTGCACTTTAGGTAATCATCTCGGATTCAAGATTTAAAATTCAAAGCGACGAAATTTTGTTAAAGAAAACATAAAATCGCGGTAGTTTCATGAATAGAATCAATAAAACATATTGTTATATTGTCAAAAGTTAAAATTTTGTACTCTGATTTTAAGCGGGTTTTAGTATTGCAGCCCTGACAAAGTGTCATGTTTTGGCAAATTTCGAAAACGATGACTAAGAAAGTGCTCTGAATTATATTAATATATAAGAAAATTCTTTAAATAGTAAATACAGTCTAAAGCTATTAAATTGCTTATTATACTGGTTTAAATAATTCTGCATAATCTGCTAAAGTTACTACGGAAAAAGACTAAGAAAACATGGTAAATCGCGGATTACGCAATTTTTTGGTATAAACCCTCTTAAGTATTGCTAAAATTGTGTAATTCCACAAGCGCTTAAACTCATATCAGTATCCTGCCACATATATTAAAGAAATGAGCCATACAGAGCGGAAAGTATTTGTAAAACACCATTTCTTACGGTACATACAATTTCAAGTTATTAAAATTTTATGGTAACTGTGTTGTTAATTTCTTGATTACATGCGGCAGGAAGCTGATAGCAGTTGAATTGCTAATAAATCTACCGAATTAGTGCGTTCGTTTATCGTTGTACCACAGTTACTGATAGCTCGGAGGTAATTTTAGCAATAATTAAGTGTTGGTTAAGTCCTGACTGTGAGAGTCAAAATCGCGAAAGTTTAACATCTTTAAGATCTTTACAACGATAACATGATAAGCCTTGATTGATTGACTTGTCAACCTACAGCCCGAAAAAATAATAATCTAGAGAACTGAAATTTGGAATAGATTTAAGTTAAGACCTCGACTTTTTCTGTACTTTTATAACTCCTTATATGGCATTATTTGAGAGCACAATAACTGCCCATTGTTCTATATAATTCTTTATCGCGAAATAATACGTAAACATTTCACAGAAAAACTACGCTGAGTAGCCTGAGAAACATATCAAGTTGCAGTTTACAATGTTGTTCACCGGGCTGGGAAGAAATCATGTCGTTCCTGGTTTTATATTACCAACAGTTTTGAGAGCTTTATGGATCACTGACTTGGATCCGTCCATGTCTTTTCAGGGTTCCGTACCCAAAGGGTAAAAACGGGAACCCAATTACTGAGGCTCCGCTGTCCGTCCGTCTGTCTGTTTGTCTGTCTGTCTGTCTGTCTGTCTGTCTGTCTGTCCGTCTGTCACCAGGCTGTATCTCAGGAACCGTGATAGCTAGAGAGTTGAAATTTTTACAGATGATGTATTTCGGTTGCCGCTATAACAACAAATACTAAAAAATGGAATAAAATAGATATTTAAGTGGGCTCCCATACAACAAACGTGATTTTTTTGCTTATTTTTGCTCGATATTGATAACGGCAACAGGTAGACGCTGGAAATATTCACAGAATATTTAATTAAGTATACATAAATAAAAAAAAAATAATAAAAATAAAAAAAAAATTAAGGGGGTTCCCATACAACACACGTGATTTTTATAGATAATTGTACGGAACCTTTCGTGCGCGAGTCCGACTCGCACTTGGCCGGTTTTTTTTAGTTAGCCTATTTTTGTGTCCCACTGCTGGGCAAAGGCCTCTCCTCTCTTGCTCCACTGCTCGCCTTTGATAGGCAGGCAGTCTTTAAATAAATAAATAAAATAAATAAATATCACGGGACAATTCACACCAATTTACCTAGTCCCAAAGTAAGTTAGGAAAGCTTGTGTTATGGGTACTAGGCAACGGATAAACATACTTATATAGATAGATACATACTTAAATACATATTAAACACCTAAGACCCGAGAACAAAACCTTCGTATTTTTCATACAAATATCTGCCCCGACACGGGAATCGAACCCTGGACCTCAAGCTTCATAGTCAGGTTCTCTAACCACTAGGCCATCTGTTCGTCTATAATAGTCTTTATTTAAAACAGCGCAATGACGGTTTCCGTAAAAGGCCAGTTTGGCGCAAGTGTCGAGGGGTCTGTTCGATGACTTTGATATTGGTGTCACGTTTGGGATTGGTTTATAACTTGAGCCAATCGCAAGTAAGACTGTAACGTCAAATCTTACGATACTAACTCCATCTAGCGATATTCCACCGATCAGATAACCCTCATTTTTAGGGTTCCGTACCCAAAGGGTAAAAACGGGACCCTATTACTGAGGCGCCGTTTCCGTCTGTCCGTCTATCACCAGGCTGTATCTCATTTTTAACCGACTACAAAAAAAAAGAGGAGGTTCTCAATTCGTTTGTATGTTTTTTTTTGTATGTTTGTTACGCGATTATTTAATACAAGCTTTTTTGGTGGCTGTATTTTTGGTTGACTGTATTGCGTTGTTACCCCGACTATATAATATTGTATCAAATTTCAAGTCAATTCTATCACTAAAAGTGGCTGACATTGGACTAGCGAGATTTGAAACTTACACACGATTAAAGCTTTAGTTAGTTGTCTTTAAATTTTGTTCAATTTTTGCTATTGTTTTCTTAAGACTTAATGTTGTTTTTTTATTTTATTACACCTCCTGCCTATATACGTCTCACTACTGGGCATAAGCTTCCTCTCAGAAGAGAGGGTTTAGGCTGTAATTTCCATGCGGGCCTAGTGAGGATTTGAAACTTCAAGACGCATTAGAATTATTTCACAGGAGCAATCCAAGCAGGTTTCTTCATGTCTGCAGGAAATCTCCTTTACCTTTAATAATTTATGAAAAACTAAGAGGTGCGAGCCCGGGTCCGAACCCACGATTCTCTTATGATCAATTTTGTCTCTCAAATACTAGGGGCGTTCAATAAAAAGTGAGAATGAGTATGTTATAAACAACTTTTACTAAATGTCATTTTATTTTTCGACATAGTCACCTTTTAGCATAATACACTTAGTATATCTTTTTTCTAAACTTAAATTCCATTTTTAAAAAAGGTCTCATCTTGAGTACTTAAAAAATCTTGTACTGCAGCGACTACCGCGTCGTCGTCTTCAAATTTCTGGCCTCTCAGGTATTGTTTCAATCTCGGAAATAGGTAGAAATCACTGGGAGCGAGATCTGGTGAATACGGAGGATGCTTAAGGATATCGAACCCAGCATCACGAATTGCAGCCATTGCAACGGCGGACTTGTGTGCCGGGGCATTGTCCTAGTGGAACAGCACAACTTTCGAGAGTTTACCTCGCCGTTTTTCGCGGATCTCATTGCGCAATGTTGCTATTTGTTTGGCGTATAAAGTGCCCGTAATAGTGGCTCCATGCTCGAGATACTCAATCATTAATACCCCTTTACCATCCCAAAAAACTGAGCCCATGACCTTACCGGCAGATGGGCTCACCTTGAATTTCTTCGGAGTTGGAGATGATGGCCTTTTCCATGTCATAGACTGCAGTTTCGTTTCAGGGTCGTAATTATGGAACCATGTTTCGTCCATTGTTATAAATCGCGCCAAAAAAAGTTCCCAGTCTTGCTGCATCAGGTTCAAAGCTTCTTGACAAATCTCTAGTCTAGATTGTTTTTGCGTGTCAGTAAGCATTCTTGGTACCCAACGCGCAGATACCTTTTTCATACCCAAGCGTTCATGTAAAATATTATGCACGCTCCCCGTTGAAATCTTTACATTTTCAGCAATAAAACGAACTGCGACACGACGATCCGCCAAAACTGAGTTTTCGACTTTTTTCACAATTTCTTCAGTTACTGCTGTAGTAGGGCGTCCGGAGCGGGGGTCGTCCATTGTCGATGTTCTTCCACGTCTAAATTCGGCGCACCAACGTGCGACTGTCGAATACGGAGGAGCATTAGACCCTAAAGTGTCCCGCAAATCCAAATTGACTTGGTCCGTAGAAAAATTTTTCAAATACAAGTATTTGATAACGGCGCGCAGTTCAATTTTCTCCATTTTCGCTAACGTACTCAATAGCATTGCAAAGAAATTACCGTATATTTTTTAAACAAAAGACAGTTAGTTTTTTTTTCATAGCAATCAGCTAGATAGATTAGCTTTACCGGCCAGTATTTAATTTCGTACTATTAAAAGAGTTTGCATCTCATTCTCACTTTATATTGAACGCCCCTCGTAAAGCGTTTTGCGATTCACACATACCACTTTTTATATTTAATGAAGGATAAGCGTAAGGAACGGAGGTGATTAACATTAATTAATTTACTAACCTTTTACCAAAAGAAAAACATCGCTTATTAAACTAATTACCTACCTCCATATGAATTAATATAATAAGGATTTGGACTCCTCCGCAGATACCAAAGCTAGTTATAAATTTCAAAGGCAGTTATTAAACACCATATGGCAAAAGGATTACCATAGTAATGCGATACCATCCAGACTGGGCGTGGTGCACTGGTTTATTAGATCGTTGAGCTTCCATGTTGGAAGTTGATATATTGGTTTTTACTGGATGAGACAAGACCACTAAAAATAGTTTTATCTTCTAAGCCAATTAAAGTGTGCCGGCCAAAGGCCTTTTTTCTGCCATTCGTCTTTTTCAAGCAAGAGCACGTGATAAAGTCGTACAAGTCGCCCCGCGATCTTCTGATGCGTCTTCTGTCTCTGTTTCGATGGCCGCCCCACGGAACCCAACTGCTTTATTTTAGTAATATTATATTATAATCATAGGGTAGCCTATGTAAGACTTATGTTTGTGACACGGATGTTTGTTAAAATCTATGTGTTTTATTAAAATGGAAAACTTACCTACTTCAAATACCTACATAGGTATGAATTAAATTATAACACCTTTTACTCTTTCAAGCAAACCTAAATTACTCTAAACCTTGAAGTAACCAGTTAAGATACCTACATTTAAAAAATACATAATGACCGAAACTAGAACCTCCTTTTTTATGAAGTCGATAGGTACAAAATATACTTTGAAATACTCTAATTTTTAATTAATTCTGACTTGACCTGTAAGTAGTTATTGTATTTCGTTTCGTTGCATTAACATAACGTAACGTAAAATAATGAAACTTCGTCATTGTAAAAAGCGAACTTAATAACATCAAATCAATTAATTCTATGGACTAATATCTAGTCACGCAACGATCTATCGCATTAATCTTTTACACATCCGTAAAAAAACTATTCAAGTGGACATTTAATATAAAAATGCTGTAATGTCCCAATCACTTCCAGTGGATCTCATTGCCTGATGCACAGGAACGAGTCTGCTAGAAAAAATGTCATCTCCCACGATGCCATTGCCTCGTGGTATGAAATAACTTTCTCAACCTCATATCTACCCGATGGCATTGTTACAAAATCAACACTGTGCACTTGGCAAAAGGTTGATTTCTGAACAATGTACTCGTAATTGCAAGATAGGAGGTTGAGGAAGTAATTCGTCAAATACAAAAGTATGAACTTTAAAATCATTAGAACATGGTCCATGAATTATATAATCATCCTGGATCGTGTGGAAACAATCAAAGGGTCATTGCAGTTGAATATAAGCGTTATTTTTTGTATAATAAGGTTTGATTTAGATTGCACGAGTCTTCCAAGCAAATGCTCAAAATATGTCGTATAGCATTGAGTTAAGGACGACAGTTGAGTTGAGTTATAAAATGATATTTCCAAGTGCTTGAAGACATTTATTTATTAAAAGATATTCGATTCTAATTGGGGATGTCTATTTTTTTGCAATGTATAGTAAATCGAAAACCATTTCGAGATAAATGCTTTTTAACACGTTTTCTGTAGTTATTTAAGTTTAATATTATGTAGGTAATGAATTTGTTACATAAAAAATAAGCAATGACCTTCATTTGACTTTGGTGTAAATTGCGTGACCAGTCCAAGTCGTACTTTATTCTGTGTGGTTAGAATTCTTCACAAATTTACGCGTGGATTATAACTACGGAGTTTGATTTGGACCCACTGCCTGACATCTAGCACTTTGACAGCGCCAGTAAAGTGACACTAGTTACAGTGTACCACTACGCAAAAATATAATTAAAGGGGTTGCCTTATCGTACGCATTTAGATAGATTTAGAAATTTGACAGTGTGGGAGCCCTTAATTATAATCTGACGTCATCAACCAAAATAGTTTCAATAATTAATTTTGAAAAAAGTAGTGAACTAAATGACAAAATATTAAATTAGTTTCTTATAATTGACTTTTCTATAAAAAAAAAAATATAAAAATCACTGTTATTCCCAATTGTACGTTATTAAAATAACTCGTTATTACGCGGTACTTCAGCTGAACAATTACTAAGATCATAGAAGATACTTGGACTTTTTCTCGATACCCTTGCATTACTTTCTAAACTTTTTAATCTACTCTAAGACACACAGAACATAGAAGAATTTAGAACTATTTAATTTTCACATGTCTCCCAAATTATACCTGAAGGTGGTAGTAGCTTACATTTTTACGGGATTTGAGGATCATGTAAAAAACACTTCTGCATACTAACGAGCGTAATTTATCAAATAACGACACTACAGTTAGTCCACAGTCGTTGTTTAAATTTGTCACGACGCGGGAATCTCCACAGGACTTTGTCGTGTAACAAACAACATAAATCTTTGTATAGCTTTAAGTTTTGTGATATTTTATACTCTACAAAAGAGTAACGTGACTGATTGATAGACAACGCACAGCCTAAACCACTGAAGCTAGAGACTTAGAATTTGAGAGGCTTGTAATTGAAGATTATGGCGGTGCACTAAGAAAGAAAAATTGTAAATCCCGCAGGATAGAAAACTTGCTGTGCCCTTGCAGGGCGTCACATGTATACATACCTATTTAGTTTTTTAAATCCTTGACATTTACTGTAATGTGACTTGCAATAAATAAACTAAACTAAAATAGGCAATTTTTTATTCTTCCACAGGAGAGAAAAAAAATTCACGAATTTCGTTTATTGCATTAAATGCCATACTGACTTCTTTGATTTATTACAGGGCAACATTGTACCTTCTCCCCGTGAGCTGTCACTCTACAAGTGCAATAAATCAATGATGCCACTATGACATTTACAAAAACATTTTTTGCTGACGGTAATTTTTGTTGATTGCACTTGGATTGTCATCAGTGTTGTCGACTCTAAAAGTCGCACTTATCGTATTCGCGAAACCAAATATTCGTTTTGACACCAAAAGTATAGCGAGTCAGAAAATATTTTGACATTGTTTTCGCGGAGGTTTAAAGTCAGCGCAGCCGTTTGATTTTTGCTCGTTCGGTTAATTTATTGCTGTGTTTGCGTTTTCTTTAACATTAAATCCATTTTGTAAATCAATGTCAAAATTATCGTATATTTAACATACCTAATTTTGTCCATCGCCATCGAACATCGCACCGAGGACTAGATTTATCCTACGCTCTCATAATTATCCTGCGTATTGGCAACACTGATTGTCATCAAAACTACACACCCGTACCAAATTTCAAGGCAAACCGATCACTAGAAGTGGGCGAAATTCGATTCGCAATATTTGAAGACAACTTGCATACTTACGAACGTTGCAAGGTTAAATAAAGCTCGTATAAAGAAAACTTGTGAAACTTTGGAATGGTTTAGCTATATTAAAGGAGTGAAGCAGAACTAATTTAACATGGATCCAATAACATAATCTGTGCAGATTTAATACTCGTGGTTCATGTACCTGTCCATCAAAAAAAACCTTGTCTATGACATTTAAAAAAAAACAACGCAATTTTTTACCAATGGCAATAATCGCCCTTGACTTTGGCCAGTGAAGTGGATACAACATTCACGCCTTACTATTCTGATGACACTTTGCATAACTTAAAATTAAACACACCAATATTAGTCCGTAAAGAGTTGTGGTAAAGTTCACGTTAGAATGGCTCGTGTATGGACATAATACCTATCGGTTTTAGGACGATTTGGTCATTGAATACAATGAGATTTAATGGATGTCAGAGTATCGGGTGACGCCTTATTAATGCGTGATTAAGCAGGTGATTCGACGAACACCTACAGTTTTTTTGGATGACTTAGGCATACTACTATTAGCAAGGTTATTCTGATAGCTCACTAACTGGAGGAAGTAGAACAAAGGTACCTATATGTCTACTTATAGTTTGTTATAGCGATTCTGGAGACGTCATGAAGACTAACTCTAACCATTCTGACAATGATGTGTCGTAAGGCGATATGGAAATATCAACTGCACAAATGGATTGGCAGATTATGGTCTAATATTTTGTATGGGCGTAGTATAGTTTAAAATGAACCAATTTGCGACTCTTAAGCTGTCTTTTCTTGGCGTTTAAGGCGAACTAGACCAAAATGTGGGACGGTGGTTGAACAAGACACAGCATATCATTAAAGTTCAGCTCAAGGTGACTGTCCGGTGTAGGTAGTACTGTGACAGATGGTTATCTGGTTAAAGTGAGTAATTTACTTTATCATTTAATTTATTTAGATATATTTGATACGTCGCGGTTAAGATCAGGAGTTTAGATTTGATCTGAAATGATAGTGACATTGGTGTAGCTACTCCCAATGCGAAGGATTTAAGATAGTGAAGAAAACTGCTTGTAAGTGCGAAACGATGTCCCGCCTGAACACGTCATCTGACCCGCATTGTCTTTGGTTGATTTCTTGCAAAAAATGATGACAAATTTAAATTTTTAGGGAGTTTTCCTGGTTACATAAAAACCAAAACTGTAGCTCCCATTGTTTAGGGTTCAGTACCCAAAGGGTAAAAACAGGACCCTATTACTGAGACTTCGCTGTCCGTCCGTCCGCCTGTCACCAGGCTGTATCAGCTGTATAATGAACCGTGATAGCTAGACAGTTTAAATTTTCACATTTGATGTAAGTCTTTTGGTTGCCGCTATAACAACAAATACTACAGAATAAAATAAATGTTTAAGGGGGCTCCCATACAACAAACGTGATTTTTTGCCGTTTTTATTAAAGATAATGGTACCTACGGAACCCTTCGTGCGCGAGTCCGACTCGCACTTGGTCGATTTTTTGTTTCTTTACAAGTTTTTATTTAACTTGCAATGTACGAGTATGTTTGTTTGGGTAGAATCTTGAAACACAATTTTGATGAAGGTACGTATACTGAGCTGAAATTTTGCATGCATGTGTAAATCGGATGACAATGCAATATTATTATCACATAGAGCTGATCTGATGATGGAGTTGGAAGGTGGCGATAGGAACTTCGTAATAAAACGACATAACTCCATGAGTTTGATCTCATTTGATTCACTTGACGAGTACTTTGGTGACCCGGGGCAAACTGTGCAGTCAGCCTAACTAAAAGCATGTATTAAAAATATATTTTTTAACAACAACTTATCACAGAGAAGAACGTTTTTCACACGTTGTCAATCAACGCATTATTTTCCCAGATGATTCGAATATTGAGCAATTTACTTAGCAATACATAATAATAATAATAATAATAAATAATAATAATAGGCGTAGGGATATGACGACCTCATCGCCCGCTGGTGTTGTCGTGTCACCAGTGCAGTCAGTCATCGCAGGGCGGCTTGTGGCGAGCTGTTGGTGCGTAGCGACACCACGAACCCGAGACCTCCAGGGGTACACATACACACATGCGCTTATACACACACTCACACACAGTTACACACCCACCCCGCCTCTAGTTTGCCTTTGTTGGTCGCCTAGAGTGGAGCGCAAGAGCTAATGCTCGAAGGATGGATGTGTTTCCGTAAGTGGCGAGTTGGCATTCTGAAGTTTAAAGTCCAGGAACACCTCTCCATCCTTAGCCGTTTACACCAATGTTGCCGCCTCGTTGCCCCGAGTGGGCAATAGTTTGAGGGGCCCATTTAGTGAATGGCGAGTCACCGCCTACCAAAAGTTCAGTTTATGAGATATTGAAATGGTAGGTGTCCGTTATCTCGCTCCATAGCCCGGTAATCCTGTCCACAACATCCCAACCCCATAGCCAATTCCATGTCGCTTCCTACCTGGCAATAGTTTGGCAACTGTGGGGGACTGTCCGCTAACACATCCTCATGGTGTATTAGGGGATAGACCCCCATAGTTGCGCCCATCTCATTTATATTATATGGTACCAAAGGCCTCTTCATGTTGGCTTCGGCCCCATGTATGTCTTTCAAATGACCGGGTCCCCATGGTCCCGTGATCGGAAATCCGTACCAACATAATAATAATAATAATAATTGGAAGCACTTTCTGTTCACGCGGCCTCTTTCTCGACGCGGGATCCGCCCGCTACGTCGCCGACTCCGGTGCCCGCACCCGATCTGGCACCGGTGGTACCGCGGGTCTATCCCAGTGCCGAGGAAGAGGACTGTGCGAATCAGAGTGTAAGTACCCAGGCCCATGAGCAACTGAGGAGGGTTTTGGAGGAGGCGATTACGCAGTATCGCTCCACGGGTAATCCTAGGCCACGATTACCTCGCTTGCCAGTGAATAGACGCAATCTAGCGTTAGTGGGAGCCCTGAATGATTTGCTAGACCCGTATTTACAGGCTAGTGAAGACTTAGTTGATACTCACTCAATCATGTACTGTGGGGCCATCGCGGCGTGCCGTGTTGCTCGCGTCAAGTTTCCGGACGCTGACCGAGCACCTAGGACCACCGGGGGTGTCCCTGCATGGCAAGTGCGGATTGAGGGGCGTATCAATACGTTCAGGACTCTCATTGCAAAGCTGATCTGCTTCAGGGGGGGCAACAACCGCCCCCGAATAATGCGCTTCGTGGCCCAGGCCTTTGTGGGGACTGACATCAGGCCCTGCAACTATATGGCCTGTGTAACGGAGCGTATCGACTTTCTGAAGCAGAAAGTCTATGCATGGGCAAGCCGTATTCGCCGCTACAGGAAGCGTGTGGACTGATACCAGCAGAATCGCCTTTTCCAGAGCGACCAAAGGAAGGTATACCGAAAGTGGGAGGGAGACGATCTTCGTCTGCCCGACGGACGGCGGCCGGATGCTACTGCCATGATTGACTTTTGGCGTAATATCTGGTCGGTACCTGTCGAGCACACCGAGGGCGAATGGATAGGTGTTGTCGAACGTGAGTGCGAGTCCATCGAACCTATGGGGCCTGTTACCATTAGCCCCGATGACGTTAGTTGTGCCATCCGGTCGGCTCCGAACTAGAAAAGTCCTGGGCCGGATGGATTGCACAACTTCTGGCTGAAATGGTTTCGATGCTCACACCAGCGTTTGGCAGCACAGTTCCAGCAAGCCCTTGATCTCGGATCCCTACCATCTTTCTTTACAACTGGTATTACCTCCCTGCTCTATAAGTCCGGTAGTACCACAGAAGCGAAAAATTACAGACCCATCACGTGCTTGCCTACGCTGTACAAGCTCCTTAATTCCATTTTGAGAGCAAAAATTAACACGCACATTGTTGCCAACAACGTTTTGGCCCCTGCTCAAAATGGATGTAGGGTTGGGTCTCGTGGTACTAAAGAGCTCCTCCTCATAGACATGACTATTTGTCAACGAGTCCGGCGGAACAAAGGGGCTCTCTCAGTCGCCTGGATTGACTACAAGAAGGCCTATGATTCGGTGCCCCATTCATGGCTGGTGAGGGTCTTAGAACTGTATAAAATTGATGCAGGCCTGAGATCTTTCTTAGGCGCTTGCATGGGACAGTGGACCACAGTCCTTCGTCAACCGGGGGAAAGAGACGGCCCCTCTGGCCCACAGGACTCTATCAGGATTGAGCGAGGGATCTTCCAGGGTGACAGCCTGAGTTCTATATGGTTCTGCCTAGCGCTGAATCCGCTCAGCACCCTGCTGAAGGATTCAGGGCTAGGCTGCCGGCTTCGAAGAGGGAGTGAGGTCATTTCTCATCTGCTTTATATGGATGATCTTAAGCTATTTGCACCAAATAAACATGACCTGTTGGAGCTACTGAAAACAACAGAAGTTTTCAGTAGCGCCATCAACATGGAATTTGGTGTCGATAAGTGTGCGGTTATGCATGTACAGCGGGGGAAAGTTGTAAATTCAACAAATTTGCAGCTTTCTGATACAATGTCCCTCAGATCTATTTCCGAAGCAGAAACCTATAAGTATCTTGGTATGTCACAGTCATTGGGTATTGAGAGTGAGGTCGTAAAGCAGACGGTGAAGGAGCGCTTCTTCTGTCGTCTGACAAAAGTACTTAATAGTCTTTTGTCGGGCGGCAACAAGATGCGCGCCTTCAACGCCTGGGTAATGCCCTTGCTCACTTACTCCTTTGGCATACTAAGGTGGACTCAGACTGAGCTGGATACCTTGGATCGAAGAGTTCGTGTACTGCTCACTGCGCATCGCTTGCTTCACCCGCGCTCGTCTGTTATGAGACTGTACATCTCGCGGAAGTATGGAGGTCGTGGCTTTTTAAATGCCAAAGACCTCCACAACCGCGAGGTGTATAATCTCAGGGATTATTTCCTAAACAACGAGTGTGGGGTGCATCGCGACGTAGTAGCAGTAGACAAAAACTTCACCCCGCTTTCCTTGGCAAACGAGAACTGGCGCCGACTTAAAGTAATGAGCATCGAGGACCGCAAGGCGGTATGGAAGAGCAAGGAGCTACATGGGCGGTTCTACAAGGCACTCACAGGGCCAGATGTAGATCTGCTCGCGTCGGTGAACTGGCTACGTTTCGGGGATCTCTTCGGGGAAACCGAAGGTTTTGTCTGTGCAATTGCGGATGAAGTTATCATGACGAACAACTACCGGAGGTATATCCTGAAGGACGGTACGGTCGACATTTGTCGGGCATGCCGCCGTCCCGGGAAGTCACTCAGGCATATTATTTCCGGTTGTGGTCATCTTGCTAACGGTGAGTAACACCGGTGTGGTGGTAACAGACATAACCTTGTAGCCAGAATTATTCACCAGCAACTTGCTCTGCTATACGGCCTTGTGGACTTTGAAGTGCCTTACTATAAGTATATACCTGCGTCAGTTCTCGAAAATGGTCGTGCCACGCTCTATTGGGATCGGTCTGTTATCACGGACAGGACTATTATAGCCAATAGGCCTGATATCGTGCTGACAGATCGATCGAAACGCCAGGCAGTGCTCGTCGACATCACCATCCCCCATGACGAGAACCTCGTGAAAGCTGAGAAGGACAAAGCCAGCAAGTACCTTGACCTAGCTCACGAGATAACCGCCATGTGGGATGTTGATTCGACGATCATTGTCCCGATAGTCGTTTCTGCGAACGGGCTGATAGCGAAGAGTCTCGACCAACATCTCAAGAGACTCTCGCTAGATGGTTGGATCAAGGGTCAGATACAGAAGGCGGTACTCCTAGATACTGCGCGGATAGTCAGGAGGTTCCTCTCTCTGTCGCCCTAACCACCGATAGCTTAGGCCCCGCCTCGCTGCCGGTGGCACCCTAGGTTAGGTTTTTATAATGATTTTATGATTTGTATGTATAGTTTTATATTTTACTTTTTGTATAATTATTGTAAAAATCTAACCTAAGAAAAAAATATAAATAAAGATACTAATAATAATAATAATAATGACTACTCGAGTCTAGAAATCCGGATATATTCGCTTAAAACCTGTTGCGTTCAGATCGCTTTTGTTTGAAGTCGAATGTTCTGATAAAGTCGTAAAGTTTTACACGCAGTAAGTACACACAGTTCAATAAAACCTAAACCAGATACCACACAGGTTCGGTTACACATTTGCAACTCGTCTACAATTATATGACTCAAGCAAATCATAAGACCAGTATAAAATGAATAGAAATAACGACAACTTTACTACTATACTAGTTTCTAGAAAACTAGTATTCCGCAATATAGGATTAAGTATGTTTCCACCTCACACTGGTTGTATAATCAAGCTTCGAGTATTATGCAGTGCTATTAATGCTACCCTATCCTATCTTCTTGTGTGTATAAGGTGTTAATTTATTAGTTGCAGATATTTTTACAGCTGATAGTACTCGGTCCCTGGAGTATATTTAACTATGAAACATTATAGCTTTTCCAAATTTTTTTTGGAGAAAATTGAAAAACAAATTTGCTAAGTAAAAACACCCTGTTAATGTGATTATTAGATGAGAACTCATTGAACAGATTCTAGTACCTCTTTTACGTACCACTTAACTATAACTGGCCACTTCACATTAACAGAGTGTTTTTACGTAGCAAATTTGTTTTTCAGTTTTCTCCAAAAAAAAAACTGGAAAAGCTATAATGTTTCATACTTAAATATACTCCAGGGACCGAGTACTATCAGCTGGAAAAATATCTGCAACTAATAAATTTTCTAAAAACTATGTCGACAGGAAAATCTATACTATTTAACATTATTTAATCAAAACATTTATACTAATATATAACATATGTACAACTATCCTAGACTAAAAAAAATGTATGTACAATAAGAAAAAAGAAAACAAAAATATAAAATATAACTAAAACATATTCTGAAAGCTAGTCCCCTTAGGCAAGGTGCCGAAGATGCTGGCAGCGTTTCCTCTTTGAATAGCTAAGCTAATTCTTTGTCCGAGGAAGCTGCCAGCTCTTCGGTCACCTGTGACGTCGACTAACCTCTTAGAAATATCCTTAAAGAGCTTTAAGGCGCTAGGACCCCACGGACCAAGGGTCTCGACACCGAATGGGACAAAATCGTATTCGCTGCCTAGACCCCTGTATTTCAGTCTTTTCGCCTTTTCAGCCGCTTCTGAAGCTGCACCAGGTCTGTTGCAAGTACCATGGAGATGGGAAGGGGCCAGCGTGTCTGAACAAGTGGCATCCCATACCAGCACCCGACCCATCTTCCATGGAATCAGACTCATACCATCCGGTCTCTTGCCATCGTCTCTTGCAATGCCTGTGGGCTCAAGCAACGTTGGCACGTTGACGGTGGCAAGGGACCGGCGTATAATGTCGTTTAGTGCAGCATGTCTTGAGAAGCGGCCGGCGCTTTTTTGACATGACAGTCCGTGATGTCCTAGCCGGTCGACGTCACTGCCACAGGGACACACGTGAGGAGCGCAAACCGGAACCCCGAGCCGTAGACAGGTTGCAATTCTGAGCGTGTCAGGCTCAAGAAAGGTTCCAGTATTAGACGATGGAAACGCGTGAAGCCAGTAGCCGGCCTCATGCGTTCCCACAGCCAATAGCCTAGCTCGTGCCGAACCTGTACTACAGCTCAAGAGATGGTCATAGGTAATTTTGCAGTGTATGTCGTCCCAGCTCCTCTGTGAATTTGTAGAAACTGGAAAATTTTGACCTGGGCATGCAATTAAGAAAGCCTTTCTAGCTTCTTCCAAGCCAGCAATCTCAAAGTTTGAAGGGTTGGCCCTTAAAATTTTACTTATGAGATTTGCTGAACTATAGGCAGAAGATAGGAAGGCTGGCAAAGCGACACTCGAAATTTTGCGAGAAATAAATAAATTAACAAATTAATAAATAAATAAATAAAAAAAAATAATAAATAATAATAAAAAATAATAACTAATAAATTAACACCTTATATAAAAGGCACCCGTTACTGACTGATCTATAAACGCACAACTCAAACCACTGAATGGATTACGCTGAAAATTGGCACACGGACAGTTATTATGACGTAGGCATCCGCTAAGAAGGGATTTTTCGAAATTCCTACGGGATAGGGAATCAATGGTATTTATATTTTTGCTTAAAAGTGACGAAGTGTCAGTAACTATAATTATTAGAGACTTCAAATTTGGCAAGCAAGCAGCTCATTATAACAGTACAAAATTAGTTTAATTTAGTTAGTTGATCATATAAAATTGGAGTTACATAATATATATTTTCAGATTGGATTTCACCTTCTTTAAACTTTAATGTAACTACCAAAGCAAACTCTCGAGATAAACTTTTATTTAGCTTTACTTATTTTGTAATTATACTCTAATTGCTAATATAATTGCTTTGAAGCAACAGTCCGTTTAAGGCATATAATTAATTCACACTGTTCGTAAACACGATTGTATTATATGAATTGAATACTAACTAAGTGTTAAGATACTTATTGAGTAATGCTTATGGTGTGAAGTTATGTATTATAACAACTTTAATTAATCAGGTATTAAATTCTTGGAATGATATCTGTCCGTTCCTTCGTAGATGAATAATAGACCTTGATGGTATTTTACCACACCTTATATGTGATTATTCTACTAACGTCGCTAAGCCAAAGGGTACTAAAAACAAAGGAAAGCTAGTTCCATCTCACAGACTGGCTGGGAAATTGCATCCAAAAATACTACCGATGAAACATATACCAATCAAATTCAAACCCTTTGTAAGTAATGATGATTATCATGGACAGGGATATTCGAAAATGCCTAATCCCGATTAGCATTGGCGATTCCTAGCTTTAAGCGTATCTATTGTTTAAAAAAAAGATTGAGATAAAAACATTGTAAGTAACTCTGTTTTAAGAAAATGTACCTTGTTGAGTTTCCTACCGAATTATAGCATCCATTGGATATAATACATATATGTATTTTGACTTTGACTTTGACCTTTGACCTAAACATAATATTGTAGTCAACTAATTACGCGTGGTTAGCTGTACATAGTCATTACAATCAGTCTACAGAAGTTACTAAATTCAAGGCCAAACATTGCAAAGAATTGCCCCCAAACAATTTGTATTTCTATTGATTATTTTTATTCAACAAGCACATCGTTCACAAAGGAAAACTCAGGTCAAGGTATTCTATAATTGGTCTTTTATAAAACTTACATTTAAACTAAATTACATAAGGCTCCGAGCTAATATCAATATGTAATTTATAATCTTCATCTCGTATCCAATTATACCTTCCACATATTATAAAAACTCATTTACATATACAATTTTGAGAGCCATTCAATGTTTATCTACGGGGTCTTGTACATCGATTCTATCGTTATCGCTCGAGATGATCGCATTCGCCCACGAATCGATATGTTATTTTTGTCACCGATCCCTTATCTCAATTTTAGTATCGATTGTTCATATATCTTCATCTCAACAGTGACGAGTCATGCATGTCTGCTATATGAGGGTATTATGGGATTGACAACAAAAGCCAATGTTATAAAATCACAAGTCATTTTACGTGTCATAATCAGTGAAATGCTTTTCGTTGTAGGTATACGTGGTGCCAGTTAAGTCGAGCTTGCAATTCATTATGGTATTAAAAAACAACACTCCAAACGAAATCCTCAAGCACTATCTAAACATTAACACAAAATCCAAACACAAACAAAATGCAAAACGGGAACAACAAAACCGGTCTCGATAAATAGCTGTGCATCGAACGATCCGACTGTGAATATGTATGCAAGCCTGCAGGCAATGAGTGCAAAAATCGAGCCGCACCGAATGGTAGGGAATGCGGGCCCGATTCCAACTGCTAAATACCAAATTGTGAATCTATTTACATTTAGAATGGAATGTAATTGGGTATTTTGACGGTTTAATTGAGTTGGTGAATCGAGCCCGCGTTCTGTTAAGGACAATGTTATTGCCTGTCAGTTGGTTGAGCCCCTGTGGCACGGAAGAGTGAGCTGACCACAGCGACCTGATCTTATTGAAGACCAAGCTATGCCAAGCCGCGACTCGAGGGCCTTCCTCGGGCAATCCTGTTGAAAGCGCCATATTTATGCTCCGTGACGATGCCAGCAAAGTTCACAGTGATAAATGCCATAGTTACCTAAGAATTACTAAGCAAATGCTAATGCCGGCAGAAACGAATGTATTAATGCTGACAGATAGAAATGTTCCCACCGATGGATAGATTAAGCACAGAAATACAGGGGCAAGTGCCGCAGCGAATTGAAACTAATAGTTTTCATTAAGAAACCGCAGCTGTGAACGAAATATATTTCAATATGGTAAGAAATTGGGTGGACAGGAATTATATAATTAATGGAAATAGAAAATGTAACTGATAATGTTCACAGCCGGCCTGCCGTCTGCACCCGCGCGGGCAGCGTTGCAAAAGTGGCGGACTACCTAACCTCATAAATATCTATACTAGACAGAGAACCGGTCCTTGACGGGACCCCTACGTACATCCGGCGGGAGGCACGTAGGCGCTGCTGTCGCAACTGTCACTCACGTTTATTTACGAGCCGGGGATCCTCTCGCCTCTAAAAGCACTCCAAATGGCCTATCAGGAAAGTAAGAGCTGCGACGTCTAGTGAATGAGATTTCAAAGCTGCCGTAGAAGGCATCAATGAAGTAAAGTGTGTTGCGTGCGCGGCTTGCGCAAGGGTGATGCAAATCGGTGGCTACCACGCGCGGGCCCACAGATATGCAAATGTAATGATGGCGTGTGATAATGCTTACCGGAGAGTGGCACGTGGTTTTCGGAGCTGTGTCGCGAGGCGCGCTGCGCGAACGGGCTACGCAGCGACTTGGGGCTCAGGAAAAATCTTCTTCTCGTGTGCGGAGGGGTGGGACAGCTTTGGACTAAATTGGTGGGTTGTTTTGGGGGTTTCGGGAGTCGCATTGGGGACTGCCAGTCGTCCTGTCGTTGTGGGGAAGGCGTGTAGCGCTCCATAGCCGGTCGCCGGCCCTGGCTGTTCCTAGCGCAGATGGGGCAAGCCTCGTTCCGGAACATACAGGCGTAGCATCGTTCGTGGCCGCAGGTGTCGATCAATTTTCTCTTTTTACCCTTGTCAAAGGGCATGTTACAGCTGGGGCAGTTGGTGCCTCCAGTCTCGCTTTCCAGTAGCTGCCTGATCGCAGCTAGATCTGCAACAAGGAGAGGTTGATTTAGTTTTAATGATCCATTAGCCCGTTTAGTATGCGAGCGAGGTTGACGCCGCGCGTGGAAATCGATTTACGTTAACGACCCTTGGCGTTATTCTAGCGAGGGATAATGATATAATTCCTGTTTGTAACGACGTATAGACTGTCATAACAGATTACAAATGTATGTAGATGGAATTTTAAGTGGAATCATAGCATGGAATTGTTGTTTTGTACAGGTAGAATATTACACAAGCCCTACGTTCGAAGGCGTCGTAAATAACATGTATCCTTCGTGTTCACGTTTCGTCATTAAGAGATGTGGAAAGGCTACTCTCGAGGGCTTAAATCAACACTTTCAAATTAAGAGTTCAGTAAATCAAGTGTCTGTAAACGAAGTAATTAAATCTCGCCGTTGCCTCACGAAGCGAGAAGGTTCACACAAACCGTATAAAGTTAAACTGTAGGCGTAAGACGAGGCAGATCGGGATCTTTTTTGGTTCGGTAACTTTGTAAGGCTATGTGGTTTATATGGACCTGGGCAAGGTGGATAGGTTTGTGAAATTCACTATATTTCTTATTTATTTTAAGCGCACGCCATGTCCGAATTTCATGACAAGTAAAAACTGTTAATATATGAAAGTGACATTATACATATTTTATAGGTACTTAACTATATTATAGTGTATGAAAACGTTAAACATGAAGACAAATTGAAGTTGTTATAATAGAATTTAAAATTTTCGTAACGAAGACGATTGAAGGACTCTCAGTCCACGTCATACTCTACAGTCAACAAATTATCAACCTTTTCGTAGTCATTACACGATTAATTGTCTTACGATGTCATTAATTATACTGTCTTCTTCATTTCATCTCATACATTTTTAAATAGTGGTGACTGATACTAGCTTCACTATAGATTGGTCCTTGAAAGGAATCAGAGAGATGATTTCAATCAATAGGTATAATGTGTAATGTGAACATTCAATACTTAAACTACAACGAGTGATTTAAACTACGATAAGCTACGTATATCTTAAGACTACATAAGGTATGTGTTGGCGATTAACTATGTAACTGGTCCACGATAAGACTTACTTGCTTGCTTGCTTGCTTACCCGAGTTAGCTATATAACCCGGGTTAGGTGCTAACCCAAGGCTAAGAAGTGTCAAATTGTATGAAACTGTCATCATTAAATCAGGGTTAACGCTTTAAATTTTTAACCCCTGACTGTGCAAGTGGCCCTAAGGGGTTTATGGCTATATACTACCATGGACCGCCAGTAGCCAGTTACTGTACAGTCTTCCCTAGAAGGGCACACGGGGTTTCCCCACAGATTTTGTACGGCAATAATGAACAGTGACGTCACTTATTCATTTATTTCAAACAAACTAAAGGTCTGATTCTACGCAGTAAATTGAAAATTAATCTGAAAGAAAGAAAGCAAAAATATTTATTTTATTCACAACAGCACAAGACACATCAATATTATTATAAATAAATAAATATGAGGGGGCAATCTTACGCAAATCGACCTAGTCCCAAACTAAGCAAAGCTTGTACTATGGGTACTAGTCGACGATAAACATACTTATATAGATAAATAAATACCTAAATACATAGAAAACATCCGTAACTCAGGAACAAATATTCGTGCTCATCACACAAATAAATGCCCTTACCGGGATTCGAACCCAAGACCTCTTGCTGCGTAGGCAGGGTCACTACCAACTAGGCTAAAGCGGTCGTCAAATAAATAACACGAAGGATAAAGATAAACAGTGTCATTTCGGCTGCAAATCGGATACTGGCTCAGCATAATGCTGAGGTGTATAACACCCCAACCCCAACGCTGATTTTCAGCTAGCACCGTCGTACTCTGGTATTCAGGACTATAGCTAAATCGTTTAATAGGGATGTTTCCTAGGTAAAAAAATAATAATTCTTATTAGTCCGTATTTTACATTATCAAAAAATATTAGACACGTAATTTTTCTTTTGACAATTAAACAAAAAACTACGAAGATATGGCGCGTTGAAGTTCCGCGTGACGAGGCGTGACGTCACTTGTTCCTAAAACGCTCATACAAAGTGTAGGAACAAGTGACGTCACGCGAAACTTCAACGCGCCATATCTTCGTAATTTTTTATTTAATTGACAAAATAAAAAATACGTGTCCAATATTTTTTGATAATCTAAAAGACTGACTAGTTAGGAAAGTAGCCTATTGGTCCTCGCCCGCACGGTACAGGGGCTGGGGGGTATGACGACAAAGAGGCCGAGAGAGGTGCGGGCGGCGAGCGCGCCTCGTGTGTCTGCCGCTCGCACCCCTCCCGCCCCCCTTTGTCGTCATACCCCCCAGCCCCTGTACCGCGCGGGCGAGGACTCAATTAAACGGTTAAGCTATAAAATAATAGCTATTTATGCAACTGTATCGTAATAGGGGTCCTTAAAACACGAATGTGGTTTCACGAAACGAGGCGTAGCCGAGTTTCATAAATGGTCACATGAGTGTTTTAAGGCCTAATTACCGTAAAAACGTACAACTTTGCCCGCTTTTTGCGATCTTTTGCTTTTTTTAGAGTCAATTGGTCGGTATTGTGCAACTTTATCTGTGGCACTCACATATTGATATACTTTTCTTTGTGTAGATGAGAACACTACATTTAAAATGAGTTTCCGTACCCTAGAATACGGGCCTCAAACAGGCGGGCCAAAATATTGAAAAAATTTCGAGATTGCCCACATTTGTTTACACTTTCATAACTTCGGAATTATCAATTTTATGGCCATGATTCTTAAAGTCTAATAATCTAGAATAGGCATAGCAACGTTGTGTCGTATTATAAGTCTTTTAAGTGATATATTTAACCTCCAAACTCGTGTGGGCAAAGTCGTAAAAAAAAATTGACATCCTTCATACAAAATCCTGGATATGCTAGGGTTGTCAATTTTTACTTATTGCCTTTACCCGACTACGACTAAATTTGCAGTATGATATTAATATTTTAATAATAATAGATAATACTAGATGTTTTAAGATTAAGATTCAATAGTGTAAAATTAAACAATAATCTAAACTTTATGGACCACATTCATCGGTCTGAAATAAACGGATTTTATTTTATATAACCTGCGGTGAAATCCAATAGTGTGTGTGAAGTTCCCAATTCGCACTGGGCCCGCGTGGGAACCACGGCCCAACCCCTCTCATTCTGAGAGGAGGCCTGTGCCCTGCAGTGGGACGTATATAGGCTGGGATGATGATGATGATGATTTTATATAACATACTAGTGACAACCCTAAGGGTAAAATTTTGCTGGGCAAAGTTGAAAAAAAGTAATACGAAAAACGTTCATAATATTGCCCACTACCATAATTACAAAACTAATAGAGATAAGGTGTTGAGAATTTGTTTACATCGTTTTTAAACTGAATATTAGTTACAGTTAAAATTAAATACTTGTGGGACTTTCCTGGCTTAAAATACACTCGAAGTTTTTTCGTCCTAATTGGCCCGCCAAAAAACACGTCCGCACTCCAAGCCAGCTCACGCGTGACAGAAGATGGATACGCGTCAACCGATAGGCCAGTGTTGCCTGCAATATGTTTAGCTATAAGCCACAGATTAGAATGAAAGTGTATTTGTAACTATTTTTGGTACATTTCGCTTTTACTGAAATGTGACGCGGTGGGCAAAGCTATAATGAAAAGGCAAAGTTGTAAGTTTTTACGGTACGTACAGTTGCATACAATATTTTATCTTCTCTCACACCTTTTTTTGCATAATAAAATCTTGATAGCATTTTTCGTACCTATAATTTTCTGGACTTTGCTGGTAATCAATTATGAGTCATTTCCTTCGTCGCATCTAAAATATCGGGCGGAGTCAAATTTTCTTCGCATTCACTGATATCAGAAATTTTTTAAGCAAGAACACAATAAAATTTTCCCACGAAAATTCGTACACCAAAACGACACGTAAAATCGCTGCCAATTGAAATTGCGAGCAATGTAAATAAACCATTTAATGAAATATCCATATTCTAACACTTGTTTTTGTTTTAATGGTTTAGGATAGTGTTGTGTTAAGTATTGATTAAATAACACACGGATTTAGCAGTATTTGATGAGGGATAATGGAAATTAAACACATTTTAAATATAGGTACAAGGTATGTTTACATTGTTTACAATTTCAATTGACTGACAGTTTAGGAATGGAATGGCGCTAAAACCCAGTACGTCACCGCGCATGTGCGCGCATGCGCTAAAGCCCGCTTCTGCCACAGACAAGTGAAAATTGGAATCAAAACTTGGTGATATAAACTTTTTGGATTTGCCCTGTATCGTAATGGTAAAAAAAATTGTATTATAACATTGTTTCGTTAGAAGAAAAGTGTTATAATGTGTTTTTTTTTAAATATTTCGGTATTGTGCTTATAAAGTATGTCAATATAAACTCGTTTTGAATTTTATAATTCGAATTTTACGACATGAGAGTAGATAAAAATATTTTTTGGTTGTTCAATGGTATCAACTACACTATTCAGTTATTTTCAATCGCTCTCAAGCTTGTTCCCGTCAATCCATACTTATGATCAACTTGTTTTATAACTTTTTTCTTGTAAAGCTCGTTAGTTATCGGCTGGACGAGTATTTTTGGAAAGGTCACAAAGGGAAAGCGACCGGCGCCTGCGCGTTTTGTTTACGAGATGTTATACCTACCTGCTTGACTTATATATACGTGTTTGACTTCTTGATGGTTTACTGCCGCTATATAATATGTCCGATTAGTTAACATTATTGTACAGGACACATTTTTTAATAAGTATTTTATTTGACTTGTTGTTGGGTCAAATATTGGAAGTGAATTTTGACTCGCTTCCAGTGGTCGGACTGACTTGAAATTTAATACATTAAGAAGGGGTGTGTAATAATAGATATAACAACATTTGATATAACTGTAACATTTGGTATAATGCTACATTTGACATAATTCGATTTACTCGAGAATTAATTCTACGATTCTTTTATAAAATAAACTAACCTAACCTAACCTAATGCATATCAAATAGAATTAATATCAATCCTCCGAAGTTTACTTTTTGAGTAAATCGCATTATATCAAATGTAGCATTATACCAAATGTTACAGTTATATCAAATGTTGTTATATCTATCGAGGCGCACCCATTAAGAAGCTCTGATGACAATGAAAGTACAGTCAACAAAAAGTACAGTCAGCAGAAACTTGTATTAAAAAATAATTTTATTGAAAAAAATTGTTCTATATATACAAATATACACTAGCTATTGCCCGCGACTCTCTCTGTCAAGAGTTCATTTATCGCGATCCCGCGATTTTCTAGGATAAAAACTACCCTATGTCCTTTCCAGGGACTTATGTTAACTCATAGTGAAAATAAACGGATCACTCACGTCTTAAAACGAGTTTAACTCGACATGTTCATGTTTAAAATAAACATAGTTTAGTTCAGTTAGATGATTCTATTAGTTGGTTACTCACTTAAATTTCTACAATTTAAATTGTCCTAAATGATAAGAACTCCTTGTAACTAGTTTTTGTTTCTTTTGCATGTAATTTAATATTTAAGTTAAGTTTTGTTAGCTCTCTTACTCCTGAAACACAGGAATTTTTCCTAGTTCAGGTATATATAACTGTTTTTGTTCTAATTTAAAATATTTTAGTCTATAAGTTATCTAATTGTACCTAAATGTAAAATTTAATAAAGATTTATTATTATTATTATTTAAAGTTATGTTAACTCCATACCCAAATTTCATCTAAATCGGTTCAGTGGTGTAAGCGTGAAGAGGTAGCAGACAGACAGAGTTACTTATAACCACTAAATATTAGTAATATTAGTCACAGTATAAACCTAGTAGGTAATCTTATCCTTACTAGTAGGACAATATTACCTACTGGGTTTATGCTGTGACTTTACCCGCTTTCACCAGTCGCCTCATTACCTTTACATTAAATTGATTAATTAACGTTGTACGTAATAAACGTACTCGATAAACCAGTTAATTTATTGATCCTTCCTTTACTTGGATGGCGTATTTAGTTTGAATGGCTTGTTTTATTTGTTAAGTACCGTTGTGTTTTTATTTATCGAATTACTGTTAGAAACATACATGTATGTTTTTTATGAGTAGTAATTTATCAATTTGTTTTAGGAGGAAACGTGGCATACTTCGAAAAGTTATACAGGGTGACTCCTAAGTCGTGAACCCAAATATGTTTTTCTGGCTCTTTACCGTTAGTTAAAGCACTCGAACTTAACACTATGCAAAAATCTGTAAATGTAAATTTGTAATAATTAATAAAATTATTAATTTTAAATTTACCGAGTCTCATGGTTACCCTACTCATTACGTTGAACTGTCATGACTCCTAGCACGTTTTTGAGATTATCCAATTCAACCTTTTTATGGATAGGTACGTTAAAAAATAAACATTGACAATGACAAATCTCACAAGTCATAATACGCTGCGAATTTAAATTGAAAAATTGATATCAATCCGCGTTAAATGCCAGCTGCATATCCATACACAACAATTCAACGTTTCGATATGATAACATTTTACGGACAAACAAATAGTACAGTTCGAACACAAGATTTATTTCGAGAAAAGTACCCCGAGTCCCCAGTGCCGACACGTAACCTAATTCGGCGAATGGTTCAAAATCTCCGGGACTTTGGACAGTTTACTGTACCAGCTCACGCACAGGCGAGAGGTAGGCCTTTTATTCACCCGGAAAACCTGTACAGACGTATACGGAACTTTTTTCACAGAAACCCACAAGCGAGCACGAGACAAGCTGCCAGACGTTTTAGAGTTAGCCAAATTTACGTGTGGCGTCTCCTTAATGCGTCTGGCATGCACCCTTATCACTTCCAACCGGTGCAGGATCTTATGTTAGCAGATTACGCAAAAAGGGTACAATTGTGTCGATGGCTGCTACAGAACCAAGATACAAACATCTTATGGACCGACGAAGCGACTTTCACAAGGATTGGGCTTTTTAACCAGCACAACGAACATTGGTGGAGCGAACAAAACCCACATGTTTTGCGAAAAAATTCATATCAGGTGAGGTTCAGTGTGAATGTTTGGGCGGGCATCATCAATAACACAGTTATTGGACCTCATTTCATTGGTCGTCAGAATGGGCCAAACTATCTCGAGTTCCTACGACATGTCCTCCCTGGATTACTGGCAGGAGTTCCTGAAGAGGACTTAGTGGACTTACACTATCAACAAGACGGAGCTCCAGCTCATTTCCAACGTCACGTCCGTAATCACTTGGACAATGAGTACCCTGGACGCTGGATAGGCCGAAGTGGACCCATACAATGGCCACCGCGTAGTCCTGACTTGACACCACTGGATTTCTACCTATGGGGTGAAATCAAGAGAAGAGTTTATGAGCGGGTATCCGACACGATTGCAGAGCTTCGTTCAAAAATCATCGCCGCTTTTGATGAAGTAAAGGCTGATGAATTCGTTCTAAGAAGAGTCAAAAACAACCACAGGCGACGGGCAGTGTTGTGTTTAGAGTTAAGAGGCGAACACTTTGAACATTTACTGAAGTACGTGTGATATGAGCATTAAATGATGATTGAGAAGCAATAAGCGTGTTTGCTTTAAACGTACAATTTATCTAAAACTCACATGTTTCATAAGATTCAACCTAGGCACTCAATCGATAAGATTAAGTAACATGATTAAAAGTACTCTAAGTAGTACTCGTCTAGTAGAATAGGGTGACCAAACGGTTGGTAATTTTTACACTAAAATAAATTAAGTTTTACTTCAACAAAATTTAATTGTTGCTTTTTGGAGTAAATGCACTGAATTCTCCTTGAAATGCTGCGTTAGAAACCTTAATTTCGGTTCACGACTTAGGAGTCACCCTGTAGAATAACTTGAGTTTTTATAATACACTATCATTTACCCGTTGCTTCATCATCATCATCATCATCCCAGCCCATATACGTCCCACTGCAGGGCACAGGCCTCCTCTCAGAATGAAAGGGCTCCGCTTCCGTAAATTATATGAGAAATTCCAGGATTTAACTAAATTCTCATGGGAATTCCCAAAAGTTACATAGTGGCCTTCATTTATGTTGTATGCCTAACACCCGTGCAAAATTTCAAATTTCTAGACTGCGTGGCTAAGATTTTGGGATTTGATATGGATCAGAGAAAATCGTGATAAAAAGTGACCCCAATATTTACATAACAAAATTTATCTAAATCGGTTATCATATAAGTAGGTAGCAAAGATATAGACAGACACAGTAACTTTTGCATTTATAATATTAGTAGTAAACTTTTTAACACTGATTGTATATACACTACTACTAGAATAATGCAGCATACACTAGAATAATTTTTCTCTTCATCAAAAAAAATAATATCAAAAAACATTTATTGCAGACATCATTTTTGTCCATAGATTTGTTAGTAAGATAAAGATTCTTAGTTTAACTAGTTAGTTTATGTGTAACTACAAAAAAAATGTGACAACTGATAAGATTAATTAACAAATCATAATTATGAACTTAGCCAGTTCTCAATATTGCCACGGTACAGAAACGATCATGTCAGAAAGGCGGCATGATTAAATATGGAATCAAATAGAGGTGTCCATGAAAAGCATAATATACATAATAGACGTAAGGTAGAAATAGACTTTGTAAGTGCATCACATTCAATGAGCCTCACGATGCACATTAGGTACGATGTACAATCGGCCCAAGCGCCAGCTTGCCAGTTTCAAAACAAATTTGCTTGCAGCCGTTGAAGTTCATTGTTATGGATTGGTATTGGTATGGACAGATGTCTAGCCACTGCAAGCAAAATGGACATTTAAGGTGTCAAGCTGGCGTCTGGGCTGATTGTACATTCCTTCACTAAAAAATTCAAGGTCAATTTGAAGTTTAAATTCGCACATTGTATAAATATGTTCCAAAAAATCTCAAGAGGTGTGAGCCCGGGTTTGAACACATAACCCTCTACTTGAAAAGCCGTAGCTTGAACCACTGGGCTAGTACTATTTTTATTCTCCTGCCATCCTGAGTCCTATAGATTAGGGCTCATTGTAATGTGACATTGAACTCAATCAATAAGTGACATAAGTTCACTGAAACAAAATGTGGCATGGGCGGCAGGAGGCTAAACAAAATATTTATATTACAACTAAGTGTTGCCGGCGACTCCGTCTGCGTAGAATAGGGGTATAAAAAATAGCCTAAGATGGGTTGTAGGTTCTCAGACCTACCGAATACAGACACAAATTTTCATCAAAATCGGTTAAGCCGTTTCGGAGGAGTTCGATAACAAACACCGTGGCACGAGATTTTTATATGTTAGAAGAAGGTAATTTCTGAATAAATTTTTACTGCCCGCATATTCTACTATTGGTTTTCTACTTAGCACAAATTAATTTCAAATTTTCATTAAGTAAGTTCACTTGGATCATCTATGTAGCTAGCATGTCTGTGGATAGCACAGTTATTTCAAAAACAACGAAGAATAATAATCACCATCTGGGCCATTCTACTTTTAAGTAACCATTAATCTTTCGTGAAATATAAGGCATACCTGGTGATTTTTTTCAAGTGTAAATAACTTATATGAAAACTGAAATAACTAAATTTAATATTTTAAAGCAAAAAAACTTTAAATTCAAAGAAATTTTGTGGAAAAAATTGGTAACTCAGCGGAAAATACACCAATTTCCATACAAATGGCGGGGACATGCATGTCCACTGCGTTACCTACTTTATAGATAATAATGATTACTTTTTATGCGTAGTGATAATTTTAAATATAAGCTTAATTATGTGCCTATTTAAATCTTTAATGATAAAACCGAGCACTTTACCGTTTTTGTAAAAAAAATATTTGAAGAGCACATTACTAAAAATGACTGGTCAACGAAAAGTAGAATGGCCCATCTCTCCTTTAATAGGACACAAAAAATGGATAACGACCCGAAAATTGATGAGTTCTCTCAACGAAAATTATTTGAGAAATTCTTCCATAGTCTGACCTAGAAACTCTAACAAAAGCTCACAAAAACCCATTTTCAACTCTATCACATTTCTTTTAAAGTAGAAAATTACACGGCTATTTTAATAACTTGTTCTCACATGCTAATGTTTTTTTTTCCGCGGCGAATATGTGAGTCAGCGTCTGACCAGCCAGACACATACCCGCGTACCACGCAACTCTAAAACGAAAAATACCATCACATTGTTTCATAAAGATAACATTTTGTAAAAGCTTTGAGTTAAGTTTTGCTCGATCGTGGTACGGGGTCAGTACTTAAAAATTTACAATATTGCCGAGTTATTTGCGTCTGATAGAATGAACTGTCTATCGTAATACTTTAGAATTAGATACCAAATTAGTTTAACGTTACATTTTGTAACTGTAATTTAGTTTTGTATTAATGCCAATTTTGACTACTGTGTGACCCCACGTGGCTTATGGCGTGTGAAATTGTTATTTAGAATAATTAATGCGATTTTAATATGGCTTATTGATTCGATGGGATGTTGAAACAGTACATTAATCAAAATTTATGATTAGATCGGACAGGTTCAAAGCTAAAATAGAATAGGATATGGAAAATATATACGGTGTAATGACGTATAATGACATTATATACATACTTAACTGGCTATTCATCATCCTGTAGTGCACAGATAGAGATACTTATATCTGGGGATTGAACAATCGGCCCTTAGTTATAAACCAATCCCAGACGTGAGGCAAATATCAAAGTTGTCAAATTGACCTCACGATACTACAACTAGCCTGCCACAGAAAGCCTCATAAATTATCAGTTGACGTTAATTCCTCTTTCGACCACCAGGGGTCACTGCGAACGGGTATTTAATAACATTAATTACATTTAATTCGCTCGTTAACCTACGAATAACATACCACGAGTAAATATTTAAATTCGGTTGAAATCGGATCGAGTCTTTATAATGGCATAAACTAGGCACTTGAAATTTCCTAGGATTATACCTAGCCACTATTACCACAAATAACAAAAATAACGCACTTGAATGGTTTTTAGTATAGTTAAACATTATTATTATTATTTAGTTTATTTCCGAATAGTTAGGTAAACCAAACCCAGTCTTAGTGAAAGTTTGTTAGTTTGAAACGCAAGAACTCGCAAACAACGAAGCGATCTCGCTCGATGTACCTACAGGACAAAAAACATAGATCAATTTTGACATGCTTTTGCCATAAATTTGACAGATGCAAATCGACATCTCACCTGTCACATTGATCTACAGATCAGAAAAGAGATCCAGGCACACACTGTAGATAATAAATGTAAAATTGCTAATCCCTTTACTATTTAATGTATGTAGGTAGGTACCATCGACAAAAAGGTCGCCTTGTAACGACCACCTTAGCCTAGTTGGTAGTGACCCTGCCTACGAAGCATGAGGTCCTGGGTTCAAATCCCGGTAAGGGCATTTATTTGTGTGATGAGCACGAATATTTGTTCCTGAGTTATGGATGTTTTCTATGTATTTAAGTATTTATTTATCTATATAAGTATGTTAATCAATCCATACCAATGAACTTCAACGGCTGCAAGCAAATTTGTTTTGAAACTGGGCAGGCCTCGCTTTTGTCGACTGTAATACGCAGGTGTGTATACTTATTGTGAAATCTCATTCATCATCATTTCAACCGAAAGACGTCCACTGCTGAACATAGGCCTCCCCCAAGGCTCGCCAAACTGATCGGTCCCGTGCCATCCGCATCCAACGCGATCCCGCAACCTTAACCAGGTCGTCGCTCCATTTTACGTCTTCTGGTCCGTGGACGCCACTCAAGAATCTTTTTGGCCCATCAGCCAATGAAATCTGCTCTGATTAGATCCGAGGACTGGATGAGTCAGTCAGTGAATAAATCAAGGTTTTTCGTCTTAAGCTACGAGTATCTAATACTACACTAAAAGCCATGATGGTCTAGTGGTTCGATCCAATGCCCTTTCAAGCAGAGCGTTAGAGAGTCCCGGGCTCGCACTTCTGAGTTTTCGGTATTCATGTGCTAAATTACATTTAAAATTTACCATGAGCTTTACGATGACGGTAAACATCGTGAGGAAACCTGCACACACTTGAGAAGAAATTCAATGGTGCGTGTGTAGTTCCCAATCCGCACTGGGCTCACGTGGGAACTACGGCCCAAACCCTCTCATTCTGTGCCCTGCAGTGGGACGTATACACCGTGAAATTTTAGTGGTTGTTTTCCCGAAACGAGGTGATTTAGTATCGAGTGTGAGCCAACTTTGGGGGCGGCAGGCGTAAGCTTGCCTTTGAAATCCAAAAGTTTAATGGTTACTTGACCTGAAATGTGTTTTAACACATTCATTTTTAATGATTGTGACATTGGAAGACTATCTCTGATATATATATATATATATATATATTTTTTAACTATGGGACCCAATACATCCCTGTATGGTTTTTTTATATAATAATTATTATTTTTTATTTAATTCTATATTTGTATGGTTTTTTAGTTTGTAATTTATTATATTTTAATTTGAAAAGATGACTTCCTGCCAAGTTTCTTGCGGCGCATTCTTATTGGCAATGATGGTCCTTACGAAAGCGCTGGTAGTTTAAAAAAGTGACATGTAAAAGAGCCCTTTGCGGCCTATTTGCAGAATAAACGTTTTGAATTTTTTTTTGACTTTTGATTGTACAATCGATTTATAATTACTATTTTGACTAGAGTCAAAAATCCAATTGTGAAAAACGAAAGTCGAAAATGACCGCAAACCAATAGTAACGCTTCGTTGGTACCTAATCGTACGCTACTTGTACCAACGAAGCGTTACTATTGGTTCGCGGTCATTTTCGACTTTCGTTTTTCACAATTGGATTTTTGACTCTAGTCAAAATAGTAATTATAAATCGATTGTACAATCGAAACTAAATCACCTCGTTTCGGGAAAACAACCACTAAAATTTCACGGTGTATAGGCTGGGATGATATGATGATAAATTTCAGTATTTAGATCCAAGGGCTGGATGAATCAGTCAGTGTTAATCAAGACTTTTCCTTTGAATTATCTTATACGATGCTTTTATTTTTTATTTATCTATTTCGGGGATTTCGATAAGAGCTCTAACAATTTCAATAAAATTCGCTACGAATTTGTGGGGGTTTTTTGATGGCAATCCATCGGTCTTGACTCTGGGAAAACGCGTGTTTTCGAGTTTTAGCGCTCACCTCGGTTGTCCGCTTACATATACATCATTTAATCATTAAATACTGGCACTAATTGCCACAAATAATTACCATATTACTCTAAACAAGCATCGCGGCCCATCCACGATTACAAGCGATTGGCGACGTGGCGAGCGTTTTCTTTATCCATTGCGCGGTAAAGACGCTCGCCGCTCAGTGTTTACCTGCCAGCACAAGCAATGAATAGAGAAAACACTTCCCAAGTCGATGGTCGATCGTCATGGGCATCGTACATCCACATAATAAATCGCACACGGCTTTAATTAGTGGTTATTAATTATCAAGCTTCATAGCCAATAGCCATTGACATAAATCGCTATCGCTCATAAATAAGGCAGAGTGCACATTTATCAGCAGAGAAATCGCCATTAATATAAAGGCTAGTGCACGACTTGAGTTGTCAATTTGGGCTTGTCAGCGTCAGTTGTTTTTTTTGAGCTTAAGGCTGCGTGTCCACCAGAGATGTGCGAGGTAGCTAAGCGGTGCGAGGCTGTGTAACGAGGATGTGTAACGGTGGTTTACCCACCAAAGATGTGCGAGGTAGCTGAGCGGTGCGAGGATGCGCAGCGAGGATGTGTAGCGGGCTCTTTTCAAATAAGCGGGCGGGGTGCGGTGAGGCGGGAGCGGAGCAACGCCGCCTAGCAACACATCCCTCGCACACATTCCTCGAACACATCTTTCCCTTCTTTTGTTTTGTATGTACAAAAACCTCGCTCCGCTGAGCTGTTTCCACCAGAGCTGAGCTGAGCAAGGATAGGTAAATGAAGTGTTTCTATTGGTTCATGACAAACACATTCCTCGCAACGCATCCTCGCACAGCTCCGGTGGATACGCAGCCTAATAGTGCTTGCTGAGCAATGATTCTATTAAAATAATAAACGAAAAAGTTTGTGAAGATGTTTGGATGTTTCGATGTTTAAATATTTTGTAAGTCTACCCCGCATTAAGAGGGTACGATGGCTGAGAGACTTTTGAGAAATAGGTATTTTAATGAAATGTCGCTGTCTCGCCCGTACCCCTCCGTGTCAGTACGGCGAGAGCGGGACAACTGTAGCTCAGACCGTTATTAGGCGCGTAAAATTGATCAAAACAGCATTTCGTAATCCCCTGTTTTCTTCTCGAAAACTGGGCCAATAAAATTATTTTTTTCAAAAATAATTAGAGGACAGATTTAGCTATGCCCCTATGTTTTCCCTTTTTTGTTTATATCAGGGATTCTTTTCTGATGAGTGTCTGAAAATGACGTTGAAATTGGGCAATTTTTTCAGTTTTTGAAAGCTCATATTTCTTATGTTAATTGAAATATGGATTAAAACAAAACATAGGGGCATAGCTGTGGTAGACACACATTATACAGTAAAAAAAAATTGGCTCTAAAGCCATTATCCAGGGAGGAAACAGGGGATTACGTTTGTATGGAGAAATGGTGCGCATCGTACCCTCTTAACGGCTGAACGGATTTAGAAGAATCGCTAGACTTAAGTGGCAGTGGGCAGGGCACATCGCTCGTAGAATTGACGGCCGATGGGGCCGAAAGATTCTTGAGTGGCGGACCGGAAGACGCAGTGTAGGTAGGCGTCCAACAAGATGGAGCGACGACCTGTCTGTCTGTGACAGTTGAAAATTTTCACAAATGATGTATTTCGGTTGCCACTATGACAACAAATACTAAAAAACAGAATAAAATAAATATTTAAGGGGGCTCCCATACAACAAACGTGATTTTTTTCCGTTTTTATAGGTAGGGAACCCTTCGTGAGCGAGTCCGACTCGCACTAGGCCGGTTTTTTAAATGTTATCTTCTATTACACAATTTTAAAAATATTTTTAAATAATTCAACAGTTAATCAAGCACAATTCCAACACTCCCACATAAAATCATCGAAGCGTCATAACATAAAGACATCACTGATTGAAAGCTTAAATATTTTCTTGATCTGTTGCATTCATTGCATTTATTGTCAATTTGGGCATACAAATTGATTCTATTACCATACAATTTTATACCATAACATGTAATACTGAAGGTTCAAAAACGATTACGACTTACCGTTTAGTCTCACACTAGCTATGGAAGTGAATTCAACTGTAGGCTATTGTAATAGAGTTAATTATGTACCGGCGCTTGGCTTAGTATTTCCCATTTATGTAGACGATATGGTCAATACTTGGCTTTTATATTGCATAATCGGACCTTGTCTAATTTTGAAATACGACGAGCTATTCTAATATGTCAAAGAATATTTAAATGTAGAATCGACATAATTTTGTGAAAATAGTAATGGGCACTGCAATAGCACTGGTTCAAGCCGTGGTGGCATGGTTTGATTTATGCCCTCTCAAGCAGAGGGTCGTCGTTTCGAACCCGGACTTGCACCTCTAAGTTTTTCGGAATTCATGAGCGAAATTACATTTAAAATTTACCATGAGCTTTACGTTGAAGGAAAACATCTTAAGGATCATCTTATGGTGTGTGTGTGAAGTTGCCAATCAGCACTGTGCCCGTGTGGGAACTACGGCTTACCCCCTTTCATTCCGAGAGGAAGTCTGTGCCCTTCAGTCGGACGTATGTAGGCTGGGATTATGATGATGATAATGACTGCCATGAGACTGGCTCCGCTCACTGGGCCCGCGTGGGAACTGCAGCCCAAGCCCTTTCATTCTCCCGAATCCTGGTTGCCACGTGACAGGCATTGCCTAGTGTGAGACCAATGGTAAACATTTTTGTAAAAGATACCTTTTTAATAAACTATTATTTACAAGTTAAGTATGAAGTATCTTTTTCTATTTATTTTTTTTCAACTTCATTTTTTAAAAAAAATTAAAATATGAAGTTGAAAAAAATAAATAGAAAAAGATACTTCATACTTAACTTGTAAAAGTTGGCTTAGTAGCGCTATATCTTGGTCCAGGTGAGCGGTTAGCTCCGAAGGAGTGTTAAAGTCTTTCGGTAGAGGGCATAACATAGGTGCGCGCTTATCACTGCATAATGTGATTATAACAGACTGAAGTGTACGATTTGTGGGAAAAATTCGTCGCTAACTTCTAGACCAGTGATGGTGTAGGGGTAAGCACGCAGCACGGAACGCTGAGGACCTGGGTTCGATTCCCAGCATTGGTCTTTTTTCTGGGGTTTTTTCTGTGCATCTATATTTCAGTTTGTATTTAGTTTGAAACTATTTATTTATTCTGAGATACTAGTACTTGTGCCTTACAGTGGGACGTATACAGACTGGATGGTGACGATAAATGGTTAATGCAACAATTTCGCACAGGATGACCGACGTAGGTACTTTGTCATCAATTTATTAGAGTACTCCACTTCAGAGATCGTTACCAATTTTTTTGTGACTACTAGAGTCTATTTATTACCTGTTGTTTTACAGGGTTATGTTTTCGCAGTTTACTTTTTCTTTATTGTATTTATTTATTTACATATTATGCTACGCAATAATAAATCTAAATCGTTTGTTAATTCATTATCATTTTATTAATTTATCTTTTTATTAAGTAGTTTATATAGTATATTTGTGTATCGTTCCGTGAGTCACAGACGGTTCTGGCAGAAAATCAGCGCTGCAGGCGTCTAACGCCTCAGCATAATGCTGAGTCAGCGACCGTTTCACTTTTGCATGGACACACATGCAGATCTGTGTATTTATTACTTCGTTGTTTTGTGAACCTTGTTTATTTGTATGAATTTGTGTGTACTTTCTTGTATTTGTGTGTCTTGTAAAAGTGAATAAATGTCTTCTTTCTTTCTTTCTTTCTTTCTTAATTACGTCTTATTATTTATTACGTCTAGACACTCTGTTACTGCGGCATCATCTATGCCCCATGCTGCGTGTCAAAAACCCTGGACAGGCGTGGGCTTGACGCGTGCACTTACTGGACTCGAACCCCAGAGTAAACAACAGCTAACTTAGAGTATTAAACGATCAGGAGGACAGATGCAGTCCTGAGACTAGGACTGTAGGAGGGGGTTTAAAAAAGAGTAAATACAGCGTTTAATTTAAAAAAAAAAAATTATGGGACAATCTTTACAAAAACTCAAATCACTGATGTAGGAAGGGCTACCGCCAAGCTTAAATGGGACTGGGCCGGGCATGTCTGCCGGATGCATCCACAAAGATGGGCGCACTCAGCCACGTGGTGGGTGCCGCGCGACGGCCACCGACGGCAAGGCAGGCCGAGGCGGAGATGGCGGGACGACCTAGACGCGGAATCGAATGATTGGCCCAGTATTAGCTCTGGACAGGGACATGTGGAAGTCAAGAGGAGAGGCCTTTGCCCAGCAGTGGGACACAAAAATAGGCTAATAAAAAAAAAAATCTTTACACAAATCGACCTAGTCCCAAACTAAGCAAAGCTTGTACTATGAGTACTAGACGACGATAAACATACTTATATAGATAAATAAATACTTAAATACATAGAAAACATCCATAACTCAGGAACAAATATTCGTGCTCATCACACAAATAAATACCCTTACCGGGATTCGAACCCAGGACCTCTTGCTTCGTAGGCAGGGTCACTACCAACTAGGCTAAAGCGGTCGTTAATTTCTACGTCAAGTCAGTAGTCAGTTCTACTTTAAGGATGCGAGACATGTTTCGTAAGGAACGATATTACCAATTGTTTGCAGGAATTTATTATAAAATGCCTGAGGTGAATTTTGGAATATTTTGGCCACGAAGAATATCAAACACAGTATTTCGCTAACCGAGGCGCAAAATCCTTAAAATTAGGATTAAGGACTCGTTTTGCATGTTAAGTATGTAAAATGTTGTTTGCTTGAAATAAACAGATGAGATTTTTTTTTAAACGAGAGACTTGTTGATAACTGACGAGAAGCTCATAAGCGAAGAGCGATGGATTGGACATGCGCTTCGAGCTAAACCACCTGTCCAAGCAGAGTCTCGGTTTGCAGTCTTCTTTCATCTTTAGACCATTATGGCGGTGATGGAAGATCAGTTGGAAAGGAGGACGACTCAATTGGTCTCGGCTGGAAACCTTTGGTACCGTTTCGTAGCCAATTTTCTTAGCTGGCTACAAAATAGGAATCCGAAAATCCCTGTTTGTAGCTGGCTACGTAATGGGCCTGCGTAATGCCGTTTGGTAACCAAGTGGTAAGCTGGTGACCAACCACGGTTACGAATCGGTAAGCCAGTTATGAATTGTTTTTTTTTTCCCGTTTCGAAGCTGGTTACGAACTTTTAGCTACGAAACGGTACTTTGGGTTTTGGGTTGGTTGGTTGGGCTGGAAAGAGCTGGATGAAGCGGTGCAAGATCGGGACAAATGGAAAACTCTTCTGCGAGCTCTATGTTTCGGATGAGGGATTACAGGAGCACATCATCATGAGGGATTACAGAAAAGTAAACCAAATTCAAACAAAGATATGATGAGGGTATTGAAGTAGAAGTGTGCGGCATCACGTCCGTTTAGACGCTAGTGTCTGTCGTTCCAATGTCACCAAAACGTCGAAGTAATTGTGAGCTTGAATTGAAGTCCCGGTTGCGCTATTAATTATTAGTGAAATTTGCGAAAGTTCGAAACAATTGTGCCTGTTGACGCTCAAAAATCTCGGGCTAAAACTGAACTATGCGTATATTCATTTATATGTAAAAAAGTCTATCGCTTTCGATTGGGCAAAGTCCGAGGGGTATCCTGTTGGCCCCTCCAGTTGGTTTAATGCTCTAAGGCTATTAACTCCAGTTGACGCATGCGCCGTGGGAACGCGCTCTCAGGTTTAATTGGTTCATTGGAGTTATGGTTTGGACAAATTAGTTGGTGTTTGAACAACTTCACATGGTAATGTTGGGTGAAGAAATAGACTGGTTTAAATTTGGATGCGTATGCTTCGATTTTGTTTGATTACTAGCTGTTGCCCGACTCCGTCTGCCAAGAATTCGTTTATCGCTATCGCGCGAAAACTATGCATTTTTCTGGGGAAAGTATCCTTAAGTATCCTATATGTTAATCCAGGTTATAAACTATCTATGTGCCAAATTTCATCCAAATCCGTCGAACCATTTTAGCGTCAAAGAGTAACAAACATTCATACATCTATACAAACTTTTGCGTTTATAATATAAATATTAGTTAATAAGATAAGATTTTTAATAGTGACTTTGTGATGTGTAGACTAGTAACTGTAGAAAATTATTTTAAGTATTTTTTTACGTCCTCAACCCCTACGGGTCCGCCATTTTGTAAAATTTCCAATGACTGAAACGATAAAGAAATTCGTAGAATTTATCAAACCTGCTCACAAGATCTCATGAGAATCGGTTGACGAATGCGACCTACAGTATAGAGCATGTCTATCCGCTGAACCGAAATACCTACAAAAGCATTTTTGCTCAAGATAAACAAATAAATCACGGGACAGTTCACACCAATTGAGCTACAATACCTATACCTACCCACCTACCACCACCTACCTACCTACCTACCTATACCTGCCAACCTACGTATTATTGAGTTGGGTATCTTTCCTTGCTAGTTCCGTTATGGGTACTAGACAACGGATAAACATACTTATATTGATATCTACACACTTAAATACATGTTAAACATCTGAGACTCGAGCAAAAACATTTGAAGACACAAATCAATTAATTTGATTTGCACGAGCATTTGAAGATGAAGCGGCGGAGACGCTTCGGGCCCCCGTGAGATTGAGGGCCCTGGGCATGGGCCCCGTGTGTCCTTATGGGAAAGACGGTACAGACCCACGGGAAAAACCGGTTTTTCCTACACTAAATCCGGGCACGCCTGCGCCAGACTACTGTGAAAAGCTTTATGCAAAACTGAGGCAGGTTTGGACATTTAACTGCACCGAACTGAAGGTGAAAGTGTATTGACGAAGACAGGGTGCAAGCGAAAAGATATAAGCGACAGACGTATAGTCATACAAAATACTGGTATTCAAGTATCATGGATATCTGATGAGTGAAGTAATTTATTAATACGCGGGTATTACGGTACCTTTTATGGGCTGTGATCAACAGTGGACATCTCTCGGCTTATAATGACTGTGTCATCGCCTTTTAAATAAGTTTTTGTTAAAAATTCTATTTTCAATACAAGCTTTTTTGCTGACTGTACTTTTTGCGTCTGGTTACCAAAGTGCTCGACAATACGAACCAAACGAGTCCAGACTCGATGCAGTTGTATCATTGTGTTACAGAGTTTCTATGGCCACCTTCTAGGTCCATCATCAGATCAGCTCTATGTCACAATAATATTGCATTGTCATCCAACTTACACATGTGTGCAAAATGTCAGCTCAATCGGAAACCGGGAAGTGGGTCAAATTTAACTTGCAAGATTTGACCCTATACATAGACTAGCCTTCCGTCCGCAGCTTCGCCCGCGATAAATTAATTTTCCCGTAGGAAATGGTATTTTCCCGCGGTAAAAAGTAGCCTATGTCACTCAGTGATAATGTAGCTTTCAAACGGCAAAAGAATTTTTGAAATCGGTCCAGTAGTTTCAGAGCCTATTCAATGCAAACAAACAAACAAACAAACAATTAAACAATCAAATCTTTCCTCTTTATAATATTAGTATAGATATAGATATAGATACCTTACATACATTGCAAGTTAGTAAAAAGCTTGTAAAAAGTTATCCCTCATGACTTGACACCTCGAAGAGCACAGTACGATTCCGCAAACCCGTCCGCTGCTGATATAATTTCCACTTAACACTGAAACGATAACCGTAACTCGGTCGCAATCGTGACTAACTTTTAACAATTCGTAACCGATCTTGAGCGTTACTTTCGAAACTCGGAGGTAAGTCGATATGTCATTCGTTTGTTGAAAGCGTTATTGAGTTGCGTTTATTTTGTTATTCAATTCTTGTTGTAAGAGAAACAGCAGCATTACGCGATTCGCCTTTCAATGAGAAAGTTTGTGAAGATGTTTGGATGTTAGGATGTTTATTAGTAAGTCACGCAATAACGACTGAACGGATTTAGATGAAACTTTGTACATATGGACAAAATGAAAAGATAAAAATAAAAAAAAAAAACATCGAATAGTAGGTATAAATTAGGCCCCTCTCAACATCTGTTTTTCAGTGGGACCAAAGAGGCCGATTTTTTAATCCCCAGATAATAGTATCGGTCAGATAAATGTAAGCTTTGTCCTTTTTTTCTATGACTTGAGAAAAGAAAAGCGATAGTTTTAAACTGATGGTTACTTTTATCTGGGGATTGAATAATTGACCCTTAATTCGTTATCCAATATATTTATCAATCAGTTAAAAAATTGGTCTCTATTTGCTCTACATCGTAAAAAACTTTATGTATACTTCAACGACTTGCGGCCTTTCAAGAAACAAATTGAAAACCTCACGACTAAATATGTAAATAAACAGCTTATTTAACTAAAACACCGTAAATCACGATAAGACAAACATGCTGCAACCAAGTGCAACTTGCGTGACGTAACAGCTACTTCGCACTATTAAAAGTAAAAATAAATGAACCGCAAACTCGCTTCAAACTTAAACAAGTTGTGTGCTAGGTTTATACGGGCTTAGTAGCTAATGCTTAATATTTGTCACGAATAGAATAGAATCTCCGTGCACTCTGTTAGTCTGTGGAGTGACATCAGGCGGTCGCAGTCGGTAGCCATCTTCCGGAATCGCTTAAGGGCGTACTGGTTTGACAGTTCCTCTTAAATAGAGACAACCTCTATTGTGTTCTCTGTTTAGTGTATATGCGTATATTAATGTATATGTAGCTTTTATGTAGTCTATTTATGTCGATATGATAATGTATTAGTCTAATGTATTCATTATATAATATATGAGTGTGTTTGCGTGTATTGTTGTTGTTGTTTATGTTCCATTGGTTACTAATAACATCTCTAACACCCATGTATACATGGCTACTTGCCACTTGTAACTATTCAGATAAGTAACTAATCACTTGCACTAATGACAATACTAAGCCCGTGTAAGCCTAGCATTAGCCAAAGATTTAAATTGTGTTGAGGTTATTTGCTGGTTTGTTGTCTTTTAGAAACAAACGTGGTTAGAAGATTCCAATCTTAGTCAATCGTGAGGACAAATTCGTTCATTCGCACGACTTGTTACGACAGCGCTTTGTGTGACTTCGCGCGAGTTTGTGCGATACTCGGCGATGATATCGGGGTGTCACCGATCAAGTGATAAGGTGAGATGTGCTGTGGGTTCGTAGTACCACTGTAGTAATTTTTTGAACAAAATAATAATTATAGATTAATAAACTAAAAAAATGTATTAATGGTAATGGTAATGTATGGGGTTCCTTAGTTAAGTAGTTGTTATTATTAAATATGGACCAATTTTTTTTCTTCACCCACCTGCCAGTACTTAGGTATTTAATATTAAATAGTAAAACGTAAGCTACATTTTAAGCTTAAGTTTTCTACCAAAAATCATGTACAGTCGAGTTCTCCAATATCTGTACAGCCAACCGTTCATAAATATCTGTACATAGACCTTATTACCGTAACATAAGGTTCATGTTTATATATTTATGAACGGTTGGCTGTGCAGATATTGGAGAACTCGACTGTACCTAAGTAAACATTGGCAGCCAAGTGTTAGTGGCCTATAACCTATCTTATCATGAAACTAGCAATTTAGTTATTGCAGTATACCTACATTCGTCTGTTGATATTTATTAATTTCTGAGTAATTGGTTGTCTGGAAAAGATCGCTTTTTAACGATAAGACCGCCTATTGTCTACCTGAATTTTTATTTTTGTAATGTCACTGTACTGTTTTTGTGATCAATAAAGAATATTTGTATTGTATTGTGTATTGTATACAAAGTTTTAAACTCTCACTCGCAGACATCACAACCTAACAGGTGCGGGGCAACTCTTTGAACCGACAGTTTGCGATAACTAGTTAAGCTATCATCATTATCATCATCATCATCATCATCCCAGCCCATATACGTCACACTGCAGGGTCTGTCTTCTAAAAATAAGTTTACATTAAATAAAAAAAAAATAAAAAATAAAAAATTAAATCTGTTTATTTCATAACAATTATACAATAATGACATACCTAGCCAATCTTTATTTTTAATGATTTCTAATTGCTAGGCTATGAGTTGCCCTTAATAAATAAATTCTTAATTATGTTTTTAATGTTCTTAGGATTACTAGTTAATTTATCAATTGTAGTCCTGGGAAAATTATTTAGTATTTGAGATGTTAATTACATCTTCTATTTTTTAGAATTTTTTAAGTTATTTACTATGTTTACTATTTCAAAGATTTGACAGCCCAGGGTCTCTAAGGTTGTGTTATTTTTAAAAGCTTTTTATTAACTTGCAATGCACCTATGTATGTATGTATGTATGTACGGGTCAAATCTTCCAAGTTGAATTTGACCCACTTCCAGTGGTCGGATTTACTTGAAATTTGGTATACTTATGTAGGTTGGGCGACAATGCAAATTGGTATAGTCAACAAAAAGTACAGTCAGCGAAAAAGCTTGCATTGAAAATTATTTTTTTAACAAAAACTTATTTGTTTTAATGTTATTCCCACATCATTCCTTAACTACTAAGTGTCATCACTCGTAAGTCACGTAACTAACTCACTCAAAAACGTTTCTCGTAACTTTTATCGCGGTTTTTATCGTCAACTCGTCGAGTGCAAAGTTTAATCAAGATGGACTTGACCGCAAACAAATAAACCTTGGGCTTCCCACGCCATGGAGAAAGATTTTTTTTTATAAATGTAAACTTCAAGAAAATTTCTGATATCTTTACTTGTTTTTATGATTCTAGGACTTACATAGTTGGGTCGCTACTCGCGGCTCTCATAATAATGCATCATTATCGCGGGAGCAAAAACGATTTGACAGCACTGAAAGATGACAATTAGCAATACCAGAAGCGACACTGATATCGAGCAACATTTATGCCTACGAATTCAACAAGTATCAACTTTATTTCTAATATCAGACCTCCATACTTGACATGAAAGATTAACTACGCACGCAATCGCAGTGTCAAACTCTTCAGCCACTTTTCTTGCTTGACATTGTAATTTACTAGGGGCGTTCAATAAAAAGTGAGAATGAGTATGTTATAAACAACTTTTACTAAATGTCATTTTATTTTTCGACATAGTCACCTTTTAGCATAATACACTTAGTATATCTTTTTTCTAAACTTAAAATTTCATTTTTAAAAAAGGTCTCATCTTGAGTACTTAAAAAATCTTGTACTGCAGCGACTACCGCGTCGTCGTCTTCAAATTTCTGGCCTCTCAGGTATTGTTTCAATCTCGGAAATAGGTAGAAATCACTGGGAGCGAGATCTGGTGAATACGGAGTATGCTTAAGGATATCGAACCCAGCATCACGAATTGCAGCCATTGCAACGGCGGACTTGTGTGCCGGGGCATTGTCCTGGTGGAACAGCACAACTTTCGAGAGTTTACCTCGCCGTTTTTCGCGGATCTCATTGCGCAATGTTGCTATTCGTTTGGCGTATAAAGTGCCCGTAATAGTGGCTCCATGCTCGAGATACTCAATCATTAATACCCCTTTACCATCCCAAAAAACAGAGCCCATGACCTTACCGGCAGATGGGCTCACCTTGAATTTCTTCGGAGTTGGAGATGATGGCCTTTTCCATGTCATAGACTGCAGTTTCGTTTCAGGGTCGTAATGATGGAGCCATGTTTCGTCCATTGTTATAAATCGCGCCAAAAAAAGTTCCCGGTCTTGCTGCATCAGGTTCAAAGCTTCTTGACAAATCTCTAGTCTAGTTTGTTTTTGCGTGTCAGTAAGCATTCTTGGTACCCAACGCGCAGATACCTTTTTCATACCCAAGCGTTCATGTAAAATATTATGCACGCTCCCCGTTGAAATCTTTACATTTTCAGCAATAAAACGAACTGTGACACGACGATCCGCCAAAACTGAGTTTTCGACTTATTTCACAATTTCTTCAGTTACTGCTGTAGTAGGGCGTCCGGAGCGGGGGTCGTCCATAATCGATGTTCTTCCACGTCTAAATTCGGCGCACCAATGTGCGACTGTCGAATACGGAGGAGCATTAGACCCTAAAGTGTCCTGCAAATCCAAATTGACTTGGTCCGTAGAAAAATTTTTCAAATACAAGTATTTGATAACGGCGCGCAGTTCAATTTTCTCCATTATCGCTAACGTACTCAATAGCATTGCAAAGAAATTACCGTATATTTTTTAAACAAAAGACAGTTAGTTTTTTTTTTCATAGCAATCAGCTAGATAGATTAGCTTTACCGGCCAGTATTTAATTTCGTAATATTAAAAGAGTTTGCATCTCATTCTCACTTTATATTGAACGCCCCTCGTATTATGTAACAGAAGAGTGAAAGGGACAGCAGGTTACGAACTTCATATTTCATAGGGAGCCCCCCCCCCCGTTTAGGCTTGCAACGAAAAATGTGCCCGTTGCATTACATTGCGGCGTTGCATTGAACCAACCAAGATTGATATTTGGCAAAGAACAAGTTTGTACATTAAGGCATAAAATCCTTTTTTTTTTGGAATAAAATACAGAATTACGGCGAAACTCAGCAACTTTTATCAAGTGGCAGAATTTTGCAGCCGACAGGACCACGTTAGTTCCCACGCAGACCCTTTGGATTAAAATACTTCAAACATTTTATTGAAATGGTCCCAAATATTTCTTACTTTTTGTAAGCGATAAACAAATGAGTTAAAACAGTACCACTGTCCGCCCTTCTGTTCACACGCCCCGAAAAACACGACATTGCGAAATGTCACGAGGATGTCAGTAACCTCCAAAGTCACTAACCGCTGAAATAACGGTGTTGCCACACCAATCCATGGATCGTCGATCGATGCCGAGAATGGATTAGTCGACGTCGATTGACAGTTTCTACTACGCCAATCGATCGATCGTCGACGTTTGGGCGTCGCCAATTGACAGTTTCTACTATACAAAACTACCACTCTAATCGATGGACGTCGAACAGTAGCATCCATCGGCTGTTGGTCAATCGTTTATCAACCAGTATTCGTCGATCAGCCAAATCTACCACACCAATCGATCAAAGTTGAACGCAGTAGCATCGATCTGCTGTCAATCAATAATTAAATAAATAAATAAATATTAGCGGACAATCTAACACAAATCGATCTAGTCCCAAACTAGACGACGATAAACATACTTATATAGATAAATAAATACTTAAATACTTAGAAAACATCCATGACTCAGGAACAAATAAATATTCGTGCTCATCACACAAATGAATGCCCTTACCAGGATTCGAACCCAGGACCTCTTGCTTCGTAGGCAGGGTCACTACCAACTAGACTAAAGCGGTCGTCAATTTATCGACTGCTATCCGTTGATCAGCCAAACCTATCAAACTAATCGATCGACGTCGATCAGTAGTATCGATCGGCAGTCGAAAAACCGTTTATCAACCTGATTGCGTGGATCAGCCAAACTTACCACATCAATCGATCGATACCGATTGATGGCATTGATCGGTGATCGATCAATTGGTGTGGTAACACCCTAACGTTACGTTCATGTTATCACCGCAGTAAATTAGTTCGATTGCATCGGGCTAAACGGCAGGGAGCGACAATAAGCGTTTAGTGTCTCGGAAACAATGGGATTATCCGTTTATGTCAGTATTTATTAGGAGGTCGACGACCCTGGTTTTAAAATTGAGTGGCTTTGGTTATTGGACAGTGGAATTGGCAATTGCAATGAGTAATGCTGATGTCGTTTTTTATTGAAAATCAAATACATACTTACCTACATACTTACATAAAAAAAAGCTTTATTGACTGACAGACAACGCGTATGAAATGTAGCCTATGTCAAATTGGAAGAATGTAGCATTCTATTGGTGAAAGAATTTTTTAAATCGGCCCAGTACTTTTTGAGCCTATTCATTACAAACATACAAACATAGGTACAAATCTTTCCTCTTTATAATATTAGTGTAGATGTAGATTTATTTAAATTGTATTAAACACAAACATTACAATTTAGTCATACTAATTTAAGTTATAAATTTCATAATATCTTAAATTAAAACAGAACTAACTAATAACTAAACACATAAACTAGCCATGATAGTTTAGTTTTCCTTTTTAATTCGTTTCAATTCCAGTCTTAATCAATTAGGATTAAATTTTAATACTAATTAATTATATACCATTAAATGTATTTAACAACATATAATCTGGTGAGGTAGCTTCCGCATTGACTTAGCAGTAACTGAACTATGAAACTTTGTTAGCCATTTGACTACCGTTTTAAATTTAACTACCAGCATAAAGCCTGATATCCACTCAAGTAACAGGTCGTTTATGGCTTACGACGTGCCTGGTGCAACGATACTGTACAGTTAATAAGGATCTGGCTTGAAAGCCTTACATGTTGAAAAGTTACGTAAAAGATAGGAGGACTGCAAACGAGAACCTGTGTACACCAGGGGGTACTACAATTGGGATTGTGTAAAAATATAAGTCGTCGCTTCAACTTGATGGAGGCCCATTTACACTGCGTCTTCCGGTCCGTAGACGCCACTCGAGAACCTTTTGGCCCCATCGGGCATCAGTTCTACAAGCGATGTGCCCTGCCCACTAACACTTGAGTCTGGCAATTCTTCGAGCTATGTCGGTGGCTTTGAAATTAACTCTGTCTCAATAGTTATACCTACGCAGTGCTTTTTTATTTCCTTTAACTTTTATTTTGTACGCCTTTTATTCCCACGGATCTTACAAACTTCCTTAGAGGTTACGAGTCCTGCTTGCATCCGACAATCGCCGGACAACTTCCGGGCCTTTGTCCGGTCCGTACAGCGATGAGATAAAAACGCTTACACGACGAATTGGTTTTAAACTGTTAATTAGCAGCGTTGGAAGTATTTAATCCGCAAAAAATATCTACAGCTTTCTATCTTTAGCTTTCGTGTTGTCTTTTGTTTTGTCAAAATATTGATGTGTCTTGTGTTGTTGTAAATACTTCTTATGCTAGTAAAGTTATTCTTTATGTCGAGAGAATGCTGCATAAAATAGCTTTTTTTACCAGATCGTCGGTCCATCTCGTCGAGGGTCTTCCCACGCCACGTCATCCGGTTCGGTTCACCATCTACCATCCACCATCCACGTTGTACCATCGGTTGTCGGTTCTACTAGCAAAGCCAACCAGGGAGCCAATACAGGCAGTACTCACAATAATTTAACAGTAGCCGAGCCTCTACAGCATTGATTATGCGGTATTGTTTGAATGAACTAAATAAATCAAGTGCGGGTTCCGTCGGTGCAATGAGAAAGCCTCTGATTTATCTCCAACAACGCCGCGCTGTACAGTGTCATGATTTGAAACAACAAGGCAACACTGAACATTGCTATATGTCATTTCTAGTTTTAGTCTGGCTTCTATTATAGCTCTTACGATGGCTAACATGACAGACTTGGTTGCAACTCAATGTATTTTGTCCATATCAAACCAGTTGTCAGGAAACGACATAGCCAGCAATAGATATTTGAAATTGCTTTAAATCTAATTGACAATACAACAGGTGCTTCAATTGATAAGGTCGCGTTTAAAATCTAGTTGTATTGTAATTACCAGCAAATTCGATGTGTTAGCATACTGAACATCCCTGTTTACTGTGCTAGATACAAAACGTGATCATCAAATAAGCTTTTACTAAAGCGTTGATAAGAAATGAAGCTTTATCGCAGCATCGCGTGACAACTGCCAACTTGGAAAAGCTCGTTATCAAGCTTCCATTGACTGCTAAAGGTGAAGAGAAGAAGGCTTTTATTGTTATGATAAATTTGACGACTTAAATTTGAAATAAGTCAAGATTATCGTATATTTCTACAACTTTTTATTTTGATGGTATATGAATTTCGATGCAAATGACACACGGAGTTTGAATGAGGTAAGCAAATAAAAAATGTAGATTATCATGAGCCCACAGGCACGGATTAGAATATCAATATTATCAATAATGAACTAAAACAATTACTTTGCTCACCCGCGACCTTACAATAGTTACGTTTATGGAAGAAATGTGCGTTCATGCAGTTCCTCCACCTCCACACTGTACGAACACACACAAATCACATAAACCCAACCATCACCACCACCAAGCTACACTGACGCGTTTCGAACTCAACCAGAGCTCATCTTCAGAGTTACCACAACCGTATGCTATGCTAAAACTGGAGTTTTAACGTTTGGTAGCATAGCATACGGTTGTGGTAACTCTGAAGATGAGCTCTGGTTGAGTTCGAAACGCGTCAGTGTAGCTTGGTGGTGGTGATGGTTGGGTTTATGTGATTTGTGTGTGTTCGTACAGTGTGGAGGTGGAGGAACTGCATGAACGCACATTTCTTGCATAAACGTAACTATTGTAAGGTCGCGGGTGAGCAAAGTAATTGTTTTAGTTCATTAATATGGACCTCCGCAAAGTAACGCCTGATTCAATAAATTATCAATAATATCAATATTAACTGTGGCATATTTGCTGGCCTATGTATTACTTAAGTTTTTCTTTAAGTTCACTCTTTATATTGTGCCGTTTTCTGCCCAAATAAACATTAAACATTAAACATAATTGTCATAGACTAATCCTGTCAGGGCGTCACCTGGATACGTTTGTTGACATTTTTTGCTTGTCAATTGAAAATATATTGTGATGAACGAATTACTATATTGAATTTTATTAAGTATTTATTATTTTGGCGACGATGGGTGAAGAAGAAATTCATCGCCTCACTCGCTTACGAGCCGCAATACGCGGCCAACTAACGAAACTATGCTCGCAATTGGAAGAAATACAAATTACATCAGATTTCGAAGTAAGCCAAAGATTGTCAAATCTCGAAAATTATGAGAAAAAGTTCGATGTTATTCAAAGCGATATCGAAGCTCAGACAGAGAATTTAGAATCAGAAGTCGAACAACGGCACACAACTGAAGAAAATATTTTACAATTAAAGTTGAAGTTACACCGCTTACGCCCGACTTCCACCGCCGAAGCACCATCTACTTATATGACCGCAGCACAACATGCGAGGGGTTTCGAAGGCACCCCGATACAGAGTTCAGTACACCTTACCACTCAACGCGAACCGCATCCCAGACTCAACTTCATGCCATTTCATGAGAAAGAATCATTTAAAAACTTTGTGAAAAGACTCTCAGTATATCTTATGCTCAACAATGTGTCTGATCCTAAAACGAAGGTTTACATGCTACTGTCTACGTTGCCCCCTGATTTACACGAAAGAATCCACGACCTATGTTCTCCAGACGATCCGCTGAACAAGACATTCGAAGAACTATCAATCATTTTAGATAACTACATAGATCCGAAACCTAGCGTATGGGCTTCTCAACATACTTTTATATCCCGCTTGCAACAAACCGATGAATCAGTGGCTGTCTACGCGTCAGAACTGAAGAGACTGTCACAGAACTGTGAATTCAAATGCCCACACTGTAAGAAACCTACTCTTGATTCATTTCTATCACTGCAATTTATTCGAGGACTAAAAGATGGAGAAATACGTACTAAAGTACTACAAGAAAGCGAGACAACACCATTTTCGAAATTAGTTCATACTGCGACATCGATGGAAATCGGTAAAAGCGAAAATTCAACCATGTCTACATCTATTTATAAGTCAACATCCGACAACATTAATAAAATATCTCGAGCCCGAAATGAACCGCAGCCGCACTCACCGAAGAATAATTCACCCGTTTCTATAAGAGACCTTAAGGGTAAATGCTACCGTTGCGGAAAAGACGATCACAAAGCAAACGAGTGCGGTGCCATACAAAGTACATGTCGCAAGTGTCAAAAGAAAGGTCACTTAGCCCGAGTTTGTTTACAGAGACGTGGACGTAAAGACACGAACATACTGAACAACTCCTCTAGCAGTCTAAGCGCTGACAGCGTCGGAGAGATCAATCTCATTAAGAGTGAAATGACTGATAAATACATTATTACTTTAGATATTGAAGGCAAGAAAATCAATATGGAGTTTGACACTGGCGCAACGCTTTCTACAATTTCCCTTAGAGACTACAAGAAGTTACACATAAATAAGAAAATATTGAATACTAATATGACACTAAGAACCTACACAGGTGAGATCTTTAAACCCATAGGCGTCACATACGTCAAATGTAATTATAAACACCAAACATTCTATGGAAAATTATACATAATCGACAAAGAAGTCGAGCCTATTTTAGGTAGAAGCTGGATGAAAGAGTTCAACATTAAACTTGCCGACATGAGAAGTGTCGAAACTTGCACAAAGGTACCAGAATTAAATAAATTGCTTGAAGAATACGATTCGACGGTTTTTAATACAAAACTAGGAGAAATTCCTAACGTTCGAGGCCACTTGACCCTTAAAGAAAACTCGCAACCAATTTTTATCAAACCACGCAGAATACCTTACGCATTACGAGCCAAAGTAGACGAAGAAATTGACAGACTGGAGAAACAAGGAATAATTACCAAAATCGATCACTCTGAATGGGGGTACACCCGTCGTGCCGATAGTGAAACCTAATGGAAGCATCAGATTATGCGCTGACTACAAGATAACCTTGAATAAAGTTATTAAAGACGAAAAATATCCCATTCCCATAATTGAAGACATTCTTGCTGAAATGAACGGCGGACAACTCTTTTGTACCTTGGACATTACTCAGGCATACTTGAATATGGTGATGGACGAAGAAAGTGCCTTATTACAAACTTTAAGTACACATAAGGGTACTTTTAAAGTAAACAGGCTCATGTTTGGGGTCAAGGTAGCCCCAAGCCTCTGGCAGAAATTTATGGACCAACTATTACTGGGCCTTGAAGGAGTAAAGTGCTTTTTTGACGACATTATAATCCAAGGATCTTCTGAACAGCAACTGGTTACAAGGCTTAAACAAGTTCTGCAGAAACTTAAAGAAAACAACCTTCGAGTCAATAAAGAAAAATGTCATTTCTTCAAACAAAGTATAAATTACCTAGGGCACACGATAGACAGATACGGACTGCATAAGAACCCGGACAAGATAAAGGCAATTTCAAACGCGCAACGCCCTACCAACGTCAATGAATTGAGAACTTTCCTAGGCATGGCAAACTATTATAATAAGTTTATACCAAACCTTGCATCTATCACCAGTCCTCTAAACGCACTGTTGAAGAAACACACGAAATTTATTTGGACTGCAAAATGTGAAGAAAGTATGAATATTATAAAAAAAGAAATACTCAGTGAAAGGGTCCTAATACACTTCGATCAAAACAAACCTCTATTATTAGCTACAGATGCTTCACCCACAGGCCTTGGTGCAATTCTAAGCCATAGACTACCAGACGGCTCCGAACGACCCATAGCATTCGCTTCGAGATCCTTAACTGACAGTGAAAAGAAATATAGTCAAATAGACAAGGAAGCGACAGCAATTTTCTGGGGATTAAAGAAATTCTTCCACTATTGCTATGGCCGTAAGTTCACCCTTATAACTGATCACAAGCCTCTTACGTCAATCTTTCACCCGCATCAGACATTACCAACTTTAAGTACAATGAGATTGTTTCACTACGCCCACTTCCTCTCCGGATTCGACTACAATATTGAATATAAAACTTCTGCAAAGAATGCAAATGCTGACTTTCTGTCACGCTTTCCAGTTGAGAAAATTAACGAAAATAAGGTTGATCAACATCACATATTTCAACTCCAACAGATAAATGTACTAAATATTTCGCCTGAAACAATTGCTGAAGAAACAAGAGTAGACCCACAGTTAAGAAAATTATTGGAAACACTCCGATCAGGCACGTCACTAAGAGAATCAGGATTTAAAGATAACGAACTAACACTACAAAATGACTGCATTCTAAAAGGTTCCAGAGTAATAATTCCCCATAAATTACGGGAACGTGTATTAGAAGAACTGCATACTGGACATATAGGAATTTTGAAGATGAAACTACTTGCACGAAGTTTTGTATTTTGGAAAAATATCGATAAAGATATTGACGACAAAGTTAAATCTTGTCGAACATGTCGATTGGAACAGAATCAACCATCGAAAGCTCCTCTTCATCACTGGGAGTACCCGGCAGGTCCTTGGCAAAGAATACACATAGATTTCGCAGGACCCATAATGGGTTATCAACTATTGATCGTTGTGGATGCCTTTTCCAAGTGGGTTGAGATAATACCAACCAAGACAACCATAAGCTCGTTCTGCATTAAAAAATTAGAGGAATTATTTGACACTTTTGGACTACCTTACACCTTGGTCTCTGACAACGGAAGACAATTTGTGTCACAAGAATTTGAGATTTTCTTGAAAAATAATAACATTATACATAAAACCATTGCCCCATATCATCCCGCAACTAACGGACAAGCTGAACGCTTCGTACAAACGATAAAAAAGGTTCTGCACAAATTAGAGGGGGAGAGTGGTGGCATCTTAGATAAGGTTAGGACAGTTAAAGCTCTGCTTCGAGCCACACCGGTCAGTTCCGGAGATTCGCCATATATGCTCATGTTCGGAAGAGACGTGAGAACAAGACTGGCTGCGAAGATTCGAGCGCCACCAAATCCTGTGCCCCAACTCAGACCAAATGTCAGGGAGTTTATTCTAGGAAGCCGCGTCCAGGCACGGAACTACTCGGTATCCGGTAAGAAGTGGGAGTTCGGTACAGTGAACCGCCGTATCGGAAACCTACATTATGAGATTGCCATTGACGATGGGCGCACCTGGATCCGCCACCTTGATCAGCTACTTCCGGCTCCGGGAATTCCTAGGAATCACGGCGGAGGAGTGTCATAGACTAATCCTGTCAGGGCGTCACCTGGATACGTTTGTTGACATTTTTTGCTTGTCAATTGAAAATATATTGTGATGAACGAATTACTATATTGAATTTTATTAAGTATTTATTAATAATTATTATGATCCGTATCACAAAAGTATTGACGTGTATCGCAGTATCGTAATAAAACTGAAGTGGATTTCAGGATGTTTTGGAATCCGCGATCATATTGACAGTCTAATCCGCGCCACAAAAGTGCGGCTAATGTTATTAGTTAGATAAAAATAAAAATATAAAAAAAAATATATATAAAAAAAAAATTGATATAAAAATCTCGTGTCACGGTGTCTGCTATCGAACTCCTCCAAAACGGCTTGACCGATTATTATAAAACTTTTTGTATATATTCGGTAGGTCTGAGAATAGGTCGTAGGGTATTTTTCGCGGACGGAGTCGCGGGCAACAGCTACTAATATTATAAATAGTATAAGTAATATAGTAAAAAAACTTCGTAGTTTTTTCATCTACTTCTAACATAACACGGAACAAGATACACATACAAATGTTTGCCTATTCTTCGTTTCTTTTTTTTTAATTTAATTTTTCGTTCTTTATTTTGTTTTATTTTTCTTAGCTATAGTTGCGGCCACCCTTGCCAAAAGGACCGGGCTGAAAACCAGCGCTGGAAATTATCATTATCTCCAGCAAATGCTGAGTCCGGTTCCTATTGCCAAGCGTAGCTATTACCTTTTTAAGTTGTTTTTCTTATTATTATTATTTTTTGTAAATGTACGATGGCAATAAAGTTTTTTATTATTATTCTCTTTATTTATATTTTTTCTCTTAGGTTAGATTTTTATATTATTATTATTATTAAATAAGACAGTTTGTGAAGATGTTTGAAAGTTTGCTAGTCAATTACCAAATAACGGCTGAACTGATAAAGACGAAACTCGGCGTAGGTACAAACTTACATAAGACACATTTAATTTGCGTATACAGCCATTACAGCTGCATTAAAAGTTGCAAAAAATGAAATCACATTTGTAAACAAATTGCACTTAAGCACTTTTACCTGCCCACCCACTCATTTCTTGATGCAAGGAACACACACGTCTCGCCATAGCCGCATATCTCCAAATATTCCAAATTGACTCAAACTGCAATAAATTTGGGGACCTATCAATTGACACAATGATTGTATGTTGCTCAGTCGTTAATGCTGCTGGGGTCATTGACCTGAGCCAAAACGTGAACTGATAAAAGATAGATATATTTAACGAGTCTGTATTTTATATTTTAAAAAAAATCCACGGTTCCCACATTTGGAAAAAATGTAAAAACTAAATCGACCAAAAAAATTCATATAACTGGCCATTTCTATTTTTCGTTGTACCAAAATTAAGAAATTGTTAACAGGGAGCCCGCTTCGTTACGCATTTTTCAAGCCTTACAATAAAAAAAACGTAACAAATCGGGCAAATTTAACAATGTTTTTACAAGCAGAGAAGAATTGTCCGATTTCTTACATTTTTATAAAGCCTTTAGGCTTGAAAAAGTGCGTAACGAAGCGGACTAATTTTAACTCCCTTTTAAACAATTTCTTAATTTTGGTACAACGAAAAATAGAAATGCCCAACTATAACATACAATTTACTTTTTTGCTTACATCACGAGATTCAGTTGAGAAAAACCGGCCAAGAGCGTGTCGGACACGCACAAGGTAGGGTTCCGTAGCCATTACCAAAAAAGTCAAGTAATATTTTTCTAAGGATTTCGTATGTGTACGGAATCATCCAAGTTTAGGTATGTTTTATACCTTAGGCTACTATTTACTCTTAAACTACAAATAATTTCCAAGCAATCTTAGCCGCTATAATTTTCCTAGTAAATTTGATATATTTACAACCATTCTGAATTTTTTCAAATTTTTCCACCTAAAGTTTAGATTTTAGAGGGGGGGGACGCTCGATTTTAATGAAAATTTTCACTTTAAAGTTGAATATTTCGCAAACAGATCGCTGAATAGAAAAATCATGTTAGCAACCCCGCAATGGTTTTAAAATACCTATCCAACGATACCCCACACTATAGGATTAGTGGAGAAAAAAAAAATCACCCCCCCTTTACGTCTATGGGAGGTACCCTAAAAAAAAATATTTTTTTATTTTTTATTTTACCACTTTGTTGGCGTGATTGATATGTATATTCATGCCAAATTACAGCTTTCTAGTACTAACGATCTCTGAGCTTAGCCGCGGACAGACAGACAGACGGACAGACATGGCGAAACTATAAGGGTTCCTAGTTGACTACGGAACCCTAAAAACGACCGTAGAACAGTAACGTTGCGTATTTCGCATTTTCCATTTGCAAGGTAAAATTGTTGTAAAGTAGCAGCATGCAGTCATGGCACTTTTGACGTTTGCTCGCTCATGACGTCCCCTAAATATTGACAGCAAATATGAACGACCCCTAAATATTGACGACCAGATGGCCTAGTGGTTAGAGAACCTGACTATGAAGCTTGAGGTTCCGGGTTCGATTCCCGTGTCGGGGCAGATATTTGTATGAAAAATACGAATGTTTGTTCTCGGGTCTTGGGTGTTTAATATGTATTTTAAGTATATATTTATCTATATAAGTATGTTTATCCGTTGCCTATTACCCATAACACAAGCTTTCCTAGCTTACTTTGGGACTAGGTCAATTGGTGTGAATTGTCCCGTGATATTTATTTATTTATTTATTTATGAAGGTCCCTGTCCAGATGCCAAATTGAATATGGCAGGTGCGGGAGTAGTGATGTACCGCTGGGGCTGTAATTTACCGAAACGCATTTCGTATTTAGTTTCATCTTGAGATTGTTTTTATTTGCTCGCACTCTAGCGTTCATAGTTTTAATTATAACAAACAAAAAAACATGTCAAAAAACATCGCTCGATGCCGCTACTTCAGTTAATTTGTCTGATCCACTTCTATAAAAGTGCTTCTACGGCATTTCGCATGCTATTTTTCCACGGCACATCACAATTTGAAGTTAATGCATTATTGCAAACGCAACTTTTCCCTTATAATTGCTTTGTTTTACTGGCCCTTCACACGGCTACGTTAAACTACGATTAATCGGGGAAAGTTTTATTATGTACTCAGTCATTTTTGGTATCATAAAACCATAGTTAACTCGCATAGATAATTTTTTAACTCAAGCTTTCCTTCGCCATCTGTAGGTGAACTGCCGTAAGATGGGCACGCGCTTTGTCGCAGTAAAATTATTATTGTATATAAATAAAGAAATCATTCAAACTTGTTAAAGTTTGGCTTAGTAGCGACATCTCTTGTCCGGGTGAGCGGATAGTTCCGAAGGAGTGTTGAAGTCATTCGATGAGGGTATAACATAGATGGCGCTGTGCAATATAATTAAGTGATTATCTAACAGATTGAGATATGGATGTATGGGAAAAATTCGTGTCTTAACTCCTAACCAGTGGTGGTGTAGGGGAATGGCACGCGGCACGGAATGCTGATGACCCGGGTTCGATTCCCAGCGCTGGTCTTTTTTCTGGGGTTTTTTCTGTGTATCCATATTTCAGTTTGTATTTAGTATGAAATATAAAGAAATCACTTTTTTCGTAACTAAAAAATATTGTCTAATTAGTTTAGGTGGCGGGAACGCGTTAGACGCGGATGGCGCATCACCGGTCTATCTATTTGGTGAACGTTGGAGGAGGCCTATGTTCAGTAGTTGTCTTCTTATATACTTTCGCCTATGCCACATACAAGAGTATGAATAGGTACATAATTTTTTACAGGAGTTGGGTTGTAGTTCCCTCGCTGGCCCAATGTGGATTGGAAACTTAACACATACCCTGAATTTTTTTGCGGGTGTTTACAAGTTTCCTCGTGATCTTTTTGTTCACCGTTTCCGTAGATTCAAATGTAATTAAAAAACCTCAAAGGCGAAAGCCTGTTTTGAACCAACTACATATCTTCCGCTTGTGAGGCTATAAGTACCTACCTAAAGCCACTAGGTTACCATGGCTTTGAAAGAAAGAAAGTTCTTAAAACTAATTCATTTTCGTGCTCATCTAAAATTGACTTCGATTTCATTGACTCACTAAAATAAAAGTCTAAACTTTGACAACTCAAAATTATGTCAGCAAAACCCAAGATCTAACCTCAGGCTGGCAGCCGACATAAATGGTCATAATCGTGATCTTACACTTAGTCGATAAATATTCATATTGCGAAAAGATTATTCTCGCTCCTTAATAGTGTATTACCACAGGGATCGAACCTGGGCTTGCGAAACAAATCCCTCGTCTAACTGCTGTGCCATAACGGGCAAGCTAGCGCTAGGGTTGCCCACAGTACAGCAAAACCAAAAAATAAAAGACGACGATACAAATATTTTTTTTATTTGATTATTGATCGAGACAACAGGCCAAGTTTTTTATTACCATTAACTTCGATACATAAATTTGGTACCTACACTCAGGGAAATAATAATAGTAATAATAATTAACGTTTATTTCAAGCTCATGACTCATAATTATGTTAGTTACAATAAAAAACTTAAAAACTATGTTAGTGATACATTTTACAACACTACACTGTTGTTAATGGGATTGTGAAGTCCACAACAGTGCATAACGTACGGACAGTCAAACCTGTCCGCAATCATTGATTTATTATTATTATTATTAACTTCGATACATAAATTTGGTACCTATACACTCAGGGAATAGCTAGGAATACCTAGTGAATAGTTTTTATGTTGTAACTGAAATAGTTTTTTTTTTCATATTGAATAATAATCAACTGACGGTCAATGTATAAGGCACTTTTTAGCTAACAAAATATTTAGTGTCAAGTATTAAGACTATGACTTAGAGCATAAATCAAAAGGGACGAACCATGCGCACTAATTTCTATACAAAAAACTGTCTCTTTCTAGTAGATTTAATACTCCAAGATAAGTGACATGACGTGACACATCAAAAATAAAGAAATTAATGTGAAACAAACTCACGTCTTTAAACTTCTTGTTAACGAAATTAAAAAAACAATAACTATAAATTAAAAATTTTATAAACCCCCAACGCAATTTGGTCGCACATATGTTTGAAAATAGAGCAAATGCCCATTATGCGTCTAAGATTCTTTCTGCGGCTAACAAAAGAGCTTATAACTTTAAAACGGCTGAACCGATTTTGACGAAACATGTCTAAGAACCATCGCCAAGAACCCTGCTTTTAAATGAAAAAAACCGCATCCAAATCGGTTCAGCCGTTTAAGAGCTATGATGCCTGCCACAGACAGACAGACACACACACACATAGCGGTCAAACTTATTACGCATTACTCATCAAGTTTAATAGTTGATTATCTTTTAAATGGCACAAGCTACGATACTAGGCATCGTCATCATCATTTCAGCTGAAAGACGTCCACTGTTGAACATAGCACGCATGTTGGCTCGCCAAACAGATCGGTCCCGTGCCATCCGCATCCAACGCGATCCCGCAACATTAACCAGGTCGTCGCTCCATCTTGTTGGAGGCCTACAGGCGTCTTCTGGTCCGTGGACGCCAGTCGACGATACTAGTGGCTTAGATAAATTAGGTTTATTTGACTTCAAAAAGCCTCAAGTAAAATTAACGGAGATAAAAAAACATTGTTTAAAAATGATGTACATACGTATGCAAAAATACCATATTTTGGTAACTACGTGCTTTGCTTGAAAGCTTGCTAAGTTAACTATGTTTTCATTTAATGTTCTATATCTTCAAATATTCGTCTATAAAGTACTGTATTTTCTCGACAGCTGGCAACCCTAGCACCGAGAGCCTTCAACAGTTTGGTCTACTGACATTATACATCCAAACCGTTTTTGTATTAAATTTATGGAAGGAATTACGTCACAATCTAACTAAATGACAGATTCGGAGCACATTCTATGATGGCATATCATTTCAATGCTTGTTTTAATGATTGATTTGAACCGGTTTTCGGTGGAACTCAGTAACATAATAATGGATAATGGTAAGTGACCAAGCTATATTCAGAAACAAGTGAATTTAGTATTAAACTGCGTTGAATTACAGATACGATCGTTATTATGATGAATATGAAATTGGGCGTTATTCTACTAATTATCTAATTTCTATCGTTACTCAACAAGGAAACGCTGTCAGCCTTTTGAGCACGAAGCCACAGGCGTCATTTTTGGCGACTCAATTTAATTTCTAGGTTTCCTCTTTTAATATCAATGGTTACACTACGAGTAACTACTAGAAAACGGATAAACATACAGGTTGATTCACAAGAGTTGGCACGAATGGATCGAATGAGTGAATTAAAGTATCTATATGTGTATTTGAATACACTTCACACAAATATGAAAATGTCATGCATGAGTCCTTTTCCTACAAAAATGTCAAAGTGACATTGCTTTCGTTCAATCCATTCGTGGCAACTCTTGTGAATCGATCTGTACAGGTAGGTACATCTAATATATAAAAATCTCGTGTCACGGTGTTTGTTACCGAACTCCTCCGAAACGGCTTGACCGATTTTCATTAAACTTTTTTCTCCATATTCGGTTGGTCTGAGAATAGGTTGTAGGCTAATTTTCTTCGCAGACGGAGTCGCGGGCAACAGCTAGTACATATACGTTTTCGGGACTATCAAACTTCTAAAGCAAATAAAGAAAGAAAGCATAAATGAGGTAATCGTAACCCCAAAACTGTCTTAAACATTCTACACACGTAAATCAAGTGAAATTACCTTAAATGATTTTTAAATTAGACTCAATGTTACTTTCCTTTGAGTGAAAAGCTCACACTATCTTTAAATATAAGTATAAATCAAATAGGTACCAGTATAATGTCTGTGTTTCAATCATTGAACGCAAAGAGAAACTCGTGTCGATATTCCATCTGCTCCGAATGCGTTTGAAAGGCATATCGATCATCGCGAGCAAGAACACATCGCAGATGAAAGCTTTGCTGCAGCTCTGATATATTTGCAGTGCAGTCCAATCAATCTTTATTAATTAGAATAAGCATTAATATATTTAAGTTATCTTTGTTTGAACACAGAACGTAGGTTCTCACGAGAACTTTATGTAAGTATGATTTTTCATTAAGCTTAAAACATGCAAATCGTCTTGTGATAAGCCACGAAGTTGTGATAAATTATGGCATGGAATCATGCATTAGCTTCATTTTCGTTAGCGACATGTGAATTTTAAATCGACATAGAATTAGTTAGGTCCAACCTTGAAAAAGAACCATGAATTGGTTGGAAGCATATCGGGTATACCTCGACTACAAAAACGCAAGAGACTCGTGTTTCTAATTTTAGTCAGACATAATGTCAGTGTCTCACGTTACTTTTAATTCAAAAATATAGACTCTTTCTACATATATTTTTATTTGTCTAAATGGAAATAAGTTTCCAAGATTTCAATGTAACTCTGTCTGGAATAGCTGCGCTATTTCCGCTTATTCCAGCGTACGATAGTCATCATCTCGCCTTATATACCTATAAATAAATAAACCTATACGTATAACTGTGGGGCAAAGGCCTCCTCTCAGAATGCGAGTACTTATGCCGTAGTTTTCACGTGGGCTCAGTACGGATTGGCAATTTCACATTGAATTTTTTCGCAGGTGGGTGTGTGCTTCCTCGCAACATTTCCCTTCTATGTAAAGCTCATAGCAAAAATGGTCGTGATTAAACATGTCCATGTTCACTAACAAGATGTCCCAACAAAAATAATTACTTATGTAAACATCGACGATTTTTTTTGTCTTAAACGGCATCTCTACCACTTGACCCACTATCAAACAATTAACCACGTCATTTGCATTAATTTAACGAGTTTACGTAAACCACGAAGAAATCAGTAATTTTAGGCTTCAACGAGTTATTTTTATAATGAAGATTTCGTAACTGGTTATGTTGTCCCCGTTCTGTGTTTGATTTCAGGAATCAAGAGAAGATGTGGCCAGGGCGTGACAATTTTCGGTAGACAATCGGCACAAGAACTAAGTTCACTAACATAGCTCGAATAATCGCCAGACTCAAGTGCACATCGCTCGTAGAACTGATGGCCGATGAGACAGGCAGACGCAGTGTACAATTGATTTGTACTTTATGAAGCACGTTTATACTTAAGACACTAAGGAAGCCTTGCCTATTAATATATTAACGTTCAAAATAAATCAATAAAAGCATCATAAACAATAGTTACATCAATGTCGTGTGGTCACGGGTGGTCTTAATATCTAGAACTCAACAAGTAGGAACTACTTACGGCATCCGTTCAATAGATAAAGACATTGTCGCGTCGGTTGGTACGTCGTACAAATTATAGCTCATAAACCGAATTGATATGGAACGTCAGTGATATTTATAGACAAAAAAACTGTTAAAATCCCCTCTTGTGTGCGTAGTATTCAGAACTGACATGCTAAACAAACTCAAAACTCAAACTATTCATTGTATTAAATAAATGGTGCGATGAAGATCTTGAAAAGTTTGTACAGCTTCAACATTATCCTGTAGGGCACAGTATACTAAGAGCAATAGCAACCACATGATAATAATGTTAAACCACATTATTAAGTTTCAAAAAATTATCAATATGGCATCATTTTCGAACTTGGAAATTGTGTCATTACAAGCTTTTACGTAACTTGCAACGATTGTATGTAAATATACCTACAAGTTCGGGGATAATCTGGTAGTGAAATTCTGGTGGTCCGGGCAGAATCATCTCCGCCGAAAGGAACTCTTTTTTGGTTAATGGCATCGATTTGATACTTGGTACGGATATGTAGCTTACAGTACAGTACAGTGCAGTGTCCCACTGCTGGGCCAAGGCCTCTCCCCATTTTCTCCGTTCATCCCGATTTTGAGCGGTGTCCTTCCAGTTTCTAAGGTAGTTTAGGTCGTCCCGCCCGCCTCTTGGGCCTGCCTCGTCGCCGCCATCCATCTTGTGGTATCCAGTCTGTGGCTATTTTAGCCCACCGATTCGGATCCATGCGGCTAACGTGGCCTGCCTAGTCCCACTTCAGCTTAGCAGCCTTGGCACCCACATCAGTAATGCGTGTGTTTGAGCGCAGCGTGGTGTTTCGGATCTTTTTTTCATAATTTACGACACCAAACATACAAAACCACGAACACAAAGTAATTACACACAAATTAAAGTTTGTTACATTATTCACTTATACAGTGAATGCAATGTCATATTAATACCGCTCTGCTAATTATACACTGTGATATGATAACACTTCACTATTCACAGCGCAAACAAAATTTGAACGTTTTCACTTTTATAATTGAAGACATGAGTGGATGAAGGGGGTATGTCACAAAAACATTATTTCGAGTAAATCGCAGTTAAAGGTTTTTACGTTGTAGTTTTGGTTTTCAATTGAATAGGGTATTGTTACTTTTATAAAAATCAACCACATAGCTTGATCTATTGTTTTTTTAAATAAATGCTTTTAAATAACATTTTTTTATATAAAAAAGTACGTAACCCCTTCTTTTTCCTTTATGCTGTTCTGCAAAGAAAAGAAGTTAAATAAATTAAAGTGTTTATTGTAAGAAAATTTAATGATTTAGTAGAATTTCTTCGTAAAAATACCTGCATTTAGAGTATATAAATTTTAGCTGGTCCCTAATGTTTTCTTTTTTTTCTTGGGATATAGCATATGCCAGAATAAGAGAAAATAAAAGTTTGTCTCATAACATGGATGAAGGAGCTAAGTGCGTACATAACACTTTCTTCTATTACATTCACTCGCAAACTGGTAACCACTTCTAGAGTCATGTGCCCATAACACGTTCATTCACGAAGAACGTAACTTATTCTTGTACATAGGTCCTTCATACACTGGGTTTAAAGCTGTTATAGCTTAAAAACATGAGAACTGAATGCTTTCGGTGTTCCATTTTAGACGACCAGATGGCCTAGTGGTTAGAGAACCTGACTACGATGCTTGAGGTCCCGGGTTCGATTCCCGTGTCGCAGATGTTTGTATGAAAAATACGAATGTTTGTTCTCGGGTCTTGGGTGTTTAATATGTATTTAAGTATGTATCTATCTATATAAATATGTTTATCTGTTGCCTAGTACCCATAACACAAGCTTTGCTTAGCTTACTTTGGGACTGGGTCAATTGGTGTGAATTGTCCCGTGATATTTATTTATTTATTTATTTATTATGAATTGGCATCTTCATTTATGGCATAAAACCGAAAATGAATAAATGCGACATACCCCCTTCATCCACTCACGTCTTCAATTATTATTTACTCAAAGCATTAATTAATTAACAAAGCCATTGGCATGTCTACTTTCATATTAAAAAACAAAAGGTCAGCTAATACGGCATCTACAGTTTCTAAACTTTGAAAATGTCACTACGAGAAAACTCTATGCAATGTGTGAAGGGTTCTATAATGTCACAGCATATAATAGGCGACTTATGAATTTTCAAATCGTCTTTTTGTGCTCAAATGCCAATGTAACCTTTCCATGGAACTTTACCCTTACTTTTGTTTTTAATGCTGATGAAGATTAGAGGCCCATCACACTTAAACTTCACGTTTCGATGCGTTGTTTAGTAATATTAGGTAGGTACTCGAACCCTTAGGCCACTTGGTCCGATCGGCTTGTCCGATTGATCGGACGACGAATATTTTTTTTTACTTAAGTGAGGCAAGTAGGTATGTGTACCTACTTGTTTTTCCGTATTATTTTTTAAGTGTTGTAGGTGTAAGTACAATAAAGAGTCATTGTATTGCATAGTATTTTTTAAAATTTCAACTCCACCATTGATGAACTTACCTATGATAAAATTCAAGCAGCATCTTTAAGTGTATCTTCATAAAACACTTGCATTCTTGAAATTCATTTAGCTATTAAAAAGCTTAATCCTTAGTTCACAAAAGGGCCTCCTAAAAACTAATAGCATTGGCCTTTTCGATTCCAAATTTAATGGCATCGACAAACGTGGCGTCGCGTGCACAGACGGGATCATCGCTGACAAATGTCACGATCATGCGTTAAAGGGCACATGTTGAATTAGTGTCGCCGAATGATAATTGAATGTCGATTGTCTATCAATAGTTGTTCTATAGCAATAATAAACTTATCAATAATATCGAAACTACCGACAGTAGCTCACTTTCGATACACCAAAACAATCAATAATATCGACCTTGCGTTCTAGAATTGCAATGGTTATAGGTGGTATGTGTAAATCTTTATTGTACATAAAACTCTACAAATTAACAGATAACAAGACAGACATATGTAAAAAGGCGAGCTTTTATCTTAAAGGGAACAACTTACGATGTACGTACATTGCAAGTTGATAATAAAATTACGTTTACCTTTTTTGTGGACGTTTTCAATGGTTACATGATAACGTCCAAATAAAAATATCATGGAAAAGCAATTTACCAGTCATTAAAAATCTATATGACTTGTAGTGCAGCAAGAACGGCTTGAAGCGCTTACCTGTAACAAAAAATTGACACATTTTTAATATCAAAAATCATTTGCAAAAGGGCGTAAAATATTCTGGTGTATGTAATCAAATCAATCACTTGTAGATCCTACTATAATATTATAAACGCGAAAGTTTGTAAGTATGGGTGGATGGATGGATGGATGTTTGTTACTCTTTCACGCTAAAACGGTTTGACGGATTCTGATGAAGTTTGGCACACAGGTAGTTTATAATCCGGATTAACATATAGGATACTTTTTATCTCGGAAAATTGCATAGTTCCCGCGGGATAGCGATAAACAAATTCTTTGCAGACGGAGTCGCGGGCAGCAGCTCGTTTATTATAAGGATCTAAATTACTATTTATAAGGCATTAATATAAAGCTTCGACGGCAATGACTGCCAATGACACATTATAAAAATGCTCCACCGAAATGAGACAAAATGTAACTTTCGAAATTTGACACGCTTATTACTAACATCAATTCCTGCTACATTTATTTTTTCGTGTGCATCGAACATGTGTGAATAAATCTCTTTCCATCTCAATTTCTCGGGCTAATTCGTTCCCTTCTACGTCGACTTAAGAGGATGCGACGCAAACCATTTCTCCGTACAAACGTAATCCCCTGTTTTCTCCCTGGATAATGACATTAGAGCAAATATTTTTCACCGCAAAATCTATATCTGCTACGGCCCTTTGTTTTTTTTTGTTTTTAAATTATCGTGTGAAGTAGGAGCCTTGAAATATACTACGTAAAAGATACTATGAAAAATTCCCGATCAGAACGTCATTTTCACACTCATAACAAAATAATTAATGATATTAACGATAAAACAAAAACATAGGGGCGGGGCATAGCTAAAGTTTTTCTCTAATTATTCTTGAACAAAATATTATTATTGGTTAAGTTTTTGAGGAGAAAATGAGAGAAAGGAAGACTACGAAATGCTGTTTTGATCAATTTTATGTACCGGTAAACTGGGGTTACTTTAGGAAATTTTGGGGCTAGATACATTTAAAATGGTTATAAAAACGCAAATATTCATAGCTCATTGCATAGGTGATTTATCAAGGTAGTTATTTCACTGCCACAGATGGTCTAAAACAATAAGGACACGGCGTAAAAAACTGTTTTCTAAAGTAAAATCACTGTCAATTGAAAATGCAAACAATGTAAACAAACCTTGTATTTAAAATGTCTTTAATTTCCATTTTCCTTCATCAAATACTGCTAAATCCGTGTGTTATTTAATCAATACTTACCACAACATTATCCTAAACTATTAAAACAATAAACAAAGTGCTAGAATATGGATATTTCATTAAATGGTTTATTTACATTGTTCGCAATTTCAATTGAGAGCGATTTTAGCCCCGCATTTCAAAGTAAGTTTCTAGTTTACGGTACCTATTACCGGTCTGAGCTGCAGTTGTTTCTTTCTTGCTGTACCGATATGGAAGGGTTGCAGCGAGACAGCGACATTAAATAAAATACCTATTTTTCAAAAATCTCTCAGCTATTATCCTCTTAACGGGGTATATTCGTGACTCATGTTGTTCCAATTTCGTGACGTCTTAGATTATTTTAATAACGTTGTCAACCTTCTCCGCTTCGCCCGGAGCGGTGTCATTTGCAGAACAAATTATTATTTCGCTGCCAACACGATTCCGATATAGCCTGCCATTTGCGGGTAAATTGGTTCAATTAATATTTTGAAATAATAATTTTGTGGTCTCAACGATGAATGAAATGTTAGATATTGTGAACGTTTGCTGCATAATAGTGTAGTTTAAGAAACTTAAAGAAGGATTTGAATTAGTTGCTTATTCTCTAGTAAAAGCATGTTACATAAATTTTAAATCTTATCTCATTTGGTAGTTAGAGTACGCTCTCTTGACAGTTTAGTTTTTTTTTTCTTAAAACCTACGATGTCACGCATTAAGAAATAGGTAAGTGAAACAACATCCAATAAACTAGCTAGTATTTTTCCAACAAAAACTTAATTTCCTCAATATTTGTTTTTAACAATATCTAACTCTAGAAATTATAAAATTAGTCACATTCAAGTCATGCGTAAAATTTTAACGTTTCTATAATACATATTTTGGCTGAAATATTAAGGTACCTGTGACGTTTGAATTTATCATCAAAAACTTAAGAGAGACGAAAAATATACTTTCTGTTTTAGTCTATGCAAAGAAAAAAAACCTGCTCAGACTCGCGTTGGAGGGTTCCGTACAAATTTAAAGATATGTCAAAGTATACGCTATAAGTGTTCGTATCTACAAAAAATCAGTACCTATTTAGCAGAGCCCTGCTTCTTAGCAAAATGTGCCTTGGTACCTCGTCGCTTTCAGTCGTTATACATGATATTAAGGTGGCGGGGTGCAGAGGTGGTTGCTTGTTTGTGGCGCTGTCCGTACTAGTACTAGTAATAGTAATAGTTTTATTTTATTTCGTTTATTTCCTTAGTTATAATAATCTTAAATATTTAAAGATTGTAACTAAGTATGAGAAAATTGTTACAAACATTAATTGCAATAAACAGATAAAATTTAATTTTTTTTTTTTTTACCTATGCAGTGTGGGATAATTTTCAACCGACGAAAACAAAAGGAGGAGGTTCTCAAGTCGACGTGTATATTTGTTTTTATTTTTTTTTGTATTTTTTTTATTTTATGGATGATCACGCATAACTTTTTACAGAGTAGTCCGATTTTGATGATTGTTTTTTTATTGGAAAGCGTATACCCCAAGGGTGGTCCCATGTCAATTTGGAAATAATATTCTTACCCTAAGGGTAGCAAAACATAAAATGATTGACTAACTTTTTACAGAGTAGTCTGATTTTCATAATTCTTTTTTATTGGATAGGGTATACCTTGAAGTTGGTATTATATAAATTCGGAAAAAAAAAATTATCCCAAGGATGGGAAAAAAGTATAAAATAAAAACTTTTTAACAAAAAAATTAAACCGCCGAAAAAACTGAAAAGCAAAAATAATACCTTTTTTGTTTGACCTTAATCTAGGTACCAGTTTGAAGTCGGTGCCTCAGCACTAGCCAGGAGGAGTGGACCTGTAATCTTCTACCTGATTGGCTTCTATCACTCCTGCTGGCTCGTGCTGAGGCACCGACTTCAAACTGGTACCTAGATTAAGGTCAAACAAACTAGGTATTATTTTTTTGCTTTTCAGTTTTTTCGGCGGTTTAATTTTTTTGTTAAAAAGTTTTTATATTGGATGATTAGGTCGCCCTTCATTGTTAATCATAACTTTATTATTTGTTGTTGTATTGGCAATAAAGATACACATTATGTATAAATTGCAGCAACATTGATAGGGTCTCGTTTGCCACCCTTGGGGTACGGAACTCGAAAAAAGTATTAAAAACGTTTTTATACCTAACTAGCGACCCGCCCCGGCTTCGCACGGGTGTAACTTTGAAAAATAGGTGTGAAAAATAAAGAAAGTCTATAATTTAAGGTGGTAAGTTTATATATTTACCTCTTTTTCCCCAAACTACACCCACACGAAAACGGGGCGCGTCGCTAGTTTTATGAATAAAATTTCGACCCGTACATTTAATTTAAACGATCGTATTCTGTTAATCACGCCAACTGTCAAACGACTGGCAGTTATGTCAAACGCCATAAGGTTACATTAGAAAAGTTACTATGGACGGTAATTTTTCTTATATTTTCTAATTTTCCGCGCAATTTTCTTAATTTTTTCTTTCATAAGAACCTTCTCCTGACAATGACGAACACAACAAAAAAAGAATTAGTGAAATCGGTCCAGCCGTTCATGCGTGATGCCGTGACCAAGGGAAATAGGGATTCATTTTTATATATATATATATAGATTAGTCTCCTAGTGCTAATGACACAAACAAACGAGGTGACACACATTTAAACCTACTCACACACGCAGTGTCATATACAGATGGCGAAAACAATTTGCTTGAGTATAATTAACCATAGTAATTAACATAGTTTTTAATAACGGTACGTCGAATTCGTACATTAGAACTTTTAGGTAAGTACATATAAAATGTGGAATGTTTGGACACTTACGGTGAATATTACAGTCAATGACCGTTTACTTAAGCCTTTTTTTATGGGACGGAAAATGCGTCTTATGTATTCGTCTCTGTTTGGGGAAACAGGGGGGTATGTGGGGCTCTCCGACAAGGGGTCTACCCACTAAAAACCGCACGGATTCCCTCGTTGCCTCGTGAACGCCACGGGAGCATGAAGAGACACCGCGACGCCCACTGGCCGCCCCGGGATGGGGCTCCTCTGTCGACACCGTGCAATGCGGGCTCGGTTTTCCGTTATTAACTTAAGCCTGACACATGGCATAACTATGTTATTTCTTAATATTGACAACGTGAGCCACAGAAAAAATGATAAACTTACTTATTGCGTGTAACAGGATACTAAGTATAGCATTTTTTTTCTGTGGTTCGCATTGTCAATATAAAGAAACTACATGGTTGTGGAATGTGTTAGGATATACTTCATAACGGTCGTTGACTGCAGTTTAACATTGTTGATATTCCATTTAATATCCGTTTTACAAATGGACAGGTTTTATTTGACGATCCGAGACGAACTATAATTGTGGTTTTTCTGTACAAACAATTTAAGGGCATTTATTCGAGCGTTTCAACCGTCTCATTTGTTTGGTCACATTTTTTATGGCTCAGTTTCATTAGTCGATAGGGACCGCATGCACGGTGCTGTAGATTTCTGTAACGCATTTCATAGGGCTCGCATTCGGGGGATCGTCGTCATGGGTCGATATAGCCCGCATGCGGATTGCGGTAGATTTTAACAACGCATGCCATAGGGCCCGCATTCGGGGGATCATCGTCATTGGTCGATAGGGCCCGCATGCGGAGTGCGGTAGGTTTCTATAACGCATGCCATAGGTCCCGCATTCGGGGGATCGTCGTTATTGGTCGATAGGGCCCGCATGCGGAGTGCGGTAGAATTCCATAACGCATGCCATAGGGTCCGCATTCGGGGAACAGTTATCGACATCAGTTTCACCGCCTGCGAGAAGTTATCGCACGCTGTATATCGACCGAGTAGTCGACTTATGAGTTTCACTAGTCTTTATGGTTATCGACCGAATTATCGACCGATGACACTGAGCCTTTAAGAAATGGCAGAAGAATTTGATACAATTTCCAGTTACATCGTAAGACGTACAGAACCACTAATAAATAACTGAGAGCCCTATCAAAATATACAGCCATTTCTTAAAAAATGTGACCACATAAATGTGGCGGTTGAAACATTCTTAATACCTCGATATACCGGTAGTTAAATTGGCACCGCTGAAGAGACTGTAGCACCGCCCATGTCTCGAATTAATTAAAGGCTTTCTCGTAATCCACAAACGCAAAGTATATAGCGGCTCGTTATAATCCTCTGTCTTCTGTATAAACTGCGCAGCGTGTATACCTAAGTAGTCTACGGCACTGCAGCATATTCGAAATCCGGCTACAACCGTATCAGAATTATGAGAATAAAAGCGACACGGTAATTAGACCGGTGCACAGATGAATGAAATGGCCGAATCTATTTCTACATCAAAATCAATTATCCGAGTGTCAATTTCTATCAGTTACGGCCGATGGTACTGGAAATCCAGTCAAATACAGAAATCGAGATTAAAACCACAACAATCTCCGAAGCGCATGGCAACGTGAATCTGGCCTTAGTAATAAAAACTTTTTAACAAAAAATTAAACCGCCGAAAAAACTGAAAAGCACAAAATAATACCTTTTTTGTTTGACCTTAATCTAGGTACCAGTTTGAAGTCGGTGCCTCAGCACTTAGCCAGGAGGAGTGGACCTATAATCGTCTACCTGATTGGCTTCTATCACTCCTCCTGGCTCGTGCTGAGGCACCGACTTCAAACTGGTACCTAGATTAAGGTCAAACAAAAAAGGTATTATTTTGTGCTTTTCAGTTTTTTCGGCGGTTTAATTTTTTGTTAAAAAGTTTTTATTTTATACTTTTTTTTCATTCTTGGGGTAATTTTTTTTCCAAATTTATAATACCAACTTCAAGGTATACCCTAACTATCCAATTAAAAAGAATTATGAAAATCAGACTACTCTGTAAAAAGTTAGTCAATCATCCCCTGTTTTTCTACCCTTAGGGTAGGAATATTGTTTCCAAATTTAAATGGGACCACCCTCGGGGAATACGCTTTCCAATAAAAAAAGAATCATCAAAATCGGACTACTCTGTAAAAAGTTATGCGTGATCATATAGTACAATCAGTAATTGAACAATCAATCATCCCCTGTTTTTCTACCCTTAGGGTAGGAATATTGTTTCCAAATTTAAATGGGACCACCCTGGGGGAATACGCTTTTCAATAAAAAAAGAATCATCAAAATCGGACTACTGTGTAAAAAGTTATGCGTGATCACACATAAAAAAAAAAAATATATATATATATACACGTCGAATTGAGAACCTCCTCCTTTTGTTTTCGTCGGTTGAAAAGAGGAATTCCAATCAAAGGTCGTACCCAATTCAGGCAGTAAAAAGCGCATTCTGTGTTTACAGCACTAAATATGCGTCATTAATGATTCTCGTTGTTTTATGCCCGGGAATGTTAGGGATGGCTTAGGAGCTTGGGATGGTTGAGAAAAACACAGTACACAGAATGGTATATTAAAATTAATGAGTATCTTTTCAAATTGATATAATTACGGCTAATACTGGGAGATAGGGTGTATGAAAAATACGAATGCTTTTTCTCAAGTCTTGGGTGTTTATGTATGTTTAGCTATTTAAGTATGTTTAGCCGTTGCCTAGCAGGTACCCATCCTTCAGAAGCTTTGCCTACTTTGGGACTAGGTCAATTGTCCCAAGATATTTAAGGCAAGGTATATTTATTTAATACCCCAGTGTACGACGGTGCCCCAATAGTCGACACTTTCAATCTTAATTTGTAGCAATAAAGGCGATAAACAGGGTGTCGATTATTGGAATTAGTGTCGAACACTGTGGTACCTTACCTATTTAGTTAAATAACGACAGTACAATTTTTAAAAATTTGCTTATCCAATATGGTCGAATCGTCGAAGTAATTTTAGTGCCGCAAAGTCGAGTATCCCTGAAGTGTGACTTTGGCCATTGGTTTCTCGGTCCATATTTAAACCCGAGACGGACTGCAGGCCGCAAACTGCCTTGTTACTTTTAATTCAAAAATATAGATTTTGGCAACAATTTTTTTGTCTAGATAAATGGAACTAAGTTTCCAAGATTTAAATGTAACTCTATCTGGAATACCTACGCTATTTCCGCTTATTCCAGCGTGTCATAGTCATCATCTCGGACTATATACGTCTCACTGCAGGCCACAGGCCTCCTCTCAGAATGAGAGGACTTGGGCCGTACTTAGTTTTCACGCGGGCTCAGTGAGGATTGAATTCACATTGAATTACTTCGCAGGTGTGTGCAGGTTTCCTCACAATGTTTTCCTTCACCGAAAAGCTCATAATATTAATCATTATAGAATGATACTAATGAATATAGGTAATATTTTACTGCTTACCAATCTGTGCACTGTGGTTATGCGCGCACGCACGTACATACAGTCCATCGTTCGGAGTCGCGTCGCGTGGCAGACATAGCTTCCCAATTCGTAACAATGGACAGATTCTTAAAGGTCTGGACCCTGATTCTCGTTGTCGTCGAGATCAAACTCTATCGTGAGATTGAATGTAAAATCTAATTTAGATAAATGTTTGGAGGCTTGCAAACGGAGCCTCGGGGAATCAGAGCTTTGATCTCGTCGGTTAAAAATAAACTAGAAATGTATTTAAAAGTAGGTATAGATTATAGGCATAGTCCTTTTGATCCGGAAAAAGCTAAGGCGATTTGACTTGCCGTTTCGATCTGCACACATTTGTTTGATCCACTTTTGTACTCGGGTGGTGAATAACTTTGACATTAAATAACATTGAAAATACTGCCAATCGTTCTGAGCAGTGTGTTCAATTCAATGGTTTGTGTGAAGTTCACAAATTCGCACTGGGCCCGTGTGGGAACTACAGCCCACGCCCTCTTATTCTGAGAGGAGGCCTGTGCCAAGGAACGAATAAACATATTTATATAAATAAATACACGCTTAAATACATAAAACATCCAAGATTTGAGCACAAATATTATTATTTTTCACAAAAATATCTGCCCCGACCGGGAATCGAACCCAGGACCCCAAGCTTCGTAGACAGGTTCTCTAACTACTGAGCTATCCGGTCGTCTAAAAGCGTAGTTATGCGGTATTTGATTTTGCTTAAGAAATAAAGCACGACTTACTCCATTTAAGTCAACGAATCAAATGTCCGGGTAATGTCCGTATAATTTATCGTCACAAACCCTCAGCAATTATGAGGCGCATGCGCGGAAGAAAGATAACAACGGTCGACAACAATTACTCGAAAGTTCTGTTTCACGTAACTAAATGTCCCCGGCGATCTGGTCTACTATTAGTTCTCGATTTCATTGCAAATAAACCTACAGTAAACATGAACATGTCAAAACGCTATTATCCCAAATATCACTATGAGTATAGTACAGTGAGACCAGCCTGTCCAATACCAACGAAAACCTGGTAAGTACCGAACCAAGTTATAACACGCCGCCAAGTTATAACGCGACGTGGTTCAATTGGTAGAACACCCGTTGGGGCGCATACCCAGGAGACGTGGGTTCGAATCCCACCGGCGCACCCGAAAAACTTTTTCGCTTTTAAATAATCTTAGATTCGGTGAGCAGCCGTACTGCTAATAAAATAAATAATATTTGAATAAATAGATGTGGTACATCATTTCTTACGCATTTCAACGTAATTTGGAACGTAGGAGTCGTAGCTTCTAATAGTTGCGATGGATGTTACCACACGCCACTGTTGGTGTATGTAAGCGATTAAGAATTTCGGGGGAGTCGGTTGGATGCGACGTGGTTCAATTGGTAGAACACCCGTTGGGGCGCATACCCAGGAGACGTGGGTTCGAATCCCACCGGCGCACCCGAAAAACTTTTTCGCTTTTAGATAATCTTAGATTCGGTGAGCAGCCGTACTGCTAATAAAATAAATAATACAAGTTATAACAGTTCTGGAGAAAATAAGAAAGAAATCAATGAACTGAAACAATTACTTTGCATCACTCGCGCTCGCGACCATTTCCGCGATAAGAGCAAAGTAATTGTTTTTGTTCATTAATATGGACCTCCGCAAAGTAACGCCTGATTCAATAAATTAAATAAATCAATGTCACTTACTAAAGTGATAATCGACAGTTTTTGAAAAATATCTAGCAAAAGTGACATAATTATGTAAAAAAGAAAACATATTTTATTCGTGACAACAAATTTCACTTAGAACAAAACTAGAATAAAAACGATAAGAGAATGCGAATATCACGAAAAGGTCCCAAATCAGCGAAGTGCCATCTTGCGACCGGCGCTGATCTTCCTTTGGGACCAAAATATGTATGTAGGTATGTGACATTATTATCGCTTATTGAGTAACATAGTTTTTTTCTAATTTTTTTAGAATTGGTATAAGTTGAACTTTCACCCGGTACTAAGTTACCTCAAAAATATTACATAGTATTAAAAGTAATAGGTTTCTTTTTAAATGAAGTTAAAAGGCCGAGAGAACATTTTTTTACTATTAGATATTTTATTGAATCGAGGGTTATTTAATTGTATGTCATTAACGACGACGTTTTGCGTGGAATTGATAAAAGTTAATGTATTGAGACGTGTATTAGAGTGAAACGACATATGACTAATTTTAGTAGTTTTTGCTGTTTTTATGTATGTATGTATGTATGTAAACTCTTTATTGTACAAAAATAAGGAAAAAAAGAAATACATTATTGACAACCGTTGAAATGTATGTACAAAGGCGAACTTATCCCTTTAATTCGTACCTAAGACTTTTTTACACTAAAACACAATGTTAACGTTCGAAACAATTTCCAAACAATGAGAAAGAACTTGTACATAACATTCTAGATGGCAAAAAATACTAACCGTTGAAAAAACAAGAAGTCTCTTTGTACAATTTACATGAAGCCTGAGGCTGCATAATAATGCCAAAGAGGCCATTGGCCTTCATTTACATATTAAAAAAAAAACATAGATAGAAAATATAAGACATAGATTTTTAATAATGCCATCATACTCTTTAATTTTCTACCCTCTGGACCATTGAGTAACGGCGTCGCCTCAAGCAACCTAAATAGATAATTATAATAATCACCGATTACCTAACTATGAGAAGAAGACCTCAAACACGTAGTAAGAGCTAAATGCAAGCGTTTGCAATTGAAATCGTAATTCGCATGTCCGCACTTTCGAAGCCGCGGGCTTTTGATCGCGAGCTTTTAAGCTTTCTAAATCCACTGCCGGTGCTAGTCGGAGCTTTATGCGTGGACGCAGATCAATTCAGAAGTTAAGAGCGGAGATATTTAAGTCTTAAATACAGTTAAAGTCCCGGCCACGACTTTGCGTGACCGGCGGCGCGTCGAACGTTTCTGCCAAGTTTCTTGCGACACAATCATGTTGGCAATGATGGTCTTTCCGAAAGCGCTGGTAGTTTAAAAAAAGTGACATGTTAAAAAGTGACATGGGTTGCAGAATAAACGTTTTCATGTTCATTTAATTTCGCTGTTGATTGTGCGACCGAGACGCTCGCTGCACAGTGGACTGGCGGCACACGCAATGAAACTAATGAAGCGCTCGCCACGCCGCTGGTCGCGCGAAGTCGTGGCCGGGTCGTAAGATCATACCGACCAATATCACACCGACCGACCCACTCGCGCTCTTCCAGCGCCCGCTGTCAGTGTGATATCTATTTACATATAAAAAGAACAGTCCTGACAGATTAATCAACACCCAGAGCAAACCCTTGGCTCTGGAATGCTGACATTTTGCTAACAGGCTTCTTTTATGATGTAGGCAAGGATCGGATTTGTTAGAAGAGAGAAACAATAGCTATTATTAAAATACTCCACTGGCACGTTCTACGACCATGTGCCCGTCTGTGGTGCTTTATCGTTTGCCAGAATTTCAAATGCCATAATGTATCAATTTCTATAATGTTCAATTGTCATATAGGTAGAATTTGTTTCTGAAACAATTTTCTCTTCAGTATTGTTATTAAACAAACCTAACTGCATTCTATAACATACCATTTAAACAAATCCTGAGAACAGCCAGCTTCCATAAATAATTGATTCTCACTCGCTTTGAGCCTATGCCTTGAACCGCACTAAATAGTAGTAAAATTTACAACTGATATAAACGCATCTGTCAGACTTTAAGACCGATTGTGCAGTGGATTGCTGGCATAAGATACAGAAATTATGCCTTTTTGGTCTAACTGGACCTAGTTCTGTGGAATATTAAAGACCAGAATGATCTACAGGTCTGTACAAAGGTAGTATTCAGTGTGAGCTTTCGCTTGCTATTGCGGTTAATGACTGCACTTTTAATGGAGTGTCAGAAACGATGGTTATTGGACGATACTATACATTTTCAGCCTCCTAAAACCGACAGAATAAATAATTTATTGAGTCCATATTAATGAACTGAAACAATTACTTTGCTCACCCGCGACTTTGAGCTAAGTTAAGCTTTAAGGTCACGGGTGAGCATAATTGTTTCAGTTCCGAAAAAATAAGTCGTTGTAGACTAGTGATTTGACTTATGGTTTCTCAAGCAGAAGGTTGTGGGTTCGAGAGTCTGGTGCACCTCTAAGTTTTCGGAATAATGTGCGAAATAACGTTTGAAATTTACCATAGCATTATTCACACCTGCGAAGAAATTGAATGGTGTGTGTAAAGTTCTCAATCCGCACTGGGCCCGCGTAGGAACTAAGGCTTCTTCTCATTCTGAGAGGCCTGTGAACAGCAGTGAGACGTATATAGGCTGGGGCAATGACGATGATGGAAACCGAACGGAATTTGTATGATGGCCATCGGAACAAGCGATAACAAAGATGGCAGGATGACTTGGCTCTTCTTTTCGAACCGATTGGTGTCTAGTTCTTTAAATGATAGAAGCCCAATTATTTTTTATTGCCAGATATTGGTGTAATTTGAGGCTTGAGGTGTTAGATGGCACCATGGTACACTTCACACGTGAACTAGAATAGAAAGTGCCAAAAGCTAGACGGTAGGTCGCAATTACATTGATTGGCATTTTATTATTCTTGATGGTTTTAAATTGTGAGTCTTAGGCACTATAAAGCGACCGTGGCGGTCTAATCAAGGATTTCTCGGTTCAACTGATGATTGCGGAAACCACTTGGTTGATTAAATTGATTGGTCTGGAACATTCTTTGATTTGTTGGTCCTGCGAGCCGGACAAAAATACAAGTGACGAACAATCGTTTGTTTCTCAACAGAAAACTTTGGATTAAAAGTTATACACCGTGTTAACTTTGGCGTAAAAATATGGGCGTATAAAACTTGGTCATAATAATGTCCCATACCTATTAATGTCATCAAATTAAGGCATCGGTACAAAATGATAAGAGGTAATTTATTGAATCAGGCGTTACTTTGTGGAGGTCCATATTAATTAACTGAAACGATTACTTTGCAAACCCGCGCGCGCGCGTTTAAAGGTCGCGGGTGAGCAAATTAATTGTTTAAGTTCATGATGAAAGTTAACAAGTTTAAATCCATTCTTAAATAATGGCTTATAAATAAAAGTTTTTATGATATAAAAGATTTTTTGCTCAATAAGATCATTTAATTACATGTGCACGTGCATAATTATCTATAACTTAAGATAAATCAGATAATAAGTACGTCCGAAATAGACAAACTGTTGAGACTTATCTTTTGTAACCACCCTTATATGCACACAGTTATACAATAAAGTTTATTTCTATTTCTTGACTGTACGTACATCTATGGAAACTACTATTTCGCCTAATCGATTTTCTTTCATACATGATAAATAAATATCAGTTTAGTAATTGTAAAAGGTCCTTTAGAGTAACAAAACTGGGAACTACGGCCTAAATCCTCTCATTCTGAGAGGAGGCCTGTGCCTTACAGTGGGACGTACATAGATTATATTATATGTATACGACCCATTGTGGAATCTTTTTATAGAAAATGTCACAGTGACATTGCATTATTTGACTAGGAAAATCACTATGCCGCTTACTGTAAAAACGTTCTACGATGGATCAGAAATCAAATGGTTTGACTGTACACACAATGTATTACGAAAACGCTTGCCTCCATAAAGCTACTTTTGCTACGTAACAACCCAAGTTCTTCAAAGTTCCTTTCAAACCGCATTTTTTCGCGTTATTCAGACTATACAAGATACGCCGTGAGTATCTTAACCCTGCTCAGCGGTGTATTGTTGGTCGTTTGAGCAGCCATCCGAGGCCATCAGAAACAGTGTTGAGGTCAACATCCTGATGACATAATGCTGATGACTCAGTGCTACTGTTGACTATAATTTGCGGCAAAAAGTTTTGCTGAGCAAAAAGCCTATAGTAAACGTAGTAGTGATTATAAATATAACATTTGCCTAATAGTTATTCTTCGAAGCTGTAATTATTTGTTATAACGATGGACAAGAGCGTAAGGTGCATAATGCTTTAACCAGTAAAATAAAAAAGTCATGGTAGCCTAGTGATTTGACCTATGGCCTCTCAAGTAGGGTCGTGGGTTCGAGCCCGGACTCGCACCTCTGAGTTTTTCGGAATTTTATGTGCGAAACTACATTTTTTAAAAATGATTTTTGTGCCATTTACTATGAGGTTTCAGTGAAGGAAAACATCGCGAGGAAATCTGCGCATAAAAAGCGAGTAAATTCAATGGCGTTTGTAAAGTTCTCAATCTGCACTGGGTCCGCGTGGGTACTATGGCCCAAGCGCTTTCACTCTCAAAGAATAATTTATTGAATCAGGCATTACTTTGCGGAGGTCCATATTAACGAATTGAAACAATTACTTTGCTCACCCGCGACCTTAAGGGACCTTAAGGTCGCGGGTGAGCAAAGTAATTAGTTCTGAAAGAATGCCTGTGCCTTTCAGTGGGACTATTATAAGCCGAGATTAAACTGGTAATATCTTAAACCGTAAATATTTTTTTCTATATATCTAAACTCGTTTAATAGACAAGTCATTTTAAAATTAATCTGGAATATTTCAACTGACGGTTGATTTAGCATGACTTCACACATTAATTTATGCGGAAGTGAAAGAGGGCGGATATCCCGAAAAATCATATGTCCCACAAACGTAGCTCTATCTGGCACGTGTTTTTACGGAGTAGAAAGGTCTACTGACACGAATCTCAGCAAAGTCACACTAGAGGTCATAATTGTCATACACTATTTCTTTCTGTCAAACTAAATAAGATAGTGACAGAAAGAGACGGTGAATACGATAAGCGTACTGAATCAGATACCCTGACACTTGTAAGCTTACTGGCGAACAACGCAAACCATAACGCTCCTTCGCTGCAGGCGGCTAAAAATGCTAGAACGTCCAATCTCAATGACCGAATACCGAATACCGACCACCGCGTCGATACCGTATTTACGATTAAAGAAGTAAAACACATTAAATTAACGGTTATAGCTTCGCGAATCGACTTTCAATTTTAGCCCCTAGCGGAATTTGAAGATTTTGAACGCTTAGAATTATACGCAATTAGCCTTTGCCTGAGGCTGTGCGCGCATTTGTTTTTTTTTTAATGTATAAGCGATAGCAATGGCAAATAGTGTTGCGCATTTTCCGTTTAAAATATATATGCTACTTTTCTAGAATTAGGTAGTTTTGGAGGTTTCATATTCAGAATCAAGAACGTTATAGGGAAAATAACGACCAGATGGCCTAGTGGTTAGAGAACCTGACTATGAAGCTTGAGGTCACGGGTTCGATTCCCGTGTCGGGGCAGATATTTGTATGAAAAATACGAATGTTTGTTCTCGGGTCTTGGGTGTTTATTATGTATTTAAGTATGTATGCCCATAACACAAGCTTTCCTAGCTTACTTTGGGACTGGGTCAATTGGTGTGAATTGTCCCGTGATATTTATTTATTTATTTATTTATTTAAAATACTAGTAAATTACCTGTTGTATACTAGGTACTAGTGCATAATGTATATGGAGCTTAAGACATTTTTGTTAATTGGAACGTAAAATTGCTTATACAGCCACGTTACTACTATACACAACTTAGTAACTTAAGTTTTTTAGATTTTGATGACTAAAAAAATAATCTGTCTTTCCATACGATTTTTTTGTGACAGTTTTGTTCGGTACGCTGTACGCAAAAAAAGTAAGTAACAAAATTAATTAATACAGACATCCCAAATGTTTATTTTTTCTGAAACTGTAAACTATTCACGATATATTTCAGCACTATTCTGTAGGTTAGGTTAGGTTTGTTTTATAACAATCCCGAAAAGTTGAGTTTCAGAAAAAAATATACAGTTGGGAAATGAAACATTAGCCAAATGAATCAGTTTGGGAAAAATAATTTGCGGAACATTATTAAACCCTTTCAATTACATAACATTCTACTTATTAAGTTTTATTTATTGCCTTTTATTGGGCATATATAGGTATCTATAAGGATAGAGCGCATTCTGCGAAGCGGAGAGAAGCCTCTACGAGGCACTGATTCTACACAACCGGTCGTAACTCCATACTCGTAGTGACGGTGACGTGACGTGGTCGATAAAAGTCAAAGTGAAAGTCGAAATTACTTTATTATAAAAAAAACTACTAATATTTTATTCAATGGTGTGTGTGAAGTTCCAAATCCGCACTGGGCCCGCGTGGGAACTATGGCCCAAGCTCTCTTAATCTGATAGGAAGCCTGTGCCCTGCTGTGGGACTTATATAGGCTGGGATGATGATGATGACGATTACTTTATTATTATTTATTTTATTATTTACTTTATGCACACAAACCTATATACAAATAAATAACGCACTTATCTGCAGAAATTTTAAAAGTGGTAGCGTGAATTCGATTATAATATTGGCAGCATAAATAGTTTAATTATGGAACGTTGGTAATATTGAATACATGGGTATAATGTAAATTAGGTTAAAGAAGAGATTTCATCATAGTAAGTAACACTAAAAGTTTAGATAACTACTTAACTGTAGCAATATATCATGCAACCATCGATAAAGATATTATTCTATATCGATGAATGCAACAAATGAAAAATCCACAATCGTAGATTTTCCCCAAGCCTTTTATGAATCACGCCAATCTATGTGGCTTATATCAAAGCCGCTTTGAAGTCTAATTGCTCTAACGAGCCCTGCGTCAGATGATATCGATATCTGTTTTCAATCGATAGACGGCACATCACTGGCCGCCAGACAGGTATTATTAGGTCTTCCTGCTCTCGATTCGCAACCTAACACGACAATTGCGACTCAAAGATAGGTACCTAGTTAGATTTCGAAATCTGTGATTCTAGAATCGTTTCTTTGGTATTCGAATTATACAGCTCAAGTTGTTGCCAACGTCTTTATCTGTGTATAATAAAATTGGCGGCAGCGGATCAAAATAAGTACAGAAAGTTTTAAGGAATAACGGACAATATATGCATAACGGTTATTTCATATAATTTTGGGTGAAACTTTTAACACTAAACTTTTTAACTTTAAATAATTTATTGAATCAGGCGTTACTTTGCGGAGGTCCATATTAATGAACTGAAACAATTACTTTGCTCACCCGCGACCTTACCTTACCTTAGGTCGCGGGTGAGAAAACTAATTGTTTTAGTTATTAATATGGACCTCCGCAAAGTAACGCCTGATTCAATAAATTACTTAAAGTATAGTCGACCCAAAAACTCATTTACTACATACCCTCAGTGTTTACATCATTATGGCTTAAGAAATTAATCACTAAGGGCCGGCGCCCACTGACGGCATGGCACGGCGCGGCATTTTATTACTATCAAGTTATTTTGAATCTTATTTCAATTAGTTTAGAATTCACGTTACTTTATTTCGATACCACGATGCCGCGACGTCCTGAGGGTCGATGCCACGCATAACCAATAAAGTAACATGAATTCTAAACTCATTGAAATAAGATTCAAAATAACTTGATAGTAATAAAATGCCATGCCGTGCCATGCCGTCAGTGTAGTCCTTTCCTTACCAATAAAAGTAGAGTCACAAAAAAAAAATTCTCAAAAATAAAAGTCGTCATTGCTAGTTAGCGTAGACAGTCAATCTCAAATAAAAATAAAACATTGCTAGAGCACCAACTCTACAGCAATATTGTAAATGGTTGCCTGGAAGGTATTGCTTAGGCGGCGGGCTCACCTTAAATGTTTTCTCTATATACCTACTTATGTTCCTCTATTGTTGTCTTGTGGTGTAAAATGGTCTTTGTATTGTATTGTAAAACGAGTATTTAGTGTTCTTATGTATATTTAATATAGCGAAAATATTCAGATATTCCAGAGCATTATCTAGATTCTAGAGCAAATCGCAATGGGATCAAAATATAAGACTACAATAAGGATTTCTAACATCCGCTGTTTACATACTTAATTGTTTGAATTCGTTTACTGTATGTAGTATTGTACCATCATCATCATCATTTCAGCCGAAAGACGCCCACTGCTGAACATAAGGGCCGGCGCCCACTGACGGCATGGCACGGCGTGGCATTTTTATTACTATAAAGTTATTTTGAATCTTATTTCAATTAGTTTAGAATTCATGTTACTTTATTGGTTATGCGTGGCATCGGCCCTCAGGACGTCGCGGCACCGTGGTATCGAAATAAAGTAACATGAATTCTAAACTAATTGAAATAAGATTCAAAATAACTTGATAGTAATAAAATGCCGCGCCGTGCCATGCCGTCAGTGGGCGCCGGCCATAAGCCTCCCTCGCCAAACAGATCGGTCTCGTGCTACCCGCATCCAACGCGTTCCTGCAACCTTAACCAGGTCGTCGTTCCACCTTGTTGGAGGCCTACCTATACTGCGTCTTCCGGTCCGTAGACGCCGCTCGAAAACCTTTTTGCCCCATCGGCCATCAGTTCTACGAGCGATGTGACTGTATTGTATTGTAAAACGAGTTTTTTGTGTTCTTATGTATATTTATGATAGTGAAAATATTCGAATATTCCAGATAATCTAGCATAATCTCAGTGGCATCAAATAATATTAAAATAAGGATATTATCTAAAACCGCTGTTTACATACTTCAATATTTTAATTCGCTTACTGGATATGTAGTAAGTATTGTATGTTTTGAAAGATTCCATTCAATGAATCTCAAATGCAAAGAATAGATATATGCTGATTTCTGGAAGAAAAAATTGTGTTTATGTAGTTTATCTCTTATATTTATAAGTGTACATTTTATCTATCTGTGTGGCGTTCCGGGTATTACCGACGGTACTGGCTGAAAATCAGCGCTGGGGTGTTATAAACGCCTCAGCATTATGCTGAGCCAGTGTCCAATTTGCAACAGCAATGACACACTCTATTTATAGCCTTTGTATTGTCCTTTTTGTAAAAATATTTATGTGTCTTGTGTTGTTGTAAATAAATGTATTTTCTTTCTTTCTTTCTTTCTTTCTTTCTTTCTTTCTTTCTTTCTTTCTTTCTTTCTTTCTTTCTTTCTTCTTTCTTTCTTTCTTTCTTTCTTTCTTTCTTTCTTTCTTTCTTTCTTTCTTTCTTTCTTTCTTTCTTTCTTTCTTTCTTTCTTTCTTTCTTTCTTTCTTTCTTTCTTTCTTTCTTTCTTTCTTTCTTTCTTTCTTTCTTTCTTTCTTTCTTTCTTTCTTTCTTTCTTTCTTTCTTTCTTTCTTTCTTTCTTTCTTTCTTTCTTTCTTTCTTTCTTTCTTTCTTTCTTTCTTTCTTTCTTTCTTTCTTTCTTTCTTTCTTTCTTTCTTTCTTTCTTTCTTTCTTTCTTTCTTTCTTTCTTTCTTTCTTTCTTTCTTTCTTTCTTTCTTTCTTTCTTCTTTCTTTCTTTCTTTCTTTCTTTCTTTCTTTCTTTCTTTCTTTCTTTCTTTCTTTCTTTCTTTCTTTCTTTCTTTCTTTCTTTCTTTCTTTCTTTCTTTCTTTCTTTCTTTCTTTCTTTCTTTCTTTCTTTCTTTCTTTCTTTCTTTCTTTCTTTCTTTATTGTTCAAGCGGATCTGCTCTCGTGGACCTAAGGTAGGGTTGCCATACGTCCCGGTACGCCGGGACATGTCCCGGTTTGAAGCATGGTATCCCGGCGTCCCGGCCGATAAGCAAATTGTCCCGGTTTCAAAATCATAGTAATTTAATAGAGGGCTGGACTTGGTAAACAGTAATATACCTAGCGGCAGCGCATGCTACACGCTGCGCTCGTAGCCGATAATGTGCATTTTCACCAATATAGCCAAAAGCGCCAACAAACAGAAAACCATAAAAAAGTAAAAAACTAGCTGGCATTGAATGGCTGTGTTAAAAGTTGTTTTGTGTTTAGGTAAGGACTAAACCTTTAAAGTTACCTATTGCTGTAATAAAAGTTTATTTTTTTCTACCTTTACTAGTTTTTCTTTAAATGTCCCGGTCTGAGTCCCCACACTTATGGCAACCCTAACCTAAGGTCTAGTACCTTTTCCCTAATTCCCAGGTCGTCGCTCCATCTTGGTATCAGGATGTGTTTTAATTTAATTAAATTATTTCTTGCAAATCGTTACTAACACGTAGGTTTTAGGATACATAAACTTTACTTGTCCCAAGAGATACCATCTCAGATCATTAAGTTTACAACACAAAACCTGCGCCCACGCAGTAACAAGTCCAGTGGCAGTTTGCGCACAAACATGACAGTGTGTCGAGAACTTATAAAGAAGATAAACAAAACGCTAACCGCCATTACTCATGTCCGAGGCGTTTTTCCTGCGCTCCGCATACCTTTTCACCGGAGGTTGGCTTTCTTTAGAAAAACGCCTCAACGCTTAAGTTTTGCACAGACTAAATTCTTGTACTCTCGTAGGTACAGTTGACGAAGTTGCATCGCGTACCGAAATGAAACGTCATCACAAGATGTTGACTCTAAAATTAACTGACGTTCCTTCTTTTTATGAGCTGTCAAAACACAATCCTCCCATAGAGTTTGAATGGCAATAGCAACTTATGACGTCACTTGTTCGCCAACGGCCAACTCAATCATTTAACTATTTATTTGTTTTAAAGCAAAAAAATAATAATTTTGCAGTTAATCGAAAATTAATCTGGTTTTCAGGGCTAAAATAAAGCGTTTTGTTTACTGGAGTTGTTTCTTCGAATTATTTTTTTAATGGCGTCAACATCCCTATTAATTTCACGATCATTTCTTTGACAGATGTTTGGAATGTCAACGTGACATTTGCCACAAAAAGATTTTCCCGGTAGACGGTTCATATTCTTCGACTTTGTCAACCTTGGCCTGACCGGAACCGTCCTTGAGCGGAAGTCAGTCGAGCGCAGCATTGAATTCGGTGACGATGTTTGTTTGGAGAATAACAACTCTGTAGCTAAAAGACTAGATCAAAAGTTTAACATATAAGGTCCACAAAATAAATAAAAGAATACAGCGACGAACTAGTCCATCTATCGACCTAGTTGTCACCGCGTCGATTACGCTCATTAAATCGGGTACAACACTAGTTGCTAGCGCAGCGGTAGGCGGGGTTGACAAGTCGATAGCGGGTATTAGGGGCGGGACGCGGGCTATTTACTATCGATATCGAGGTTGCCACTTAGGTGTGCTCGTGGTTTCGGTTGGTGGGTAAATTATTAAAGAGAAACAACGAGTTTATTTGCTCAATATTGTACCTAGAACCTTTAAATTTTTTTTGTGAAGATAAGTTTTAATTACACATAGACGGTAACCGTTGGGAATCATTGCCTTGTGAAAATGTGAAATTGTCAAAAATTGACAAAATTATTTTAAAGACAAATTTGTTCACATTAAGTAATCTTCTTCTAATATATCTAATATAATATATCTAATATATCTCGTGTTACTTTCATTTGTTATAAAGTAATTTATTTATTTCTGAAACAGTATTTTCTTCAGTACCTACTGTTATTCAACTAACCTACGAGTAGGTAACCTAACCTACTGTATTCTATAAGATCGCTTTTCAAAAAATGCTGCAAACCGCACGCTTTTGTGAATTATATAAGTATAAACTCTGAAATGGTGTAAGAAATAGGTATCGGAAGTCCGTGTTTCGTGTAAAATTTCGGTTCCCACGAGATTTCGGGAAAATATATGCCCTGTATCATACAAAACTGAGATGAATCTAATGACTATTCACTTTAAAATCAATTGAGCCGTTAAGGCCGCAGGGCGTGCCTAAGAATGATAAATATATCCTTACATCAATATTGACGACCGGATAGCCTAGTTGTTAAAGAACCTGACTACGAAGCTTGAGGTCCCGGGTTCGATTCCCGGTCGGGGCAAATATTTAATAGGCTGTGAAAAATACGAATGTTTGTGCTCGAGTCTTGGATTGGATGTTTAATATGTATTTATTTAGAAGTATGGTAATCCGTTGTCTAGTACCCACAGTACAAGCTTTATGTTGCTTAGTTTGGAGCTGCGTCAATTGGTGTCAATTGTCCCATGATATTTATTATTTATTTATTTATATATACGCTCTAAAAACATAAACCTCCTTCGGCAGTCTGGTAAAAACTACAAGTAAGCGCATTCGTTTCAAACAATTAATGCCATCAAACAAAACGTAAATTATACAGTTTATAAGTGTAATAAAATTAATGACTTTAAGTGTGGGTGTACTGAGTGTCTTCCAGAAGATATTGATTGGTATAATGATGTTTACTATGAAAATCGTCTTTTAATTACGCTGTCACGATTGCTTATTATAATTAGCTTACCTGCTTCCTACGAAAATATATTTGTTACGCTATATTCTGTACCTCCTGTACCTTCTCTACTATACTGTTTATAGTGGACAAATAAAAATATGGATAACTTACTTTTACCCGCTTTTTCGTCAGAAATCAAATTTTTGGTAAAGCTTCTTCATCTCTTTCAAAATTCAATAAAGCAAAAATCCTGCAAAGGTATACTACTGTAGGTGCGCCAAGACTTTAAGAAAATCCTTGTCGGTTTGTTTTTTGCTAAATATCATGTACTTAACTGTGTTTTATTGAGTTTAAACGAATAGCTTACTTCTCTGTGCTCTGTCTGCTTACAATATTTATTTATTTAATTTGTTTTTTTTTCTGGATAAAACCTGGCGAAATACCGTTAGAGTTCCCTTAAAGGGCTAAGTTCGTATTTGTGCATGTATTTCAACGGTTGTTAATAGTGTTATTTTGACTTTATTTTTATACAACAAAGAGTTTAGATACATACATATTTTACAGTGGTTTTGAATAATAAAAAAACGTTATGCAGGTGAAAGTCGAATGCAAAAACAGGTTTAAACAGAAAATTTAATCAACCCTTTCATAGTCAATCTTCAACTCATTTACATAACTAATAGACATACAAGGCGATCTAAATTACTCGTGTTGCTTTTAATAACATCAAAATTGTACAGTTGAGTGCGTTGACAGTTATATCAGGCGAATGACATTTGCATTTAAGATTATAATTTAATAGAATAAATACTCTTCGGTGGGTTCATTTTTAGGGTTTCGTGACCAAAGGGTGCCAAATAGTGCCAATACCTTATTACTCAGACTCTGCTGTTTGTCCGTCCGTCCGTCTGTCACAGGGCTTTATCTCTTGATCCGTAACTACATAGTTATTGCTTGAAAATTACTGTGGCCGCTATAACAACAAATAGTAATTAAAAAGCAAAATTAAAAATAAAAAAACTAATGAAACAAATTTTTACTGCAGTGCCCCCTGGTGAGTTGTCATCGTAACATCTATCTAAAAACATGCAACAATCAAATCCGAACCCATCCCTGAAACCCGCATCAAAATCGGACTAGTAATTTTGGAGATAACTAGCAACATTGATTTGCACAAACATCCTTTCACCCCCACCATCACCTTCTCCGTACCGTCGTGGGTAAAAATAAAATAAAGTAGAAAATTAAAGGGGGTCGTCATACAAGAATCATGTTTTTTCAGAGTTTATAGCTCCGGTAACGGTTGGTAGGTGACAGCTGGCAGTTGCTAGGCGACGCCGACGCGAGCGAGCCAAATGCTTCTCGAATGTTTACCTACCTATAAGTTTGCGATTTTAGTGACTACATTTCGGCGATTTTTACTGAACTGTTTTTAAAACATTCTACGGACGGAGGTAATGAATGCTTCATGTACAAGTCCGACTCGTACTTGACCAGTTTTTAATTATATTATTTGTTGTAGCCGTAATAGAAATACACGTTATGTATAAATTTAAACTGTGTTTATTAAGTTTATTATATATCAGCTGCATGTTACTGAAGATAGTCTGCCTGTACTATGATCCAAGCTTAACAGACAAACGATGCGAAGTGCTAAAGCACCATATTAAGTAGGTAATCAAGAAAACGTGTAAGAGAAATCAGTAAAGCTGGAACCTTAAAATTATAGGAGCGAAATGCCCTTTGGCTTGTTGCTGTGCAACTTTTAGATCGAAAGGTAAAGACGTACCCATGTGTACAGGCGGGCTTTCAAAATTTTGTATTAAGATCAAAAATTAAACGAAAAAAAAAATTGCTTGAGTACATTGAATTTCATTGGATGTTATGACCATAAAAGTCTTAAGTATCTTACAGTCTGGCTAAAACCAAAAAAAAAGAAAGAAGAAAAAATCGTTTCTAACCAGATAACCGACCAAACGGACAAACATTTCAAAGTCATCGTCTAGAAAGCACTAATATATTTAAGGCGTTCCCTGTACTCCGCCTGCGAAGCATTCGTTTATCGCTATCCCTGGGGAACTATGCTATTTTCCGGGATAAAAAGTATTCTAGGTATATCTAATTCCAATACCTATGCGCCAAATTTCAACAGAATCCGTCAAACCGTTGGTAAAATTCAAATGTAATTTCGCACATAAATTCCGAAAACTCAGAGGAGCCTGGACTCAAACTCACGACACGACCCTCTGCTTGAAAGGGCATAGGTCAAACCGTTTAAGGCTCTAGGAGTTCACAAGGTAATGTGACAATGTGCCAAAGTGTAAAGATATCTTTGACCTCGACTGTACGAAACTACACCAATTTCTATTAACTTAATCCAAACCCGTCTTTATCTCAGGAGCCATCTAATTATCAACGTCATTGCGAACAGATTCATCGTCATTACTTTCTAATCCAATCATTCCGTTGACACTTAGCGCTGATCGCTATCAGGGCTACGTACTAATCATTACTTAGTAGGTAAGGTACTATCTTCGCATCTTAGCGTCAATTGTTTAATGGGGTTTAATCTGGGGTTTAGAAATCGAGTTAAGTATTTTTAGTAGTAAGCCCCTTCGCGTGATTGGTGAGATAGATCAGACGTTTCAGATCAAGGAAGTAAGTTCCCAATCCGCACTGGGCCCACGTGGGAACTACGGCCTCAGCACTTTTAACTAGAGAGTAGGCCTGTGCCCTGCAGTGGGACTTATATAGGTTGGGATAATGGGAATGATTATACGATCAAGTAAATAGGTAGTGTAGACGAACATCCGTGCAAAATTACATGTCTCTAAACTTAGCTGATATTGTTCCAAATAAGACGGAAGCTACCTATATATTGCGTCTAAATCTGCGTATAAATCAGCTCTGGGGTGCTATAAGCGCCTCAGCATTATGTTGAGCCAGTGTCCGATTTGCAACCGCAACGACACATTCTATCTTCAGCTTTCGTGTTGTATGTTTTGTAAAAATATTGATGATATGTCTTGTGATGTTGAAAATAAATGTATTTTCTTTCTTTCTTTTCTTTCTATTGCCGTCTCTCTCTCTCTCTCTCTCTCTCTCTCATGGCTTCCAAGCGCACTCGACTATTTAATTATAAAATAAATATATAGTGTGGTGAAAACCAATAAAGTTTGTGATAATCTGTCTGCGCGTATAATTTAGAACCTGTCCTGAAAAAGAATCCTTCATTTTGGTCCTTCCAACCAAAATAGATAGATATTTTTGTACTATCCATACTAATATTATAAATGCGAAAGTCTGTCTGTCTGTTAACTCTTCACGCTTAAACCGTTGAACCGATTTAGATGAAATTTGGTATGGAGATTCTTTGAGACACTGGAAAGGACATAGGATAGTTTTTATCCTGGAAAAATGCATTGTTCCCGCGGGATAGCGGTAATCATCCATCCCTCCAGGTAATCGATCCATCTTGTTTGGGGACCTTCCTACGCCACGTCTTCCAGTTCGCAGTCGCCACTTTAGAACCATATCAAGTTAAGAAGTCATCATTTAATGTTGTGCGTTTGTGTTGTTAAGATGGAGCGATGACCTGGTTAAGGTTGCGGGAACGCGTTGGATGCGGATGATACAGGCCAATCTGTTTGGCGAGTTTCGGTGGAGGCCTATGTTCAGCAGTGGACATCTTTGGGCTGAAATGATAATGATGATTTAATGTTTGGGATTGCACATCATTTCCATTGCAAGAAGTATGATTTCAAACAAGGGGTGTTATTATCATTGCATTGAATTGAAATGCATTGCTGGCAGGAAGGAATTGCAGTTTTAAATAGTCAGTGATAGGTACGTTGCGTGTCAACTTATCGTTTATGGTATTATTTGATGCAAAGTTATGCGAAAACCTGATCTGCACCTGTTATGGTGGATAAATGGATTAAAGTCGGATAATTTGAACTTAATTGAGAAATATTAATCACTAGTCTTTAATTGCGGCTTCGCTCGTGTGAACTATTAGATTTGGCAGTTGAATTAAAATTTCGGGATGGATTTGACTAACTTTCCGTAGGAAGTTTTATTTTTTTGGACTTTAAGCTTTTTTTTATGAATTAAAGAGCCCTTTTCGGCTTTCATATAAAATAAGCTTTGTTTTAATTCGTCATATTTTATGACGTTTTATTGATGGAAGCATTTTGATAATGATTTATGAATATTGAAACAAGCTTTATTAACATCGGTTTACCTCGCAACCTCACTTTCCGCAACGATTGCTTAACCTCTAAGTGGGTTAGATTATTAATCAAAATCCATTTTCTATTGTATTGAAATATTTGCATTACGAACGTGTCAATTAATATTTCCTGATTTACATTAATTGGTAACAAATTGCTGTAAGTTATTGGTTGTGCGTTTGTGTAGAGAAACAGGTGATTGGGTAAGTTGTTTGTTTTGTGAATGGCTGCAATTATCTGTGATTTAAGAATGGTGATGTAAATTTAAGCGAGGAAAAGGTTTAAATTAAAGATATAACACATTACTCTTTACTGGCGGCTTTTCTTGCGTCAACCATTGGGTCTCGCAGTGGAATTGAAATACCAAAAAGAAAATTAAAATTACTAAGTATAAGAAAAGCTCAGAGGTAGTCTACATATACGAACCAGGGCTCAAACCTACGACCCTCTGCATGAGAGGCTATAGGTCAAACCCAACGGATTTTCAAATCAATAATTACACCGTGAGTTTAATTTTAAGAATACAAGTGTATAATTTCATATTGTGTAGACTTAGCAGTTAATATTTCGGGATTTTACGTGACAAGGTACTCGTCGTAGCCTAATGGTTTGACCTGTGAACTCTCAGGTCGTGGGTTCGAGCTCGAGCCCGTATCTCTAGTTTTTTCGGAATTCATATGCTAAATTACATTTGAAATTTACCATGAGCTATACGGCGAAGGAAACATCTTGAAGAAATCTGCGCACACTGAAGAAATTCAATGGTGTGTGTGAAGTTTCGAATCCGCATTGGGTTCGCGCGGAAACTATGGCCGAGCTCTCTTATTCTGAAAGGAGGGCTGCAGTGGGACGTATATAGGCTGGAATTACACCTAATTTTTTTCCCACGGCGTAATTCCCAATTTAATGATAATCCATTCCAAGTATCTATTACCCATAATGCCACAGTTTTTTTTAATCATTACAATACATTGAAAATGACTTGTGTGAAGATAACAGAGTTACTGACAACAACTGCAAGTAGTACTTTCTATAGCAGCGGCATATATCTCCAGGCAATGTGTCCTAGGATACTTACCTGCTGAGTTACAAACACCAGGGCAAAGGGCCTATCTTACGTTAGTGATGGGAAAATAGAGTCAAATATTGCATTCGTGGTAACAGACTGGACCACGTATCGCGAGCAACAGCATTCGGAAACATACCGACATTGTTTAACAAGAATGTTAACTTCACGAATGTACAATGGACTCGGAGGCTCAGAGTCGCTCAGCGAGCTATAGAAAGGGCTATGCTCGGGGTTTCTCTACGGGATCGTATCAGGAATGAGCCAAACGAAATAGCTCGTTGAAATGTTAATGGGCAGGCTATATATTACGCAGAACAGTTGGCCGTTGGAGTCGAAAAGTTCTCGAATGGAGACCACGGACTGGCTAGCGTAGTGTGGGACGTTCATTCACCAACGAGATAGACGGATGATTTGGTACAGGCCGCAGGTTCACGGTGGATGCAAGCCGCTTCCAACCGTATTTAGTGGGCATCAATGAGGTAAGCTTATGTCCAGCAGTGGACAATGAATGGACTCGAAATACATAGAATTTTCAATTTGTTTTTATTATGCTAGGCTTAGGCGATAAACTTTGACCAATAGTGAATAATTATATACACTTCATTGACGTCTGGCGATTTATCTATTACATAAAAATAGTTCTTGAGAAATCGATACTTACTATTCAACTTGCCTTTTACTCGAATCGGGTGCGCCAAAGTTGAACTAATTTTTTAACGTCGATTATCGGAAGTCCGAAAATGTTGTTCCTAAAAATTTATATCCTAATAATCACTACTCATAACTATTCTGTTCCTAACGTTCTGAATCCCTAATCATTCAACTTCATAATGTCCGTTGCAATTAACATCTATCATACTACTAATTGTTTTCCTATATTTTAAATAATTTATTGAATCAGGCGTTACTTTGCGGAGGTCCATATTAATGAACTAAAACAATTACTTTGCTCACCCGCGACCTTACAATAGTTACGTTTATGCAAGAAATGTGCGTTCATGCAGTTCCTCCACCTCCACACTGTACGAACACACACAAATCACATAAACCCAACCATCACCACCACCAAGCTACACTGACGCGTTTCGAACTCAACCAGAGCTCATCTTCAGAGTTACCACAACCGTATGCTATGCTACCAAATGTTAAACTAACAAACCAAAACAAATGTTTTAACTTGTCACTGTAACTTCTCAAGTACCCACTTTATTTTTCTTATTCTCAAACTACCCCACAAAAATTAACTTTTATTGACATATTTAAAACTACCTTGAATTTTTTTTGTTTATTTATTTATAAGGCATATTTAATTAATACTAACTGTTCAAATTCGACCCAAGCCGCAGTAAAGGAGAAGATACTAAATTTACCTGTTCATTAATAATAGACCCCATAGTGTTGTACCTAATTATTTCCATGCATTCCAGAGCATCTGCATCTGGTTGCGTCTGGATGCTCTGGAATGCATGGAAATAATTAGGTACAACACTATGGGGTCTATTATTAATGAACAGGTAAATTTAGTATCTTCTCCTTTACTGCGGCTTGGGTCGAATTTGAACAGTTAGTATTAATTAAATATGCCTTATAAATAAATAAACAAAAAAAATTCAAGGTAGTTTTAAATATGTCAATAAAAGTTAATTTTTGTGGGGTAGTTTGAGAATAAGAAAAATAAAGTGGGTACTTGAGAAGTTACAGTGACAAGTTAAAACATTTGTTTTGGTTTGTTAGTTTAACATTTGGTAGCATAGCATACGGTTGTGGTAACTCTGAAGATGAGCTCTGGTTGAGTTCGAAACGCGTCAGTGTAGCTTGGTGGTGGTGATGGTTGGGTTTATGTGATTTGTGTGTGTTCGTACAGTGTGGAGGTGGAGGAACTGCATGAACGCACATTTCTTGCATAAACGTAACTATTGTAAGGTCGCGGGTGAGCAAAGTAATTGTTTTAGTTCATTCCTATATTTTCTCAACATAACCATCTTTTACACTATTATTCATCATCATACCATTTTTTACACCCTTTCGTATACCCTAATCGGTACCTCGGTGGCAGCGAGCGAGCGAAGCGAGCGAGCAAGACCTTTTAGGGCAGAAGCGACTTGGATAGGTTAGGTTCAGAAGGCTAAGGCGGGAGCGAAGCGTACCGTAGCTCCCGCCTTAGCCTTCGGTGTTAGGTATTTTTTTTGTAACAGCACAGAAAATGATTATTTCCATTAGTTGAAATGCCGAAAATCATAAAATATAATGCATCAAAATATATAAAGTATCGTACCGGTACCGTAAGTAGTGCATCTCTAATAAGAATCATAAATATTACAGATTTTATAACATTGAATGATTTTTAAAACGGCACTACCTACCTATTAATAACAGGAGTAATAATATTATAAAAAAATACTTAATGATTAAGAATGTTATGAAAAAAAATTGTAGGAGTAATACATAAAGTTTCAACAGTGAAGTTATTACTTAAAATTTTCGGAAACTGAGTGTTATGGACTACGTTAATAGTAAAATAAATTGTAGGAATTAAAACTTTAGGAAACAAAATTTTAGGAACAGTGATCATTATGAAAGTAAATTTTCGGAAAACTGAGTGTTATAGACTACGTGAATAGTAAAATAAAATGTAGGAACATAACTTTAGGAATTAGGAGTACAAATCGTTAGGAAAATCAATTTCGGGTGAGGAACTTTAGCGAACCCAATATGGACCCACTCGAATCAACATGACTCTTTATATTTCCGAAGACGCAGTGTAAGTAGGCCTCCAACAAGACGGAGCTACGACCTGGTTAAGGTTGCGAGATCGCTTTGGATGCGGATGGCACGGGACCCATCTGTTTGGCGATCCTTGGTTCCGCAGTGGACGTCTTTCGGCTGAAATGATGATGATGATGAACATGACTCTTGCTGCCCAAGGTGCCATAAGTTTCCGAGTGTCCCACCACTAGCATATCCCGCGTGATTGCGTCGGCATGCAAGTTCAGTAGTCGGAAATGCTTCATTGAAACACGCAAATCGATTCGTAGCCCCGAGTGCCAACGACTGCCGTGTTCTGAGAAGCATTGTTTTGTTCTCGACTTTGTAAGTTTCTTGGTGTATGTGTAAAGCAAGTTGTGTATGATAATAGCGGGGTTTGAATAAGACGCGAGAAAATAGCCGTCCATATTTCAAAATAGGTTAGGCCGCTGCATAATATGTTTACCTGTTGCTTTGCTCTCCTAAACGCAGTAGAAAAATTCCGGAATTTTAATAAATTCCCACGAGAATTTCCAAGAATGACATCTTTATTTTTATTTACATTGTATGAGGAGCAGTCGTGCAAAATTTCATGTCTCTATCTAGACTAAGCGGTTGAGAGATGAGTAAATACCGAATTTGCTATTCCAAATATACCTACAGCTATCTGCACATCGAATTTCATTCTAATCAATCCAGCTGTTTTAATATGGAAGAGTAACAAAATACACAAACGCACATGCCTACACACTTACAAAAGTTTCTTATTTACAATTAGATTAAAGCTCCAAACACAAAGACAGCGGAGACGTGGCGGTACGGTGGCGGTGACGGTTGTAATATTCTAACTTCTATGAATTGTTGTGCGGTACCGTACCGCGAACTCGTTCATACAAGTTAGAATATTACAACTGTCACCGCCACCGCACCGCCACGCCTCCGCTATCTGTGCGTTTGGAGCTTTAACGCGCGGTTTAACCACGTTGAGAATACCTTCACGAAAAGATTATACAATCCCAAAGTTTGGCCTGAAGCGAGGTTAACATCTTCAAGCACAACGTTCGCTTGGACAACGCCATCTACTGATTTCTGACGAAGTACTTACTACTTAGTACTTCAACATACTTGGATAGGACCATAATAAAACTCCTGTATAATGTTAAAATATTATCCCATCTGATCTTTGAATATTTGTACGCCAAGTGACATCTAAATCTGTCCAGCCGTTATTGCGTGATTGAGTAACAATCATCTAAACATCCAAACATTTTCACAAACTTTCTCATTTATAATATCAGTAGGTCAGGATGTGATAGGATTAGATGTAGTGTAGAGGCTAACTTCTGGAGCTATTGAACCCATTTCAAAATTCTTTAACTTAAGGAAAGGCACACTATCCCAAAACATACAAAAATCTAAACATCGACAGTTTTTTCATTTATAATATTTTCAGAATAGGGTTTTATAAAGGGACTAGTACGAGTTCTTAAAGCAATTCCATTTTTAATCTATGGTCGTATCTGTTTTCAAAGAATTAGATGACAGACGATCCCACTTTTCTTCAATGACTTAATACTTGTCCTGTTTCGTGTCATTATAATGTTACCGGTAGCCATGTCCCTAATAAGCCGGGATTATTCAATTATGGTAGCAGGGACTGCGTCTGCGCACACTATCAGGTGACATAGAAATTTACACCTCATACCGATCTAATAGAGCTGCTATTTCAAGGAAAGTAACGCTAGAATATTGGTTGACAGGAATTTGCCGTACAAGTTGAAGACAATTGTTTCTATGAGTTTTTAGATTTCCGCAGTGTGCTAGGAACCCTTATTGAATCACTCGTATGTCTGTATGTTGCAGCAAATTTGCTCCGAATTATTAAGAAGGATTAAGTTGAAATTTGGCAATTTGAATTTATGTGTCGAAAACCAAACTGTTATGTAATATGAATTTGGGGGGCAATTATGAGGGTACATCAAAAATTAAAAGAATTAAAAAATGCGAACAACGTGATTTGTCAAAAGTCAGGGCTGACAAAGGTAACCACTAACAAGATACGCTTTTGCCAAAAAAAAACTTGATTGACAATATATTTATTGTACACAACCACACGCAAGCTCAATGAGCACTACCCCGGTTTTTGTCTGCTTATCTGTACGTCACACGTACAAACACATTTATTATCCAGGTTGACTAAGTAAGTTATAATCATCAAGGTAACGAGACAATTTAATGTCGAGATTGAACTCAAAGCCGCATGACACCTTTTCATACAACTTTTTATGGGAGTAACCGTTATTTTTGCTCGACAGTGTATTTCAAATGAGGTTTTGCTATCAAAAAATATTTCTCTCTTCTATTCATTGCTTACTATCGATACAAAGTCGTCTACAAACATGGCGGAATCCCTTTCTAGATGCTAAAAACAGTTTTACATTCTCCTGGTTAATGTACTACATAATATGTGTGAAAAAGTGAACAGTAAAAATAAATTTTATGCAGTCATAAATTTCTCACTCAGTCATTACAGCTAGTACAGTGTTCTAAAGCTTAGGTACAGACAATTAATATTAACTCATACCCAAGTACTGTTTTGTATATGGCAAAATTCTACCTATGTTGTGAGAAGACAGGATATTTTGTTCCGTTTTAGCACATTCAAATTTTGATCTAAGCCAAAAGGGATAAAGGTTCAATTTCATGACTTTAAAAGTGGAACATAGAACTCTGAAATACTGGGTGAGTGACTTAATACTTAGCACTTATATAAAATTTTACTAAAAATCTTGTCAAAACATTACTCTACTTTCGCTTAGAAAGTGGTGTGAGGAAGTTTTTGTATTACCGACTCAGTCTTTGCAGTCACACATGGTGTAGAGAACTTAGTCATTTCTGATTGTTACCTGAAACAAAGAAAAACAATATTATTAGTTGTTATTCTGACTGATTTATTTGATATTCTTCTTCTTTTTTTCTCTTTTTATTGATATCTATAAGTATACAACGTCTAAACCACTAAAGCTAGCGACTGAAATACTACGGAATACAGAGCAAATCAATTTTATACTTCTATTACAGGTATAGTAAGACTAACCCCCTGTTTCACCATCCATTGATCAAATTTATTTGACGGATGAAAGTGATGCCGTCTCTGTTTGTTTTGTTCGAATAGACGGAGACGGCATCACAATTTATCCGTCTGTTAAATTAACCAATGGGTGGTGAAACAGCCCCTAAATATGACAGTCTGTAAAACCCCCTGCCCATACCTCCTGGGAGGGGGTAGGACCCCTAAATTTTGGTAGGACTCAGCAGATCCTCATTTTTAGTGCCAAGATAAAGATGTAAACAAAGTTTCATTGAGATTATTTTGCCGCCAAAATATATATGCTATTTTTCATGTAGCTATTCCGCGGGAGCAAAGCCGTGAGATGAAGACAGTGCAAAATAAATATAAAATATACAGAACCAAGACGAAAGTAAGCAGTACAAGAGATTTAAAATTATAAAAACTCAATTTCAACACTAAAAACTATATTTCATAACCACGAAGTTAAATCACGACTTCCCAGTAAAAAGCAAGCCTTAGAAGGGCAAAAATTTGCCCTTGAAGCTGCAACAGCTGCTAAGCGCACACGCATCGTAATTATGATTTAAGACTCCGTATATCAAGGTATAACTAATCTCTCAAAGATATATCACTAACCGGTCTGGTTTCTGTATGTGATCGTTAATCATTCATATAAAAATATACGGGCGGATACAGATGGCATTAGTAGGCTATTTTTGGCATTGACAAAGTCGACTGTAATTTTTGGAAAAGTTATTAGAGGTTGTTATGAAGCGGGATGGAAAGTTTGATGTATGGGGAGTAAAGTCATGTTGATAATCAACACACATGTTTGGATATAAATAATGAAAAATTATGTCTTGCTGTTTGATTTTTATGTGTACCGTTAGTCAAAGATATGCGGGTAGATAGGTTGGTCGAAGTTTATGTGAGAAAGACTATTGTGAAGCGTATACGGCAATTAAATACTTAAAATTTTAGTGCTAGTTTGTGACTGAAGAGGCTAAAAATATCCTTAAGTTGACACTAGGGATTCTAGTAGACGTCTACATAACATTTAAGAAACTAATGGCGGAAATCAAACAAAAGAAACATAAAACTTAATACACAGAATGAGTCAGAAAGCAAAGAATTAGCGATCACGTCGCGTTCTCCGTTAAAACTTTGTTTAAACACAATCAGTAAAACTAGGAATTTAGTGATGCATCACCTGGGCCAATAGAAGTGTGTATGAGATGAGAGGAAGCGGGATAATGAGCAAAAGCGATTGCAAATTTTAGTCAGGTCAGGAGAGAAAATCGCAAAAATGCCACAAAGAATCTAACTCGGCAAGAGTTTCTAGATAAGGTTAATAAATTAGAGCATGCTCGAGCTGAAATTGTTGTTAACTATGATGAAAAGTTGAACAAAAACGCTAAAAAAAAGTCCTATTCATTCTACCATAATTTTGAAGGGGATGCGTCATCTACGCTAGGATTACGCGGGATATATGGCTTCTGTTGAAGATGGCATAAACTGCAACTCTCAAAATTTCTGGGCGTATGTTAAAAATCTCAGGAAAGGAAAATCTTCTTCTCCATCCACTATGCAACTGAATGGTGTTACTGCTGACAGTCATACCGGTATCTGTAACCTTTTTGCGAAACAATTTTCCTCTACCTTTTCTGGGATGTCTTTAATGGACAACTATCTTGAGTCTAAGAATTCTGCGAGTACATACTGTTTCGCCAGCATGTCACGTATCCGTTTCTCTGAGGGTCACGTACTTAAGGCAATTAAGTCAATAGACATAGGCAAGGGCGCTGGACCAGATGGCATACCGCCTTTCTTTATTAAAAAATGCGCGTCTAATTTGTCTCTTCCATTGTTACTGATATTCAATAAATCACTTGAAACATCCACATTCCCTGCGCTATGGAAAGAGGCAAATATTGTTCCAGTATTTAAAAAAGGAGACAACACTCATGTAAATAACTACCGTCCGATATCCATCTTAAGTACATTTTCGAAATTATTTGAGTGTCTGATTTATCCTAGACTAGTTTGGCACGTAAAGGAGCAAGTCTCACCATTGCAACACGGGTTTATGCCACGTAAGTCCACAACATCTAACTTAATAAACTACGTCAATGATTTGTCTGTCTCGGTTGATTGTAGAGTGCAGGTTGATTTCACCAGTGCATTTGATAAAGTTGACCATAACATACTGTTGAACAAGCTCCTTCGTGATTTCAGTGTTTCTGGTGGAATGTTGGCTTGGCTTAGATCATACCTCACTGGCAGGAGGCAAAGGGTTGTAAAGGATGGTTTTATGTCGGCATATTATCCAACTACATCAGGGGTCCCACAGGCATCGCATCTGGGCCCGCTACTCTTCGTTTTATTTGTTAATGACATTGGTGACGTCATTAAGAATAGTAAATTCTTATTATATGCTGACGATTTGAAACTTTATAAATAAGTATTAGTGATGTGGAACTGCTTCAGATGGACTTGGATAGTATCAGTGGGTGGTGTGCGTCTAATGGCATTGTCCTTAATGTATCTAAACGCCAACATATTAAGTTCACTCGTAATAAAAACATAATCAACAGTAGTTATGCAATTGAAGGCGTTGAGCTGGATGAAGTTTGCACTATTAGGGATCTGGGAGTAATTCTCGACAGTAAACTAAGCTTTATTGATCATATAGATGGTGTAGTTAGGGGCTGTTTTAAAATGTTAGGATTCGTCAAGAGGGTAGCTAAGAACTTCAAGCGCACTAAGACACTTGAAACGCTTTACAATACTCTCGTACGTTCACGCCTTGAGTACTGCAGTCAAGTGTGGAATCCTTCATACCAGGTCCATATTGATCGCCTAGAAAAGATACAGCGCTCTTTTACTCGGTACATGGCTTTTAAAGATAACACTAAAGGCATCGGAAGGCGCACAAGTTATGTTGGCAGGCTGTTGCATTTCGGGATGCGTTCTCTTCAGCTAAGAAGGGAATACCTGGATCTTGCTCTGCTTCATAAAGTAGTTAATGGTGATATCCATGAAAGTGGTATCCTGGAAAGCCTAAGTTTTGTTGTCCCGAGAACCAATGCTAGACCGTCACGAGTCACTACCTTTAGGCCTAAATTGATGGAGTCGAATTTAGGTAAATTACCTACCATGCGCAGGATCCAAACACGTTACAATGAATATCAGAAAAAATACAACCTTGATGTCTACTCCGATAGCATTACTAGTTGGAGGCGTAAAATACTACTACCGATCAAAGCGTCAGGTAACGAAATTTCATAGTCGTTTTGGGTGAGCGTACTAATGCTCGACACCTCAACGCCTAGTGGATAACACCCATCTGTCACCTCTCTTACTATGACATAAGATTGAAAGTGTCATATATTGGGTCGGTGTCGAGCACGGGGACGTTTACCTTATCTTATTATTTTTTTTTTGTTGTAGTTGCGTACTTATTGTTAATGTGATGTGATGTTTATCTATTTTTTCTCATAGTGAATGTTGATGCATGCCTGTCATTGAGGTACGGGCTAGGCGTGTTACTTATTATAAATTTTAATTGGTTATTGTAATTGCTCTGTACTTTGTTGGTGTTTCTATTAAATAAATAAATAAATAAATAAATCTACCATCCTTTCTATCATTACAACGTCCTATAGCGAAGTGTAGTTAATCAAAATGGCTTGAAGCGTGCATTATAATATTGATGCTAACAGTAAAAGGCTTGCATTTGAGTATAAAGCCAATTGAAAAACATCACTTATAGCAAAGCATTAAGGTATCTGTTCAAATGACTGAAGTAAGTAAAGAAAATGGTTATTGAATAGGATAAGGTTAAACCATTTTTGAAAATACTTGAAGTTTTCGAATTTTATCACGATTCTAATTTCCATATAATAATAATTGATTTGGAAACAGAAAACAGATTGATCAATATGTGTCTACGTATCTACAGCGATAGATTTAAACTAAAAGTGTGCAATGAATATTCATATTATTGATTATCTCTAACTTTGGTGATACCATTTGGGTAAACAAGGCCATTTAGATGCAAATTAAATCATAAAGTTACAGAGTCTGCAATTTAGGGAATGTTGACTTTAAACAGCAGTTTCAAGTAAAGCGACGAGGAAGTCAATATAAATAAAATAATAAACGGGGCTTTAATACCAAAACCGAGAGAAGACATAAATTTAAAATGTAGGTATTATAAAATAAAAGCGGATAATCGAAATAAATATCAGCGAATCGATTGTTACATTTGCAACTGTTTACGAAGCGTGAAAGTAAGTGGTGAGAGAAATAAAGATAAGAGTAAGTAGTGAACTAAGAATGCAAAGTATTTGTAATCTTAGTTATCCAATTTGCAGTTTTCGTGAAAGGTGATCAAAACAATGAAAAGTCTTAAGATCCGTTAACTGTTAAAACCCCGGAAGGTGAAGTATTCATAACTTACACCCACCAGGGGATTGTCAGCAGAATAACAAACAAGCGAAACCTGAAACGACACCCAAGTATTTTGTTGAAATAAAATGGCCCTTTAATATAAGACATGAGATTTTTTTTGCTTTAGCTTGACGACGCGAAGTCACAATAGAATGTTGGTTTTCTTGAACATAGTTACCACAATAGCTTAAATCAGTGCATATGAGTACTCGAAACTGACGGGGGGGGGGATTTTTTCACGATATTCTTATTAATAATTGTACTTGTACTTTATTAAAAAATAACACGAAGAACTTGTGAACAATAATAAAGTACCTACAAAATTTTACGATGTACAAGCACACGGAAATTGGTGTAAAACTTGATGTAACGACACTGTAGCCCATAATATCGCACCTTCAAACTCCAACACTAAAATTGGCTAAACAAATTCACAGCCTATAATTTTACTTTATTAAGCTGTTATGCCAGTTACAGCAAATTGCAGGTCCCGAATTGTGATTTAATCATTTCCGACGGCATTCTTTAAATTCAGACCAAAAATGAGTCATTTTATAGGTTGTGATTTCAAGGGTTGATTCATGCAAAAATGCATTCGCTCCGGTCTACTTTTCTAGTTATTTTATTTTGTTTGGGATACGATATGCACTTAATTTTGTAATTTACTGCTCCATTAACGATAGATTAGTAATTTTATGCAAATTTTTATTACTTCGAGTTAAAAAAAAGGAAGAAGTACTCTGAGTAGGTACAGACAATAAAAAGAGACTAGGGAGTGGTCTTAATTCATAGTGCTGTTTTTGCGTTTGTTGACTATTTACATTTTACGAGCATGTACTTTAACGCATTCATTGCCTCCCGGCACTGCGTTCCCACGCATATATGCGTTTTCGTGACTTTCTTTTGTACCGCTTTCATAGTTTGGCAGTCATTTGACCGCACATGTGCGTTTGTGGCGCCTGACAATGTATCAATACCGGCAGCGAATGTGTCAATATTGTAATTGTCTAAAAATTTGCATTTCTCACTGTTTCCTAATCTTCAACTTTGTTACTCTTAAGAAGATAAAAATTTTCTTGACTCTTCGAAAACTCAGTCAGCTTCAACATCATTTTATCTAACAGAACCGGGTAAAGTTAGCAGAACCAATGCAAAGTGATTGCCTCGAGGCACAGACCACCAGACAGCCTGTTATTTCCTACACAGACCACTTTTTTGCACTCAACCCGTACTACAAGTTTCTACACTTAAAATTCTTTGAAACTAATTGATATACTTTATTGCCTCAGTAATGGGAGAATGGGGACGGATTTATCTCCTAGTTTAACAGTTTAATCTTATTTATATTTGTTTTTGTATTTAAGCGCTGGTTCAGTTTTTACTAGCAAGGTTTTTAGATCGCATGTTAGGCGTTTAAAGGGCTCGGTAAGCATGCTCATTTGCTTTAGTTTATCGAGGACATAAAATATCATCTTAGTTACATTTTCAAAGCGTAGTTTTTCAATTCTTGCTAACTTTTAATGTGAAGTCTACAATGATAAGTTTAACATCGTGAATGTTTAGTAACAGTCATAATAGTAGGTACCATATTATTTTAAACGGAGAGCCAATTTGCTATATTTTTTGCGGTCTGTCTGACTCATTATGCGCTATCATTAATTTTAAAACGTGTAAGATAAAACTTTGCGATGAAGATGGCACTGCGCGATATGTGGATGATATGTTAGCGAGCTTCACCTTGATGAAAGGTGTTGAATGATGCTGTTTAGAGAGCATTATTTTCATCTCTTTTTTTATAAGCTAATCTTTATCTTGCACTGTTTGTAAGACAAGTATACCTACATAGAGTATGTAAAACGTAATTGTGCACTTTTAAATTTTGAAAACCACTTCGTTTCTTATTTGTATCTGATTGAGCTAAAATTTGGTATTTTGACAACAATAACAATAACAATAACAATACAAGAGCGAACTCGTCATTTTAACGGTTACCATTAACCATGCCATCATCAACTTAAAAATTGGTATACGTCTCATTCCAGGGCAAATAAAAGGCCCAGTGCGGATTGGGAACTTCACACACACACACCATTGAATTAATTTTTCGGTGTGTGCAGTTTTCTTTACGATGCTTTTCTTCACCGTAGCTCATGGTAAATTTTGACGCTATGACATCATATAATCGCACATGCATTTTAAAGTCACCACGGTTTAGTTAAGATATTTTTAATGCCGTCTGACATTGACAAGTTTTACTCCTAATCTATAAAATATGTTTCGGTGTTGGACTACGAATTGGTTAGATTTATAGGCAAGCTGTTCGTTCAATATGATCTTAATCCTAGATTCAAGAATGCGCTTATCTTTAATCGAATCATTACCCACTAGGTAATAAACAAATGAAGTCACTAAATGAAATCCCTTATTGAAGTCACGAAATCAAGTGCAAAAAAAAGTACATAAAGAACTTTTTTACCAAGGTTGCAATCCATACTATCTATACTAACATTATAAATGTGAAAGTGTGGTAGTTTCTTTGTTTGACTTTCTTTCACGTCGAAACTGAGCTACTGATTGCCGTGATTTTTTGTATGGACATAGTTTAAGAGCTGGAGAATGACATAGGCTACTTTTTACGACGGGAAAATATCTCATTCCCACGGGAAAATACGTTTTAATCTACTTCAGCGGGGGCGAAGCCACGGTCATCAGCTATAGTATTGTATAATTTGAAATTACGCGCAACGTTAAGTTACAAAAAGCTTGGTGTTTATTTTTAACCACCATAGATTTCATAGTCCAAATCAAGATTACGTTGACAATGAAAGCAAAAGTAATCGAGTACGTTTTCGGTAGTCGCCCACAAGTTCTAGTCAATTGTCCCAATTTAAATAATAAGCGTCAGGACACATTGCGAGCGGAAATTTCATTCAAAACCACTATTTAATTTTCATTCTTTAAGAGCGCGCGCAGACAGAGAGCGATCTGGAGTTCCGCGGTCCGCGTTCAGAGTTCTGTGTATTGACCACTCGAGAGTTCCGACCGCCTGCTGTGTGCGTTATCGTAAGGGACTCAGTACATTCGAAAGAACGCAGAACTCGGAACGCGGAACGCGGAACGCCAGACCGCTCTCTGTCTGCGCGCGCTCTCAAAGTAGGTTGGTATAAGGTTAAGTACCCAGTAGTCAGGCAGGCCGCATACGAGTGCGAGGAGTATGAAAGATATCTCTGGAGCTCTTCCCACTCGTGCGAAAGATTGGCAGAGGCCGACTATCGGTGCCTGGCTGACTACTGGGTGATACTTTACCCTACACCTTATCATAATTAAATGTGAAAGTTTTTCTGGGTGTATGGACGGATGTGTGGATGTTTGTTACTCTTTCACGCTAAAATGGTTTGACGGATTCTGATGATATTTGGGACACAGATAGTTTATAACCTGGATAGGATACTTTTTATCTCGGAAAATTGCATAGTTCCCGCGGAATAGCGGTAAACGAATTATTTGCAGACGGAGTACCTAATGGGCAACAGCAGAGCTAGTCTTTATTATTTTATAATTTTCACTTTTGCTTGTATAAAAATTGAATAATTTACTCGTAGAAGTCTGAGTACCAGTCACTGTTCAAGTAGATGCTATCTTTAATTTCAAGGCATCAGCGCAATAGAGGTGACAGTAGAATATCATCTATTGGGTATGTCAAACACTAGGACTTTACAATAAAAAAATACTTTTTTAAGATTAAAGAGTAAAGAGACTCGAAACATCTTTGATAACAAGTTTGACTCATCCATACTTTGTAACTTACCTATTAACTAATATTGATTTAAATTTTCGATTATACATTGCACAACGCCAGTCATTTCAGAGATTCTGAAGTTGTGAACTTGATTTATCGCCTAAATTATGAATCCATTTTTTTATATTTACTATGACATATAATTTTAATCCCCGCTTCTCTCCTCTCACAAAGCAAAGCCTTATTGCGTGAGTGTCATCGTCACACACACTAAAAATTAGCATTTCCGTACTATACTCATAACCTGTGTAGGTGTGTGTGTGTTACTCATTTTTAAACAACAATACTATGTTGGCGTTCTATGTGGTATACGTATTTTGATTCCTTGCACTGCTATCTCGTTTATATCTATAAAAAAACTTCTGTTGGATTATTTTTAGTACTTCGTTTTTTGTCACTCCCTTCACCGCTAGGGTCTTCCCATCGAGTTACGACCTGGGTGCCTTTAAGAGGCGAGTGTACCATTTTCTGCAGGGCCGACAACGCACTGGTATCGCGTAAGGCGCTGCGAGTGTATATGGACAGTGGTGTTCATTTAACATCAGGTGACCCACTAGTTCGTTTGTCTGGCCTCTCTAACATAAAAAAAAACCCCAGCATATTTAGAACTTTGCCACTAAATGTATGTACATAAAAAGGAGTTATACCAATTCCATTTGATTATGACAATTTGATTTTCTTATCCCCTGTTTCACCATCCATTGATCAAATTTATTTGACGGATACATGAGATGCCGTCTCTGTTTGTTTTGTTCGAATAGACGGCGGCATCACATTTATCCGTCAGTTAAAATTAATCAATGGGTGGTGAAACAGCCCCTTAAGCTGTTAAAATGAAATCCCGAGCTAATCGTTCAAGCTCGACTTCCCGCGCCAGTGATACTGCTAAAAGTACATTATCTCTTCTGTCACTGACTGACATATCATTACGAAACCTTGGTAAAGTGATGCATATATCAGCAAAAACCGTGTCGCCGTTGCACCAAGTATGGACATTTTGTACAGTAATCGTAAACTGGTTTTTGGTAAGCTTAAGCCGATGTGGGTAACGTTAGGTATCGCGCTAAAATTTAACATCAACGTTAAACTTGAGCGTGATAAGCAGTATAATTTTTAGCTAGGAAAAAAGAGACTAAAGACTAAAGATTCGAAACAGATGAAATCTAGAAGTACGACAATATTTTAGTTAAATAAAACTGAAAATTAACCTTGCCAGGTGCTCGCAAGTGTCACCCTGTGAGTCACCGGATGGCGCCACGGTCGCCTGCGCCGGCGCCAGTGCGCGACGCTCAGCTGTTTAAGGCTAGCGCTAGCATGATCGTCTGCGTACGCGGCCTAGATCAGGCTTGACATGCAGTAGCATGCTAATGAGCAGAAATGAAGGCGTTTAAAGCTGTGAAGGCAATTTTTATGAAAAGCCTAGGCATAGGTCCTGACGACCGGATAGCCTAGTTGTTAGTGAACCTGACTACGAAGCTTGAGTCCGGGTTCGATTCACGTCGGGAGAGAAATTTGTATGAAAAATAATTTGTGGTCGAGTTCTGGACGTTTAACATGGAATTAGTGCTTTTGAAAAATAAGACAAAGCAAATATGTAACAATCAGCAGTTTCTCCACCTCCACATTGTACGAACACCACAGAAATCACACAAACCCAAAACTATCACCACCACCAGACTATAAACTCAAACGCTCAGAAACGAAACGAAACGCGTCAGTGTAGTTTGGTGGTGGTGATAGATGGGTTTGTGTGATTTGTGTGGGTTCGTACAGTGTGGAGGTGAAGGAACTGCATGAACACGCATTTCTTACATAAACGTAGCTATCGTAATGCGGGTGAGCAAAGTAATTGTTTCAGTTCATTAAAATTACAATGTTTGTCGCTGCATGCTACACCTGCTCACTTGTATGAGTTTAACGGGGATTGAGTAATTCTCGATTCCTTCACCTTTTTTGCACCGGTAATGAAACGTTTTATTGCATTTCCGAGCTTTCGAATTTAAGTTATTTTCAATATCTTTACGTATCGCGTGAAGCTGTTTTTTAATTAACATACGATAATACCATAGTTCATTTTATTTTTTCTGCTAAAGTGTGTAAGTAAATTTTAATGAGAAAAATTGCAAGTGATATCAACATACTGTGCTTCATACAATAGGTAGACGTACATCCTCGTACATTTAAAAAAAATACTAGCTATAAAAACGGTTCCTTGGACAACGCCCGCAATTCTGGCTTAAAGTAAAAATGTTATCCTACTAGAACTCACCACCGAGATATTAAATATCCTATGTCTCAATCCAAATCTTTGTTTATATATACACCAAATGTCATCTAAATATATTCAACCGTTGTAACTTGATTGACTAACAAACCTCCAAATATGTGTACAAACTTTTTCATTTAATAATATTAGTAAGATAGTCTTTTGCTTTTTACTTAGACGAATGAATGAATTGATGGAATCTTCGAACCATTTACTACTGTTTATTAATGAGATTTTATTCTGAATCGCTAATTTGTTTTTTGATTAAAAACCTCACCTTCATGGTCACTGATTTAAGTCACTTTGACAGTATTTAGGTACAAAAACTAATTACGAAGTTAATTGCACGTAATTCTGCGTTGAATGCATAATATAATAAAGTTGAAGTAAAATAACTAAAACTTTGTCTGTCCCGTAGACAATATTTATTTGCAATTTTCCGGAGTAAAAAGATACCTATGTTAATCAAGGCTAGTGTAGCTTTTTATTTGAAAAGAATTTTTAGAATCTGTTTAGCAGATCTAATGTAACAAAAAATACTAACGAATTCTGCTTAGTTTAGTTCATTTTGGTCAGCTTTGATAGAAAGAACTTTTTTAATAGAAGACACACAGAACAGACAGACATAACAACTTTCCCATTTGTAACATTAAATTTTATCAGAAAGAGAGAGCGTGTACGCATCCTGCAGGCATTCTGTTGGACACTAAATTAAAAACTAAACGAAAACATACATTAAAACAATAAATCAATTTAATTATTGACTTTACCTCTTGAACGATCTCATGCGTGTTTTGTAAAAGAATAAAATTAAAACATTGATGGGACCAAAATTGGTTTCTCGAGTAATTTGTTTGTTACAAAAAGGAACAAAATTTATTCCGAAACACCAATTTCAGGATGACCTGGTCCATTTTTTTTGAAACCCAGCTTTATACTCACACACATACACACTGAGCTTTGTACGCAACAACTATTGTATTTAATCGAATTTAAACTACAATTGTAGTTGTGGAATTAATGTATTTTTACTAAAATTGGTAAATGACAAAAATATCCTCTTTGAATGTTTTAGTTCGTGGGGTAAAACCCTATGACATAGACGGACGAATAGTGTAGCGACAGTTATTTTTAAGGTTCCGCTTGCCACCTTTCGAGTAAGGAGAACCCTCAAAAGAATTCTAAAAAAAATATTCTTCACACTTGAATAAATCATTGTTGAGGTCAGTGTTGGTCATAAAATACTGAAACTTATGCTTTTAGAAAGCATTGTAATATTTGTAACAATGTTGCAGTACTATTTCTAAGCGTATTGTTTGGTATTTATTGTTATGGATTGCCTGTCTGAACTTAAGGTGCTCAAACACGATCATTAACGGAGTTTCAGAAGACCAAATTGAAGATTTGCCAAAGAGCAATAGAGCGCAGTATGCTCGGGGTGAGGTGGGTTGACGAGATCCGAAACACTACGACTCATCACTGATGTGGGTGCCGAGGCTGCCAAGCTGAAGTGGAACTGGGCAGGCCACGCCAGTCGCGTGGATCCAAATGGGTGGGCTAAAATAGCTACGGACTGGATACCACAAGATAGATGGCGGCGATGAAGCCTACCCAGGAGGCGTTGGCGGGACTTAGACGTGTGCCATATGGAGGGACGAAAGTAGGGAGGCTTTTGCTTAGCATTACCATTCTTCTCCAGGCTAATTATTATTAATAATAATAATACTACGAGTGTAACTTTAAAACAAAAGTTATAATTTACCGAAGTGTTTGAGTAAATCCGAATGAATAGCTCTACACCGATTTTTTACCGAAAATTTTCATTCAAGATAGCGTCGTCTTTAACGCTTTATAATCTGAGCATTGTCTCAAAAATAGACGCATTAAGCGGTAGTTGAGCTTAAACAAACACATCCTAATATTCCACATTTTATTTTGTGACATTTTTTACCTATATTTTTGTTTTATTTGCCACCGGTGCAAGTAAAAGGTTGCTACCACAGGTATAAGATAGGCTACTTTGATGGGGATGTATTTATATCTAAAATTCTAGAGGTTATATTAATCTAGAGACGTGGAACTCTGCGTAGTCGTTTTTCATACAACGGAAATGATCGCGATGTGAATTTTAGGAATTCCAATGGAAATTTAGTAAAATCATCGAGTTTTAACTCAGCTGCCAAACTTAATAGTACTTGCGAGCGAAACCGCGGATCAAACCTAGTTTATGTTTAAAAGTATGTCATTCTTTGAACAAAAAAAATCATGCAAAAATGGTATCCCTATTAAATTAGAACTGATTGTTGCTGCCTTTAAAAAAACTTGGTGAAACATCAACAAAAGACTTATTCAAAACCACGAAGTCACCGCCGTCTGATACTTAATAGACATTTAATTAAAGCTTATTATTCAGTCCCACTTTCACCGAATCAATCTTTTTGCGCTGAATTAAAATTGAATTATTATTTTCTGTTACAATGAGAATTAAGGTTGGCGTAAAAATACGAACCAATGTACGAGTAGCACGGTAAAAAGTTTCAAACCGATAATAATCGACGGTGGCAAGGAGTAACTGGACAACTACAACATTTACGAAATTAACTTTTTTCAAAAACCCCTTGTGATGTGATAACTATCGATATTCACGCTATTTGAGAGTTTTCGAGACTATAAGCCAGAAGTGAAAACGAAAGTATGAATTTCTATTTAAACATACATCACATTAAGTAACTTGTTGAGTCGTTATTCTACCTTATTTTATTTTTCTTATTTAGAACCTCACTTGGCACTCGCGATACAGACCCAGAGTCTAGTGTGAAGGCCACTGTAATGTCACATGTACCTATGATATCACTTAGGTAACAATGTGTAATGAGTAAATTCGTTCACTGTGTCATTGGTTAATAAAATTATTCTTATTCTATTGTTATTCTTATCTTATTCTTAAATAAAACCTTTTTTTTAGCATTTCGTAATTTTAGATACACTTTGATTTTTCATAAGCGAAAAAGCGGTATAAACATGTTTCTTGCCCAAACTTAGGTAAAGACATCTACTTTGTGCCAGTAAAAATAATAGTACCATTATAGAATCGTGAAAATATAATATAAGGATTCTTAGTGACTAAGCCACGAGGCTTTGCCGAGTAGAGGAAATAAAATAGACACAAAAATAAAAAAAACATAGTCCGAATTCATTTGTCTGTGATTCTGATTAACCAAGTGTAGCGACTACTAGCGCCATCTAGTCATCACATAAGAAACTAATAACTACATCCTGCATCGCACTATCGAAGTTTTTCAACTCAGCTGCATAAATACGCAACTTCCAACTTTCATCCATTGGACTTCGGTCCCCAGGCATAACATCCGCCTGGAGAGAGATCTCTCTATTGCAACTACCCCCAAACAAGTATTGAACAAATTTAATGAATCATAAGGCAACAACCTGCCTAATACTTACTAATTTCAACTAAACAGGAAGCAACAACGCGTTCGCGTCACCTTATAAATTGACAAGTTCAGTATAAATAAATAAATATCACGGGACAATTAACACCAATTGACCTAGTCCCAAAGTAAGATAAGCAATAAGCTTATGTTATGGGTACTAGGCAAGGTATAAACATACTTCTATAAATAGATAAATACATATTAAATACCCAAGACCCGAGAACAAACATTCGTATTTTTCATACAAATTCTGCCCCGACACGGGAATCTAAACCGGGACCTCCGGCTCCATAGTTAGGTTCTCTTACCACTAGGCCATCTGGGGCCTGTTGCATAACAAGGTTCAACTTATATTATTGTTAATATAACTGAAGCGAGAGTTCCGCTTGTAATATTAGTTGTACTTTGTTATGCAACAGGCCCCTGGTCGTCTTAAGTATATTGGATGATAAGATATTGTAGAGCATTTACATCGTATTTATTATATCTACATCTACAGTCCTAACTTTTTAATAATATCGGCCCATTAATAAAAAAAAGTTGTACTGCAAAATTGAAGATCCGTAGATAACTGTTTACTCTTTGCTGCCGTCAATATTTATGCTACCGTTACTACCTACAGTTTTGATTAGGCTACTTTAATCATTACTTGTAGGCGAGCAGCTTAATTTATTTCATTACGTTACGATAAAAAAAGAGCCGTGGTGGTCTAGTGGTTTGACCTACGGCCTCTCAAGCCGACAAGCGTTTCGGAATTAATGTGGACAGTTACACTAAAAAATTGTCATGACTTTTTCGGTGAAGGAAAATTCGCGAGTGTCGGCACGCGTGCAACGCGGTTCAAAGACGTGTGATAATCTGCACTGAGCTCGTATGTGAATTACAGCACAAACCTTTTGTGTGTAGTATAAGCAGTTGTGGATCGTAAAGGGTGAAGAGGATGATGACATAAGGGTAAATTTGCAAATTATTGCATTTAAGTAAAAGTGCAAAATAAAATAACTCTCACGTTGATGATCCCGTAGACCGTTTTTTGAAGTAGGGGAAAACAAGCAGTCGGTTTACTTGATGGAAAGTAGCCACCTCAGTGGAATCACGAAAGGGGTTACTACGAAATTCGAAGTTCGAAGTTCGGATCGTGCGGTCCCTCTCACTCTCGTAATAAATACCATTAGTGTGAGCGGAACGGCATGAAACGAAGTTCGAATTTCGCGCTTTGTAGTATAGGGCCAGTGCGTTGCCGGAAGGAACGAAAACAGCAACATTTTTGTAGGAGATTTTTCTACAGAAGTCTTGAATCAAGTCCTTGAGTAATTTATTGAATCAGGCGAAATTTTGCGGAGGTCCATATCAATGAACTGAAACAATTACTAACATTCTTCATTCTTGGAGTCCAACATTTAGTAGCATAGTGAACGGTTGCGATACTGGTTGAGTTCGAAACGCGTCAGTGTAGTTTGGTTGTTTTATTTTTATGTTAGAGAGGCCAGACAAACGAACTAGTGGGTCACCTGATGTTAAATGATCACCACTGTTCATAGACACCCGCAGCGCTTTACGCGATGCCAATGCGTTGTCGGCCCTAAAAGGGAGAGGAAAAAGGAAATTGAATAGAGGAGGGGGAGAGGTATTGGGCCCCTGACGCTCTCACTGACCGTACGAAACGCAGCAGGAGTACTACTACCGCTTCACGCCGGTGTTCTGTAAGAGGGTGGTACTGCCCCGGACGAGCCGGCCCATTCGTGATGCAGTGTCTAGCTACAACATGGCTCTACCACTACTAAAATTAATAAATATTTTTGTATTTTTTTGTAAGTGGTGGTGATAGTTGGGTTTGTGTGATTTGTGTGTGTTCGTACAGTGTGAAGGTGGAGGAACTGCATGGACACACATTTTTTGAAAACGTAACTATCATAAGGCCGCAGGTGAACAAAGTAATTGTTTCAGTTCATATATAAGTCCTTGCACAATAATTACAAATTAAACATGTTTTGCTACAAAATAATGATAAAAAAATTAACCTTCCACCAGTTTACGATGCCGTGCTATCTCTATAGCGTTCCTTCTTAATGCAGTATTTAAAAAGCTTAAACAAATTTTAAATTTCAATGAGCCATAAAGTTTACTGCTTAAAACGTTCATAAGTTTTATTTTGCTACTGTTTCGTTAAAATAACTATCATTTTAGTCTTTGTTTCGGATCTTAAGCGGCGTTCATCTTCATAAAATGCCTAGTCTTCAATTCCAACATCCGCTGCGTGATCGTTATATTCCATTAGTACACATTTACATGCTTTAATATCTTAGCTAATCAGAGGTTATGGGTCTTTCAGCCGTAAAACCAATTTTCATTTATGCAACTATTCCTTAATTATGTTTAAAAGCTTTCCTGCTGAACGTAAAATCTACTTTAATACGGCTAAATTTTTCCTAATAAAATTTACACTGATGAGTGATGATTGACTGACTTGCACACGATGTATTATTTAAGCGCATATGCGTTTACGGCGCCTGAAATTCTGAATAAAAAAAACCAGTACAAAAATGGCTGAATCACGTATGAAACGCGTCAACTGCGCGTAAAAAATACACCGTGTTCACACTCTTAAAGTGTAATCTTCGCGTCATAAAAAATGTTTTGAACGCATTTAGCTCAGTATCAATTTCTATGAAAACAGTTTGTTTCTGATAGGCACCGCTAGAGGCTCTGGTAATGTGCAAAAACAAAATCGTTACTGCTACTGTTACACTAGATGCCTTCAATAACATTATCGGAATTCATCATCATCATTTTTAGCCGAAAGACGGCTACTTGACTGTTGAGCACAGACCTCTTCCCACAATGAGAGGGCTTGGGCTACAATTCCCACGCGGGCCCAGTGTGGATTGAGAACTTCAGAAACACCATTCCATTACTTTACAGGTATCCTCACGAGGTTTTTTTATCTTATCACCAAATAAATAAATTTTAAATAAATTTCATATGTGATTTTGCATGTACTAGACAAGCGTGCTCCATCGTAGACCTCATCTTTGCTTTCCATCAGGCGTGACTGTTGCCAAACGCAAACCTACATTGTATAAAAAAACCCACGATCCTCTGCTTGAGAGGCCATAGCTCATACCACTAGGCTATCACGGCTTAAAAACATACCTATAAAAAATTCAAATGACATACCGCAGCGTTACATCAAATAACAACAAATGATACACATAAAGATACAAATGAAAATGATTTATAGACATAACTTGATATTCCTTTGGAATTTCTGAATAAATTCAAAGCATAGCATGCGTGTAAGCAATTATTCATTTAACTAGAATGCCACTGGCTAGCAACATCACCTAATCATCGGTTTTAAGAAAGCATTAATTAAACTATAACTAAGACGTTAGCGGTGGCCTTAATTATCTTAAGGGAATTCTTTTGAAACGAAAGAATTTCTTTTGTCTTCTTTTTATTGGGGGGCTTTGAAAGAGAGGTGAATGTCGATTTAAGGAACTGTAATTAAGTTTAATGAACGATTCTGTTTGAGTGATGGGAGAAGGGCTTTCATGAAGGTGCGGGTTTTATATAGATTTTCTATTATGATTCCGGTTGCTAATGCATTACTGTAATATTAAATTGTCATTAGGTCGCTTGAGCGTGTGTATCGTAACTTTAATTTCTTTTGGTATGTGAACAATTATATTATACAATTACGGGGAAGAAGGGCTACGGTTTAATCCGAAGTTTATAGAGTTAAACTCGTTTAAAGTCGTGAGCACCTAATCCGTATTTTTTCACTATCAGTTCTGCAACTGATTGCTGATCTTAACTTATATCGTACAAGCTTTTCAATCAAAGAAACATATAAGCATGTATACAAATTGGCAAGTAAATCTAGTTAGTGATGATACTGTCCCACTGAAAGCACTTCAGGAATCGGGATGTAATGCAATTCTAACTGTAATGTAAATTCAAAGACATGCGAAATTTCATCGAGATCGGAGGAAGGTGAAACGAACAAACTAATTCACTTTCACATTTATATCATAGAGGATTAGAATCTGCAACAGGGTATAAAGGTCTTCCATCCTATTACTAACGCTGCTTATTTTCACACATTGCCTTTGCGACAGAACATTCATTTTATTATTGTGTTCACGTTTTGAATCACTCATGATTGTCAAGAGAGGACTCTCACGAATAACTTCCGCGTATGCAGTTTTACCATTGCATTATATTATATACTAGACACGTGACCGTTAATCACTTAACAATTGATGATATCGATGACGGTATCTTCACTGCCTCGATGCATATTTTACTGTCTGATGAATTCTATACAATGACATCGAAACTTAGAAGATAATGATTTAAGCTTTCGAGATTTCAATTCATGATTACTATCACTACTCCTGAGACTTAATAACAGCATTGAACTGGTTTACTTTTTATTTAAACTTTAGTTACGATTTTATTATTTTGTATAAAAACAATTGTGCTGAAAGTATAATCCAAACTAATATCATAAAATTCATAAACATGAAAGTCTGTCTCTGTCTGTGTTACCTTTTCACCGTGAAGCGATTTTGATGAAATCTAGATGGCAATAAAATAGACAATCTCAATCACAGTCAAAAATAGCAAATCTTCTGCCGGGTAAAACAGATGAAACGAGCGTAACTATGAAATTTTTCAAGATAAATCGTTTCGTCATTCAATTCAGTCTCCTGAAAGGTTTAATTTTCATCGTATTAAATTTGGCATTGGCACTCATTGTATTATTGTTGTACTGACTCAGTATTTAATATGTTCAATTAATTGAAATCCTCGAGTCTAGTTCAAATTGATTCAATGTTAGAACTCTATGAATATGTCCTACACTTAAACAACTGTTTTAATACTGAATCGTTTGTTGAAGCCTCGTTCTAGTGCCTGATGAGTTAGATTAATTAAAAGATCTAGTTATGTGCTAATGGTATTTTGGAGTAATTTGTCTTGAAATTGATCTAACAAGTAATAATCATAACCATTATTTATAATGTGTTTTATTTTGTTTATTTGCAAGAATATTTATGTATGTTTTTTAAGTTTGATTTTACACGCCTGGCAACAGTATAAGTTAAGTATCAACACAGTTGAATATTTCAAGTTAATCATCTCTAATTTTGTAAAAAATTACAGGATTTGCTTTGAGAATTAGATGAAGTTATTGGCAGAAGAGATCGTGACAAAAAAGATGTCAAAACACGGCTTTTTCAACTGATACCACTATTTTTAGCTTTTGCTTGCGTTAAATCAACTCGTAACTGCCTACATTTTGCGATGTAACTGGTATAGGTACGACTATAATACCCTGTGTAATGAACCCTGACATGTGTAGACTTGAGCTTGTTTAAAGCCGTTAAAAGCTGCTTTGTGGATTTTATAGAGCGTCTTGTAATTTTGCAAAAGGACATTTAAGATTTTGCGATACTTCCACAAGTTATGTTTAAACGAGAGTACGTATATACAATACAGTAGAAGTAGTCTCTATTGAAGCAGGTGAGTACAGTTAGAAGACACAAAAATGAACCACAAAACTGTATGAGTTATTCACCTGTCATAATGGACTTTTTTCAAGTCAGTCGTTTTATATAACTTTTTGATCTTCCTCCACCCAAATATTATGACTGATGTCATCATCATCATCCCGACCTACACACACACACACACACACACACACACACACACACACACACACACACACACACACACACACACACACACACACACACACACACACACACACACACACACACACACACACACACACACATACACCCACACACAGGCACAGGTCTCCTCACAGAATGAGTCTTTGGCTGTAATTTCCACGTGGGCCCAGTACGGATTGGGACTTTCACATTCACCATTGGATTTCTTCTTCTTAGGTGTGTGCAGGTTTCCTTACGATGTTTTTCTTCACCGTAAAGCTAATGATAAATTCCAAATGTAATGTCTCACATAAATTCTGAAAGACTTAAAGCTGCGAGCCTGAGCTCGAACCTACGACCCTCTTCTTGAAAGACAATAGGTCAAACCACTAGGCCACCACCAGCTTGCCAGCTTGACTGATGTAAATAAAAACCGGCCAAGAGCGTGTCGGACACGCACAAGGTAGGGTTCCGTAGCCATTACAAAAAAATCAAGTAATATTTTTCCAAGGATTTCGTATGTGTACGGAATCATCCAAGTTTAGGTATGTTTTATACCTTAGGCTACTATTTACTCTTAAACTACAAATAATTTCCAAGCAATCTTAGCCGCTATAATTTTCCTAGTAAATTTGATATATTTACTACCATTCTGAATTTTTTTAAATTTTTCCACCTAACAGCTTAGATTTTAGAGGGGGGGGGACGCTCGATTTAAATTAAAATTTTCACTTTAAAGTTGAATATTTCGCAAACAGATCACTGAATAGAAAAATCATGTTAGCAACCCCGCAATGGTTTTAAAAGACCTATCCAACGATACCCCACACTATAGGATTAGATGAGGAAAAAAAAATCACCCCCCTTTACTTCTATGGGAGGTACCCTAAAAAAAAATATTTATTTGTTTTTTATTTTACAACTTTGTTGGCGTGACTGATATGCATATTCATGCCAAATTAAAGCTTTCTAGTACTAACGATCTCTGAGCTTAGCCGCGGACAGACAGACAGACAGACAGACAGACGGACAGACTTGGCGAAACTATAAGGGTTCCTAGTTGACTACGGAACCCTAAAAATGGAAATGATCGTCTTGTCATTACAAATCATCGGACGACATATAAGTAACAACCGACGATAACTCACCATCCAAATTGGGCTACAAATATATATACAATCATAACATATTATTATAACCTTGACATAAATAATCGTAATGATACAAGTAATGCAGATGGAGTGCGAAATATTAATTGAAACAAATTAGCTGAAAAGACATGCATTGAAATGCCAAATGCCAATACGAACAATTCTTAGAATCGATTGGTTTCAGCGTAGTACCACTTTACATAGATACACAGTTGGTACGGTTCTTGATACAGTACTGGGTTGTTGTTATTGTGGTCGATTTGAGAACGTAATTGACATCAAGTGATCACACAGAATGTGGGTACATCTAATTGAGCCTATTGAAGCTATGGACGTCATTATTAGCACAGAGGGAATATGAGAAAGAATAAACGATTAATGTGTAAAAACCAAAGAAACAGATGTACTTAGGTACGATTTTAAATGATTGTAAAACCATTTTACACTTTATTCATTGATATGTAAAAAGTAAAGTTTAGTGACTGACTGACAGACAACACCGCAATATCTTGTCATCCAATATACCGCAGTATCTCAAGTCAAAGTGGTCTTTGACCAGTGTGTGTTGCCAGTGATGACTTATGTTATGGCACTGAGACGTGGCCGCTAACGATGGGTCTTATAAGAAAGCTTAAAGTCACTCAGAGGGCGATGGAGAGGGCTATACTTGGAGTTTCTCTGCGGGATCGCATTAGAAATAATGAGATCCGCGCAAGAACTAAAGTCACGGACATAGCTCGAAGAATCGCTAGGACTTAAGTGGCAGTGGGCAGGGCACATCGCCCGTAGAACTGACGGCCGATGGGGCCGAAAGGTTCTCGAGTGGCGTCCGCGGACCGGAAGACGCAGTGAAGGTAGGCCTCCAACAAGATGGAGCGACGACCTGGTGAAGGTAGCGGGAACGCATTGGATGCGTATGGCGCAGGGCCGAACGATCTGTTTGGCGAGCCTTGGGGGAGGCCTATGTTCAGCACTGTCTCTTGTCTGTTGTGTGTCTTTCATGATGATGATGATGAGAGACAACGCGTAACTTGAACGGTTTTCTATCGTTTGCCCTAATTTTATAAGCCGTAATATATCGTTTGTCATCTTTTTGATTTGTCATAAACTGATTTTTTTCTGAAACAGTATTGTCTTCAGAATTGTTATTAAACTATCCAAACCTAACCTACTGTATTCTATCAGAATAGATGACATTTCAAAACATCTGAAAACAGTATGGTTCTAGATATTTTATAGCAAACGTTGCTATGGCAAGTGATAATATGACAAATGAAATTATGGGAAACGATTCGAATTTCCTTATGGTCATTCCATGAGAGCGAAGCCACGGGCTTCAGCTAGTTTAGTATACACCGTGAAATTTTAGTGGTTGTTTTCCCGAAACGAGGTGATTTAGTTTCGATTGTACAATCGATTTATAATTACGATTTTGACTTGAGTCAAAAATCCAATTGTGAAAAACGGAAGTCTAAAATGACCGCAAACCAATAGTAACGCTTCGTTGGTACCTAACCTATCGTACGCTACTTGTACCAACGAAGCGTTACTATTGGTTTGCGGTCATTTTCGACTTTCGTTTTTTACAATTGGATTTTTGACTCTAGTCAAAATAGTAATTATAAATCGATTGTACAATCGATACTAAATCACCTCGTTTCGGGAAAACAACCACTAAAATTTCACGGTGTATATAACCAAAAAAAAAAACAGTTCTTTGACGTTGCAGATATACAAACAGAGCAGTTTAGTAGGTTTTTTTCGTCTGTGCATTATGTTTTTTATTAGGACTTTTTATGTGATGTTTTATGTTTGTTCATCGACAACTTTGATAATCATGGACCAGTTTGGATTATTTCTGTTTGCAGAAGGAAATTATCCGAAGTTAGTAATGTCCCTATTACAAACTAAACAGAGAAACATGAATTATGACGCTTAAATATTTGTAATGGATAGTCTCACTCATCATCTCTGCTTGATCAGTAGATAGAGATGGGAGTGCCATCGGTGGCAATAACAAAATGCTTCTTTGTGTTGTACGACAGCTATTTAATAAGTTCTTTACGACCTGTCTATTGGGTAATATGAGCAGTTAACAGATTAAATTAAAACACTGTTTGAAGATAGGAAAGTATGATATCATTGCTATTACTCTTAGTAAGTTTATAAATGCGGAAGTTTGTCAGCTGCTTTTCTTTCTACGATAGTTGGACAGATTTAAATGAAATTTGGTATGTAGATAGCTATATATTGGAAACACATTAGGTTACTTCATGTTCTAGACACCAACAGTTCGGAGAGTATGCAAGAAGGCAATGGGCGGGCAACAGAAAATAAAATAGAAAACCAACACCACGTACCGAAAGACAAGGCGTTGTCAGGCCTTCCACTAGATGAACTGACGACTTCTAGGCATGTCATTCGTTGTGACTTCTAGTGGGGAGGGCCTTTGTTCGACATTGGACGTCTTCTGGCTGATGATGATGATGGCTAGTTATTTCGATGTTCCTACGGGATTACGCATGTGAAATCCTGAAATCTCCACCGATAAAGACAGTTAGAAACAAGAATTTTACACGTGTATTCTTCGCACAATGTCAATCATAACTTTCTTTTACCACTTTTAAACAGTATTTTCGAGTGATATTAAAATTGTGTGAGAACCATGATCGAAACTCTCTCTTTCTGAGAAAAGGCCTATGCCCAGCTGCAGGACGTAAAAGAGATCGGATCATTATTATTACGCAAAAAGTTCAATAATGTATTTTTTGTTCATACATAACACCGTGCCCCCTCATTACAAACATGTGGATTTTGGCATTTTGTGTAAACCCTTTTGTAAGACGTTATCATTTGAATGAAAATGCGTTTTAATTTAAATCGCACAATCTTCAACATTGATTGATTATGCGTATGACAGAACATCAACAACGATTTGCATTGAGGTCTCTACAACCTGATTCGTCTGTAGCGTTTGCATCCTCTCTGTATTATAAGGCAGTTGTTCATTGAGTACAGCTTGCAACAGCAACTAACTTGATATAAGGCGTCGGTTTGGTTAGTGTAAAGAAACCGTCTTAAACTTACAGTCTTCTTTGCTTTCAGGGGGTACGAATACATAGTTTTGTCTTTCTTCTGATTTGTGTTCTCTCTCTAATTAACGCGTCCCTTTTCTAAATTTGTTTTTCGGCAATTTTTTAATTAGGTTTACGCCCTGTTTCGCCATCCATTGATCAAATTTATTTGACGGATAAATGTGATGCCGTCTCTGTTTGTGTTTGTTTTGTTCGAATAGACGGAGACGGCATCACATTTATCCGTCAGTTAAAATTAATCAATAGGTGGTGAAACAGCCCCTTAGTGTAATATTATTAAAGATTTTGTATACAAATGTTGGTGAAATTCATGTGAAAAAGGCAAGTATTAACCGGAGAACAAAAATCTGGAGAATGAGAAAAGAAGCTAAAATAGGTACCTAATTATTTAATAATTGGGTAGGTACCTGTTTTAGCTTCTTCATCAGTAGGTTGAAGGTGCTTTGCGCCAAAAGGCGAGGCTAGTATCGTCAATTTAATATTACATATATTATTATGTTCATCCATATAACAAAAATAGGTAATAATTTGTTATCATCGCTGTTCGCTTAGGGAATTGCAATACCTATATCTATTATGTAGCCTTTATCTAAACCTTTGGCTTTTTAATTTAGACGATTTAGTAATCTCATATTATTAAAATTAAGTTATTCTAAAGCCAAACTCACCGAAAAATTTTCGACCCGTCCGTTATTAATACATTTAATTTTGATTGCATTATTTACTACAATAAATCTTCCGCCAACGGTAGCTCAACGGATTCTTATTAAAAATTCTAAGTGGCTCTATAAATCAAATAAAGACGGATAGTAGGAAGGGCTTGAGATTATTAGAACTGTAGGCGGAGATCGGTTATAAAAGTTGCTCCAAATCAGTACGGGAATCTTCAAAATTGATGGACAGATTAGCTGTTGTAATAAATGAGACCAAACTGGACAGATTCGGTGGGTACGTGATGGACTACAGAAATGAGGTAGTCTGTGGAAGACAGTTTTGTGATTAATAAGTGTTATGATGCACGTTTCTCTACACAGAAGGCATAAGAATGAGATCCTTGGTCAACGTTTATTCATATGAGCAGCAGGTATCCCTGTTCATCAAAGTCACAAACCTGTTGTAATTTTACATTATTATCTATTACTAGCTGTTGCCCGCGACTCCCTCTACGTCAATAACGTATAAAAAATAGCCTAAGAGCTTTTCTCAGACCTACCAAATCAGGAGAAAAATTTCACGAAAATCGTTCAAGTCGTTTCGGAGGAGTTCGATAACAAACACCGTGACACGAGATTTTTATAGAAGATTCTCGTTGTCTTTGATGTGTCACGTCAATATCATGTCATTAACATTAGAGTATTAAGCCTACTGAAAAATTAAAGCTGTATTTAGGACTAGGTTTAAGGAGAAAAAGCCTGTTTCACCACTGTAATATGTGTGGCAGATATAACTATCTCTATGAATCCCTCTGTGTTTATTTTGTGCAATTCAATGTCTTTTATACCCGACTGCAAGGAATGGGTTATGTTTTTCGCTTGGATCTTGTAAGTCATTAATAAATGCCAGCGACTTCCTTGACGTGCAATGGTGGCCTGTTGAGACAAGGTTGTACTGCGGGTCAAGCTTACGGTGATTTAATTAATATGCTAAGAAATGCAACAGCGATGTAGGTGGCATGAAAGCCAGCGCCAACGAATGTATTTAAAAATACAATATTAATACTGACACTTTTGTTGTTAAATATATCAGTAAAGTTGCCGCAGATAATCTTATCAATGAGTGACCAAACAAAGTCTGGGCGGCACTTTGAAGACGCGAGTTAACCAAATATAGTATTTTATTGTAGTCCCTAGTCTACATAGATAAGAAGCTTCCGATAGCAAATATTGGGAGTTACGTATGGGAAACTAAAACTACCTACAAACTAGGTCTGAAATGAATTTATTTGTTTTAAGTTGTCTTTTTTTATCATCTGCATCAACTAAAACCAATTGTCTTGCTACTCTGTTATGTCTCTGTGTGATACATGTATTTTCATGTAAACCTCCACTCTCCTCGATTTCCAAATTTAAATCAACATTATGTCACACAGATCCATTTATAACCAACACCGAAGAAAAAGCTAACGTGTTTTGAAATTTATACGAGTTCATCTACAAATACGGAGTGAGACCATTTCTTGTATCAATTTATCATATAAATATTTTTCTTAACCTGCCTCATTATCCGATAACAGCGAAGCCAAAATAGGATTATGATTTAGACCGGTATTTTTTAACATCTGCAGAGTTAGATTAAGATAATCGCCGAATCGTCAAAATGCAATTTCTGGCTTATAATTAACGACAGCGTGGGCGTCAAGTGAGAAGTGAGGCAACTCGATCGAATCGAGTGAACCCAACTCGATTTCCTTATATAAATTAGTTCAGTAAAATTCCTAACAAACCGTTTGAACTAGATAGTCGATGGTCACTTTGGCTAATTGTAAGTCAAAGCTGCCGGTATGCCAAGTTGGTTAACAGTCTTAACCGCCGTTCATTTGTTTATATGCATTTCACTGTTCATTATGACTTTTATGACCACAAATATTATTTCTCTTAATTGTTACATTGGGTGAGAAAAGTTGTTGAAGATTCAGCGCTGGTAGGGATCTCACTAGATGAACTGACGACATAGCGAGCGTTGCATGCAGGGGTGTATACAAGTGGCAAGTTTTTATTTATTGTGGAGTTCTCAAGGAGAGGGCTTGTTCAAGAGTCCGGCAGAGTGCTTGTAATCGTCATGGCCGACCTAGAGGCTACCTCGACATTCAAAGTTCGTATCATTTCGTCCATCTAATTTCCCTTTTGAAAACTATTAGCTTGAGTGAAATGGCACAATACGAAGTTTGAATTTAGAACTTCGGAGTATAAGGGCTGTATAAGGGCCGGTGGCAAGCTTTATAATCCATCGCACTTGTTCTTTCAGGATCAGATTTCTTATCCACAGATGAAGTGTGCATGCAAAGTTTTAACTTAGTATTAAGTAACTGTTGTCAACTGTCACTAGTTTTTGCGACACAGACCCAAATTCTAGTGTGGAGATCGCCGAAGAACCATAAAAATTGTAATGTTTTTATATTTTAATAAACTTTTTACTTTATTTGCTTACTGCTAACCAAGGCTGGTTTGATCAAGTCATCTCGGGGATGCCTATAGAGATAGATGAGAAAAGCTAATTATTTGTTCTACAAACTCCGCTATCAAAAGGAAAGAGCTTGGAATAAAACTATAGTTCATTCTCGCTGTAAAGTAATTTGGTCATTTGACACTCGGGGGTCATAACTTGAATTATCACAATTAATGACCCGACCTGTGCCATTAGGCGCTCCCAAACTTACAACGAACAACATATGTATCTATAAAGATAAAGAATCTCCAAACAAAACTAGTGCTTACTCTCTTCGCAATTAAGTTCAGAGCTGTGAGCTCTTGGCTAAGTAGGTATTGTTGGTTGGTGTACATGTCAACGGGCCCATATTCTAATGGACAAACGCTAAGTATTAGCTGATAAAAGCACTCGTAAATCTGTCTGTGCGTTAGTTATCGGGCAAGGTTTATCGGGGTGGCATGTGAAAGTTTTTAGCTGGACAAGTGAGTAAATGCAGGGATTAATGAAGGCAATGAAGCGGAGATGATGTTTGCAAATTGCACGATACTTGGGGTATTTTTAAACGGTTTGATTTCACGCTACGTAATGCATTTAGTGGCGAAACCTGGTAACACAGGTTTTATTATTTTGACTGCTAAATATTTACTAATGGCGGCCTGAAATTGTAACCTTTGCTGCTAAAATAAATAAGCTTTATTTTGGCACCAATGATGATGACAATGGTCAAGGCCATTATATGCTAGCTGCAGCTTGCGCGATAACAGTGCCACGTACTAAGTCCAAAACTTTCTTCAGTCATAATATCATTCACACTGGAACAAAATACCTACACACGTTCACAAAATGTTATTGAAATCGGTTAATTAGTTACGGAGATAAGCGTTTACGAACATAGTGTGACGTGATTTTTTATAGGGCTTTATTAAACAAAATATAAAACGTTTTCAACGTGTTTGTAAACACAATGCTAATGATTAACAATGGTTATATGATAGCGTTCCACTGTATTAGGTAGAGGTACATAAAAAGGATTTAATTCATCTTTAAGAATTCTAACTTATTCTCAATATCGCCTAACGTTTGCTAGCTCTCAAGACAACAAAAAGCCAAGCGCAGGCGCGCCCAAAGCAAACATTCCCTTTGTAGTCGCGGCCATGTTTGTCAAGATGATGAAAATATTTATGTTTTTTGTAAGATTCCCTTTCAACTGCTTTACTGGATTTTGAATAATATAATTTACAACAGGTGTTTTAAATTAATTTATTTTTATCCATAAAAGCCACAGAAAAATACAAAAGCGAGATTGTGTGTGGTTTGGTATAATTTTGTCTTTTAATTTTGCGACTTATTTTAGTATAAAATATCTTGTTTCTAATATCTGATGCTCAGGTAAGTACGTAGTGTTATTAATATATTTCACTTCTTAAATTTTATACACCTTAGAAGGCACTAACTAAGGTCCTAAAACATCATCATAATAAAGATGATGCTATTAATTAATCACCATTGCCAATCAAGCAGCTTTCTACCTGTGAAATTATTATAGCGTTTCAAATCGCTTAAAAACGATAGACACGCTTTAATATCCAAACTCAGATATGTAAGTGACGCCATTTAGTACGCCCATTGACCCTGGATTAAGAGACTACCAAATTGTATCATTCAAGGAATACAGATGCAGGCTAAAAATTTTACTCCAGAGCTGTCTGGATAATAGCAAAAATCGAAAACACGACTCCGAGATTCTTACTCCCAGTCTCATAATTTTAAAAAAATTAAATAACTATTTACTAATAATTCTACGTCGCTTTTCTCGCTTCTAATCTCCAAGAGTTCATCTTTCATCTAACAGCCATAAATTAACAAGAAAAACATCCTCGTGTGCTACAAGAGGACCGGAAAGCAGACTAGACTTTGCCTTATATGTTTTCTAGAATAACAAAAGGTAATAAGACTATGTTGGTATGGAGTAAACTGTCTAGTCATTGCCGTTTTACCTCATAACATAAAATTTATATCAAGGGGATCTTCAGTTATAACGATAGTGAGTTGGTACGGCTTTTGGATGTAATAGATCAAAGAGTAAAATACGAGGGGCGTTCAATATAAAGTGAGAATGAGATGCAAACTCTTTTAATATTACGAAATTAAATACTAGCCGTTAAAGCTAATCTATCTAGCTGATTGCTATGAAAAAAAAAACTAACTGTCTTTTGTTTAAAAAATATACGGTAATTTCTTTGCAATGCTATTGAGTACGTTAGCGAAAATGGAGAATATTGAACTGCGCGCCGTTATCAAATACTTGTATTTGATTTATTGAATCAGGCGTTACTTTGCGGAGGTCCATATTAATGAACTAAAACAATTACTTTGCTCACCCGCGACCTTACAATAGTTACGTTTATGCAAGAAATGTGCGTTCATGCAGTTCCTCCACCTCCACACTGTACGAACACACACAAATCACATAAACCCAACCATCACCACCACCAAGCTACACTGACGCGTTTCGAACTCAACCAGAGCTCATCTTCAGAGTTACCACAACCGTATGCTATGCTACCAAACGTCACTATGGGGTCTATTATTAATGAACAGGTAAATTTAGTATCTTCTCCTTTACTGCGGCTTGGGTCGAATTTGAACAGTTAGTATTAATTAAATATGCCTTATAAATAAATAAACAAAAAAAATTCAAGGTAGTTTTAAATATGTCAATAAAAGTTAATTTTTGTGGGGTAGTTTGAGAATAAGAAAAATAAAGTGGGTACTTGAGAAGTTACAGTGACAAGTTAAAACATTTGTTTTGGTTTGTTAGTTTAACGTTTGGTAGCATAGCATACGGTTGTGGTAACTCTGAAGATGAGCTCTGGTTGAGTTCGAAACGCGTCAGTGTAGCTTGGTGGTGGTGATGGTTGGGTTTATGTGATTTGTGTGTGTTCGTACAGTGTGGAGGTGGAGGAACTGCATGAACGCACATTTCTTGCATAAACGTAACTATTGTAAGGTCGCGGGTGAGCAAAGTAATTGTTTTAGTTCATTACTTGTATTTGAAAAATTTTTCTACGGACCAAGTCAATTTGGATTTGCGGGACATTTTAGGGTCTAATGCTCCTCCGTATTCGACAGTCGCACGTTGGTGCGCCGAATTTAGACGTGGAAGAACATCGACAATGGACGACCCCCGCTCCGGACGCCCTACTACAGCAGTAACTGAAGAAATTGTGAAAAAAGTCGAAAACTCAGTTTTGGCGGATTGTCGTGTCACAGTTCGTTTTATTGCTGAAAATGTAAAGATTTCAACGGGGAGCGTGCATAATATTTTACATGAACGCTTGGGTATGAAAAAGGTATCTGCGCGTTGGGTACCAAGAATGCTTACTGACACGCAAAAACAAACTAGACTAGAGATTTGTCAAGAAGCTTTAAACCTGATGCAGCAAGACCGGGAAATTTTTTGGCGCGATTTATAACAATGGACGAAACATGGCTCCATCATTACGACCCTGAAACGAAACTGCAGTCTATGACATGGAAAAGGCCATCATCTCCAACTCCGAAGAAATTCAAGGTGAGCCCATCTACCGGTTCCGGTTGGGCTCTGTTTTTTGGGATGGTAAAGGGGTATTAATGATTGAGTATCTCGAGCATGGAGCCACTATTACGGGCACTTTATACGCCAAACAAATAGCAACATTACGCAATGAGATCAGCGAAAAACGGCGAGATAAACTGTCGAAAGTTGTGCTGTTCCACCAGGACAATGCCCCGGCACACAAGTCCGCCGTTGCAATGGCTGCAATTCGTGATGCTGGGTTCGATATCCTTAAGCATCCTCCGTATTCACCAGATCTTGCTCCCAGTGATTTCCACCTATTTCCGAGATTGAAACAGTACCTGAGAGGCCATAAATTTGAAGACGACGACGCGGTAGTCGCTGCAGTAAAGATTTTTTAAGTACACAAGATGAGACCTTTTTTAAAAATGGAATTTTAAGTTTAGAAAAAAGATATACTAAGTGTATTATGCTAAAAGGTGACTATGTCGAAAAATAAAATGACATTTAGTAAAATTTGTTTATAACATACTCATTCTCACTTTTTATTGAACGCCCCTAGTATTGGAAGAGCCAGCAAAAATAATCGTGTCATTTTAAATTGAAGAAGCTTAGTGACTCGACAGATTTTCTAGTATTGCTTGAAATGTTTTTGTCATGGAAAGGATACCTATTATGTTGAGCTATCTGGGGAGCTACCACGCAATTCGACCGTATCTGACAAGATATCTCTCTAACGTGGCTTATCCCCACGAACACATTGAAAACCGATAGGCAGTCTCTTTCACTCATCTGTTTAATACTATTAGCGTGAACGAAACTGCACCATAGCAAGTTCAAAAATCGAATTTCGCAGTAAAGCCAGACTACTTAAATAATGATTGCGAAGTGAAAATAAAAGTCCACGTATCCTTTCGAAAGTGAGCCAAAGCTCAGGGATTATTATTTCGGTTCTCAAGTAATATACCAAAATTGGATACATTTAACATACCTTTTCATTATCCCAATAGATACCTCTGTTGCATGTTATCACTGCATCATGACAGCCATTAGAAATTCAAAGAAAATTTATCAGTATTCGTCAGTATCCAATCAATGAAACTAGCAATCGATGCTACAGACATCATCGACGTCTTAAAAGGTTTAATTAAACTCAACGGAATCGACCGGAGAAAACGTAATCGTCGCCGTGTAATTGTTGATAAGTCTTTCTTCTACGTTTTCTTTATTGCATTTGTCAGCTGTTTTTCTGTCCATTTCTTTTGAGGGCATGTTTCCCATAAAAAGGTTTTGTTCCTTGATTGGTATCAGTTTTTTCTACATTTTCTTTAAATCATCAAGGTCTCGTTTAAATTATTTTGTGTGATTTAGTTCTTTAATGACCTAAATTTCTTTATTCTCTGTATCTAATATCTAACAAAAAAAGATGCCTTTATTTGACATTAAAGTAATCATTATCCCGACCTACATAGGTCCTCTTCCAGATTTCAGGCCTCCTCTCAGAATGAAAGGGCTTAGGTTATAGTCCCCACGCGGGCCCAGTGCGAAACATCAGTGTCATTGAATAACTTCGCTGGTAATGATAATTGATAAAGAATAAGTGTTCTACTTTAGAAATTAATTTACTAAAAATAATACTGTTATCATTATTTCTGCTGAAATCTATCATATTAAAATAAGATGACTATTCTAGCTGATCCCTTTCAAAGTGTCATCTTTCCCCTCAATGAAGCGCGAGTCCTTATTCGTCGAGTGAACTATATTATGTTTTTATTGGTATCCGCTTACCGTACTGTTAGGTAACGTTAGACTCCAAATAGGTCGCGAGTGTGGACGGCACTATTACGGTAGCGCCATGACGGAGGTGTTTTTATGTGTTGCTAGACTCGTTCGCTGTAATTTGTTTACTATACGTAACGTATACTATAGTTATTTGAGCAATTGGTACAAGGGAAACGAGCAAACGGGTCATCTGATAGAAAATGACCACCACCGCCCATAAATATCAACAACTCAAAGAGAGTCACTGAGCTGTTGCCGACCTTTAAAGGAAGTATAAACCCTTATCCTGAAGGCCTCAATGTCATAGTTGTCTGGAGACACTGCTGCCGGAAGTTGATTCCACAGTTTCACTGTACGTGGCAGGAAGTACCGAAGAAAATTATAAAATAAATGATATAAAATTATACTGAGTAACAAAGACACACGCACGCACGCACGTACGCACGCATGCACGCACACACGCACGCACGCACACACATTTTCACAAACTTAAATAAACGATTTATTTTTAATAAGCTAAGACATTAAAGAAATGATCTACATCAATTTTTTGCTATACCAAAAACTAAGCGTGACATTCCCTCAAAACCAAATGAATAACGAACATGGCAGGATAAGTCTGTCAAAACTGCGTCTGCTCTATAAATACGTGTCATTCACTTTTGTGTCTGTTCCGTGAGACTGCTCTTAGAACTTAACGCTCGCCGTCCGTCATTTTAACTCGACGCATAGAATATTAAATCGCAGAAGGGTCATACCGAACTCAATAATTTAAAAAGCTATTTGGGAAATGTGGATGGTCTGAGGAGGAAACAAACGTTTTCGCCTTGATTCCAGACACACTTGTCACAGTTCACAGAGATTGTAAGGCGATTTCTGGATTATACTATTACTAGCAGTTGCCCGTGACACCGTTTGAGAAGAATTCATTTATGGCTATCCCGCGGGAACTATGTAATTTTCCGAAATAAAAAGCATCTCATATGGTAATCCAGGTTAAAAACTATCTGTGTGAAAAGTTTTATCAAAATCTGTCAAACCATTTTTGCGTGAAAGTGTACCAAACATCCATATAATTTATATATTAAGAGTTGGCTAAAAATTGCATATCTCTGACATGAATTTCGTATCTTTCGTACCTTTTGTATTAGTTTTTTTGACACAGTGTTCGAGATACTTTGATTTAAATGAGACTCGAAAGCAAAATTTATAAATTGAACGAATATTTAAATTATACAAACTTTCTAGCTTTCTTTTCTTTGAACTAATTGGTTATTGGCAATGTAATAGCCATAAAAATAGTGTTCGAGTGAATTAAAACTATGTTCTAGTACATGCATACAATGGCTCAGACATATTCTAAGTTTCATTACGAGAACGTGTTTTAGAGCGACCGCCGGTTGTGTTTTATTACAGTCGTTAAGACAGTGTCACAGTTATCAGATTATTTTCTCTATGTTTTGTTATGCCGATGAATTGCATAGATATGGTTGTGAAATTTGCCCTGTACTGGGTTGGAGTGTTAGTCAGAAATGTTGGCTTCTCTGAACACCATTTTAACCATACCCATGAGCAGAGCACGTCTGAGTCGAGCCATTTCGAATCTTTTATTGCTAGCATCAATTCTGTTTTATTTGACGAATTGATGGTTTTACCTTCCTTAAGCGTACATATTATTTTGAAGAGACTTATATAATACTTATACTGTAAATGACAACCAAGACAATCAAAATAATATCAAAGATCTGTCTTAGAAACCACTGGCATAAAACGTACAGGTATTACAAGAAATTGAGCGAATGAGGGTCAAAACGGTTGCTACAGAAAACCTGATCCTTTACGCTTTCGTGATAACATCTTATCTATTTAATAGTTGTTGTCAATGTCGGCATCTTTATAGTAATACAGCCGCAGATGATAGTGAAGATAGTGTCGTAGACGGAGAGTTTAAATTTAATACTTACTCGAAAGTGTGCGTCTATAGATTGCAGTTTGATACATTTTTTTTATTTTATTTACAGAGATAAATCAAAATTACATAGAATATATATAAGATCATCGTTAAACCAGAGTGGTTTGTCTCGATGCTCCATTCCGCAGTACTTAAAGTTTACTAACAAAATCATGCAATAGTTTCACAAATACCTATCTAACGACTCATGATGCAAAATTTCAATCTAACACACCGTGCACAATCTATTAAATCGTAGGGTAATCTCAAAAAGAAATTGTAAAATCATCGGATTAAAAGACTGCAAAAAGCTTCATCAGCTTTATGTTCAAATAATTAACTGGTAGCCGATATACATTATTATACAGTTGCAATTCACAAGGATAATGTGACAGTGACAGAATTTAAAAAGATAGCCGAAATGACTCAAATTCAGATTTTTGAAGACAAATCTTAGGAGAAAGTGGTACTTAATATGTTCATTGTAAAAATAATAACTTTTTTGTAGCTAATACGCAGCTTTTCTTTAAATTAAAAGCGGCTTAATTATTCGAATAACAAAATTGATAACTTGAAATGTAACGTGAATTTAAATTTTGTAAGTTTCGATGATTACGATACAGGATTATTTTCGTATCATTAATAATTCATAATTGAAATAGATCAACGCGCATTCTCCGGACAGCCAAACAGATCAAGTGACTGTCTTCGCATAAATTTAACTCCGAAAGCAACGAAATATACATTATATCTGATCGAAAGTTGTCAATACGAAAATGGTGTTACAATATCTGGTGCGGTAAATGTCATCGGACGAGCCGACCACGCCCGAGGAGAAATCAAAAAGGAATACCATTTTGTTGTATAGAGTATTACAATGTATAATTTAGATATCAACTTAACGGTCCATAGAGGATAAGTCACGTTTTGCGAAGGAGACTCGTGTACTGTATGTTCTCGATTAAATGTGATGCAGATTAGAAAGAGTAATGAGATTGTCGGAAATTAAATTAAAGATATGATTAATGTAAATATTTGCGTGATTTTAAATCAGGAGAAATCACACTTGATTGATGAAGGAGTTTTTTAAGGTGTTAACGGTGAACCCACTACAGATTAAATAAGAATTTTGAACCGTGTCTTGTGGAGGTGGTTTAATTAATGGGCGTAATGAGGAGAGTGAACAATGTGAATATTTGAAGAAACTGTTGCAGTAAGTAATAGTTTAGACTGAAACAATTATACAAAACCTTCACGTTTTTAATTCCGTACCTAATATGTAGTAAATGAAAACCAATAGTACGATTTATTTCAAATTGTCGAAGTCACTTTCAATTTCGTTCACTAATTGATTTATGTATCGATAAATCTACAACGTGTTGAATGGAAAGAAAACAATCGATATGTTCTAGCCAACAAAGAACATGAACCATATCCTTCAACGAACAAGGTTGTGAATTATTATATTCAATGGTCAGGGATCAATAAACTTTCTACGCGAATTTATCTTCATGATTTGTGATCTCTATTGTCTACATTGAAATCTCTGTGTATTTGAGAATGACTTGACTCAATTGAAAAGATTGATGGATAGTTCAAATAAGGAGCTCGTTTTTTGCTGATCGGTATTTGTAATTGAAGCAGATGATGATAGAGTAACGGTTTTACTTTCATCCTTCATATACGTAGACTTTGATACAGCTACACTTACACATGAGTGATGAGGGATAACACAGATCTTAGTACATACTATTTAAACGTTAGGTACGTACTCATAATAGTTTAACCTTGTCTAGGTAATCACCAAGCGATTGAACTGAATAGTGTCAAAATTTAGAAGCCAGTTCACACGCAGCAATCTTTTGCTAAAGAAACATTAACGTCAGTTAAGCTCTTTGGAAAACGAAAATTACACTAGAAAAAAAATTAAAAACGTTTATTTGCATTCTTTACACATAAACCCTAGAAGCATAAACCCTTTGAACTTAAAACAGCATTTCAAATGTTCTGGAAAGACGAAGCTAGTCTCTCATTCCTGTCCATTTTCAGCTGCGAAATGACCGCCTAAAAAATCTGGCAATTGGTAGGTAAAACGCGCGCTAGTTTAGGTAGAATGCAGTCACTGGAATATTTTTTTAGGCTGTGATAAGATCAACTGTTGTTCTTTTTGTTAAATTTCTCCCGTCTAGATTTCTCTCTATCTTTTTTTGTGATATTAATCTAAATCCGAACAGCGTTCGGAAGCACGTCAAATAGCACCAGAAACTTCAGCCATTATTTGATTTTTTCGCTGACTAATATGAACATCAACAGCAATTGAAGCACCACGTTTCTTTCCACGATGATTGATCAATCCGAATCCTCGTGACGGAGCATTCCACAATTACAGAGCAAGGCGATGCAGTGATAAATTACCCTGGGTTCATGAAAACACCATTAGAGTCACGAATTGTGTTAAACTTCTTGCCTGGGTAAATTTATGGGCTCGTTTTCACACTCGAAAAGGTTTGTATGCTTATGAAGCAATTTAGCTGTTACTTTGTTTTCACTTGAGTTTGTTCATGTAGGTTCGGTAGCTACTTTCGGCGTTCTATAAATAATGGACAAAGCGGATATAAATAAGATTTGTTGTAACAGTTATATTTAGTTTTAACTCGTCTTCCATCTAACTGTCATTAGATTATTATAAAAAAATCTTCCAATCTATGATAGCGATTCAATTTGAAACAGCATAATTAATTAATTACATTAGACGATATGATTTAAAAGCTTAAAAAATATATATTATCCTTCCTTAGACGACCAGATGGCCTAGTGGTTAGAGAACCTGACTACGAAGCTTGAGGTACCGGGTTCGATTCCCGTGTCCGGGCAGATAATTGTATCAAAAATACGAATTTTTGTTCTCGGTTCTTGGGTGTTTCATATGTATTTAAGTATATATCTATCTAAATAAGTATGTTTATCCGTTGCCTAGTACCCATAACACAAGCTTTGCTTAGCTTACTTTGGGACTAGCTCAATTGGTGTGAATTGTCCCGTGATATTTTTTTTATTTTTATTTTTATTTATTTTATCATCATCACTTTTCCAGCCTATATACGTCCCAATGCAGGGCACAAGCTTCTGAGAATGAAAAGGCTAGGGCAGTTGTTCCCACGCGGGCCCAGTGCAGATTGGGAACTTCACACACCATTGAATTTCTTTGCAGGTGTATGCAAATTGCCTTTAAAGCACATGGTATATTTAAATGTAATTTCGGACATAAATTTCGAAAAACTCAGAGGTACGAGTCTAGTCTTGATTTCTTGAACTCACGACACGACCCTTTGCTTTGTCGATCAACTAGGCTAGCAGACTTATTGTATGTAAAAGAAATATTCACAAATGCAAAATTGTTGTAAGCAGCAAAGGAAAGCTCATTAAAATACATATCAGTAAGGTAAACATTATGACATGGTTTATTAGCTCCCATTATTTTTTATGTTTTGAGGAAATAAGTTTTTTCTTAATTGAAAAATTTACAATTATGAGTGAAACGCGCTTAGAACTTAATTTTCCAGAACTTTCTACCCGTAAAGCTTACTTGATTATCAGTTATTTGCAACATATTTAAAACTATTAGCACTAAGCCTTCGTGTTAATATTTAAAGGGTGCTCAGCAGCTCGTGTGCCTATTGACTATTATCTAACGGCTGATATGAAGTAAACTCTAACACATGGCAAAACTATGAAGTTTCTGAATATTGACAATGTCAACCATAAGATATATGAATAGCCATGGTGGCCTACTGGTTTGACCTATGGCCTCTCAAGCAGAGCGTCGTGGGTTCAAATCCCGGCTCTGAGTTTTTTGGAATTTATGTGCAAAATTACATTTTTAATTTACCATGAGCTTTACGGTGAAGGAAAACATCGTGAAAAAACCTGGATACACCTGCGAAGAAATTCAATGGTGTGTGTGAAGTTCCCAATCCGCACTGGGCTCGCGTGGGAACTACGGCCGAAGCTCTCTCATTCTGAGAGGAAGCCTGTGCCCTGCACTGGGACGTATATAGGCTGGGATGTTGAAGCAAAGGGTGCCTACGGGACCCTCTTACCGAGATTCCGCTGTCCGTCTGTCTGTCTGTCCGTCCGTCTATCACAAGTCTCTATTATCTTGATCCGTAAAACTTGATTTTTGTTTTATTTTTTCTGGTCCTTTCCAAAAGTTCATAATTATGTTTGCCAATCTATTTTAATGTAACAAACATATGCAATAAACGTAACACAAAAACAGGTGCAAATATAACCGAGCTTTACTTTCATATTGTTTGTTTAGACTCAGTTCTAATATAATATTAGGATAACACTTCTAAAATATGAAAACACGCATTTACTCAAACGTGATGCAGCATAAGCACGCAAACTAAATTAACTTATCTACCGTGAACACACGATTTTATTCAACAAACTTACAAGCGACTTGAACAGAATCGTATTTATTGAAAAAACACTTCTACAACATCACAATAAGAGTATTTTTGAACTTTTTTATAAGTTCAAGGTAGTAAAAACTTGAGATGTTAAATATAAAATTTAGTTAAAGACAATAAGAGTGAGAACACGTTTGACGATGAAATGTTTGAAGTTAATGATAACGATGGTGGTTTAAATAGAGATTACTTCGACATGTTTAATTTTAAAGCAAATAGCGCTTTGACATTATGTAAAGGGTTAAACATGTCATTACTGGATTGTGCTTCGAGGGTCCCCGAGTTTACATCGTTAGTAAAGATTAAATGTGTTGTTAAACTCAGTTGTACAAACTTATACCGCAAACTGAGTTTAAAGTTGATAAAAATTGAAGCGTTGTTTTTTATAACATGATTAATAGAAATGATATATTAGACAAGACGTGCAAAAATGTAAAGCATGAATCCTAAGAAAGCTAACAAAATTTTACATACCTAACGCTTTTAATGATTCATGGTTAAGGACATGATTACATGAGATATCTTCTACGAGATATAGACCGCGATCGTCTTTATGGAGTACTCGAAATTCCGATATATCTACAAGCATCATGATCACTAGCAGAGTCGAATAGAGTAGAGTATACCCGTGATTAAAGACTATTGCAGTCTACATCTGGTAGAAAATATACCTAAAGTTGGTGAGTTAGCTTTTCTTGCAGCAAATTCATTCAAGTCACGTAGTTGTCTATAGAACTGCTATATTTCATATTGCAAGCGTCGCGATGCTTGTTATACATTCCGCAATTGCTCCATTGTAAACGGTAATACCCATGGGATTATGATCGTAAAAGGTCCGAGTGTTTATTTAAGTTGTATAGTAAACTTACTTACTTTTGTGTTGATGTTTGCTTTGCAATCAGACGAATTCAGACTACATTGTTTATTTTGATGCTTACCTGTAACAAGAAATCGATAAGTAAGTAAAACAAAAGTTTAGATAGAGAGTATGAAAATGATTTAGAGAAGATAGAAGACATATCATCATCATTTGAGCCGAAAAACGTCCACTGCTGAACATAGGCCTCGCCCAAGGTTCTCCAAACAGATCGGACACATGTGTGGCTTTAACTAAGCGTACAGCGTATAGTTGGTGATTCTGTCTCAGATTACCTAAACTATGTATAACTGTCGGGCATAGCGAGTGATTTCTTTATTGATTTCACATTCAAAAGGCTCACGGTGCAGCGGTAACCAGCATCACACGCAATGGTATAAAAAATCTCTAGGGCGTGTTATGTGTTTTAGATGGTAAGTTGAGTTTATTTGTTATGAGGTAGGTTCCAACTACATGAGGAGGTGATGAAAAATAAGTTTTCGGTAGAAAACAGGAATCGTCTGAATGACACTACGATAAGAATTCGTTAAAAGGAGAGTGAGGCTACAAGATTTTTGTATTTAATGATGATGATGTATGATTGGGTCAAGGGCATAAGGAATTGAGATAAAGGAGACAAAAAAACAAAACACTAACTCAAGTAAAACGATCACGGATAAAATTTAAAAATAACGAAGAACAAAGAAACTTAATCGGCCGTAAAGCAGGATGCCAATGCGGGTGCTTTACGTTTTACATATTCATCGCCAAGTTAAGGCAAATTGCCAGGGAAATAAATATGACAAAAACATTTAGCAGCGACCTCACATACATACATACAGCATCCACAATATTTTATGGGAAGCTACAAGTAGTGTTTCGACTACTAATGCTAATGATAACTGTTTATTCCCAAGACAGTGAAATGATTATTTAATTTTTATTAAAGAAAAAATACCTCTATACCTCTATACTCTGCTTATTTTGCATTAGCTACAACAATATCTTATTATTAAATAATCTTGTACAAATGAAATACGCCAGTCAAATAAACATGCTAAAATTATGCATCCACTGGACCTTCGCGATGTTGCAAAAATTCATCACTAGGACAGCTGAGCAGCTGTAACGAGCGAAAGGATAACTAAGTAAGTCTATTGGTAGATTTTCTTCCTCGCACAACATTTAGCTATCTTGCACAACTGTTGTGCAGCGTGAACACCCGGTAACTCTCGAGCGAGCGATGATGAGTTTTTTCTATGTTCATTACTTGCGCTGGCAGGTAACCGGCGGGCGCCTCGTCAGTGCAATGAACAGGGAAAATGCTCGCGGCACCACCGGTTCCCAGTGTTGTGGTTGGGCCATTAAGCAGTATCAACTTTTGAAATGGTAGGAGAATTGGATTACTAAATTCTGTCAAATCTTTTTATTTACCACCATTTTAGCTGTCTACGAAAAACCTCTAAAACAATGCTTTCAAAACACAACGAGGTAACATAACATAGCACCGAGACTGTTGTTTACTGACCTTGTATGTTTTTCTATTCACGAATATTCAAGAGATTATAGTTCATCATTCCAAACCCATCATTTGTAAACCAGCAATTATTTATAACGCAAATAGGTCGTTGCGTCATTATGTGCCCTTAGGTATAATAAAATGATAACATGTGTATATAATTGGATTTATTGACACGCGATTTATCTTAACATGGAAGTATTGAGATATATTGATGATAAAATTAATAACAGTTTTGCAGAGAAAATTTTATATTTATGCCAACATAGAGGTCATAGCCGTTGCAGATAAACACAACAATATGGCGAATAGGTATCAAGCAAAGTTTCTTTGTAGGTATACAGTACTTGTTAATCCAACGATGTTTTTACAGTGGCAAACGATCAAGTTATTTACCTGGAGGTAAGTGAGTCCCGTCACTCAAAAGATCAGTTAGTAGCAGATTTGTTGCCAACCTACTGGATTAGAATAGGATACCTCAGTAATTTCACTGGCTTTATTTTCCACGACGGTATAGCAGCACAACCACTGACGGTAGGATTACCCAGTAAGATAGTGGTAGGAATATGGATAGATCTTCATCGTCATCATCCCAGCCTAAATACGTCCCACTGCAGGGCACAGGCCTCCTCTCAGAATGAGACCGAATAGACCTTGCGTAGGGTGAATCCGCATGTTTTTAATACAGAAAAAAAATGGTGCTCGAATAATGTTATTTAACTTTCGTATTGATGATTCCCTAATTTACAGATTCAAACGTTATTTTACCCAAGAAAAACAAAACTGAAAAAATTTAGTTGCGGAAGAGCAATTTTATTTTCCTGGTTCTTGATGATACTTTGTTGAATGTAGGTCAAAACTATAAAAAAGCGTAATGCTGTCACTTCTACTTAGTTGTTGTTATGACTCATAGATAATGGCTGAAAATACAATGAAAATGTTGAGGAAAATAGAGCTATTACGAATATTTCAGCGAAACTCACAAGGCGAGTAATGAGTTTCAGGTAACTGCGAAAACACGGAATCTTTTAGAAAAAAGTAAAAACCAAAATTACTTAACTTATAAGAGATAAGAAGTGTGTAGTAGCAATGGGCAGCCCACATCGTTTGAAGAACAGATAACCGCGGGGGGAAAAAAATTCTTGACTGGCGACAATGACACTGGGAAGCCTCCGACTAAGTGAATAGACGGTATCGCGAGAGTTGAGAGGAATCGGTGGATGCAGAGCAGATTTTTAGTTGAACATTAGACGTCTTCTGGCTGATGGTGCTGATGATGAAGTGAATAGTGTGAAGGTGGTATGGAATCTTAATGATCTTAGGATATATCTGAACCCGCATGGTGTTTCGCAATATCCCCCTCTATACGTCGGTAGTAATTAAAAGTTATTCTGACTATAACTACTTCATAATTTATTTACAACACAATACTTATATTATATACCTATGTACAACTATCCTAGACTAAAAAAAAATATGTACATAAGAAAAAAGAAAACAAAAATATAAAATAATGATAATTACAACTAAAACATATTCTGAAAGCTAGTCCCCTTAGGCAAGGTGCCGAAGATGCTGGCAGCGTTTCCTCTTTGAATAGCTAAGCTAATTCTTTGTCCGAGGAAGCTGCCAGCTCTTCGGTCCCCTGTGACGTCGATTAACCTCTTAGAAATTTCCTGAAAGAGCTTTAAAGCGCTAGGACCCCACGGACCAAGGGTCTCGACACCGAATGGGACAAAATCGTATTCGCTGCCTAGACCCCTGTATTTCAGTCCTTTCGCCTTTTCAGCCGCTTCTGAAGCTGCACCAGGTCTGTTGCAAGTACCATGGAGATGGGAAGGGGCCAGCGTGTCTGAACAAGTGGCATCCCAAACCAGCACCCGACCCATCTTCCATGGAATCAGACTCATACCATCCGGTCTCTTGCCATCGTCTCTTGCAATGCCTGTGGGCTCAAGCAACGTTGGCACGTTGACGGTGGCAAGGGACCGGCGTATAATGTCGTTTAGTGCAGCATGTCTTGAGAAGCGGCCGGCGCTTTTTTGACATGACAGTCCGTGATGTCCTAGCCGGTCGACGTCACTGCCACAGGGACACTTGTGAGGAGCGCAGACCGGAACCCCAAGCCGTAGACAGGTTGCTATTCGGAGCGTGTCAGGCACAAGAAATGTTCCTGTATTTGACGATGGGTACGCGTGAAGCCAGTAGCCGGCCTCATGCGTTCCCACGGCCAAAAGCCTAGCACGCGCCGAACCTGTACTACAGCTCAAAAGATTGTCATAAGTCAATTAGCAGTTTATGTCGTCCCAGCTCCTCTGTGAATTTGGAGAAACTGGAAAATTTTGACCTGGGCATGCAATTAAGAAAGCGTTTCTAGCTTCTTCCAAGCCAGCAATCTCAAAGTTTATGGACAGAAGATAGGAAGGCTGGTAAAGCGACACTGGAAATTTTGCGAATCCCTAAACCACCATAACGGATGGGTAGGGATGCTTGAGTCCAAGATTGCTCGTTTAGCTGCATATTAAGAATCGATTCTAATTTTGATTATGTTTATTATTATTTTATTATTTGATTATTTTATTATTTTCTGACTATTATGTTTATCTATGCTTGGGTAAATGTGTGTTAAATAAACATCACTACCAGGTAAAGCTAAACTAGCAGGTAAGCTAGTAAGTATACTTAGTAACTTTTCGTTCCACTTTGGTATATTTAACATTATGAGAGTGTGAGCGAGAGAGCCTAGTTTATTATGATTAAGGAAAAGGGAAAACTGTTTTCACATAGTATTTGGTTCGAATACTGCTATAGGTTCTCACAGTTAAGTGTGTACACTACTTTCTATGCAACTTTAAAGGGCAGAAGAATCTTAACTTTCCAATGTTGAACTGCGTTTAAGTATTACAAATAAATATACACAAAATCAATTTTTATTACGAAAATTTAGCTGATATTTTCGTTCAGTTGAAGTAATCATGACGAGATGACTTGGATGCATATCAAATCGAGTGACAGGAGCATTTTCTTGACAGATACGAGAGCCGGAAAGAAGGGAAGGCCTTTGCCCAATAGTGGGACACTTCAATATGCTATTATATACAGGCGTACGTACGATAATCTGGTACTGGACGAAAGGTCAAGTTATACCTACCAGTTCTGGAAAAATTAAGAAAAAAAATCAATGAAACTTAGCTGAGCTATTTCCACCAGAGTTGAGCTGAGCAAGGATAGATAAATGAAGTATTTCTATTGGTGCATGACAAACACATCCCTCGCAACGCATCCTCGCACAGCTCCGGTGGATACGCAGCCTTAGGCAAGGTTCCGAAGATACTTATTCTTTGTCCGAGGTAGCTGCCAGCTCTAACTTCGTTACTTTCTTTTAATCATAACCTCGTAGCGCTAGACACACCACGCCACGCCACGGACCAATGGTTTCGACACCGAATGGGACATAAATAAAGACAAACTAAATTACAAATTGTACCCGTGAAGCTCAGACATAACATAACTAATATTAATCACAGAATTTCGGTCATTTAACATCGCGAAAATTTAACGCAATATCAGCCTATTGCGGTTACAATAACGTAGAAATTGGGAGGAGAGATGCTAGAAGCATCACTGCACACTGCACCAGTCTTTATAAATTATAATAGTGTGGTGACTAGATAATCAGCAATCAAATGATAGTGACTGAACTTAAGACGAAGGTTTTGATTTTGATATGCGGAACTCGAGAAACAAGCCTTCTTATGCCTCCTTTATGAGAGCACAGTCTCTTGCCCGATATGCTACACTCGCACTATTTATGGCAAGGAATGTCTTAAGAAAACATACATTACAAAAACCATAGGACACAACCTATTCTAAAAAGCAAAGGCAGTCAATAATCGACCTAAAACCAAGACCCCGAAGCACTGCGCTGATTAAATCTGACCGCACGTGATTTTGTTATCGTTCGGATACACATTGTAAGTCGTCGATTCATTTTGAACTTTATGCTAATAGTAAAAGAAACCAGAGGTTGTATATGAGCAGATTTTCGCTGTATAATTATGTGAGTAATTAATTGGGCGCCGCAGGATATCCACTTACAAATATAGGCAGGTACGTATATGCCGTATTCCGCTGGTATGAAATAAAATCAATTAGCTACATTTTTGGAGTAGGTGTTAGGGCTTGATGGTGAAGGTTGATGAACTTAAAGCAATTAACATGTTATTTTGTGGACCATTACTTTGATTTTTCCTTTTCTGACAAGGAGAGGCAAATACCTGTAAGGTTAATTAGGTACTTAGAACACCATTCTCGTCACTGTTGATGGGGTTTTTATGGATTAGGGTAGCATAGCAATGCAAATGAGTAACTGCAGTCGCTTGATTGACGTGTCACTGCCGATCTGGTAAATAGATCGTCGGTCCATTTTATTGGGGATCTTCCTTACACCACATCTTCCATACATAACTGTATAATAAAACCTAAACTAATAAGTAGAAAAAAAATGCAGCCAAGGCACCGAAAAGCAAATTTACAGCTTACATAGACCAAACCACATGCCAAACCTAGGTACTATCGCCCCAAGCGCCAGATACCCATTTTCAAAACAAATTTGCTTGCAGCCGTTGATGTTTATTGCTATGGATTGTTACGGACAGATGTCTAGCCACTGCACGCAAACTGGGCCTTTAAGGTGGTTATCTGGCGCTTGGGGCGATAGTACATGCTTAAATTTTTTTTTAAACTATAGCCGTGAAAAACCGGGGCAAGTCACTAGTTAGTTGTAATCCTTTTACCTGTCTTCCATTTTACCGATTGCAAACAACTCAACAGTTTAATCCCAATCATAGGCCAGACAACTGGCGCCTGCAAGTTGATAGGCACCGATAAATCGATTTGTATCTCTAATCTTATCGATTCTGATAAATGTTTCATACGATACACAACGGAATTACTTTATGAGTGCATTGACATATAGCAATACAAGTTATGAAATCATACGATCCGTATCATTAGTTTTTATGGGCTTGTAATGTACTAATATTGCATACTTTCATTAGTATTTTCTAACTAGACGCTGTCATGTCGGCTGTTGAAATGACTATAAGTCAAACCAAACAAATCTCTATACTGTAAAATTCGATCATGAATATGTTTTTTGAACACACTACTGAAAAACCACACATAAAAAAAATTGAGTCGACTTCAAGGAAGAAGGATTCCAATTTAGTTGTCCTTTTTTTCTATATTTGTTACAAAGGATTCTGTCACGTTTGATTTCATTTAAATTCGGAAAAAAACATATCAACCCACAAGAAAGTTCTTCAAATACCTTTTTTTTTGCTAAAAAAATCTTTCGAACAGTTCAAAGGTAATGAAAAGCTGAACATCTTATTTGTCATTTAATGCATGCCAAATAGAATGAACCTTGTTTGCTGATAAAACTACTATTACTTGAAGATAACAACGACCTCGATTGATAACTCTATAAGAGTTAGGCTGTCTAACATCCACAAAACGATATCAGTAAACCTTGAATAGCTCCCACTTAAAAGTACTTTGAATTGTTACGTTAATAATCGGGTAAGAACATGAAGATTAATAAATGTAAAATAAATAATAATAGGATTATTGATATCAATTGACCTAGTCTTAAAAATAACAATGTTTGTTACATAAATACTATAGCTCCTGAAACATAATCACGTCACTGTATATCTATTGGGAAATTGTTTTTATTTAAACGTTGCAAAGTAAACATTATATTGTAAATCGAAAACAGACATTCCTATTCTTCTTCCATAATAAATATCTGCTCCAGTTGAGGACTGAACCACGGACCGTGAGCTTCTTCTTCTTAGTCGTTCACTCTTGACAGAGTGGTCGTGCTCATGAGGGCTCGCTCTCCGCTGCGGTCGCTACCTTCACGATCCTTCTCCACCGGTCTCTATTGGCTACCTGGCGAGCGCACTCCGCCACAGGGATCTTAGTTATTTGACGGTATCTGTCCATGGAGTTGGTGATTGACCACGTGGTCTCTTGCTCTCAACCCCATCCTGAATTACCAGTCGTGTCATTCCCTTTCCAATGGGTTTCACTAACGCCTGCAATTGCGTAGTCAGGTAACCGCTAGGTTATCCTATCTTCATATGATTAAAAAAAATCTTAAACTGGGCCTAACTGCATAAAAAAATACAAACATTAGTCAATTTCGATACAAAATCGCTAATACTATTTATTTGCTTGTATTTTGTTATGCAATTCGACTCTGCTTTGAAAAACTGGTACAACTATACACTTGGAACCACCTTTTTGACTTGGTTCCTGATAGTATGGTAAAAAAACTTTCCACAAGATTGTTTAACTTTCTACCCGGCGTTGGTTTACGGAAGCAGCAAAAAACAGTTTACTTTATCAATTAATATTGGCCCTATCATTTAATTAATCAGTGTAATGCAGAAAGCTGTATCGCAGTGATATACGCAGGAAAACAAATTGTAATTACTCTTCTTGTACCGTTTACATCTTTTACGTACTGGCACTGCTTTAAGGCATGATACTGAAGATTCAATTTCGATCACTTCAAAGGCATTGTTCTCATCAAGATTCGTCTTTTCCTCGGCTGTTTATCTCGCTGCTTTCTTGTTTAATGCTGTGTTTATTGTTTTCGCTAAAGATCTTTCGCTCGGGGACGCGGCTACCATAAAATTTGCTAAACCGTGTTCCATTTCAGTTTACGATTGTGCTTATTCAGTATTATTCATTGCAATCGAATCTATTTTAACAGTTACGGGTAATTATATGGAAGAGTACGGTGATAATAAATATAGAAACGTCATATAATTAGACGCCACCGCTATCAGTGGTATCAATAAAATTATACGGCGTCTGGGACATTTCCTCAACGTTGGCTCGATAGTATCGCATAAATTGCTGTTCATTATCGCTTTCGATCAGGTTAAAGGCGCAGCCTTCGATGTAGGTGTAGAAATGTACGTTAAGTTTAACATTGGACACGGTGGGTATGACGGCGCCGCTTATCGGCAGCTGAGACCTGTTGGTCAGTCCGCAAATAATGATTGGAATCGACATGCGGCGTTTGCTATGTGTGCAGGATGCCAATCAGGTATTTGTAGAAGGTAATGCTATAGTTATCGGCAACGTTATACGTGTGTAAAGTAAGAACGAATGAACTTCTACGAAAGGTACTTCACAGCTGTCAATTAAAATTATTACTTCTCTAACTTTTTATTACATATTTATTAGATATTTATTACAGATGGGAATTGATCAGACCATCGTTATCTTTATGACTGTCTTGTCATAATTTTGTTTCTGGAAAAATCTAGGAAGAATCAAGCAAATAGATCGCTCTTAGTACCAGTTAAAAAGAAGCAAAAACAAGGTAACAACTTTAAGGACTTTTATGTGGATGTTCCAAGAATCTTATTTGAAAATGCGAGAGCCAAATCCGTGACCACAATATTTAAAAATATCATTAATAATTTATTCAAAATGCTAATAAAAGTCAACTCGGAATGGCTCTGTCGGAATTTCACACGCTGTTGACAATGCATTTTATGTGTTCAACGACTCGTTATTTTTGTCAAGTTTCAGCGTCCACAAGCGGGAATTTTGCAGACATGATCATTAAAAAAATAGAGGCTACAATGCAGACTCGTATGTTACAATAGCAATAGGATCTATTGTGTACCTGAACATACTGTATTCGCACAATGTTGAAAACAATGGTTGTTGATGCAATTGTTCTCAAAAACCTGTTGCCAATTTTGATGATTTTGCTGAATTCGAGTCTGTTCGATAGTATTGTCAGGCTTTACATAGTTTGAACAGATGTGTTAGAAATCTTTTATATCGCCGCTTGAATGTAGGCTTACCAAACAAAGAGACTCTAATTGTGTCAACAAAATTAATACTAAACACTAACTAGAACCGGTATATTCTGATTCTTGATATCGACAAATCTAGTATGCGTTTTTCATTAAAATAAAATCAGCGGCAAAATTTTGTTTGGTGTTTGAACATTCCTAATCCCTATACTCATCTACTCATCTATCTATTTATGCCCGATCTTTTAGACCTGAATTAGACCTCTCGAAACATTATTAATGTAGAGGTATCTTACACATTTGGGATGATCACGACTTTTATATTACAAAATAATTAACTAGAAGTTTCGACCATATTACAGCAACTATCACGAATACATTTAAGTTTTGAGTATTACTTTCGTTTTGCGACGTGACGCGTTGACGTGAATTTTTGAACTATCAACACTTGATTTTGCGTTTGTTCACCATATTCTCACGGACAGACAACACTGAAAAACCAGACGATTTTTCCGAAAATATATCTCGATGCTCTGCAAAAGTGAGCAGCTTATATCCATAGTCCCGGTTAAAATTCCTGTACTTTGGATCAATTACTTACGTTACTGGAACCAGCATGTCATCAAGGTACCCAAATTATGCGCAGAATCTGTTTCAAAAATGCATTGTTTTAAATTTTTAAACGACGACATTTTCTCTCGACATTCATCGCCGTTACGTAACGCACGGCAAATGAAATTGATATTAATCACACGAGAACAGAGCTTATAATTCACTGACTGTACGAATTTGCATAATAAACGGGCTTAATAAATGTACCTCTTTTTTAAACGGACGTTGAACGGCAAAATTGATTGTGTTGTGTGCCCAGTACTGGTTTTCAGTTGTTATGATGATTTTTTATCTCGTAACATTATGCGGTAAGAGATGGTTATCGCAAAAGCTTTCGTAGCTAGCAAATCAATATCATTAACCTTAAAGTAAAGGGCTTTTACCTATATGGTGTGACGTATGTTGATTTGTGTGGAAGCTTAAAGACATAGTACGTGTCACTGTTTTGTTTTAATTCATAAAAATATGATGATGATGATGATGACGATGATATTGATGATAGCTATGTGATGATAATAATCTCCTTGAATTATCCACCAACGGCGAACCTTGATAATTCTGGAGGTGAGAACGAAGATGTATGGGAATACCAAATTACATAATTACGTCTTAAAATTACGACTGCAGGGCGCATAACATAATTAAATACTGGCTCCAACAGTAATGGAAACTATTCGAACGTACTTGGGTACAGTCAGTAAAAATGGTGCTTATCGCTGATCGATGAGTAGAGATCATTATTGGACATCACACTCCTCTGCAAAGTTAATAAGGTGTATAGATAATTTTGAGCACCACAATCGCCGATCCATTTCTGGCGCTGATTGCACATAGGTATAGATCAAATTTACCAGCTTTTATCGAATGCAGTATTGAGCAAAAGACAAGTTCTGCGTATATTGCAGCCCATAACAGTGCCCTCCTGACCTGCTACGTTATCTTATCAGCTGCGATAAGCTTTACGAAACGCAGCTGCATTATCCTAAGGCAGTGTAGAGATTATAAGGTTATGTATTTGTCACTTAGTTTCAAGCTTAAAAGATAGAATTGTATTTAAGACATTGAATGATATTCTAAGTTCTAAACATTATGTGTTAAGTTAAATTAGTTGAATATTTTGTTACATATTAGTTTACCAGGTTAAAATCGGAGTTGAATAAATTATTAAAATTTAAGAATTTATTCCTCTTACGCTCTTTAAGTACCTACATTATGGCTGCAATGTGTGTTTTAGGTTTTCGATCCCCATGGCTCTACCATTTTGAAATCTATATATTTATCGAATGTGCCCTTAAGAGGGTACGATGGCTGAGAGACTTTTGAGAAATAGGTATTTTAATGAAATGTCGCTGTCTCGCCCGAACCCCTCCGTGTCAGTACAGCGAGAGCGGGACAACTGCAGCTCAGACCGTTCTTAGACGCGTAAAATAGGCTACTTTCCTAACTAGTCAGTCTTTTAGATTATCAAAAAATATTGGACACGTATTTTTTATTTTGTCAATTAAACAAAAAATTACGAAGATATGGCGCGTTGAAGTTTCGCGTGACGTCACTTGTTCCTACACTTTGTATGAGCGTTTTAGGAACAAGTGACGTCACGCCTCGTCACGCGGAACTTCAACGCGCCATATCTTCGTCATTTTTTGTTTAATTGTCAAAAGAAAAATTACGTGTCTAATATTTTTTGATGATGTAAAATACGGACTAATAGGAATTATTATTTTTTTACCTAGGAAACATCCCTATTGATCAAAACAGCATTTCGTAATCCCCTGTTTCCTTCTCGAAAACTGGACCAATAAAATTATTTTTTTCAAAAATAATTAGAGGACAGATATAGCTATGCCCCTATGTTTTTCTTTTTTTGTTTATATCAGGGATTCTTTTCTGATGAGTGTCTGAAAATGACGTTGAAATTGGCCAATTTTTTCAGTTTTTGAAAGCTCATATTTCTTATGTTAATTGAAATATGGAAAAAAAACGAACCATAGGGGCATAGATGTGGTAGACACAGATTACACGGTAAAAAAAAATTGGCTCTAAAGTCATTATCCAGGGAGGAAACAGGGGATTACGTTTGTATGGAGAAATGGGTGCGCATCGTACCCTCTTAAGTTGAAGTTCAAAGTTCAAACTTTGTAATGTATCATGCCGTTCCGCTCACGCTAATAATATTTAATAAGTAGGAGAGAAAGAGGGATGGTAATATGGACTTCGAATTCAGAACTGCAGCACGGTGGTCTCTCTCCTACTGAATTCCACGAGCATAATTTGAGAAATGCGAATAGTAAAGGAGAACAGATGGACAACCGCGTAACATCTGGACAGAATACGAAAGCGTTTTTGCCCAAGCTGAAACGGAGACGCTTCGTTCGCGCTCGTTTGGTGAATTAGGAATTCCAGTCCAATAGTAAAAGAGGAACTACTGCTAGTAATAACAATCTATACATATAATAAATCTGTAACAAGTCGGTGTCTGTACATTGAAGATAATTGAGAAAAACTGTCACTAGGGCTATTTATTAGCGCAATAGAACCCGAAACAATGATTTTTAGAATTGACTCTGAAGATGAGCTCTGGTTGAGTTCGAAACGCGTCAGTGTAGCTTGGTGGTGGTGATGGTTGGGTTTATGTGATTTGTGTGTGTTCGTACAGTGTGGAGGTGGAGGAACTGAATGAACGCACATTTCTTGCATAAACGTAACTATTGTAAGGTCGGGGGTGAGCAAAGTAATTGTTTTAGTTCATTAATATGGACCTCCGCACCTCCGCGGGGGCGGGTAATTTTTTTTATATCGAGGAACTAAGGACAGCCATAATTGATGAAAAAGCAAATTTGTCAAAAAACATAAGCTGCCCAAATTACTAATTCCACGCGGACGGAGTCGCGGGCAAAAGCTAGTCTCTACTAAATTTGGAACTTGGCATCTTTGTAAACATTATAACTCACTTATTATTTCCATGTCTATCTGAAGCTTCTACTCTGCCATGCTTCTTTAAACTCAGCCGATCCATTTCCAAGTTATCTTACCGACAAAACCAACCAATAATAGTACATTACTGCAGCGGCCGCGAAATAGGGGATTGCCGGCCGAGTAGTTATAGATGGCCGAGTGTTAACGAGGCCATCTAGAGATACGAGGCCGGCAATCCCTGTTCGTGGCCAAGGCTTGTATAGAGTTTTTCTCAAACATGCATCATCATCATCACCACCATCATCACCGCCATCATCATCACTATCACCATCACCATCACCATCACCATCACCATCACCAACATCATCATCAACATCCATCAACATCCATCAACATCCATCAACATCCGTCAACATCCATGAACAAGAACATCCATCAACATCCATCCATCCATCCATCCATCCATCCATCCATCATCATCCATCAACAACCATCAACATCCATCAACATCCATCAACATCCAACAACATCCATCAACATCCATCAACATACATCAACATCCATCAACCAACATCCATCAACATCCATCAACATCCATCAACAACCATCAACCAACATCCATCAACATCCATAAACATCCATCAACATCCATCAACATCCATCAACATCCATTAACCAACATCCATCAACCAACATCCATCAACATCCATCAACCAACATCCATCAACATCCATCAACATCCATCAACATCCATCAACATCCATCCATCCATCCATCCATCAACATCCATCCATCCCTCCGTCCGTCCGTCCGTCCGTCCGTCCATCCGTCCGTCCATCCATCCATCCACGTCGACTACGTCGACCTATTAAACGTCATGGTGCTGTGTCACATAAAACAATAGACGATCACTTTGCTGGCCTTGGCCAGCAATGTTGTATGAAATTCCATTATTGACCTCTCGTCTAGCCGCACCTGCAACGTGACAGTTCGTGGCGTATTTTAAGGAACATAACGTCAATATTTCATAGCATGTTTGAGAAAAACATTTTATCAAATGATCTGTTTTAAGTCATTATTTTACTGATTTTGATTTCCTATTACGACGACAAAATATCACTTTAAGGCACTTCCTACTTCACACAGCTAACTTACCGCACGTATGGCTATATAAAACAATGGAACTAATATTCCATTCACTCGAATGCGCTTAGGGCAGGCGTTTGCGCATAGGAAGTGTGATAAAACGGTAGAAACGAGCTACGCTCACACCGTAGTGAAAGAATCTATGTTCGACAATTCTCTAACGCTTCTGACTCTTGCCTTCGCTTTTACCATCTCTTTCTCTCATCATCTTATACCGTTTGACAGAAAGAAATAGCGATTGCGAAGGCAAGCGTCAGAAGCGTTAGACAATAAGCCCGCAGGAAAGCATTAGAGCAAATTGAGTCATCGATATCATAGCTATTAAATTAAAAAGTCAACTGTTTGTGACATCTCACTATATAAAAAATGCGTCGCAATGCACTGGGATGATAATTTAACTGAGTGATGTAATAATAGTGTTTTTTTTATGTATTTTGTATTTTTTGAAGAAAGGAAAGCGGAAGAATTGGTCTTTTAAAAAAAGAATTAAGATCTTAGTCAGTATTATCACATTTGTCATGTTTGCAATTGCATTCATCTTTATTTATTTATTTTTTATTTATTTCAAACATTTAAACAATTATTATTACAGGCATTGCCTAGTGCGATAATGTAGCCAAACATTACAATTTAAATTAATTACATAATTATCTTTCCCACAATCTATACCGTTTGGAAGAAATTATATTGTGCTTTCAAGCCAACAGACAATAATACCTATGGCGTCAGAAACCGTATTGTTCAGTTACTTAAGTGTTACATACTTTAATGGTTTCTTACTGGAAAAAATACTAGATCTAGTTTTATGCTCAGTTTAGCAGTGTTAAAATAAGCTATTAAGCTAGGTATAACTATAAATGAATAAATAATGATTTACTGTTTAGGAACAAGAAATAATCAAAGTATTACGTGTTAGTCCAGTGTATTATTTCTCGTTTTAGTCCTACGGTATCATAGGCAGCCGTTTTAATAGAGGCTCCCTTTGTTCCTAGACTCCACATTAGCTTAGTGCCTAGATATGAACGCAAGCCTTGATTTGTGAGCGCTACATGCTCAGAAAGTCAATGTTTACATAGTTAGTGCTAAAAAAATAGTTTTACAGTAAATTATCAACACAAAAAAAAACTATCTGTCAACCTGAATTTATGTGCAAAATTACATTTGAAATTTACCATGAGCTTTGCGGTGCATACGCCTGCGAAGAAATTCAATGGTATATGTGTGAAGTTCCCAATCCGCCCTGGGCCCGCGTGGGAACTACGGACCAAGCCCTCTCATTCTGAGAGGATGCCTGTGCCCTGCAATGGGGCTTAAATAGGCTGGGATAATGATGATGGCTCATGAAAGAAAACTCGCTCTATATTTTAATATCCTCCAGCATGACTCTACAAAAGGCTTTCTCCATACAAAAGGCAGTGAAACAGCTGACGTCAAAGCAAGCGCCAGCGCAGGCCGACAGACATATGGCTCATTGACATCAGTCTAATTTAATACTTCCTTCCGCTGTCGACCCGACACGTGCTGTGGGGATGTCTGTCGTTTTTTTCTACCGACGCATGCATTCTTGGATCCTAATGGTTGGAATTTCGAAAAGTCAATAATGTAATGCGTTGATGTTATCACTCAAAAAATAAATAAATTGTAAAAATTGTCATGGGATAGAACTTATTGTTTCTAACTCGGTTAATGCTGGGTAACATACTCCACTAACTCAATTGTTAAAATTAGTTCGATAAACTTTGGGATGTTCATAATTTGTTGATATTTGACGACGGGATAGCCTAGTTGTTAGAGAACCTGACTACGAAGCTTGAGGTTCCGGGTTCGATTCCCGGTCGGGGCAGATATTTGTGTGAAAAATACGAATGTTTGTGCACGAGTCTTGGATGTTTAATATGTATTTAATTATGTATTTATCTATATAAGTAAGTTTATCCGTTGTCTAGTACCTATAGTATATAGTATAGTATATAAATATAGTAGTATAGCTTTGCTTAGTTTGGGACTAGGTCAATTTGTGTGAATTGTCCCGTGATATTCATTTATTTATTTAATTCACAAACTCAATAATGGACACCTCAAATTTAATAAGTGTATTGTACATACCTAAATTATCCAACATCAAATGAGTTAGAAACAATAATTTCTGTGTTTACGACTTGGAATTTAGTCTGTATGGGTACCAGGTAACGGTTAAACATACTTATATACATACTTAAATAGTTATTATAACATCCAAGTCTCGATCACAAACTCGTATTTTCACACAAATATCTGCTCCGACCAGGGCTCGAACCCGGGACCTCAAGCTTTGTAGTCATGTTCTCTAACCACTAGGCTAATCGGTCGACGTATTGTTCTATTCACTAGGAGTCGGTGGAATTCTACTTGCAAGATTAGATGTTAGCAAACAGAATAAATCAATCTTTATTGCAATGAAGTAAGTAGATGTAAATATATTAACGCTAAAATAAAACATTAATAAAACATTGGACATAACAATAGGACCTGGCATGCAATAGGTACTAAACCCAAACAAACATAATCATCAATTAATCATAAATATTGATAATTACGTTAGTAAACACATCGTTCGTATTCAAACACCTAGGTATTCATGTTTTATCGATCATAAAGTACTTTACGGGTGGTTCCAAGGGTGTCCCAAAAACCTGTCATTACATTACTATTAACAACGTCAGAATTTAAAAAAATCTGCCACCCGTTTTATAAAATCTTAATCTAGGGACTGATAGTGGTTGAAACACTCGTGGTATCAGTAGTAAGTTTTTCAAATATCAATTTTATTAATGTGATTTAAGATCTTATTATTTGTGAGGTTTGATTTTCAAACATAACAAGTTTCATAACAGTGTACTTATAAAAGACTGGCACGTCTGTTCCAAAGAGTAAATACAATACCAATTTAATTTTTAAAATTATTGTCTAACCGCGTGATTCTGTTGTGGTTACTAACATTTAATGCCAAAAATGACTGTAAATAACGTTAAATTGAGCATAACAAAAAAAAACAATGAAAGTTAAAATTCTCTTATGAGTACAAATAAAAGCTTTTACGCTAACACGAAATTTAATCCAGAAAAGGCGAAAAAAAGGCGAGTTTTCGGACCAATTTAAACACAGCTTAGTGGATTTTACGACCCGACAAACTTGTCGATTACCGTTCATTGCTTTTTTACAAACGAGGCTCAAGAAAATAAAGTCAAGTTCACACTTAAAGTTGACCCAGTTTTGTATTAACACGCATTAAAAACAACTAGCCAAGGGCGACACGGAGTGGCACACAAACCCTGAACAATAACTAAATAGTACATTACTGCAGCGGCCGCGAAATAGGGGATTGCCGGCCGAGTAGTAATAGATGGCCGAGTGTTAACGAGGCCATCTAGAGATACGAGGCCGGCAATCCCTGTTCGTGGCCAAGGCTTGTATAGTGCTTTTCTCAAATAAATCCAAGGAAATGACACGAATGTTCAACTTATATATTCATATTTAATTCAAATTGTTTTTTTTTTATTCCCACCAAAATATTTTTTTTTCCAGCAATTTATTTGTAAGCTGTTCCAGTTAATGTTTTTGACGCAAAATCTTGAGATGATTTATATTTATTAAAAAATTACGACCTTATTAATTGGTTATTTTAATAAATTGTTAACAATAAACGCCAATCCTTATTTATTTTATTAAATCTAGCCAAGTAAGATATTAAAAAGTAAATTCACAAACTAAATTTTTCTTAATTGGCAGTATGTCATTGATAGTCAATAAAAGAAAATACGACCCACTAAAACAAAAGACAATCTCTTTGCTGGCCTTGGCCAGCAATGTTTGTATGAAATTCCATTATTGTCGTCTAATTTGAAATTAGAACGAATCTTCCTCAACTGCTATACAATGGCATACTTCGTGTTCTATTGTCACGACTATAAGGACCACATTTCCTTGGATGTTTGAGAAATAACTATAATAGAACTATTTTTCTTACATAATTACGTGTCTTTTGAATAAGGTCCGTACACTAAATAAATTTCAAGAGAAACGTGAACGTATTAAAAACTTTATTGAAGATCGAGCAAACAATTTCAAAGTAATAAGTATCTATTATTTTCCCCTTTTCGTTTTTTACGTAAACGTATTTTTATTCTTTGTTGTTTTAGCAACTATTGTATTTAATACACACTCTGTGAAAAATCCTTACGAGAAATGAACAGGGCCTATACTCCGAAGTGTAAAATTCGAACTTCGTATCGTGCTATTCCGCTCATACTAATAGTATTTAATACGAGAGCGAGCGAGACGGTACGATGCGAACTTCGATTTTCGAATTTCGGAGTAGCCCTCCAGACAGCGATGCCGCAGTAAGTAATACGAGGGGCGTTCAATATAAAGTGAGAATGAGATGCAAACTCTTTTAATATTACGAAATTAAATACTGGCCGGTAAAGCTAATCTATCTAGCTGATTGCTATGAAAAAAAAAAAACTAACTGTCTTTTGTTTAAAAAAATATACGGTAATTTCTTTGCAATGCTATTGAGTACGTTAGCGAAAATGGAGAAAATTGAACTGCGCGCCGTTATCAAATACTTGTATTTGAATAATTTTTCTACGGACCAAGTCAATTTGGATTTGCGGGACACTTTAGGGTCTAATGCTCCTCCGTATTAGACAGTCGCACGTTGGTGCGCCGAATTTAGACGTGGAAGAACATCGACAATGGACGACCCCCGCTCCGGACGCCCTACTACAGCAGTAACTGAAGAAATTGTGAAAAAAGTCGAAAATTCAGTTTTGGCGGATCGTCGTGTCACGGTTCGTTTTATTGCTGAAAATGTAAAGATTTCAACGGGGAGCGTGCATAATATTTTACATGAACGCTTGGGTATGAAAAAGGTATCTGCGCGTTGGGTACCAAGAATGCTTACTGACACGCAAAAACAAACTAGACTAGAGATTTGTCAAGAAGCTTTGAACCTGATGCAGCAAGACCGGGAACTTTTTTTGGCGCGATTTATAACAATGGACGAAACATGGCTCCATCGTTACGACCCAGAAACGAAACTGCAGTCTATGACATGGAAAAGGCTATCATCTCCAACTCCGAAGAAATTCAAGGTGAGCCCATCTGCCGGTAAGGTCATGGGCTCTGTTTTTTGAGATGTTAAAGGGGTATTAATGATTGAGTATCTCGAGCATGGAGCCACTATTACGGGCACTTTATACGCCAAACAAATAGCAACATTGCGCAATGAGATCCGCGAAAAACGGCGAGGTAAACTCTCGAAAGTTGTGCTGTTTCACCAGGACAATGCCCCGGCACACAAGTCCGCCGTTGCAATGGCTGCAATTCGTGATGCTGGGTTCGATATCCTTAAGCATCCTCCGTATTCACCAGATCTCGCTCCCAGTGATTTCTACCTATTTCCGAGATTGAAACAATACCTGAGAGGCCAGAAATTTGAAGACGACGACGCGGTAGTCGCTGCAGTACAAGATTTTTTAAGTACTAAAGATGAGACCTTTTTTAAAAATGGAATTTTAAGTTTAGAAAAAAGATATACTAAGTGTATTATGCTAAAAGGTGACTATGTCGAAAAATAAAATGACATTTAGTAAAAGTTGTTTATAACATACTCATTCTCACTTTTTATTGAACGCCCCTAGTACTATGGCTAGTCCAGTTTGACAGTCTGATGCTTGACAGTTTTGTAATTAAGAATAATAAAGGTGTGGTGAAATGTTGGAAATTCAGGCCTATCTACCTGATCCGGTTAAGGTGTTACGAAACGGCCGGTTAAAATGTCAATCGTTGTTTAACTGGCTCAGTTAAGATCATTAAAATTTGTACTTCACTCAAATCTTTGTTTTGGGACTGGTCTGCAAGTTTGCTAAATCAGAAATTTAATGAACTAAAACAATTACTTTGCTCACCCGCGACCTTACAATAGTTACGTTTATGCAAGAAATGTGCGTTCATGCAGTTCCTCCACCTCCACACTGTACGAACACACACAAATCACATAAACCCAACCATCACCACCACCAAGCTACACCGACGCGTTTCGAACTCAACCAGAGCTCATCTTTAGAGTTTAGGGTTAGAGAGAGAGAGTTAGAGAGTTAGGTAACTCTGAAGATGAGCTCTGGTTGAGTTCGAAACGCGTCAGTGTAGCTTGGTGGTAGTGATGGTTGGGTTTATGTGATTTGTGTGTGTTCGTACAGTGTGGAAGTGGAGGAACTGCATGAACGCACATTTCTTGCATAAACGTAACTATTGTAAGGTCGCGGGTGAGCAAAGTAATTGTTTTAGTTCATTAATATGGACCTCCGCAAAGTAACGCTTGATTCAATAAATTATTCAGAAATTTAAATTAGTAGAATTTAAAGCTTTGATTCGAAAGACGCGGAGCGGAGATTTAAAGAATCGACCAATTCGAACTTCACACACACCATTGATTTTCAGGTATCCCCACGATGTTTTCTTTCAACGTAAAGCTCATGGTAAATTTCAAATGTAATTTTGTACATAAGTTCCGAAAACCTCAGAGGTGCCGGGCTCAAACCCACGACCCTCTTTAGTAGTAGAATTCCAAGCCAAGTAGTAGTAATTGTAGGTACCTAAGTGTATACACTATTACATAATACATAAATGACAATCGACGCAAAAACTAACAAAGCAAATGAAATTAAATGTTTATTATTAGCACCAGGAGATTACAGCATTCATTATACAGTGGATCCCAAACTAGGCTGAGCCTGTATCTTGGGACCCGATACTAAACATTTGGTGATCTGTAGAACCTTAGGGCCAGCGCTCACTGACGGCATGACACGGCAAAGGATTTTATTACTATCAAGTTATTTTGAATCTTATTATTCATGTTACTTTATTTCGATACCACGGAGCTGCGACGTGCCGAGGGGTGCTGCGGTAAAATTCGTATGTAACCTGCCGTGCCATGCCGTGCCATGCCGTCAGTGAGCGCCGGCCCTTATTAAGCTCCAGTATAAAACAGAACAACATTTTTCTACATTGTAAAAAAACGTCGTATGTGCCAACCAGGAAACACGTAGGCGAAGCGCCGCTGGTGATCATGCGCAAACGCAACGAGTCAATGATTATCATTAAATGTTTATTGGCCGGTTTATACACGATTTGATGTTCTTGACTTATAACTAATAAATTAGAAGATTAACATTAAATTAAGCAGGTAACCACCTATTTAGTTGCTATTTACGTACTCATAGAAAATCTAAATGGTCCAGCTGCAATTTTTACTATTCTTATTATGTATTCCATACTTACTGCTTTGACCATTGCCATTTTGACCCGTGATGATTCGATTATATAAGATTCAAAACGACGGAAGAATGAAGTTATTCAAATTGAAAGAACGAAAACGAAGTTTTCTATCTAAGGCCACTGCCGAGCCACTGGCGAGCCGTGAAAAATCTAAAAACATCATCTTGAAAAGCAGTGCAGTAATGGTAGAGAAGAGTTTGGTTACTTAGAAACTTTAGTTAACCCGGAGGGAATGCGGGTTGTTTTGTTATTACCCTTTGCCACTGATCTAAGGAGCGTTTAGTGGGTACCGAACTAAGTCGAAGGATCACTTATTGACGCTCCAAAAATCCTTTTAATAAAACAGCACTCACACATTAATATGCCAACCTATTTAGAACTAATTAGTTTTTTTTAAACAAGTATATCTCAATTATATCTTATAGGTAATTGATTTATGTAGTATATTTTGTGTATCGTTCCGTGATTCAAAGACGGTTTTGGCAGAAAATCAGCGCTGCAGGCGTCTAACGCCTTAGCATAATGCTGAGTCAGCGACCGTTTCACTTTTACGGGACACGCATGCATACTTGCGTAGTATGTACTTTCATATTTTATTTTTTTCATGTTTATGATTTTTTATTTGTGTGTCTTCTTGGGAAAGTGAATAAATATCTTCTTTCTGTGTTTATTAATTATTACAATCGCAAAGTTAGCGCTCGTGTGAATCAATTATCAACATTTATAACATTACGTAGTTTATTTTTGAATAAACTGTAGCAACTGCATATGGTATTGACTAAGTATAAGTACGTTTTGAAAAGCTTTTTGCATCCTTTTATTTGACTTGCTACGTTTGAATTATGCATTTATGCAAGTAGCTTTAAAAATTTGCAATTAAATTTAAAGCGCGTACACACTGACCCAATACATGGCACCTTCAATCTTATGTCATAGTAAGAGAGGTGACAGATGGGTGTCATCTACTGGGCGTTGAGGAGTCGATGTCAAGCATTGGTACGTTTACCTTCCATAATGTCAAAGTTTAACCAAAGATATTTGATGTTAAACGCAAACACATATTTCATGTTTTCCATCTCCACGAGCAATGTTAGAAATTGTTTATTTTTATGTATTAAGAAAGCGAGAGAAACCACGGGATTAAATTTATAGCCCAGATATTTCGCAGCACAAAGAAATAAAACTTGGCTGTGGTATCGTAAATTTACGGTTTATGTTTAGTAAAAAGCCCTAATATGGTGAGCATAATAATATGTGTATCTGAATTGATTGGAACTCTCACTATATTTGTTTGTTATGATCCAAATTAAGCGTAGTTGACGCCATTCAATTGTAATACAAGGTAGCGATTTTACCTTTCCACTGTCGTCTTTTTCCACTTACACTTTACTTTCCATTTACATTTCGAGATTTTACATGCGTATATTCCGCGAAAATACCTATCAGATTTAACAGATTCAAAGTAGACTATGCAAGTACAGCACATACTTTCTTACAAACTTTTGCGTATAAACCATTATATTCCTTTATTTTAACGTTAGAAAAACAATCTTGAAGAGTCTTTTTTATTGAAAAACGGTTTTAAAAATAACAACTATTACTTATGAAACCAAAATAATGTAAATGACCATAATGACCATGCTAATTGTTACATATTTGCCGTAAATTATTTTTCAGAAGTGTTTTCCAATAAAAAGACTCGTCAAGATCGTTCTAAAAATTCGAAAATAAACGAAGTAGGTATAGTAAGTAAAATTAATTCATACGCATGAAAGCCGTTAAGTATACCAAGAGTCGTTATTCAATATAAAAGTCATTAAAAATTAGAAATATCGATTAACTAATGAATTATGAAGCTCAAAGCTTGGCTACTAAGAATTTTAGAAAAAAAAACAAGTTCTTAATGGCGTCGTCGGTCCAATTATTTTGATCTCTAATAGGCTTCGTATGTCAATTTATTTGTATCAGTAAACGATTTATGTGTGTTATAATTAAAAAAACTTGTCAGTGTCAATTGATTCTTTCATTTAGATGTTAAGTTACTGTCATTTTTGTAGGTTGAAAAAAAGAGGTCTTTATCCTTCTATCGGATCTTTTTTAGGGTCCGTTACAAAGGGTGTCAACATTCGTTTATCGATATCCCGCGAGAACTATGCAATGTTCCGGGACAAAAGTATGCTTTTGCTCGACTTGGCGGGGTCACTCCCGTGCCCCCATATCCTATAATGTTAATTCAAGCTATAAACTATTTGTGTGCCAAAATTAGTCAGAATCTGTCAAACCGTTTTGGCGTGAAAGAGTAACAAATGTCCACACATCCATTCATCCATACAAACTTTCACGTTTATAATATTAGTCATCACATCATTCCAGCCTATATTATGTCCCACTGCAGGGCATAGGCCTCCTAGAATGAGCTTGGGCCGTAGTTCCCACGCGGGTCCAGTGCGGATTGGGAACTTCACACAAACCATTGAATTTCTTCTCAGGTGTACCTATGCAGGTTTCCTCACGATGTTTTCTTTCACCTTAAAGCTCATGGTAAATTACAAATGTAATTCGCACATACATTCCGAAAAACTCAGAGGCGCGAGCCCGGACTCAAACCCACGACTACCAACAGGCCACCACGGCGGATTATGATATTATTGGGTTTATTTTATTTAAAAGATTTGTCTCTAACATACTTACATGCCTTCTAAGAACAGCAGTAGTGTCAGCCAATTAAGGGCGAGATGGAAAACAAGTATGCCCTATAAAGCAAAGACGGAAAACGACTACTCTTACAATTCTCACGGCCGCTAAAAACACCGCTCATCAAACCGCGTAATTTTAACAGTGTACAATATTGATTAACCGCTTCCCGTGTTCAGCAGTTACTGTAAAACGGGTATTTGCATTAATTACCGCGTAATTTACTAGCCTCGTAGTCTGTAATCCGTTAGACGCGTGGGTTGCATTGCCCAATTCATGAATGGCCAGTCGCCCACGCCTGGTTATCAATGAAAACTTGTAGAAACGCCAGAGTGTCTGTGGACAGGCTTACGAAACGCCATTGAAATTGCTCCACTTGTTGGCTTTGTCGCCAATTTTGTCTCGAAGTCCGGCGAGAATATCGTAAGTGACAAAGCGTTGGAGTGGCTTTCGCTTTGCGACTGTTTATTGTTGTGTTTAAGTTTGTTTTAGTACTGTATTACTGTCCATTCAGAAGGTCGCTTTTGTGTAAAGAGTTAACTTTTTAAATCATTTATTAAATCAGGCGTTACTTTGCAGAGGTCCATGTTAAAGAACTGAAACAATTACTTTGCTCACCCGCGACCATACGTTAGTTATGTTTATGTAAGAAATGCGTATTTATGCAGTTCTTCCCCCTCCACACTGTACGAACACACACAAATCACACAAACCCAACATTCACCACCACCAAACTTTGGTTGTTTTTCGGGCGTATTATACTAGTATTTATAATGCATGTATCATCATGAGTTCTTTGGGACGCCCTGCAGCCGAAACGACTCGATGGATTTTAAAGTATGAGGTGTCATTAGATTCGTCTCCGTTGCGAGAGTGACATAGAGTAAGTATAAAGTTTCGCGGGAGTCCGTGGAAACGGGAATTACACGGGAAACACGCATTGATAAGTCCGCACAGGGTTGTATACTTGGCAAGTGAGGTATAGCAATTACATATGTTTAAGTGATTTTGTTATTATTATTTGCTTTTTATAATCTACAAATTATTTATTTACGCATGTAGTATTATGTAGCTATTAGTGTGCAGTTTATTTATCTATCTAAACAGCGATCCGGGTGTCACCAATGGTGCTGGCTGAAAATCAACGCTGGGGTGCTGTAAACGCCTCAGCATTATGCTGAGCTAGTGTCCGACTTGCAACCGCAATGACACATTCTATCTTTAGTTTTCGTGTTGTCTTTTGTTTTGTAAAATATTGACGATGTGTCTTGTGTTGTTATAAATAAATGTATTTCTTTATTTCTTTCTTTCTTTCTTTCATTGCCGATACTATATTTTTCTACGATTTCAAAACTTTCTATTGAATTTGAGTTAAAATTTGGCACTCATAATGTAAGTCGGTGACCCAGAGACGGACATATAACGTAAATAAATGAATTTTAAACATGGAGGCTACTTTAAGGGTAAATAAGAAAATATTTTATGCAGTCGGGTTTTTTTATCTAGTTCTCTACCTACCTGCGACTGTATTTCCTGAACACTACAATCGGCAGGCTGATTGTCTAATTCCCTCGCAATCGCCATCGCGCTCATTTTTACAGTTCTTTTGTGGTCTGACAATTGGTACCGGAAACAGCCAGCTGTCACAGCCATACAAAAACTGTCATTTCAATCCGATGCCCAGTGTCAAAAAAGTTACACAATTTTGCTGGCCGTTTTCAAGTCTAGGGTGAATGAGCATTTACTATGCAAGCGTGCTCCATCGTAGGCCTCATCTTCGCTTTCCATCAGGCGGGACTGTTGCCTAACGCAAGCCTATATTGTATAAAAAAAAACGTTTTGAAATTAAAGTTATTTAGCGATACGGTGATGTTTACTTAAAAGGCTTTTAAAATTGAATGAATATTTGTACAAAAACAGCGTAACTGCAGCGCGTTGTGATGGATGTTGGAGACTGATTTGCCAAGTGGAGTTACGACAATTCTACAGTCAATGTATGCAACGTTTATTACTAGGTTTTGCCACTCGCACAATGTACAGGACATTGCATGCTCATTAGATTATTGCAAACTTTCACGATTTCATGACACACATGGTTCTACAACAAAATAGCAACAAGTAAATAGTGAAACTTAGAGATATCATGACGTGTTGATTAATAGGGTTAATACTTAAATTACTAGAAAATGTTTTTCATTACTTTGTCGACGTGATGTTTGTTACGCAGATTTTTTATTTATTCAATCCCAAATAAACGTTTTTTCAACTTGTAAAATTTGAAAACAACTTATACAGTATGTAAATAGAACGAAAAGCAAAGCCGAGGCCTGGTTGATGGATATGATGGAATGATAATACTTTTTATTAACTTTTAGTACTTTTTTTTCAAACTAAATACAAACTGAAATATAGATGCACAGAAAAAACCCCAGAAAAAAGACCAATGCTGGCATGGCTGGAGCATTGGTCTTTTTTCTGGGGTTTTTCTGTGCATCTATATTTCAGTTTGTATTTAGTTTGAAATATATGGTTTCACGGGATGACCGTAAAAGTAATAAAAAAATGAAGTTGAAGAAAATAAAAAAATGAATAGAAAAAGATACTTCATACTTAACTTGTACTTTTTTTCGTTGGGTATGAAATAAGATTAAATATCAAATAACTTAGTAAAAAGTATATCATTCCATCATACTCCTCTTGCCCATCATCCAGGTATCGGCTTTGCTCTTCGTTCTGTTACATACTGTATACAAAGGTACAGACATAGCAAGATAAATAAAAGCTTGCAAAAAGATTTGCCCGAGGTCGTCAACAAAACTGCACACGCTACTGTTTCATTTCATTTGTTTAACGTACGTTCTTCGCACAAACATTGGTGTGTTGACATGGTCAATCGGCAATGTCAAACATTATTCGCGACTTTTATGTTTACCCTGTCTGACCCGCGAACTAGGTAAATTTGCGCAATTTTCAGCTCGGTTGTCAAGTTAGCAATACATTGTTGTAAACTTTTGCGATTTTCACTGTACTTCTTATAAAATGTAAATAAAATAAATAAATAAATATCACGGGACAATTCACACCAATTGACCTAGTCCCAAACTAAGCAAAGCTTGTACTATGGGTACTAGACAACAACAGATAAACTTACTTATATAGATAAATACATACTTAAATACACATATAAAACATCCAAGACTCGAGCACAAACATTCGTATTTTTCACACAAATATCTGCCCCGACACGGGAATCGAACCCGGGACCTCAAGCTTCGTAGTCGGGTTCTCTAACTACTAGACCATCTGGTCGTCATATATTATGACTCTATTATCGCTTCACCGAGTAGCGGTATAGCTAAACCGTTTAACTGAGTCCTCGACAAAGAGGGCCGGGAGAGGTCTGACACGAGGCGCGCCCGCCGCCCGCACCTCTCCCGGCCCCTTTGTCGTCATACCCCCCAGCCCCTGTACCGCGCGGACTCAGATAAACGGTTTAGCTATACTAACGTGACTGAAACTTCGAGGTAATTTTAAATAGCATTTTATTGCATGATCGAATCCCGTGCGATAATACAAGTTTTGGCATTACACCGCGCAATGTCATGCCTAATTTACGCAAACAAAGATCTCGCGCAGAAGAAAGTTTAAAGATGAAGTTAAACAAGCGCTATCTTGCGAAACGTATATGTAAATTCAGAGTCAATAAGCATGGGTTAAGTGGCGAGTTAAGTCTAGATACTTAGCCAACTTGTAACTTTCTCGGCTTCCAATTAAAATTTCAATTAAATAGTTAAATCGCTGTCAGTTGGGACCGACCCCCTAACCTCGCGGTTTCATACGAGACGGCACAAGCGACGAGCGTTTCAAGCTCAGTTAAAGCGAGGACACTTATGCATCTTGCATTACATAGAGGCGTTTGATTAACCATTTCAAACTTGTTTACTTTACAGACTCGTAATGAGATGCAACTTAAACTAGGCTTAAAGAAGGGGTCGCCCAAGTTATGTCCACGGCCTGCCTTAAAAGCCTGTACGTACGTAGTACGGTGATGCGTCACTTTATACTCATCATTATCACCATCATCATTTCAGCCGAAAGACGTCCACTGCTGAACATAGGCCTTCCCCAAGGCTCGCCAAACAGATCGGTCCCGTTCCATCCGCATCCAACGCGATCCCGCAATCTTAACCAGGTCGTCGCTCCATCTTGTTGGAGGTCTACCTACACTGCGTCTTCCGGTCCGTAGACGCCACTCAAGAACCTTTTTGCCCTATCGGCCATCGGTTCTACGAGTGATGTGCCCTGCCCACTGCCACTTGCGTCTGGCGGTTCTTTGAGCTATATCGGTGACTTTAGTTCTTGCGCGGATTTCATAATTTCTAATGCGATCCCGCAGAGAATCTCCGAGCATAGCCCTCTGAGTGACTTTGAGCTTTCTTACGAGGCCTATCGTTAGCGGCCACGTCCCAGTCTCACCACGTCTCACTTTATACTCTATGCAAATGAAAATAGATTCATACGCACCATAATTCTAGCTTGACCTTAGAACGCATAGTTTAGGAAGAAAAAGTTAAACACCTTAATAATTTATTCTGGTGTGCTAAGTAACTGCTCAGTTGACAAGATTGCCCATAGTCGTATCTCTTTTATGGACCACGGAACAATAATCTTGTTCCATATTTAGCTCGCAATCAAGTAAAGAATGTCGGTTATGTTTATATCGGTGTCATGTTAATTATAACGAGAGGTAATTTAAACGCTTGTTTTTACTCATCTCGGTTAACCAATGTGTCTTTGTGTGCGTTGAAGTACTTTATGATATACTTCCCTCTCATTCTGAGTGGAGGCATGTGCCCTGCAGTGGGCCGTATACATGCTGCAATGATGATGATGATGATGATGATAATGCAATGACGATGATAAACTTACCTACTCTTATTTAATCGTAGAAGAAGTTTAGTTAACGAGAACGTACCTGAAACAGAAACATAATATTATTAGTTTTTTTTTATGACAGTAACAGTGAAAACGGTTTAGTAGTCGTAGAGCCATGTTGTAGCTAGCTACTGCATCACGAATGGGCCGGCTCGTCCGGGGCACTAACACCCTCTCACAGAACACCGGCGTGAAGCAGCAGTACTTCTGCTGCGTTTCGTACGGTCAGTGAGAGTGCCGGGGGCTCAATACCTCATTCCCTCCCCCTCCATCGTTCCCTCTCCTTTTTAAAGGCTGGCAACAGATCAGATCTGTTTGAGTTGTTGTTTTTTATAGGCGGTGCGGTGGTGATCATTTTCCATCAGATGACCCGCTTGCACGTTGGCCTCCCACTCATAATAAAAAAATGTATTGTAACAGCGGGAAGCTTACTCTACTTAATTATAAATGTAATGTATGATTAAGTAGAGTAAGCTTCCCGCTACAGCTTTTCCCTTGGACAGCGGTTAGTGCAGGGATTGTAGTTCAATCAATGGCACCGATCGAATGAACCACTTTAGGTGTTAATCATTGAACAAGCTCAAGCGCATTGCAAGTTTACTCCAACCATTTATGTGTGCCCACGTCTGTATCAGTATGAACATAAAGTTCGAATTTGTCTGAATTCTGAATAAGGTTGTGGTCGTTCTTGAACTATGCGGATTTGGTCGCTGCAAGGAAGAGTGGTCGAGATTACTGCTAACCAAAATTGGGTGGTTAAAAGGTGATTTAGAATATTTCGTAAATAATAAAAGGCAGATTTTTAACGGTTGTCGAATAAAAAGTTCTGGAATTAAAGTGTCAGTCTCGACCACGCAAGTGCTCCTCATAACATATCTGACATTAGGCATCCAGAGGTTGTCTTATCGTTGCATAAACATCACTGTCCTACCTTAGATTGATACTAAGTAGAACGACTTCATTGCAAAAAGTTTAAAGTAAAACGTCTAGGGCTGTCTTGCTGATGGCCATCGCACTATAAAACTCGCACGGAAAGGTACCCAACTGTCCGGATCCGATTTGATTTAATTTAATAACAAATTTTGATACATGTTAATATTCACCCGCGATTAGAAAGGGATTGGAGTTGACAGTAATTCTATTCTGATTGCGGCTTGATAACATAGAACACTCTAAAATAACAGACACGTATTTTTTTTAGCTGGCCAAACTCAACCTATTTGGAGAAATTGTCCTCCTAAGTACTGAAAAAGTGACTAAACCCTCCGACTTCTAAGAAAAAAAATATTTAGGCAAATAGCCTGAATTACTGATTTCATTATTAATTATGTTTGAGAAAATGAAAATATAATAAGCACGGTATTTTGTTATATCGGCTCAAACTCATATTTTCCTTAAAAAAACAGCCTTTAAAGTTTTATATTTCCTATCAGTGACTTATGATGATAGTAATGAATTAACATAAACCCACCTAAAATAATCCAATGGCATTAAATCACATGGCATTAGATCTTGGCGGCCTCTTGATGTCCCCAAATCTGCTGACTATACGTCCATACGTCCATTGAAATGCTCCTTCAATAGATCCATGATCAATCAAGCTAAGTTTTATTATTTCTAAACGTTGGTGATTTGTATATCGTTCCATAATTAAACGGCAGAATTTGACGTTTAATTTTTTTACAAAATGGCGGCAAAAAATGACAAGTTTTTTTTAAATTTATGGTCAAAGACCATCACTCTTATTGAGAGAGTCTAGATACTAATGATCTTTACTTGCCTTTTTAATTCATCGTTAGTAATTTGATCCAAAATTTCAGGCTTAATCTTTATTAAAATCTACTTAAAAAATAAAGAACTGTTTGATCGGAAGCGCTCCGAAGGGTCCCAATCAGCGTTCAGAATCTCCAGCATTTCGCGTGGTTCTGATTGCTATGCGAAGCAAATTACAGTGTGCTTAAAGAGTTACCGAGATTACATGTAAGTATTTTGAACCTGTTTCATAACTGATATGTTTGCCGGCATCCAATGTAGTCACTGGCAACAAAAAAGAATTAGCAAACTGAATACACGTCACATTAAGGAGCTGACAACTCAAAAAATGGACGTTCCATTGGAGGGCCCAGGGCTTCTGTCAGTATGAGAGTGCTTGGGAACTAAGTTTCCATGCGGGCCCCGTGCAGATTGGAAATTTTGCTCACGCCATTGGCCTTCTTTGCAAGTGCACGTAGGTTTTCCGTACGATGTTTTCCTTCATCGTAAAATTCATGGTAAACTTCAAACGTAATTGGGTCGTATACTGTTTTAAACTTTTGTGATTTTCACTCATAATTATTATACTAAACGGGCCTTATCTTATCACGCAAACAATATTTACCTCGACGTTTCGGCCTCATTGCAGCAGGCGTGGTCACGAATTGTCTGCCAATTCGACTCGATTGACTCGTGACCACGGCAGCTGCAACGTGGCCGAAACGTCGAGGTAAATATTGTTTGCGTGCATCTGTTACCGCGCATTATTACAAATATTACATAAATAATAAGCATCTTTTTCTCGATTCTGATAATCAATAACCATCCATGATACATAGCTGAAATAACCGCAGAAAATAGACAGTGTACTTAAACTGAAACATTTTTTTTTAGGTTGGAACAAGTTTACCTGCACAAAATTTGAAAATGACCCAATTCCAAAACCCCAGAGGTTCCGTGCGAACCCACAACCTTTTGTTTGAGAGGCCATAGGTCACACCACGAGGCTACCATGGTTTACCGGAACGCATCACTGGGATATTAAGTATACTATGTCTCGACCCAGATCGTTTTCTATCTGTACACCAAATTTTATCCAAATCGTCAGCCGTTATTGAGTAACAAAAAACAAAAAACAAAAATCTTCACAATCTTTCTCATTAATAATATTAGTAGGATTACCACCCGCTGGCCTCAGTGGCCAAACTATACGCTGTATTATTAGACATTATGTTAAAGATACCTTCATAACTTAGCACCTACGTACTCATAAAGTCATCAAGATACACGCGTGAGATGCCCCATTCGAGACGGCCGTCAGGTAACTGTGAAATGGCTCGTACTCTCCCCATTGTTAGACACCAATAGAAATACTTCGAGCACTCGACAGCCCAACGTCAGTACAATGGATATGCCATTTAAGGGCCCCGGTTGCTGATCAATTTTCACTTTGGAATGTTCTATGGCTATATATTCCAACGCGTGATCGTATTGATGTGAATTGTAATACGTAAATTTAAAAGAAAGGTATTCATTTGTTTTGAGTTTGAGTGCGCATCAATAAATAGCCGGAAAACGAAAGGTCGGGAGGTACAAGAGATTGGACTGGCATCAAGACGGTGGGACAGCTATTTACGTATAAATTACAGACAGGATTCACATGATATAATTCCTCCATCTCCATTTTGGACGTCGACGTCAGAGGAGCGTCTTCACTTTTATCTATGTGGTTAGTACTCCGTTGGTTCACATGACCAGCTCTACCTAATGCTACCTAATGGAATTCCCTCCCATCCTCTGTATTTCCAGGTAGAGCCTAGAGCTCTTTAAGGCTAGAATGAATAGAGTCTATTAATTCTAGCCTTGAAGAGCGCTCTAGGTTACGTATATTTAGGATGCACATTTGACCTCATCTGTGCTTTTCATGTGTACAATCGCGTCATGTCATACAATCGTGTCATCTGTACAATTGCGGGTCAGTTTTATGTAAAAAATGGCTCCGGACAGGTCGAGATCCAAGGAAATGCCTGCCAACCTTCAATAATGAAGTGGAACTATAAGAAGTTGTGGTTGTCGAGTGGTTGACCGGATGGCCACATAAGAAAGCTCACAGTCATTCACGGGAGGGCTATACTCGGAGTTTCTCTGCGGGATCGCATTAGAAATGATGAAATCCGCGCAAGAATTAAAGTCACCGACATTGTACTAAGAATCGCCAGACTCAAGTGGCAGTGGGCAGGACACATCGCTCGTAGAACTGATGGCCGATGGGGCAAAAAGGTTCTCGAGTGGCATCCACGGGCCGGAAGACGCAGTGTAGGTAGGCCTCCAGTAAGATTGAGCGACGACCTGGTTAAGGTGGCGGGAACGCGTTGGATGCGAATGGCGCAGGACCGATCTGTTTGGCGAGCCTTGGGGGAAGGCCTTTGTTCAGCAGTGGACGTCTTTCAGCTGAAATGATGATGAATGATGAATCATCGAGATAGAGCTAGTTTATTATACATATATAAACCTAGTCGACAAAGATAATAATACCCTTAGAATTGCTTTCACCCAAGCGCTTCTACTTAAGAGGGTACGATGGCTGAGAGAATTTTGAGAAATAGGTATTTTAATGAAATGTCGCTGTCTCGCCCGAACCCCTCCATGTCAGTACAGCGAGAGCGGGACAACTGCACCTCAGACCGTTAATAGGCACGTAAAATTGATCAAAACAGCATTTCGTAATCCCCTGATTTCTTCTCGAAAACTGGACCAATAAATTTATTTTTTTCATAAATAATTAGAGGACAGATTTAGCTATGCCCCTATGTTTTTCTTTTTTTGTTTATAGGAGGGATTCTTTTCTGATGAGTGTCTGAAAATGACGTTGAAATTGGGCAATTTTTTCAGTTTTTGAAAGCTCATATTTCTTATGTTAATTGAAATATGGAAAAAAGCGAAACATAGGGGCATAGCTGTGGTAGATACAGATTACACAGTAAAAAAAATTTGGCTCTAAAGCCATTATCCAGGGAGGAAACAGGGGATTACGTTTGTATGGAGAAATAGTGCGCATCGTACCCTCTTAACCTTAAGTTTAATTGTTTTTGATTATTAATATGTTTACGACTAAAAAAACGCGGACACTCCCAAGGTGTAAGGTTGAGATAAGAGCCATTCAGCTCTACTCAATGACCCGGTTTCAAACGATAAATTCATTCATAAGTTATTATGATAATAAATTTAACGATCAATACGTGACTCTACTATTAGAGCTTTGGTGTTTATAAATTAATAATTACAGGATTTTAGTCTAGTTTAATATGAACAATTAATTTAGTTAGTAATTTATTTGCGTAAATCATTTTATTTTACGTCTAAAGCAAATTTAACGGAATAAGTTGCAAATTGCGAAATTAATTGTGACCTCGGTCAAAAATTGGCTCGTTTCCTACCCCGGCCAAAAAGAAACCGTTGAGCATAAATAAAGGTATTAGTAATAATAAACCATTAGCCTAATCCTATTTTTGTTTTGTTTGTAACTGTCATCTATCTATGAAAAAAAATTGTTTAAAAGTGCATGGAAAAATAAAAAATGCATTAAAAAATTAAATATAAAAAGTGAGTGAGTGAATCGTCAAAGCCAAATCGGGCAGCCAATAACACAAAAAAAAACTTAACATTTGCATTTTAGTGACTAGTGAGTCGAGTTACTTAATAATAAACCTAAATCGAATCATGTCCGCATATACATGTTCCACTGCAGGGCACAGACTACAGGGGGCCCTATCAGAATGCCAGGGCTTGAGCTGTAGTTCCCACGCGAGGCCCAATGCAGATTGGAAACTTTACACACACCATTGAATGTCTGCGCAGGTGTATGCAGGTGCAAAGCTCATGGTAAATTTTAAATAACTACAGTGGCTTATTTAATCACTGCAGAATAATCAATGTGTTTAATAAGGCTAACATATCCCTACTCACAGAGGAATGCGCTGCTATACCCTCATTCGAACAAAAGACCCGTTCGCAACAACTGCGCTGTCATAATTACCTGCCGGCTTATAACTTGCCATGTAATAGTAATTCCTATGGAAGAAGAACCAACACTTATCTAATACCCGCGACATTGAACACCCTCCCAAAGGAATTGCTAAACAAAGTTATAAACACTGCCACCAACCCCTTTGAATGTAAAAAAGTTCTCAAAAAATTCTACCCAGAGAGTGACAATAAAGTACCTACCTAGTGATACTTTAGTTTAGTTGATTAAAACTTGTACTGAACCGCTTTAACTCGTCTACTATTACATAAACCTCTAGTGGGTTTTCCTATAGTGGCATAATAATTTCAACCTTATGTATACGTGCTATTGATTATATTAAATAAAAAAAAAAAATGTGATTTAGCATAAAAATCCATGAAGCTACCACAACTCACTAAATCAAATAACCGCTTCGAAGTGAAAGAGCATAATATTTTTATGAAGCCTTAGTTATCGATAAGGAACGAATGGAGTAATGCGCTAAAGAAACCAAACGCTGAGTTACCAACATTAAAGATAATCATAACTAATCAGAATTAATGGAACACCTTAGTAAAACATTTGTACATTAACCGGACGAGTCGTAATTTACTCAATCTCGTGATTATAACGGTGCAATGTTCACGAAATCATTATGTTTTGCATAACATTAGACATTCCAGATAATATTATACAAATTTTAACATTATCATTAGCTTCCTAACTAAAACAACGTACATTTCCGTAGCCCAAGCAAGGCCCGGGCAAGGAGCCCGTAATTGATTCTTTAATTCTGTACTAAGGAGTCCATTTAAAAGAGCTCAACTTTACACTTGTAGCGACGTAGGGTCACCTGGCCATTGAATAAAAAACCAGCTATGACACAAGGGTAGCTAGCGGTAGTGAAGTCATTCTTTCTACTTCAAAATGGTGTACGAAGTTTTAAAAGCGAAAAAGTTTTCCGGGTGCGCCGGTGGGATTCGAACCCACGTCTCATGGGTATGCGCCCCAACCGGGTGTTCTACCAATTGAACCACGTCGCTCCCAACCGACTTCCCCGAAATTCTTAATCGCTTAAATACGCCAACAGTGGCTTGTTGGCGCCCGGTTGGGGCGCATACCCAGGAGACGTGGGTTCGAATCCCACCGGCGCACCCGGAAAACTTTTTCGCTTTTAAATCTTAGTTTCGGTGAGTAGACGTAACTGCTAATAAAAATAAATAATATTTGGTGTACGAAGCGTTTAAACGAACGTAATACACAGTTTACTCATGACGTCGTGGTAATTTTAACAATAAAGACAGTCGTGATTAAGTACCGGGTGATTTTGCATGCTGACTTTGGCTACGTCAACTGCTTTGAAAATAATTAAAATTCTGTCTATAAGGTCTACTTTTAGTAAGTTCACGCTTTGGATCTAGTTCTACTCTTCTATGTTTTTCAAACATGGACATATTGCGCTCAACAAACCCGCTATCAACGTGCTTGTGTCAAACTTATCTAATGTTGCATGAAATTAAATATAATGAAGTACTAGCCCTTTAAGACTAGTTAATGATATCAGATAGTAATGATACGTCTTGTGCATAGTAATTTTGACAGCAGAAAATGTATGCCGATTTGATAATAAGCAGTGGCAAGAAAAATAAGGCTGGTCTTAGGAATGAGTAATGTTACGCGTGCGTATTTATACCTATATTCGTATATATGTATAAAGAATAACGTGACTAACTGACTGATAGATTGACTATGACAAACCACGCACCACCTAAACAGACAAAGTAAAAAAATATAACTTAAATGAAATGCTCATTCGAAAGCAACTTAAATTTAATTCGCTGTTGCGATCTGTACTGATTTACAATGATTCAATGACAAAGCCATACCCGTTGAAACTAGTCAGGATTTTGTTATAGAATAAAACAGATAAAACATAAAAGCAGGAACTGGCAAACTCGTGACGAAGATAACCTTAGGAATGGACCTTTAGTCTTAAATTGAGCGATAAATTCATTGAATGTTCCACAACTACTGTCCTATTGCTAAATCCCGTTACAAAATACTTTACGAATGGTTTGAAGCAGATAATAAGCACAATAATAAGTCATTAGATATTTTAGAAAATGTATAGAGTCAGGAGAGTTTAGCCATTTATTAAATAACGTCTGGGGCACAAACAAAGTTAAATAGATGAAAAACTGATATCTGGAGTGGTTTGTTTATTTCCAGCAATTACAGAAACTGCAAAAAATATGCGTTTATAGTCTACGTATATTAGTAGTTTAGTTTTACGAGAGACGAAGACTCGAAAAATATATAAGTAAATAAATTATCTTTTATTTAAAACTTCGTTGTTCCCGTGGCTTCACTCATTCTCAAAGAAAAATGAAAATTGGTTAGTACTCTATCCCGCGGAGTTTAGAAAGTACTTTTATAAATGTGTATCTATCTATGATCCTCAAGGAATCCCTGCCAAATTTCAATTCTCTAGTTTCAATTAGTTACTCTTTTATTACGGGTACAAATTTATTCCATATTTGTATGATTTATCATTCTCCATGATTTTCATCATCATCATCATCATCATCATCATCATCATCATCAGCCTATCGCAGTCCACTGCTGGACATAGGTCTCTTCCATGGCGCGCCACAACACTCTGTCTTCGGCCCCTCGCATCTATCCGCCGCCAGTGACCCTCTAAAGAAACCATGATCCATGATTTTATTAAGCTCAATTCTATTTCCCAATAAATTGTTATAAATTATGACAGCATAAATCGATTCTCCAACAAAGATAAAATGTATTCATTGGTCGATTTGAATAAAAATCTCGTAAAGCCGAGAGGAACAGTAGCGAAATTAATGCGTAGCAAATCTAGATCTGTATCGGTCACTGTCCAGTCTAATATTTAATGGCATACCAGGCTAGGGTAAAATCGCTTATAACAGAACACTATTTTGACCAATTTTCATAGGATAGTCACGAGTATTTACCACAAAAAACGAAAACGAGCAGTTGACGCGAAGTGCCTAGTTACTGAGTGGTTTACCCTAACAGTCCAATTTCCATAGAGCCTCACCGTGAAGAAAATAATTGTGCAGCTGACGTAATTTACACAAAACAGCGATGATGTCATCGAGCGTTGGTGACTGATGAAGTAGGCTTGATATTTAGGTTGATATGAATTGTAAAATAAATATCACTAGATGTTAAACCTACAGTGCGCTTTAGTGTAAGAATGTTTATGTATTTTAATTGATTTAATTGTTAAGATTAATATTAACAAACATAATATAAGGCACATTAACAAAACTTCGGTAATTAATGATACCTAGTTAAAGAATATCTATGATAGTGACGAGTGAACTGATACAATAAATCAAAATAGAAAAATATGAAGATCCAGGGAAGAACGATGAACATTACGTAAAACAATTCAATACAAGCGTTACAAAGAAACAATAAGAAAACAAGCGTGAAAGATTCAAGGCAGTTTATTACCATACAATAGGAAATAGTGGGAAGAAAACATCTAATTTTGTCTGCTTTCAAATTGTGAACTATTGTGTGGCATGAATAAGTGTCTCGTTCGCTGTCGGAAATATTTTTTGTCATATCGTGCTATCATTTCAGCTGTTTCTAAAAATTATTAGCAGTGAGATAAAGGGTCTAGGAATTAAAACCGTTTAAAGTATTTCTTGAGAATCGATCTAATCTATATCTACCGATTGGAACTGTGCCATATATCCTGATTGTATTGATGCTGATGATAACCAATAACGTGTCAACCCAAAAAAAACTCGAAAATTGAGATTAAAATACGAATTTGTACCTTGTCGTCCTCCTCAAAATTTTATAAAACGAGTTATGAGACGTAGAACCTTTACAATATCGAAAAACAGCAAAAATGGTTGGCAGTTTTTATTGTGATTGCTCCAGATTTTTATATTTTGTGATTGAGGATCCAGTTAAAAATGGTACCTACTTTACCAAGTTATTACCGTACTCATTCATTATTTTAGCCAGAAGAGAATACTACTGAACTTACAGGATCGTATGTCTCCGTTCTCCGTTAAAATCTGTTCAGTCGTTATTGTTTCACTAACTAACAAACATCTAAGCACCCAAACATTCTCATAAACTTTTCATCTATAATATTAGTAGGATCTTTGATATCCATTTTAGTATTTCCAACCACTTGCAACCAATTTCGCCTCGGACATGTGCGTACGAGTTTAAAATATTCCGACACGGTCAGCTAATAGCTGTATCAATCAAGACAACAATTACTGTGATGCAAACGCCAGGTGGTCGGTTTATGTAATAAGTAATTGTAACATTAATATTTATGTTACCATAGTGGACTTCAAGAACGTGGTTAAAGAAGCAGTACAGAAACTACTTTATGTAAAAACTTATGACGTTCTTAATAACGAGTAAAGAAAATCAGTATTTGAAGAATAAGCAGAGCAGAAGTTATTGCAGGGTTTAAATGGCAGCTTTTTAGGTGCAACATAAAATTATCCATATATTTAGCGATGACAAAATAGATAAATCAGTGAAATCATAGCAAGTTTTTCTTTCTTCGACACCAAGAATAGCATCAGCATTTTTTTACTTTTTAATTTTAGTGCAAGATAGACAGACAATCTGGTAAAAGTCGCAGGTAACACTGGGATGTGGGCAACTCAGCAACGATTGTCATGGAACTCTTTGGAGTAGGCTGATATGCAGCAGTCGACGTCTTACAGCTAATATGATGATGATGAATTTTGGTGGCTGAAAATTTACGAAAGAAAACTTAAGCTTTAGCTTATCGGAGGCCGTAGTAAAATTACTTTACTGTTTCTTGTTTTACTGTTGGCTGCTTATAGACATTGACATGATTCGATCAAACGTCACTACGAGATAACGCCAATCGCGATAGGCAGCAAAAAATGTGTGACAAATGCTTAATGCGCACTCAGAATAATCAAGACAAAGCTCTAATGTGAGTTATGATCAAAACAGATTAAGTTGATTGGAGCAAATACTTAAGCAATAAAGTTTACTAAATGTTACATGAAGCAGAAAAATCAATAATATAATTTTGTTTGATAACGAGACAAACGTTTTTTAATTGGAAAAACAAGAGATCAACAAAACAGAAAATAATATTATAGCAAATATTACTTATCTAGTACATCAAATTGAAAACTAACAAATATTGAAGAAAGGCTTGATAGTCTATTGTTTTACCCTATGGGTTCTCAAACAAAGGATTGCGAGTTCAAACCTAGTCTAGTAACTGTGAGTTCTTCAGAACTTATGTGCAAAATTTCATTTGAAATTTACTTTGAGCTTTACATGCAAGCAATACAAATTCGGGGTGTTTGTGAAGTTCACAATCTGAACATCACAAATGAGTGGGAATTACTGCCCAGGCCTGCCTTTAATTCTGAGAGAAGGATGTTCCTAACAGCGGGAACGATGATTAATTCAAAGAAATGCACACAGATGCAGGTAACTTGCCCAGAAGTAGAATCAGGTTATGGGTTCTAAACTTATAATGATGAAGCTCTTATTGCTAGATGTTCTTTAACGAACTAAGTCAAGACATGCAGCAAATCAAAGGGTTAAAAAAACAGCATATACTCACTCATGTTTAGAAATTGGTTCGGCTCAGTTTGTTTCCGTTTTTGGCGTACGCGGTGGACCGCATTTTCGGACTTTCGAGATCCATATTCGGAATTCAATGGCTCATGAATTAACCAGAATGGTGATTTTATTTTTAATCCTGTTGTCAGAGTCGCAACGACCTGACATACTCTGTATTCGTTTTCATGTCTTTAGGCGCAGGAGCATTGGTAACTTTTGTTTGATACTCGACAGTCCATAAAAGGTCGGGTTTGTGTTTAAGATTATCAGTTTTTATTTTCATCATCTCATCATCTCTACTTATGTACGTCCCCTTGCAGGGCACAGGCCTTCTCTCAGAATGCGAGGGCTTGAGCTGTACCTACGCGGCCCCAGTGCAGATTGGGAACTCACAATACATAATACCGTTATTACCAATTACCAATTACATAATACCATTGAATTTTTCGCAGGTGTGTGCGTTTCCTCACGATATTTTCACCGTAAAGCTCATGGTAAATTTAAAATGTAATTTTGAACATAATCCGTAAAACTAGTGGTGCGAGATAGGACACGAATCCACGACCCTCTGCTTGAGAGGGTATTGATCAAACCTAGACTAGTGGCTACCACGATTCTTTACAAGTTTTTATTATAGTTGAGGTAGTCATGATTAGTATTGGTTTTGTTTGAAATAGTTTCATCCACAATTTCAATACCTAAGTGACTATTCTTAATATCTCGTTATAACCGTAAGAAATAAATGATTAGTATTTAAATTTAATTGGCCGCTTCGACTAGATAAAATTGAAGTGTCCGTTTTCTCTAAACTTTCTACAGCGCCGCGTTACATTTTCAAAGCTATACTTTAGAATTTAAAGGGCATAACATTTATTTTATAGTTCACTAGCTTTTGCCCGCCAATTCGTCCCCACACCACACAGATATGTGTGTTATGGACGATTCCCGTTCTGTATCGCGCGAGAAATTTCGAAAATCCCTTCTTACTTTAGAATGATATCTGCCATGCATTACTCTTGTCCTTATTATTATGAGGATTTATTCCTTATCTTGTGATAATTTTAAGTAATCCGTCCTTTTTTCCTTATCTACGTCATAAAGGTAACCTCTGTGCAAAGTGAAATAAACCCAGGGGTTTAGGCTCAGTCAATCAGTCATTTTTTTTAAATGTTTATACTACGTACGCAAAATACGTGTAAACTGATGCGAAGAATTAAAAATATGTGTCTGAGATTTCCACGTTCAATTACTCATATTTTCCATTCATCCATCAATAGACTGATGGTGATACAAACCTCTAGTCAAGTTAGTCAACCATCACAAGTATTTATCTGTGTCCTAGCCATACTATCGCCAGGTTCCCGTACCTTTCACCACGTTTAACCTATCGGCCATTAAATCACAGGCAGGTAGATTTAATTGTGAGCAAGTTAATTAGGCTGAACGCGCTGAATGCCATGCCCAGATAACATCTTGTGGGAATGGAGTTGTTACACTTAGATTGTTTTGTGGAAGGACTATGGATTTATTGATTCGAATCTAATCTAGGATTTTGGTTTTCGTTTAGGCTTTATACATTGGTTGTGTTTGTTTAGTAGCTAGAATCTATTCGTGTATCAATCTTTAAATTGTGCAGATGTGTTTGTGGTTATCACTAGCATCCTAAATGCAGTCAAACTGTCAACTGAATTCAGAATTTATAACTCCATCTTTATTTACAAAGTTGACATCAGTTATAACTTTATGCAATTATACAACGTCTTATTTTTTCTTTTCTAAAAAATTCTTCCCACATAATAAATTCAACCAGTACCTTTCACAATTTTGTTTTTTTAACGATACAGTCGAAAACAGAATCAATGTTTTCCATGCACCTGTGTCCACTGGCTGGAAAATAGTTCACTCCATTCGTGTTCATCGTCAGCGCTGACCATTTATTAAGCTAAATAGAACCTTTACGCAATGCAGGTGGTCGCATAAGTGTTCCACTGCGACTTTATACGCCATCGAACCTTTACACGGCTTTCGCATTATCTTTCAGTCTAGTAAAATTGTTTTTTAGTGGGAATTGACCTCGACCCAACGAGGCATATCCTATTTGTATATCTTATCTGATTTAACTACCTGTTACCTAGCTTAATAATTTAGTTTATTGAATGGTTGATTTACAAGTTTCAAGAACACGTAGAATTATCGAGTTGAAATTAATTTCAGCACTTGGTCCTCTTTGACTTGCAAACATTCAAGCTTCCTAACCAGCACAGTAAAAAATAGGTTATTTGTGGATTATGTAGCAATACAACTTGAATTTCAGAAAACCTATTGCAGCTTATGTAACTTTGTCCTAGCCTCATGAAGTCTGTTTTGGAGCAAAGTTTTACAGCGCGTGTAACAAGAACAGTATAAGTATAACACATGTTATAACTTACGAGGAGTTAGAGAATGGAATGTGACATAAATCGACGTAGGGATGTTTGTGTACGTATTTCATGAAATTCAGTCAACTCTTTTTTCAAATTCAGTAAAGAAAAAAGTTGCCAAACTAGGTACATGTTGAGAATCAAGTTTTTTCTGTGCTTATTTTCCAGTTGATGTTTTAGGCATTTATATTACAAAAATTCTTCTCTATTCCTAAATGGTTACAGGAAATAGGTACGCAGGCTAACAAAAATTAAACAAATGAATCTAACCCAAATTCCTCCAACGCTAGCCTCTTAAGTTCCTATTGCGCAAGACAACCGATCAAGCGTGCGCGCGCGTCTTAGATAAGCACAGGAAATAAAACATCAAAGTTAGATAAGGGGCTATTTCGCTGCAGCTCCAGATAGATACAAATAGACTTATTACGAAAGGTAGCCCATAGAACGAACGAGTGCTTTAAAAAACTTATTTACGATCTACAAAAGCTTGCACAAATAATGTATACGATACAATAAGATGACTTTTTGGTGAGCAATAACAGCAAAACAACAACTATACTTGCAAAATATGACTAAGTAATAAAAAGTTTTTGTAAAGAAACATTTTTTAGTATTGTACTTCTAATGTCATTCAAACTACATATCCGTATCAAGTTTCATGTTGATGGAATTAACAGTTGAAGATTTTGGTCCTGCGGAGACAATCCTGGTTGGACCGCCAGAATTTCATCACTAGACTTTTGGCTCGTCACCGAACTTTAGCTCAATCAAATACCAGAAACCGGTCGAAAAACGGTTTCCCAATTTTAAAACCAGGACCTACATACAAACAAACTTACAAACATTGCAGGTTAAATATTTTTTTCAAAAAGGTACGTATTTTTACTATACGTAATTAAAATAAATATTTCAACATTTAAAATCAAATATGCAAATAATGATATAAACAATAGAAACGTCGTCATTAGTTCCCACAGTGGTCACGAAGAGACCACGTGACATTTCATCATTATTATGAACACGTCACACAATACAAATTATGTCGAAGAACTTAACTGAATTGTTGATGGTGACAAGGGTAATTAACGATGAAACTCCCTTTAAGTTTCATTGCAGTGTGTTCTAAGACATAAATTGAAATAGACCTTCAATTTCCAACATTGTGTTTGATAGATTGAACTTCGCATTATTGTAAAGTTGAAAGGTATTAGCTGAATAGGGTCAGTAACGGAGCACCATAACATGAATACAATTTTCATTGCACACCAACCCAACATACTATGAATTGCCCGAGGGCTTTAACTATGGCAAATGCGTGCCTTCATTTATTATTTCATTTTAACAGCGCGTCGGCATAGCGTGATATTGTTGCTAATAAATTTGTCCGTAACAAGGCTTGGGGTGATATAGCGGTGAAAGGTGTATCTTAATTCACACTGAAATGATAGTGGATAGAAAAAGAGTCAAGCTTATTGTGTATAAATTTTAGCAATTTTTCAATATTAACTACCGCAAATATTACATCTTTTCCATCTTATTATACAACATTAATACAAAGGTACGGTTTAGCTTTGTTTTTTATTTCGACATTAACTCCATTAACGGTAAAAGTTGTTAGCTTTTGTTTGTCAACATTTGGCACCCAGAGTGTTAATTTGATTTCACGAAATTTTTCATTCCTACCGTTAAAAAATTAGCACGTTTACACATGCCAAGTCTCAAGTCCGGTTTCGTCACTTTGTTTATTGACATTTAAATTGACTTACTGGCCATGATACAATAAAAGTGTAACAACGTTTTTTGTAATTACGCTATAATACGTAGTTTCGCCGTTCAATGTTATATAATATGATATTTGCAATTAATGTGTCAGCTTCAACCAAAGCCACTTTTTATGTTATTGAGTGTAGAGATTAAATTCAAAAGATTAAATTTAAAGTCTAAAACAATGTGTCAATTACTTTTGCTCCCTTACTAAATGTTCCTTTCATCCACTCAAAAGTTGACTGGTAGAGATCCCTTCAAGGGATAAGTTCGTCTTTGTACATACATTTCAACGGTTGTCAACAATGTTTTTTTTTCTTTCCTTATTTTTGTACAATGAAGAGTTTACATACCTACTTTTAGTAAGTTTCGGCCTCTCATCTTTCCATAGCCTTACTATCTAACCTTAGAGCCACGAAGCATTGTATTGTAGGTATCTCTACAAGAAATATTGACAGCATGAAAGCTAATTTGTTAGCAAATGCATAGATGGAATCATTAAGATGCGTTGTACCGTAAGCATTCATTGTACCAGCACAATTGTTGTGCCCTTTAGAGACGCCTCTTCCGTTTCTATTGAACTTGAAACTATTTGTAGCGGTTTTTAGATAGGTAAGCTTAATATCTTTTGCATTAAATAGTTCGATTTTCAAAAGATTATCAGTTTTGTGTATAGGATTGCAGAAGTAAGGCCTTGTGATAAAATTGTATAGGTATTTAATGTTACAAAAAACGAGACAGTTAATTCCATTTTTATATCAGTAAATTTGAAAGATTTACATGTACTTCGACATGTAAGATTAGTCCTTGAAATAGTTAGTACGTTATAAGAACCTTATTTTGTTAATTTCTTCACATACTTACTTCAAGTTTTCTATCACTGTTGTTGGATACTTCAGTTGCATTGCTTTTCACCTTATCAGAATTATGTTCTATTCCTTATTCAAGTAGAAGCAGAGGGCAAGATGGATGTTACGATACAGTCATATAATAAATTGTCGGCAACACTGACTCCTCCGAACTAGGTTTGCGATTGGAGGCTGGATTTGCTCAATTTGAATTTATTTGAATATATTTCATGGCATAAGAATTTTTTGCTATGAAAAATTATTAAGAATTAGAAAAATCCCTAGTGACAAAAATAGAATCTTGTCACAGTTGACACAGAAGTTTGTCATTGAATATATTTTAAAGTAAATATTCCAAAAACATTTTGCAAAATTGCTGCCAAACGAACGGTAAGCAGCAGTTGCAAAAACGACTAAAATTTGATAGAATAATTAACTATGATTTAACCAAAACATACTTTGGCTCATTGAAGTCTTAGCTAATAACAATAAATCTAACTTTCCTAATCATAAAATGAATTCACATAATTACAAACATACTAATAAAACAGCGTGTGCTAGCTCAAAGGTACTCAGGGCTCGTATAGATATAAATTATATTCTCGGCCTGTTAGAGAAATCTTACAAACCCGATTTTGCTTTCACGAGCTCATTACCCAAAGCAAACATATTTGATTTATGTACCACGGAAGGACCAATAAAGGTGAATACAGTAATTTGTTTGATACAGATGAGATATCTAACTTTATTGAACAAACATGTGCGTGTACAGGTTGATTTATTTTATGTGTTTGGCTTCAGACAACTTATAAGGTATTAACAATTAGTGAGTAGAATAATGGACATTTAATGAAGTTTACTATTTCTGATGTTGTTGACGGTAAAGCTTGATTAGATTCTCAGCAGTGTATATACGCAATCGTCGAATGAATTCAATCAAACGAATTAAGTAAAAGTAAATGAACATCAAATCCCAGGTCGCACCACGGACTGTTTCAGAATTCATGTGCCAAATTACAATTGAAATTTACCGCAAACATTACACTGAAGGACAAAATATTGTGGGAAGACCTGTACACACTTGCAAAGCAATTCAATGGTATGTGTGTAATGTGTGAAGTTTCCACTCCACAATGCCCGCGTGGAAACTACAACCCAAACTTCTCATTCTGAGAGGAGGCCTGTGTGCAGCATATGAAATGATGATTATGACGAAATGGACATACATGATCGACAAATAAAAGAAGCGCTATGCTTAGTATGAATCATAAGAAACTGTTTACCTGATTCTGGTGCGTATATCCGACTAGTAACTTAAATAATAATATATTTTTAAAAAGGTACATCGACACAAGCACAAAAAATAAGGTAATAGTAATAGAGGTTTCTAGGAAGAAAGACGCCCAGATCATGGCATTAAACATCTTCGAAATAAACCAAATGTGATGTTGAAACATGACCGATTTCTTAGGGTTCACACCTTTTCCCTCAAGCCCTACAGTTTATAGAAGGTCAATAAATACCTAACTAAACAACATCTAGTACCGTTTTAATTACACGCAGTTTGAAGTCATATAAATTTAGTGTAAGCTAACGTTTACTTTGCATGACTTAATGATAATCATACGCCTGGTGTAAATAGTTGTGATTAAAGAAGCATTGCTAACTGCAATTTTAATGCTGGTGCAAATAATTATGATGATATAAATTTAAATATTGTTGTACAATCCTAACGAGGTGAATGTATACAACCATGCAATAAATTTAACTTAAAGACAGATGGAGGCTTGTATGATATGACAAGAAGCGAAAGTAATGAAGCCATAGCCAAATTTAGGTTTAATCTGAATACGATAAAAAAAGGTATTAATTTACGGCGGTCCAGATAAAGAACAACAATAGTAGTGGTAAAATTTTGCAGACCAGAAACGTAATTATATCCATTTCAAAATTTGCGGACGAATAAAAAAAATTACACCAGAAAATACATTTATTACTTTTGCAACTGCAATTCGTTTCTTCATCCACTTTCTCCGCCAATGAGTTCGATAAAAACATAATTACAGAAGCTGTCAGGTTACGCCCTTTTCATATACTTTGACTGTATTTACAATTATATTCTCACCTTCAAAAAGTCAAAAGTTATTTACGTAACAAATAATAACATCCTTGACGATGCCGCTCCAAAACTCCACGTCGATACTTTATGCCTCCACCAAAGGTTGATATTGGCGCGAAAATATTTTACCGAACTGCAAAATTAAGCTGGTACAGGTACCCTTTCTTCAAGAGGCTTGCATAATGGCCTATATTATATGGTCCATGTTCATTACAAAATTAATGAGATCAGTAATTTGTCGCCAGTGACTTGGGATAATTAGGCTTTTAAATAAATGGGTGGTGTCGAAGGATAACGTTACATGCTACTGTTTATTATCAGGTTATAAAATGCAGATGGCATTTGCGAGACGTTTTACTCGTTAAAGAAAACATAAGTGATAAATTATATGTGATTGTTATAGCAACGTTGGTGGTTGGTTGTCAAGCAGGAAGGCATTTTCAGTAGCATCAATAAAAGCCTAAAGTTAAGCTGATGTTATATAGAATTTATTTCTTAAATAATGACCAGAATTCAGTGTGGGAATGGTATAAAATTTTCTTTTACAGCTTAAGAATCTATTAAAATCAGAAGCACACAATGCGACTTCATAAAACTCTCTTCCTACACCCAGCAATCTAAAGTGTGATATTTCAAATAATTTATTGAATCAGGCGTTACTTTGCGGAGGTCCATATTAATGAACTAAAACAATTACTTTGCTCACCCGCGACCTTACAATAGTTACGTTTATGCAAGAAATGTGCGTTCATGCAGTTCCTCCACCTCCACACTGTACGAACACACACAAATCGCATAAACCCAACCATCACCACCACCAAGCTACACTGACGCGTTTCGAACTCAACCAGAGCTCATCTTCAGAGTTACCACAACCGTATGCTATGCTACCAAACGTTAAACATTTCTTGCATAAACGTAACTATTGTAAGGTCGCGGGTGAGCAAAGTAATTGTTTTAGTTCATGTGATATTTCAGAAATAATCCCTTGTCGAAATGCCACGTTAAAATAAGCTTCTAATTTTATATCCAATCGTAAAGATATAATCCAGAGTTTTATCAGGTGTAAAGTATGTTACCAAAGGATACTAACAGATCCCATTTCATTAGAGTCGGCTTCAAACACAAGACAACGGATTATTTTTTTGGAACCCGTATTCCGATGTTCTTTTTTACACCATTAGCAGGTAGGTATAAATGACTAAGTGTCGACCATTTTCACTCGACCTCTATTCCGCTATTCAGTAGCATATGGGAATCCAGACACACAGGCCCGTGTGAAGTGGTCCTGAGAATATCGTATCCTGTTTCAACTTTGTGCGTGTGAGTGGGAGAGACGATCAATTTCATACACCCACGGGATTCCTTTACCTCCCGCGGTTCAAAAGATGATCTTGTTTCAATTAACTATATGCACATAGTACTATTGGTTAAAGATTGAATATATTTGTCGTTGAATTAATTTAACATTCAGTCCGGTAAAGATAGAAGTTAAATTACAAATTTAATGTGTACCATTTCGTAATTCATTTATAATATCGCTCATATTTCTGTTTTTATTTCTTTTGTTTTGTTAAGAAATATACATTTTTCATAATAGTTGTAGCGCAAGTAAGGTAGTAGTAATAGCGCAATTGTTATTTAATTCCTTACTAAAAAGATTACAGGTTTCTTAATAATATATAATGCAATCAACATTGAAACACGTAGAACTGCAGTAAATAATGAAATTCAATATATCATAGAAGCCATATAAGTTATTGCGTTACCTTGAGCTAAGTGTATTAACGTTCGCACTCGTATAGTTATTTATGTTTTATAACCTCGGTTATTTACTATTATCATTTCGTTCTCCATTATGAACTCTGTTCGATTGTCAAGTAGTTTCATATTTAATCGTCAGCCCTATTTATTTTTAAATATTTGTCACGCGTTACAAACTTAAAATTTTGGTTGCTTCTCTAACATGAATGTTCTCGATTGACATAACGCATTCAACATCAAACGTATGGTCCTCAGATGCACGACTCGTGCGATGAACTTCGGTGCAATGCACTCCTATAACTATGCTAATATGCAAGTAAACTACACGGAACCAAGGTAGGTGGGTGAATTCCCGTCAGGAGGGCACTGTGGGAACTGCTTCTAATATATTGAAATTGACAAAAGTTACTGGTCCAGTTAATTTATGTAATTTGGATGTAAATTTGGTTGAAATTTATAAAAAATAAGTTTATCATTAAATTAAACAAAGCGTCGAAATAATGCATATTAATGATAATGATCACTGTCACATAGAAATAATTATGAGACCAAAAAATTACTTAACGATGAACGATTATTACGTTCTTACTACACAATATATTATTAGGTAGAGAAAAGTTGATTGCTATATCGAAAATCGCAAAGCTTTGATGACAACTTTCCAAAATATGAAATAAAAACTCCAGAGGCTTTCTATCCTAGTTAAAGAATACCAACCAAAGGGCCAAGTTACCAACATGTAAAAGCTGAGTCAATATTAAGGGAGCAAATTAGTACGTCTGTACCATTTCGAAGCTTGTTTGTGTTAGTTTAGGCTCTTAGATCTAATGCATTGTCTTACCAGATGGTATGTCCATTAGGAAAAGAAAAATAAAACTATGAATTACAACTGACTGAACACCTTAATGATCAAAATGTAAGTAAAAATTACTAATGCGTTAAATTTTTTACCAAATTTGATATTTCTTCGAGTAAAAACACTATAAACGGAATAAAAGTAAACAATTCAGATCAAAGTCCAGATATTCAAATGAGACTAAATCAACTCATTGTTCGTGATGTGAAATAAACTAGCTTCTATACAACCAAAGTCAAGGTGGCTGTCAGCACGCATAATGAAAATACCAGAGTTAATTAGTGTCAATTCATTACTCAGCCACTGGACTGAATAAAACTAGAATAGAAAGATGACGATTCAATACAATGAAACACAATACAATGATTCTTCCGTAGGTAACTCTGAAACATAACTGGTGGTCGACCATCAATGTAACGATAATTTAAAAAGTCGTAACTTTGAGGACTATTACAATAGTAAAAATGAAGTACAATATACAACTGAACTGCTAAGTGTTAAATAGATTGACGAAGAATGAAAGCTTTTTGTAACTAAAGACCTTTCGTCGGTTAATAATGCAAACCGCAGGTAGTTCCTTGACGTGGCAAATTGACCGTCTTTTTTTGCCAGCGGAAACCAAAATGGTCCTTCAGATTGCCTCTTTCTCATAAACCGCTAATTACAGAGGCATAATATTTGAAAAGAATAAAACTAAATTAGTTACTACATGAGTCTTGATTTTTTCTCACGCAAATTTTCGTAATAGATCAAACCTACCACGTATACATGTTATAACATGAGAAAAAACTGTTTACAAAAGCATTCACCGCAAACTAGCATCATTAAAATTTAATGATTACTTCCAAAGTCAACTCAACATGTTTTGACTTCATAGTAAACTTTTCATTTAAACCGCAATAATCCCGCAATAAAGTTTCTCTTTATTGGCCAAAGTCAATTTTATGATCTTAAGTAGCTTAATCTTAACCATTAGTATTATCGATGGTTTTTACAGTATTACTATCAATTTGTCCTCTTATGCGGCGTTTAAAGGCAGTGAAAGCTTATTTGTACCGTTCAACATGGTATAATGCTTTGAATATCAGCAATTTACCTAATTCTCTAGACATTGTCTGGCGTTCAAATACATTATTACTTTTATTGCTGGGGGTAAATGCTGTGGTTGGACCGTGCTATGGTAAAAGCTTCATTTTCATAATACGACGATAAGTTTGATGATCTTTTGTTGGAATCATTGAAAAGATAAGACCATAGTTGAATACAGGGCTTTAATTTATGATGAAATGTTCAAAATATTGTTGGGATTAGTCAAATATTTATAAAAATAGTGACGCGGCTTTTAGAAAACTGATTTTTTATTCGAATTTTGTACAAGAAAGTTAACATAAAGTTTGGTAATAAAAATAACATGGCTGCAACGGTATTGGTGCCCACACTTAGACTATCTACGTAATATACGTCCATGTCAATGAAAATTATGGTAAATAATTAATTAGATATCCAATATTATTAATCACACAGATACAGCCTCAGATTTATCACCCAGTTCTCTATATAAATAAAACAAGTTTTTCAATCCGAGAAAGGTTATCAGACTGCGCGACCGACCGAGATTTATGCAAAAAACTAATTACCATATCACTTCCTACTTCATTTAAATAAATGCTTACTCTGTGAGGTGTTAAGAATGTAATTAACGGTAGACATTGATTTCAACAAATTTATTGCTAGTTATTAACGATTTGTAAATAAGAAGATGTGGTCAAGTACATAACTCAGAGATTTGAAACTAATTACAAGAGCCACGGGGAATAACAAATATGTAGTTAATATATCTAACAGATAATTATGTTGTCTGTTTAAATATTAAATTTATTGCACGTCTCGTAAAAGAACCTATAACAGGAATGCTAACTATCGAACAGAACTATCGTCGTAACGGAAATAACGTTAGTAATTTAAAGCTCGTAGTGCATGCATTTGATATTTTATAAGTACAGTCAGCCTTAGAAGTCGCTTCACACTTTAGTACTTTGTTGCAATAACCAGTTATACTGTGAAGTAATATATCACGTTAGCGAAAGTGGCAAAGTGTTCGGCCACATCTGAGGCCAACCGTACAAGTACATTTTTTATTTTTGGAATGTGTTAATTTCTTAGTTTTAAGGTTTAGTCTTATAGTTCAAATATCATCTACTGATTGGAAATTTGGTTATCATAATTATATCGTCCTACCTTACCGATTTTTATGACGGTGACCCTGATTACAATAACATAAAAATAACTTATTTCCAAGCGTGAGCCCTAATATTGCTCGCTAGACCGAACTCAGTCTTGAAAACTCTATAGCAGGGTCAGTCAGTAGTTAGTAGCTGGCCTTGTGAATTGTAGGTAGACGTATGGATGGATGGTAAAGCCTTGGTGGCCTAGTGGTTTGACTTATTGTCTCTCAAGCAAAGGGTCGTGAGTTCGAATCTGGACTCGCACCAAGTGGGTTTTTCGGAATTTGTGAACGTCAGCCAACAAAAAGTACAGTCAGCAAAAAATGGAAATTTAATAAAAAAAACCTTATTTGGTTTACTACCGAACGTAACGAGAAATCTCTTTTATATCAATTTTTGTCAATGCCTGACTCTAAACTTTAACTGATAAAAAAATATATTAATTTTGTCAATTTGACTAATCGATCGATGCTCTAGTTTATTTTTATCTTTTATGACAAAATTATCACACATCGTAAAAAAGAAAACAAAATTTGACATAAATAACTGGCGAATAAACTTCGTCACCAATTCAAATTTAACACCCAAGCCGCTATAAAAATTAGAAAATTATATGTTTACACGATCATTTGGACACATTTTTGGTCATTGAACTAAGTCTGAATAATTTTTAGATGACGTTTTTAACAGATGGCATTGTAGAGTGGGTGACAAGGAGTAGGTCGAGTGACTCAGTCATTACAGGATATGCTGTAAGTTTTGCAAAATCATGAGTAATCCGTTCCTACGTTATTTGAAAAGAAATGTCACCACCGTCGTCAAGTCCATCATTCTTCACAGTAAATTTAGAAATGACGTGCTGAATTTCGATGCCACAATTTAGAAATAAGTACATTATATATTATTCCAGAAAATAATTTGAAAGGAGTGAAATAAAACAAATAAGAAAATGAAAGTGAGGACGACGAAAAGCTTATATTAATTGTTAAAATTAAAGAAATCTAATTAGTTTTGCAGTTTTTAACCAAATTTATTGACACGTTAACCCACTTTTTTGTTAGCGTATATAAAAACTAAAGTCAAAAACAAAAACAGTTGTCACAAACATTTATTTATTCAGACTATAATGTGTGTATCGAGTATATCCTTGAAAAATGATTATATGTTAAGCAATGGACTCTGCACAACATAAAACCAAGTTATTAATAACTGTCAAAGTTGCGTGCGTTATCGCTTAAGAGGGTTTCTTATAGACCTATCAATGTAAGTATATACTCGGAACCTTATTATATATGCGTAAGATGTTATTATCGGAGCTGTGTTTATTTACATCTCTTGTGATTCAACCATGAATGAAATGTCCAGGGTAACAAATTTATCCTGTTTTCTTGCTTAGCACAAAAAACCGATGTTTTGATGATTAAATAACAAACGATTATCTAGGCACTATGATACTGAGATAGTGAGCATTTTGATCAAAATCTAATTTTAATGATAATTTCCTTTTGCAATTTCTTTGTTCTAAATACTCACCTAGAAAGCTGAGGTTAAGTTTCTCATCCACAGAGTCGTCATCGTTGAAACACTCCAACTTTTTCGAATTCATTTTACCACGTTCAACAAGTTTCAAGACATACTCCTTTTTGTTAACAACGAAGGTCACATCCACTTGTCTCTGTACGCACGCACTAAACAAATTTATGTATGGAACATCACTGTTTGCACTCACGAAATATATCTATAATAACCGTTCAACACTGGCAGCTTTTATTTTTTGAATAACTGTCATAAACTGTCTTGTCAAATTTTGAATTTGAAATTGGAACGTTAACGGACCACGGCGCCCGCGCTGACGTCCGACGTGCGACGATTCACCGACGCGAATGACTGACGCTCAGATTGTAGACACGCGGCTATGTTCACTGCTAACAAATTGACCTGCATGCAACTTGAGCTAATCTGATTACGGAGCAATATTGCCTTTCCTTCGATTTTACTTGAAGGAAATTTATTTTGTCTCAGTTTCAAAGGAACGGGACTTGCTTTTTATTTGATCGGCTCCATCGTTCCAGTTATGGTCGCAGTCAGAGCCTAATGACGCGTAGACGTTGAGATCGCCTTTTTTTTAGTTATCCGGACTCGATCTTTAGTTTATGATAGCTCTGCTGCTAGTTAATAAACGACTTCTATTAAATCAGCTCCTTCATGACAGTTTACTACTCCGTTTTTAAGTAGATACATCGTTATACATTAGCTCTAATCAATTCTTTGCCATATTTTTCTTCTTTTTGTTTTGTAATGTTGTTCTCGAATCCGCATCCTAATTTAAAATGGCTTCGTAATCGCAATTTAAATCTGAACCAATGTTAGGGTTGGAGCCCTAAATTTATTCTCATTGTTCACTCAATGCGTCACGAGCTATACTAACAATACCAGCCCCTAGCTCTTTCATGTTTTTTGAATTTTTAACAACGGTAGCGTTGAAGAGCGTTAATTTTAAACAAAAGTTGGATTATTCGTTGTTTGCTGCTTTTGTCTTAATAACAAGACATAATAATTATGTTTACTAATAAAAAGTAAAACTTAATATGACAATATCACACCAACTTTTCACGCGTCTTAAAAAAGGGAATATACTTCACAAATATTGCTTGCTCTAATATACATTATCACTTCACTAACAATTCATTAACTGCCTTCAAGATTGATTGAAAATTCACGAGTACTTTCTTATATCAAAACATTATTAAATTCGATCGTAAAATAATTAAAGACGATCGTAAAAGTTGAGCCAAGCGTGATTCCACCGATGCCTGTTATACAGACGTAAAAAAAGAATATCGGACAGGATGGTTCCCACAGTCCGTGTTTTTACGCCCGAAATGGTTCGCCGCTCGGTCCCCGGCCAATTTAGAGAGCCGTGCACCTTGTAATTTTTAACCCATTAATAACTCTGTACGATGAAAGCAGGAACATGACAATCCAAAGTTCATCTAGAGAAAGCACTGCAATTAGTTAATGCTAGTTCTAGTGACTGTTGTGATCATAATTTTACAGCATACAGCAAGAAAGATGCTGCCGACTGTAGAGTTATTCCCTTATTTGAAGAACATTACACAGGAAATATTATGTCTTGTGCGTATCTGCCAAATGTAGAATTCAAAATGACAGATAAAGACAGTAGGTAGCTAAGTTAAAATTAACATAACAAGCGCTTAAGAATAATGGGACGGTATGTTGTACAGTCAGCTGCATAGAAAAGGTAACCCCTCCGTAACGGGACGGGCGGTAACCACACTTTACCTTTTCTCTGAAGCTGTAAGCGTATATTGTTAAATTTCTTCATGGATCGCTTTCTTTCATGAGCCGATGGAACTGTAACTTCTCAAATCTTTAATTTTACGACGTTTGAAGGTATCGGGAAACATAATTTTAACATGCTCATTAAGATGTTGCATAATTAATTACATTTAACGATTAATTTTATAGCTGGAGCTCGATTACTTACATTTTCTCAATGTAATTAATTACTTACATACGCTTGTATTTGATAATAATTACATACATACTTTCTGAATCTGATGTTACTTCGTGGAGGTATATTTTAATGATAATGAATGAACTACGTAAAACAGTTTTACGGTGCTGCTACGTCTGTTCTTATCCTTTTATACTTCTAAATCATAATGCAGAAATTTGTCTAAGAATAAAACTACATCGAAACCTATCTTAAAGTTATAAATCATCATCATTATCATCATCAATGCTGATATTATCTTGACATAAAATCATGTCTTCCCTCACATAATTTCAATAAAATCGTGCGAACACTAAGAACTTAATCGTTATTTTATCACCGTGTGGGCAGAACGAAATTTATCAAAATAAATACATTGATAGACTCGGCGAAACATGAAATTGTATAAAAAGCCAAAACCCACGCGGTGTTTCATTTAGAAGGCTTTGTAGTACAGATGCTTTAGTTCAAAAAGGTCCCAAAATCAGAGCCTAGTATGACTTTTACGACGTTTTCTATCTAAGATATATCGTTGACCTAGATACGAGACAGGTGCGGCATTGTTTGTGTTCAGTCCATGTATACTAGTATTTTGTGAAGCTGAAGGATTGTCTCTACTGAACACCAAAATTCTAAAGTTACCAATTGCTGTCACGAATCAGGTTGTTGTTGTGAAAAATTGAAATAAATTTCGTCATCGCTAACCAATTAGAATTAAAACGGTTAAGTGACTTTATCGTGTTACAAAAATATCAGAAAAATCGTCTGTTGTTCGACAGAAAATTTACCTTACTATGGAACGAGGAATTTTGGTCCTGGAACTTTATCCAGTCAATCGTTTTGTATGATTAACTACCAGTTATCATGATCCAAATTTTTGATTTCCACATCATATATATATCATACATATCAATTAATTTGCAACCTCTAGCCTAATTAGATTAAAGCAAAGAAATTGAAAGCTTGAAACGAAACAACACGCTTTTTGATTTTGAAAATTTTCATACGTTTCCTTTTCGAGAGAGAGTTGACAGTCTCTGTATGTCGAAGAAAGCCGCTTAACACAAGCCTACCTATCTTAAAGTACAGATCAACTCCAAATCTATTCAATGTATTTTGAAAGGACGTAACAAACACCCACTACAATAAAGTTGAAAATGAAAGTAGATTGAGTCCAATCTCAGAACTTTCAGTTGTCTGCAAAAATATCGAAAGCGCAAGTACTCTTAGTAGGTTTAATCGCTTCAATCAACTTAAAATTATGATTAAATACTTCTTTAACTATAATTCTGGGCCTTGTATTAAAATCGGAACTTATTATTATACATCATTTGCATAATGATCCATTCTTTTAAAGAAATTCTGTCTTCAATAAATCAATTTTGCCCAGTGACCTGACCAGAGCTCTTCTGTCGGCACTGTTTATATAAAACGTAGACCTATGGTTTATATGATGGATGATTTAGTATGTAAGTAGGTGCGAATTATGGAATTATTATACATTAAAAAGTAACGTCGTTCAAGGAAATCGTGTCCAGTTTCGCACTCATTAAACACAATTAAGTCTTACCACAAGATCGAGCTAACAGATAAATCTTTAGTGGAATGAGGTCATTGCTTGTCGTTTTGACACACTTGTTAATAGGGAGAACTAAATAAAAAAAAACGTAAAAGTATATTTAAATGCACGTTGTGTCTCTCAGTTAAGGAACTGGAATACGTACGAAGTGAGAGGTAGTTCAATGGGATATTTAAAATTCCAAATTTTGTTAACAAAAATTTTGCGTCAGCACGGAAAAATCAGTTTTAAGCCATTCGGGATGGCTCCCAGGATAGGTATCTTATGTTGCTCATATTATAAGCACGATAGTACCTATATGTATTAATTAGTAAATTTAATGTCAATCAAGAAAAGTTTATGTGCGCTGGGCCTTACTAGTTGAAAGGCTGTAGGCACTCACACCATGATAATGTGACATTAGTTTCGTTCATCTTATTGGAACCAGCTTTGGTGATATCTTCTCTACTAGTAACACATCAACTAAAACATCCACCGTGATGTTACTCGTCGACACCATCAATTAGTTATACCCTAAGCCACATTCCACCGGCATTCATTATTTTGTTCCCGAACCATCCTCACCTATAGTAAGGTCATTGTTATGGCATTCAGTCCAAGTCCCAGGACTCTGAAGCATCCCACCATTCCTTAAAAGGGATCCTACTTTAAATTCCGCTCTCGTCTGGAGCGCTTCTAAAATTTTTAGGTGTCCGTTCGTTGGATCCTTCATAAAAAAACCTTTGTTGTTTTTGTGGGATTTATGTGGGAGATAAAAAGTGACGATCGATATTTTGACGATTGCAAAAAACGAGCAGTGTCACTAAACAGAATCGACTGCTTTTTTAAACTGTTGAATATTTTTGTCTATTATAGGCAAGATGTTTCCCACATACTAATGTTTCCCTTGTTTCCAGTAGAGTAGGCAGATCCGTTTATTTTTTTTTAGGGGCGTTGAACGTCAGTCTTTAATAGGGTTGTATCTTTTCAACCGTAATCGATAAAGACTTGAATGTTCACATTTAAATAACCTCAGAAAACGCATAGAAGCATTTGAAATGTGGGCGTATAGACGTATGCTTGCTATCAGCTGGACTCAGAGGGTTACGAATGAGGAGGTCTTGTGGCGTGTTGGTAGGAAACGCGAACTCTTGCAGACTGTCAAGAGGAGAAAAGTTGCATACTTAGGCCATGTGTTTCGGCATGATAGGTATGGGCTGTTGCAACTCATAATGATGGGCAAAGTCGCTGGAAAGAGAAAAGTTGGGCGAAGAAAGAAATCCTGGCTCCGTAACATCAGGGAGTGGACGGGGATCGCGAGCGCTGCCGAGCTTTTCCGCCTCGCTAAGGACAAGAAAAAGTACACGGAGCTAACGGCCAACCTTCACTAGTTGGAGTGGCACTGAAAAGAAGAAGAAGAAGAAGGTGGGATTTTTTATTTTTGTTGTTCGAGTTAAAATTTATATCAACAATACGTAACTAGTCGTAATAAATATTGTGTCGTAATGGCCTTTCATTATACATAGTACCTAGTTTTAGAGATATTATGATTTTAGTAATTTGATTACCACCAAAATTGCTTGTACCCACAAAAATTAGATATATTGGCCACCAAAATTAGATACTTGTACTAATTCAAGGTAAAAAATATATGCATAAAAGTGATTAAAAAAACCGTATCACTTCCAATTTAACTTAATATTTTAAAACATATAATTCACACAAAAACAAGTATTGCTAAGTCACACCACCACACACCACCAAAATTGCATTAAAAAGTATTTTAACACACCAAAATTAGATACTTATGTGCTTGGCGAACAGATTCAGCAAGATATGGCACGTGTGTCATCGCACAGTGCAGGAGCGGAACTAAACGAACAGGTTAATACACGTTTGTTGATCTTATTGCGTTTCGTTCGACCATAAAAACATCTTCAATATTTACCACCATAATTGCCAATCTCACATGGACAACTTTTAGTGCCTCGTTTTGAGTATCAACTCATGTACTAATATTTATTTATATATTCTTCTAAGATACTTGAACTAATGAAAAATAAAATACAATGCATTTTTAGTTAAATAAATGGACGTTATGGTTCTATCATAGATATTTATCAAGAACAACGGATACTGGACGCCACACCAAAATTATCATTTCGACGAAAAAAATTTTTTTAATAAACATGAATGATTTTTTACACGCTTTATATTAGCTTCACCTGTATGTTTGTATGTATGTTTGTTTGTAACCGACTCCTTAGGGCGCGATTTTGACCCACTTCCCGGTTTCCGATTGAGCTGAAATTTTGCACATATGTGTAAATTGGATGACAATGCAATATTATTGTAACATGGAGCTGATCTGATGATGGAGCTGGATGGTGGCCATAGGAACTATGTAATAAAACAACACAATCCCGTCGAGTTTGGGCTCGTTTGATTCGTCTTGACAAGCACTTTGATCCCAGATGGTAACCAGGGTCCGATGATGGAGCTGGAAGATGGCCAAAGGCACTCCACAATAAAACGACACAACCCCATCGAGTTTGGGCTCGTTTGATTCGTCTTGACGAGCACTTTGATCCCATATGGTAACCAGGGTCTGATGATGGAGCTGGAAGATGGCCAAAGGCACTCCACAATAAAACGACACAACCCCATCGATTTTGGGCTCGTTTGATTCGTCTTGACGAGCACTTTGATCCCATATGGTAACCAGGGTCTGATGATGGAGCTGGAAGATGGCCAAAGGCACTCCACAATAAAACGAAACAACCCCAATCGAGTTTGGGCTCGTTTGATTCGTTTTGACGAGTACTTTGGTCCTAGATGGTAACAAGAGTCTGATGATGGAGCTGGAAGGGGGGTAGGTGGCGGGTTGGGGGGGAATGGGGTATGGGGTAAGGGGGTCGGGGGTTTAGAGAGTTGTGTTGGGTTAAGAGGGTTGGGTGTTAGGGTGTGGCGGTTGGGGTTAGGGGATGGGGGGGGGGTTTACTGGAAATAGGGTGGGGGTGTTGGGGGGTTCGGGGGTAAGTGATTTTGGGGGGTTGTGGGAAATGGGGAGGGGGTAAGAGGCCTAGATGGTAACAAGGGTTTGATGATGGAACTGGAAGGGGGGGCGGTAGGTGGCGGGGTGGGGGGTGTGGGAGGGATGGGGTGGGGGGGCAGGTGACGGGTGGGGGGAGTGGGGGTGGGGGGGGGGGTTTCCAGGGGTATGGGGGTTCGGTGTTAGGGGGGTTGGGTTTAGGTGGTTCGGGGGTTTGTAAAATGAGGAGGGGGTAAGGGGGGTTTAGGGGATTGGGGGTAAGGGTGTGGGGTTTGGGGGGGGTTTGGGGAAATGGGGTGGGGGATGTTGGGGGGTTGGATTTAGGGGGTTTGGGGGTTGTAGGTGAGGGGGTAAAGTTAGAAAGAAAAAAATGCAACTAAAAAATAGAAAATAAATAATAGTTTAAAAAAACTAAAAAACACGCTTTAAAAAATAAAAAATAAATTTTAATAAATTTAATTACTATTCTTATAGTGCAGTAAAAAATCTTAATAAGCAATTATTATATTGTTATATCCAGATCAAAATTTGTAAACAATTCTAAATATTGATAAAATAAATAATAATAGTTTAAAATATTTTATTGTAAAAAAAGCGTGGGGTGCTTTTTAAGATTTTATCAAAATGACAATCCTTGACAATTGACACCATGCACCCCACGCTTTTTTTACAATAAAATATTTTAAACTATTATTATTTATTTTATCAATATTTAGAATTGTTTACAAATTTTGATCTGGATATAACAATATAATAATTGCTTATTAAGATTTTTTACTGCACTATAAGAATAGTAATTAAATTTATTAAAATTTATTTTTTATTTTTTAAAGCGTGTTTTTTAGTTTTTTAAAATTTTATAACACTGCGATTTGGCGTAAGATAAAAATTCGTGCTTTCTTTTTAGAAAATTTCTAAAACAATTAGTCCACACTATAATTATCAGCTTTGCCGCGAAATTTTCTCGCTGGGAAAATCACCTAGTTAAATTTCTCTACAGGTTTGTTTCCTTCATCATACATACATTCCGAAATACTCAGAGGTGCAAGCCCGGGCTGTAATCCACGACCCTCTACTTGAGAGCCCAAACCACGAGATTACCACGACTTTTTTGGTATATATAATTTAGTCCCTTTTTCATAAAAACTTAAAATACCGATAGAACTAATTTATGATTTATCCTTGTCTGGCAAATGCAGATGTCAATAAAACAGACGAATTTCGAATTGACAGAAGCTTAAAAAATAAGAAGGTAAACATAGTCTTTTTAACGACCGCCTTAGCCTAGTTGGTAGTGACCCTGACTACGAAGCAAGAGGTCCTGGGTTCGAATCCCGGTAAGGGCATTTATTTGTGTGATGAGCACGAATATTTGTTCCTGAGTTATGGATGTTTTCTATGTATTTAAGTATTTATTTATCTATATAAGTATGTTTATCGTCGTCTAGTACCCATAGTACAAGCTTTGCTTAGTTTGGGACTAGGTCGATTTGTGTTAGATTGTCCCCTAATATTAGACAGGAATATATTTATTCATAAAACTAAAAACTATTATACATTATGAGCTATAAATTTACGAAATACAATATGATTTAAAAAATGTCGAAACCCTGAATTTCTCCTACCCGGGGCATCATGCCAAGCATGCTTGCGGCATTCCCTCGCTGTACGGCTATGCTCAGCCTCTGAGCGAAAAAAGACCCGGCCCTGAGGTCGCCAGAGACGCTAACCAGTTTATCCGACACCTCGCGAACAAATTTTTTGGTGTCGGATGACCATGGTCCTAAAGTTTCTGATGCAAGTGCCGCAAATATATAATCATTTGTTAAAAACGAATATTTGCGGCACTTGATTGTTTGGGCATGGTCGGCAGCAGTCCCTGGCTTACTGGCAGAACCTCTGACGTAGGACGGCGCCAGCGTGTCTGAGCAAGTGACATCCCACGCCAAAGGTTTGCCGAAACTCCAAGGCACTAAAGTGCAACCATCGGGTCTCTTTCCGTCCGAGGCAGACATGCCTGAGGGCTCAAGAGTCGCCGGTATGGCAACAGTGCTGAGTGCCCGGCGGATAAGGTCATTAAGTGATGTATGCCTGTAAATGTGACCAGCACTCAGTTGACAATGTAGGCCGTGTCGGCCTAAAGCATCAACTGTAATACCACACCGGCAGCAAGTATGAGGTTCACATGTTTTTATTCCAAGCCGCAAACATACGGCAATCCTTAGTGAGGCAGGGTCCAAAAGTGTGCCAAGGTTTCGGGAGGGAACTGCGCGCAGCCAGTGACCAGATTCCGGCTCAGATACAGCTAGCAGTCTAGCTCGCTCGACAGTATCCTGGCAATTTTGTAAAAGCCTGTTGGATGTAACTTTGTCATAAACACTACTCCAGGCAGCTTGGCTACCTTTTTCTGCTGGGGTCTTCTCGCCAGGATTATCAGCATTCCATGCTGCCTCCGCATCCATCAAGCACGACACCGTAACATCAGGTGGGTTGGTAACGTTTAATATACCACCGATGAGGGTGATAGTGCTGTAGACGGATGACAGAAAAGCTGGGAGAGCCAAGTCACATGTGGTACGGATGCCAAGACCGCCAAATTTTATAGGGAGAGTAGCTTGGGTCCAACAAGAAGGCGAAGGAGAAATATTTAAAATTTTTGAAACAGTTTCTTTCATAATGTTATCAATACTATTTGTCAGTGAATGAAATTTAAAAACAGGGCAGCAGCGCAGAAGGTACATAAATTGAGGTGAAAATAAGCAAAGGCGTAGGATGTATATAGCAATGTGTAGGTTAATTTGGAATAATAACTCAGAGGAGTTTTTAAAACTCTCAATTTTAGAATTGAGTGTAGGTAGAATAGCGTCCTCGAAGATTGGAGCACCCAGAAGGGTAAGAGAGTCACGGGCAAGAATGGTGATATTAGGCATGAGATTGTTAAAGCTGCTGATGATTTGAATGCGATTATTGTCAGATAGACTGTCCGCAATAAATATCTCGCATTTGTTAGGGTTTAGTTGGAGACCAATCTCAGAGAAACGACTAATAATAGTTTTCAAGTCCTCTAACACTGTAGACGCCGTGCCCCCAATGGTACCGTCATCCAAATACCAAATATTCAGATCAGATGTAAGCTGTGTGATGATAGGGTTGATAGCGAGGCTAAAAATGACAGGACCGAGTGGATCTCCTTGTTGGCAACCTACGGAAGATGAAATTTCGTTATCGCCAAACATTAATTTAGAAGGAGTTGCGTAGCACTGCCACATATAAGCAAATATTTCCGGAATTTCTTTCTCAATTTCTGATAGCAGTGTACTCCTATTTACAGAATTGAACGCATTTTTAACGTAAATTTTTAGTAGAACATCGTAATATTTATTTTATTTATTTATTTATTTTTCTAATCTAATTATATAAAAATCTCGTGTGTTTGTTATCGAACTCTTTCGAAACGGCTTGACCGTTTTTTATCAATTTCTTTTTCTATATTTGGTAGTTCTGAAAATAGGTCGTAGCCTATGTTTTATACCCCTATTCTTCGCAGACGGAGTCGCGGGCAACAGCTAGTATAAATAATAATAATTTAATTTTATTCAATTCAAAGATCTCACTTTAGTTTATGGCCAGCATCGGATTCAATTGGACTACACACAGTTTTTAACCGTTTAACATAAAAAACGTTGCATATCAGATTTTAAAATGTAGAGCGCGATCGTGCCATGAATTTAAATGCTTCAACCGCCGCAGACGCCTCTAAAATATGATACAGTTTTTTTGATGATCGTTTAATTTTATATGGATTTTAGTATGAGTGTGTGACATCGTATAACTCGCATACGTAATTAAGAAATTCTGAGCGACCATTTATTGTCGATATAACTTTAATTGTCCATCTTAATCGTCATGGTGGGTAAGACTTGTTTTTGTTAAATGATATAATGGTTCTTTGGAAAGGTAGTCCATTGTGCTGGTGTATAATTTTGTATCAGTTCTTACCTTTCTACCGTTTTTTTTGGAAGGGTAAGTAACTTTGTAATAACTCTTTGAATTGTGATTTTATAATAATATAATATAATAACTATTTATAAACAACTAGCTTCGACCGGCGGTTACCAACATTTAACATTTTTAAAACACGACGGTCATTTGGACAGCGCTAATTAGGGATTGCAGACGAAGTTAGCTCGATATCTTGAAAGCCGATTCTTACGTTTTTGGACAACGAAATTCAATGGTTTATCTGAAGATCCCAATCCGAACCAGGCTCGCGTGGGGACTAACTCAAGCCCTCTCATTATAAGAGGAGGCTAGTGCCCTGCAGTGGGATGTAAATAGGGTAGAATGATGATGATGATAATGACGCGATAAAAACAAAAGCATATGTAGTGTATAAGTATTATATTGAATGTATTTGTTTATTTATATAATTTATATTATATTTGTACTGTTTTTATTGTTTGTTGTCTATTAAGTAATACTGCGTTTCTCTTGTCTGTTATTTCTGCCACCTACATTCGTCTGTTGATATTTATTAATTTCTGAGTAATTGGTTGTCTGGAAGAGATCGCTTTTTAGCGATAAGACCGCCTATTGTCTACCTGAATTTTTATTTTTGTAATGTCACTGTACTGTTTTTGGTGATCAATAAAGAATATTTGTATTGTATTGTATTGTAAAAGCAATGAGATCTTGAAGTTCAAATACACTCTAAAATATATTTTATCAAGTTTTTGTTTATGATTTATTTGAAATAAATACTATACTGAGTAAAATCTAAAATGGTAGTAATAAGAAATGAGTGTTTCTAACTAAGGTAATGTTGGATAATATACGAGGGGCGTTCAATATAAAGTGAGAATGAGATGCAAACTCTTTTAATATTACGAAATTAAATACTGGCCGGTAAAGCTAATCTATCTAGCTGATTGCTATGAAAAAAAAAACTAACTGTCTTTTGTTTAAAAAAATATACGGTAATTTCTTTGCAATGCTATTGAGTACGTTAGCGAAAATGGAGAAAATTGAACTGCGCGCCGTTATCAAATACTTGTATTTGAAAAATTTTTCTACGGACCAAGTCAATTTGGATTTGCGGGACACTTTAGGGTCTAATGCTCCTCCGTATTCGACAGTCGCACGTTGGTGCGCCGAATTTAGACGTGGAAGAACATCGACAATGGACGACCCCCGCTCCGGACGCCCTACTATAGCAGTAACTGAAGAAATTGCGAAAAAAGTCGAAACCTCAGTTTTGGCGAATCGTCGTGTCACAATTCGTTTTATTGCTGAAAATGTAAAGATTTCAACGGGGAGCGTGCATAATATTTTACATGAACGCTTGGGTATGAAAAAGGTATATGCGCGTTGGGTACCAAGAATGCTTACTGACACGCAAAAACAAACTAGACTAGAGATTTGTCAAGAAGCTTTGAACCTGATGCAGCAAGACCGGGAACTTTTTTTGGCGCGATTTATAACAATGGACGAAACATGGCTCTATCATTACGACCCTGAAACGAAACTGCAGTCTATGACATGGAAAAGGCCATCATCTCCAACTCCGAAGAAATTCAAGGTGAGCCCATCTGCCGGTAAGGTCATGGGCTCTGTTTTTTGGGATGGTAAAGGGGTATTAATGATTGAGTATCTCGAGCATGGAGCCACTATTACGGGCACTTTATACGCCAAACAAATAGCAACATTGCGCATAGATCCGCGAAAAACGGCGAGGTAAACTCTCGAAAGTTGTGCTGTTCCATCAGGACAATGCCCCGGCACACAAGTCCGCCGTTGCATTGGCTGCAATTCGTGATGCTGGGTTCGATATCCTTAAGCATCCTCCGTATTCACCAGATCTCGCTCCCAGTGATTTCTACCTATTTCCGAGATTGAAACAATACCTGAGAGGCCAGAAATTTGAAGACGACGACGCGGTAGTCGCTGCAGTACAAGATTTTTTAAGTACTCAAGATGAGACCTTTTTTAAAAATGGAATTTTAAGTTTAGAAAAAAGATATACTAAGTGTATTATGCTAAAAGGTGACTATGTCGAAAAATAAAATGGCATTTAGTAAAAGTTGTTTATAACATACTCATTCTCACTTTTTATTGAACGCCCCTAGTAATACACTGTGTTTTAATTAGTCCTATTTAATTTGAGCTGTCCATACATTGAGTTTGTGATTTATTTACAAATAAGTATGAACATTCTAAATATTATCAGACTTTTTTTTAAAAATTGAGTAAATGCATTATGGTGCCCAGAATAAACTAAGTTAGAAGCACTAATTTTGTATCATCATAAAGATTAAATTTAGATTCAAATTTAATCCAGTATGTGACTAAATTCAAATAGTGATGTGATGTGACTAAGTTCAAATCCCGTCTCGCACCTCTTGAGTGTTTCGGAATTTATGTGCGAAATTACATTTGTAATTTACCATGAGCTTTACGGTGAAGGAAAACATCGTGAGGCAACCTGCATACACCTGCGAAGAAATTCAATGGTGTGTGTGAAGTTCCCAATCCGCACTGGGCCCGCGTGGGAACTACGGCCCAAGCCCTCTCATTCTGAGAGGAGGCCTGTGCCCTGCAGAGGGACGTATATAGGCTGAGATGATGATGATGATGATGATGATGTGACTAAAACACGCTTAAGCACTAAGAGCTTCACGAGTCGCGAAATTTAAATTAAGGTCTTAATCCTAAAACGCGTTATAAACTCGAATAGCGATAACGCGCCATTTTACCCAAAAACCAAGTTCAATTAATGCAAATATTAACATAGTCTCGAAGGCTATATAAGGCTTTTAAAAAAGCAATGCAAAAAGTACATCAAAGGCTCTGCGCGAGTGCGTTGACTCAGTGACTCATCGCACGGCGCAAAAACTCAGCGGCGGCTAAAATGGGTCTTGGCTTGCTATAAAGGGTTCCTCGGATTTGTGTAGGTTTGAGGAAATGAATAGGTCATCATAATATTTAACTGTCTTTTTTGCTGATCATATTTGGTAGTAGTGGTAATCAAATACTTTGCTGTTACTTGATACCGTGAATTTGGCATGCCTTTTAACTGCGTTTTCATGTGGCAATAAATTAATTAAATAAATTGCTAACAGGTCATAACATAACAAATTCAATAAAGGACTGACAAAGATTTATTGTATTTCGAACTTGTTTTTCGTGATTATTTATCTCTTACCGTGCGTGTCCACCTAATCCGTTGTCGGCCGAAGCATGTTCGGGCGTCGTCGTCCGAACTCGGCCGATCGAATAAAACGTATGTAAAGGAACGAGAGCGCCTATTTACACTGCGACGGTACGCTTACACCACGGTAGCAGTGTATGCGCTCTCGTACCATTACATACGTTTGATCGGCCGTGTTTGTACGACGACGCCCGAACATACTTCGGCCGACAACGGATTAGGTGGACACGTAACTTTAGGATTCGAATGGAGGTTATAGAGCTTAGATGAAGTCATTAGGTTTACAAAATAGCGAAATTGAGTGATTTAAGGTTCATCAATTTACCTCGTGGTGCATCACGCACACATGGACAAGCGTGCAGACTGCATCCCGTTCAAATGTAGTGGTAACGCGCGTCGAACATTTTCCGTCATGCAGCAGTTATGACAGGAGATGGCAACATGCGCTTTGCCCACTATCAAAGGTATGGCAAGCAATGATCATATTTGTCATGGCAAATGTTTAGCTGTGAAGTGTATCTTGCACTTATGTGACAGTTTTATTTTAGTGTGGGATTGTAAGAACGTAACTAGTTTTGACATAAGTAAAGATTTGAGCTATTTTTTTAATTTGTCAGGCGACAGGTGACATATACAGGGTAATTTGTAATTCATTAGCATCCTTCGAACCCTAAACTCCTACCACTTAAACAAATGTTTTTTGTTTTACGGCTTTTGTCATAACTTAATATTTTTGGTGTAATAACGTTTTGAAAATTTGAGATTACCTCTTATTTTTACGATACTCTGTGTATTTGTATGGGGAAAAAAGTGCTTCATTTTAAAAAGTTGTCAAACAAAAAACATTTGTTTGAGTGATAGGAATTCAGGGTTAAGAGGATGTCAGTGAATTACAAATAACCCTGTATATATAGCCTAATCTAACACGCAACTGTTCGTCCGTTTTTCAATAACGATATTTTCCGCGAAGATGTTAAGCAAGTATTCACAAAAAATATCAACTTAGTGGCCCAGATTATTTAATATGATTAACAAAACTACTGACATACTAATATTAAAATGAGAAATTTTATGAACATGTTTGGATGTTTGTTAGTAAATCACGCAATAAAGGCCTAACTGACTGAATGTTTAATAAATAAAAATAAGAAAAATCGGAAAAAATATGACTGAAATATCAAAACACTACTAGTGGATAAGCTATAGCTATATGCGAAAGACTTAACCGAATGAACGATTAATCAACAAAAAAGTGTTTTTCCGAAAAATGAAAATATGACTTTCAAAGTAATAAAATATTAGTGTAAAGATAAGTCTAGGCAATTCTCGTTGTGAGTGCTTCTGTGAGGGGCTCCATAACCTTCCAGCGCCATTTTAGGCCTCCAATTCCCTTAGCATCTAATAAGTGAATTGTTTGCTATAAACGGTGCGCAACCTGTTTCATTGTTGTTCCCTCGGGAGTGAGGATACGTGGCGTTTAACGCCTTAGGGTATATTGTTGAGAAATTTTCTTGGGCAAAAACAAGGATCAGGGATTATTATTATAGATATTTTGCCAACACATAAGTTCAAAAGTAAAAAGTAAAAGAAAAAAGAAAAGTAAGTAGGTAAGTTTTTTATTTATTTATTATCTTGTACGTAAAAATTATAGCCCGTTTGTATATTTACAAGTAAATTGTTGTGTGTTATTTAGCTATGTGTGCTTTTTATGATGTGTATTATAATATTAGGTTGCTTTTGTATTAAATGTTTGTTAAAATACATTGGTATAAATTACTATTTATCATTAACCTATTGTATTGTATTCATATTCATACTAATATTATACACCGTGAAATTTTAGTGGTTGTTTTCCCGAAACGAGGTGATTTAGTTTCGATTGTACAATCGATTTATAATTACTATTTTGACTATAGTCAAAAATCCAATTGTGAAAAACGAAAGTCGAAAATGACCACAAACCAATAGTAACGCTTCGTTGGTACAAGTAGCGTACGATGATCGTATGATAGGTTAGGTACCAACGAAGCGTTACTATTGGTTTGCGGTCATTTTCGACTTTCGTTTTTCACAATTGGATTTTTGACTCTAGTCAAAATAGTAATTATAAATCGATTGTACAATCGATACTAAATCACCTCGTTTCGGGAAAACAACCACTAAAATTTCACAGTGTATATGCGAAAGTGTGTCTGTCTGTCTGTTACCTCTTTACGCTCAAACCGCTTAAACGATTTAGACGAAATTTGGGATGGAGATAGTTTAAGACATAGGAAAGTTTCTATCCCGGGGGGTTACTACGAAATTCAAAGTTCGAAGTTCGGATCGTGCGGTCCCTCTCACTCTCGTAATAAATACCATTAGTGTGAGCGGAACGGCATGAAACGAAGTTCGAATTTCGCGCTTCGTAGTATAGGGCCCGGAACATCGCATAGTGCCCGTGGGATAGTGATAAACAATCTTCGCAGACGAAGTCGCGGGCAACAGCTAGTAATAATAAAACCGGTTGTCTGTAAAGTCGGTTTACGGACGATAGTTTAACGTGACAACGTCATAACAAATCATTCAAAAACCAGGCGGTCACCCGTCCAAGTACTGACCGCGCCCGACATTGCTTAACTACATACATGTACGTTACATGCGTTATCCTTTTTAGGGTTCCGTAGTCAACTAGGAACCCTTATAGTTTCGCCAAGTCTGTCCGTCTGTCTGTCTGTCTGTCTGTCCGCGGCTAAGCTCAGAGACTGTTAGTACTAGAAAGCTGTAATTTGGCATCAATATGTATATCAGTCACGCCGACAAAGTGATTGAATAAAAAAAAGTAAAAAAAATTTTTTTAGGGTACCTCCCATAGACGTAAAGTGGGGGTGATTTTTTTTTTCTCGGCTAACCCTATAGTATGGGGTATCGTTGTATAGGTCTTTTAAAATCATTGCGGGGTCGCTAACATGATAATTCTATTCAGTGATCTGTTTGCGAAATATTCAACTTTAAAGTGAAAATTTTCATTAAAATCGGCCGTCCCCCCCACCTCTAAAATCTAAACTGTTGGGTGGAAAAATTTGAAAAAATTCAGAAGGGTAGTAAATATATCAAATTTACTAGGAAAATTATAGCGGCTAAGATTGCTTGGAAATTATTTGTAGTTTAAGAGTAAATAGTAGCCTAAGGTATAAAACATACCTAAACTTGGATGATTCCGTACACATACGAAATCCTTAGAAAAATATTACTTGATTTTTTCGTAATGGCTACGGAACCCTACCTTGGGCGTGTCCGACACGCTCTTGGCCGGTTTTTTTCGTGTATGCAGCCGGCGTTCATCGATTTATTTATTACACGTTTTCACGGCAAAATAATATTATTACGGTGTAGATACGCACCAAGCGTTTTCGCTCTTCCTTTATCAACCGTACGTACAGTACAGCTAAGGAGTGGAACTCCCTACCGGCGTCTGTGTTCCCTGAACACTGCAATCTGGCCGTTTTCAAGTCTGGTGTGAGCATTTATTTATTTATTTATTTATTTATTTATTTAGAAACAAACAGTCTCTTATAGTCTTATTTACTAGGCAAGCGTGGTCTATCGTAGACCTCGTGTTCCATCAGGCGTGATTGTAATTAAACGCAAGCCTATATTGTATAAAAAAAAGATGATTTCCAATGCTAAAAACTTTTTGCACTCCATCTAATGGAAAAATGTAAACCTAGAAAGCAAGAATTAGATAGATAGATAGATAGATAGATAGATAGATAGATAGATAGATAGATAGATAGATAGATAGATAGATAGATAGATAGATAGATAGATAGATAGATAAAGACGTTTATTTGGTACTGCAAGCACACACAATCAAAATTAACAAAAATACAGATATCAGTATAAACTTAAAAGTAAAACATTTAATATTGTCTGTATGCGCTGCAGTAGTGCAAAAGGATGCAAAATATAAGGTAATACGAATCATATTTTTAACCCCCGACACAAAAAGAGGGGTGTTATAAGCTTGACTGCTATGTGTGTGTGTGTGTGTGTGTATGTGTAAGTGTGTGTGTGTGTCTGTCTGTTTGTGGCGTCATAGCTCTTAAACGGGTGGAGCGATTCGGATACGGGTTTTTTTTATTTGAGAGCTGGTTTCTTGGCTATGGTTTTTAAATATGTTTCATCAAAATTGGTTCAGCCGTTTCAAAGTTATCAGCTCTTTTGCTAGCTGCGGAAGGGATTTAGGATGCATAATAGGCATTTACTTTATTTTCAAAATATGTGTGACCAAATTGCGTTGGGGGTTTTTAATATTTTCACTTTTATAGTTATTATAGTAATTTATTACCGTAACAGCGAAACACTAAAGAATTTACAGGAATGACAGTTAAAAGCAGTTTCTTTTAACTGGTATTTACTCATTAATAAGATTATTGGTTCTCGATAATTTCTCGACTTTATGTTTAGAATGCGACTTCTGCTAGCGTACGAAATGACAAAATTATGATAGATAAATCATCATAGCATGAATGAAGAATATATCAGCGCTTTACAGTTATAAATTACTAGCTGTTACCCGCGACTCCGTCTGCGAAGAATAGGGGTATAAAAATAACCTTCGACCTATTCTCAGACCTCCCGAATAAAGACAAAAAAGTTTAATAGTAAATCAAGAATCCATGAAGAATTCAATGTGCTCTATCGATACTATGTACCTAAATAAGCTTGTTTTGCGACAAAACATGGTTTTGCATAAACTGTTCACTTTATTAGTCGGCGATGTCTAATTTATCACCGTTATTCTTAATCGATGTTTATTAATATACGACAATATAATAAAAGTGAAATGTGTGTCGATTTGTTTACAACTTAATCACTATCGGCTAATCCGATAGGATTAGCGATATGAAAGTTTTAATGCCTCTTTTGACGTTTGGATTCCTTACCAGGCCTCTGCATTAATATTAAAACAAAGGGTTAAAAAATGTTGAACAAAAATATTATGATAGAATCAGGAACATCGAATTGCGCTTCAGAACTCAGATTGTCGATGTGAGTATAAACATCGCCAAACTTAAATGTGAATGGGCGGAACATGTCTGTCGAATGCATCCTGATCACTGGGCAAAAATCGGTACCGATTAGTATCCAAGCAACAGGCACCGGAGCAGAGGTAGGCCAATGCGGAGATGGCGAGATGACTTGGACCATTTTGACCCATTTTGGGAAGTAATTTATTGAATTAGGCGTTACTTTGCGGAGGTCCATATTAATGAACTGTAACAATTAATTTGCTCACCCGCGACCAAAAAAATTTGCAACCGACACAGTTGGTAGGTATAAGAACACTAAAGTATTAGTAGGATTGAAAGCAAAGACCTTATATAGTAAAACTATGTTGTTAAAAAGCGTTGAATTAACTGAAACAATTACTTTGCTCACCCGCGACCTACGGTCTTAGACTTAAGGTTGCGGGTGAGCAAAGTAATTATTTCAGTACCTGATATGGACCTCCGCAAAGTAACGCCTGATTCAATAAATTATAAAAAGGCCTTGTTTGCATATTATAACACTTAGTATAGAAACCAAAATAATTTCAATAACTTCGCACGAATTTCAAACAGAAACTCTTGAGAAATGATCGACTGCTCGTTTGTAACTATTTCGGTCATAACATTCATAAATATTATTAACATCTTCATAATATGAACGCTAATCACCAAAATTACCAAAGAAAATAAATCAACCGTCATCATATCGATTTCAAAGTTCGTTATATCCGGGCATATCCAGTTTTATCAGTAAATATTTGAAAAAATTGCATCAAGCTGATCATCGTTTCGTAATTGAAAACAGATATCTATTTCAGTTTGTGATTCCGTTGCGGAAGTATTAGAGAGAATAAATATTTGTACCAGACTTCCTCACATTGCCATGCATCTGGTTTGTTATACACTTTTATGCCAGTGCTGCCTTTGGTCTGAAATTTACGGCGAAGTAATTACTTTAGGGAAATAACGGGAACAAACTTTTTTCCCTTGAAGGCCAGAAGCCTAAGAGACTGGTTATAGACTTAGCCCTACAAAATATTATTCTAAATCATTGATAATACAGTACAATAACTCTTTATTGTAAATTATTTACTAAGCGGGTCATACACAATACATGTTGTTTTGTTTGCGTGTCTCCTGTGGTACTTACATAGCCAACATTTTTGTCGTGGCAACGTCAATAAATCGATGAACGCCGGCTGCATACACGAAAAAACGTGACTCATTGTAACGTACCTGCTACGTTACGTAACGTGACATTCTACAGAGCAGCGAAGCAGGCCAGTTGCAAGAGAGCGGCGAACGCCAGGGTGTACAATGCGGGGTGCGGGGGGGGGTTGAATGTTTTGTTATGAATTATGATGTTGTCACGTTAAACTATCGTCCGTAAACCGACTTTACAGACAACCGGTCTTTTAGTCAAGACTACATCGGCCCGTGGGACGCCTAGTCAACTTTCGGCAGGTTTAAATAAATTAGGTTTACTGACTCGGAGTCGCTAATTTTATGTTCACAGGAGAGACAGCTTTTGTTTGTTACGCTATGTATGACCCAAACAGCTTAGGGCAATAGTAGATACATTAAGAAAATGTATATACGGTAGGCAATGGACGGCCACCTTTGAAAACAGAAAGAAGAAAGAAAGAGATACAAGCAAGTGGTCCAATTATATTTCCGATAAAATGTCTATTATCACTTAACTAAGTGACATTTAAGTTTATTTTTCCTATTTTTCCTAGAACTGTTATATACGTATATATAACTTGGCCTCTCCCGGTACCGGTACCAAGTTATCGTTGAGTTTCGTGACACCCTGTACATGTTTTTCATATTATGGACCAATGTTACTCTCCATTGGGTCAAAGTAACCCAACTATTCTATTCTAATTAATTATTTTTATTTTTTGGTGGTCATTTAAATACTAACTTATATAAACTTTTTTATTAAAGAAGTGGGGCGCCGTCTTCGTGAAAGAGGTCTTGACCCTCGCTGTGAGTCATTTCAGGTGCAAAGGTGGTCCACGGCGGTTGAACGGAGCGACTGGTGTATTGGGGACCTTTGCGCCTGGTACGATCCGGGGCGGTTTCTTTGGCTGATTGCATTTATTTTAAATCGTATTGTGTGTATATTTGACTAATAAAAATGAAGCTTATATTAAGTCATGGGTCAAACAATGAAAAAATAATGAATGAACTCGTTCGCCAATTTCACAAAGAAGAAGACATAATGTTAGCTTGCGCAAGCGCTTATTTCGTCATTGCGCCATGCCTTGGAGATTACAGCATTGTTACAGGGAGTGCCCTAATTTTGATGGACAGATCATTTCCTACTAATGTCTATTTTCGTACTGAAGGCATGACTGTTATTATGGTGTCAGATGTGTAATCCCAGTGATGTGCTTATTAAGCGAAGGCGTGGGTCAAACACATCTTTTACTAGAGTACTAGAATTTCTAGTCCCAATTTATACAAACAAAAAGAAAATATAAATATATAAATATTGATTCTATCCAGATCCTTGTCTATCTGTACGCCAAGTAGTATCTAAATCCGTTCAGCCGTTATCGTAGAATTGACTAACCAACATGCAGACATCTTAACTTTCACACATTATCAGGATGTCGGTTTTTCGCAGTACTCGTTAAAGTTTATTGGCATTTTGCAAATCTTCCTGACATAATTAACACAGTGACACAATTTGATTGGAATTTTTATACTTACAGGGTACTCAAGTTTCAGTTTTTTTTTAAGTACGAATAATTGATTCATTAAGTTGAGTAATTCAGACACAATCTGTCATCGGAGACAAGTTGCGTTGGGTTTTAATTAATAAAAGAAAAATAACAGCTGGCTTTCTTGCAGCTTTCGCGGCGCAAAAGGCTTGGGAGTTGACAACAATTTCGCAATATAATTTTCGGGTTTTGTATCTCATCATCATCATCATCATTTCAGCCGAAAGAGGTCCACTGCTGAACGTAGGCCTCCCTCAAGGCTCGCCAAACAGATCAGCCCCGCGCCATCCGCATCCAACGCGATCCCGCAAGCTTAATCAGTTCGTCGCTCCATATTGTTGTAGGCCTACCAACACTGCGTCTTCCGGTCCGTGGACGCCACTCGAGAACCTTTTGCCCCATCGGCCATCAGTTCTACGAGCGATGCTGAAATTCCATATTAAGGCCGAGATAATGAATGTTACCAATCTTGATATAAGCAAAAAGTATAGTAACATTATTACAAAGTGACAAACTTTACTGTATGTCCGTCTGTACTACAAACATAATAGTACATTACTGCAGCGGCCGCGAAATAGGGGATTGCCGGCCGAGTAGTTATAGATGGCCGAGTGTTAACGAGGCCATCTAGGGATACGAGGCCGGCAATCCCTGTTCGTGGCCAAGGCTTGTATAGAGTTTTTCTCAAACATGCATCATCATCATCATCATCATCATCATCATCATCATCATCACCATCACCATCACCATCGTCGTCGTCGTCATCATCACCATCATCACCACCATCAACATCATCATCACTATCATCATCACCATCACCATCACCATCACCATCTTACCTTACCTTAAATAAGCGTAGTAGCAGAATGTCATAATGAACCAAAACGCAAATATTGCTTATAGTTTTTTTTTAATGGCTAAATGCTATGATGCCATAGACCTACAAACGTCATGGTATGAAACAATAGACGATCACTTTGCTGGCCTTGGCCAGCAATGTTGTATGAAATTCCATTATTGACCTCTCGTCTAGCCACACCTGCATTGTGACACTTCGTGGCGTATTATAAGGAACATAACGTCAATATTACATAGCATGTTTGAGAAAAACCAATTATCATTGCAGATCAAACACATGCGCCCCTAGTTTATGAGTGAAAAGGAACGCAATATTTCTAATGTCAAACTCGCTAATTGCGACGCCAGAGATTCCACAGCTTAGAGCATTAAATCAACCGCAGTCGAGGCGGTCTTTGGCCTCTCCGGTTGGCTTAGTGCTACATTGGGTACACTCATGAAGTTTTTAGGCAAATAAGTTTTTGTTAAAAAATTAATTTTCAATGCAAGCTTTTTCGTTTGACTACTTTTTGTTAACTATACTTGCATTGTCATACAACTTACATAAGTATACCAAATTTCAAGTAAATACGACCACTGGAAGTGGGTCAAATTCGACTTCCAAGATTTGACCCGTACATAATGTACATACTTACGATACATTGCAAGTTAATCAAAAAGAAAAATTTAAAAATTAAATTATTTAGTTTAAAAGCTTTTAAAATATATTGTCAGTTATACCCATTATACAAGGTCATAATATACACGTTTAATTAGTATTAGCTTAGTTAGTTATTTAGACGACCGGATAGCCTAATTGTCAGAGACCTGAATACGAAGCTTGAGGTCCCGGGCTCGATTTCCGGTCGGGGCAGATATTTGTGCCCGAGTCTTGGACGTTTAATGTGTATTTAACTTTGTATTTAGTATTTAGATAAATACAAACTTAAATATATAGATAATCATACTTATGTAGATATATACGTACGCGTATCCATTGTCTAGTACCCATACCCATAGTACAAGACAAGACTTGCTTAGTTTGGAACTAGGATAATTGGTGTCATAACTCCGAGCTTTGTGACACCTTGTTGAGATTACGCATATATTTCAAACTAAATACAAACTGAAATATAGATGCACAGAAAAAACCCCAGAAAAAAGACCAATGCTGGGAATCGAACCCAGGTCCTCAGCGTTCCGTGCTGCGTGCTTACCCCTACACCACCACTGGTCTAGAAGTTAGCGACGAATCTTTCCCATACATCGTACACTTCAGTCTGTTATAATCACATTTAGGCAGTGATAAAGCGCATCTATGTTATGCTCTCTACCGAGAGACTTCAACACTCCTTCGGAGCTACCCGCTCACCTGGACCAAGAGATGGCACTACTAGGCCAACTTTTAAAAAAAAAAAATGAAGTTGAAGAAAATAAAAAAATAAATAGAAAAAGATACTTCATACTTAACTTGTGAGATTACGCATGGTGACTCCAGTAGGTTTAGTTGTCTATGCGCTGCGGTGTCAAAGGCGGGAAAGTTGATACGTATTTATTTAAATACGTTAGCTCGTGTGAACGTTATTATTTATAGCAGTCCGGAGGAAAGCTGGGAAAGTGGCTACCGGTCCGGTTCGTGCGATCGGATACCTGAATGCTGATCCTGGCTTTACACTAAAGGCGGTATTTATATTATGTTTCAGACTTGAGATTAAATTTTGACGTTTGCGTAAACGTCTCAATTACGAGCTAATTTGTAGCACTTAAGCCTAATTTAATATATAAAAATCTCGTGTCGCGGTGTTTGTTACTGAACTCCTCCGAAACGGCTGGACCGATTTTTATCAAACCTTTTTGTCTGTATTCGGTACGTCTGAGAATAGGTCGTAGGCTATTTTTATCCCCCCCCCCATTCTTCGCGGACGGAATCGCGGGAAGCAGCTAATGTGTTTATGCTGTTCCTCCACCACACTGTCTGTACGAACACACACAAATCACACAAACCCAACTATCATCACCACCAAACTACACTGACGCATTTCGAACTCGACCTGAGCTCATCCTCTATCAGTACCTACTGCAACCGCTTACTTTGCTACCAAATGTTAAATTATGTCATAAGATCGCGGGTGAGCGTAGTAATTGTTTTAGTTCATTTATATGGACCTCCGCAAAGTAACGCCTGATTCAATACAAATTATTTACAATTACTACGATAGACTTGGCCTAAAAAGTTCACGGAACCATTTTAAAAGCACAGCGTTCCATTCAGCCTTGAAGAACCCCAAGCTCTTGCCACTTCTACAGTGTATTCAAACAAGTTGAAGAGTTGGATTTACTACATCGGACAACCTACAGCGTGTAGCTACAAATTGAGCCAAGATTTAGTGGGGACAAGCATCAGGTACACGCGATGGAAAGCCCTGTATAATGTTGTAGGGAACATGTTTGAACTGACCTCTGGGGCTTGATTGAAGGCAGTAAAGACGTCAATTTCAAGTCAGATGTTGAACACGTAATTTATCTGGACCATGTAGTTGTAATGAAGAATGTGTATTGAAGGAGGAATACTAATATTTGACGAATTATGGATAGTTTAGATGACCTATATCTCCACTTGCCATTTGACCGAGGAATAAGGTTCAGTGATTTAAGTGATATTAGTGTAAAGTTAAATAATCGGATCTTGACTTGTTTATTATTAATATTATAAGCGACAAAGTTTGTGAAGACGTTTAGGTATTTTGGATGTTTGAATGTTTGTTTGTTAATCACGCGATAGCGGCAATACGGGTTCAGATTAAACTTGGCGAACAGATAGTCAAAGATCTAGATTCAGACATTAATACTTAATATCCCGCTAGTGAGTTCTCGTGGTATATTATTTAATTTTAAAGAAGAAGAGGGCGCTACCTAGAAACCTCCTAAAGTACCTAAAGTACCTCGGCTGCCAAGATGTCGTACTAACTTCGCCTGCACTCAATAGATGGCCTTGTCCAAGCGGCCGGTTGTGCTTTAAAGTACAACCTTTTTCATGGATTTCTAATACGATCAAATTAGCTAGTAAAAGATGGTAAGTAATAGTTCCTCCGAAGCACTTAGCACATAAACTATGATGCATCATTTTAATGCATTATTAGACAAGATAAATTGGAAGGCATGCGATTATTAAACCAATGAATGGGCCCTTTGATGGCTCGGCGATGTCCAATAACCACTTAATCACTGCTTCAGATTAGCATTCTCATTTTCTCCCTATTTGCATATAGAGTATGAAGAGTATGTAGTTTAGTTGGAAATGGGGTAAGTTAGGAGCTTAGAGAGGATCCGATTGCCTATTACACGCCAATCCAATGGTCAAGTAGAGAGCTTGTGTTGTTGTATTCTGGTGTGGAGAATAAATCATTCTGGCGTGGAGAATAAGTCTCCCAATAATTATCGCTGCGGAATCGACTTGGTGAGCTTTGAAACCGAACCGACCGAAAGAAGTTTAGTATAGAAAGAAGTAAACCAAAATTTTGTGTATACAATACAACACAATACAATAATACAATAACACCACAAAGAAAACAATACAGAAAAACAAGTTCATGGAAAAATATACAAGGTAAGCAATAGGCGGCCTTATCGCTTCGAAGCGATCTCGTCCAGGCAATCATTTTACAAAGGAAAACAGCCTATTAAAGTTTTAACCTAAATCGAAACATAAAGTTGATTTGAGGGCTATTCTATTGTATATTTTTTAAACTGAAGTTCGTTTGATCATTTGTAAAAAGTATTTGTGTTAAAAGCGAATGTTTGATATATTATTAACGACCGCTTTAGCCTAGTTGGTAGTGACCCTGCCTACAAAGCAAGAGGTCCTGGGTTCGAATCCCGGTAAGGGTATTTATTTGTGTGATGAGCACGAATATTTGTTCCTGAGTTATGGATGTTTTCTATGTATTTAAGTATTTATTTATCTATATAAGTATGTTTATCGTCGTCTAGTACCCATAGTACAAGCTTTGCTTAGTTTGGGACTAGGTCGATTTGTGTAAGATTGTCCCCTAATATTTATTTTTATTTATTTATTTATAACAGCGAGCTTAAAAGATATGAGTGTCTATTTTACTATTTGTGATCTGCACAAAGCCTAAAAACGAAAGTCTTTAATCAGTCCGTACTACCTGTAATGGCCGTGAGGGTTGAATAAAATATAATATACTAGCTGTTGCCCGCGTCTCCGTCTGCGAAGAATTGGTTTATTGCTATCCCGCAGGAACTAAGCAATTTTCCAAACAAAAAGTATCCTTTATGTTAATCCAGGTCATAAACTAACTATTTGTAGAATTTCATCAGAATCCGTAAAACCAATTTAGTTTGAAAGAGTAACAAACATCCACATCCATCCATCCAAACAAACTTGCACGACTATAATATTAGTAGAATTAGTGGGATTTCAGATATTTCGAAAAACTCGGGAGGTTTAAAGCATATAGAGTCGCTACTTATATTAATTTGTTTATCTTTCCTAACGTTTCCAAATAACCACGTATAATCAAGGTGCAATTTTAACTGCCAAGAATTTGTCATTTAGGTACGTAGTTAACTTAAGTTTGCTTCGTTAACGCCTGTGCCTTTTCACAGAGGTCTGTCTAGACGGCATAATGGCCCCAGCCTACTAGCACAGATGGAAAGCTATGGTAACTTTATAACGACAAAAAAAAGCGTCACAAGTTTTTATGTCATACGCAAAATGTATTTCAGACAAATTATCATGATCACCATCATTTAAGTCGAAAGACTTCCACAGCCGAACATGGGTCTCCTGCTAAGTTTGCCCAACAGAGCGGTCCTACGCAATCTGCGTCCAACCCGTTCCCGAAACTTTAACCAGGTCGTTGCTCCATCTTGTTGGAAGCCTACTTACACTGCGTCTTCTAGTCTGTGGACGCCATTCGCAAAATTTTTGGCCCCATCGATCATCAGTCCTAGCCAGATTTCGAAGAAAACAAACCTCAAACAGTACTAACTATAAGTAGCTTGTACTCGCGGCTTTGCTCTTGTTGCACAACTTTCTATCCTGTGAGAATTTCAAACATTCCGTCTAATAAAAAAAAATCTGCTTTCTAGGTCCAATGATTAAGTACGGGCCTTGACGAGACCAGTCGAGATCTAGAACATTTCAATTTTGTATGAAAGACAAGGAATAAGGATGGATTTTTTTATTCTCGCGGTCAAACGATGACCAGAAAAATTCGGTTGGAAGAACAAAATTAATTTCTGCTCTTTTTCAAATACGTCGTTAGCTTTAGGAAAATTTTCAAAAAGTTTATTGAAAATATTCATGGTGGTCTAGTGGTTTGACCTATAGCTTCTTGACGACAGGGTTCGAGCCCGGCCTCGCACCTCTGAATCTAGTGAGTATGGAGCAATGGTGTAGTGGTTTGGTGTGGTGGTATTTAGTGAGTGTGGTGTTGTGGTGTTTATGTGAGTATGGTGTGTGGTGGAAGCGGATCTGCGCGAACTTGAGGCTGGTGACTGGCGAGAGACGGCTCAGGATCGGGACCTTTGGCGTGCACTCGTATTGGAGGCCAAGACACACTTTACAGAGTAAGTAAGTACGTACCTAGTAGTGTTTTAAGCTCCCAATCAGCGCTGGGGTCGCGTGGGAACTACAGCCCAAGTCCTCTTCAGATGGATTTACTAAGCCGGAGAGAGAGAAGATAGTTTTTTTAGCAGTAACCAGAATTCATCATCATCATCATCATTTCAGCAGAAAGTCGTCCGCTGCTTAACATAGGCCCCTAAGGCTCGTCAAACCTATCGATCCTACGCCATCCGCAACCAACGCGTCCCCGCAACCTTAACCAGAATTACTTAATCAATAATCACTCAGCGCCTCGCAACCCAACTCATTCCATATTTTATCCCCTGTCAATCAGTTACTTACATCAATTAAAATTAATCTACTTACCTTTCGCCAAATTTCGGTGTCTTAAAAAGTCCGTATCTTTTTAATCTCTACTTCAAAGTAGCGTTAATGTGGTTAAAGTGAAACCAGATTTATTTGACGTTTCGATAATTAACAGCCTAAATTAAATGTTTCGCCATTGTATGAGTTTAACGCAAGCGCCAAAATCTTGCTATTTGATAAGAGACCTTAAAGTAATGGCGTAAAGAACAAAGTGCAATTGTCGTGTTAAGCCTGTTACGATTCTAATGCCAGTGGATCTATACACAAAATAAATGAACCATTTCGTAGTATTATACTTCCTAGTAATATTATAAATGCGAAAGTAAGTGTGTATGTTAGTGCGTGCGCGTATGTGTGTTTGCTATTCTTTCATGCTAAAATAGCTGTATGGATTTGGATGAAATTTGGTATAGAGATTCAATACAATATTTACAATGACTCTTTATAGTAGACCATATAGAAAACATTGTACTTTTAGCCTCAGAAGTTGCTGAACTTTGTCGCAATTACCTGTTATACTGTAAAGATTGAAATATCTAACGTTAGTGAAAGTGACAAAGTACTAAAGTGTTCAGCTACATCCGACCGTACGTGGAAAATGGACCGTAAATGGTTTCAAAGGGGGATGAAAATTTCATTGATTTTGCCTTAGGAAGCACCGTTTTCAAGATATTTGACAAAAACACCGGTTCTCGTCCGATCACCGAAGTTAAGCAACGTCGGGCGCGGTCAGTACTTGGATGGGCGACCGCCTGGTTTTTTTATTTTTTATTATGAAGTTTCACTTTTTCCGCGCGGAGGGACTCCACGCACTATTTTTTTTTCTCATCAACTACTTATTTTTTAGTGGCTGTTCTATTCAATCTCAGGTATAATACCGAACTTGGTGCTAGATTTTTCGACATCTTGAGTGCATGTTATACTTTAAAACAAGGGTCTTCAACCTGCGGCCCGCGGGCCACATCACACATGTCTACACACACACACACACACATTAGGTCTAAGTACAAATTATACCTATTTACAGACTAAAAAGAATAGAAATTAAAACGATATAGTTTTTATCATGTTGCGGCCCACCAAACCAATATCAGAGTATACAAAACCCTTGACTTCAAAAAGGTTGAAGACCCTAGCTTTAAAACATGACGTTTAATTTGAATGGCAATTTTGTCAAATTTTTTAGACTTTGTCACGTTAAAATATTATTACTGTCTTTATTTTATGGAGTTTATGGTTTTTTTTGAAGTGAAACTTCTAATGCGACTTCCAACAAGCGTTGCGTTAAATGCGTTGCGTTAAACACGCAACGCAACGCAACGCAAGTTGACGTTTACGAGACGTTTGTGAAAGGGGTGCGGTGAGGGGGGTGAGGGGGATTGCGGGAGTTTCAAAGGGGGGATGAAAATTTCATTGATTTTTCCGTAGGATGCAACGTTTTCAAGATATTTGACAAAAACACCGGTTCTCGTCCGATCACCGAAGTTAAGCAACGTCGGGCGCGGTCAGTACTTGGATGGGTGACCGCCTGGTTTTTTTATTTTTTATTATGAAGTTACATTCCTTCCGCGCGGAGGGACTCCGCGCACTATTTTTTTATTTTTGTTACGGGCGACTCTGTATTTTATTCTCATTATTACGTGAAGATTAAAACATGAATGATTAGTCCATCACTTCTAAGGGTCCGTGGTTAAGATTGTTATCTCTCGATCTCCATCATTGATTGAAATGATTGATTGATGAACTGATTTCTCTTAGTAACTTGAATCATTATTGCTCTACAATCGCGAATATGGTGAAGTGCGAAACGGGGATACAAAAATGTTTTGAAATAGGAATGGGATTTTTGGAAATAATTCCGATCGCATTGATAATCCCTAGTCTCAAATAGCGAGACTACTTTATTAAAAAAAAATGTTGTATTTAGATGGGTCCATATCGGGTTGCATAGTTGTTGAAGATCATAATGTAATGTTTGTCATAATGTATTGTTATTCATAACACTTTTTACTCTGAATCTATTAATTGAACAGAATAAAACAAACCTAACCTAACATTCAACATTCAACAGAATGACCATTTAAAAATTCTGAAAAATGTACGGTTTCGAAGGGAAAAAATTATAACAAACATTACATTATGACTAAAAATTGTATGCCAATTTGTAATTTAATAACATTGTAGACTTTTTTCTATTGTAGATAATTATGTTCGAAGAAAATATCCGTGTTGAGTTTCTTGCCGGATTCTTCGACTTTCAGAAGTGCCGCAATTGAATAAAGATATTTCGAATTATGCCTTTTGTCATTTTCAAATGTTTAATTGGAACCTTCTAATGCAACTTTGTCAATGATAAAGCAAACCTAATCGTTTCGTTTCTCATAAAATAACAATATTGTATGACGAACCGCATAAAGTTTAGTCTCACATTGGCTTCGACAAAATATAAAAGGAACAAAACTCTGTACAAGATGCGGTCAACCACCAGAGTAAAAAAGAGCGAAGGAATTATGGACCCGATTCCGATTTCTTTGAATGTAAAAATTATGTGGTTATTTTTACTGAGAAAAATAAAATTATTATTCGCTGAGTTATAATTTGAATCATAACTGTTAATGAAATGTATATAAATTATACGTATTTGCTGTTGCAACTTTAAGAACGCTTTTTGTGAAGTGTTTAGTTAAGTGAGTAGTTTTTTTATTCCTAATTCATTATATTTCATACTAAATACAAACTGAAACATAGATGATCAGAAAAAACCCCAGAAAAAACTATTCCACGCGGACGAAGTCGCTGGCAGAAGCTATTTTTTTATATCGAGGAACTAAGGAGAGCCATAATTGATGAAAAAACAAATTGGATAAAAAAATAAGCTGCCCAAATTACCTAATTCCACGCGGACGGAGACGCGGGCAAAAGCTAGTAACATTATAAAACAACAGCATTTTCCCGGAGCAATACAGCTTGGAGATCTTTAAAAGCAATCTATCCTCAAACTATAATCTATGTCTCCAAAGGCGGGCAACGTACCTGAGACACCCTTAATAAACTCAAAACGCACAGACAGCGGAGGCGTGCCGGTGCGGTAGCGGTGACAGGTTGTAAGATTCTAACTTGTATGAACGAATTACATACCGTATGTTACAACCGTCACCGCCATCGCACCACCACGCCTCCGCGCTCTGTGCGTTTGGAGCTTTAGTGTTGCAGGTGTCCATGGGCGACGGTGATTGTTTCCCATCAGGTAACCGGCAACTCGTTTGCCCACTTTCATATAAAAAAGCATTACTGGCTGGTGTCCGATATAGGCTTGCGTTTGACCGCAATCACGCCTGATGGAAAACGACGATAAGGCCTACGATGGAGCACGCTTGCCTAGTAAATGCTCATTCACCCTAGACTTGAAAACGGCCAAATTTTAGTGTTCAGGGAACATAGAGGAAGGCAAGGAATTCCACTCCTTAGCTGTGCGGTTGATGAAAGAAGAGCGAAAACGCTTTGTGCGGATTTTGGGAAGATTGACAACGTAAGGGTGGAGACCCGCCTACTTCTGGTCTACCTGTCAGGATCGTCTCCGCAAGGGGGAAATCTTCAGGTTTATGTTATTGACTTGAAACTTGGTAGTTCAAGTACAGTCATAAGAAAAAAAGCTTGTATTTTTTTACAAACGCTTTTTATTTTAATAAATAAGTGGTGACTCTCACTGCCAGCTAGGAATTGGCTTGGAAACTAAAGGCCTGCATCAACCCGTTAACATTCAGCTCGTTCATTTATCAATATTTCAATAGTTGATGCATCCGTAATGATCTCGAGATCTCATGAGATCTATAATCTCATAAAGTAGGTTTGTTGTGCGTAACGTGGGCTGGTAATTATGTAATGTTAGATGTAGGGATACCATGAAGTTAGTAAAATGAAAGATTCTAACGAACGTGGTAAGTATGTTCGAGTATAGTACTATACTACAGTAAGATTATTTTCCACTTTGACACGCTCGGGACGTCTCGGTTTTAACCGTGAAGGTTCGTGTTTTTTCTCAGAGTCATCATCATCATCATCAGCCAAAAGACGTCCACTGCTGAACATAGGCCTCCCCCAAGGCTCGCCAAACAGATCGGTCCCGTGCCATCCGCATCCAACGCGATCCCGAGAGTACTAATATAAAATCCTAGAATTTAATCACATAAAACATCCAAACCTATTTAAAGTAATTAATAGCAAAACCTCAGCCTAAGTATTGCACTTCCGATCTCTCTCGATGTATGTCGAGAATTCCTGAGTGCCAAAGTAGAAAATAGTCTTACTGTAGTATAGTATATAACACTGGTACTACACGATAGGCCATCGCGATGGCCCATTATGATGGGCCAGCGTATGGAGGGCGTAGTGGTGTCGGATGGCTTATGGCGCGTGCGATGGTCGTGTGATGGCGTCGGTGTCGGTTTTTGGCCGCACATCAAAAGAATCAAATGATCACAACTGAACGTCGCCATCGTGTGATGCGTTGCAGCCATCGCTGAGCCATCGTACCGACCGTTTAATGGCCCATCGTGTAGAGGAGCTATTAGACTATGTTTTCCTAAAGAGAAGACCAAGCAAGATCGATTGCTCGCCCACGAAAACCGCGATACTTATACCGAATTTCATCGAATATTTAGAGCTGTTTTCTGTTGTTATGACTAATATACATGAATTGCTCGTTTAAAAAAATAAACTAAGTATTATTATTTTATTTAAAGTTTGTAAGTTTGTTCGTTTGATTGAGTTAGGCTTTATTTGGCTTGGCTAAGGTTGAGGAGCTGCAAATTTTATGTTGTATTTTATTGTCGGCAACAGAAACGGTTTACTAATGTTTGGGCGAAAAACTTTTCACAAAATGATTTATTTGGCAAATGTTTAATTTCCCAAATGTTTATTTTTTCTGAAACTGTAAACTTTTCAGGATTTTTATAATACAAACCTAACATAACCTAGCCTAATCTACAGGATAGTCCTGAAATATATTCTGAATAGTTTACAGTTTCAGAAAGAAATAACATTTGGGAAATGAAACCTTTGCCAAATGAATCAGTTTGCGAAAAATAATTCGCCGAAAAGGCAGTACACGACCAGAGGCGCTACTACGAAATTCGAAAATCGAAGTTCGTATCGTATTATCCCTCTCACTCTCGTTTCAAATCATATTAGCGTGAGCGGGACGGCACGAAACGAAGTTCGAATTATGCACTTCGTGGTAGGGCCTCAGGAATGCTGCACGATACGCAAGCAAAATTAGAGTAAACCGTTAGTATTCAATAAGCCCGATAAATTGTTAATTTAACAAAATCAATTTGGATATTTTACCTTGCAGCTACATAGTTACGTTTAACAAACTAAAAACAAAAACTGTCCTTTATAAAAATATTTGTTTAGTAGTAAATCATGGTCACAACAAAATGAACATTGATCATTGATCTTTCAACGATCACCGAGGTGAATGAACTCTGCCATATCACTGCGCAGGCGTTCTGTTTTGATTTTTAATACACATCGCTCTAACAGCCTGACTTGTTTATATCAGTTTAAAAATAGCCATAATTTACGCAAGTTTCTACGTATTTAGGAACACATCACTTATATTATAACGTGCTCTTTTCCTTAGACCAAAAATGTTACTAACATTATTTTTGCACGCTTATGAGTAGGGGTCTGTAAGCATTTCAACTACCGTATCTCGTGTGTTACAAAAATGTAAGGATAATGTCCATGAAACTAAAACCACTGGTAATTTTATGACTGAAACAAAACTCTACACTTAATGATTTCACGTTTTAACGGTTGTCTCTCATTTAATCTTCACCTTTTTTGCGATTTTAGTTCACCATCGGGCGTGCATTTTAGAGTTTTCCTGCTCTTTGCTCTTCCCTCGTGGGATCATTTTTTGAAAATATTAATCGGATGAAAAAATTAAAAAAATGGCAAAATGAATTTAAGTTATGTAGGTACTTAGGTTATTTGAGGAAACGGTCATCTTGCAAAATTTATTTAGTTTTAGTGTTGTGAGTGTTGAAATGTACGGAAATATCAGATTTAAACCGAAGTTACCGAGCAACGGCCTACCGAAAGTTAAGTGTCTAATCAACCTCGTCATTGGCAGAATCAGCGATAGATCATTGAATTGAATTTAAACCTGCATTGAAAATCCGAAATGAAATCAGTTTTCATTTTCTCGTAATGGTCCTAAAAGACATAAACATTACGTACATAAGTTACAATTTAAACTAAGACTCACCTTGGTTCCACGCCGTCGTGATGTTCTCATGATAGAAATACTCGTTCTCCTCCTCGTCAGACCAGAGCACCCCCTCAATACTGGACGTGAAGCCAGCTTCTGGACCTTCCACCACTGACCTCCTCGATAACTGATCATAACTAGGAGGTCTTGATAAAGAACAGGTCGAAATATCAGCCAAAGATGACCTAAAGTTTTTAACGCTACGGCTATCGATGGGTCTATAATATCGCATAGAACGCGTGTCTTCTTGGTTGGATTTTACCGAGCGTAAGGACCTACAGTCATAATTTGGGTCGTCTGTCGTATTCGTTATATCACCAAGGGATATTTTAAAGTTGTTGTATGATATATCCCCTAACGGTACTTCGCATGAACGTCGTTTCATGCTTGTTTTTTGCGACGGTGCCTCCCCAGTTGCTTGCATATGCCGGGTGACACCGGCACTATGGAGGAACTCATTCGAACTGTACATTTTTATCCTAACTTAGACCTAAGTTGACTTTAGGAACTTTAGAATTTGACTAAATGGGTGGAATTATTTGGTCGCGAGTCGGACGCTGGCATCTGAAACAAGAGAGAACTAAATTAGTTGTTAAACACAATAAAAAGTTGTCGTACATATAAACGCCATCTAGCGGTTAATCAATACACTTCAACGAATGTTGGGGAGCGCATTGGGTATCTCGCTTGCTAATGCGTCACAGAGTTACTCCTAACTTGTTGCACGATTCCATTTAGTTCCGATACAGAATGTTAGATAGCGCTTTAGTCAATTTATTATGATGGCTATATTTGAAGTCCTAATAAAAGGAAGAAAAATTGGGTCCCGTTAGAACCCTTAGGGTACGGGTTCCCTAAAAAGTGAAAATGAGGTGAACGGTTTCGATACTAAATTAAAGTTAAAGTGGTAGTAGAATATAGTTGTCTGATCTTCGGCCGCTCGCATCTCTTGAGTTTTTTGGAACTTATTTATTTATTTATTTATTTACTTATCCACGGAATTACATTTAAAATTTAGCAAGAGCTCTATGGCGAAGGAAAGCTTCGACAGGAAACATGCACACTCTCGCCCAGATATTTTAATGTTGTGTGTGAAGTTCCTAATCTGCACTGGGCTCGCGTGGGAACTACAACCCAAGTCCTTTAATTCTAAGAGGAGGCCTATACTCAGCAGTGGGACGCCTATATTAATGTTAAAGTCGAAGTAAATTTTATGGCATTTTTTATTCTAAAATTTCATATACTTGAGCTCTATAATCAAAATGGTTTAATGTTGCGTGAATGAATTTGTACTCGTGCCTTTGCCCCGAGAGCTACTAAGTGACAAAATGTCGTCGTCAGAGTCACTTAGTAATTACGCTCTGAACATTCTACGTCATGTTATACTATCTAATACGGACAATTAACTTAGTTCGCTGCACTAAATATTAATTTACCTCAAGAGGAAATTATATCTAAGCTCACATTTACACTCAGTCACACCTTTAACTGTTGCCAAGTCCACAGGAGTGACGCTTATACATCCATGCATCATTTTTACATACGAAATTGTTGCCATGCTTGATAAAATTACGTTAAAAATGTGACAGTTTATAATAGCGTAAGTGACAGCGGTAGCGAAGAAGTAAGCAGTAGCCTCGGAGCACGAGTCCGACTCGGACTTGGCCGGTTTTTTACTTTATACTCTCTCTCTCTCTACTCTTTATACTTATTACTCGTAATTCTATTCTCTTTCTGCTTTTACTTCTTAGTGAATAGTGCCTAAATCAATTTACCAAAATTGTTATTTCCTAGTAGAAAAATTTCCATTCGCATTTTTCCCCAAAAGCTTTTCTTCTCACTATGATTTTTTACTGAAGCTTAATATTTTCACAATCGCGATAAATAAATAAATCCCAATTTTAATCGACGCGGACACATAGGTAGGTACAGGTTTTTTTTTTTTTTTTGAATGAGTCGCCAGAGGGGCCAAAGACGCGAAGTCTTTGCTGTTTTTTACTTTAAAAGGATTGGAAGGGTGACTTGTGCTCGGGAAAAATCCCTTCGGACGAACTGGGAATGGAGGGCCCAGACAGTGTCCGACTTGCACGGACTAAAAACCCGGTCACAAGTCCCCTTCTCTATTGGTTATCAAAACAAAAACGTGTGCTTTATGAGGTAGGTAGGTTTAGGTTATGTTAAGTTTGCATTGGCTCAAAGGGTCAAAAGCACTCGGAAGAAGTCTCACTCACTGTTTCTGAGTCAATTCGAATTGGGAAAAAACGCTACTGTAAAAATATACTGTAAGCTTCAGTAAAAAGCTAAGTATAGTGAGAAACAAAACATTTGGGTAAAAATGCGAATGGAAATTTTGCTACAAGGAAATAAACATTTTGGTAAATTGATCTAGGCACTCTCTTATTGGAGTGAGTACTTCAAAATTTATACGGCAGAAGCATAAGGTAGTTCAGAATTTCTGATACAGACTAAGTAAAACCTGTAAAACGGCCTCCGCAAATCCTTTTTCGCTCTAAAATTAGAGCTTTACTCTAAAGTTCGTGTAAGAAGGGCTTTTACCACTAAGCCAGCGTCAGCAGCTTCGCAGACAAAAATATTGCTCGCAAATGTGACACAGAGCTTTCGCGTGAGAACACGAAGCTTTGCATTTCATAAATATTTGTTAACACGAGATTTTGTAGAGTCGGGAGCTTTTTGTTGGAATAATTTTATTCGAGCGTGTATATTAATGTGTTACTAGCTGTTGCCCGTGACACCGTCTGCGAAGAATTCGTTTATAAAGCGATATCCCGCGGGAGCTGTGCAATTTTCCGGGATATGAATTCCTATAAGTATTTTAATCCAAGTTATACTTAAACTGTGTCTCAAATTTCATCAGAACCATTTTACTAGAAACATCCATCAAACCATTTTAGCTTGAATGAGTAACAAACATCCACACATCCATACATCCATCCATACAAACATTCGCGTTTATAATATTAGTAAGACTATGATCCATCCAAGTGGGAGACTTTAGCAAAAGACCGACCATGATAGGGTAGACGGTGTATAATAAAGTGTGTGACTTTGAAGCAGTCGCTGTAGCGGATTAGACGCTAAACGCGACGAGCTGAACGCCAGACCACCTGTGGCCAAAAACTATAACTACGTCGGAGGGGTGCTGACCTGTGGCGAGTGTGGCAGAACATTCGTTGCAAAAATCGGCTACGTCAGCCACCTGAGAGCGCATCAGCGACGCTCTGAATTATAGGAAACAGTTGCTGTGGCCGAATACGGCTAGAAGAGGATGATAATGAAGACTAGACTATGAACATTTTATATATTTATATATATAAGAGGGGGCAAACGAGCAGACGGGTCACCTGATGGAGAGCGATTACTGTCGCCCATGGACACCCGCAAAACGAGGGGAATCACAGGTGCTTTACCCTAAGTTAAGTTAAGTTGTGTTGAGTTGAGTTAAGTTGTTGTAGTTGTATTTACAATGCCTCAACATTTTGTCACTTTCATATTCATTTTTCCCATCAAATATATTATCTTGTCATAGTTTGAAGACGGGAATACTAAGGTGGGATTTTATAAATTGTCAAACTAATGTTTTTGTTCTACGTATCTGGCTAGTATACCAGATATACGCTGGCACTCGACAATGTTCGGTCATATACGAGCATTTTCGTGAAACTTGAACATTAGTGCCATACATCGGGAGATTCCCAAGATTTTTTCGCAACAAGTCAAACACTAGGCGTCATTTTAATCTTAATTTTACCAACAGACATCCAGTGGGAGGAGCGTCTTCACCCTTTTATATGGTTAGTACTGCATTGGGTCGCATGAAGTGGTTCGCTTCGTCTTTCCTAATACAAACTATGAAATCCGCTGTCATCGTCTCTATTTTTAGATATATACAACCCTCGATATATTTCTGTGATACAACTTAGAGTGAATAGGCTGTTACTGAACCAGTGATATACACCTTTGATCTCATCTGCACTGTTCATCAGGTGAGATAAGAGTCAATCACGAGTCAGTTTTAACTCGTCGTCTAGTTCAGCGTGTCCAAAATGCTTGCTGTCGGTTCTGTTTCGATGTACCACCAAGAAGTCATATAACGCCATATCTGAACAAAGCTTCTATGCTGAACATGTCCTCGCGAAGACACTTACATCTTGCAAGTCTTCTATTTGAGGTCATGAATTTTAAGAAACCCGATTATCTTTTCACTAAGACAGATGTTTCCCCTTTTCATAGGAGATATGGAACTAGATCCACCCGACATTGTCTGTTGGAATGTCACCCCCACAGAACTGTAGCTTTTACCGGTAGTTTTCGTTATCTTGCAACCAAGTGCTGGAACAATATACCCCCACCGATAAGGCGTTTAACATCAAAAAAATCCTTCAAAACACAATACAAATTAATTCTCTTACAGAAGCAAAGCGGTTGTCCGGTACTTGATTTCGAGTGTGATTTTAAAACGTAGGGTAGGGTGAAGGAACTATATGGCGGTTGCATGTTTGTTTGGGGTGGTTCGGTAGCTGCTATATATAACTATTGTTTTATATTACGAAGTCAATAAAATTGCGCAAATCTAGTAAATTATTATAAATAATGCATTGGATGAAAATTGCAGCTTGTAAATAAATGGTTTCCAATGTTGCTGTTTATTTTCCTTGTAATCGAAGTGAAGAGCAGAGTGTCGAGCATTTGGACCCATTTTCCCCTCGACGTGTCTGTCTGCCCTCGCCGTATCGGCTCGGGTAGTTTTGGGGACGTCTCGGGTGGCATGGCTTTGTTTTGTGCTTTTGTTGTAATCTGCTTTTTATTGTCGGTATTAATGATGCTTAGCACTGTTTGTTTTGTTTTTCTTTTGTTGTATAATTATTTTTGAATTAGTAAGTAATATTTTGTTCTCGATCCTCTTGGTTGTGGCAGAATATCAGTGTTTTGCTCCTATGAGCAATGTTGACCACTGAGCCACGGCCCTTTTGCACTACTGCAGCGCATACAGACAATATATAATGTTTTACTTTTAAGTTTGTACTGGCTTTTGTATTTTTGTTAATTTTGATTGTGTGTGCTTGCAGTACCAAATAAACGTCTTTATCTATCTATCTATCTATCTATCTATCTATCTATTTTATGTAAAAAGTTTTATGTTTCATTAACCAGCCTCAGATTGAACGTAAAATGATCTACATCATCATCATCATCACCATCATCATCATTATCATCATCATCATTATCATCATCATCATTATCATCATCATTTCAGCCGTAGGGCGTCTACTGCTAGACATAGGCCTCCCTCATTAACGCCCAATCATTACACCAAATGCATTAGCTCGTTGAAATGGCAATGGGCAGGCCATATAGCACGAAGAACAGATGGCCGTTTTGGCCCAAAAGTTCTCGAATGGAGACCACGGACCGGCAAGCGCAGCGTGGGACGTCCACCAACGAGATGGACGGACGTTTTGGTGAAGGCCACAGGTTCAGGGTGGATGCAGGGTGGGTGGGTGGTGGATTACAAAAATAAGGCTTCTACTCGTAGACCTGTCTTGTCGATATCAAAAACTTCAGTAGGCTAACTCCTCCGAAAATCCAATATACATTAAACTTCTACAACACAAATGTGCCGAGGCTCAAACTTGGCAAAACTAACAAATAACTTTGGAACATAACAGAGAATTGACAAAACTTTAGCAGTAAAAAACAGAGCTTTTAAAACCACTTTTTTATTATTCACGGTTCATTCCATGCATTTCCAATGCGTCATTGGATCGGCAACTTAAAACCTAATTCTCAGTAGCCCGGCAATGTAACGCAACTTGGAAGATTCGCACTCCGTGTAAATAAACCTTAAGTCATAAAAGCTTTATTTATGGCAACTTGCGACTGTCAGACGCATTGAAATACTGTCAATAGGACGACCTGTAGCGGTGCTCCAACATTTATATTTCGTTGGAAATAGCTCGTAATATTGCCTTCGTATTATGATGAAAATTGTCTCGTTCACCTTTTATCCTTTTTCTCTCTCTCTCTCTCTCATATGTATAATGAGAGGCTCTATAGAGCCATTTCATTATTGAAGGTCCATAGCCAACTTAAATGTTAATCGTTTAGGTTCGTTTCGACCACATTCCCATTTCGTCCACATTGCCATTTCGTCCACTACCAACAACAACAAATAACAATTTTTTAGCGTGCGAGTGCTTTTATAACCTAAATGAATACTTTTGTAATAAATACTAAGATTCATGTAAATTAATATTAAAGTAATTTAAATTGTACATCCGAAATGGGCAAACCGTTGAAACTTCTTGATGCATAATAAATGTTAACACAATTTGTACACGGTTTTTAACGATAAACGTTTCTTCATCATCATAATCATCATTTCAGCCGAAATACGTCCACTGCTGAACATAAGCCGCCCAAGGCTTGCCAAACAGTTCGGTCCCGTGCCATCCGCATCCAACTCATCGCATAGTACAACCGATGGCCACGCGGCAAAAAGGTTCTCTAGTAGCGACCACGGACCGGAACACGCAGTGGACGCAGGCCTCCAAAAAGATGGAGCGACGACCTCGTTAAGGTTGCGGGATCGCGCTAGATGCGGAAACGTTTCTTATTTCTACTTTGTATGGATCAAACGAAAAAAAAGTACTAAAAAGTTAATAAAAAGTACCTTTATCATTCCATCATATTCCTCCTTGTCCATCAACAATTGTCTTGCTCTTCGTTCTGTAACATACTGTATTATTTTGAATCTTATATTCAATTATGGACCCAGACGCCGTATTGACTTGTTTGTGATATGGACATGGCTTGCGGCAATTTCATTTCCTTCGAGATCCTACTTTTTTTTAACCAAAGGAAATCTAAACCCACGACGGACTGCAGACTATCCCCGTTTTAATTTCCTGTTGGACCGATAAGATATTGGGATTAAAGTGTATTACTCAGATAGATAAATGATAAATCGAATTAAAGTTCAATATTTTGGCTGCTGTGTTATTTTTAGGGTACCATAGGGTATGTCTGTCTGTCCACAGCTAATTTTAGTAACTGTTAGAGGAAGCTGTAATTTAAGAGCGTTTATACCTGCTGAGCTGGCAACGTTGCATTTTTGTTAGTTTTCTCGATTATTCCATAAAAATGGAATGAAAATTAAAAATGTGGTGTATACGAACTGTTCTAATATTATAATATAAGTCAATGTGTCTACTGCAATAATTATTCGTGATAGTTTTGAAACAGGTTTGAACAAGCGATCCCTTGCTTCAAAATCATAGGCCAAAAAGTTTAACTGCATTGAAACGAAACGGCTGGACCCTGGGGTGCGGAGGCCAAATCTTTGGCGGGGGAGTTGGGCCGTAGACTGCGAGGCAGGGGCTGCGACCCTCGCTCAGGGTCGTACTTGGTTCAGCAGATTGCGCTGGATATACAGCGTGGCAATGCTGCTGGTGTTAATGGACACTTTTGAGCCAGGTTGGTACAATGCGGAGTGATAGTTTTTAGTTTGTTTTAGGGTACCGCACCTCGAAAGGAAAAAGCGGAACCCTTATAGGATCACTTTGTTGTACGGCCGTCCGTCCTTCCGTCTGTCAAGACCCTTTTTCTCAAGAACGCGTGAAGGTATCAAGCTGAAATTTATATCAAATACTCAAGTCTACTGTCCCTTAGAGCTGTGAAAAAATCAAACTTCTAAGCCGACGCAATCAAAAGATACAGCCATTTATGCCGCAAATTTTCGACACTCGCGAGGGAATCAAAACCTACAGGGTACTTCCCGTGAACTCAGAATTTGTACGGAACCCTCGGTGTGCGAGTCCGACTCGCACTTGGCCGGTTTTTTTTAGATAAATAGTTGTCTATTTTATTGTTATTATTGTTGATAATGAAAAAAGAGGAACTAGATTAAGGCTGTATTGTGGTATTTTTAAAACAATCTCATCAAAACGAAACTGCAGTGTCAACCGTCGCAAGCCGTTAACAAAATTTCCTACAGAAATGCACTTGCACTCTTGCATCCGATGCACTCATTAAACGAGTCGCAGGAAGTCATAAAACTACATTTTACTAATAATTATACGCCGACGGCCGGCTAAGGCTACGTGACAGACGGCGCGGCAAGCGATTTCTCTGTTCATCGGTTCATTTTTATTTTTTATTTTTAAAGATTATAAGTGCTACAAATCGACATAATTGAAAGAGAGAGATATATATACAGAGAGAGAAAGAGAGAGCTTGCTGGCAGTCCAATTGAAGGTTCGGGTATTTTCTTAAAATTAGATCGTGCTCTTCATTAACGTTGCCTTAAAAGCACCAGTGCCGCATTTGACGTCTCTACGAGTAGTCCTATTAGTTGAGATTTTGGAATGTTTTCCTGATCCGGTGAGAATATGGAGATAGAATGTAGCCTACGTGTTACTGCAGATGTTCGGCTATCTAGATACCAAATGTCATCCAAATCCGTCCAGCCGCTGTGGCGTGAAGCATATAGACCCACGCACGCACGCACTCACAAACTTTCTTATTTATATTAATTGGATTAAGTGATATAATCGTTTTGACGACACATGTTATGGTTTTGGTGTAGGGGTACTGTGATTGCTTTAAGTTGCGTGACAGATGCTGAAGTATTCCAAAAAATAACGATTAGAATCAGAAAACAATGTTTTCTTATTTGTATCCCATAGGTAACATGTGCTGCAAGCGTTTAAACCTCGCAATGAATATACAAAATGCTCGCCGCTCCGCCAATCGCGTAGCCTTGGCTGTGAAGTTAGCGAAGTGAAGCGATCCGCGTGGAAAGTCGGAAATTTCATGAATCTCATGACATTAAACTGGTGAGATTTTGGCGGAATAAGTTTGGATCGTGTGGCCTGTTTAAAGAGGATCACTTCGAACTGTTTTTATTAGGTCATCTTTATCATTTCAGCTTGTACACATTCAACTCCTGGGAAGCACGAAAATGGTCGACGTGGGGCATAGAATCACCAAGCTTAAATGGGCCCAAGCCAGCAACGTGTACCCACGACACGACGAACGGTCGAACAAGCGCGTTTTGGAGTGGAGATCCCAAAAGCAGTAGGGAAAAGAAGGTGTGAAGGACCGCCTGCCTGATGATCCAATGATATTAAGGAGACAACAAGACCAGTCTGGAAGAGGAAAACATAAAATATAATCAATTTGGATGGAAAAATATTGGAGAGGTGTGTGCCCAAGTGCGCTGACGAAGAAGAACTGTCTGGACTATGCGTGTATCACTTAGCTATTATTTATTTCAGATTCTCTTCCTATAGTAATCTTTTACTAAACTTGTTCGTGCTACCAATTGTAAGAAAAATTAATAATTATATTTAAAATAGCTTTGTCCCGCACAGCTTTGCTCCCGTGGAAGAGTTTGTAGTTACTTTTACAGTAAGGCCGTTATTGTACGATTGACTAACAAACATTCAAACATCTTCACAAACTTTCTCGGTTATAATATTAGTAGCATTAGTAGGACGGGATTTAACAGGTTCCCTGTCCTATGAGGCACATGCGCCTCATGGCGTGACTTTACCGGTACATCCATGAGACACATGTGCCTCATGAGTCTATGAGCGTTTAATGTCATTATTACTATGGGGGCGTGTCGAAAGAACGCCGCACATTGCTTTGGGACAGAATAATCTGTTAAAGCTGCATCGAAATAACCGTTTTACCAAAAGATGGCATCACAAGTCTATTGTATTCTAAACAATGGAGGTGTCATTTCATAGAGTGTGGGTTGCTCTGGGGCACATAACAAAGTTTTAAACCGTTTAAAAAGGGCACAATATACATTTGGACTATTATTAGAAGTTAATCTTGTACTCCTTGATTTAAAGTGTCTTTTTGAGTGCCTCATGAATAAAAAGAAGGCCGTTTTTAAAGCGTATTAATGGGATAAAGCTGTTTTAACAATTCATGCTAAAATAGTGACTAAGTAGGTCCTAAATGAGAGTTTAGGGAGTTTTGCACAAAATTATGATGTAATATCATGGCTATTGAGCTCGTTATTAGGAAAATAAATGTCAAGAAATTTTCAACCTGTTTTTGAGTAAAACAATTTTATACACTGCCTGCGAATTTCTATAAAAAAATAAAGATTATATTACCGAATTTATATATTTAAATACAACCTTAGTTTCTAAAGTTTTTGTAGTTTCGAAGAACGGATAGCCTAGTAGTTAGATAACCTGAATATGAAGCTTGAGGTCTCGGCTTCGATTCCCGGTCAGGGCTAGGGTTGCCATCTCTAAAAATCAAAAAGCCGAACTTACCCGTCAAAAAAGCTGGACTTTTGGGTCCCAAAGCCGGAAATTAAGAAAAATAAGGGATTTTTGACAAAAATATCGAATAAAACACATTTAAAAGTGGGACTTTTGAATTCCAAAGCCGGATGCTAAAAAAAGGGATTTTTGAGTGTGTGTATGTGTCCGTCCGATGCGGGCGGGGGCGGCGTGGCAAGACTGGGCAAGGCCGTGCGCGCGCGCAGTGCGATAGTAATAAAAAGCCTAACGAAAGCCGGACGGCGCGATGCGCGGGCAGAAGACAGTTTGCTCTCCGCTCGCCCTTGTCCGCTCGGGCGCTCGTCCGCCCATCGTCGTACGAATCGCCACTCTGACAAAAAGCCTGACAAAAGCCGGACAGGCCGAACACGTACATATCTAGCCGGACGCGACCGCAAAAAGCCAAACATGTCCGGCTAAAGCCGGACACCTGGCAACCCTAGTTAGGGCAGATATTATGCATGAAAAGTACGAATGTTTATTCTCCAGTCTTGGGCGTTTCATAAGAAACATAAACATAAGTACAGTCGGTGAAACTGAATAGAGTACCAGGATGGAACCTTTTCTTTGCAAATGACATTTTTTTTATATAAGAGGTGGCAAACGAGCAGACGGGTCACCTGATGGAAAGCGATCACCGTCGCCCATGGACACCCGAAACACGGGGGGCATCACAGGTGCGTTGCCGACCCTTTTAGGAATTGGTAGGCTCGTTTTTTAAAGATCCCTAAGTTGTAACGCTCCGGGAATGCTGCCGCAGAAAGCTGATTCCAGATCTTTGTCGTGCGAGGAAAGAAGTTTCGCTTAAAACGCACGGTACTAGAATGCCAATCATCAAGATGGTGAGGATGGAAAGACAAACGGTTCCTCGAAGTGCGGTAGTGGAATTTAGCCGCAGGCAGCAATTCGACCAGTTCGTCAGAACACTCCCCATGATAGATACGGTATAATATACAGAGAGACGCCACATCCCTCCGCAAAGCCAAAGGATCGAGTAGGCCAGAGAGTGCCTGATTACCGACAAATCGAGCAGCTCTACGTTGGATGCGGTCAAATGGAAGAATTTGGTACTTGGGTGCCCCAGCCCAGAGATGAGAGCAGTACTCCATGTGCGGCCTAACCTGCGCCTTATAAAGTTGTAAGCGATGGGCTGGCGAGAAGTACCGTCCCGCTCTATTAAGCACCCCCAATTTTTTAGAAGCTAACTTAGCTTTGCCTTCCAAACGACCACGAAACTGAACATCACTCGAAATGTCGACACCCAGGATCCCAATAGACGATTTGGCATCAAGGGGAGTACCATCAAAACAAGGCGAAACAACAAAGGGATCCTTTTTAGTGGAGAACGCGAATACTTGAGTCTTTTGGGGATTAAACTGAACTAAGTTTAGTCTACCCCAATCTGCGACATGCTTCAGCATGATCTCAATTTGAGACTCAAGTATATTCCGGCTTTTAATGACGTGTTCCCTGGATAAATTAGCGCGACCGGTATAATACGTGTCCCCAGTACTGTCATCTGCATAGCAATGAATATTGGTATCATGCAACATATCATTGATATGCAGAAGAAATAACGTGGGGGATAAAACGCAACCTTGCGGGACACCAGAGTTTACAGGCTTTAAGTCAGAACATGAGCCGTCGACTACAACTTTGATGCTCCGACCCGAAAGAAAACTTACAACCCAAGAACACAACTTTCCAGGCATTCCGTACGCCGGAAGCTTAGACAACAGAGCTCCGTGCCAAACCCTATCAAAGGCTTTCGTTATGTCCAAACTAACTGCCAAGGCTTCCCCTTTGCTCTCAATCGCCATAGCCCAACGGTGTGTTAGATAAGCCAAAAGATCACCAGCTGAGCGACCACGACGAAAACCGTATTGGTGGTCACTAATCAGCTGATGCTCCTCCAGATAACCTAAGAGCTGGCGGTTAATAATCGACTCCATTACCTTGGAGAGCAAAGAGGTGATAGCTATCGGTCTGTAGTTGGACGGGTCTGAGCGATCGCCCTTTTTAGGGATCGTATGCACGAGAGCTGTCTTCCATCCACACGGGACAACGCCAGTAGAGTAGGAAAGCCGGAAAAGACGCGTAAGGACCGGTGCCAACTCGGGAGCACACATTTTAAGCACAATTGGTGAGATTCCATCTGGTCCACTCGACTTATGGATGTCTAGGGAAAAAAGGGCCTTGCGCACAGTTTTTTGCAAGAACCGAATGCTCTGCATAAAGTGAGCACACCGCGGTATGGTCGGCGGTGTATTACCCCCGTCATCCAAAGTCGAGTTAGACGCAAAAAGAGAGCAAAGAAGATCGGCTTTCTCTTTCGCAGAGTGGGCCAGGGAACCACCATTAGCGCTCAGAGGTGGAAAGGTCGGCTGGCAGAAATTTCCAAGGACAGCTTTGGCGAGAGACCAGAACGCTCGAGTACCCGAGGGAAGACGCAGTAGCTTCTCGCCAATTCTGCCTATGAATGTTGACTTCGCTTTAGCAATGCTTCACTTAAACGACCTAGAGGCAGCATTTAGCTTCTTTTTGTACGCGCAAGTGTTGGGATCCTGAGACGCTACCGCCTTAGCCCATGTCCGGTAACATTCCTGCTTCTGACGGGAGGCTAGTTTACAGGAACGGCCAAACCATGGTTGCGATCTACCACCGATGCGGACCAACGAGTTTGGAATATATAATTCCATTCCCTGAAGGATTACATCGGTGATAGAGTCGGCGCATATGTTGACATTCCCTACATCTGCAAAAGAAATCATCGGGAAATTGTCTGTGAAGAGGTTCACCCTGGTATACGATTCAGTGTCCTCGACTGTGTTTAAGTTTGTCCGTTGCCTTAGTACCCATAACACAAGCTTTGCTTACTTTGGGACCAGGTCAATAGGTGTGAATGGTCCCATGATATTTACTTATTTCAAATTTCGTGAAGTGTTACGGTATTGTGATGGGACGATGGGTAGCTGAGAGGCGTAGCTGAAAATAACTAACTTTAAGTATTTACTTCTTCATGGGTTCAGTATAAAACTGTTCCCTAAATTAATTAAACGATAGACTTTAGGAATTGGTATATAATAAAAAGCATCACTGTAAATTACAACCACACATTGTCACAGCTTATCGAAGAATGGCCCCCCACTTCCCCAGACCGTCTGCTGTCCGCTGTTCGTTTCTAGATTCAAATTGTAGAAGTCACAAATTCAATTTTACGAAACAGCGACACGGTCTCGGTGGCCAGTGTCTACAGTATTACTTTCATCACATCTCTTTTCTTCAAACCAGTGTGGCCATTTTTACCGAAAAGGATAATCTGTTTGAAATACCCAAGTGCTCGCACATTTAATTCATTTAGACTCACACCAAAGAGTAAAAGCAATAAATAACTCAGAGCATTGTGAATAAATCAACCCTTTAGGTATGTTAGGAATGGAGGCTTAAATTGGAAACTTCTATAAATTAAAAGCAAACGCACCAAATAATGAAGTAGGACCCGAAAAGTTTTCGGGTAACGCCCCTGACTTATTGTCGAACATAAATTACCGTAAGTTTTGACAATAAATTTTGTGAGGTTGATCTGTGTGAATAGGGAATATGGAAGAGGCAGTCCGTAAAAGCCTTTTTTTTAGAAAGCTGATAAACGAGCTTGGGTTCACCTCGTGGTAAGTAATCACCGCCTTCCATGGAAACCTACGGTTATTGAGACAAAATGTAATCATCAGGGCAGTCAGCTTAAAACGATTGACTGTAGGATAAATGTCGTTTTGGAAGAGCGCCATAACAATTTAACTGTCATAACCATTTCGGTGACATGGAATTATCGCTGAATATTTGTTACATATGCATATACACATTATTATGCATATACATATTATTTATCACAATGTGTTGTTTTTTTTTGTGTTTAGTTTTTAAATGGGTCCCACTGAAAAACAACGTTGCGGCTTGCCGCAACATAATGCTGAGTGGGGCCCAATTTATACTATTCGATGATTTTTATTTGTATCTTTTCCTGTCAAATGTATTTCCTGTGTATCGAATATGTGTAAATAAACATCTCTCTCTCTCTCTCTCTCTCTCTCATATGTTTTTTTTTTATATAAAAAAATAGGCTTACGTTTGACCTCAATCTTGCTTGATGGAAGGCGAAGATGAGGCCTAAGATGGTACACGCTTGCCTAGAAGGTGTCTGTTCACTTTGAATTGAAATTGAAATCTATAAAAAAAAATCTATAAAAATCTATAAAATAATAAATAAATAATAATAAATAAATAATAATATTTTTTACTAACAATACAAGGAAGTCTGTATTGTACGGAACAGGGTTATGTTTTCAAAATAACGGGCGTTTGTCCGATCCTTGATTATGACACTTGAGTTTTATTTTATGGCACTCAAAAATTATGGCTTGTGATATTATGGAAAATTAAATTTATGACCAGTGAACGTTATGTCTCTGGAAATTAGTACAAACGAAATTATGACAAATGAGGGGATACCGTTTAATAAGGAGTTCATCTAGTAGCAGAGCTTTATATCGGTGAGATATCACGATCCATGAGGTAAGGCAACAATCGAGAAAGGCATGTGAATGTCGAGGGACGAATTAAACTTTCCAATCCGAATTGCTTTCTGTTTGATTCACGTAAATCTATTAAACCCAAAGCTTAGGGTTTATTGTGATATTGTGTTAATTACATTTTGAAAGTCAACTTAACTCGTTTGATTATGCAAAAAGCAAAGATTTTAAATTGGATTCGAAATGGTACGAGAAAAATATTTCAACAGGCAATCTACGTTAATGACATTTTGATAAAGGTGCTTCATTTTCAGCAACATCAAAGAAATTTGAAGAAAATTTACTAAGAAATTCAATTTAAAATTTAAAATTAATACTTACCCCTAAATATATAGGGTGGGTATGGGGTGGGTATCGACAGGGGAACCAAAATTACCGAAATAGCTCGTACAGAGCACATTACTCTTACAACCGATGGCCGACGGGGCAGTATAGATATAGAGTGGCAACCGCGTACCTAAAGATAAATAGATATTCCGGGTTTCTAAGTATTTGATTCACGAATGGCTATACAAATAAAATGCAAGGTGCAATGTATAAGGAAGCCGAAAGAGCAATCTTATGGACCAAAAAACAATCACACAACCGAGAGAGAGAGAGCTTCGCTGGGCGGGCGGTGTTGCTATGGTCGATAGAGTCTAAAACAACCACATTCTATGTTCATTTAAAGTCGCTAGGATCGAGGATAAAATGGCGGATGTCGTTTATGCTGGTACGGCACTTGAGACAGGATAAAAGTAAGTAGGAAAAGGAACATAAGCACTCGATCCCAGCCTATACACCGTGAAATTTTAGTGGTTGTTTTCCCGAAACGAGATGTACATTGTACAATCGATTTATAATTACTATTTTGACTAGAGTCAAAAATCCAATTGTGAAAAACGAAAGTCGAAAATGACCGCAAACCAATAGTAACGCTTCGTTGGTACAAGTAGCGTACGATCGTAGGATAGGTTAGGTACCAACGAAGCGTTACTATTGGTTTGCGGTCATTTTCGACTTTCGTTTTTCACAATTGGATTTTTGACTCTAGTCAAAATAGTAATGATAAATCGCTTGTACAATCGATACTAAATCACCTCGTTTCGGGAAAACAACCACTAAAATTTCACGGTGTATATCCCGCTGCAGGCACAGGTATTTGGCCCGTAATTCGCACGCGGCCCAAATGCGGAATGGGAACTTCGCATACACCATTTCTTTTGAATTTCTTCGCAGGTAGTGTGTGTGAGGAAACCGTCGCGATATTTTTTCAGTAGCGTAAAGCTCGTTATTTACAAACGTAATTTTGCACATAATGTTCCGAAAAACTTAGAGGTGCGAGGCCGAGCTCGAAACTACGACCATTTATTTAATTTTTATTTATTAGGTTTTACACATCCATTTGATGACCGAGGATGTCCATGATTTAAAAAACTAACTTTCATATTCATTGGATGAGTATATGCGTGATAGTTTAACAGCTTTTTAAACTGTATGTTAATTTAGTGCATGACTGAATATTCATTTTTGTTTGCCCTTGGGCGCAGCATAGTGGTGATACAAGTTTATGATCATTGTACCATCTATTTAACCTATGTTTGACAAATAAATTGTTTGTATTTGTATTTATTTACACAGCATTACAGTAATTACTAATTGACTGTGAAACTACATAAAAAAATAAAATAAACAAAATAAAAACGAAAAAAAGTAAAAAAGGTAAGACCGCCATTGTCTGCCTGAATTTTTATTGTTATTAGTTTTTTCGGTTCTGTTTTGGTGATCAATAAGAATATTTGTATTGTATTGTATTGTATCAAGTAGGAACACTGGTTTGCCTGTCATCCATCATCTCACAAAACGCCAGGCATTGACGACACACCGTAGCCCAACCATGTGTTTGAGAGTCCATAAGTCAAACTACTAAAGCTACCACTGCTTCTTTAAGCATGAGCACTTTAAACTTCTTATTCTTATGGCTCTCCAATACTGGAGGTCTGCAAACTGTTTCCGGTCTCTTGCCAAGCGAAATAGCTCTTCAACGCTGGCTATTCCTTTCCATTCGCGAATGTTGCGAAGCCAGGACTTTTTCTTCTCCCAGCTTCTTTTTCTCTTTTCTTCCACTATGCCCATCATTATTAGCTGCAGCAGTTGGTAATGGGGATATCTAATTACGTGAGCGCTTAAACCGCGATGTGAAATATATGTAGTGTACTGGTATAGGAAGAGCCGACCCCAAATAAAGATGAGGATAATAATTGCCGGGAACAAGACGAGGGAAGAAGACTCCTAAATCAATTTCAGGTCTTTTCATCACAATATTGGAAATACGCTTCAAAACGTAAGCACTGAGCTTAGCTTTAGCAAATGTAACTTTAAGATTGCAACTGGAATACGTAAGGTTTTCCTAGCCAATGACAAATTACTGAAAACTAGCAACGAGTGCGCTCAAAGAAATAACGTCTTTGTAGAAAATCCTGCAACTTTATGGTGTGTGGAAATGGAAAAGGTAATATAAAGGAAATACTGGATTGAAAATAACGTTTTGCTGACGTGCCTAGAGTGTTATTTGTAGCAGAAAGTGTGTTTTCGAATTGCATCCAAATGGTACATACAGCAAAATTTGTAGTAGCAAGTATGTGAACAGAAGGTTCTTAAGGAAATTAGAAAACTCATAATTTGAAGTTACTTAGTGTTATTTAAAATAAAAACTTGTCCTGCATATCGCAAATCTCATCAAAAGCCTAATTCAAAGTCAGCATTAGAAATTTTGCAAATGTTTCGCGTACCTTCAGAAATTACGTTAATTTTGTCTCACCTTTTAAAATTAGGTTGGCCACACCTAAATAAATGTCCCGGGTTTTCCCTTAAGCGTCCTTCACCTTAGAGCATTAAGCGAAACGGAGGTGTCATGCACACTATTTTATAATATAAACGCATTGTTAACAACACTCAACCAACATCATTATTCCAGCCTATATACATCCCATTATAGGGCACAGGCCTCCTTTCAGAATGAGAGGGCTTGGGCCGTAGTTCCCACGAGGGCCCAGTGCGGATTCACTTCGCACTCTGATTTTTTCGTAATTACTTATTGTAGGTACTTCAAAATCAATTAGTTTTAGATAAAAAACATGGGACGAAACCTGCATACACCTGAAAAGAAATATAATGGTGTTTGTGAGATTTCCAATTCGCATTGGACCGTAACTGGAACTGCGGTGCAAGTCCTCTAATTCCGAGCGGAGGTCTGTGCCCTGCAGTGGAATGTATAAAAACCAAGATGATGACGGAGATGATAATTAGAGTTGTATCTTGGATTTTTTTTATGGTATAGGGGGCAAACGAGCAGACGGATCGCCTGATGGTAAACGATTACCGTCGCCCATGGACACCTGCGACACCAGAAGAGTCACAAGTGCGTTGCCGGCCTTTTAGGTAGGAGTACGCTCTTTTTTTGAAAGCTTGAAGGTTATATCGGTCCGGGAATACCGCAGCAGGAACCTCATTCCAGAGCTTTGCTGTGCGAGGCAGGAAATTTCTGGAAAAACGCACAGTAGAAGACAACCAACCATCCAGATGGTGAGGATGGAAGTGTTGTCGTGTAGGGCGGTGGCGGAAGGATGCGGCAGGGATCAACCCGAATAACTCCTCGGAGCACTCTCCGTTGTACATGCGATAGAAGATGCACAGTGAAGCTACATCTCTACGCAGCGCCAAGGAATCAAGCCCATCAGAAGTTCGTTGGCAGCCGACTATTCGAGTCGCTCTCCGTTGTATGCGATCCAGAGGGAGAAGCTGGTACCGGCCCGCCCACAGATGAGAGCAGTATTCCACATGTGGGCGAACCTGCGCCTTATAAAGCTGAAGGCGGTGAGCTGGAGTGAAATACCGTCTCGATCTGTTGAGCACGCCGAGCATCTTCGAGGCTAATTTAGCCTTACTCTCCAAGTGGTGGATTTATTGCTTAATGGTGTTAACAAACCTATTCTCAAATTGAGCTTCACGTACACAATCACACTAACACTCATATAACGTGTATGACTGCTCAGCCTACTTTTGGCACAGGCAGAGCTCGTCATTCTATCCGGTTGATTTGATGCTCCAAGATCCGCCATGTTGATTTTCAACCGACGAGACGATTACAATCAGTAATCGGCGTAAGAAAACGTGGGGCAACGCGAATGGGTCTCTTTTCTCTCTTTTTTTTTTGGGAAAACAGTATTTTTACTGTCTATCCTTGGTTTTGGTTACAATTTGGCAGGAAACATTTAAATAGATACGGTTTGTAGTTAATTAGTAAATAAATATCACAGGAAAATTTATATCAATTGATGTGGTTCCTAAGTAAGTAAAGCTTGTGTTATGGATACTAGGCAACGAATACCATGTAAGGAAGTTTGTGAAGCAGATTTAGACGAAACTGAAGGAATTGAGACATAAGATACTTAATATTCCAGTATTGAGTTACAGTGCGACAATATTCTTATTTTAAACAAGAATAAAGGAACAAACCATCCATCCATTCATGAACGTTGAAGTAAACGTTTTCAAGATGACAATGTTAACTCCGTCTGCAACTAATAGATCGCGTTGTTCAGGTGAAGATTATGCTTTAAAAAATTATCGTTTTTTTTCTGGGTAAACTCTAAGGTTGTAAACATTTCTTGTGAAGGTATTTCGACCGCCATAACGCTTAGTCATTCCAGGCCGATTTGTCTGAAAACCAAGGTACCGTGTGGGACGCGCGGCCAATAGTTAACTATCAACATTAATTAACAATAATACTACTTTAAGCGCTGATTTATCCCTAGTTCAACTCGGTGTTGAACCCAGCCGCCCCAAGGACATCCAAGCGAAGTGGACCGCAATTAGAAGCAACCTTTACTAAATTTTAGAATTAGGCACTTGTTCCACCGTCGTGGTAGAAGCGATTAGCTATCGACTATTTTCTGGCTCACGAAACAGTGTGTATCAAGGGATGTAGGGGTCTGGTATATATTACATATCCATAGTTTGACTTAGCCGAACTTCTTATCAAATATAAAAAGCTATTGAACAAAAATGAAAACTGCCAAAAAAACTGAAAAGCAAAAATAATAAACCTTTTTTATTTAACCTTAATAACTAAGTTCTTAAACTAATGTAAGTATACCTAATTAATTTTGAGCCGGTGCCAAACAATCACGTGTCATGACTGTCACGTGTGTGCCCGTTGGGGTTGCTGTCTCGCTCGTGAACGCTCGGCATTTTCCGGCGAAGAATTTTCCTACCCTTAGTGTTGGATTTTTTTTCTAATTTATATGGGACCAACTTCTTTCCAATAAAAAAAGATTTATCAAAATCTGTCTACTCTGTAAAAAGATATGCGTGGCCATACATAAAAAATAAATACGCGTCGACTTGAGAACCTCCTCCGTTTATTTCGTCGGTTGAAAAAGTCTCAGCTTTTAGAGTACCGTTTTGGACACATACTTACAAATAAGTTTCTTTATTTGGTTAAAATTAAAGCATCGACCCACTACGTGACGATTATCAGAAGTGTGATGACTTGATCCATATATGTTGTTGGAGTGCGTCCGGAATTAGGACTTGAGGAGAAGAGTTTTTGGGGGTTTGGGTTCCATACGCAATGGCCAGGACAATTTTATTGTTGGCTAAACAGAGCCGTCATCAGGTAAAGCAATTAGAAAATACAATTTTATTGATTTGTCCCTTGAGTAGGGAACTGGGTAAGCACGCAAGAGGCTGACATTATTACCTGGAGTGTTCAAAGCCTCGTCAAAAATTAATCGCAAAAAATCCAATAACAGATTAGAAATAGATCTCATGACAGCAAAATATATAGTAATAGTCAATCGCTAGCTGTTCACACTGCCGGTGAGAACTTTTTCTACACTAGTTTGTCGCAGCGACAAGAGCTATCAAAGATAAAACTCGCAAAGCGATGCTCGCTTGGCAGTCAGAACTTAGGTTGGAAAAACAAACAGCGGCTATTTTACTCAACAGTGCAAGCAATTGCCTTCGCACTCGTACACTTGTTTGCAGCACGACCAAACTATCCGAACTACACTCTCGATTCTCGCCAACTCGTATCTAGTTTGTGGCTCTACTCGCCTCGTGTTTACTGTCGACGGTGGGACAAGTGCCTTAGGGCACAATATATTGAAGTATGGAAATACTTGGTACTTGTACTTCTCAGTATTTAGTTCGGTTTATTCAACTACACAAACTTACTCAACCCTACCTATATTATAAAACATAGTAGGAACAGTTATGAATTTCATAGAATTCAAATCACACTACGGGACTTGACTTCAGCTTAAGTTACATTTTTCTGAATCAAAGAGCAATACAATAGTAAACGACAGGCTGAAATCGTTAAACTAAAGTGGCAGTGAGCAGAGCACATTGCTTGAAGAACTGAGAGTCGTTGGCCAAGTCATAAGAGAGATTTTAAGATACGGTACAAATGCAGGTACTTGCCCGCATAATATTTAAATGATAATAAGACGTCGCTATTTTTAACAGCTACTTATACTAAGTATTTCTACTAGATGAATAATCGCCACTCATTTGAAATTAAATCCGACGTGGCTTTATAACCATTAACGGAGAATCAGTTCAGAATTATGGCCGTTAGTGTCCTATTGTTAAAGGATATTTTCCGGTACAGTAGTAATTAATTGGGAATGCTATACAACCCCTAGTTTTTGTGGGTAAGGTCTTACAGAAAGATCATGCGGCAGGAGTTGGGATAGCTGCTTAGATTATGGTCACTAGACAATAGGTGTTGACCTAACGTTATAGGTAACGCTACGAGAGTTGAGGCGAATGATTACAAACAGCTACATAAACTACTGATTGCAAAAAAAGTAGTGAATGAATGAAATGAGTGAGTGAATGATAATGTGAGTGATATGATCTTTGATGAAATAACTACGCAATACTATGCATAAATATTATATATTTTTTTCACATAACCTATTTTTGAAATAAAACCATTTGAAACTGATAAGAAATATTCGCAAAATAAAATTAAAAATGTTTTTATAATCAGTATTGTGAATATTACTGTAATCGGTATTTTATAAATAGCGAAAAATAAGCTTATCTGATTTGAATAAAATAGATCAAAATATTTTATTATCTGTTTTGTTTGTAGTAGATCTATTATCCTAAATAATTCTTAACGAAATTGGTTGAAGAAATTTTTAGTCAAATTTTTGATTCACTGTTGAGTCTGTTGAACTTGCTATCCGTACGAAGAAACGTCAAAATCCCGCTGTCATTACATGACATGTTGTTGTGTGCGTGACCTAGACTCTCGTGGCGATTATACCTAGGTTTCAAGGTTAGATTTGCCTTAGTTCTTTCAACGCTCCCTGGGCGGATGCCAAGTGGCAGTAAAAGCCATATCACACTGGCGATTTGCGATCGTATTAGAAGCGGAGCGCATGCGCGGCATGTTCGCCGCGGAGGCGCAACGGATTCGCTGCGAACGCCCAACGTATTTAGACATAAGTATTTAAACGTCGTTTGCAAATTGCCATGTGATAATGGCTCTAAGGGAATATAAATGGGTTAACATGACGATCCTATGTAAATGGCTCATTTTGTCACTATAATTACTTTCTAAAGTTATCATCATCATTTCAGCCGAAAGACGTCCACTGCTGAACATAGGCCTCCCCCAAGGCTCGCCAAACAGATCGGTCCCGTGCCATCCGCATCCAACGCGATCCTGCAACCTTAACCAGGTCGTCGTTCTATCTTGTTGGAGGCCTACCTACACTGCGTCTTCCGGTCCGTGGACGCTACTCGAGAACCTTTTTGCCCCAACGGCCATCTACGAGCGATGTGCCCTGCCTACTGGCACTTGAGTAACAACATTAACATGATCGTAATCATCCTGTGTAAATGGTAGATTTTATCACTTTCATTAATTAACTAGCTAAGCTTTACTTTTTAAGCGACTTGGTAAAGACATAATAAGTAGGTGCCTGGAGAGAGATCTCTCTATTGTAACTACCCCCAAATTGGTGACCCACGACATTGGACAAAATCGCAACCTTCAGACACACAAGACGATGACGCAGTCTCACAGCAAGCCATACTCACCGCACTGTGCACCATTAGCATGTATCTATTATCTGCCTGGTGTCTACAGTTCGCAAATCCTCCTCCCACTACTTCCACTTGCCAATCAATCAACCAACGCTCGCCAACAAGGCTCCGAGCAATCACGCAACAGGCATGCATCCACAAGTAGTAGAGGAACAACAATGCTCGCCGACGAGGCTCTGAGCGACTGGCCCTTGCAAGCGCCCACATGACGCACAGACTGCACTCCACTGCAATTCGTATCGACCTCCGGTCTAAAAGGGGGGCTGATGTAGCGACTACTAGCGCCATTTAGTCGTCACATAAGGAACTAATTGCTACAATCCTACATCACGCTATCTCTGCCTGGAGAGAGATCTCTCTATTGCAACTACCCCCAAATAGGTATAATCGATTTTTCAAGTACTTAAGTAATGATTATAATTATACCCTAGGACACTTTTTGTCATAATTGGTGCAGCAGTAACTGTAACAAAGAATAACCCTTAACCCTTCCTTCTGGATACAGTAAGTCAAAATATCAAATATTGAGTGAGCGTCCAGTATGACCTTAACTTAAGGGTAATATTAGCTACAAATACGTGAGAGACTGCCAATTACTTATTATAAAAGGTTCAAAATTCGGGGTAAAATGTTTGAAATTAAAGTTAAGGAGTACGGTTACGGTACGGTCGATGTATCGAGTTGCCTGTTTAGGCTAGTAAGCCCCACTTTAGATTCTACTTGTTATAATCATTCCCCGGTTGAAGGGAGCAAAAATGTACCAGTGCTAGTGATTCTTTAAATATTGACTAAGAGTTTATCGATATCGATAAAATGCAATTTTAATCATCATTATCAACTAATGGCCAAATTTGAATACCTTTTAATTAATTGCAAACTTCTTTTATTTACATTTATCGCAAGCGATATCTGACATTGACTCTGGACTCGAGTCACTTTTGACATAATAATTATTAATATAATTATTAAACTTAATTCCCTGTCCCACGCTACGCTTGCCAGTCCGTGGTCTCCATTCCAGAACTTTCGGCCCCCAACGGCCATCTCTGTTCTGCATGCTATATGGCCTGCCCATTGCCATTTCAACGAGCTAATCCGTTTGGCTATGTCGGTGACCCCGGTTCTTCTACGGATCTCCTCGTCAAAACTCATATCAAAACAAAATCAAAACTAACGTGTAAATACTCTACCTTACCTGTAAATTTCTATGCAAGTCGAATTCTAAAATTAAATGTACAAAGTTTTTCAAGAAATGCTCTATAATCTTTTTCATATCCTTTTTAGTTAAAACTATACAATAAAATACGTGAATAAATTCAGTTGGGTCAGGAAAGTCCCGTCAATTCTCGCTCTGCTAAATTATCCTTATGTTTTCCAGAACATTAAATATTACAATGATGCCCTTAAAAGGATATAGTGACTATTTAAAAAAAAACTCATATTTTAAATCAATGTGTAAGCTAAATCAAACCCTAAACTTGGGCGTGACTTTACAAAGTTCACTCAAGAGGATTATCAATTTTGAGACACGAGTTTTTTTAAAGCACTGACGATAGAAGCATTGGTTGTTCGCTAGAAGAAGCAAATACTCCCTGAATCCCAATTATTCAAGCAAACTGTAGTAGTGTCTGTTAATGCTAGGTAATGGTAATTAATGAAATATCTATTAGCATAGAATTTCCTCCGATACGCTTTGCTAATTCGATGCGTAGTATATTAACTAACCGCGGCAGTGGTTAACCATCACTTAAGACTACAAATGAGGTGAACACGCTTAGAAATTGCGACGCAAAAGGTGCACGTATACTTGAAGAATTAAATATAACTTATAAGTATTTTGAAATATACGCGTACTTATATAGTGCTGTTTATAAAAGAATAAAATAAAATAAAAAAGGATTTAATGTACAATAAACTTTAAACTAGTTAAAATGCTCAGTGATTAAAGGAAGTTTGTACAGAGAAGTCATAAGAGTTGTCAAATATTCCGACCCCCCCAAACTGAGTAAGGTCCTGTGTCTTGGGAGACTAATTTTGAATATCTCCGACTTCGGCGATCTACGTACAATATTTACAGAGATAATGATCAATAGCAATGATAATGTTTCGATGACAATGCCTCCGCTACAAAATGACTTTGATTACATTCAAATTAAACGTTATAATATGACTAACAAGCAAAATGATGATAATTATGATGTCATTCATGCCGTTTTCTAAGGTGACTTGTTAAGGTGACTGATTTTGCGTCCTAACTGAAATAGCTCTCTGCTGACATCCACACACGGGCAATAATTAGTTTAGTTAAGTTCAATTAATTAATTAATTATTTCGGGTAATTAATTAGTTCAGATAATTAATTAGTTCAAATAATTGATTAGTTCAAATAATAAATTAGTTCACTTATTTGATTAGTCGAGTTACTTTTTCAAAAATTAGTACATTTCAATAATTAATCAAATAATTAGTAAGTTAATTTATTGTTTCATGCTTTGCACCCAGTTTCACTTTTCTTTCTACCCCAAGAAGCAAAATAACTAATTTTTAAAACGATTATAAGTAAATCAGAATTATTTTTATTATTCACTATCCGTGCGCCAAATTTCAGCACAATCCGTTCAGTGGTTTGAGCTGTGCGTTGATAGATCAGTCAGTAACGGTTGCCTTTTTAACCGACTTCAAAAAAAGGAGGAGGTTCTCGATTCGGTTGTTTTAATGTGTGTTACCTCAGAACTCCGTCATTTATGAACCGATTTGGAAAATTTTTTCGTAGTTTGAAAGCATATGCTTCAAGGTTGGTCCCGTTGTTACAAAAATCCAGTTTTGATGATGGAATCCATGAGGAATTGAAGGAAATCCTCAAAAATTCAAGAAAAATGCATAGCAATTTTAGTACTTTCAGTGACAAGTCGAGCATTTGCATTCAGAAAGTATAATTTTGGTAAACTGGATCTGATGAAGATGGCCAAGGGAACTCCTTAATGGGTCAAATCTTGCAATTTGGATTTGATTCACTTCCCGGTTTCTAATTGAGTTGAAATTTTGCATGCATGTGTAAATCAGGAACTCTGTAATAAAACGACACAACCCCGTCGAGTATTAAAAATAGAATTTTCAACATAAACTTATTTCGAAGTCAAACTGATGATTTTATTCTACGCATCTATTTTATACAGAAACCACTAAAAAAGCAAAAAATATATTTTTTTAAATAAAAAATAAAACCTCCTTCAAAAAACACCCAAAAAAAACATGAAATAATAATTGAACCGACCACAATTATGCATGAAAATATCTTTCCACTAATCTGTTTGAAGTCGGTGCCTTAGCACGAGCCAGCAGGAGTATAGAAGCCCTATAGATAGTAGGTATGTGGGTAAGTTAGATTACTAGGTCCACTGACCAGTGGTGGTGTAGGGGTATTTAGCACACGGCATGGAATGCCGAGGACCTGGGTTCGATTCCCAGCATTGGTCTTTTTTCTGGGGTTTTTTCTGTGCATCCATATTTCAGTTTGTATTTAGTATAAAATATATGGTGTTCACGGGATGACCGTAAAAGTAATAAAAATGAAGTTGAAAAAATAAAAATACAAAAAGATACTTCATATCAAACTTGTTAATAGGGTATATGAAAAAAGAAAACAGTATTGCGTAAGTATTTCATCATAAGATCATATAACTCACATTATTCACTCAGTCATTTTAGTCATTCACTATCTTTTTTGGAATCAGTACTTTATGTAGCTGTGTGTGTAATCATTTGCCTCAACTCTCGTGGCGTTACCTATATATAATATTACATTAGTATTGTAGTAAGGATAAGGGAACGTGCACATAGACGGTGCTGCCAACTGGTGCCATCAATTTGAATGTTTTACCCTGAAAAGTTTCTATTTCTGTCCGCATAGTGTCTCTTCTGTCGCATTAGTGCTGCTGCCTATACTTTCTGCACGTACCCTATAAGATTTCTCCGGCATTTGCACTAAAACTTACCAGAATATTCGATGAATTTATTCAGGACACTCGGTTGCTACTTATTAGGTGCTTCGAAAATGCAGGGAATGAACGAAGCTTTCTGGGAGCCTTGTATAATGTGCCTGCATTACTGGTAAATGAGTTACTCGCCTCACTGAATAGTAATAAGGTTTCCGTCTCAGGATTTAGTACTAACGCACATATTTACAGCACTTTATGTTATGGCTTATTTCCTTTGGATGTTTATGTCACTGTTACTGCCAACCTTCAGTAATGGAGAGGCACTTGAAGAAGAAAAAGAAGAAGATTATTTTTTTACTTTTAAAGAAATGATTTCCATGAGTTTCCATTTTCATGCCTATGTCCATGAGTTTTGATTTTGAATGCAAGTGAGCTGAACTGATATAGCCTCCCAAAATGTCCTGACTCATTTGTATGGGAATTTCCTTTTTTGTTACCCACCACTAGCCACATAATTTTGGTAACTAAAAGAATGTTTTTGATACCAAAAGGTTAGGAACCCACCGCGAGTCACTTTTTTTTTATGTTAGAGAGGCCAGACAAACGAACTAGTGGGTCACCTGATGTTAAATGAACACCACTGTCCATAGACACTCGCAGCGCTTTACGCGGTACCAGTGCGTTATCGGCCCTACAGAAAATTGTACACTCGCCTCTTAAAGGCACCCAGGTCGTAACTCGATGGGAAGACCCCAGCGGGAAGCTCGTTCCAGATTTTGCAAGTTCGTGGCAAAAAAGACCGCTTAAAACGCACCGTCGAAGACTGCCATTCATCAACATGATGACGATGAAATGAATGCTTATGACGGGTGGATCTGTAATGGAACCCCGCAGCTGGAATGAGGTCAATGAGTTCCTCAGAGCTTTCCCCGTTGTAGATCTTATAGAACACGCAAAGGGAGCTAACACTTAGTATTATGTATGCATTTGATTCTCTATTTGATTCTGGATTAGGTACGCAGGGAAACATTACAGTTACAATAAAGATGTACAGTGACTGAAAACATTTTTATAGAGATACTTGTCCCACCTAATCATATTATCGTATCATAAAAAGATAAACGAAATCTCAAATAAAATTGTCTTAAACCAATTTGAGACTTCAAATTGTTGACTAGATGCGAATTATTTAAAATTCAAATTGCTTAAGCCTTGACCTAAAATGATAAATGCCTGTTAAACGGAGATTACAACTTTGCCAAACTTAATAAAATGATAGAAGACGAAATAATAGCTTCTTTATTTATCCTTTGTAACGAGAAAATCCTTCCACTGTTTAGCCAGTCAGTGATTTGGAGTAATTGATTAATAAATAAATACATCCTTTGAAAGCTTAGTAAATCGTTTACGAAGCCTAAATTAGTAGTGCAGAAGAAAATAAATTAATACTTAATTGCTGGAGGCGGTTTTTCGCTGCTCGGAACTTAATAAAACTATGCTAAAGTGAATGATACCAACGTCAAAAGATAATTAATAAATGAGATTTTTTAAGTCATTTGTTTTCTTTATATAAACTGGCTCTTCAAAATTATTGTAGCAAAACATTTCCGTAGCAAAAAAAACAAGAAATTGTGTTTTAAATCTATTTACAATATTGAATGTATTTTACAAATATGTCTAAATAAATTACAGGATTATCTACAGAACGTGGTTTTTTGTCAGTGATGTCTTATTTAAGTATTTTAACATTGAACTCGGCTCCCATTTTGACATTTATGTTTTTGGGATAGTTTTATCTCATTACAAAACAAAAATGGTTTTTACACAGTCTTCAAAAACCAATAAACTTTAAAAAAGGTTTCAGTAAACTTTCGCCAATCACTTCAGACCACGTTACTTCAAGGAGCAGACAAGCCAATATTTTCTATTTCCGACTCGTCTTCACTTAATCTACCATCATCTCATTTTTAACTAAGCTTAAAACCCACACTTAAGCTATTACATGAGAGTCCATTTTTCACTGTATTCACGACGTGTGAAGCGGCCAATTTTACTAAGTGCAGCTCACTTTGCACCATTTTCAATGTGACAACTTGTCACAGATGAACATTGGCTTTAAAAGCATTACTATTTTGAAATGAACTAGTGACTAAAACGTTTAGATGACAAGATTAGAGTGTAATTGAAAGCTATTTCGATGTTGTTTTGTTTTTAAAATGTCACTAAAGTTCATACTGTTTAGAATCACTGAATTTAACAGAAAAATCATGCTGAAATTGGATGTAAACGAAACACATAGAGGTTGCTCAGAAGATCCGCCGCCTATCATATCTATTTGTTTGTTGTTTTTATTTTTATTTTTGATGTCATGTATTTATTTTTCGAATCTGTAGTATTTTACCGTTTTTTATTTCCATATTTCTTTGAGAACACTATGCTATTATAATTATAAAAATATGATTATAAGCATTTAAAAAGGTATCTATATCTGTCTCCGGATCATGATTTTGTCTAACATCCAAAATTTCAGCTAAACCCGTGCCAATCACAAACCAATAAATTGCAAACTTTCACATTTAAGTATAATGTTAGCTGGACGATAATTTACTGACATCAGATACGCTATTAATTTGCGATTTCAACCGAAACGATTGCCAATTAAAATTTAAATGATGTTCTGGGGAGCGACGGATGGAATTAATTTTAATACTCATCCGATCCTAATCTTACACGTCAGTGACGATTCCTGGCAATATATTCAATTTGCGGGGGAATTCGAATTCGCAATTTATTCGGCAGCAAGCTTCAACCTGCGGTTTTATCCGCGTTAGAAATACCTTCAAAAGACACATTATTTACGATCTCAGAGTTTGGTCTAAAAAAAGGTTCGTCATCAACATTTCAGCCGAAAGACGTCCACAGCTGAACATAGGCCTCCCTCAAGGCTCGCCAAACAGATCGGTCCCTTGTTAGTTCAGAGTACCTAACGAATGAATCAGTCGGTTTTTAAAGTGACATTTTGGCGCGTCCCAAAAAAATGAGCTATTTTCTCAATTGAGTCTGATAAATAAATGTTTCGACGCCACAATATTTCACCAGCTAACGTCATTGCTGCCAGGCATTAAAGTTCACACGCTCGGTGAACATTCCGGACAGTATTTCAGACGATACACGTCGGTTGCATATTTATATGCCATTGAAATTAAAGTGGTAATAAGCTTTTCATTTTCATTCCAAAACTCTGTATAGAAATATGCTGAGACGACTGCTAAAATTCACTAATTGAATTGGAGGAGTAATATAAGAGTTTCTTATTTAACACAAGCTTTGTCGACGACTGTATATTTTGTTGACTGTACCAACTTCCATTATACATATAATGTTTTAAACTTTCGTGATTTTCACTCATAGTTTGAGTTGACTTCTGACCACGGCAACTGCAATGTGGAAGAATTTTCGAGGCAAATATATACATGCGTGATAAGTCCCGAACATAGTAATAGTCATTTTATTATTATTTATGTACCAACTTCCTTAGAAGTAAATCCGGTCTCAAGAAGATGGTGAACATTGACTTGCTAAGTTTGACTTGCTAAATTTGACTTGCTAAATTCAACTTGATAAATTCGACTGGCTAAATTCGATTGGCTAAATGCGACTTGCTAAATTCAACAACTCATAGATAAGATTACGAGTTAGGTATATAAGAGCTTGTAAATAGAAGGAAAAGAAAATTTTATTGCTAATTACTAACTTCTGACGTTTGAACTTCCTGCTAAATAGAAATCATAAATAATAGGGATGTTTCCTAGGTAAAAAAATAATAATTCTTATTAGTCCGTATTTTACATTATCAAAAAATATTAGACACGTAATTTTTCTTTTGACAATTAAACAAAAAATGACGAAGATATGGCGCGTTGAAGTTCCGCGTGACGAGGCGTGACGTCACTTGTTCCTAAAACGCTCATACAAAGTGTAGGAACAAGTGACGTCACGCGAAACTTCAACGCGCCATATCTTCGTAATTTCTTGTTTAATTGACAAAATAAAAAATACGTGTCCAATATTTTTTGATAATCTAAAAGACTGATTAGTTAGGAAAGTAGCCTATTATCTTATCAAATGAATAGAAATTCAGCTTTCCACTGTTACTGTGCGTGAACTGTAACGGGGAGAGAGGGATACGTTCGTCTTTGTACATCTGTTACTGTTTATATCCATTCATTTAACGTAGGTATTTATTGTGCCTACAATAAAGAAATATGCATGCATGTATACACCCAGTGCTGTTAGACATAAGCGTGAAAATACGCCCAATTGCTTCTAGAACACACGGTACGGTAGTTTGCTTTGCGTTCGACGTGATGATATAGTACTAGGTATTTGTGTGGTTAACAAGAGTAACATAATTATTGCCTTTTCGAGTTTAGGCCGATAATGCTGGCTTCTCACTGAGAGCCTTGAGGCCTGGCCAAAAGTAAAATTGTGCTTCGTGAAGCATAATTACCAATAGAGCTGGAACGTTACGTGTTTTCGTGGAACGTAACTTAGCCGTTTTTCTTGAGCAGTAACTGGTTCGATAACCAGTTACACAACGAAACGAAAACTTCGTAATTAACTTTTTAAATATTGAAACAGTTTGCTTCAAGAAACAGTTTCTTACAAAAGGTTTATTGTGATGCTAGTTTTAAAAAAAAATGTTTTTGGTATGTGAGATAACGACATAGTCTTCCTTACTATATACAGAATACTTCAGAAAAATAGCGCTAAGCTCTATCAAACACGATGTCATCAGAAATGTGGGTAATGAAGCTTCATTTCAATACTAGATGAAAAAAAACGCCTGTACAATTCCCGTTTCCATGGGAATTCCGGGAAAATATATATCCTATGACACTTGCGGAATTGAGACGAATCTAATGACACCTCACACTTCAAAATCCATTGAGCCGTTTAGGTTGCAGGGCGTGCCAAAGAGTGATACTTACATACATGAATACATACGCTCGAAAAACATAACCCTCCTTCGACAGTCGGGTGAAAACGGCATGATTTAGTCGCATTTCATTTGTTTTAAACGAGTATATGAAAACTGTCGACAATGGTCACGAGTAAATTCAAAAAAGAAGTAAGGGATTAACTTTTGAGTTAAGGCATCATTGACGTTCTTCAGGCATTGCCTAGTGTGGGACCAACGGTAATCGTTTTTGTAAAGACATCTTCTTTTAATAAACTATTTTTTTTATTTTTTTATTTTTTTTTTCTTAGCGGCCATCTTGGTTTGGCTTTCAATCCAAACCTCTCTGTGACTAACATAAGATAAGTAGGTGAAATGGTGCAAACAAAGTTAAGGGTAAAATGTACTTTAAACATGACAAGTCAATTCCGTCATTCATCATCTTAACCGTATCGGAACGAGTCCAATCAGTCATTCCGTTCGTTCCCAACCCCCGCTAAACAAACCTTTTTGCCTAAAGTATGTTGTCACAGAAAATATACGGTCTGATTGAAATTATAGCTGTATCGTGCGAACTGTGGCCTCATGAGACTATCCGGCGCAAATGAAATAAAAACACTCTGCTGAGTTGTCATTTAATGTTGATTTAAACGAGTGTTAGCGCCTAACTTTAGTTTACTCTCGATGAAATATCTGATTTTATACACCGTGAAATTTTAGTGGTTGTTTTCCCGAAACGAGGTGATTTACTATCGATTGTACAATCGATTTATAATTACTATTTTGACTAAAGTCAAAAATCCAATTGTGAAAAACGAAAGTCGAAAATGACCGCAAACCAATAGTAACGCTTCGATGGTACCTAACCTATCCTACGATCGTACGCTACTTGTACCAACGAAGCGTTACTATTGGTTTGCGGTCATTTTCGACTTTCGTTTTTCACAATTGGATTTTTGACTCTAGTCAAAATAGTAATTATAAATCGATTGTACAATCGAAACTAAATCACCTCGTTTCGGGAAAACAACCACTAAAATTTCATGGTGTATAGTAAAATTAGTTAACTAAGTTAAACATGAAACTACCGTGAGACTCACTCATAGTGAAAATAGACGGATTACTCACGTTTCAAATCCAGTAACGGGTGACATGTGACTCCGAGAAGAAGGGCTACGGATTAGCCCGAAACATTTCGAGTTAAACTAGTTCTAAGACGTGTGCGATCCGTTTATTTTCACTATGAGTTAACTAAGTTACTGAATAAATTATTTTTCATTTTTCATTTTCAACATAACCCATTTCAATTTTGTGTTGAGTTAAGTCAATCAATCAATCAATCAAGTCAATCTTAACGTATCTTTTTCTTTGACGATACGGAGTGCTAGCCAAAAATGCTAATTCCCGCGCACGCCAGTCTTATTCAGCCACGCTAAGATCCAGGGTTTGGGTTGGTTTGTTTATTTTGGAAAATTGGAAAGACGGCTTAGTATGTGCGCTTGTAATAGCAAATTATTTCCGTTAAAGCGCTGCGAGCGGTGAAAGGTTTAAAACGAACTCGTTAATTTTTGACGAATTATTTAATTGAACACTTTGAAATTAACCTTGGCTCAGTAAGACCCTTATCTAATTAACCGACTTGAATAAACAAGTAAGTCGCAATCCCATAGTATTATTTTTAGTGGTAGGTACTAATACAAGTTAAGTATGAAGTATCTTTTTCTATTTATTTTTTTTATTTTCTTCAACTTCATTTTTTTATTACTTTTACGGTCATCCCGTGAAACCATATATTTCAAACTAAATACAAACTGAAATATAGATGCACAGAAAAAACCCCAGAAAAAAGACCAATGCTGGGAATCGAACCCAGGTCCTCAGCGTTCCGTGCTGCGTGCTTACCCCTACACCATCACTGGTCTAGAAGTTAGCGACGAATCTTTCCCATACATCGTACACTTCAGTCTGCTTTATCACTGCCTAAATGTGATTATAACAGACTGAAGTGTACGATGTATGGGAAAGATTCGTCGCTAACTTCTAGACCAGTGATGGTGTAGGGGTAAGCACGCAGCACGGAACGCTGAGGACCTGGGTTCGATTCCCAGCATTGGTCTTTTTTCTGGTGTTTTTTCTGTGCATCTATATTTCAGTTTGTATTTAGTTTGAAATGTAGGTACTTATGTGATGGAGTGTCGATAAACAACTTTAAATAATACAAAAAAAACCAAAGCATTTTGGTCGCACATATTTTATGTTTGAAAATAAAGTAAATGCCCACTATGCGTCTAAGATCGTTCGATCGTTACATTGCGGAGGTCCATATCAATGAACTTACTTACTTTTCTCACCTGCGACCTCCCGATAGTTATGTTTATGTAAGAAATGCGTGTTCATGCAGTTCCTCCACCTCCACACTCCACCACACACACACACTAGGCCGGTCGTCTAAATAATAATAATTGTTTCAGTTCATCGATATTATTGTCAGTATTATCGATACATTGTCCATCACTAGCGCTAGCAGTAATGCGCGCGACTCTCCTCCCATCACGCCTGTGTTCCGCGATGCATAATGTCCGAGAATCGACGTAACCGTAGAGCTGAGTGATTCCATGCACTGTTTACTTGTTTTAACTAGATACCGTAGTAGTTGACTCATCATCATCGTCCCGGCCTATATACGTCCCACTGCAGGGCACAGGCCTCCTCTCAGAATGAAAGGGCTTGGGCCGTAGTTCCCACGCAGGCCCAGTGCGGATTGGGAACTTCACACACACCATTAAATTTCTTCGCAGGTGTATGCAGATTTCCTCACGATGTTTTTCTTCACCATAAAGCTCATGGTAAATTTCGAATATAATTTCGCACAATAAATTCCGAAAATCTCAGGGGTGCGAGCCCGGGTTCGAACCCACGACCCTCTGCTTGAGAGTCAAACCACTGGGCTCCATAGTTACCTCAAAAGGATTTTTTTATTTCAATTTACAGAGTAAGCTTTTGTAGTGATTGATAGTAGTGATTGATTGATCGTTGCTCCATCTTGTACAAGATGGAGGAACGACATGATTAAGGTTGCGGGAACGCGTTGGATGCAGATGGCACAAGACCGATCTGTTTGGCGAGCCTTGGGGAAGGCCTATGATCAGCAGTGGACGTCTTTCGGCTTAAATGACGATGACGATGATTTTATTTGCTTTGTCATTCAAACTACATAATCATCCTAGATATATTTATGCAGAATGAGAGGGTATGTGCCGTAGTTCCTACGCTGGCTAAGTTTGAATTGGAAACTTCACACACACCATTGAATTTCTTTACTGTAAAGCTCGTTGTAATTTTCAAGTGTACAGGTAAGGCCTGTGAAAGACCCGATCTGCCCATCAATGTGGACCTGGCCACGTTTAAGGCCACGAGACTGAAGTCCCGTAACCCGCCAGCACTAATGTCGCACCAACGCCAACTGGAGTGGGACTTAAGCGCCGCCTGGCTCGCGGACTGGTTAGCCTCCGCTGAGCCGACGGACGTGTTCGAGCTGGATCCGCACGCCCGCCCCTCTGGTTTAAAGGAGTCACGTCGTGTTTGGTGCTTGCTCAACCGTTTGAGGACAGGAGTTGGCCATTGTGCCCACCTTCGGAAAATATGGGGTTGGCGTGAAAGTGGATCGTGCGAATGTGGACACCCGAAACCGACAGTACGCCATATCGTGCTGGAGTGCCCCCTAACAAAATATGGAGGGAGGATAGAGGACTTCAAAACCCTCACGAGCGAAGCAGCAGAATATCTTAGGAAGTGTAAATTTAAGTTATGATTTAAGCGTAATTTGTAAGCCATACGATAAATAAATAATAGTGTAATTTCGGATAATTTTGTAATAAAACTTTGAGTGAGATTAGGTTTTTTAAGTCTGAGTGGCTCAGAAGTCTATTTTATGACTCTGGTTACTCGTATTTGCCATAGGTACCCATGGTGTATAACGAAGAGCTGAAAATAATTTTCATTACATAATTCAGTCCCGTCAATCTCTATAATGCGAAATAATTCAATTTATACGTAAAAACAATCACATACTAACGTACCGTGAAAGGGTTGGACAATAAAAGAATTAGCAAATATTCCCTTATCAAACATTTAAGCAGCATGCTCGGAAACAAAGGGATCAAATTAAAATTTCATAACAATACCCTTATTTGAATCAATGCGGAATTTAGGACCTCAGCGGATTTACACGACAAAGAATTCACGTTACAAAGAGTTCGGGTTTTAATTTTCTATTTCACCACATCGATTATGGCAAGAGAATGGAAGATGTGGAGGTGCGGTCTAGCCATAAACATATAATTGACGGGAACAGGCACAAACCTCCTTCCGGAATGAAAGGGCTTGGGATATAGTCCTTCCGCGCGCCCAGTGGAGTTTGTTAGCTTCATACACACCTTTGTTAGCATCACCGTAAAGCTCGTGGAAAATGTCAAATGTTCTCATTTGATATTTTTATTCTAGAACCAGACAAAGCATGAATAAGAAAGTGTAAAGGTAAGCTAAAAAGGTCACTCCCGTCATGAGTGGTTTAGTGGATAGAATCTTGTTCAAAATTGTTTTTCACGCTTAAATGTCTGGACAGATTTGGATTAAATTTCAAATAGACATAACATTATACCTTGAATTTCGTCAAATTTATTAAATTACTAATTATTCGTAGACAAGTTCGTGGGTAGACAGACGCTGATGTAAATGATAAACTAATGTATTTTAGCCTATGGCGCATAATATTATACCTCGAATTAGCACATAGGCTACCAAATTTCTAAAAGGATATAGACTAAATTATTTACTGTTCGGGGACGAAATCGCAGGCAGAAGCTAATTTGGATGGTAAACTTCTGTATTAACGACTATCTAATATATAAAAATCTCGTGTCACGGTGTTTGTTACCGAACTCCTCCAAAACGGCTCGACCAATTTTTATGAAACTTACTTCTCTGTATTCGGTAGGTCTGACAATAGGTCGTAGGCTATTTTTTATCCTCCCCCTCCCCCATTCTTTGCGGACGGAGTCGCGGGCAACAGCTAGTAACTATATAATTATAACGACCGCCTTAGCCTAGTTGGTAGTGACCCTGCCTACGAAGCAAGAGGTCCTGGGTTCGAATCCCGGTAAGGGCATTTATTTGTGTGATGAGCACGATTATTTGTTCCTGAGGTATGGATGTTTTCTATGTATTTAAGTATTTATTTATCTATATAAGTATGTTTATCGTCGTCTAATACCCATAGTACAAGCTTTGCTTAGTTTGGGTCTAGGTTGATTTGTGTTAGATTATCCCCTAATATATATATTTTTTTATTATTTTTATTTTAAATACCCCGTGGCACAATAGCCTCGTCAGAGCGCCGGAGTCATGAAATTGCACATTTATTTCGTTCTCGATGTTACCTGGCCGAGTGACGAGAGTCCAATCCTACTTCCTACTAATATTAAAATATATAAAAGACGACCAGATGGCCTAGTGGTTAGAGAACCTGACTACGAAGCTTGAGGTCCCGGGTTCGATTCCAGATATTTGTATGAAAAATACGAATGTTTGTTCTCGGGTCTTGGGTGTTTGATATGTATTTAAGTATGTATCTATCTATATAAGTATGTTTAACCGTTGCCTTGGTACCCAGAACACAAGCTTTACTTAGCTTACTTTGGGACTAGGTCAATTGGTGTGAATTGTCCCGTGATATTTATTTATTTTATTTTATTTATTTATGAGAGAGAGATGAGGGAGTTGAGTTTCTAGTTATAAGGACTTTCTAGTTAAACGAGTAGTGACGAATTATTTATGTCCCGTGTCGTGAAAACCCCGCTTAAAAATTTTGAAGTCAGCAAAACGTATTTGTCGAAACTTTTAATGCGCTTGTTTATTCCAACGGCTTCTCTAACTTCTTTATTCAAACAAAAACCGTTGCAGTTGGCAGATGACTCGCTGACGTCGCAGGAAGTGGGGGGAGATGCTTCCTGCCCTGCGCAAACTCGATCAGTTATTTTGAAAATAGAATGGAATCGGATGCGGAATAAATCAGTTTGTCGGATTCAGTTGGCCAAGTTTGGCGGATTGTGGAGCAGTGACAGTTACGCTTGCCAAAAGTTGTTGGTTACGTATGGATGAGTAAGTTTTTTTTAAGTTTTGGCTACGTATTCGGCGTTCATGAAAATGGACTCAATAGCTGCTAGCTAGAAGTTCTTCTTAAAAATATGACAATTATCTCGATTGGGATAAAAACAGCTGGGATTAGAGACATAAAAATATGCGTGGGATTATTTTATGCAAAGTTAATGAAGTTAATGAAGTGAAGTTACTTGATAAAAAACTGGGTTTTTGCAATTAAAAAAAGACTGCATTTCACTAGCGAGTGCCGTAATTTATTAAAAACTATGAAAACACAAAAAATGCGTACGAGTTACAGGTAGAAAGAGAAGCAAAAAAGTAATGATTTTGACTCTGAAAGGAAGTACCTACATACACACTGTTAATCTATACTTACGAAAAATACAAGCAGTTTCCAAAAAAAAGAGTATTTTTATTTTTTAACGGCAGTGAAAGGCGTCTGCCATTTTAAGTCCGTATTATAAAAACTGGGTTCCGTAAATACAGATCATACAATGAAGTATAACGAGACTAATAAAACGAGAAAGACGCGTGTAAAGAAAACGTATGGTAATGAGACGCCATTAGATCTTATTCAGGAAGAATTCTTTGAAAGATCTTCATTATTAGTTAGTACTCGTACATGCTTCAAATTGGCATGATGATTTTCTGTACGAATTTTATCTGTTTTTACGAATTTAGACTACTGGAGTTTCGATTTAGACTATTGTTTCGCTTTATTTAGAAAGAAAGTGATTTATTTCTAAAACAGTATTTTTTCACGTATTTTTCAACGCCATCTTATAGATCAAGACTTACTCAAGTTAGGTTAGGTTTGTTTTATAACAATTTCCAAAAAAAAACGTTTCACAAATAAATCACTTTATGACTAACGTTGATTATGTTATGAATAATGAAACATTATGACTTGTTAAATTAAGTGAAAACAGAGACCCCGTAGCATTCCAAGCGGAACTAAACGAACCTATCTATCTCTCAAAGGGCGGCAACGCACCTGGGATACTGTGATTAGTGTTACGGGTGTCTATGGGCGGCGGTGATTACTTCCCAGCAGATGACTGATGACTCGTTTTAAAAAAAAACTCGCACAAGGTCCTACTACCCGTTAGAGTACCTATTCCTAAAAATCCTGCGACATACGGACGTATCATAAAGCTTTGTCAAAATTGTCTACATTTCCCATTTTCCGTAGACATTCAAGCATTTAACTCTTCAAACGCGTGAAGTGAAACCAATTGTGCTAGACTAGAAAATTCGCTAAAGCTATCGACAATGACGGATTCGACAATTCCCCCGGAATCCAATTAGATGGGTTTAATTAAACGAAGAATAAGCCACACGTCGGTTTTAGAAAAGGGCGGTAGGGTTGCACTGTTCCACAAGGGACGGTAATTTAGTATTTCGTTGCCAGTCAATTCATACGAGCTGATTTATTTTATACTAGCTTTTACCCGCGGGTTCGCTCACGTGAACCATTAAGAATTCAAAGAAGCAAGCAAGCAAGCAATTAATTAAGCATGCAATCGAACATGCAAGCGAGCATGCAAGTGAGCATGCAAGCAGGCAAGCAAGCAGGCATGCCAGCAGGCATGTCAGTAGGCATGCAAGTAGGCAAGCAAGCAAGCACGCAGGCATGCATAGAAACAAGCAAGCATAGAAACATGCAATCAAATACATAGATATGCAAGAAATATACCTAATTATGCAATTAAGCAACCAAGTGAACCTGCAAAACTGCCCCGTCTGATATCACCTAAACTACTTCACAATATTTCCATACAATTTTTTTTGTGTACGTTTCGAAAGAAAGGAAGAAAGAAAGAAAGAAAATACATTTTCTCAAACATGCTATGAAATATTGACGTTATGTTCCTTAAAATACGCCACGAACTGTCACGTTGCAGGTGCGGCTAGACGAGAGGTCAATAATGGAATTCCATACAACATTGCTGGCCAAGGCCAGCAAAGTGATCGTCTATCGTTTTATGTGACACAGCACCATGACGTTTAATAGGTCGACGTGGTCGACGTGGATGGATGGATGGACGGACGGATGGACGGACGGACGGACGGACGGACGGACGGAGGGATGGATGGATGTTGATGGATGGATGGATGGATGGATGTTGATGGATGTTGATGGATGTTGATGGATGTTGATGGATGTTGATGGGTGTTGGTTGATGGATGTTGATGGATGTTGGTTGATGGATGTTGATGGATGTTGATGGATGTTGATGGATGTTGGTTGATGGATGTTGATGGATGTTGGTTGATGGATGTTGGTTAATGGATGTTGATGGATGTTGATGGATGTTGATGGATGTTGGATGGATGTTGATGGATGTTGGTTGATGGTTGTTGATGGATGTTGATGGATGTTGATGGATGTTGGTTGATGGATGTTGATGTATGTTGATGGATGTTGATGGATGTTGTTGGATGTTGATGGATGTTGATGGATGTTGATGGTTGTTGATGGATGTTGATGGATGGATGGATGGATGGATGGATGTTGATGGATGTTGATGATGTTGTTGGTGATGGTGATGGTGATGGTGACGGTGATGGTGATGATGATGGCGGTGATGATGGTGGTGATGATGATGATGCATGTTTGAGAAAAACTCTATACAAGCCTTGGCCACGAACAGGGATTGCCGGCCTCGTATCTCTAGATGGCCTCGTTAACACTCGGCCATCTATAACTACTCGGCCGGCAATCCCCTATTTCGCGGCCGCTGCAGTAATGTACTATTATTTACAACATCACAAGACACATCATCAATATTGTACAAAACAAAAGGCAACACTAAAGCTAAAGATAGAATGTGTCATTGCGGTTGCAAATCGGACACTGGCTCAGCATAATGTTGAGGCGTTTAAAGCACCCCAGCGCTGATTTTCAGCCAGTGACCCCAGATTTCCAGCCAGATTTTCGTGACGACCCATATCTATCTATCTGATACCTTTAAACGAGCAATTCTTGTATATATATATATATATATATATATATATATATATATATAATCAGGATCTCGGAAACGGCTCCAACGATTTCGATGAAATTTGGTATGTGGGGGTTTTCGGGGATGAAAAACTGATCTAGCTATGTTTCATTTTCAGAAAACCGCTTTTACTCGTATTTTCCGGCTATTTTTGTTTGCATTAGAATACAAAGCTTAATTTCGCCGGCTTCGAGCAGATCATAATAGCACAGTAGAAATCGTGTGGTCGCGGATCCAGCTGACCTCGGTTCGATACCACGTTTTTTTAAGGATTTTAGTTTTTTTTTTAAGTTTATTCATCATGAGAAAACGCCAAGTTTCTTCTTTTGTGAGAAAAAGTTACTTTTTTGTGAGAAAAAGTATTATATGAACGTGCAGTAACTATAGGCGGCAGCACTAATGCGACAAAAGAGACACTATGCGCACAGTAAAACAAACTTATCAAGGTAAAGCATTCAAATTCCTGTAAAGTCGGTTTACGGACGATAGTTTAACGTGGCTCACCCCCCCACCACCTCCGGTTTTTTGTCAAATATCTTGAAAACGGTGCATCCTACGGCAAAATCAATGAAATTTTCATCCCCCCCTTTGATACCACCACGCTCCCTCCCACGCATCCCCCCGCACCCCCTCCCCCCTCTCACCCCCCAACCCCTCCGGTGTTTTTGTCAAATATCTTGAAAACGGTGCATCCTACGGCAAAATCAATGAAATTTTCATCCCCCCCTTGAACCCCTGAACCCCCTCCCCCGCAAATATATAATCAGGATCTCGGAAACGGCTCCAACGATTTCGATGAAATTTGGTATGTGGGGGTTTTCGGGGATGAAAAATTGATCTAGCTTGGTCTTATCTCTGGGAAAACGCTTGGTACCGAGTTTCTGCCCGAGCAGAGCGCGGTCGCCCAGGTACTCCATACTTAATATAACAAATGCGAAAGTGTGTCTGTCTGTCTAGAGGTACCAGACTTAACCGATTTATGTAAAATTTGGTATGGAGATAGTTTGAGACCCCGAGAAGGGCATGGGATAGTTTTTATCCCGAAAAATTGCATAGTTCCCGCGAGATAGCGATAAACGAATTCTTTGTAGACGGAGTCGCGGGCAACAGCTAGTAAACTGTATGAAAGAAAAAGTCAAAAAGCTGACTTGACTATAGCGACATTTATTTCTTTATAAAAATGAATTAGTACTCGTGATTTTAAATAAGAAAACTTCAAAATTTCCTCATTGAAAAAGTTAATAAGACACTTTAAAATGTAATTGCTTACCTACGAAACCAATATATTACTTATATTCTTATTATTTTTTTTAGAAACACATTTTGACGTTGTTTTATAGAAGTGTAATGGAAACAGTGTCACGCGGGATCCTTGAATTTTACCTAAAATCTAACTATAAATCACATTTGGTCTGTAAATATTACATGTCATTGACACACGTCTGCCTAAAGTAAAATATTATGTTTTAAATGTATATGAGCTACGGTTATGGAACATTGAAGTAGGTATATTATGAAAAGTTGAAATAAAATTTATCTGTATGTAAGTAACTTTTTGAGAATAAAAAATATAATAACTAGCTGTTGTCCCCGACTCCGTCCGCGAAGAAAAGGGGTAGATATAAAAATAGCCCACGACCTATTCTTGGACCTACCGAATCTAGACAAAAAAGTTTCATAAAATTCGGTCAAGCCGTTTCGGAGGAGTTCGATAACAAACACCGTGACACACGAGATTTTTATATATTAGAACAAGATAATTGTTTTTTTTTCTCTCTGAGGTGTGGAAACCTAAAAAGAGAACAGAAAAAAACATACAGACGAATTGATAACCTCCTCTTTTTTTTGAATTCGGTTAAAAACATGTCATATTATTGACTTATCATTAATACCAAGGCAAGGAGTCATTCCGCCCGTATGGCCGACGGAAATGAACACACAGTTGGAATGGATCCCATTCCCTGCCCGGCTCAAAAGGCTCGATTTCCGACCCTTATCCATCGTTGCCAATAGCCTCATTATTTATTGTCTTTATTCAATGTTTTAACGCTTATTAAGGTTAATATGATAACACAGAAATTTGTTAGTACCTAGCAAGATTGCGGGATCCTACCCTAAAGTAAAAAATAGCAAAGACTTAAAGACTTCGCGTCTTTGGCCCCTCTAGCGACACATTCAAAAAAAAAAAAAAAAAAGATTGCGGGATCGCGTTGCATGCGGATGGCGCGGGACCGATCTGTTTGGCGAGCCTTGGGAGAGGCCTATGTTCAGCAACTAGATTCCCCACACTTGTTTGTTCCACGTAGAAAAATACCCAATCGCATTTTTTCTCTAATGCTCTTTTCTCACTACAGTTTTTTACTGTGTAGCTTTTTAGTAGTGGTAGAGCCATGTTGTAGCTAGCCGCTGTATCACGAATGGGCCGGCTCGTCCGGGGCAGTACCACCCTCTCACAGAACACCGGCGTGAAGCCGCAGTACTCCTGCTGCGTTTCGTACGGTCAGTGAGAGCGCCGGGGGCCCAATAGCTCTCCCCCTCCTCTATTCCCTTTCCTTTTTCCTCTCCCTTTTAGGGCCGACAACGCACTGGCATCGCGTAAAGCGCTGCGAGTGTCTATGGACAGTGGTGATCATTTAACATCAGGTGACCCACTAGTTCGTTTGTCTGGCCTCTCTAACATAAAAAAAAAAACTGTGTAGCTTATTTTCACAGTAGCGTTTGTTCCCAATTCGAATTAACATAGAAACAGTGTCAACGGAGCTTCGCTAACGTGGAGCTCCTTCTTCTGTGTGCTTTTACCCCTTCGGTCCGATGCAAACTTAACATAACCTAAACCTACCTATGTTTCTGTGTCGATTAAAGTTGGGAAAAAAAACGCGATTGTGAAAATAAGCTTCAGTAAAAAACCATAGTGAGAAAACAGCATTTGGGGAAAAATTTGAATGGAAATTTTGGTACGCGGAACAAACAAGTTTGGGGAGATGATCTAGTTACTCGAAATGATAATGATAGCACGGACACGAAACAGTATTTATTAATTTAGATACATAAAATCACGTCTCCTTCCCAACAAAAGGGACATTTAGAAAGCAGTGGCGGGGCGTGAAAATTTTCGCTTTTGATAAGCGTTTGGTAACTTGGAAAGTTTAGTCAACCCGGGGGGAATCGGGTTGTTAGCACCGTTCGCCACTGACAGGTAGAGACTATTTTGTTTCCACCTGCTACAATCCCGACATACATCTTTCGCTTTTCCAACACGCTTTAGTTTTTTTCATACATGCTCGCCGGTTTCTGTTTCTGTTTCTTGCTTGACCAACTCTATTTTTTTTTTCAACCTTTTCTATAAATGAACGCACAGTTGAGAGGCCAGACAAACGAACTAGTGGGTCACCTGATGTTAAATGATCACCACTGTCCATAGATACCCGCTGCGCTTTACGCGATGCCAGTGCGTTGTCGGCCGTAAAATAACAATATCAATATTTAATCTAACATGACATAATCTATGCATATGAATTGAAAAGTCTTGACTGATTTGACTCATTGAAACACTGACTGACTGACTCATCAACTTTTGGCCCTAGGACACTGAAATTTTACAAAGAGGTTGCCTTTGACTTTGAAAAAAATTGTCAATTTTTTTTTTGCTGGCATTGTGGCACTGCCAGCTAGTATTTGCATCCCATCTCCGAATTCGGTAAAAGCAGTTTATTAAATACATTTTTTACATTTTACTTAGAGATAATCTACGATAACATGGCCCGCCCCTCCACAATTCAAGAAGTCTTCAATGTATTGTGAAAGTATTTATAAAGCAGACCAAAACTTTCAACGCATGTGTGTGCGTGTTGAATCAGCCGTCAAACAAAAGCAGATACTACTAAATAAAAATTATTTCGTAATTATGTGACTAAACACATTGAAATAGTAATGTGGAGGGGCGGGCCATGTTATCGTAGTTTATCTCTACTTTGATTCGTCTCGACGTGCAGCATCTTTATGAGATCGGATAATATATGAAAACGATAAAACTATGTGTATGAAACCCACACCCATTATGTTAGGAGTACGAGCAACACATGACAAAGTTATGTCAATGTAACTCAACGGCACTTACTCGACCCGCCATTTATATCTATTTATATTATGAGTCTATTTTCAGAACGGAAACTGCAGGGGGTCCGGCGCATTAACCCAAGTTCCGTTCTGTATGACACTCATGCGCAGATCACGCCAAATGGATTATATTTTATATTTATGTTATGCTAAGTTAAACTCTGTTGGGAAGGATTTAGGGTGCAGTCTTGTTTGTCTGACATGGCAGAAAGGACCATGCTGATTTTTATTTTAGACTTATTAAATTTATTTGTGTCAACACTTTCAATTTGTGATTTATTTTAATAAAGTATGATGCTAAATTTAATTAGACTAATTTGATCAATGGAGTTAATGCATCATTTTAATAGTTTAAATTTCTTTGTAAAGCCTAAATTGTAATATAATTTTGGTAGTTCTACTAGCGTTTACGCCGGCAGCATCCTGTCGCGTATATTGAAGAAACCCCGAACGGAGATGCTTGCTGTATAATTTTTATTTGTAAAAAATCTTATGTAGGTAGCTAATTTCTTTAATATACATACCTACATTCAAAACAGGACAAGAAACTGATTCCATTTGAAACGCTAGCAGAACCCACCCATTTATGCAACCAACTTTAAACTTTTACACAAGTTTCAACTTGTATCAATTAAAAAATACTGCTGTTTGAACATTTTTGAAATGCAGTGTTTAAACTAAGGAAATTTTCAATTGCGCAGCGTGCAATGTGTCATGCATTTACGCCAGGTTTAAGTGCCTCTGCAATTGATTAGCGGAAGAGCTTTTTAATGATGCGTATGTGACAAAGGATGGGCATTTTTTTAATCATCACCATCATCTTATTAGCCAAATGACGTCCGCTGCTAGACAAAGGCCTAAGCCAAAGAGTTCCTAAACTTTATTTAAAACCATATCTTGCACACGTTTTATTTCAAACATCATATTAGACTAGTGGTTAAAGAAGCTGACTACGAAGCTTGAGGTGGGTTCGATTCCGGCGTCGGGGCAGGTTATTTGTATGAAAAAAATAGATACGAATGTTTGTTCTCGAGTCTTAGGTGTATAATTTGTATATTTATCCATTGCCTAGTACCCATAACACAAGCTTTGCTTACTTTAGGACTGGGTCGAATGGTGTGAATTGTCCCGTGACCTACGTGAATAAAACCTACTATACTCAACGCCGTATATAGATTCCAAAAAAGTTACCAAAGATGGCCGAACGTCACTGACACAAGTGTCATTGTCATTGTAACATTCCAGATGTAACCAACCCATGCACATTAATAAAAAGTAGTCATAATAATATTTTGTTGTTATTTAAGGTGTAAAGATGGTCCCAAGTTTTTTATGTGTACTAGGTACCTACGCATACCGTATTGTATACAATGTGTGTTGCACATGAATACCTTGGTTTTGAACTATCCATGTGCCAAAATTTATCAAAATCAATTGACTTGAATTGACACTCATATGACTTCTAGGACGCTTCCTTGGTGGAGAAGGAGGAAGACTTCACTTCCCTGTGAGAGGGACCTGGTACCGGTTCCATGTTACTTGCGTAAATGCAAAACCCACGAACAAAACTTAACAGGAAACAAAAACTCAACAACGAAAATTATCACGAGTACACAAAGCATTCGATCAATCCAAACGTCAGATGCCGAATGAAGTGACAATTGGAGATGTCATGGTGGCCCTGTGGCCGCCATGTTTACCATAAAGTTTGACATACGTGATTTGTTGGCAATATTTCTATGTGCATATCAAAAATATTTGTAAATAGTATATAGGTACGCAAATTATAACATTAATAGTATCCAAATGTTGTTTAAACCTGAAGTATTACCACTGTAATATGAACTTTTCTTCTACAAAACAGTTTCAACCAAATATCTGTAGGTGAAATTAATATTGATATTAAATTATTTATTTATGCGGTTGCATTTAATTTTAACTTTACAATTACATATAAATAAATTAATTGTGTATTATATTTAGAAAAGTTAAAACTTAACGATGCAAAACTTTTTCATTTTATTGGCAACACTACCACTAGGTACTAGTAGTTTTTTTGGAATCTATATACGGCGTTGAGTTAACATACCAAGCATACAGTTTCAGCTCCTTCTAAGTAATCGTTGTTTTATCAAAGTGTTCTTATTCCCATCTCCTAGTTGAATTTGTATAAAGTCCCTTTAAATCTGATGTTACTCACCGTCTACGAACGGCTGGTAGAAACAGAAATAGACTAACTGTTTTGTATTATTTTCACAGCCACGCTGTATCCAATGCACTGCAGCAAGTGAACTACTTTTTTGTATTTATTCCATTGACATACTATATTCGTAAAATTAAACATTGGCTGGACGGTTTGATTATTATTAAGAATAACGAATGTGATCAATCGCGTTTGTGTGGAATCCATACTATGCAAAATCGCGAATATGAAGAAAAAATACACCGTGAAATTTTAGTGGTTGTTTTCCCGAAACGAGGTGATTTAGTATCGATTGTACAATCGATTTATAATTACTATTTTGACTAGAGTCAAAAATCCAACTGTGAAAAACGAAAGTCGAAAATGACCGCAAACCAATAGTAACGCTTCGTTGGTACCTAACCTATCGTACGAACCTAACCTAACCTAAGCGTTACTATTGGTTTGCGGTCATTTTCGACTTTCGTTTTTCACAATTGGATTTTTGACTCTAGTCAAAATAGTAATTATAAATCGATTGTACAAACGAAACTAAATCACCTCGTTTCGGGAAAACAACCACTTAAATTTCACGGTGTATAGTGTAGAAACAATGACTGCGAAAAATAACTAATGTGCTCAATTACAGCTGTGTGGAATCCATATTGTGCAGAATAGCGAATAGGAAGAAACAATAATGGCATAAACATTTAATAATTCTTTGTTTTTTATTCCCCCATAATTTAAATGTGAGAGGGCGCTGCGACCGACCGTCCTCACAGGGACCAGTCTGAAAATCAGCGCCGGGCAACCAAGCCCAGCACATGCTGAGACTGGGGACCCATTGTCACTACTTTAATTTGAAATGTTTATAGTTTTTATCAATGTCTAGTTTTAAGTTATGGCAATAAAGATTTTTTATTATTATTATTATAATCCATTTATTCAATGCCAAGTAACCTTAACGCTGTAATTGTAGCTATTTTATATTATAAATAGCTATTTTAGAAACTTGATACCTAGCAGATATCATCTTCTAGCAGACTAAAGTTGCAGTGAGAAGAGATTCTTGGAATTTCTCACGGGATAGAGAATTTATAAATTATCTCTGCGGGTACGAAGCCGCCGGCAAAAGCTAGTAAGCTTATAAAAATATTTAACACAAATACGATGCCCGTATTTTTCCGTATAATCCAACAGAGATGATGACACTGAAATATTTCCACTTAACTCTCCCATAATTTCACGCAAACGATATTAAAATTTGACGAGAACCATGGAAACTTCCCGTTTCAACTTTTCCTGTCGCTTCGGATATTGTGCGAAAAAAAAGATGGCAGCGAATTGGAAAGTTGAGGGAAACTGCGAGAGGATTCCCGTCGAGTGACAGCCACCAGTAAGCCGCGTGCCGTCGAAGTCCCTTATTACGTAGCATTGGAATTGCGAACATGATGGCAATAGAAAACTGGTTGCTAGTTAGGCACAAGGTTCGCAGAACAGAGGCCATATTGTCTAAGTCAGTATTTGTCAATCTTTTTAAATACGCGACCACTTTACAACTTAAAGTATGTATTTTAGCGACGCCCTAGGGTCAAAATCGAAGCAAACTCTAAGTTGACTTAAATGTGAAAAGAGTAAGAGTGAGTGCTACTTGCCATTTTTTCTTACCCGGGACCCCCTGGATAAGGTTTCACGGGTATGTATTACAATACCGAAGTACGAAAGACCGAATGTATTAAAACATCGAATGGGTCAAAGACCGAAACGATTTTTTTCTGAAACCGTTAACTTTTTAAGATTGTTATAAAACAAACCTAACCTAACCTAATGGGTTCTGTATGATGCCGTTTTAATAAATTCTGAGAAGTTTACGGTTTCAGAAAAAAATCGTGTCGGTCTTTTGACCCATTCGATGTTTTAATACATTCGGTCTTCGTACTTCGGTATTGTAATACATACCCGGTTTCACGACCCCCCTAGGTGTTGCGACCCACAGTTTAAAAAACACTGGTCTAACTCATAGGTTCCCAACGGGGACGGTACCGCCCCCTAGTGGGCGCTGGAGCTTTTCGTGGGTGCGCTAGCGGATCACAAATAGCACGAGCGAGAGGGAGATAGAGAAAAAATATTTTTTAAATTGAGATAATAGACAGACATATACAGGGGGCGATGAATTTTTCTTTTGTAGAGGGGGTGGTAGTCCATAAAAGGTTGGGAAACTATGGTCTAATGGGTGCTTGCTATCGCATTCACCATCTCTTTCTGACACCATACACTATTTGATAGAATTAAATTGTGAAAACTACAGCAAGCGCCCGCGGGTTAGACAATAATAAGCGTTCGGTTTAATTTTATACCCTGAAACTTTGATTGTTTAGCCACCGTGAAACGTTGAAACTCAAAAATCTTCTAAAAAAGACAACTACATCTAGATAAGATAGTTTTCAAGAATTTTTAATAGAGGATGACAAAATCTTTTGGTGCTTTGGTCTACTTACAAAGATGTGGCATCTACTTAAAAGGGTATATTTACACTAACTCAATCAATTAAAAAATATACCAGGATAGTTTTGTGACACCTTGTCTAATGTCGATAAAGTGTCAGTTACACTTATCATCACATGAATAAATACGGAGCAGAATAAAAGCTACAGAACAGAGCTCGAAATTCTTACCTATTATCATAGGGTTGTCGCTCGGTAAAAAGAAAAAAATAAAAATCAAAATATTTTATTCAGATAAGTACTTAAGTATCTAATATCTGTGTATCTACAAACACTACAACAGGTAGGCATCTTTAAAAGCAACCTAACACCCGAACTATGTAGCTAAACGCTAAACGGTCGCGTCGTCGCTGGCGGCACACCTGAACTTTGTCTACTCACTGAGCTAGTTCAAACCGGTTTGTCTCCGAGCGGGCGCCGGTGCACGCCCCCCCCCGTCCTGTCCGTGACAGGTCACGCACACATATGTTGTGCGTGTAGTAGTGTAATGCGTGCGCGACGTTGTTTGAACTTTTTCTTCTGCTCCGTATTTATTCATCATTATTTTATTTATGCAAAATAATAAAAGTTGTCGACTGAACATATCCAAACTAAATTAAAAACTTAAACAAATAATAGTGGCTGGTGGTGCGGAGCGACGACATCAATAAATAAACTTTAAGTATTAATAATAACAATCGCTTATTTTAAATTTTCATTATGTGTCCACTTTTGTTTCTGATACCGTCAACCGTTCAAAGATTTACTGAAAGAGATCCCCTTGAAGAATAACTCCGCCTTTGTAAATCATATGTAATTGTTTATCATTTTTATGTGTTTTTGTACAATAAAGAGATATACTTATACGTATACATATACAATAACAATACATACTACCCAAGACAGAACAATGACTTTTTGGAAATTGGTAGACGACGCAGAAGACATACCATTATTCGTTATGAAAGCCTTTATGGGTGACTGGATAGGATGGCTATTGAAGATCCTAAGTTGGATTTACGTAACATTATGGATCACATTACGATAGCGTAAGATGCCCAAAAAAATTACCGTATTTCTATCGTTATTGACATAAAGATACGTCATGAAGCAATGTATCCTCCCTTGTCGCCCAATAATCCTTCAGTAACAACCAGACTGCCAAAGGGGAATAATATTTAATTTATCTCAGTTTTCAATATTATCAAGAGGAAAATTTGTGAATCGTAAAGAATGACAAAATGACATTTCGTTTTCATACGAACAACATAAGATTTAAACTTCGTTTTTTTAGCATTACAAAGAAAGTAAGCGATCTTGAAGTGTCTTTTTATTGAAAAACACTTTTGAAAAATAAATTACTGAAAATATGTAACAATTAACAAGGACATAATGGTCATTTACATTCTTTTGGTTTCATAAGTAATAGTTATTATTTTTTAAAAAGCGTTTTTCAATAAAAAGACTCATCAAGATTGTTTACCTTATTTCTAATGCTAAAAAAAACGAAGTATACACTTATAAAAGAAATAGTAATTAGCTTTTCACGAAAATATTTCGTTTATAATTATTGAGTGAAATGAAAAAAAAAACATTTACCATATGACTTACTTTAATTTACTCGAAAAAAAACAGCATAATCTGGAACAAAGAATAACAAAATTACCTTTGACATTTTAAACATTCACAAATACTCCACGAAACGAAATTCGCCAGCTCAAAATTCCATTAAATTGCTCCTTTGCATTCTCAAATTAATGGTTCAGCCGAAAATCTAGTTGCATAAACAAAAACACTAAGCGTACTGAAACAATTTGGCTGGCTAAGGCAAACGTTGGGGGTTAAACGCAATTACATTTTGGGACATTACACGTAGGGCCGTGTATAACCTGAAAGTTAACTTCCCTTGATACACACGGAGTTAAAAACGGTGAGCAAACGTTCAAACGTCCATAATCTAATCTGGAAACATTAAACGCGAAAGAAAAACGGAGCTGCGGTTTCAAATTGTTGCGGTATTTTATTTTGAGCTTTGATCTTCGTAATTTTCACTTTTCATGTTTGTTCGGGGAGGCTTATATCCATCAATAGACGCTTTTGGCTAATAATTATGATAAAAGTGATCCTTGTGAAGTTGTTTCGTGTCTAAAATGTCAGAAAAAGAGTAAAAAAAAGTTTTTTTTTATTGTACTTTTTCAATTATGCGCACGCATTTCTGAAAAATCAAACAGGTAAAATAGTTTTTGCTTGACTAAAATAATTCGGTTTTAAAAGAAACAAATATGTAATGTTTGTACAATAAAATTGTTGGTCCATTAGATAATCTTTATCCAATTACGCGTTAACATGAACAAATCATATTTGACACACGAAAATATAACAAAAATAATAATATAATATCCTTGTTCATCAGATTTATTAGGCTTGTTTAAGTAGTGAAGATGGGTAGAATCAACTGTAGCATCATATAGCTCTTAAACGGCTACACCGATTTGGATGCGGTTTTTTTTTCATTTGAAAGCAAGTTTCTTGGCGATGGTTCTTAGATATGTATCATTAAAATTAGTTAAGCCGTTTCAAAGTTGTCAGCTCTTTTATTAACTGTGGAAGGGATCTTAGATGCATAGTGGGCATTTACTTTATTTTCAAATATATTATGCGACCTAATTGCGTTAGGGGTTTTTAAATTTTTAAATTTATAGTTATTCGCATTTAATTTCCAGGCACAGATTCATAGTGAAATCGTTAGTAGGTAGATGTATTTAAGTACCTACTGACGCTACATATCCAGGAACTTTTTTAACATCTTTCATGGAACCAACGGCACATAATATTTACGCTCACCTCCATCTCTCAGTTGCTAGGTTCACAAGATATATAGGTAACGCCACGAGAGTTGAGGCGAATGAACACACACAGCTACATAAAGTACTGATTGCAAAAAAGATAGTGAATGAATGAAATGACTGAGTGAATGACAATGTGAGTTATATGATCTTATGATGAAATACTTACGCAATACTATGCATATTATAATTTTAAAAATCGGTATTTTGTAAATAGCGAAAAATATGCTTATCTGATTTATGTAAAATAGATCAAAATATTTTTTTTTTGTTTTGTTTGAACTAGATGCATTTTCCAAAATAAAATCATTCTTAATGAAGTAGGTTGAAGAAATTTTTAGTCAATCTTGAAATTCTATGTTGATTATGTTGAACTTGCTATCGGTACGAATAAATTTAATGCCAAAATCCCGCTGTCATTACATGACGTATTGTTGTGTGCGTGACCTCAACTCTAATGGCGTTACCTATACCTAGATGTTTAGACATAGAGGTAATGGTAGTCAAAGATCAGCACAGAGTTGTCAAAATCAAGAGGCATTTATTTATACGGCAGTACGACACAAACATAGGCTAGTAAAGTACTCTCCACAAGATGTCGCTTAGCGCGTTGTTGTTCTTTCCGTTCTTCTGTATGGAGTGGAAGCTTGGACGCTGACCCAAACCACGTGTAAGACGTTGGAAGCTTTTAAGATGTGGGTATACAGAAGAATGTTAAAGATATCATGGACGGATCGAGTAAGGAATGAAACGGTATTGCAGAAAATGATTAATAACTTAGAAGTGATACGTATTATAAAACGGAGGAAGCTGTTGTATTTGGGGCATATAATGCGTAACGAAAATTATGGTCTGCTTCAGCTTATTATCCAGTCGAAGATACAAGGCCGCAGACTACCTGGCAGAAGGCGTACCTCCTGGTTAAGGAACCTTAGAGACTGGTTCGGGATGAGTACCAGATCCCTCTTTCAAGCGGCAGTCTCTAAAATAAAATTCTAATGATCGCCAACATCCGTTAGGAGAGGGCACTACAAGAAGAAGATAGGCTAGTAAAAAATGTATAACAACTATTTGACTTGCTCGTCATTTTTGAAGACAATATATAAAATCAAAGCCAGTCTCTATCATGTTTTCCGAAAGCCTGCACAGAACGACAACAGTGCTAGCAAAATATTGCTCCGTTTTATTGCATTAGAAAATATTTTGTTTTGACCTGTTTTAAGCTTAAAGTTTACGACATTTCTAGTTCTAGTTTATTGTTTTCGTACTACATTGTTTAGTTGAGAACTTAAGCATTTCTTAGTGGTTGCTCGTATTTGTAATAGCTGTTTTATAATGATGTATAAGTAAATTGTAAGTGGGGTTTTAATTGTTCGGAACGTTTATTCGTTATAAAATGAGGTAAACAACGTAATAAGATGTACTCGTATTTATTTTACGACCGCTTTAGCCTAGTTGGTAGTGACCCTGCCTACGAAGCAAGAGGTCCTGGGTTCAAATCCCGGTAAGGGCATTCATTTGTGTGACGAGCACGAATATTTTGTTCCTGAGTCATGGATGTTTTCTACGTATTTAAGTATTTATTTATCTATATAAGTATGTTTATCGTCGTCTAGTACCCATAGTACAAGCTTTGCTTAGTTTGGGACTAAGTCGATTTGTGTAAATAATAATGTGTTAAATACCTTATTTATTTTAAAACCTTTCAAATAAATGCAATTTTTTTTAGTTTAATTTTAAGGTCGATTTAATTTGAGTTACTTTCGATTTAAACTTTAAGCATAAATGGTTATTAAAGACTTATACTGATTCGATCTCATTCTACCTACCTATGTATATCTAATTTGCCTGAACTCCCGAAGGTAGTTACGTCCTAATTTTAAAACAAGAGCCTGTCCTTGGCAAAACGTTTAATATAACGAAGTCACAACTCCGCGAAATGAATTTCAAATTTCGCCGTTCTTTTGTCTCGTTTAATATTCCGAGGTCGCATTCTAATAAACGATTTGTCGGATTTGAATTAAAAAGGTTGGAGTTGTATTCGGGGGGTACGCACGTAGGGAAGTTACGCTCGTAGTTGATTTCGAACGGCGATAGGAGAAACAACGTAGACTTAGTGATGGAGTTAGTTGGAATAAAGTCATACTCATACTCAATGGCTCTGTGGTGACTGTATCTATGGATTTGAATGACAGTCTATTTAATTGTCACATCCGTTCGGGAATCTTCGGGAATTCTCGTAAGTGTCCGTCACGCGAACAAAGCAGAACGCCCGAGCGCGTTGGATCGCAAGCCGAGTGGTCACGGGTGTGATATCTGTTGGGCCCATGTCGACGGTAGCAAAGAGTAAATAGTTAACTACGGAATTGCAATTCGGCTGCACCATTTCAAAACACAGCAAGGGACATTCAGCTAATTTTACAGGAGAGCGAAAAACATGTTTTGTCTCAGTCGTACAAAATTTTGCAATATTTGTTCATAAAGTGATACATTCTTGGTTGACTAGATTAAAACGAATATCCAGCCAGGTACTTATATTTATGTTTAATTTCTTATAATTACATGTTTTATCTGAAAATAGGTACCTACCGTACTGGCTTTTGAAATTAGTGTATTGATTATCGTTTGACCACATCAAACCTAATAAGCCTCTCTGACTTTTACAAAACCTAGTAAGTGCATGCCACAATTGCCACATACCTACGAGGTTTTTGAAATATTTTTGTGCCATACTAGGTTTTGAAATGGTCAAGTTTTTAAACTAATTGACCGATTTTGTTAAAATTTGAAACAGTGCTCATAACATGAAATACTATTACAGAAGTTTTATTGCGAATGAAATATATTTGTATATCTTCATACCTTAAATTTTCACTCTTTTTTTACGTCAAACCTGTAAATATTTACCAAAATTTGGAGAGCGAAGCAGGACATAGTGTCATAGTTGAGGGCATTATTTTTAGCCTCATCGATCCTAACACTAAGGGTCTCCCCAAACCTATCGTCGTGGAACCGGCTTCAGGCAACTTTTATGTCAACGCAATAAGAGCGAAAAAGATGTCAATGGGCTCGGCTACGCGGGCCGAATGCAGCCGACCTGATCGACATCTTTTTCGCTCTTATTGCGTTGACATAAAGGTTTTTCTGAAGCCGGTTCCGCGTCAATAGATTTGGGGAGACCCTAAGTGCTCAACTTAAATTGAATACCAGATTTCATACTCATCCTCATATTCGCTCCCACCCCATCCATCCTTAATCCGAAGATTGTTCTCACGTGCCAAACGTATTTTTAACCGATAAGCAATCTCGTAACACATTACGGTAATTAGCTTACATTTGGACAGTCTCGGTTTTAGAATGCATTTTGGTTTTAATACAATTTATTGTGTTGTGTTTGGAATTAGTGGGGAGTTTGGGGAAGACAATGTAATGCACTTAACGCGGTGACACGTGACGAGGTGAAATTTTGGGATTGTTTCGGTCGATTTGTTTTGAGCTAAAGTCATCATCATCATCATCATCAACATCATCATTAACAAAATAACCCTCGTCATCATCCATATACGACCCATTGCAGGGCACACCTCCTTTCGGAAAGAGAGAGCTTGGTCCGTAGATTCCGTGCGAGCCCAGTGCGGATTGGGAACTTCACACACACCATTGAATTTCTTCGCAGGTGTGTGCAGGTTTCTTCACGATGTTTTCCTACACCGTTAAAACCAACTTTAACCCTCCCTCTGCTACCACTAAACTACCACGGCTTTTTAAATTGGGTATTAAAACCTTTTTTCACATAAAAATAACCTTAACTTTGACTTCAGACTTTGTTCTAAAGTTTTATCCAACCACCACAACCTTTTAGTTTATTTCAACAACATTAAAGTTGAGAAAGTTAATCACCAGAGTCAGATCCATTACCTTTGTTTTCTTATCGGTTAGATAAACAAGTCAACGCCTGACTAAAAGCCTCGGTTAATTTTAACCCCGGAGTAACTCTTGGGGTGGACACGTGCGGGTTAAAAATAATCACTGGTTTAAAGCGATGATAAATGGGCGGTGACTTAAGGGTGAGGAATGTTTATATACCGAGAAATGCTAACCAATTAAGTGGCATCGATTCCCGTGTCGGGGCAGATATTCGTATGAAAAATACGAATGTTTGTTCTCGGGTCTTGGGTGTTTAATATGTATTTAAGTATGTATCTACCTATATAAGTATGTTTATCCGTTGCTTAGTACCCATAACACAAGCTTTGCTTAGCTTACTTTGGGACTAGGTCAATTGGTGTGAATTGTCCCGTGATATTTATTTATTTATTTATTTATCTTTCTTTTTTCTTGTAGTTTCAATTTTTTTATTCTATCCCCGACACAAAAAGAGGGGTGTTATAAGTTTGACCGCTATGTGTGTGTGTGTGTGTCTGTCTGTCTGTCTGTGCCATCATAGCTTTTAAAGGGGTGAACCGATTTAGATGCGTTTTTTTTTATTTGAAAGCAGGTTTCTTGGCGATGGTTCTTAGATATGTTTCATCAAAATCGGTTCAGCCGTTTCAAAGTTACCAAATTGCGTTGGAGGTTTTTGAAAATTTTAATTTATATAGTTAGTTTAAAATATGGGTCTATAGGTTGTATCGATGAATTTGCCAATTTTATTCATTGAATTGGAGTCATTAAAAAAAAATAAGCATTGTCTCACCTCTGTCATCGTTCACTGTCCCACTGCTGGGCACATCCCTTCGCGTAGAATAAGAGGACTTTAGCTGTAGTACTTACGCGGGCCCAGTGCAGATTAGGTACTTCACACGTACCATTGTAATGATTCGCTGCAAATTTTCTCACGAAAATTCTAAAAAAAATTTACGAAGTTCGAGCCCGGGTAGGTAGGAACCTACTCCGCTGAGAAGCCATAACTGAAACCATTAGCATGCCATGACTATTAAGAATTTTCCAGCTGATAAGGTACGATCATTTTAAATGCCTATTTGTTGTGTTCTGTTCTCCAATAGACGCTGCTTAAATCATCTGTCAAGATGTAAGAGGCCTTGTGTGTGTGTGTGTTCTCCAATATAACAAAGTGCCAACTATACAGCCAATCAATTATACAGCGTATTCCAATCATTCAATCATTTATTCCAGTCGCGAACGAATGAACAGAGTCTAGTCACGCAGTGCGAGGGGGAGGGGTGAATGACACTTTGTTATCTACGCTGTGAGCACTAGGTAATCTATTTATGATGAATCTACTATTTGAATAATATTGAAATGGACTGTACCTTTTTATTTTTAATTGAAGGCTTACGCGTTTCATCCTTGATGGAAAGCGTTTTCATTTGGCAGCTGAGCAATTCCAAATGAATATTATTATCATTATCATTATTATTCGAGCCTATTATACATCCCACGGCAGGACACAGGGCTAGTCTCAGAATAAGAGGGCTTGAGCCATAGTTCCCACGCGGGCCCAGTGCGGACTGGGAACTTCACACACACCATTGAATTTCTTCGCAGGTAGGTTTCCTCACGATGTTTTCCTTCACCATAAAGCTCATGGTAAATTTCAAATGTAATTTCGCACATACCTAAATTCCGAAAAACTCATACATAGGTTCGAGCCGGGATTTGAGCACACGACCCTCTGCTTGAGAGACCGTAGGTCAAACCACTAGGCCACCACGGCCACCACGGCCATACTACGCTGTGTATGACTCAAAGATCTACTCAAACCCACTACTCATACTCGCTACTTCCTTATAAGTCATAACAAATAGTGAAATCGCTCGAATGAATCTATTAATCCACATTGCCTAGCGACGCGAGAGCATCGGATATGAGCCGGCCTCGCCTATTTCCTCCTCAGATAGCCATTCCCGGCCATTCGATGTTCGACCAATATTGTCAATGTAGGTAAACAATATAGGAATAGCCGGGGATAGGTCTGAATAGCTTGGACTTTATTATAGCTCAAACCTGGACCATCCTAGTCTGACCTACAACAGTTTGCTTTTACACGTTTCCATACTAATCTTAGCAAATCTATTAGAATAAATTGTGATGGATACAGATATATTTAGATATTCAGTTTAGCATGTCTCCAGTGAAATAATCGGACTCCCGCACTGAGAATTTTGTTCAAATTTAAAAGCAGTCAAAAACCATTTTTAATTTGCTTGCTTTTAATTTGCTTAGCTCGATTTTAATTTTTAGATTTTGAATTGATTCCTGCGAATCGCCAGACTCAAGTGGCAGTGGGCGGGCACATCTCTCGGAGAACTGATGGCCGATGGGGCCAAAAGGTTCTCGAGTGGTGTCCACGGACTGGAAAACGCAGAGTAGGTCGGCCTTCAACAAGATAAATAAATAATAATAAATAAATAAATATCATGGGACAATTCACACTAATTGACCTATAGTCCCAAAGTAAGCTTAGCAAAGCTTGTGTTATGGGCACTAAGCAACGGATAAACATACTTATATAGATAGATACATACTTCAATACATATTAAACACCCAAGACCCGAGAACAAACATTCGTATTTTTCATACAAATATCTGCCCCGACACGGGAATCGAACCCGGGATCTCAAGCTTCGTAGTCAGGTTCTCTAACCACTAGGCCATCTGGTCGTCTAAGATGGAGCGATGACCTGGTTAAGGTTGCGGGAAAGCGTTGGATGCGGATGGCGCAGGACCGATCTGTTTGGCGAGCCTTGGGGGAGGCCTATGTTCAGCAGTGGACGTCCTTCGGCTAAAATGATGATGATAATCAATTAATTTTATAAGTTTTGTCCGATAGATAGATAGACAAACGAACAACAAAGTGATTTTTACACGCTTTATATTAGCTTCACCTGTATGTTTGTATGTATGTATGTTTGTATGTATGTTTGTTTGTAACCGACTCCTTAGGGCGCGATTTTGACCCACTTCCCGGTTTCCGATTGAGCTGAAATTTTGCACATATGTGTAAATTGGATGACAATGCAATATTATTGTAACATGGAGCTGATCTGATGATGGAGCTGGATGGTGGCCATAGGAACTATGTAATAAAACAACACAATCCCGTCGAGTTTGGGCTCGTTTGATTCGTCTTGACGAGCACTTTGATCCCAGATGGTAACCAGGGTCTGATGATGGAGCTGGAAGATGGCCAAAGGCACTCCACAATAAAACGACACAACCCCATCGAGTTTGGGCTCGTTTGATTCGTCTTGAAGAGCACTTTGATCCCATATGGTAACCAGGGTCTGATGATGGAGCTGGAAGATGGCCAAAGGCACTCCACAATAAAACGACACAACCCCATCGATTTTGGGCTCGTTTGATTCGTCTTGACGAGCACTTTGATCCCATATGGTAACCAGGGTCTGATGATGGAGCTGGAAGATGGCCAAAGGCACTCCACAATAAAACGAAACAACCCCATCGAGTTTGGGCTCGTTTGATTCGTTTTGACGAGTACTTTGGTCCTAGATGGTAACAAGAGTCTGATGATGGAGCTGGAAGGGGGGTAGGTGGCGGGTTGGGGGTTAGGGTGTGGCGGTTGGGGTTAGGGGATGGGGGGGGGTTTACGGGAAATAGGGTGGGGGTGTTGGGTGGTTCGGGGGTAAGTGATTTTGGGGGGTTGTGGGAAATGGGGAGGGGGTAAGAGGCCTAGATGGTAACAAGGGTTTGATGATGGAACTGGAAGGGGGGGCGGTAGGTGGCGGGGTGGGGGGTGTGGGAGGGGTGGGGTGGGGGGGAGTGGGGGGCAGGTGGGGGGGAGTGGGGGGGGGGTTCCGGGGGTATGGGGGTTCGGTGTTAGGGGGGTTGGGTTTAGGTGGTTCGGGGGTTTGTAAAATGAGGAGGGGCTAAGGGGGGTTTAGGGAATTGGAGGTAAGGGTGTGGGGTTTGGGGGGGGTTTGGGTAAATGGGGTGGGGGATGTTGGGGGGTTGGGTTTAGGGGGTTTGGGGGTTGTAGGTGAGGGAGTAAAGTTAGAAAGAAAAAAATGCAACTAAAAAATAGAAAATAAATAATAGTTAAAAAAAACTAAAAAACACGCTTTAAAAAATAAAAAATAAATTTTAATAAATTTCAATTCACTATTCTTATAGTGCAGTAAAAAATCTTAATAAGCAATTATTATATTGTTATATCCAGATCAAAATTTGTAAACAATTCTAAATATTGATAAAATAAATAATAATAGTTTAAAATATTTTATTGTAAAAAAAGCGTGGGGTGCTTTTTAAGATGTTATCAAAATGACAATCCTTGACAATTGACACCATGCACCTCACGCTTTTTTTACAATAAAATATTTTAAACTATTATTATTTATTTTATCAATATTTAGAATTGTTTACAAATTTTGATCTGGATATAACAATATAATAATTGCTTATTAAGATTTTTTACTGCACTATAAGAATAGTGAATTGAAATTTATTAAAATTTATTTTTAATTTTTTAAAGCGTGTTTTTTAGTTTTTTTTAACTATTATTTTTTATGGGCTCTTCTTTTCCTTTTGCCGCATTAAACCATAATAATAACAGACTATAAAGGTAACACGATAATAGTCATGGTTGAAACTTTACCTTGTCAATCAAGCTATGTAAACACTTCTCATATCAGAGTTTGAAATCAACGCTTATCTTTGTACGGAAGACACTTAAATCTGATAGGTAGGCCATCTTAGATTGCTACGCCGTAGAGCCTGTAGCATTTGCTACGAGGTGTGTGAGTGTAAGGCGCATGCCACACAGAAGAGATGCGAGACGGGGGCACGTGTCGCAGTCGCCGCGCCCTTTGATTCCGATTTCATACTAATTGTATAGAAGCGTCGCTATCCAAAGCAGACTGGGCCTATACTACGAAGTGCAAAATTCGAACTGCGTATCGTGCCGTTCCGCTCACGCTAATAGCATTTAATACGAGAGCAAGCGAGACGGTACGATGCGAACTTCGACTTTCGAATTGGGAATGTCTAAAAAAAATTACTAGTGGTTTTTATATTTTTATTGTATAGAAAAGTCAATTATAAGAAACTAATTTCAATATTTTGTCATTTAGGTCACTACTTTTTTCAAAATTAATTATTGAAACTATTTTAGTTGATGACGTAAGATTATAATTGAGGGCTCCCACAATGCCAAATTTCTAAATCTATCTAAATGCGTACGATAAGGCAAAACCTTTATTTATTTTTTGCGTAGTGGTACACTATACACTGTGTCACTTTACTGGCACTGACAAAGTGCTAGATGTCAGACAGCGGGTCCAAATCAAACTCCGTAGTATAATCCACGCGTAAATTGTTAAGAATTTTAACCACACAGAATAAAGTACGACTTGAACCGGTCACGCAATTTACACCAATGTCAAATGAAGTTCATTGCTTATTTGTTATAATATAATAAATCCATTACATAATATTAAAATTAAATAACTACAGAAAACGATTTAAAAAGCATTTATCTCGAAATGGGTTTCGATACATATCTCAAGTTTGTGCCATTTCCCAGCATACTCTAATTCAGGAACTAGAACTCTCGATAAGCTTCAAGTTTATAATCGTTGGCGAATGCCAAGTTATCGGCCTTTCTCTGCCATTGCCGATCGGGCGCGCACGGTTCATTGATGCTCAATTACTAATGACAACCTCCTCGTAACATTACACGAAGGCTTCGAAAATGTATAAAATATGGTTCGTGTTTAAAATTGCGTGAAGATTATTAAGGGATGTCTATCGTTAAAATGTTTGACGTTTCAATAAATCTGGTTTAGGAACATTTTAAATGAACCTTTTTTCGCTCATATTGGGTAAATTTAACCTTATCAACGCCAAGGATATTATAGACGTCATAAAGTACAACGTCAAAGTGACCTTCACGCAATGACATTTTGGCTAGTCATGGCGTTGAAAAGGTTAAAGTGTATAAATCAATTTGGCACTAGCTGTTGCCGTGACTCCATCCGCGAAGAGATCGTTTACTACTGTCCCGCAGGAAATATGCTATTTTCTCGCACTATCATACTATCTCAACATTGAAGTCAATTCGTCGGTTTACGGTTAGAGAGGTAACAGAAAGACTGACTGAGTTATTTTCGCAATTACAATGGCATTCATTTTCGAGCTACACGTAGGCCTATGGAGATCAAACTAACTACGGCTTTCTCCGAAATCTAAACAAAACTAGTCCTAATAACTTAAGGTATAATTCCATCAGCTAGCAAGTGTGCCTGAAGTCAATAAGCGTTCAGGCATTCTTACGGCAGAATATAAAGTAACCTTTAAGTACTGGAACCCTTTCACCCTCTCGAGATGAAATAAACAAGTTAAATTGTACAGCCTCGTGAAGAGGTAGATCCAATTGAAGTGGCAAAGTCTACTAGGCTCGACATGATAATGATTTAACTTTGATATTTGGACGCTTGAAGGTGATGGGTTGCTAAGTAAAAAAAATTATACAAAATACAAATACCTTGAAAAAAGACCAGCGCTGGGAATCGAACCCAGGTCATCAGCATTCCGTGCTGCGTGCTTAACTCCTACACCACCACTGGTCAGGAGTTTAGACACACATTTTTCCTATGCATCGTACCTCAGCTTGCTTTAATCACTTTTGCAGCGATACTAGCGACACCTATGTCAAGCTCTCATCGAGAGACGTCAACCCTCCTTCGGAACTAAGAAAAAATAAATACAAATAAAAATTGTTAAATTGTAAATTGTGTTGTTGTTGAATTGTTGTAAATTGTGTTGTAATCTTAAATAAAAATTACATTATCTGTTAGAGCTTGGTTCTATATTCAGACTCATTAACTGAATTAAAACCGAAAGTAAATTGTTAATTATAAATTCAATATGTGTTCATATATAATTTAAAGTTTATGTTAGTTGTACACAACTATCATAATCTAAAAATAAGTAAGTACAATAAGAAAAAAGAAAACAAAAATATAAAATAAAGATAATTATAACTAAAACATATTGTGCCGAAGACACTGGCAGCGTTTCCTTTTTGAATAGCTAAGCTAATTCTTTGTCCGAGGAAGCTGCCAGCTCTTCGGTCCCCTGTGACGTCGATTAACCTCTTTGAAATTTCCCTAAATAACTTCAAACTTTTAATTACTAATACTAAACGGGACTTACAACGCAATTAATATTTACCTCGACGTTAACTCGTGACCGCGGCTGCTGCAATGTGGCCGAAACGTCGAGGTAAATATAAATTGCGTGATAAGTCCCGTTTAGTACTTATACCTATAGTAATTATGATGCATTTAAGTAGGATCGTCCTTTTCCAGATATAGCCAAGGTACAATACAATACAATACCATACAATACAATACAATGACTCTTTATTGTACACCAGGAATAGTAAGCAATACAGAAAACAGGTACACAGAGAGTAAGAGAGTGTGAGGTAATCACCCAAAGGAAGTGGAAGTGGGCTGAACACATATGCCGCAGGATTGATGGAAGATGGGGGAAGGCTGTGATGGAGTGGAGACCCAGAACCCGGCGGAGAAACGTTGGCAGACACGAGATGAGGTGGACTGACGACCTGGTCAAAGTGGCGGGAAGGTGCTGGATGAGGAGAGCGCTGGACAGAGATGAGTGGCGAGCAATGGAGGATGCCTACACTCAGCATTGGATGGCTATGGGCTGAAGAAGAGGAGAGTCCTTTTCCAGAAACGTTGTGCATCTTCGACTCTAGTACAGGTACACAACGAAATTAAAGGGCAAATTATTTATGTAGGGCCAGCACTGCACACTGTGTATGTATTTAATTTCGCCCCCGCACCTGAGGTTTGTTTATTTGGCACACTTCGTAACTTATTATCTTTAAATTGCTTTGAATAAAATAACGGGGCTTATTGCCTAACGCGCTTGAAATCGCATTTTTAGGGTTCCGTACCCAAAGGGTAAAAACGGGACCCTATTACAGAGGCTCCGCTGTCCGTCCGTCTGTCCGTCTGTCACCAGGCTGTATCTCATGAACCGTGATAGCTAGACAGTTGAAATTTTCACAGATGATGTATTTTGGTTGCCGCTATAACAACAACTACTAAAAAATAGAAAAAAAATATATATTTAAGGGGGCTCCCATACAACAAACGTGTTTTTTTTGCTCGTTTTTGCTCGATAATGATAACGGCAAAAGGTAGACGCTTGAAATATTCACAAAATATTTAGTTATATATTCGCTTTACAAATAAATAATTAAATTAAAATAAAACAAATATTTAAAGGGGCTCCCATACAACAGAAATAATTTTTTTGCCGTTTTTATAGATAAATTTGCTCGTTTTTGCTCGATATTGATAACGGCAACAGGTAGACGCTTGAAATATTCACAGAATATTTAGTTATATATCCACTTAAATAAATAATTAAATTGAAATAAAACAAATATTTATGGGGGGCTCCCATACAACATACGTATTTTTTATGTTTTTATACAAGTTAGCTATGAAGTATCTTTTTTGTACTTATTTTTTCAACTTCATTTTTTTATTACTTTTACGGTCATCCCGTGAAATCATACATTTCGTACTAAATACAAACTGAAATATAGATGCACAGAAAAAACCCCAGAAAAAAGACCAATGCTGGGAATCGAACCCAGGTCCTCAGCATTCCGTGCCGCGTGCCATACCCCTACACCACCACTGGTCTAGAGATTAGACACGAATCTTTCCTATACATCATACATTTCAATCTGCTAAATCATCACCTTATGCAGTGACAAGCGCACATCTATGTTACACCCTCATCGAGAGATTTTAACACTCCTTCGGAACTAACCGCTCACCTGGACAAGAGATGGCGCTACTGTGCAACTTTAAACAAGTTAGCTATGAAGTATCTTTTTTGTACTTATTTTTTCAACTTCATTTTTTTATTACTTTTACGGTCATCCCGTGAAATCATACATTTCGTACTAAATACAAACTGAAATATAGATGCACAGAAAAAACCCCAGAAAAAAGACCAATGCTGGGAATCGAACCCAGGTCCTCAGCATTCCGTGCCGCGTGCCATACCCCTACACCACCACTGGTCTAGAGATTAGACACGAATCTTTCCTATACATCATACATTTCAATCTGCTAAATCATCACCTTATGCAGTGACAAGCGCACATCTATGTTACACCCTCATCGAGAGATTTTAACACTCCTTCGGAACTAACCGCTCACCTGGACAAGAGATGGCGCTACTGTGCAACTTTAAACAAGTTAGCTATGAAGTATCTTTTTTGTACTTATTTTTTCAACTTCATTTTTTTATTACTTTTACGGTCATCCCGTGAAATCATACATTTCGTACTAAATACAAACTGAAATATAGATGCACAGAAAAAACCCCAGAAAAAAGACCAATGCTGGGAATCGAACCCAGGTCCTCAGCATTCGGTGCCGCGTGCCATACCCCTACACCACCACTGGTCTAGAGATTAGACACGAATCTTTCCTATACATCATACATTTCAATCTGCTAAATCATCACCTTATGCAGTGACAAGCGCACATCTATGTTACACCCTCATCGAGAGATTTTAACACTCCTTCGGAACTAACCGCTCACCTGGACAAGAGATGGCACTACTGTGCAACTTTAAACAAGTTAGCTATGAAGTATCTTTTTTGTACTTATTTTTTCAACTTCATTTTTTTATTACTTTTACGGTCATCCCGTGAAATCATACATTTCGTACTAAATACAAACTGAAATATAGATGCACAGAAAAAACCCCAGAAAAAAGACCAATGCTGGGAATCGAACCCAGGTCCTCAGCATTCCGTGCCGCGTGCCATACCCCTACACCACCACTGGTCTAGAGATTAGACACGAATCTTTCCTATACATCATACATTTCAATCTGCTAAATCATCACCTTATGCAGTGACAAGCGCACATTGAAATGTATGATGTATAGGAAAGATTCGTGTCTAATCTCTAGACCAGTGGTGGTGTAGGGGTATGGCACGCGGCACCGAATGCTGAGGACCTGGGTTCGATTCCCAGCATTGGTCTTTTTTCTGGGGTTTTTTCTGTGCATCTATATTTCAGTTTGTATTTAGTACGAAATGTATGATTTCACGGGATGACCGTAAAAGTAATAAAAAAATGAAGTTGAAAAAATAAGTACAAAAAAGATACTTCATAGCTAACTTGTTTAAAGTTGCACAGTAGCGCCATCTCTTGTCCAGGTGAGCGGTTAGTTCCGAAGGAGTGTTAAAATCTCTCGATGAGGGTGTAACATAGATGTGCGCTTGTCACTGCATAAGGTGATGATTTAGCAGATTGAAATGTATGATGTATAGGAAAGATTCGTGTCTAATCTCTAGACCAGTGGTGGTGTAGGGGTATGGCACGCGGCACGGAATGCTGAGGACCTGGGTTCGATTCCCAGCATTGGTCTTTTTTCTGGGGTTTTTTCTGTGCATCTATATTTCAGTTTGTATTTAGTACGAAATGTATGATTTCACGGGATGACCGTAAAAGTAATAAAAAAATGAAGTTGAAAAAATAAGTACAAAAAAGATACTTCATAGCTAACTTGTTTAAAGTTGCACAGTAGCGCCATCTCTTGTCCAGGTGAGCGGTTAGTTCCGAAGGAGTGTTAAAATCTCTCGATGAGGGTGTAACATAGATGTGCGCTTGTCACTGCATAAGGTGATGATTTAGCAGATTGAAATGTATGATGTATAGGAAAGATTCGTGTCTAATCTCTAGACCAGTGGTGGTGTAGGGGTATGGCACGCGGCACGGAATGCTGAGGACCTGGGTTCGATTCCCAGCATTGGTCTTTTTTCTGGGGTTTTTTCTGTGCATCTATATTTCAGTTTGTATTTAGTACGAAATGTATGATTTCACGGGATGACCGTAAAAGTAATAAAAAAATGAAGTTGAAAAAATAAGTACAAAAAAGATACTTCATAGCTAACTTGTTTAAAGTTGCACAGTAGCGCCATCTCTTGTCCAGGTGAGCGGTTAGTTCCGAAGGAGTGTTAAAATCTCTCGATGAGGGTGTAACATAGATGTGCGCTTGTCACTGCATAAGGTGATGATTTAGCAGATTGAAATGTATGATGTATAGGAAAGATTCGTGTCTAATCTCTAGACCAGTGGTGGTGTAGGGGTATGGCACGCGGCACGGAATGCTGAGGACCTGGGTTCGATTCCCAGCATTGGTCTTTTTTCTGGGGTTTTTTCTGTGCATCTATATTTCAGTTTGTATTTAGTACGAAATGTATGTTTTTATAGATAATGGTGCGGAACACTTAGTGCGCGAGTCCGACTCCCACTTGGCCAGTTTTCATCACTGCGCTATCACGCGGTTAAACACAAGTTCAGAAAGAGATGGAGGATGCGACTTTGAGTGCCCGAGCGTTAGACAATACGGTCTGGTCTTGTTGAAAGAAGCCTTCGTCTTGGGAAAGAATGGAAGAATGGTGGACAAGGGATGCATGTAAATTATTAAGTTTGGTTTAATTTTAGACAGTAAACTCGGTTTGGCGAGTTCTGTTTTTTTTTGTTTACTTTAATATACGGGTACTATAACTTGTGCACATTGAAAGAAATGCGAAGGCCGGGGGTTGAGCGCAGGTTTTTATGGATTGGATTTGGATGGTCTATCGATAAAACTAATTAGTATCGACAGTCTATCGATAGTAGGTATCACCACGTGTCAATACTATCTATCGCTTTATAAGCAATACTATTGATAATGGCAATACAATTGATACTATCGATAATTCTATATCCAATAGAATCGATAGTATACTTACCAGTGCGGGTTAGGAACTTCACATACAATTTAATTTCTTTGCAGATGAGTGCAAGTTTCTCCACGAAGTTTCCCCTCACCATAAAGCTCATCTCATTCTCGAGTGGCGTCCATGGACCGTAAGACGCAGTGTAGGTAGGCCTCCGATAAGATGGAGCGACGACCTGGTTAAGGTTGCGGGATCGCGTTGAATGCGGATGGCGCGGGACCGATCTGTTTGGCGAGCCTTGGGGGAGGCCTATGTTCAGCAGATAGACGTCTGAAATGATGATGATGATAAAGCTCATGGTAAATTTCGAATGTAATTTGCGCATAAATTCCGAAAAACTGAGGTGTGAGGCTCGAACCCACGACTTGCTCGAGAGACCATAGGTCAAACTTAGGCTATCACCACTACGCCACTAGGCTGTTTTTTATGCTGAGTTGTTGATTCCAACGGGACGCAAATAAATGAACTTGTGGGAAACAGGGGCTAAATTCAGGAACGGGCCTTCACGGGTTTGGTAGCGGTAATTCAATCGTTTGGGTTGGGTTTGGTTTGAACTGCTATTCAGGAACGCTACAAATAACTGGTTTGCGAGAGGTTAGGGCTGAGTTTGGGACGAGCCTTATTTATTTATTTACAAAGCGAATTAACAGGAAAATAAGGCTCATCCCAAGCTCAACCCCTATATGGAGAGGTCCCTAACGATTGAATTACCGCTCGCAAACCGTGTTGGGCCGTTCCTGAATTTGGCCCCAGCTAGTTACCCAATAAAGCATGCCGCAACAAACACGGCCGCGTAATATCATTAAAACGTTTTATTCCACGCCCATACATTTCTCGTATATGCGGAGATACGAGTCTTTTGTTCACGTTTTAATTCCTTAACACACCTGGCGCCTTTATAACGTGGTGCGAATCACAAGAAATAGTTATTTACGATACTAGTCCGGAAAGTAGATAGTTCCCGACGAGTATCGGTGACGTTAAAAACGAGTGAAGCGAGCTTTTCAAACGGACACTCGTTGAGAATTATTAATACAGGGAAAGAGTACACTTAAAGTTAACTTTTTAAATACTTCGATTTAATTATATTTAAAATATTTGCACGTCGCTCAGTGCCTGCGCCTAAAAGAATAATGTGTAATATTTTTTACTGAAGTTGAATACGAAAGAATCAATTGAATTGAATTGAACTCTGTGACAGGTTTTATTTCTAAACAATTACTAACCAAAAAAAACTGGTTTACTGTTCCGGATTCGATCAGCCTTTATAGGGTTCCGTAGCCAAAATAGCAAAAACAGAACCCTTGCAGTTTTGCCACGTCTGTCTGTCCGTCTGTCCTTCCTTAGTCCGCGGCTTAGCTTAATACTATTTTAGTGCTAGAAATCTGTAATTTTGCATGAATATAATATGTAGTTATTATAATTATTATACTAAGTAAACGGGACTTATCACGCAAACAATATTTACCTCGACCTTTTGGCCACATCGCAGCAGCCACCATGACCACGGCTGCTGCAATGTGGCCGAAACATCGTTTCAACGTTTGGTATAATAACTGTGAATGACAATCACGAAAGTTTAAAACAGTATATGTAGTTATTACCCAGACAGTCTTCAATTCTTCTTCTTCTTCTTCGATTTGGACTTCTCAATCTCGGACCATGTTTGAGGACTGTAGGTTAGGATGCCAGTATACCATTATTACGTATTTTACATAATACATCGCTGTCTCATGTAACTTGGGACCCTCACCAACCAGGCATGTGTGGATTTGTCTAATACCCTTCTGTAAGCGCCTTATCAAGTCGCCATTGTGGAAAAAATATTTTTTCTTTCTTATTAACAGGTGAGTTTTTTTCGTAGTACCTACTATACCACGCGAATAGAAGACTTACAAACGTTAATAGGAGCGAGTTTCCTTAGCATTTCGTATCTTACACTGAGCATGAAGAAGCAGAAAACTGAAGCCGTGATGGCCTAGTAGTTTGACCTATAGCCTCTCAAGCAGAGGGTCGTGGGTTCAAATCCCGGCTTGCACCTCTGAGTTTTTCGGAATCTATGTGCGAAACTACGTTTCAAATTTACCATGAGCTTTACAGTGAAGGAAAACATCGTGAGGAAAGATGCACACACTTGCGAAGAAATTCAATGGTGTGTGTGTAGTTCCCGATCCGCACTGGGCCTGCGTGGGAACCATGGCTCAATCCCTCTCATTCTGAGAGGAGGCCTGTGCCATGCAGCGGAACGTATATAGGCTGGGATGGTGATGATGATGATGATGACTGAGCATTTTTTTCTACATCGTAGTATCGTGCCCTAGACTTTCTGACGGCTTCATTAAGCCTAAGCGAATGCAGCTCACTGCGATGCAAAGCGTTACCGACGCAAACGCAAATTGTCGAATGAAGAGGCATGCTCGTTTCATATCGCTAGTTGAAAACGATTGCCAGCAGGACCATACTCCAGAAAAAAAGAGAAACTCAATGATGAGTGTGAAGTTCCCAATCCGCACTGGGTCCGCGTGGGAACTACAGCTCAAGACCTCTTAAGCTGAGAAACAAGCATTGGTTGCCTAGTGGTTTGTAGGGCCTCTCAAGCAGAGGGTCGTGGGTTGAGTGGGTCGGGTGGTTTTCGGAATCTATGTGCAAAATTACATTTCAAATTTACCATGAGCTGAACAGTGAAGGAAAACACCGTGAAAAACCTTCAAACAACTGAGAAGGCTCCAGTGTCTATCCATATTAATATTATAAATGTGAAAGTGTGTCTGTGAAAAAAATGAAATGAAATGAAATGAAATGAAATGAAAGAAATGAAATGAAATGAAATGAAATGAAATGAAATGAAATGAAATGAAATGAAATGAAATGAAATGAAATGAAATGAAATGAAATGAAATGAAATGAAATGAAATGAAATGAAATGAAATGAAATGAAATGAAATGAAATGAAATGAAATGAAATGAAATGAAATGAAATGAAATGAAATGAAATGAAATGAAATGAAATGAAATGAAATGAAATGAAATGAAATGAAATGAAATGAAATGAAATGAAATGAAATGAAATGAATTAAATTTATTTCGAAACAACAACAACAAAAAAAAAAGGTTTGTCTCAAAAAAGGAGTCCACTCAGCATGAGTCGAGGCAGAGGGCCACGACGCTAATTTTCAGTGGATCCTATATTGAGTAACCTAAAACTAAAACTAATAAAACTAAAACTATAAAACTTACTTACTTAAATGGTGTGCAAAGTTCCCAATCCGCACTGGGCCTGCATGGGAAACTGCGACACAAGCCCTTTAATTCTGCAGTGGGGCGTAAATAGGCTGAATGATGATGTTCATACCGACGCTTAAAAGGCGAATTGATTCAAACGCCTTCCTGGTTGCTATTGAATTATGTACATTAAGCTGATTCCAATTTTTTTATTTTATTTATTTACTAAACAGAAAAACAATGTAACATTTTACAATAATGCAACGAGCAAAACCATACTAAGGTTTAACTGCCGTTGAAATCACTCACAAAAATACTTAAGGAGGTAATTAAATTAATCAATCACGCACGATTTAACTTTAGGCTAGGTAGGTATATAGGTAATCTTAACACAAAGTTTACGTTAGGTAAATTGCTTCAACAATACGTTTACAGTGGTGTGGCGTTTCACACACACTCGTAAGTATGTTGTGATCGAGTTCGTTGAGAATATTAGGTAACATGTATTCCCATCTCCGTTTTCCATACACATTGTTACATTTAGGCAGGACAAATGTGGGTAAGTAATCTAATTTTCTAAGGTTTTCCGGTCTACTGGTTTTTTTAAGACTTCCAAAATTTTCAAATTAGGGTTATAACTTCAATATCGCCCAGAGGCCGTATTGTCTAAGGCGGCCCCTAAACGATCAATTATATTGCACAATATTGCGAATTGTGCAATATTATTGACCGTTTAGGGTTAATATTGAAGATTGCGCAATGATTGACCGAAAGTTTGAGCGAGTTTAATTTTTATTGCGCCATATTTTTCTATTTAATCGTGTAGGGTCAGTATTGTGTAATATTTTAATATCCGACTGAACACGAAAACATTATGCAGTTCGTATTATTGAGCAATTTAATTGCTCGTTTGGATTCAGAGCGCCTATCAATCTTATTGTACAATAAAAAGTATTGTACAATGTTATTGTAGGTCTAGGGGCCGCCTAACGCACGGACGCTTGCCTTCGCTTTCACCATCTCTTTCTGTCATCGTCTTATACCGTTTATTTGACAGAAAGAAATAGTGAATGCGATAGAGTGTCGCCGCTTTAGATAATAAGCGTAACGGGCCCACACGGTTTGCGAGCGGTAAATCAATCGATTGCAAGAGGATACGGATGAACTGCTATTCAGGAACGCCAAAAATCACTGGTTTGCGAGAGGTTTCGGCTGAGATCGGGATGAGCTTTATTTTTATTTTTTATTTTATTTTATTTTTTTTTTATATAAGAGGTGGCAAACGAGCAGATGGGTCACCTGATGGAAAGCGATCACCGTCGCCCATGGACACCCGTAACACGGGGGGCATCACAGGTGCGTTGCCGACCCTTTCAGGAATTGGTAGGCTCGTTTTTTAAAGATCCCTAAGTTGTAACGCTCCGGGAATGCTGCCGCAGAAAGCTGATTCCAGATCTTTGTCGTGCGAGGAAAGAAGTTTCGCTTAAAACGCACGGTACTAGAATGCCAATCATCAAGATGGTGAGGATGGAAAGACAAACGGTTCCTCGAAGTGCGGTAGTGGAATTTAGCCGCAGGCAGCAATTCGAACAGTTCGTCAGAACACTCCCCATGATAGATACGGTATAATATACAGAGAGACGCCACATCCCTCCGCAAAGCCAAAGGATCGAGTAGGCCAGAGAGTGCCTGATTACCGACAAATCGAGCAGCTCTACGTTGGATGCGGTCAAATGGAAGAATTTGGTACTTGGATGCCCCAGCCCAGAGATGAGAGCAGTACTCCATGTGCGGCCTAACCTGCGCCTTATAAAGTTGTAAGCGATGGGCTGGCGAGAAGTACCGTCCCGCTCTATTATTTATTTAATTAATTATTTATTAATTCATTTATTTATTTACAAAGCGAATTAACAGGAAAATAAAGCTCCTCCCAAGCTCAGCCCATTCCTATCCTCTCCCAAACGATTGATTTACCTACCGCTCGCAAACCGTGTTGGGCCGTTTCTGAATTTAGCCCCAGCGTGGCACTTGAATCAATTTGCCTTTACAATTTTTTTATTTTGTTGTTTTGGCTAAACTTTTCAAAGTTACCATAGACTTCAGTCCTACTGTAGTTTCCTATTCTACGGCTAGTGGAGTACCTTTCCGCAGTTACTTCATTAAAACACCTTTGCGACGAGTGCACACGCACGATCCGCACTAACTAACGACCGAGTTTGATGGCGTATGCCACACAAATCATCATCATCATCATCAGCCTATGCTCATCCAATGCTGGACATAAGCCTCTCCCATGGCACGCCTCTGAGCATGATCCTCGGCCACTCTCATCCAGCTCTTGCCAGCCGCAGCTTGCTATGGAAATGGCTATGCTCGGAGTTTCTCTGAAAGATCGAATTCGTAACGATGTGATCCGACAGAGAACCAAAGTTATCGACATAGCTCACCGCATTAGCACGCTGAAGTGATAATGAATAGGAAATGAGTTTGCTTGTGTATTGATAACTTGAAATGTCACTGTCCGTCTGTCAAAACTTTTTTTTCTTCTCATGTCATGGAGCGAAAACGTTTAAACTCTTTACGTTTATTGCATGTTGTAATTATCTAATAGTAAATGCGACTACGTTCTATAGTGGCCAAGGAATCAAATTGATTGACTGTACGGAAGATGGAGCCCTAAAAAAGCTTAGCTTTAATAGAGAGCTACGATGTTAGTATAATGTGGTATCTTCTAGGAAGACACAGAAGAACGATACTCTTCCAAGGATTATCTTTTTTAAAGTGTATGGCTGTCGGCAAAGACGCAATTTTTTTAACGATATGCAACTGCGTTGCGTTTAAATTGCAAGCGTCCAAGCTTGAACTTCACCACGAAAATGGACGGCTAAAGGAGTAACATACAATTTTAATATCACTAAAATAGAGCAATTTTTAAAATCGAGTATCACTGTTATTTAATCTATGGGTTACCTCACTCACTAGTTCTAGTTCCCACGCGAGCCCAGTGCAGATTGGAAACTTCATGGGTCATACACATTTTTTTGTTCGCGTCTGCCTGTGGACATGGCAAAAGGTAAGAGTCTATAGCCAATATTTTTTAGTCAAGTCTTCATTGGTGTGAGGGACGCCTGGCTTTTGGCTCATTTAAATAAATCTCAAGTTTGTTCCGGAGTAGCTAATTTCATGCCCACAGAAAAAACAACTTTTGGTTCTTACGCTGTACATGACTCGCAAGCACACTATTGAATGTTTTTGCAGGAAATGGTGAATTTTAAATGTAATTTCGTACCTACATAATTGTCGAAAAACTCAGAGTTGAAAACCCGGGCTCAAATTCACGACCCTGTGCTCGCAAAACCATAGCTCAAACCTAGGCTACGACGATTTTTCTGTGAGCCATCTATTTTTAATTAACACTGTTACTACCACAGGTTTGCTCAAATATTTAGTCAAATTTTGTCCGATTATTTTGAGATTTTGTTACATGCAATAAAATAAAACATAATTAAGATTATTTAAAAGCAAAAAAAAAAGTTTTCGGGTGCGCCGGCGGGATTCCAGCCCACGTCTCCCGGGTATGCGCCCCAACCTGGGTGTTCTACCAATTGAGCCACGTCGCTCCCAACCGACTTCCCCGAAATTCTTAATCGCTTACATACGCCAACCCGAAAACTTTTTCGCTTTTAAATAATCTTAGATTCGGTGAGCAGCCGTATTGCTAATCAAAATAAATAATATTTAAAACATAATTATTTAGTAAAAGGATTATTATTTCATAGAAAATATACCTATCAAGGGTTGTAACATTACAATGAATATCTTGAAACTAAAATGTCGAAATTAAAAACAAAACACTTTTAGTAGCACTCCTGATCGGTTTTAGGAGGATTTCCTAAATATTGGAAAAATACGTGTAAAAATATATTTCTGTTCTACATACAGAACAAAGGTTTTCATTTTCATTCTTGAATATCTAAAAAGGCTTTTGCGCGTCAGGACGAGAAATATGCTAAGAACCCAATAGGCCGAGAGACCGATGCCAGGAAGCTCACATCATCGAATAACTACCTAGAAATTTTAAGAAACAAATCGGTGATTTCATAGATTTCCTGATAATGGTTTTGTTTTCAAGTCAAGAAATCACAGAGTTAAAAACCTAATAATTTTACAGTTTATAGCTTACTGAATCTCGGCTAAAAATGTTTTGAATGTTTAAATATGTATGAATCCAGCCATGATTTAACTTAAAGATTTCTACGGCAGTGAGCCATAAATAAATAAATAAATATTAGGGGACAAACTTACACAAATCGCACAAGTCCCAAACTAAGCAAATAAATACTTAAATACATAGAAAACATCCATAACTCAGGAACAAATATTCGCGCTCATCACACAAATAAATGCCCTTACCGGGATTTGAACCCAGAACCTCTTGCTTCGTAGGCAGGGTCACTACCAACTAGGCTAAAGCGGTCGTTAAATAGATTATAAAGCATAGATTTTAAAGCGCTTATAACGCGTTCTACTTGCCCATTTTCATGAGATGTGCCTGATGCTCTTTACTTACAAAACAACGGCCCTGATCCGCAATAATTCGAACGGATGCGGAGCTCCATATAAGGCGATACTCTTTTTGATAGGGTAGGTGTACTCGTGCTTATGATGCTGGTCATCACCATCATCATCCTAGCAGCCACTGCAGGCCACAGGGCTCCTCTCAAAATGAGACGAGTTTGGGCCGTAGTTCCCCCACCGGCCCACTGCGGATTGATTCACACCACAGAAATAATAATAAAGAGGATAGAAATGCCTTAGTTCCTATTTTCTTCCGGAGCTCGTGTCGCTGCTTCATCCCCTCTACTTACTGTGTTAATGCACACATGCAAAAGACCGGAACCGTACTACGCAATCACCCACACAATTACTAATATTTTTGCTTACAAACAATTATGAGCCTTACACCTTAGAGATAGCGTTGAATAACACTCAACGTAAGTCATACCCACATTTACACAACGGCGCCATTTATTGGCCGCGTCGGCATTATGTCTGTACTAGTCGTAACCTGTTTTTTTGTCCGTACCACGAACTTTTGTGCAAGACGGAAGGGTTATCAAAAATTAATTTACATTGCTGAGTATAATTCAAAACGATCTGCGTTTTTATGGGCATGGGTAGCAATGGTATATGAAGTTTCGTGTTAATAACGTGTAAACCAATATTTCATAATGAAATATTTTCTCAAGTTGTATTTTGATATAAACCGCATTATTACATTAAATTAATACATACCAATGAAATGTAATCCCCTTATTAGTGTAATTACACAGTGTGGACGAGTTTCCGCAATTGCTAATGCTGCAAAACACCATTTTAAAGCACTTGTTGTCATACCCACGTTTCAAATAGCACTGAGCCACAAGTCGCGCGCTTGTGACCTACGAGTCACAAGCGCGGCGCCAAGGTCACGCGTCTAAGGCACTTCTATCCTCTTTATTATTATTTCTGTGATTCACACACACCATTAAATTTATTCTCAGGTGTATGCAGATGATGTTTTCCTTCACCGTAAGGCTAATTTAAATTGTAATTTCACACACATATTCCGGAAAACTCAAAGGCTTGAGAGGAGGGTATTTATAAACTACTGGGCTACCACGGATGATGATGATTCATTGAAATATCACGAATTTATTAAAGGTTATCCTTCATCCCGTAGCAAATATGTCTATTCAATAATATTTGACAGTCTCCTAAATTAATGTATCATTAATTTATTGAATCAGGCGTTACTTTGCGGAGGTCCATATTAATGAACTAAAACAATTACTTTGCTCACCCGCGACCTTACAATAGTTACGTTTATGCAAGAAATGTGCGTTCATGCAGTTCCTCCACCTCCACACTGAACGAACACACACAAATCACATAAACCCAACCATCACCACCACCAAGCTACACTGACGCGTTTCGAACTCAACCAGAGCTCATCTTCAGAGTTACCACAACCGTATGCTATGCTACCAAAACTTGTTTTTTTTTTTTACGGTTGTGGTAACTCTGAAGATGAGCTCTGGTTGAGTTCGAAACGCGTCAGTGTAGCTTGGTGGTGGTGATGGTTGGGTTTATGTGATTTGTGTGTGTTCGTACAGTGTGGAGATGGAGGAACTGCATGAACGCACATTTCTTGCATAAACGTAACTATTGTAAGGTCACGGGTGAGCAAAGTAATTGTTTTAGTTCATTAATGTATCATTATCATATCAGCCACAAGATGTCCAATGATGGACAAAGGCCTCTCCTAAAATGTTAAACAACGATCGGTCATGCGTTCTCCCGTCCAAGTGGTTCCAGCGACTTTTAATAAGATTATGATTCCACCTTATTGAGGCCTTCCCACGCCACTTTTCCAGTTTACAGACGCCACTCTAGAACCTTAAATTGTTTTAAAATACTTCCAACCAGATACAGTTTTTTGCAACGATCTCTCGAACCATAAAATCATAAGTACTTTAACATACATAAGCAGTAATCATTCCACAACCTTCATTTGCTGAAGAGTGAAAAACAAATATTATTTTTATTTTATTAGCAGTACGGCTGCTCACCGAATCTAAGATTATTTAAAAGCGAAAAAGTTTTTCGGGTGCGCCGGTGGGATTCGAACCCACGTCTCCTGGGTATGCGCCCCAACGGGTGTTCTACCAATTGAACCACGTCGCATCCAACCGACTCCCCCGAAATTCTTAATCGCTTACATACGCCAACAGTGGCGTGTGGTAACATCCATCGCAACTATTAGAAGCTACGACTCCTACGTTCCAAATTACATTGGAAATGCGTAAGAAATGATGTACCACATCTATTTATTCAAATATTATTTTTATTTTATTAGCAGTACGGCTGCTCACCGAATCTAAGATTATTTAAAAGCGAAAAAGTTTTTCGGGTGCGCCGGTGGGATTCGAACCCACGTCTCCTGGGTATGCGCCCCATCGCTCGCTCGCTTTTAAATAATATCAGTGAAAAACAAGTCTCATCGGAGCGAAATGGCTGTGTTTAAATCCTTCAAGGTATTATTATTTTAGGAAAAGTATCTGTAAATAAATTCTTTGATCATGCTGTGTTTCAGTAAAGATGTTATTAAATTGGAATGCATGCACAGTAGCAAGGTTGGTTAAGGCTTTCTACTCAAAGGGTGCTCAATAGATCCTACTACTAAGTAGTGCGTTGGAATCGATCGCGTCCGTAGGTTTATTCTCGAGACCCTACACGTGACGCCTGGGTGGTGCTAAACGAGCGATACAACTCCGGTAGTAGGCTTCGGCCGTGGCTGGTCAGCAGCCTGGCCGCCAAGCGACCTATAGAAGCCATTCTGGAAAAAGGGTAGTCTGAGCAGTTGTGCAGCGCGCGCATACCGGTTACAGTGCTCCGTATTTGTTGTACGGTTTGCACTGCTTTTTTTTATTTATTCTCCTATATTCAAGTCTAGGGTGAATGAGCATATACTAGGCAAGCGTGCTCCATCGTAGGCCTCATCTTCGCTTTCCATCAGGCGTGATTATAAACAAACGCAAGCCTATATTGTATAAAAAAAATGGAACGCATAGTAGCAACTGTTCTACTCAAAGAGTACTCCCGAGATCCTACTACTAACAATAAGTAAACTTTCGCCATTTTTAGGGTTCCGTAGTCAACTAGGAACCCTTATAGTTTCGCCATGTCTGTCCGTCTGTCTGTCTGTCTGTCTGTCCGTCCGCGGCTAAGCTCAGAGACTGTTAGTACTAGAAAACTGTAATTTGGCATGAATATATTATATCAGTCACGCCGACAAAGTGATTAAATAAAAAAAAAACTAAAATAATTTTTTTTCGGGTACCTCCCATAGACGTAAAGTGGGGGCGATTTTTTTTCTCGACTATTCCTATAGTGTGGGGTATCGTTGGATAGGTCTTTTAAAACCATTGGGGGGTTGCTAACATGATTTTTCTGTTCAGTGATCTGTTTGCGAAATATTCAACTTTAAAGTGAAAAATTTTATTAAAATCGACCGTCCCCCCTCTAAAATCTAAACTGTTGGGTGGAAAAATTTGAAAAATTCAGAATGGTAGTAAATATGTTATTTTTACAAGGAAAATTATAGCGGCTAAAATTGCTTGGGAATTATTTATAGTTTTAATGTTTTAATGTTTATTTGGGCACAAACGGTACATTATTCTTAAACCTAAACATAGTTACAATTCACATAAACCAACGAAGTTGCCACCAGTTATCAGTTTAAGAGTAAATAGTAGCCTAAGGTATAAAACATACCTAAACTTGGAAGATTCCGTACACATACGAAATCCTTTGAAAAATATTACTTGATTTTTTCGTAATGGCTACGGAACCCTATCTTGGGCGTGTCCGACACGCTCTTGGCCGGTTTTTTTTAAATTTAATAGCCGCATTTCAGATCGACCCATTGGTCAACAACTGAAGCATTATAATGTAAATTGATAACTCGGTGGGTTATGTATCTCCAGAGAGTTAGCTCAACATCACTAAAACTGTACATACCTCATCGGACTAAACCAAGCATGTCTGAATTATGCTAACTTTATAACGATAGGATTCCCTCTGAGGCCTAAATTCTACAAATTGGTACGATATTAATATACATGTAGGTATTAGTTACCTTTTGCCAAACAAATCAACTAACAAAATGTTAAATAATTATCGTAGGTATCCAATGGCGAGTAGAAAATTATGTATTGACTCAAGGCAAACGTAGGTATAGCTAAACCGCGCTCGCCGCACGCACCTCTCCCGGCCCCCTTTGTCGTCATACCCCCAGCCCCTGCACCGCGCGGGCGAGGACTTATAAACGGTCTAGCTATAGATTTGATTGGAGAAGCTAGAGTTGCCACAATTGAAGTAATAAAAAAGAAAATTAGGTAAGATAGCAATTGCTCGCGACTGCATCTGCAACGAATTCGTTTGTCGATATCCCGCGGGAATTATGCAACTTTCTGTGATAAAATCTATCCCATGTCCTTTGCAGGGTGTCAAGGTATCTCCATACAAGATGACACCTTAATCGGTTTAATGGTTTTAGCGTGAAGAGGTAACAGACAAACAGCCAGAGGTACGGGGTGGAAGCGACTCACTAGCCTTTGGTGTTAATTATTTTTTATGACCACCTGGAAAATCAGGGTTGTCTGATATTATATACTTTGGTAAATTTATGAATTTATTTTATGATATTATGCAGTATGCGTTTTAAGCGTTATTTGAAATGATTATTGCACTATTTTGTTTATTATGCAATTGCTAATTGTGTTATCTGATCATTATGCTTCATAATATTATGCACTTTACTTTATACAACTGAATTCATTACCTATACAATTTGAAAATATACCATTCGCGCTAAGTTATATGAAAATTAGCTACTTGTTGTTATTCAGACCCGTTTTTGCGTGATTGAATAGTAAAAATCCAAACATCTAAACATCCGAACAAACTTTAATTCAATTGAAATGCTGATATTATTTGAACAGTTTGACCTCTTTCGTTATTTATTCATCGCCGATACTTCGAATATCGAGTATCAATCTAATTCAGAAGTTCTGAATCCCAACAAAATAACACAATCCACTTCTTGGTCCAAACCGCCACTTAAATACTAGATAACCAGACCCAATGGTTTCAGGGGTCAACTGTGTGTACAGATTGCTCACAAGTCTGACCCCTAGTCAATACTAACACTATAAACAAAGGTCTGGGTTAATTTCGACCTTTCCCACACGACTCACGCGAGTCGAAAGCGTGGAATAAATATTAACATGAAAAAAACACGGAGTAAAGAAAATATTATATAGGAGCTGACATTCTTTATAAACGCTTTAGTGTACAGAAAGAAAGAAAGAAATGAATAAAGAAAACATTTATTTTATTTATTATTAAGTGAATTTTGTTTTTTAATACTAACGTAGCTGTAAGTAACAATACTAACATTTTTATGGATGCAATTAAGTATCTGAAATAAATGGTTATTATTATTAAGGATTATTATTCGTGATATCAGACAACTTCTAAAATAAGAATAAAAATAAAAAATGCGCATATCACGAAATGGTCCCAAATGAGCAAAACGCTGATCTATAATAATATGAAAAACATTAGTTGCGCATTGAGCGGGGGAAGCACACCCAGTAATCATTTCTAAGTCCAAATCTTGGTTTGTGGAGTTACAACTTTTATGATAGTAACTCTGTTGAGATAGGTATACATACCGTGCCACAAAATTGAGAAATGGCAATTAGGCTTCAAGTTACTTTACTTTCCTTTTGCGAGTTGGAATGGGAAGGCTGGAAAACAACGGTTTCAGTTGTAATTTTTTATGTTTAGTTAGAACTCTGTCGTTTCTGTTCTAAATCAAATTTTTTTTGGTAGGTGATACTCCCCATTTGATATTATTTAAATTTGAAGAAAAAACATAAGTAGGAATGAAGGTCAATCTATGAACGAATTATGTAAGAGAGCGGATCGAATGACCTGAGGGGATTTTTGTGGTAGATACGATAGGTGCCCTGCTACATGCCCTTTCTGTTACAAGTAGTCTGTTTAGCTTTTTTTTGGTTTTAATACATGTAAAATATATTCTTGGAATTTTCTTTCAACAACTACATTTTTTTTCCTTCATATTATCCCACATCTACCCCTAAATCCCTGAAGTCAGTTTTTTTGATATTTTTTTTCTCAAACATCTTCTCCGCTACCATCCTTGCTCTATGGTATTCAGTAACACACCGGCATAAACAAAGATCCTCTATGATTTATGTGTGAAGGTACACCGTCTGTTTATTTATTTAACTATATTGCCCTATAGAACCGGAAACGCATTTGTTTGGTTATACAGGATGATTTGGGGAACACCTTCAATTCTTTATTATTTTAATGGGAACGGCTGATTTATTTGATAAGCCGTGAGATTTAGATTGAATTTAAACGCTTTAAAAATTTTTTCCTCGCAAAATAAAAAGTTTGGGCTGTAACCTCACTTTGTGCTAGTTAAGTATGAAGTATCTTTTTTCTATTTTTTTTTTCCACTTCATTTTTTTCACTTTGTGCTGTCCCCACGCGAAAATAGCGCGGGTTGGGAATCCTCGCGATTTTCAAATGTAATTAAGTATATTAAAAAAAACAGAGGTGTGATCCTGGGCTCGTTTATTATTTTTTAATTTTAAGCAAGCAAATTTATTTTTCATTTTACCTTGGTTTTTAATACGACGTCATAATAAAAAAATATATACTTAATTAATTAATGCACGTCAAAAAAATAATTGAATTGAAATCAAAATAATAATAATAAAAAATATATAATTAAATAAATGACATTGAATTTAAATGTGTAAAATTATGGGTCGTCAGATAAATTTCTTTAGAGTGAGTGAAGTAAAATAAACTAAATAACATGCATCTTGTGTCATGCATCCCTTCTTTCTGATTGAAAAACATTTAGAATAGAAACATTCATCATCCTCCTAGCCTATATACACCGTGAAATTTTAGTGGTTGTTTTCCCGAAACAAGGTGATTTAGTTCCGATTGTACAATCGATTTATAATTACTATTTTGACTAGAGTCAAAAATCCAATTGTGAAAAACGAAAAGTAGCGAACGATCGTACGATAGGTTTGGTACCAACGAAGCGTTACTATTGGTTTGCGGTCATTTTCGACTTTCGTTTTTCACAATTGGATTTTTGACTCTAGTCAAAATAGTAATTATAAATCGATTGTACAATCGATACTAAATCACCTCGTTTCGGGAAAACAACCACTAAAATTTCACGGTGTATGTCCCACTGTAAGGCACAGGCCGCCTCTCAAAATGAAAGGGTTTGGCAGTAGTTCCCACAGCAAGTAACCCAGTAGAAACATTGTTCAATCAAAATTCTGCACATCCTTGCTTTAAAATTTTCACCACAACCTTTTTTCAGGCAATTCAAAGATTGTAAACGTTTCTCGTACCTAAATGTGTTGCTAATTGAAGCAGGTGAAACCACGGGTTGAAGCTAGTTCACAATACCCGTAACAATGTTGTAACAGGGCAATAGTAAAAACTCGCCAACTAGTTAAAACGGCCAACTTTGGAATCCATTTAGAAGTTTCCACGCCGTGTATACATTTTCACTTTTGTCCGCGGAAAAGTAGGTATGTTCCTGGGGGGTTACTACGAAATTCGAAGTTCGAAGTTCGGATCGTGCGGTCCCTCTCACTCTCGTAATAAATACCATTAGCGTGAGCGGAACGGCATGAAACGAAGTTCGAATTTCGCGCTTCGTAGTATAGGGCCTGTACTGGAGCCGGTTGTTTATCCAACCGTTTCAGGGCATTTAATCGGGCGTACCAACTGCCTCATTCATCTGGTAACATTTTTTAAGAGACGACTGTAGATTTTGTTGGGGCTATCGGTTATACATCATCACCCTACCCTCATCATTATTATTTCAGCCGAGAGACGTCCACTGCTGAACATAGGCCACCCCCAAGGCTCGCCAAACAGATTGGTCCCTTGCCATTCGCGTCCAACGCGATCCTGCAACCTTAACCAGGTCGTCGCACCGTCTTGCTGGTGGCCTACCTACACTGCGTCTTCCGGTCCGTGGACGCCACTAGAGAACCTTTTTTCCCCATCGGCCATCAGTTCTACAAGCGATGTGCCCTGCCCACTGGCACTTGATTCTTCGAGCTATGTCGGTTACACATTATAGCCTAGGATCCGAGTATACAACGACCTGCACCGATTTGGTAAATGGATAAAAACTATCTTATATTAAATCAATTATGATAGAATAGAATAGAATAATTTTATATCAGGCTGCATAGTATAAAAATACCTTAAAAACTAACATACATATTTATATTATACTTAATTAATAACTTAATTACTAGCACGTGAAGTCTGTGACGTGGGCACTTTCGCGGTGTCAGTTAACCGGCCACGAAACCCGTAAGCGACACCTTTCGGCCTAAACTCTTCTCTTGTGAAGGTCGGCAGTTGATCAGTCGGAACCCTCACCACAAATGAATTAAAATTCACGTCATGGCGGGACTCCAACCGCTCGACCCTCAGAGTGAGCTTGGTCTTCACACGCACACATTCCACGATGTCGATGTTAATATTATTGCTAGTGGGTTGACTAAAAAATTTCAGTCCAGTATATTTTTTTTTTTCATTTCAACGTTTCGGGTAATAGATAAATGAAATACCTACCAATCAAAAATATGAAGCCTATAGAATATGCAAACGTTAGGTTGACTATTTTTTCCGGTCATAACTTTTGGGTAGGCAGATGATAATTTTTTTTTTTTTTTTTGTAAAAAAAATTTTTTTTAGGTCATATCCCATAGACTTTATGGTGTGGAGTAACATTGGATTGGTCTTTTAAAATCAAGGGGTTGTGAATACGATTTTTCAATACAGTGATTCGTTTGCAAAATATTCAACTTTAAAGTGTTTTTTTTTTTGTTAAAATCGAGCGTCCCGCCCCTCTAAAAGCTAAACTGTTGGTATAAACGTTATAAACGTTAAAAAATCAGGATGGGAGGAAATATCTCAAATTTACAAGGAAAAGTATAACGGCTAAGTTTGCTTGAGAATTATTAGTAGTATAAGAGTAAATAGCAGCCTGACCTACAAAATAATTCTTGTTTAATACGGCCAGTATAATTAATATTAAAATTAATAAGATTTGCAAGGATTTTTTCGTAACAGCTGCGTAACCCTATCTTGGGCGTGTCCAACACGCTCTTGGCCGGTTATTTTTTTTAAAACACCCAGGTAAAATAATAATGTCCAAATAGAATTACCATTAGTCTGCTTTTTCGAGGTGGCAATCTCATGGGACTCATTTCACAAAATATTAAGAAGGTGGGTTTAATGACTATAGTAATTATAGATCGGCCTAATGGGATTAACCATTAGTTGCGGCGATAATATCTAATGGGTGTTATTAATTCAAGCAAAACAAACATTTCGTGTAAATGAGGTGCCATTTGCATATGCTGGCTTTCATTAAATTAATTCGTATTAGGTTATATTTTTAAAAGCTTTTGGTTTAGTCTGGCTGCTAGGTCTGTACTTACAAAATATAAAAGTTGCCGAGACGAGGCCATATATTCCTTACACTGTCAAAATGTTATCAGATCTCATATTAAAAGAGCCAAGCTTCCTGACTCTACACGCCTTAACTTCACAAACTATACACTTTAGTCAAAATATGTGGCTTGGCCGTTTGGCTTCTATAAGAACTATAATATTGATGATAGAAAAGTAATGAAGAGCAATCTAATATATAAAAATCTCGTGTCACGGTGTTTGTTATCGAACTCCTCCGAGACGGGTTGAACTTTTTTCTCCATATTCGGCAGGTCGCGGGCAACCAGCATTGAAATAAATAAATAGGAAAAATATTTTCACTTTACGTGTGACAGGAGCCAAACGTCCAAGCCAGATATTTTGACTAAGGTGTAATGTTTGTGAAGTTAGGGCGTGTAGAGTTAGGAAGTTTGGCTCTATATGAGATCTGATAACTTTTTGACAGTGCAAGGAATATGGTCTCGTCTTGGCAACATTTTACATGAAACTTTACACCACACCTGGTCGAGACCACAACTAGTCGAGAAAGACACCGTAATTTTTCTATGCATCACACATCTCAGCTTTTAGAAAAAATACGGTGTCTATATCCCGACCATTCAGCATAATTAGTCAGCTAGTAGTTAGTTAGTATTAAGTGTTAAAAAAATAAGTTTTTATTTTAAGATTTAGACAGGTACAATTTAACTATGTAAGATGAATCATGAAATTTACACAGTAATTATAAAAATTAAAACTAAAATTAAAAACTAGACTTAAAAATAAAAATTATAAATAAAAAATTTGCCCCAGATTGCTGCCTATGGGTAGCGTGCCCAGAAGGCTGGCAGCATTGCCACGTTGGATGGCAATGCTGATCCTCTGTGCCAAGTATAACGCAGCCTTCTGGTCACGCGTCGCCTCGACCAACCGCTTGGAGCATTCCCTGTAGACTCTGTGGGCGCTTTCTCCCCAAGGCCCCAGAGTCTCAACCCCAAACGGCTCAAATAGGTAGCCACTATTAATAGTTGCGTATTTGCGCCGTTTGAGGAGCTCGGCCGAGTTTGCGGCAAAGCCAGCCTTTGATGCGGTGCCATTAAGATGGGACGGCGCCAGAGTATCGCTACACGTCGCGTCCCAAACCAGCGGCCGACCCATCCTCCATGGCACGAGGGTCATGCCGTCGGGTCTCTTGCCATCATCGCGGGCAAGGCCGGTCGGTTCTAAAATGGCCGGCGCTCCCGCGCTGACTAGGGCCCGACGGATGACGTCGTTAAGGCTGGCATGGCGAGGAGCACGCCCTGCGCTTCTGACGCAGGATAAACCATGGTGACCCAGTTTGTCAACTGAGTCACCACAGCGGCAACGATGTGGGGCAACGTAGGTCACTCCCAGGCGGAGAGCGACGCAGATGCGGAAAGATGAGTTATCTAAAAGTGTCCCGATCGGTGAAGATGGCAGAGCTTGGAGCCACTGCCCGGATTCCCACTCAGCAACGGCGAGGAGCCGAGCACGCTCTGAAAGACTGGTTGACGTTTGGTACAAATTATCCCGTACCAGTCTACAGAGTGGCTCATCCCAAAGCCGCTGAGAAGTGAGGTTTTCGGGCAGATCGGTGCTTGGGCAGGCGTTGGTCCACGCAGTTCTGGCCTCAGATAAAAAAGGCATGTCCAAATGTTGTACTGGCGACTTTAGAATTCGGGAGGTAAGTTCCAGTGAACTGTAAACTGAAGACAGATATGCGGGGAGCGAAACACTGGAAATTTTTCTAATACCCAGGCCACCATGCCTAATAGGAAGGGAAGCCTGTGTCCAAGAGTGTTCATCCAAATTTATGTTAATGATCGAAACTAAAAGGTTCTGAATAATTTGGTCAATTTTCTCCAAAAGGGTGGGAAATTTCCAAAAGTGGCTGCACCTTAAGACATAGGTAAATTTGGGTACGAAAAGGCAATATTTTATAACTGTGTACGCTACGTGAGCATTTATTTTGGACAAGCGCTCCGAAACTTCGTTCAGGTTTTTGATTTTGCTGTCTAAGAAAACGGAAAAAGATTCATCTAAGACAGGTGCTCCAAGGAGGTGAAGTGAGTTTTTGTCTATAAGTTTAATATTTGGAGCAAGGAGGCGGAATTTGGATAGTGCGAGTTCTTTATTTGTAAATGTATCGGAAAAGAAAAGTTCACATTTAGAGAAGTTCAGTTCTAGTCCGATACCGCGAAAATGTTCAATTAGAACGCGAAGGTCCTCCAGAACTTCACTTTCATCACCTCCCAGGGTGCCATCATCCAAATACCAAATATTAAATTTAGAATTTAACTTTGTAATGATAGGGTGGATTGCTAAACTGAAGAGAGCTGGCCCAAGCGGATCGCCCTGCTGGCAGCCCACGGCCGAGGAGAGATGGTTTTGTTTAAAAAGTAATTTTGAAGGGTTGCTATAGCATTGCCAAATAAAATTGTAAATTTGAGGGAATTTTTCACGGGTTTGTGCCAGTAGGGCAGCTCTGTCGACACTATTAAAAGCGTTTTTGACATCGACCTTTAACAAAATTTTCCCAGATGTTTGTGTGATGTGGGTTCTCAGTGCGTGGACCGCTGCTTCGCAACCCCCCTTGTACCCAAAACCCAACTGGGTCGGCTGAAAATATTGGCTTAGGGGGCCAGAAGCAGCAGCGCAGCCAATTTTTGCGACAAGACGACGATATGTTGTGCCCACAGCAATTGGTCTTATACCACCGTCCTTCTTTATCAGGGCACATAAGTTGGCACCATATAGGGTGCTCGTAATCTCCGGATTTACTTGGCCAGCAAGCATAAGGTTGCTCAAGTCTGCCAGTGCCTTTAGGAGTAGATCTCCAGAATCGCCAGAGCTGTGGCCAAGGAGGTCTTTAAGGTGTTGTGGGGTTAAACCGTCCAGACCACCAGCGGAGCCACTCTGAAAAGACATGACAGACTTGAGAACCCCATCAGTAGAGGTGATGAGGTGAGGAGTTGATATGTCAGGAGGGTCAGGGAGGTTTTGAATTGAGGATAGCGTTGGGTGTTTGTTTTGTAAGGCTATGAGAGTTTCCTGATTATTGGGGGCTATACTATCGGTCGAAAAAAGGAGACGGGCAGCTCCTCTGATATCACCCTCCCCTACTTTGTTTTCAATGTTTCTATATAAAGATGTATTATATTTGAGGGCTATGTAAGTAAGTAAGTTTTTTTACTTGCTTTAAATTTATGTCAATTCTTCTTCTTCTCCTTGTACGTCAGCGCCAGGACGCTCTGTCCTGGGTTGTCGTTGGTGAGATATTCAGGGCTTTCAGGTCCCTCTTAACATTAGTCCACCATGTAGACGGCGGTTTTCCTCTACCACGGGGTTTCGTAGGGATGTTTAGCCCTATCTTTACGGAGTAGCTCTCATCTTCCCTTTTTATGTGGCCATACCAACTAACTATGTCAATTGTTTTTCTAAATTAATTTGTATAAATAAATACACTCATTCAGATTGTTCACTTAAAAATAATTCCTTTAAAGTCGCTCAAATACTCCGGCATTGTCCCACGTAACGAACTAAATGAATCCATTATCACTTCCGAAATACTTGAGATGAAAACAATTATAAATAAATTGGCGGAACAACGACTGAGCTCTAAAGGCAATGTGAAAATAATTTTATTTTTAGCCAAGGTGTCTTAAAATGAATTTGGAATATTTCGCCTTGCTGTGCCGTATTATTAGGATACCGATGGGTAGTAACATCTCTTCGTGGATGTCGTAATAGGCGACTAAGTGACCAAAGGTCCTATTATCTTAATACACAGCCGCTCGTAATCGTATTTTTCTTATACCGTCTTCTGCCGTTTGACAGAAAGAAATAGTGAATGCGATAGGAAGCGCCCGCATCCTGAAAATGATAGCAGGGAGGTGCGATTCAGATATTCTCCGCTGATACACCGACCTTCATGTCTTACGAACATACTAACATAGTTTTATAAGTAATTTGTTGCAAAACAATCGATGAATCTGAGAAATCTAAAATAAATTAATTTCATTATTATTAGCTGACCCAGCAAACGTTCTTTTGCTATATAAATTATAGCCTACGACCTATTCTCAGATCTACCAAATTTAGAGAAAAAATGTCATAAAAATCGGTCAAGCCGTTTCGGAAGAGTTCGATAACAAACACGAGATTTTAACTGGGTGGAACCGAACGATGATCCTTTACTTAAACAGGTGATAGTGTTGCTTCAACTGAACAACTTTCTCCAAGGAACATAGGTCAAAAACGAAAAAAAAAATTTCATTCTCCCTTACAAAATATATTGGTTAGCTGACCGATTTACTATGGAAAGGTGAAAAAAAAAATTCGTTTTCAACCGACGAAAACTTTTTTATGTATGATCACGCATAACTTTTTACAGAGTTGTCCGATTTTGATGATTCTTTTTTTATTGGAAAGCGTATACCCCGAGGGTGGTCCCATTTAAATTTGGAGGTAATATTCCTACCCTAAGGGTAGAAAAACAGGGGATGATTGATTGTTCAGCTACGGATTGTACTATATGACCACGCATAACTTATTACAGAGTAGTCGGATTTTGATGATTCTTTTTTTATTGGAAAGCGTATACCCCAAGGGTGGTTCCATTTAAATTTGGAAATAATATTACTACCCTAAGGGTAGGAAAACAGGGGATGATTGACTAACTTTTTACAGAGTAGTCTGATTTTCATAATTCTTTTTTATTGGATAGATAGGGTATCCATGAAGTTGGTATTATAAATTTGGAAAAAAAATTACCCCAAGGATGGAAAAAAAGTATAAAATAAAACTTTTGAACAAAAAATTAAACCGCCGAAAAAACTGAAAAGCAAAAAATAATACCTTTTTTGTTTGACCTTAATCTAGGTACCAGTTTGAAGTCGGTGCCTCAGCACGAGCCAGGAGGAGTGATAGAAGCCAATCAGGTAGACGATTATAGGTCTACTCCTCCTGGCTAAGTGCTGAGGCACCGACTTCAAACTGGTACCTAGATTAAGGTCAAACAAAAAAGGTATTATTTTTTGCTTTTCAGTTTTTTCGGCGGTTTTATTTTTTGGTAAAAAGTTTTATCCGACCTATGTTTCTTGGAGAAAGTTGTTCAGTTTTTAAGCAACACTCACCTGTTCGGGAAGGACCCCGTCCCCATCCACTCTGTATATTAGATTTATATATTAACATACTGATTCGACTTGGCCATCACCGGGTTTGTTGAAGGGGTTTACGTAGATTTACATAGTATATAGTTAAATATGAAACTAGTAGAACCCATTTTTTTACCCCGATAACCGTTGGGGTAGACAAGTTCTTGAGTGGAGACCACGGATCGGCAAACGTAGCGTAGGACGTCCTCAGACTCGGCGGAGCGATGATCTTCGCAAGGCAGCTGGCAAGAGCTGGATTAGAGTGGCTGAGGATCGTGCTCAGTGGCGTGCCATGGGAGAGACCTATGTCCAGCAGTCAGTGGATGAGCAATAATTCTTTTAACATGGAGCGAAATATAAATATTATTCGGTAGCCAATCAGATCTTATTCCAACTTCTTTAGAACAATAACCCAGGATTAGAAGCGAAATAATATTCAAGAACGGCCCAACGTTATTTTTCATGAAAGAAAGAAATTGTTTATGAAGTGGTACGCAAAAGGATTTTTTTTATTTTTAAGCCTCTTTTCATTTGAGTCTAATGGAAAATAAGCAATACAGATCCAATTGGCATTTTTCCTTTTCATTTCATTCAAATATCATGACGGATTTTCTTTAGGAGATTTTTCGAGTTGATAAGAAGAGATTAGATTAGAAAAATAGACAGAGAAAATGTCTTTGACGAGATTTGGAGCTCCGCGTTTTTCAATTATCTACTAAAAAAGGTTTTATTAAGGTTAATAAATTGTTTGTTTACTTTCGACAAGAAAAGGTAAACATCAAATGAGCGAGTGTTTTTTAAATAAAGCTTTTTTCTTCAATCGCCACAGTAAATGTACATCTGTATACTTATTTTTATTTAGTAAAAAAGGTACATGTTTATTTAATAACCAGCTTTTTCCCGCGACTCCGTCCGCGGAGGATTCAGTGGTCACCTATTTCATAGATAAGCTTATAAGCTACGTAGAATGAAACATCGTGAGGAAACCTGCACAAACCTGCGGAGACATTGGACCCGGAGTAATTCTATGGTGTGTGTGAAGTTCCCAATCCACACATCATCATCATCATCCCAACCTATATAAGCCCCACTGCAGGGCACAGGCCTCCTCTCAGAATGAGAGGGCTTGGGTCGTAGTTCCCACGCGGGCCCACACACACCATTGAATTTCTTCTCAGGTATGACGATGTATTTCTTCACCGTAAAGCTCATGGTAAATTACAAATGTAATTTCGCACTTAACTTTCGAAAAACCCAGAAGTGCTAGCCCGGACTCGAACCCACGACCCTCTGCTTGAGAGACCATAGGTCAAACCACTAGGGCACCACAGAAAATTAATCTCAAACAGACACAGTGCAATACAATGATGAACATAATTATTTTTAACCCCCGACACAAAAAGAGGGGTGTTATAAGTTTGCCCGCTATGTGTGTGTGTCTGTCTGTGGCATCATAGCTCTTAAACGGGTGCACCGATTTGGATGCGGTTTTTTTTAATAGAAAGCAGGTCTCTTGGCGATGGTTCTTAGATATGTTTCATCAAAATTGGTTCAGGCGTTTCAAAGTTATCAGCTCTTTTGTTAGCTGCGGAAGGGATCTTAGACGCATAACGGGCATTGACTTATTTCCTTGTTCCAACATATGAGTGACGTAATTGCGTTGAGGGTTTTTTAAATTTATAATTTACAGTTATTAAGTAGCAAACTTACTTTTCTGATGAAGAAGGATACGCAATCTGAAACAAAACAGACAGTTGTTAAATTAAATTCAGGGTAAAATGGTTGATAAATAACTCAAAAAAATAAAACTTTCTTCGTCATTTTTATCGTCATCATAATCAGTCCTCAAGGACAACCACTGCTGGAGATGGTCCTTCCTCAGGGATCTCCACGATGGCCCGTTTTATCCTGCCTACAGTCAATAGATAAGTCCGTCTTGCGGAGGTCTACCGTCATTTAACCTTGTGGTATATACGTTTATCCATTTAAAATTATACAAAATAGTACGTTACTACAGAGGAAGGGAAGTAAGGGGTTGCCGGCCGAGTAGATTTGACGGCCGAGTGGTATGTCCCGGCCGAGACTTGTATAGTGTTTTTCTCAAACATGCAATGAAATAAATAAAAAACTTCAAGAAATTCAAATTGCAAAGAAAGCAACTATTGCTTATGCTGTGTCACATGAAACTATAGACGATAGCTGGCCTAGGCCTGCAATTCTGTATGAAAATCCATTAGTCATTACATAGCAGTTGTCTGACCGCGCCCGCAACGTGATACATCCCCGCCTATTATTTGAAACGTAATGTTCATCATGTTGCAAAGATCATTTTCCCTAGCATTTTAAATGTTGCGAAACCACCAGCTTAAAAAAATTGTAGCTATTTTCTTATCAGCCAGCATTTACAGTTCTAAAAGAAACAATCAAAATCACAACCTCCATCCATACGAACTGCGATTCGCATGCCACCATTTTCAGGTCATTACCCCCCTCGCTTCAGCAAGCGGCAAATACCACAGTTTGTATGCTACCCGAGTCTACTAGAGCCTATTTGTTCTGAGTATCGTGACTTTTTTTATCTGATACTGTTTGTATTAGGGTAGGCATGTACTTGGATTTAAAGCTTTGTTGGGAGTTGATGGAATTTAGTGATGTGTGATTTTTTCGGGAGAAAAACCTGAACACGAATATATTCGCGCGCCTGGGCGTCGATTTTCGCAATCAAATCCGTGAAAGTGTCATTTCAAAGTAGTAAAAATGTATGTATTCCTGCTGTATTTAAATTTACGTCTAGTAAAAGGACTACTTAAGAGTTTTATTAATTCAAATAAAATAAACAAGTAAAAAAACTTGACATGAGATTTTCACGGGCGTTCTTCATTCCTATACAATTTAAATGTAGACGAGGGTCTAATTTTCGAAAATTCCCGTTTTTAGTAATTCAGTAAAATCGCGGAATTTAAATTCAATTGTTAGATACGAGTCGCGGGCGCTTAGTAGTTGGACTGGCCTCCCAAGCGGAGGGTCGTGGGTTCGAGCCCGGGCTCGCGCTTCTGAGTTTTTTAGAATTTATGCGTAAAATTACATTTGAAATTGGCCATGAGCTGGCGAAGGAAAACATCGTGAGGATTTGCACACACCTGCCAAGAAATTCAACGGTTTTTTTTTTTTTTTTTGATAGAGGGAGGCAAGCGAGCAAGTGGGTCACCTGTTGGTAAGCGATCACCACCACCCATGAGAACCAGAAACCCCAGAAGGGTCACTAGTCCATTGTCGGCCTTTAAGGGAACAATACACTCTTTTCTTGAAGGACCCGATGTCATAGTTAGTTGGAAACACCGTAGACGGGAGTTGATTCCACAATTTCACTGTTCGTGGCAGAAAATGCCGACGGAAACGCACAGTTGTAGATGTATATTCATCAAGGTGGTGACGGTGGAACGCAGACTTACGGCGCGACGTGCGATAGTGGAAGCCCGTAGCTGGTAATAAATTGAATAGCTCCTCGGAGCACTCCCCGTAGTAGAGCCTGCTGCTGATGGTGCGTGAAAAGTTTCCAATCCGCACTGGGCCCTTAGGCCTAAGCCCTCTAATAACGAGAGGAGTACTGTGTTTAACAGTGGAACTTATATTGACTTATATAGTTTAGGATGATGATGATAATGATGAGGTTAGATATAATGGTTAAAGCGAGCGAAGCTGCGGTTAAAAGCTAGCGCGACAAAATACCCCCTGACAGATTCTGCACATAATGGAAGCCAACTTCCAACCATTATGTTTCGCCAAGTCTTTTAAGTATATCAGTGAGTACGCCCAGAGGAGCTACTACAGATTTGAAATTCGAAGTTCGTATCGTGGCGTCTCTTTCTCTTCTTTTTAATACTATTAGCGTGAACAAAACGGTCCGATACGAAGTTTGAAAATCGAAGTTCATAGTATACCTAGTCAGGGGGGTTTCACTCCGCAGTTTAGGTTTGTTCGGTCGGCGCGCCTCCCGGGCAGGCGTATGGCAGTTTGTCGCTCGGCTATCGGCTCGCAGGCTAGCCGCGTCGCGCGTAATGAAGGGCATACTGAGCTTTTCGCGCTAATCGATTTTGGGTGGGCGATTTCGGGCGTGGGTGAGGCACGATGGCTCAAGATAGGTTGGTTGGACTGCGCGTGTTTTTGGGTATTTTCATCTTATTACTAAAACAAATACATATTTTAAAAATGTAGCAACGCTACGCCCTAGAAGACATCTTGTTTTATTAACATTCAAAAAGTCATGACCTGCCGTGCAGTATTAGCGTCGTACTACGAATAAAATTTATTTTATTTTTTAGAGACAACTTTGGATTTTTTTCTATAGAGCGAACTATAAGTAATCGTGTTTCGATAAACACTTTTCATTAGAGTGAATCCTTAAATATCTTACACATGAATTTCAAGACTATAGCTTTACTTGTAATGATTACTAATGATACAGCACGAGATTAAATGAATGCAATAAATGCGCCAAAAACACTGTAGGCCACATCACACATCTTTTTTTCTGTGATTTTTGCAACAAACAATGATTTCTAAACGATCTTATCATTAACTTACTTACTTACTAAAGGTAGTTTACTGAATTAATACACACTGTTATCTTTCGTCATTTATTATATACCTACCTAAATATCGGCGAGTGGGAAGTTGGGAACCCTGTGCTCCTTTGTTTCGGATCAGCGGTGCCAACGGAATATGAAAGCTCGTATCACACATTAAGTTTCAATTTCGCGTGCAAGCAGTTAACGGTCGTAAGATTGGCAAATTTTTATACCTAAAGTTGACTTTTGTTCGAGAGTGATCCTTCTCTACGTTAGTACTATTAGTTACTCTGTGGTATAAGGCAAGACGGCATCGACGTCAGTATTGTATTAATAAGTTTGTTGTGCCCCGAGCGGTGACCGCGTTTTCTACTTTTTAAAACCATGTCAATTGCTAACGTAAAAAAAGTCTGTCTTGTTGCCAAGTCGCTATGAATTCGTTGATCATGACCAACAGTTACGAGAACGTGTTATCAAACAAATATTGTACTGCAATTCTGAATGCTGCGACGTGAGTTTTAGCGACTAAACTGCAACGACAATTTTGTTTGCAATAACGTTTTTGTAAATGTGCCATATTCATTTAAGCAAAATGCGTTTGGAAATGTATTTTTTTAGAGACCGGTAGACAGTTGGTTAAAAATCTGAAAAAAAATGATAATAATAGTATTATACTGATATTAATAGTATTTAGACGACCAGATTGCCAAGTGGTTAGAGACCCTGACTATGAAGCTTGAGGTCGCGGGTTAAATTCCCGTGTCGGGGCAGATATTTGTATGAAAAATACGAATGTTTGTTCTCGGGTCTTGGGTGTTTAATATGTATTTAAGTATAAATCTATCTATATAAGTATGTTTATCCGTTGCCTAGTACCCATAACACAAGCTTTGCCTAGCTTACTTTGGGACTAGGTCAGTTGGTGTGAATTGTCCCGTGATATTTTTTTTTAAATTTATTTATATACTTACAATAAATTTAAAAGGAGAACTATCACAGCTTAATAGGCTTTACAAGCTGCTAACGAGTAACATACAGTCGATCAAAACATAATATTTTGTCGTATGTCAATATGTACGGAACTCTAGACTGCACGGGGTTCGTCACACACTTGACCGGTATCAGTGATCTGACTGACTTATAATTTAGTGAAGACATTTAGACAATTTAACAACAGCCTACAAAAAGAACAATCAGCAATTATACAAAAAAAAACACAATGTTTTAGTATAGTAGTTATTACGGTCATATCATATCTATTAGGTACGGTCGGCCATGCAAGAAAGTGGTGTACCTACCAGTTTTGACAAAAGTTTCTGTGAGGTCTAAATATTGCTAAGATTGACTTTTCTGCGTGAAGTCGACATGTTTTAGACGACCAGATGGCCTAGTGGTTAGAGAACCTGACTACGAAGCTTGAGGTCCCGGGTTCGATTCCCGTGTCGGGGCAGATATTTGTATGAAAAATACGAATGTTTGCTCTCGGGTCTTGGGTGTTTAATATGTATGTATCTATCTAAATAAGTATGTTTATCCGTTGCTTAGTACCCATAACACAAGCTTTGCTAAGCTTACTTTGGGACTAGGTCAATTGGTGTGAATTGTCCCATGATATTTATTATTTATTATTTATAAGTCATTGCATTAGTCACTGTCATCATATTATACTACGAATCGAAATACATCTAGAAATACTACGGAACCCTTACCAAACTTGGACATGATTTGACCTTTTTTTAACCGCTATTACGATAGCGATAACGCCCGTTTCCCCGAGAAATGAGGTGATTCCGTAATAGTGGCATTTTTGCAAGTTCTGGCAGCGTGGCGTGCCGAAGCCACATTTTCAAACTTGCCTCGAACTTCGAGAACGTAGTTGTAAGACAGAATTAACGAAAAGATCATCATCATTATCCTTTCAGCCAAAATAAATAAATAAATATCACGGGACAATTCACACCAATTGACCTAGTCCCAAAGTAAGCTAGGCAAAGCTTGTGTTATGGGTACTAGGCAACGGATAAACATACTTATACTTATATAGATAGCTACATACTTAAATACATATTAAACACCCAAGACCCGAGAACAAACAGTCGTATTTTTCATACAAATATCTGCCCCGACACGGGAATCGAACCCGGGACCTCAAGCTTCATAGTCAGGTTCTCTAACCACTAGGCCATCTGGTCGTCTAGTCGTGGTAGTAATCAATACTTTTTCATACAGCCCTTTGAACTACATAAATGGACAGTGGTACCTTAGTAACAGGGTTTTGTTAACAGCCTTTGGGCACGGAACTATAAAAATGTGGCTGAATTTTTACTTAAATGATAGTATTTCATACAACCGTTACACAATGGGATCTCAAATTCGAGTATCGTCTTTAGACTACAAGGCTTTGCCGAGTGACTTAAACAAGGTAGGTACGAGATTTTTAAGGCAAAATTATTTATTGATTGTACACTTGTACAGTAAGATTACATAAAGTTTACCACTGACAGATGGTTTGCCTTCATTTTATATTCAACTTTAACGACCTACAAATAAAGCCAATTTTAGAATACTGAACCCACGTTTGCAGATTTTGTAATAACTACTTTATTTGTATGGTGTTAAAGTTGGAAATTAAATGAAGGCAAGCAATCTGTCAGTGGTAAACTAAAAGTAAACGTATTGTACCTATGTATATACGAAAATTCTTCTACATTAAAAATACTGAAATTAAACAACTTTATGTTGTTAAATCGACGTACCATGAAATTCTCATTCTCTTTGCTCTAGATGTTTCAAGTTTGTTCTAGTTAGTTGCATATTTATGGAAGTTCATTTACAAATTCCCCTAAATTATTTGAGAGATTTCAACAACTTCCTGACAAACACTACATAAAATACGGCTTTACTATCTATCGAATTACTTATTTGTCAGTAAGGTAAACGAACCAATGCTCGACACCTCAACGCCTAGTAGATGACACCCATCTGTCACCTCTCCCACTATGACATAAGATTGAAGGTGCCATGTATTGGGTCAGTGTCGAGCACATTGACGTTTACCTTAAATGCAAACGAAAACATGAAAATAAAATAAACGTGGTACAAATTATTATTATTATGATGAGCCGTGTAGGCATTGAATAATTTTATATTTTTGAATGGCAAGGCAATATATTGCCCATGTAGGTATATTAAACACCCAAGACTCGAACACAAACATTCGTATAATTCACACAAAATTGTCTGCCCCGACCGGGAATTGAACCCGGGACCTCAAGCTTCGTAGTCATTTTCTCATTTATCTGCGCATACCTTTTATGTTTTTTATACAGTAGCCAGTGCCATAGACAAAGACAAATACCTTTTTGCGTGAAATTATAAGAACATGAGTAGAAGTAACAACCAATATACTCGAATAAATAATTTTAAATATCAAAGAAACTTCTTAATAATGTTTGTATTTCAATGTACCAGACTAGACATTTCAAACTAAAATAAAGAATTCAATCTAAATACTAACAGAGACTAACATAAATAAAACGAACCTACATTTGCTACATGAAATTCTCCGGAGTTATTAGGAGAACTACACATTTTTCCCGTCTAAAATAAAGTATTTACCAACAAAAACTCTTTACTGAAAGAAATATCAAGATTGGCACAAACCAGGATTTGTACCTACGCAATAGAGAAAAATAGCAATTTCTTCGGATATCCGTCAAACTACGTACTCCATTAGACGAACATGAGGAACTACATCCAATGATTGAGGAAAAGTAGTCGTTAGAAGTAAAAGTAATGAAACAAATCAGTAAACTACAAGGCTGATTTAGCTATAGTCCTTGAAATAATGTCATTGGCTTTGGCGTCTTTCTCTGAATTAAATTGATAAGTTTTCATTTAAAATGTAATCTGTTTTAAGCAAACAAGTTACTTTCGCATGACGTCCACGAACCAGAAGACGTGGTGTAAGTAGGCCTCCAACAAGATGGAATTCGGGACGGTCTCTGAACGTCGTACTGAACGTACGGTCTCTGATCTATGTACGTACATAATTTTTTAATGGTGGAAACTTTGAAAATGTCATAAATCGGATATTCGTTACTTTACTAATACAGAACCCGTAGCGCTCCACCATTGTTACGCCATCGCTCGCTTGACACTAAATTATCAAAGCCGCTATTGTGGACAGCGAGCCGAAACAAAAAGCGCCCTCTGCCGCCGAGTGGCACAAAACATTCGGCCGCAAGCACCTCATTATTATTCCTACCGGAGACCATAACAATCTATGTTGAGAGTCCGTTCGGATTTCACTGAGTTTACGACTTAAACGAGGGACCGTCTATCACACCGGACACTAACGTTCTGTATGCTTAGTATAAGTTTTTACTTCACCAAATACTTCTCGATCGCGTTTACGTAAAAAATTCAATTACTAGGGAAACATGGACAGCGTCTCCGCGCGCGCGCTTCCATGTTTCCATAGAATTGGAATTTTTACGTAAACGCTATCGAGAAGTATTGAAGTGAAGGAAAACTTATATTAAGCGTGCTGTTGTCTGCTAATTTTAACCGACTTTTGGGGGTTGAAATCGCTCGCGACCCAGACCCTAAACGTGACCCCTGGGCGGTGCTAGACGATTGGAAATACACATTATATATACATTTCGGCTATCTTTCTACAGTTCCTAAGACACAGCCATGTTACAAAAATTACAACACAATAAGACTTCAAGAACGATCTAACATAGTCACGAGACCATGTGTCACGACTTTATAATAAGTGTAATGGTTTGAACTTTCGCAATTCTCACTCATAACTTACATTTTCAACTCCACTCTTGACCACGACACTGCTGCAGCCTGCAATGCAGCATCTAATGATTCGCGATTAAGGCCCGAAAAATATTAGTTATGAGTCACGAGATTAAAGAAGACTAGGGTGTACACATTTGTCAAGATTACTCGTTCACTGCGAAGCCGCCATTCGGAACTGTGTGTCACGCACCATTGTTAGCCCGCGCTCAAGTGTGCGTAAATGAGAAAATACCCTCGTTTTACGAGACGCTCTGAGATTTTTACGAGCAAACTCCTGTTGTACCTATAGATATAAATCAATGATGCTCTGTTTACTCAGCTATAGGTACTTGAAATAATAGGAAGTAGTTCTCAGAACGCAATATTGTAACGGCTCATGGCGCAATGTCACAACATAATACTTAATGAGAAACGAACGAAAAGTAATAAAGGAATATGGTTAAGTGAACTAGAATATGAATACAAACTCTATCTATCATTGGTCTTAAAAATCTAATAGAATATTATCTACTTGAATTCTATATTTATTATTTTACTAATAAAAAGAAATTCCACGTTTCAAGTAGGCAATTATCAAATTTCTCTAAAGAAATTTAAAAAACACAAGCGGTAAAGGTCTTATTTCTCTTTTTCTAGTGTTTTCGGATATCCTCACTCTGCATCATTATTATGATAAATTTCCTTCATTTTTGATACCTTGTAACTTTAAGGGAAAATTCAACAGCTCAAATGAAATTAATTTCCTTAAGACAGTAGTGTCCTAACTATTATTATTAAAAATATAATCAAGAATCGATTTTAACTTCGGACGACCAAATGGCCTAGTGGTTAGAGAACCTGACTATGAAGCTTGAGGTCCCGGGATCGATTCCCGCTTCTGGGCAGATATTTGTATGAAAAATACGAATGTTTGCTCTCGGGTCTTGGGTGTTTAGTATGTATTTAAGTATGTATCTATCAATATAATTATGTTTACCCGTTGCCTGATACCCATAACACAAGCTTTGCTTATTATTCGCCCGCCATTAGAAAGGGATTGGAGTCGACAGTAATTCTATATGCTTACGTCAAAATATGTATGAAATGACAGTTCTGAGAGTCCCATTCTGATTGCGGTTTGATAATACTTTAGGACTAGGCCAATTGGTGTCAATTGTCCCGTGATATTTATTTATTTTTAGTCAAATTTAATTAGCTAAGCGCGGTATATTATATGAAGGTAAGCTGTACTAACGAAGTTAAAATACTGTCATATTTGACACTAACAAGTTTTTACAATTTAATAAAAAAAATCACAATTAAAAATCAGAATACAGACATAACTATGCAGATATACATCAAGAACGGTTTCGCACTCTTTCGAATTCTATCTGAATCCGTGAAAATACCGCCCGAAGCAGTCATAGCATTATTTTGTATGATAGTTTAAAGAATTAAACATCACATACACATCACATCATCACATTTCACTTTATTTGATTTAGTTAACAAACGTTTACTATTTTGACGCAAAAAAACTGGTTAAATACACTCAAAAGGCGAAGGAAAACAATTACACTTCAAATTTTTTTAGTTATTATAATGGGGCATTTAAATTTTTCGTTGTACCGAAAATTAAGAAATTGTTAACAGGGAATTAAAATTAGTCTATTTGGTTACTCACTTTTTTAAGCCTTTACAATGAAGAAAACGTAACAAATCGGACAAGTTTAACAATGTTTAACAAGAAGTGAAGAATTGTCTGGTTTGTCACGTTTTTTTATTGTAAAGACTTGAAAAAGTGCGTATCCAAACGGACAAATGTTAACTCCCTGTTAACAATTTCTTAATTTTGGGTACAACGAAAAATAGAAATGCCCAATTAATAATATCATGAAACAAAACATCCACTCGAAGAAACCTAAAGCTATTCGACCATGAAATGTCAAAGAACCCAGATAAGATAAAAATCTCAAGCAGTAGCAAACCATCAAGATTCCAAGTAACGGGCAAGTTTTAATTACAAACAGTGCTTTCATCTCATAAACAATCATTAGTACTGGACCCTGGCCGGCGGCGTTGATTGCTTAAAACGTTTCTAAAGCGCTTCGCTTGAGACACTCGACAACATTGTATGGCGAGCGAAATAACAAAACAGAGACAGTCAGCTTTGCTTGAACTATTTTCTAAGAGCTTCGCTTGTGTCGCTTCGCAAGTTTCACTAAATTGTTTGACGACCGAAGTGACGACACAGAGAGAAGCGTCATAACACAGGAAAAGAAATCGATTATTTGAATCGTTTCTCAAGAGCTTTTCTAATGAAGCTCCTCAACATTGTATAACGCGCAAAACGACAATGCTGAGAGAAAAAACACAAGAAAAAGTATCTATAAAACTGATAACAACCTTTAAGTACAAGCTGTAGTTTTATTTTATTACATGCAACAATTTGATAATTTAACTGCATTCTCAAGCCCTTTGTTTGCTCAGCGCGTCGTGACACTTATGAAAATTGTTGCAAGAGCGAAATGATTACGTTGTAATTGTAAAAAAACCCTTTGTTGCAAAAATAAGCTATTCTTATTACCCGACTGTTTTGTAATTCCATTTATCAAGCTTTATGCACAGCAGGAAAGGATGGTCCCATAAAATTATTTCTTAGTTTTCGCTTGATCCACACGCACATAAAACTGTGATAGGTACACGAAGATCATTTAAAAAGAAACAAGCCATCGTTTTCTCATTATTTTCTTAGTTCAGTTAAAACGTTTATAATAAAATGAGTCTACTGAATTTATATGAAACTTTGTTATAATTTATAACCCAAAAATAAGTATCTACAATGAACTGAAACAATTACTTTGCTCACCCGCGACCTTAAGATAGCGACGTTTATGTAAAAAATGCGTGCTCATGCAGTTCTTCCACCTCCACACTGTATGAACACACACAAATCACACAAAGCTACCAACACCACCACCAAACTACAATGACGCGTTTCGAACTCAACCAGAGCTCATCTTCAAAGTACCGCAACCGTTCACTGCGCTACACAAAAACACAAATAAAAACAAAACATCCATTAAACAATGGAATGTCAGTAACACTTACTACCTACCTCAGCATCGTAAAATGCAAAACGTTAACAATTCCTATTCAAAATATCAAATTTACTTCAAGTCTTTGGAGTGCCTGTGTCTCGAAACTTTAAAGTTTATTGCCTTGGTGGAGTACGAAACTTTGTCCGTTACAACGAGGTATTTACATTCCGTTGCGGGTTTAGCTTGGCTAATGCATGAAATACAGAACAGTACTTAGTCAAGGGTTATTGGAAATGCGGAGTTTGGACAAAGTGTTTTAGTATAAATTTTTTTCTTAGCTTGATTTGTGTAAGAACAAAAAAAGATGCGAATAAAATATCGTTGGAGACGAGAGAGGAATATAACGTTTTTAAACGAAGTTATAAACAAGAAAAGGTATTTTTACATAAAATTGAGCCGTGATTGATCTAAGGTGTATCTCACTGGTTCAGTGATGGCTATTATTACTGAACAGCCTATTCACTCTAGCCTTGAAGAGCCCTAGATTGTAAATCTGCCTAGAAACACAGACGATGGTATCGAATTCTATGTCGGGGATGCTAACAACCAGTCAATATTAGTCAGTATAATATCTCTGAGGTTCTTGGTGCAAACGATAACTAAATTGAAGTCAATAGGACCTTAAAAGACCACGTGTAAGTTTATAAATGCTGTCAAAAAGATGACAATAGTAAAAGTGGCGGTTTAAAACAGTACCCCTGCTGCTTAGGGATAGAATGAATATAATTGAACGAGAACTATAGACAATTCATTGACTGATCAGGACGGGGAAGATAGAAAAAAACAACATCGCATCAACGGATCCTAACGGCTTGATATTTCAAAAGAGCTAAATGTGTTGTTACAAAACGTTTGAGACATTATTATTACTCACAATATTTGGTATAAAGCGATCAATTCTCGTATATAAATAAAATTACAATAATGTAATCTTGCCACAACTGATTTCGACGAAAGTTTAGATTGAAAGGCATTAAGAAATTTATCTGTAAAGGTTTTATCTTCGAAATAATTGATTTTAGATTGTAATACCTAGCGTTTAAAAGTCCACCGATGCTGTTCAATGCTATTTTTTTAAAAAGACTTTGTATAAAATTGGTCTATTCTATGGAAGTAAAAAAATATTATGATAATCTTCATAGTATTGCATAATTCGTGTTTGCATCCAAAACACGACTAAACAGGCTCTATAGATTTTATTGCCAAAGTGAGCTCTTACTTTGATCTTGAATCCGAAAATACTCCGTTATTTATTATGGCACTATAATCAAATTACTAAGTCTGATTTACAAACAAAACGTAAAGATTATACCTATTGCTTACTTTTTCAAATATACATCGTAATTTTATTTCTGGTCTTTTGATGAGTAAAGGCTTGCGCCACGCCGAAGCCATATTGCCGGGTGGCATTGGTGGCCTCTTAAACCGTTATCAGTATCCTGTCGCATACCTATATTATTGAAGAAGTGAGCCACACTGGCCTTATACTTCGAAATTCGATTTTCGAACTTTGTATCGAGCTATTCCGTTCACGCTAATAGTATAAACAGAAGAGTGAAAAGGACGGTACGATATGAACTTCGAATTCCCAATTTCGTAGCAGCCCCACTGGACGGAAGGTTTTCATAAAACTGGGCAGTGTTATAGCTATTTTTTTTTAATGTATGTGATCGAATATCGAGCATTTAAAACGCTAGCAGAACTGTTGGGTTGATTTACATTTTAACGTGTAGCGTCGTCTTTTGACTTGACTTTTTTTATATAAATTTTACTTTGACTTTTAATTATTAATTTCGTTTCATTTTACTTTGATTCTGATTTTTGTATTGATTTAAATTTTTAATTATTAATTCCATTTTATAACTACTAACGTTATTTTAAGATTTTAAGATTGTAAGTGTGCTAACAATGATGAGATCTATGTACCTATATTATCTTGAAAAATAAAATTTCATTCATTCATTTGACTTGTGGCTGAATTACCTCGGACGATCGTTCCATCCAATTTTTCCATAGTTCCATATTTTGTACTTAATGCCTTTTGAATCCCTACCCGTACGGCGAAAGAATCCTGCCCTAACTATTATGTGTCGAAAGTCACTGAGCATTTACTACACAATTATTTCGCTTGATAACTTTATGGACGACCTTTTTGCGCTTCACATAGTTTCTGTTATGATTCAAGGCGTAATAAAATTCGTATAGCCATTAGATAATTTCCAACTAAATTGATTTATTCCAGAGCTTTTAGTACGTAATCATTCAAATATCTAAAAAGGTTACGGTAATATTTTTGCAGCTGACAACGAAATTAACACGTTATCTTGACTACCCCTGGTAGGTACTTGAACACCCTATATTCATCATCATCATCATCATCATTTCAGCCGAAAGTCGTCCACTGCTGAACATAGGCCTCCCTCAAGGCTCCCCAAACAGATCCACTATGCGCCATCTGCATCCAATGCGTTCCCGCCACCTTAACCAGGTCGTCGCTCCATCTTGTTGGAGGCTAACCTACACTGCGTCTTCCGGTCCGCGGACGCCACTCGAGAACCTTTCGGCCCCATCGGCCGTCAGTTCTACGAGCGATGTGCCCTGCCCACTGCCACTTAAGTCTAGCGATTCTTCAAGCTATGTCCGTGACTTCAGTTCTTGTGCGGATTTCATCATTTCTAATGCGATACCGCAGAGAAACTCCAAGCATAACCCTCTCCATCGCCCTCTGAGTGACTTTAAGCTTTCACCACGGCCACGTCTCAGTGCCATAAGTCATCACTGGCAACACACTCTGGTCAAATACTTTAAGACCCTATAGACCCTATACTAGTTAGACCCTATATTTTTCGAAGTAAAAATAATATATCCCACTTGAACGCCTTACCATGAGTAGCGTCTAAAGTCTCAATTTAGGCTTTTGTGAAACTGAACGCAGTTTCATATAATTCAGCCGTTATTGCGTGATTGAGTAACAAAGAACCAAACAGGCAAACACCCAAACATTTAAAACACAAAACATCAAACATTTTATCATTTATAATATGTATTAGTAAGATTATCCGTTTAGCCGAAATTAAAGTGGAAATACAAAGAAGTGAATCATTACTTTCCGTCCTGTTCTCTTGCAAAGCTCCTTTTAAAAGCGTATTAAATGAAAGTTGTATGCAAATCTTCAGCGAAATCAAGACAACAATGAAACAAATTCGAGCGCAATCGAGTATTCTCTTACAATTCTCATTGTTATTGAAAATACAAGCTGTAACATGAATCAAATCCTTAATATAAACAGCGGGGCTCCAATTAACCTAATCTTTAATCCCTGGTACAAAATACAATTAAAAATAACAGCTCGAGTTACGTTTCGTTAGAAGAAATGACGCAGTGGCCTAGTCCGACGAATAAAGTAAACATCGTTGAGATAAAAAGTGTTTTGGTCTCTTTTAAATTTTAATGATTATCGAATGAAAAGTAGGAAAGTTCTTTGTTTACTAATGTTTCGCCTTTATTTTTCCCAAATGATTAATATGCCAACTGTTTATTTTTTCTGAAACTGTAAACTTTTCAGGATTGTTATAAAGCAAACCTAACCTTTTTTGTTGTCGGTATGAAAATGCATTACGCATACTCCCGCACGTGGAGTCTACGCGGGAATTTAGTGGGACTCTCCCCCCCCACGACCTTCTTCCCTAGTGGAAGGAGGGGGGGAGGCCTACCCACTAAAACCTACCGGTGTCTCTTGCCATTTGCGGATGCCATGGGAGCTTTGGGAGACACCACGGTATAAAACTAACCTAACCTAACCTAAAACCTACAGGATAGTCCTGAAATATATCCTGAATAGTTTACAGTTTCAGAAAAAATAAACAGTTGGCATTTTCGGCGAAACGGCAGTACCCCAAAGTTCTATAGCCGTAAGACACAGAAGAGACGTGGGAAAGGGGTGAGTCACAGTCCGCGTCTCCGCCCCGTCTCTTCTGTCTACTTTGGATCGCGACGCTTCTATAGATACATTTGGGTATGTACTTATTACAATACCGAAGTACGAAAGACCGAATGTATTAAAACATCGAATGGGTCAAAAGACCGAAACGATTTTTTTCTGAAACCGTTAACTTTTTAAGATTGTTATAAAACAAACCTAACCTAACCTAATGGGTTCTGTATGATGCCGTTTTAATAAATTCTGAGAAGTTTACGGTTTCAGAAAAAAATCGTGTCGGTGTTTTGACCCATTCGATGTTTTAATACATTCGGTCTTTCGTACTTCGGTATTGTAATACATACCTATACATTTGGTGGGTATGAAAACTGAGTCAAGGGGCGCCGCGACTGCAACGCGCCCCGGTCCCACGTCTCTTCTGTGTGGCTTGCGCTTTACAATACCTACTACCTCTACTAAAATCAATATCGCTAGTGAAACAATGTAGTAACTATACTTACGTTTTCGTATAAGTGTTTCTTACTTTTTAAAATCTCGACGAAGCCAAATAAAATTGTAACTCTTCATAAGATGTTACTGGCTGGCGATGGCAATAGAACGAATTTCGGGTAAAAAAAGTGTTCGTAAGCGTAAATCTAGTTGCGATGATACCCTTCAAATGCTAAAATACAAATAAATTGCATATGTTGGATCCGTACTTAAGACGTTTTAAAATTGCGTTTTTATTTATTTGTCTTTATCGAATAAAAAAGTGAAAATTCAGTTTTGTGAGTGTTTCTACGTATCACTGAGTAGATGAGTGTAATAAATACTTAAATTTAGTTACAATCTTATTTTTTTCGAATCGACTATCGATATTAATGGTGTGATATAAAAACCTTAATCTTAATTAAATACCTACTATGCAAATAATTCTTTCTCGATTTTTGTTTTTTTTTTCAGTGTTGAAATTTACTGAATGCAAGCCCGTATAAACATCGTGGCATCATCTTGACTTTACATACAGTTGAGGGTATCAATATCTATAGAGCCGTCCCATCAAATATATTTAAAAAACAACCTTATGAGTAGCGGCATAAAGGTGTATAAATAATGTTTGACGTCTTCGTAACGTACATATATTTATGAACTTGCCTGTACCTGTAAAAAAATCCATAATTGTGGAGACACGGTACAATATAATATACACAAATGTTTGCAATATAAGCATAAGTCCACGGGGAAATCGACGTGAGTATTCCAAACCCCCTGGAATATGCAAATTTCCATACATTACTTTCCCCAGTCCTGATTTTCTTTCCTGTCTTGTTTTATTTATTAAAAAACATGTAAATGTGTTAAAGTAGCCAAGTCTGATCATAATTCTTATAAAATATGTTTTATAATGGAATAAAAATGTACGTTTTTGAGTAAAAAGGTTTAGAGCACCTAAAAGTTAATAAAGCTTTCAAAATCTGAAATATATTCTAGAATGTATTTAAAAAAATATAGACATTTTATTTATTCCAAATGTTTATGTATCGCGAAGATTAACCCCCTGTTTCACCATCCATTGATCATATTTATTTGACGGATAAATGTGATGCCGTCTCTGTTTATTTTGTTCGAATAGACGGAGACGGCATCACATTCACCATGCCAAAATCAAAGTGAAGGAATGGTTACTGAAATTGTCATACGATGAAACTGAGCGTCTAATCACCTAATCTGTCAGTCTTCTGAGTACAAAGTAAATCTTGCTAATGCTGCCGTGGAATTTTCATCACAGACTCTAAATCACACACACAAACACACCCACCCACACACACACACACACACACGCACGCACGCACGCACGCACGCACGCACGCACGCACGCACGCAAGCACGCACGCACGCACGCACGCACGCACGCACGCACGCACACACACACACACACACACACACACACACACACACACACACACACACATACACACATTCACACTCAGACACACTTAACCACATGATTACATGCCGCATGTTAATAAATAGATTAATTTAGAACAATTAGTCATGTAATTTAATTTTCTTACTTTATTTTACTTAACACTAATGTAAAACTTGTTTATCCGCACTAGCAGACTACCAAGATACAGGCTTAGCCTAGTTTGGAGTCTGATGGACAACTATCCTTATATATAAGTGTTTTTGTGAAATAAATCATTATTATTATTATTATTATTTATCCGTCAGTTAAAATTAATCAATGGGTGGTGAAACAGCCCCTAAGGCTATGACGATAGTGGCAAGATTAGCGGTAAGAGATATATCTATCTATCTAATACCTTTAAAGGAGCTATTCTTGAATGTTTATTTCAGGATCTCGATTTCGAAGAAGTTGGCTATATGGGAGCTTCAGGGGTGAAAATTGATCTAGCTAAGTATTAAGAGTATGCCTGGGAAAACGCGTGTTATCGAGACTGAAGCTTAATCGTTCAGGTATAGTCGACCACGTTTACCATATTTTAAGACACGAATGGCAAGTCTTATGTAAATCCATTCAGTCGGTATTGAGTAACCAAAATCGTGTACTGCCTTCTCGGCGAATTATTTTTCGCAAACCGATTCATTTGGCAAATGTTTAATTTCCCAAATTTTATTTTTTCTGGAACTGTAAACTTTTCAGGATATATTTCAGGACTATCCTGTAGGTTAGGTTTGGTTAGGTTAGGTTTGGTTTATAACAATCCTAAAAAGTTTACAGTTTCAGAAAAAATAAACATTTGGGAAATTAAACATTTGCCAAATGAATCATTTTGCGAAAAGTTTTTTGCCGAAACATTAGTAAACCAACTAAAATACACATCTTAAAATCCAAACATCAAAACACTTAAATATCCAAACTGTTTAATATTTTTTCTCATTTATAACATTAGTAGGATAGAGTTTGTAGTTAGGATTACCGATGTCAAAGACAAAGAGAAAGAGACATAATGGTAGGAGTGTTGTATTTATCATCATCCCACTGCAGGGCACAGGAACCCTCTCAGAATGAGAGGGCTTGGGCCGTAGTTCCTGCGCGGGCCCAGTGAATTGAATTTTTTCGCAGGTGTATGCTGGTTTCCTCACGATGTTTTCCTTCACCGTAAAGCTCATGGTAAATTTGAAATGTAATTTCGCACATAAATTCCGAAACACTCAGAGGTGCGAGCCGGGATTTGAACCTACGACCATCTGCTTGAGAGGCCATAGGTCAAACCACTAGGCCACCATGGCTTTTATACAGATAGGTACAAATATTATTATAAAAGCACAATTTAAAAAAAAAGGAAAATTGTAGTGATATCTTTAATGAATTAACTGAATTTCAGAGCTCAGAATGGTCTGCAACTAAATTGTCAGAGGCGAGCAACCGTTTTTCTGACCTAACTCTTAGAGGAATATCAAAGTACAAATTTAGGACGACCTAACTGATGGGTGTAATTAAAATGTAATTTTCCTTACAAAGGCGATCCCAGCTCGCAAAGATTATTACACATCACAGGCTCAAAGCTAACTCCCAAAGAGGCAGGATTAACTACGTATTAAATAATTAATAGACTGTCTTGATTATATTTAATGTTTAAGCTCCTGGCTTCTATTAGAACGATACGTGATTGGAAAAATCTAAATTACGATAATGAAATATTTCATTTTTTTTTCACCAATTCTAGGTACTCGTAGGAATGGGTAGGTACAAATAATAAGTATGTAAAATTTGTTTGTATACACAACCTATAAGAATATTGAACCTATTCTAAAGAAAATCATTCACTCACAATATCCTTGCATAACAATAGTATATTTATATAGAGAGACTAAAGAGCTAATTACGGCAAGGGGTGGCTAAGAAAAACCGAGGGTATTTATGGCTTCAGAGTGTAAAAGAAGTTTTATTAACAAAAAATCATGGCACATACTAAGCATTTTTTATTTTGTAACTAACCTGATAGTATAATTAACCCAGGGGCATCCGCAATACCAAAAGTATAACAAACGTGTGGCTCCTCGAGAGTCAAGATGACTGCCATAATTGATGCATTAAACAAAAAAAACTCATTCAAAATGACGACCAGATGGCCCGAGTGGTTAGAGAACCTGACTACGAAGCTTGAGGTCCCGGGTTCGATTCCCGTGTCGGAGCAGATATTTTTATGAAAAATACGAATGTTTGTTCTCGGGTCTTGGGTGTTTAATATGTATATAAGTATGTTTATCCGTTGTCTAGTACCCATAGTACAAGCTTTGCTTAGCTTGGGACTAGGTCAATTGGTGTGAATTGTCCCATGATATTTATTTATATTTATTTATTTATTTTTTAAAATATTTTCTACGGAATGTAGAACGCGATTATCTCCTAAGCTATTGCGTGCATGATGATCACGAGTACCTATTTAGTACTGTTATTAAATGTGAATCATAAAAATCTCATTCCAGGTTTCGTACCGCTGACCTTGACGTGATGGAAATTGACTTGAAATCTAGAAACCTAGACCTAAAAAAGCCGTGGTAGCCTAGTAGTTTGACTTATGGCCTCTCACGGATAGGGTCGTGGGTTCGAGCTAGGTTTCGGACTTCCTGAGTTTTTGGAATTTATGTACGAACTTCCATTTGAAATTTACCACGAGCTTTACGCATACACCTGCCGAAGAAATGGTGAAGGTCACAATCCGCTCTGGGTCCCCGTGGGAACTACGGTCCAAGCCCTCTTGGAAGAGGAGGCTTGTGCTTTGCAATGAGACATTTGTAGGATAGGATGATGATGATAGAAACCTAGAAAGTTCCAAGCCCGAAACATCAAAATAACTATAACTCCTAAGTGGCCACTAAACAGCTATTGTGCTCGCAGCCAATCAGAGGCGAGCATTTGCGGTCCGTGATTTATCCATTCAACAAAATAGGTTTTTCTCCAGTTGCCAATAGGTAAACTAGTTTCAGAGTGAAATAAGGCAATTGCTTTTTGTAAACTTTTATTTATCCCCCGGCACCTGTTCTTTCGCTTCTTCCCGTGTTTTAGAATCTTTCCAAGTTTTATTTCTCACGTGATAATAAAATGCGGATGTTTTATTTTATGCTTCGAGTGTTTAAAGGCTGTATCTGTATATCTTTCTTCTCCTAAGTAGCTGCCTTTCTTGACAGACGGGTAGTGTTCATCAGTAGCAAACGTTCATGAAGACTTTTTTGAGAAAATTGTGTGGTGGATTCCTTTTGCCTTTCACTATCGTCAATAACCTTAACCCACGCTTTGTCTACGTTAGATACGAGGGGCGTTCAATATAAAGTGAGAATGAGATGCAAACTCTTTTAATATTACGAAATTAAATACTGGCCGGTAAAGCTAATCTATCTAGCTGATTGCTATGAAAAAAAAACTAACTTTCTTTTGTTTAAAAAAAATATACGGTAATTTCTTTGCAATGCTATTGAGTACGTTAGCGAAAATGGAGAAAATTGAACTGCGCGCCGTTATCAAATACTTGTGTTTGAAAAATTTTTCTACGGACCAAGTCAATTTGGATTTGCGGGACACTTTAGGGTCTAATGCTCCTCCGTATTCGACAGTCGCACGTTGGTGCGCCGAATTTAGACGTGGAAGAACATCGACAATGGACGACCCCCGCTCCGGACGCCCTACTACAGCAGTAACTGAAGAAATTGTGAAAAAAGTCGAAAACTTAGTTTTAGCGGATCGTCGTGTCACGGTTCGTTTTATTGCTGAAAATGTAAAGATTTCAACGGGGAGCGTGCATAATATTTTACATGAACGCTTGGGTATGAAAAAGGTATCTGCGCGTTGGGTACCAAGAATGCTTACTGACACGCAAAAACCAACTAGACTAGAGATTTGTCAAGAAGCTTTGAACCTGATGCAGCAAGACCGGGAACTTTTTTTGGCGCGATTTATAACAATGGACGAAACATGGCTCCATCATTATGACCCAGAAACGAAACTGCAGTCTAGTCTATGACATGGAAAAGGCCATCATCTCCAACTCCGAAGAAATTCAAGGTGAGCCCATCTGCCGGTAAGGTCATGGGCTCTGTTTTTTGGGATGGTAAAGGGGTATTAATGATTGAGTATCTCGAGCATGGAGCCACTGTTACGGGCACATTATACGCCAATCAAATAGCAACATTGCGCAATGAGATCCGCGAAAAACGGCGAGGTGAACTCTCGAAAGTTGTGCTGTTCCACCAGGACAATGCCCCGGCACACAAGTCCGCCGTTGCAATGGCTGCAATTCGTGATGCTGGGTTCGATATCCTTAAGCATCCTCCGTATTCACCAGATCTCGCTCCCAGTGATTTCTACCTATTTCCGAGATTGAAACAATACCTGAGAGGCCAGAAATTTGAAGACGACGACGCGGTAGTCGCTGCAGTACAAGATTTTTTAAGTACTCAAGATGAGACCTTTTTTAAAAATGGAATTTTAAGTTTAGAAAAAAGATATACTAAGTGTATTATGCTAAAAGGTGACTATGTCGAAAAACAAAATGACATTTAGTAAAAGTTGTTTATAACATACTCATTCTCACTTTTTATTGAACGCCCCTAGTATGTATATTTTTACAAACTCAGAATTTGGTCTAAAAATGTTACGGTTATTAAAGCACAACGTTCGCTCAGACAACGACATCTATTGATTGCTGACGAAGTTTACTCGTCATTGTACCTACCTCAATATTCTTGCATTTCAAAAGTTAAAAAGATCCAGCCTCGTAATGTAACAGAGGAACTACGGCCCGTTAGTCTCAACGGGCCTTAGTAACAGTTTCCCACTGCTCGATATGCAAGCAAACTGTTACAAAACAAATAAGATTTTTAATTTGTTAGTCCAATGTGACATCGCGTAACCTAAAAGTTGCATAAAGAAACTCTTCATTATTGCTACACCGGAAACTCAATGCTCGTTTGTAAGACGTGAGAAATATCGAGCAAGCTGCGATACATTTTTGTCGATGTTCGATCACTTTAAATTCATAACTACGCGAGCCAGCAGTGTAACGAAACCGCACAATATTTCTCATTCTAAATTAAGCTCCTGCCATTGGCCGAAGCGCCCTCAAAAGTCCAGATGTACTTTATTACAATAATATTAAAACTTTGTAACAAAATGGTGTAACTGAGGACATCTTTATTAAAGACCCCGCAAAAGGCAGAATGTAAAACGGTGACAGCAGATTAATTCCGAACTCTGGAGTTAATGAAAATGTCCGCTCCGAAATGCTAAATTAGGTGATGGATAGTTACTTGAGTGGTACTCTTACTTTGCGATTATGAAAATTTAAACAATTGACTTTGGAAATGCATAAATGCCTTTGATATTGTCTGGTGAAGTTAATGGTGGGAATTAGAGCCCAAGCCAAAATTCTGAGAAGCGCCTTGTGCCCAGCAATTATGACGTATCTATTCTGAAGATGAAACTCGCACACTCCATAAAATAAGAACTTCAAAAAACTTCGCCTAATTCTTATCTATATCATCAAGCAACTTTTCCTAATGAAGCCATAAATAGCATTGACCTAAAAACTCGCAACAAGCCAAACTAGGTTCCATCTAAACTTTATTTCTCTTATCGGAAAGTACTCCATCTTTCGGAGTCATAATCGCCCAATAAATTTCAACTTCAGGAAGACTCGAAGATTGAATTTGACCAAAATGAATGAACACTGTGTGTATTTTGTAGCACACAATGAAAGAATCGTAGTACTTTTGTACTGGAAACTGATAGACCTTTTTCCAAAACACGTTCTAAAACCTTCACAGTTCATCCTACCAGGCGGTAGCCGAACTCCATCCGCAATTTTAAAATTTTGAGAACACTCGTTTCTTTATTGTATTCATACTTATTGTTTGTAAATAATTTATTGAATCAGGCGTTACTTTGCCGGAGGTCCATATTAATGAACTGAAACAATCTCTATCTGTTTAAGCAAATTAAAAAAAAAAAAAATAAGTTTAAGTAAATTATGAAGCATATAATATTCGTGTATAATTAGGTTTCTTTTTCACAAGCATACGCATTTATTTTTATAAAGCTTCTATAGTAGCTTTCACTATTTTTTATGATTTGATTCTGCTATAACTATTACTACTGATTTTTTAAAGTCACCCTTTGTCGTTCCTAACTAAATCATAAAATGATTAATTTGTCTTTGTACACGTAGGTATCTCAAGTCCGTCAATTGACAACTTTTAATTTTTTTAACACCTGAAAATTACTGCAGGAATCGAAAGAGTTTCGGCTCCTGAACACGGAATAATATTTATTATAATTTAATTCTCCATATTTAAAAAATACAACAAATTTAAAAACATATATGTACTTACAAATACTTCCACGGAATAGATATGACGGCGCGTCGATTGTCAAACGATTATTTAGAGAGGGTGGGACATAAAAAGGTGACATATCGTTCTACCCTCTGGCGTAATACAGAACACTGGTGCATTTAGGAAGGTAGTGAGCTAACTTCATAAAATTAATTATCGGCTGGCATCGAACTCGAGCACCACGTGTTCTGTAGAATGCCTTAATCAATTATCTACCAATTATTCCGAGAGTGCAGTGTTAATTAAGATTATTTAAATCACGTAATTAAAAGTGTGAAACATTGTTTTGTGTTGTTTATGCTCCTCGCCCGATAACCCACGTTACCATAGGGAAGATCATGGACGGAACCGAGGATCCTGATGTTCCCCTTGTGTCTTTATCAGAAGTGGGATGCGGAGGGCCTCGTCCTGAGGAAGCTATAAACACCAGTGCGTCAGCATCTACCCCAAATTTGCTGCTTAACATGGAAACGTTGCTTACCCGTTTGTTAACCGCACCGCCACCACAGGAAACGCCAGCAAGTGGAACAGCTACACAGTTAGTCAAATTTGATCCGGACAGCGCTGAAGCGGACGTAGAAGGTTGGTGCAATGTTACCGAAATAATTGTGAATAGCCGACGGCTCGAGGGTGCAGAATTATTACTAGTGCTCACCCACGCACTTCGAGGCCGAGCAGCTACGTGCTTAACGAAACTACAGTTTTCACAATTAACATGGCCACAAATCAAGGAAATACTGATAGCAAAATTTGCAAAGCCCATGCTACCCCAAGATTATTTCGACGAAATCCTTCGCTTCCAAATCGGGACAAAAGAAACGGCATGTGAGGCGGCTATGCGTTTGTGGGGTTACATCGAACGTATACCGAGGGTGAAAATGGAAGAAGACATGATAGCGGGCCTTGTGATGTCCGTGTTGTCACAAAAAGATAGCACTATACGTAGAGAGCTCCTGTCTCATGTCTTACAGACTAGATCACAGTTGTGTCGTGTGCTTAACGGTATTTCAATTAAAAGAAGAAGTGAAGGCCACGACGGTTACGAACCGGAAGCAAAAAGATCACGCCTCAATGAACCGCGTTCTTCAACTTTCACGGGAGCTTGTCATCGCTGTGGTATTATTGGACACAGAGCAATCGATTGCCGCAAACGACGTGATGAATCAGATAAGTGGAAGAAACCCAGTGACAACACACAGAAGACCTCCGAGAAAACATCATCATCGACCGTCATCTGCTTTGTATGCGGTCGTTCGGGACACGTCGCCTCTGCGTGCGCAGAACGAAAAGGAAGCAGTAGCAGCGGAACACCCGCGTCGACGAAGGAAGTACAAGTGTGCGAGCGGAGAGCAGCTAAGGGGACGCTAACTACATCACTGGGTGAGACCGTTTCCTTTCTTTTTGACAGCGGATCTGCTTGTTCCTTGGTGAAACAAAGCGTATCTGAGAAGTTACCGGGTACTGTACACAATGATATAGTCCATCTTACAGGCATAGGTAGTGAGGGCATAGAGTGCGTATTACAAATCTCAAGTACCGTTGATATTCAAGGCATTAAATTAACGGTCGTTTTCCACATAGTTCCGGACGATGCTATATCAGAACCAGTGTTAATAGGGAGGGACTTGCTAGACTTAGGTGTTGATATCAATATTAGCAGAGATCTAATTTCATTTTCATTGCATAAGGAGGTAAATGCTATTGATACTTTTGATTTCGCTAACATCGATACTGATTTGCAAGGAGAAGATAGAATCGCGCTTATCAAAGTACTTGCAAAATACAGCGATCACTTTATTGATGGCGTACCGACTCGTCGCGTGACAACAGGAGTGCTTCGTATAGATCCCATTGACCCTCATAAGACCGTGCAAAGACGTCCTTACAGGTTATCTCCTCAGGAAAAGGACATAGTCAAGGAAAAAGTGCAGTCCCTTCTGGATGCAAGTGTTATTCGAGAAAGCTCATCGCCTTTCGCTAGTCCGATCTTACTAGTCAAAAAAAAGGATAACACGGATAGGTTATGCGTTGATTATAGGGAACTGAATGCTAACACGAAACCCGAACATTATCCACTGCCTAGGATTGATGAACAGGTAGATCGTCTTAATGGGGCATGCTACTTCTCCTCTCTAGACATGGCTTCAGGCTATCACCAGATTTTAGTAGACCCTAGTGGTGACAGCATAGCACGGACAGCATTTGTAACGCCGGATGGGCAATACGAGTATTTAGCTATGCCTTTTGGGTTGCGAAATGCTGCATCAGTCTATCAAAGGTGTATTAATAAGGCTCTAGGAGCATTAAAAGACGTAGTAGCTCTAGCCTACATGGACGATGTTCTTTGTTTTTCTAAGGAAGTGCCTCAGGGGCTACAACGACTTGATCTTACACTTAAAGCCCTATCAGAGGCTGGTTTTTCATTTAACATTCGCAAGTGTAAGTTCATGAAAAATCAAATTGACTATTTAGGATACGTCATCAAGGCAGGCGAAGTTACGCCTAACCCGCGAAAAGTGCAAGCTTTGATAGACGCTCCTACCCCCCGGACAGCTACTCAAGTTAGGCAGTTTCTAGGTCTCGCTTCATATTTTAGGCGATTCATACCTGGCTTCACTCGTATTGTGGGCCCCCTCTACCCTTTGACGAAACTAAAAGGCCCCATAAAATGGACGGAGACTCATGATGAAATCCATAGAAAAATTGTAGGCATTCTTACATCAGCCCCCGTTCTAACTATCTTTGACCCCGAATCACCCATAGAGCTCCACACAGATGCGAGTGCTGATGGTTACGGAGCCATATTAATTCAGAGAAAAAACAACGTCCCCCATGTAGTTTCTTACTTTAGCCGTCGAACTACCGACACTGAGTCGCGCTATCATTCCTATGAGTTAGAGACTATGGCAGTAGTTCGAGCGGTAGAAAATTTCCGCCATTACTTATATGGACAACACTTCACAGTTTTCACAGACTGCAACTCACTGAAAGCCTCCAAATCTAAAACCGATCTGACCCCTCGTGTCTACCGTTGGTGGGCTTTCTTACAAGCATACGATTTTGACATTGTTCATAAACAAGGAAGTAGTATGGAGCACGCTGACTTTCTGTCAAGGAACCCGCTCCCTTATTCCGAACAAAGTAACCCCCCATCTAAATCATCTAGCCCAGCCCGTACAAGTAGAGTTGTCCAATTTGTAGAACTGCATCAAGGTTGGCTTAGTGTAGAACAAAAACGCGACAGCGAGATCCAGGATCTTATTGATAGACACAGCAAGGGTGAACTTCCTGAAGCAACTGCTCATACGTATGATGTCCGCGAAAACATTCTCTATAGGAAAATCGAGAGAAAAGGAGTTAGTTCCTGGCTCCCCATCGTACCACGCTCTCTAATCTGGACTCTAATTAACCATGTTCACAATGAGCTCCAATATTTAGGCGCAGAAAAGACTCTTGACAAAATCTACGAGCAATATTGGTTTCCACAAATGTCTAAGCAGGTTCGCATTTTCGTTGACTCTTGCATAGTATGCAAAGCATCTAAAAGCTGCTCAGGGGCTCAGCAAGTTAGGCTTCATCCTATCCCAAAGGTGTCAATACCTTGGGATACGATACACATCGATATAACAGGGAAACTGAGCGGGAAAAGTGACAGAAAAGAATACTCGTCTGTCATAATAGACGCATTCACAAAGTTTGTTATGCTGGAACATACATCATCGCTTGACGCTGCAAGTGCTGTAAAAGCCTTAAAGTCCGCCGTTTGTTTATTTGGAGCTCCCAAAAGGATCATAGCTGACCAGGGACGATGCTACGTCAGTACAGAATTTAAACAGTTTTGTTCGGATCATAACATAGAACTTCACCTCATTGCCACTGGTTCTAGCAGAGCTAATGGTCAAGTAGAACGCGTGATGCGCACGTTAAAAAGCCTACTTACCATTATTGAGAACGATCCTAATAGGGTTTGGCGCGACTAGCTCCCCAACGTACAATTGGCACTTAATAGCACTAATTCTAGGGTCACAGGTTATTCACCAACAGAACTGATGTTCGGAATACGCTCTCGATCTGCAGGCTTAGCACGTATATCCCCTAACTTGAATCCGGAAACCCGTTTAGATCTCGACAACATTCGTGAAAATGCGTCAAAAAATATCGCGAAGGCCGCCTCAGCTGAAATAGAAAGGTTCAATCGGGGCAGAGCTAACATTAAACCTTTCTCCAAAGGAGATTTTGTTTTCATTAAGGGTAGTGAGCGTAATCAAACAAAATTACAAAGAAAATTTAAGGGTCCTTTTGTGATAAATCGTGTATTAGAAAATGATAGATACGAACTTAGAAGTATAAGTGGTACAAAGCGACTTTATAAATATGCCCACGAAAATCTACGTGTAGTACCCGGCGGCTTTGGGGGTCTTGTGGAAGTAACTTCTAGTTTAATTGATGACGAGGATGCCGAGACGGCGGTCCATAGTCAAAAGACTGGAAATACTTCAAGTGATAATGAAAGCGATACGCCCTCAGATGCACAGTCTTGTACTTACACTGTCACCTCTGAAACCTTTACTGCTTCTGACGACGATGATCATTAATCTACGCGTGAGTAAATTGAACGTTCGATAATATTTGTTGCCCTTCTGTATATCCATTAACCCGATCAATACGAGTTGCCTGTACCTGTAGGGTCAAACGTGATTAACGCCGTTTAGTGACGTGAGTGAGTGGCAAGACTGGCTCACATGGGTCGACGTCTCGTTCACATCACACATTAGTGTAAGATGTCGTTGTAAGGGATGCCAATGAGTGGTAGTCCGGTCGTCAGTGTATTGCGCAGTTGATCGTAGGGCGTCAATGAGTCGTCGCCGGCCCGATCGTTGGAAGACAATGTGCAACCAATGAGTGGTTGGGAGGCATGTGAAAAAAAAAATGTTGTTTAAGGATTCATAGAGATAAAACGTCAGTGATAGGCGAGTGGGTTCAATGAGGAACTTATACAGTCGTGTATTTTTATTTCAGATTGATCAACGCACATGAATATGAGTCGCACGAGGACGAGCGAAGTGTCAGTCTGGCCGTGACGGCGCGTCGATTGTCAAACGATTATTTAGAGAGGGTGGGACATAAAAAGGTGACATATCGTTCTACCCTCTGGCGTAATACAGAACACTGGTGCATTTAGGAAGGTAGTGAGCTAACTTCATAAAATTAATTATCGGCTGGCATCGAACTCGAGCACCACGTGTTCTGTAGAATGCCTTAATCAATTATCTACCAATTATTCCGAGAGTGCAGTGTTAATTAAGATTATTTAAATCACGTAATTAAAAGTGTGAAACATTGTTTTGTGTTGTTTATGCTCCTCGCCCGATAACCCACGTTACCATAGGGAAGATCATGGACGGAACCGAGGATCCTGATGTTCCCCCTGTGTCTTTAGATATGTTTCCTTTACCCTTTTCACTAGAAAAAAGAGCTGTCATAATTTTAAATTTGATAACAACCTTAACGTCAAATTTACGTCATCACTTTATTTTAATAGAGACTAGACAAAAGTAATGGATCTATTCTATCGTTACGCTCTTTTAGAATAAGCATATCTTTAAAAAATTGTAACAAATTAATTAATAATCCTAGTGAAAATTCAAAACTATCAGCTAGCTAAGCTTGAGGTCCCGAGTTCGATTCCCGTGTCGGGGCAGATATTTGTATGAAAAATACGAATGTTTGTTCTCGGGTCTTGGGTGTTTAATATGTATTTGAGTATGTATCTATTTATATAAGTATGTTTATCCGTTGCCTAGTACCCATAACACAAGCTATGCTTAGCTTACTTTGGTACTAGGTCAATTGGTGTGAATTGTCCCGTGATATTTATTTATTTATTTATTATTTATTTTATCAGCATCTTTCTCTTTCCAAACAGAATACAGAGTACGAATCAAATTATGGTCTTAGAAATATGAAATGTTGTCAATTGTTTTTGTTTCTTTATTTTGTAGAGGTACAGCAAAGGGTATAAATACATACATACATTCAACCAATTTGATTCCTTGGCCAATACAGAACCATGTCATAATGAATCAATTTGTTTATCTTCTACGTCAGTCCTTATTGCGTGATGTATGCCATGATGACATCTAGTTCTTTGCGAACATGTGTCAACGATAATGAATAGGAAAAGAGTTTGCTTTTGTGTCTTATTAACTTGAATTGACACTGTCCGTCCGTCAAAACTTCTTTTTAGGGTTCCGTAGTCAACTAGAAACCCTTATAGTTTCGCCATGTCTGTTCGTCTGTCTGTCCGCCCGCGGCTAAGCTCAGAGACTGTTAGTACTAGAAAGCTGTAATTTGGCATTAATATATATATCAGTCACGCCGACAAAGTGATTACATAAAAAAAACTAAAACAATTTTTTTTAGGGTACCTCCCATAGACGTAAAGTGGGGTGATTTTTTTTTCTCGACTAACCCTATTGTGTGGGGTATCGTTGGATAGGCCTTTGAAAACCATTGTGGGGTTGCTAACATGATTTTTCTATTCAGTTATCTGTTTGCGAAATATTCAACTTTAAAGTGAAAATTTTCATTAAAATCGACCGTCCCCCCCCCCCTCATAAATCTCAACTGTTGGGCGGAGAAATTTGAATAAAATCAGAATGGTAGTAAATTATATCAAATTTACTAGGAAAATTATAGCGGCTAAGATTGCTTGGAAATTATTTGTAGTTTTAGAGTAAATAGTAGCCTAAGGTATAAAACATAGCTAAACTTAGATGATTCCGTATACACATACGATATCCTTAGAAAAATATTACTTGATTTTTTCGTAATGGCTACGGAAACGGAACCCTACCTTGGGCGTGTCCGACACGCTCTTGGCCGGTTTTTCTTTTCATGTCATGGAGTGAAAACTCTTTACGTTTATTGCATGTTGTGAGCGGAAAGTTGATAATCCTTTAACCCGCACTGACGTTGTAATTATTTAGTAGTTAATGCGAGAAGGTTCTATAGTGGCCTAGGAATCAAATATATTGTCTGTAAATTTTAAAGTAGCTACTCAAATACTTATTCGATCTAAACATCGATAGCGTATGAGAACACCGCTTCACTGAAGTGCCAATGGTCTATTCTATACCTACACTCGACTATTCTTTTATCACCACTTTTATCGACGCCGCAAGTTTTCACATAATTTACCAGGCGGGCGTTAATTCTCTGTGCAGTTTGTAAACAGCCGAGGATTTATCGCTCGGTTTTTGTAAACAAGCGAGATGTTAGTAAACCGTATAGACGTAGATGACAAATGGTGAAGTGTGAAGTTTGATTTAGAGGGGTTATGAAAATATCGTGTTATGAACGGTCATTACGTTCATGTTTATTTTGAACTAGCTTTTGCTTGCAATTTCGATTGACTAGAGGTAAAATTTATTTTCTCAAACATGCTATGTAATATTGACGTTATGTTCCTTATAATACGCCACGAAGTGTCACAATGCAGGTGCGGCTAGACGAGAGGTCAATAATGGAATTTCATACAACATTGCTGGCCAAGGCCAGCAAAGTGATCGTCTATTGTTTCATACCATGACGTTTGTAGGTCTATGGCATCATAGCATTTAGCCATTAAAAAAAAACTATAAGCAATATTTGCGTTTTGGTTCATTATGACATTCTGCTACTACGCTTATTTAAGGTAAGGTAAGATGGTGATGGTGATGGTGATGATGGTAATGGTGGTGGTGATGATGATGATGATGGTGATGATGATGTTGATGGTGGTGATGATGGTGATGATGACGACGACGACGATGGTGATGGTGATGGTGATGACGATGATGATGATGATGATGATGATGATGATGCATGTTTGAGAAAAACTCTATACAAGCCTTGGCCACGAACAGGGATTGCCGGCCTCGTATCCCTAGATGGCCTCGTTAACACTCGGCCATCTATAACTACTCGGCCGGCAATCCCCTATTTCGCGGCCGCTGCAGTAATGTACTATTAACCAGCGACACGCTGAGCCGGGACCACTTTACAACAGCATTAATAACCTCTTTGTTTGTACTTTTACTTTTTAGTCTGTTATAATTATGCTATAATTGTTGTTATAAAAAAATGATTTCTTTCTTTCTTTTCTTCCAATGTACAAAGAGATGCTATTCAGGGACTGTTCAGATTGGAAGCTATGCCAGCCCACCCACATGTTCAAACTATAGCACTATAACCTCCTTGCTCTGAAAGCAAACCTGTCTCCAACAATAGGTATTTTAGTAGTGGTAGAGCCATGTTGTAGCTAGCCGCTGCATCACGAATGGGCCGGCTCGTCCGGGGCAGTACCACCCTCTCACAGAACACCGGCGTGAAGCAGCAGTAATCCTGCTTGCGTTTCGTACGGTCAGTGAGAGTGCCGGGGGCCCAATACCTCACCCCTTCCCTCTTCCCCTCCCTCACCCCCTTCCCCTGTTCCCATTCCTTTAGGGCCGACAACGCACTGGCATCGCGTAAAGCGCTGCGGGTGTCTATGGACAGTGGTGATCATTTAACATCAGGTGACCCACTAGTTCGTTTGTCTGGCCTTTCTAACATAAAAAAAAAAAAAAAAAAAAAAAAAAAAATAGGACGTAAGTATATAGGCTGAAAATGAGTCAAAAATAAAATAAATAAATAAATAAATATCACGGGACAATTCACACCAATTTGACCTAGTCCCAAAGTAAGCTAGGCAAAGCTTGTGTTATGGGTACTAGGCAACGGATAAACATACTTATTTAGATAGATACATACTTAAATACATATTAAACACCCAAGACCCGAGAACAAACATTCGTATTTTTCATACAAATATCTGCCCCGACGCGGGCATCGAACCCGGGACCTCAAGCTTCATAGTCAGGTTCTCTAACCACTAGGCCTTCTGGTCGTCATAAAAATAAAATAAAATCAATGAAGAAAAGATATTTCTTCCACTTTTATTCACCCAACTAAAATCTCTCTTTACTTTAGCCGCTTCAGTAGCCTAATTATTCCGATCCGTTTGCTACCTACACATTGAGCCTGTTAGGGCCTCTTTCGATTATGTACATTATTGGTTTCCCTTAGGGAGTGTCGATACTCTTGGGACCGTTACCAAACTGACCGCGGCTTAACGCGGATACTTGTTTATTTAAATAGAGTTGAAGTGATCGGACGTAAGGAACGGGTAAATAGGTCACTAGTATTTATACTTGGTATGATTTGAAATTTCACCATGTCATGTGGAATTGTCTTTTTTCTATTACCACATTCACATTATGTGGTTCATGATAGGCTGCAAAAAAGGATATTTCTATGCAAATGAATAAGGACATTTTGGAAGGCTGTGTTAGTTAAACTTATTTGCATTCACGCTACTTACCTGTTAATTTCTATACGATTCGGAGTTCGAAATTAAATGTACAAACTTTGTTAGAAATGCTCACATAAAACAAGATCTCAACGTTGTTTACACACAGATTTAAAAGTCTTTAGTCTGCTTTTAATCAGACATTTAATTATAAAGTTTTACTACTCCTTACAATACATGATTTTTTAAATTAAGAATAGATTATAATACCGGCTTACTTACCTAGTTTGTCAGATGTTTGTCACTATTTGGAACCACAACACACAACAACAACAAATTGAAAACTTTGTTTCGAATTTTGCTATAATGTGTCATGAGACTTAAATCGTTATTTCTCATTTTATTGTTGATTCGACATTTTTCTATAATAAAAATATGCATTTTATTAAATAATTATACGTATTTTCAGGACTTTTACATTGTAAATAGCTTCACAAACGACGTAACTATTATAATAAAGGTACAAAGATAATGATTTTTAAAACAGAGGTTTTATTTTGATAAAAATGCTGTTTTCATGTTTAAACACGATTTTCTCAAAATAGCGTTCATGAGGGTTGACATAGTATTGCATAACACCGTCCATATACCGGCTTACTTACCTAGTTTGTCAGATGTTTGTCACTATTTGGAACCAGCTTTCCGAAATAAATTGTTAATCTTTAAAACCCATTAATTAAATTAAAAACTAAAAGTTCCATTCAACATTTTCGAGACTCTAAATGTTTTTTGACCAAGCATTATATTAGAAACAAAAAATACCTAAAACAGAACAGTAACAATAGTAGTTTTACCGATTAATGTTATTGTTCGGAACCAAGGTTAGGATTTAATCAAAGCTTCAGACTTAGAAAATAAACAAGGCTAGTGCCTAAAAACATACCAGAGCTTTATAAAACGCAGGAGCATTTTTTAATTATTTGTTTAATGGAGACTAACTAAGTTAATTAAAATAAGTTCTTCGCAAGTCTTTTCCGTCAGCTTAACTCTAAAGGGGACTTCAAAGCTTTAATTTCCGGGCTAAAAGCCTCGAGTTTTTTTTAAACTACTCCGTATTGTTCTGAAAGCTATCCCATCCCTAGATATCCCATGGGCTGTAGCTTACGTTGTTAGGTAGCAAGCAACCAACAACATTTCCTTTAGATTTCCCAATTACAGACTAAAGCTAAACCGGACACAGCACCTTCAGCATTGGCTGGGGTAAGGATCTGCCGAGCTCCGTATGATCCCTTTAAGACACTGGGGCGTCCAGCCGTCCGGGGACACTCCTCGTCCCTCCGTATTATTATAGCAGAAAAACTATCGATGGAAGCGGAAACGTAAAGAGGGTAGCGCTAGGAGACAAGCGCAAAAAAGCACACAGCATGCCAAAAAACCACCAGGCATAAAGGGTAGCCCCACCCAAAAGATGGCATCCAAAGCCACACAATGGACCCAAAAGATCTCCGACCCACCCTTCCATCGCAGGGCAAAAGAAAGGAAGCCCGTAGTTATAGATAAATGCATATGACAGGAAATCCCACCAACCCAACCAATAAGACTAAGTAATTGTACAGAAACGGGCGAGGGTCGGTCAAGGAAGTAACCAACGGGTAAAAACATAAAAGACCGACCTAAGCACCCCCAGTGCCCAGCGGGAGAATGCATGCTCCTCTCCCGGCCTTCCAGCAAATGGCTGAGGCAGGACACTGTGGGTAGATTAAGTCCCCTCCCTTCCCCTCCCCTCCTCAAAATTTAAAGCACACGTTTTTTGTTTTGATAACCAATAGAGAAGGGGACTTGTGACCGGGTTTTTTAGTCCGTGCAAGTCGGACACTGTCTGGGCCCTCCATTCCCAGTTCGTCCGAAGGGATTTTTCCCGAGCACAAGTCACCCTTCCAATCCTTAAAGTAAAAAACAGCAAAGACTTCGCGTCTTTGGCCCCTCTGGCGACACATTAAAAAAAAAAAAAAACCGGACACAGAATAGGTTTGTCCGTACAGCACTAACTAATAGAGTAGATGGGTTACTGTTACTATTCAGCTTTTTTACTGCGTCTTCTTTTCGCCATTACTATTTCAGGAAAAGAGATAAAGCTGAGGGTATTTTTTAAAAAACTAGTACCGGTGCTTTTTATCACATTTAGGAAATGTCAAAAATGTCAAAAATGTCAAAAAGTCTGAAAGATTGAAAAACTTCGTCATCATAACAATCAAAGTCAAAAGACTCAAATGGAGATTGGCTGGCCACGTGATAAGAGGACACAACAAATGTAGCAAAAGAGTGACACGATGGTATCCCAGAGAAGGCAAAAGGAAGAGAGGTAGACCGCTGAAAAGGTGGGAATGGTGGGATGACGACATTAGACAAGTGGCAGGAGTCATGTGGAAAAGAGTGGCTCAAGAAAGGAATGAATGGAAAGGTTGGAGGAGGCCTTTGCCGACTGGCAAACAGATCTATGAAAGATAACTAAACAACAGATACTAGTTTCAATAGTCCATTTAGTTTAAGAAATTGGGTCGTGTGCTAGTGTGGGACGCTACTTGTGTAGACACACTGGCTCCGTCCCACATCCGCGGAACAGCAAATCAAGCTGGTGCAGCAGCAGAAGCGGCAGAAAAGCTTAAGAAAAATAAATACAAAGGTCTTGGCTCTGAATACAACTTTGTTCCATTCGGGGTTGAGACCTTTGGTCCGTGGGGCTCCAGCGCAAAAAGTCTTTACAAAGATATTTGTAAACGGCTTTGTGACACTACAGGAGACCAAAGAGCTGGCAGCTACCTCGCACAACGTATCAGCATTGCTATACAGCGAGGTAATGCTGCCAGTGTCTTTGTGACACTACAGGAGACCAAAGAGCTGGCAGCTACCTCGCACAACGTATCAGCATTGCTATACAGCGAGGTAATGCTGCCAGTGTCTTTGTGACACTACAGGAGACCAAAGAGCTGGCAGCTACCTCGCACAACGTATCAGCATTGCTATACAGCGAGGTAATGCTGCCAGTGTCTTTGTGACACTACAGGAGACCAAAGAGCTGGCAGCTACCTCGCACAACGTATCAGCATTGCTATACAGCGAGGTAATGCTGCCAGTGTCTTTGGGTCCATGCCGCGGGGGGAACCTTTTGTTAATTTTATTTAGTTTTAGTTTAAGTTAGTTTTATTTTATTTTATTTATAGTCCAAGTTTAGGTATGTTTTATACCTTAGGCTACTGTTTAAGAATCCAGTGTTAGTTTTAGTAAGTTTAAATTCATTGTAATTAGCTAAGAGATCTGAATCAAAGGCTATATTATTATTATTATTATTAGTACCGATGCTAAATCTACTTTCATCAAAGATCTTACGATTTGACGTTTCGTCGTGGTAATATTTAATCATGGAATTTTAATGATAACGATGTATAACCGAGCGGTCAAAACGCTTAAATATTCACCTAGAAACGTAAAATATAATAAGATAAACGTCCCTGTGCTCGAAACTGACCCAATACATGGCACCTTCAATTTTTTTTTTTTGAATGAGTCGCCAGAGGGGCCAAAGACGCGAAGTCTTTGCTGTTTTTTACTTTAAGGATTGGAAGGGTGACTTGTGCTCAGGAAAAATCCCTTCGGACGAACTGGGAATGGAGGGCCCAGACAGTGTCCGACTTGCACGGACTAAAAAACCCGGTCACAAGTCCCCTTCTCTATTGGTTCACCTTCAATCTTATGTCATAGTAAGACAGGTGACAGATGGGTGTCATCTACTGGGCTTTTAGGTGTCGAGCAAAGCGGAGACGTGGAAAATGGACTAAAATTAGAGCGAAATTGGACCTCCAAAAATTCAAAGTGTTTCATTGATTCTCATATTTACATCAAACATCATAAATAGAGTGATTTTTAGTAAACAAATAATACTGAGTTGGGCTATGTGAAGGAAGCTCGATTGGCAGGTAATAAAAGCTTATTTAAAGCTCCGGAAGGAATAAGCTTGAGCGATGATGTACGGTTAGCAAAATAACGGGGATTTTGTTAACGGGGATAAAATATAGAAATTAAAATATAATTTTTGCTGACAGTACTTCTTATCGAATTATCATCAGAGTTACATATATATACCAAAGTCTAAGCCTATCGGACTATTTACATACATAGTTATAATCATCATCATCAGTACTATTTAGTTTCTATTGAAACTAACCAATATTAGTAAAAGTGATGAAAAGAAAAAAGAAGTAAACAACGATACTTTACAACCTGTTAAGTAGTATGGGCAAATTTTGGAAGTCATATTTAAACCACCGGTTTTGCTTGAAATTCGGGATACCTAACTACATTAAATTTTTAGTTAGATGACAATGCAAGTACCTACAGCAAAAAGTAAAATTTTGAGCATAAATTTTATTATTATTATTTGTTCTGCCGTGCAGATTTTAAAACGCAGTAAGTGGCATTTTGGGTGATTTCTGTTTATTAGTGATTTGGAATCAGTGCATCGAAACGCACATATATATGTAATCGGTTTTTTGGTCCGGAGCCTCCTTCGAAGCCTCTACGAGCAGTATGTCAAAGTGCTCAGTAAATAATACACTGTAGCACTAACCAAAATGCAGTAAGAAACAACTTACTTTATTTAAACTGTAAAGATACAATTTACGCTAATCTGTAATGGCCATTTAAAATGCAGTGATTAGGCAACTTACTCTGAGTTAGTTAGTAATTATTGAAAGATCAAAATAATATAATTCTATTTAAATTGCAGTATACGTAAAATTTACTGCGTATTGCTTTGTAAATTAACGTATTTTTTACTTTGTACTGCGATTTTCACGGCGGATAAAAGGTTTACTGTTCTTTGGTCGGTATTCGCTAATCGTACGAATATATAAGTCTACTAGCTAAATCGCAGTATACGTTGAGTTGCTGCATTTAAGTTAGTAGATTAATATTTTTTAATGTTTGTACTGCATTTTTGGCGTTACTTACTGCATATTATTCAGTAAAATTAATGAATAATATAATATTAGGTGGTCGGCGGAGTCTCGAACGCCGTACGAGTAGGATAGGTCAGTGGCGTTCTGTGATTCGAGGACTGCCGTGCATTCGAGGTAAGTACATACTTATACTTGAAATTCGGTTATTTACATATTATTAACGCATTAAATTGTATTATGCACATGTCACAGGGATATGCGTTTTATTTTATTGACTCTAAACAAACAAAAAATTGGTTATATAAATATCTAAAGCTGGATATGAAAGATTAGAAGATAGCCAAGGTATAATTTAAATAATACATTAACAAAATATTTATAAAAAAATCTATTCACTTAATAGTTCTAATGCATGTTTGTTTTTTTATTCGTGTAGGTACGTTAGATACCTTCTGTATTTTCAACCGACTTCATTTTTTTTGTATGTTTGTTACGCGATTATCTTTTTCCGTTCTATTCTCTCTGTGGGTGTGGTTTAATTCTTTGACATCAGAAATAAGAAAATTAATTCTAGATCGAGAAAAATTCTAGCGATGACAAATAATTTACAAAATTCCGAAGAACAACCTACTGTTGTGAATTTTTAATAAGCATATTGACGAAAATTATGTACAGCTTAATTTTTTTTAATAGCGATGTTTGGTTTTTTACAAAATCTTGTAGAACTTTTTTGTACTTTACAGAATTATAGGTAAAAAACTTAAGTAAATAATTACTTTTTCACGACACTGCTCGAAAATGTGGCCATAGATAACCTAAATCCAGTACTCAAAACTGCCTATATATGTACATTTAACAGCTGACTCATTTATGGCGCACAAACACGACAACAAAGTTACACTAATCGAAAACAGGACGTATCAGTATATGTATTTCATTATACGATACGACTTTTTGAAAGATAATTTCTGAATTTCATTCTTGGCGTGCTGAAACGACATTATTGGACCAATCAACAGTAATCGTCTGCTGCATGCGATGGATGGATGGATGAATGGATGGACGGACGGACGGACGGACGGACGGACGGACGGACGGACGGACAGACGGACTGGATGGACGGATGGACGGGATGGACGGGATGGACGGGATGGACGGGATGGACGGGATGGACAGAATGGACGGATGGACAGATGGACGGGATGGTCAGGATAGACGGATGGACGGATGGACGGGATGGACGGGATGGACGGAATGGACGGATGGACGGGATGGATGGACGGATGGACGGATGGACGGAATGGACGGGATGGACGGGTTGGACGGGATAGACGGGTTGGACGGGATGGACGGGATGGATGGGATGGACGGGATGGACGGGATGGACAGGATGGACGGGATGGACGGGACGGATGGACGGGATGGACGGAATGGACGGGATGGCCGGAATGGACGGGATGGACGGGATAGACGGGTTGGACGGGATGGACAGAATGGACGGATGGGCAGATGGACGGGATGGACAGGATGGACGGATGGACGGATGGACGGATGGACGGGATGGACGGGATGGACGGAATGGACGGATGGACGGGATGGATGGACGGAATGGACGGGATGGACGGGATGGACGGGATGGACAGAATGGACGGATGGGCAGATGGACGGAATGGACAGGATGGACGGGATGGACGGGATGGACGGGACGGATGGACGGATGGACGGGATGGATGGGATGGACGGGATGGATGAATGGACTGGATAGACGGGATAGATGGACGGATGGACGGATGGTCGGATGGACGGGATGGACGGGATGGACAGGATGGACGGGATGGACGGGATGGATGGATGGATGATTATGATGATGATGATGATAATGATTTCCTCGCATTAGTCGTGAAAAGCACAATGTTTAGTCTCGGCCAAAAGTGCAATAGATGGACTCGTACTTTCGAGGGCCTCCGCTACGCGTCGGCCCTCAAACAAACTCGTCCATCTATTGCTTACTTTCCAGCCTCTACAACAATGTACTATTATTATGTACACATAATTATGAATCTGATCTCAGAACTAAATTCCTCGTTCTACATAATTTAGGTAACGTAAAGAATTTTTTATAGGCTTATAAGTAATAACTATTATTTTAAAACAAAGTACAAGTAAACTCAGTGGGACTGATTATTTTGTTTTGTTACCATGTTAGTTTTAACTAAATAAAAAGTTATAAATACATTTAATTTTGTGTATTATTTTGACTTTGTTCTCAATTAAGACTGAACATAATTTAAAGTTTTTAATGGTAATCTTTCATTATTATCCAAAACTTAAATTGGTTTTATTTATACATAATGATGGTGACTAATGATACCGATAACAAAATATTGTAGAATGCGTATTTTACTCAGTCATTTTATACATTTTTACGTTCAATTTCCTTACAAAAAGCAGTAAAATAACTCGTAGCATTTCTAATGAATGCTACATTCTAACAATAATAGTTTAAAAAAACTAAAAAACACGCTTTAAAAAATAAAAAATAAATTTTAATAAATTTCAATTCACTATTCTTATAGTACAGTCGACTACAAAAAAATCGATACGGCCAAAGTTACAAAAATATGTATACACGACCTTAATGTTAAGTCAATAAAGGTGTGTATACATATCTTTGTAACTTTGGCGGTATCGATCTTTTTGTAGTCGACTGTACAGTAAAAAATCTTTATAAGCAATTATTATATTGTTATATCCAGATCAAAACTTGTAAACAATTCTAAATATTGATAAAATAAATAATAATAGTTTAAAATATTTTATTGTAAAAAAAGCGTGGGGTGCATGGTGTCAATTGTCAAGGATTATCATTTTGATAACATCTTAAAAAGCACCCCACGCTTTTTTTACAATAAAATATTTTAAACTATTATTATTTATTTTATCAATATTTAGAATTGTTTACAAGTTTTGATCTGGATATAACAATATAATAATTGCTTATAAAGATTTTTTACTGTACTATAAGAATAGTGAATTGAAATTTATTAAAATTTATTTTTTATTTTTTAAAGCGTGTTTTTTAGTTTTTTTAAACTATTATTTATTTTCTATTTTTTAGTTGCATTTTTTCACAGTGAGAGTTTCCATGTGCTAAAAAGAGAAAACGGTTTTTGCTCGTCTTAAATAGAATCAGTCCATCTTATACTTGGTCTTTGGTGCGCGCGCACTGCTCTACACTACTAAACGTAAACCTCTTTCTTTCTAACTCTACCCCCCTCACCTACAACCCCCCAACCCCCTAAACCCAACCCCCCAACATCCCCCACCCCATTTCCCCAACCCCCCCCCCTCCAACCCCAACCCCCAACCCCGACCCCCACCACCCAAGCCCTCCCCGCCACCTGCCCCCCCCCCCTTCCAGCTCCATCATCAAACCCTTGTTACCATCTAGGCCTCTTACCCTCTCCCCATTTCCCACAACCCCCCAAAATCACTTACCCCCGAACCCCCCAACACCCCCCCATCCCCTAACCCCAACCGCCACACCCTTACCCCCAACCCTCTAAACCCCCGACCCCCTAACCCCACATACCCCATTCCCCCACCACCCCGCCACCTACCCCCCTTCCAGCTCCATCATCAGACCCTTGTTACCATCTAGGACCAAAGTACTCGTCGAAACGAATCAAACGAGCCCAAACTCGATGGGGTTGTTTCGTTTTATTGTGGAGTGCCTTTGGCCATCATCCAGCTCCATCATCAGACCCTGGTTACCATATGGGATCAAAGTGCTCGTCAAGACGAATCAAACGAGCCCAAACTCGATGGGGTTGTGTCGTTTTATTGTGGAGTGCCTTTGGCCATCTTCCAGCTCCATCATCAGACCCTGGTTACCATATGGGATCAAAGTGCTCGTCAAGACGAATCAAACGAGCCCAAAATCGATGGGGTTGTGTCGTTTTATTGTGGAGTGCCTTTGGCCATCTTCCAGCTCCATCATCAGACCCTGGTTACCATATGGGATCAAAGTGCTCGTCAAGACGAATTAAACGAGCCCAAACTCGATGGGGTTGTGTCGTTTTATTGTGGAGTGCCTTTGGAAATCTTCCAGCTCCATCATCAGACCCTGGTTACCATCTGAGATCAAAGTGCTCGTCAAGACGAATCAAACGAGCCCAAACTCGACGGGATTGTGTTGTTTTATTACATAGTTCCTATGGCCACCATCCAGCTCCATCATCAGATCAGCTCCATGTTACAATAATATTGCATTGTCATCCAATTTACACATATGTGCAAAATTTCAGCTCAATCGGAAACCGGGAAGTGGGTCATAATCGCGCCCTAAGGAGTCGGTTACAAACATACATACAGGTGAAGCTAATATAAAGCGTGTAAAAATGCAGTAAATATGATGACAATACTGTACTTTACTCTGCAAACACGATTAAATTTTTGCAGTATCAAGCTTTTTACTGCATGTTATTCGGTATTCTGAATGATTTTTAGTAAAAATATAACAGCAGTAACAGCTCAGATTTTCTTAAAAACCTCCTCTCATGCTTAATATAAGTCTGAGGATGTTCTTTTTTTTTGTAAATAATTCTTGTAACATTTAATCTATAGTTAAAGTGTAAATTTAGGTAAATTCTTCGAAATTCGGATTTAGGCGTGGTCGTAGCACGGCAACAGCTTTAGCAGAATTTACTGACTATATTAATGAATGTCTCGACAATCGTAAACAAGTAGTAACAAGTAGTTTTCATCGACTTCAGGAAGGCTTTTGACACACTTGAGCACGAGCAGTTAATACAAGCCATGCACGAGTGTGGCGTGCGGGGCCCGCTGTTGGAGTGGCTGCGTGCGTACCTGACGCGCCGCGCGCTGCGGACCGTGGTGCGCGGCGCGGCCGGCGCCCGCGCCGACGTTGTCTCCGGTGTCCCCACCGGCTCAGTCTACGGCCCCGTGGGCTATATCATGCATGTCAACAGTGTGTGCAATGTAGTCAAACACTGTAAAATGTACATGTACGCTGACGATACCTGTATGGTTTTCGCTGGCGATGACTTGCAATCAATGTCTCATAGGGTTCAGTGTGACTTTGAAGAAGTTATAAAATGGGCACATGATAATGGCATTATAATCAATTTCGGTAAAACCAAGTGTATGCATATTCGCTCACCGTATAATAAGCATGATGACACCAATTTTAACATCTTAGGACACAGTTATGAGTGCCTTCATAGAAAGAAACAGGGCTGTGATTGTAAAGCGATTGACTTTGTCGATAGCTACAAATATCTCGGTTTGATGGTGGATAAGAATATGTCATGGAAAATTCATGTGAATAATGTGTGTCACAAACTCAGGTCTATTTTGGGAAAATTTTTTCACTTACGTGGTGCTGTTAGCCGAGCCACAATGTACATGGTGTACCATGCTTTGGTGGACTCAGTTCTATCATATGGGCTTAGTAGTTACGGACGCACATTTCGGTCTTATTTAGATAAAATTAAGAAATTACAAATTAGATTTTTAAAATATCTTGTAGGCAAAAAAACAAAGGTTAAGTGTAACAAGGTGTACAATGAGTTATTTCCGATTTGTAAGGTATTACCAGTGCATGAAAAATGTTCACTTTTATTGGCATTAGAACAGTACAATTCGAGGCGATTTAAAGTACCTATTAGTCACGTATATCCAACTAGAAGTGTAACGGGGGAAATTAATAAGCGAAAACTGTGTGTACCTAAAGTATGTAATTATTATGGTAAGCGTACAAGAAATTATATGATACCTAAAATACTAAATGAGATGGAAAACCTAATGTATTGTGAAACCTCCAAAGTCACCTATAAAAATAAAATTAAAAGTACATTGTTGAGTAGAATTAAGTAGTAAGGATATCTGATGTTAGCGAGTAGGATAATAGTACATTACTGCAGCGGCCGCGAAATAGGGGATTGCCGGCCGAGTAGTAATAGATGGCCGAGTGTTAACGAGGCCATCTAGAGATACGAGGCCGGCAATCCCTGTTCGGGGCCAAGGCTTGTATAGTGCTTTTCTCAAATAAATCCAAGGAAATGATACGAATGTTCAACTTATATATTCATATTTAATTCAAATTGTTTTTTTTTTGATTCCCGCCAAAATATTTTTTTTTCCAGCAATTTATTTGTAAGCTGTTCCAGTTAATGTTTTTAACGCAAAATCTTGAGATGATTTATATTTATTAAAAAATTACGACCTTATTAATTGGTTATTTTAATAAATTGTTAACAATAAACGCCAATCCTTATTTATTTTATTAAATCTAGCCAAGGAAGATATTAAAAAGTAAATTCACAAACTAAATTTTTCTTAATTGGCAGTATGTCATTGATAGTCAATAAAAGAAAATACGACCCACTAAAACAAAAGACAATCTCTTTGCTGGCCTTGGCCAGCAATGTTTGTATGAAATTCCATTATTGTCGTCTAATTTGAAATTAGAACGAATCTTCCTCAACTGCTATACAATGGCATACTTCGTGTTCTATTGTCACGACTATAAGGACCACATTTCCTTGGATGTTTGAGAAAAATAAATTGAGTATACTATATAAAGTGAGTTAAAGTATATGATTCGGCAAATTTGAATGCCTTCTTGTATGCAAGTGTAGGTTAATAGCTTAGTATGTGGTTTTAATTTTTTTCTTTCTTTATTTTTTTTAAAGGATTTAGATTAAGATCAGAGTTTCAGAGAGTGAAATTTTTCTGCCAACAAACTGTCATGCAGTTTGGCAGATAATTAATTTAAAAATTTATTCTGTTTATTAGAGAAATACATTAAAAAAAAAAAAATAACGAAAAAAACGAAGTTTGAAGTAGTTTTTTGCGTTTTTCTCGAAACCGCATTTTTGCACTTCCTGCGTTTTAAAATCTGCACGGCAGTGTTGTTGTAGCGGCAATAGATAATTTTCGCTTGAAACACAAACAGACGTGTGAGAGACAGACAGATTTGCAATATTAATAAGGGTGGACGCGAAACCCTAATAGTTGAACTTTTAATTCTGAGGCTATTTTCTATTTTTTTTTTGTTGACTGTACCCAATTGCAGAGCGATAAGCATCACGTTTGTTAAATATACGTGAGGACACGTAAATAAATTATTTACTGTACCTAATGAAACACAGACAAGATAAACCTACAACAATATTTTTGTTAACATAGACCTAACTAAGCATAAAAATCGCCAGACTCAGCTGACAGTGGGCAAGGTACATGGGTCGTAGAACTGTACCTCTACCATGAGTTTACACTAGTTTACGTAACCGTACTCGCTAGCGACGGCGTAAATTATTTGTATGGAGAATTGTACAGCGCCTCTAGCGGTCACTTACGGAAGTACAATTCTCCATACAAATCATTTACGCCGTCGCTAGCGAGTACGGTCACTGTGAACTAGTGTAAACTCATGGTAGAGGTACAGATGGCCTATTGGGCCGAAAGGTTCTCGAGTGGCGTCAACGGTCTGGAAAACGCAGTGTAGAGGTAGGTAGGTCTGCAACAAGATGGAGCAACGTCCTGGCTAAAGTTGCGTTGGATACGAAACACGCAGGAACGATCTGTTTGACGAGCCTTGGAGGAGACCCTATGTTCAGCAGTGAACGTCTTTCGGCTGAAATGATGATCATGATGATGATAGAAATAAAACAAGAAAAGGTAGATTAGTTACGTTCTTAAATCGCATAATCGATAACTGGACCAGATACAACTACATTCTATTTTGATTTAAGGGCGGCTTGAGTCAAACTATTAGTATTATTTCTTCATTTTCTATATCTTCATCATCATCATCAGCCTATAAACGTCCCTCTGCAGAGCACAGGCCTCCTCTCAGATTGAAAGGGCTTGGCTTCTTCATCTGGTTGTAAGTAAACAAGAAACCTATTATTATTTAAAAGTGAAAAAGTTTTTCGGGTGCGCCGGTGGGACTCGAACCCACGTCTCCTGGGTATGCGCCCCAACGGGTGTTCTACCAATTGAACCACGTCGCATCAAACCGACTCCCCCGAAATTCTTAGTCGCTTACACACGCCAACAGTGAGCAGCCGTACTGCTAATAAAATAAATAATATTTGAAGAAACCTATTGTTTTTTAAACAAGTCATTGACCCTGGGTATGCGCCCCAACGGGTGTTCTACCAATTGAACCACGTCGCATCAAACCGACTCCCCCGAAATTCTTAGTCGCTTACACACGCCAACAGTGAGCAGCCGTACTGCTAATAAAATAAATAATATTTGAAGAAACCTATTGTTTTTTAAACAAGTCATTGACCTGTTACCTGTTTTTCCTTTTTCGTTTACTTTATATTTTGTGAAATTAACTGAAGAATCTGTCAACTAAGGCTTGCGTCAAAAACAGTTAAGAAGTACACAAAATAAATGGTTCTCAGACGACAGGCGTCAAGAGTAACTTATTAATGCCTAGCAACCTGTGTCTGTAACAAGTATATTATAGTGCATATGTCCTAACGCCGGTATTCCTGGGCGAAGCACGTGATTTAAATTTTGGAAACTTTTAGGGTAGTATAAAATATAATACAATACAATAACTCTCTATTGAGCACCAACACATAGTAAGCAGTACAGAAAACATAAGTACATAGAGGTTACTCTCAATGCTTGCATCTACACGTATACATACATTTATACATACATACATAAAATGCGTACGTGTACGCCTATCTTCCATAAGTCTTTCTGTTTATGTATTATCCGTTTATTTTTCAACTAGCTGCTGCCCGCGATTCCGTCTGCGAAGTATTCGTTTGTCGCTGTTCCGCGGGAACTATGCAATTTTCCGGGATAAAAAGTATTCTATATGTTAATCCGGATTATAAGCTATCTGTGTGTCAAATTTCATCAGTATCCGTCAAACCGTTTTAGCGTGAAAAAGTGACAAACATTCATCCATCCCTACTTACAAACTTTCGCGTTTATAATATTAAGTAGGATTACATTATGTCAGTCTGATTTCTGGTTTGGTAATCGCAGAGGTAGATTTATTTTACTTAGACTGTGCGAGTACAAACATAAAATTAAGCATATTTAGATTGAGCCCGTAAGTTGTATAGTTTTAGTTTTATTAGTTTTAGTTTTAGGTTACTCAATATAGGATCCACTGAAAATCAGCGTCGTGGCCCCCTGCCTCGACTCATGCTGAGTGGACTCCTTTTTTGAGACAACTGCCACAATACTCTTTTAGATTTAAGAAATTTGTAAACTGTTCTTTGTTGTTGTTGTTGTTTCGAAATAAATTTAATTCATTTCATTAAAATAAGTTGTTAATATTTATAATGGACTAGCTTTTATCTTCAGCTTTTTCCAGTGAAACCATTACACTGACAATCGGATCGAAATTCTGGGAATGTACTTTATCATCATCATCATCCCAGCCAATATACGGCCCACTGCAGGGCACAGGCCTCCTATTAGAATGAGAGGGCTTGGGCCGTAGTTCCCACGCGGGCCCATTGCGGATTGGGAACTTCACACATGCCATTGAATTTCTTCGCAGTTGTATTGCAGGTTTCCTCACGATGTTTTCCTTCACCGTAAAGCTCATGGTAAATTTCAAATATAATTTCGCACGATTTTTAGTCGTCTATGGACATATATGTGTGAAACTTGCATACGAACATGGCTAGTTAAATCAAAGCTCGTAAAAAAGTCACCGAGTCTGAGGACGTCCTACGCTACGTTTACCCTACGCTACTCGTGACTCGGTGGAGCGATGATGTTCGCAATGCGGCTGGCAAGAGCTGGATGAGAGTGGTGAGGATCGTGCTTAGTGGCGTGCCATGGGAGAGGCCGATGTCCAGCAGTGGACGAGCATAGGCTGATGATGATGAAAAAATCAAGATAGGTTTTTTGGAGTCTTTTTGTATTTTTAATTTTCAACTCCAAATTTTTTACTAGGATGACCGTAAGGTCATCCTATGAAATTCATAAAAAAAATTAAAATATGGATTTCGCGGGATAACCGTAAAAGATAAGACAAACAATTTTGATAAGATTGCTTAAGAGCGACATCTCTTGTCCGGGTGAGCGGATAGTTCCGTAGGAGTGTTGACGTTTCTCGATGAGAACATTAACATAGATGTCGCTAGTGTCGCTGTAAAAGTGACTATGAAAAACAAACTGAAAAATGTCGATATATAGGATTTTTTTTGTCTAAACTCCTGACCAGTGGTGGTGTAGGGGTTTGGCACGCAGCACGGAATGCTGAGGACCTGGGTTCGATTCCCAGCGCTGGTCTCTTTTTCTGTTTTTTTTCTGGGTATCCATGTTTCAGTTTGTATTTAGTATGAAATATATGATGAAAAAAGCCAAGTAGCGTATTCTGAAGTTTTCAAGGTTCACTGAACATGCGGACTGTATTCACCCACTGCGCGTGACGGCATAATGTCATTTCGCTTATTGCCCGTACGTCAGTTTGCAGTTCAATTTCATTTGTCACGGGCCAGCTAAAAGATTACGGCCAATTACACGTTCATAAAACAATAAAAATAACATTGTAGTGCTCATGTCACTATTATTTTGAACATGAAACTACACTCACTCATAGTGAAAAAATACGGATAACTCACGTCTATGAACGAAATTAGCTCGATATGTTTCGCGCTTGGCGCGTAGTGCGCGTTTGGCTGTAGCCGCCGTAGCGTGTGCTCCAGGAGGATCGGCTACGGATTAGCCTGAAACATGTCGATTTAAACTCGTTCATAGACGTGAGTTATCCGTTTTTTTTCACTATTAATTACGTTTGTGTTTTAAAAGATCACAGTTAAAATGTTATCTTTATCACACTTCAATGGTGTATGTTAAGTTCCCAATACCAGTGGGCTCGTTGGGGCTCGTGTACGAACTACGGCCCAAGCCCTCTCATTCTGAGAGGAGGTCTGTGCCCTGCGGCGGGACGTATATAGGCCAAGATGATGATGATGTAAAATTTTTTTTTTCACAAGTATCGCAATCGTTTTCTCGCACTATATATACACAGTGTTGCAACACGCTGATTTTTAAAAATTTGTCGCAATTTTCCTATTTTCTAGTATCAGCTTTGACTGGCCATATTCTAGCTGTCTGTGGATTTTGCCGATGATGAGGTCGTGGTTGTGCCCTAAGTATTTATTTTCACGCAATTTTTACACTTTAATGAGAAACCTTGTAAATGTTTGCTAACGAGTTTTCTTTCTTAGAAAGTGTCAAGTTCTACTTTAGCAAGCAATTTTTGGTGCACTGACCTTTTACGTTTACTGAAGAAAATTTTTGGTTCCCAAATCAATAGCATTGCCAAAAAAAGGTGAGTAGCCTTTTTTAACTATAGTGATGGTTCTTCAAATGGTTATAGTACTTATAACTTATAAGACTTAGAAATATACGCTACAAAGATATCCCAACAAAAAATAAAATAAAATAGGCCCTCATTCACCCTACTTGAAGCTAAACAAATAATATTCCCCGTTTTCCTCTGACAAACTATACGTAATCCTGTCCACAAAGAAACATTTTATTTTTAAAAAGCTGTGTCCGAATACAGTCTCATGTCAACCCCTGGCAGTTGATTTTCACGGATTAACTGGCCACTCCTGTTCCCTTGTTGGCCCCTAGGGATGCCGTAAAACAAAAAAGAAAAAACTTTTTCGCATGGCGCTTTGGCAAAAAAATCACGCGTCCGCTATCCGTGACTATCGGCGGATACTGTTGGTTGGGTTTTATTTTAATTTCAACGCCATCTTTATTTGTTAAACGTGAACTTTTGTTGGTTTGTTTGTAAAAATAACTATACGGGTTTGGATAACATTTAACACTTAAATAAATAAATTAAAAATTTTAAAAACCCCCAACTTAATTTCGTCGCATATACACCGTGAAATTTTAGTGGTTGTTTTCCCGAAACGAGGTGATTTAGAATCGATTGTACAATCGATTTATAATTACTATTTTGACTAGAGTCAAAAATCCAAGTGTGAAAAACGAAAGTCGAAAATGACCGCAAACCAATAGTAACGCTTCGTTGGTACCTAACCTATCGTACGATCGTAGGCCACTTGTACCAACGAAGCGTTACTATTGGTTTGCGGTCATTTTCGACTTTCGTTTTTTACAATTGGATTTTTGACTCTAGTCAAAATAGTAAATATAAATCGATTGTACAATCGAAACTAAATCACCTCGTTTCGGGAAAACAACCACTAAAATTTCACGGTGTATAGTGTATGTTTAAAAATAAAGTAAATGCCCAATGCGTCTAAGATTTCTTCTGCAGCTAACAAAAGAGCTTTTAACTTTGAAACGGCTAAACCGATTTTGATGAAACATATAAGAACCATCGCCAAGAAACCTGCTTTCAGATAAAAAAAAACCGCATTCAAATCGGTCCACCCGTTTAAGAGCTATGATGCCACAGACAGACACACACACACACACACACACATACACACACACACACACACACACACACACACACACACACACACACGCGCATAGTGGTCAAACTTATATATAACACCCCTCTTTTTGTGTCGGGGGTTAAAAAATCGGAGTAATGTAGAAGTGGGACACAAAATAAAGACTCAGTAATCATCATCATTCATCATCATCATCTCAGCCTCTGTAGCTCCACTGCAGCAGTTCACAGGCATTCTATCAGAATGAGAACTTGCGCCATAATTGGCTACTTTCCTAACTAGTCAGTCTTTTAGATTATCAAAAAATATTGGACACGTATTTTTTATTTTGTCAATTAAACAAAAAATTACGAAGATATGGCGCGTTGAAGTTTCGTGTGACGTCACTTGTTCCTACACTTTGTATGAGCGTTTTAGGAACAAGTGACGTCACGCCTCGTCACGCGGAACTTCAACGCGCCATATCTTCGTCATTTTTTGTTTAATTGTCAAAAGAAAAATTACGTGTGTAATATTTTTTGATAATATAAAATACGGACTAATAAGAATTATTATTTTTTTACCTAGGAAACATCCCTATTATTACTAAGAGTTCTTTGCAGGCAAAGTCGCAAGTTAAAACCAGTGGTATTGCAATCTGTTTTGCACGCGTCGTGTAGCTGAAAAAGGTCTGTTCATCAAATTTTCTATTGGCTTTATGTTTTTGTGCAGCGGTAATTGGGACCGAATTGAAACTGAAAAATATATTTCAGTCAGTTAATTTGTGAAAAAATATTGCCTATGTTTTGTGCAAAACTAAGTAAAGCTTATACTATGTGTACTAGGCAACGTTACGGATAAAAATACTTATATACCTATACATAAATAATTTCTTAAATATATATTAAGTATCCAAGACTCGAGCACAAAAATTCGTATTTTTCACATAAATATCAGCCCTGACCGGGAATCTTTTTTATATTAGTGCTGCCGCCTATAATTTCTGCACGTTCCCTATTAATGAACGTTGTACATAGACGGTGCTGCCAACTGGTGCCATCAATTTGAATGTTTTACCTTGATAAGTTTCTTTTACTGTTCGCATAGTGCCTCTTCTGTCGCATTAGTGCTGCCGCCTATAGTTTCTGCACGTTCCCTATAACGAAATCTCATTAACTCTCAGCTCTTTTTTTATAAAAAAACACTAGGCCATAAATGTCTCCATGCCCCATTCCACTCGGAATGAACCTATAACACTTCCGTTCCACGAAGCAAGGACATAACGGCTTAATAGTATGGAAATGACTTCGTTCAATACGAGTGGCTGAAGCCTTTTCTATCTAATCGTGCTGAAACGCGATAGCGTATGGGTGATTTTTGGTGGAGCTTGTATGTACAAACGTTATTTATTTTTAGGGTTCCGTACTCTATAATAGCCGTGGTGGCCTAGCGGTTTGACTTATGGCCTCTCAAGCAGGTCGTGGGTTCAATACCCGGCTCGCACCTCTGAGTTTTTCAGAATTGATATGCGAAATTACATTAGTAATTTACCATGAGCTTTACCTTATAAATATCGTGAAGAAACCTGCATACACTTGCGAAGAAATTCAAGGGTGTGTGTGAAGTTCCTCATCCGCACTGGGTCTACGTGGAAACTACGGCCCAAGCCCTCTCATTCTGAGAGGAGGCCTGTGGCTTGCAGTGGAACGTATATAGGTTGGGATGATGATGATGAAACGAAAACCTATTATTGTCGGTAATCTTTTCATCCGTTCGTCTGTTTGACAATAACCTCAATATCTAACAGATAGACAGGTAAAATTTATACATAATTTGTATTTTAGTTACCGTTACAATAACATAACTAACTAATAGGAATAATCAAATTAAATTAAAAATTAAGGGAGGTTATAATGTACATGTAATTTTTGTTTTTGTTTCATGTCTATAACGTTTAAACATACAAATCTCAAAATCAGAACGATAACACAAAAAATAAAACAAATACTAGTAAAAAGCGTGAGTTGGTCTCAGAAAAAATATAAAAACTTTGCAATTGGTCTGTTAGTGGCTGTTTTTTTATGTAGTCAATTTAACTTTTTGACATTTGAGACGTGTATAATATTTTTGACTGTACGGAACCCCGGGTGTTAGAGTCCGACTCGCACCAAGGGAGTTTTATACAGGATGTTGCGTATTTGTGAACAGTACGTTTGTTAGTTCGTCATACGCTGACTGAACTGGAGCTAACGGCTGGAAATAGCTGCCTTAAATTATTTGCTATTAATTTTAACTAAATTCACACCTTACTGAGAAAATTAAAAGTTTTGAGAGATTGACGGATGCAAGTATGTAGTAGACACAAAAGTGCTTCAGTTTTTCTATAAACCTTCAAATTCCTAAATTTTGTAATAGTCTACGAATAAATAAAAACACCGAACAATACCGACATTTTTTGTTATTTTAGTTAGCTAGTGCAGTGTACATTACACCATTTGATCCGTGTTTAAAACTGACATAAGTACATAAAACTTTAATTAATATTATTTTACTAGCTGTTGCCCGCGACTCCGTCTGCGAAGAATTCTTTTATCGCTTTCCCGCGGGACCTGTGCAATTTTCCGAAATAAAATCTATCCTATGTTATTCCTAAGGTCTCAAATTATCTCCATACTAAATTTCATGTTCCATTCAGCCCTTATTGCGTGATTGAGTAACAAACATCCGAACATCTTCACAAACTTTCATATTTATAATATAAGTAAGATTTTTGTTTACTTTAACTCAGAAATCTTGATATGAAAAAATATTTACTTAAACTAAAACTTACTTAATGTAAACCTAAAAAGCTATATTTACAAATTTCACCACCATTAATGGGCTGGGGACAATCATAAATTGTAATTAAGTATTTCATTTCAGTAAACTCAAACCCGAAAAATTAAGGCTCGAATTTCTCAACCTAAATCGGAGGCACCATAACAATCCCATGGTTTATCAAGTTAACGAAAGACAAATGAACAAAGTTAACTGCGTCTACGATAACTTGGAATAAACAATTAAAACGATGATAATTTATCTGCCTACCAATTAGTGCCGGCAAAACGAATTTATCTGACGGAAGAGCAAAATTTTGTTAAACTGTTACTGAGTGGAGCAAGTTATAAACGCACTACTGGTCTGGAAGTCAAGAATACAGCTCCAGAAGTTACAGAATCGTTCAAAATCGCAGCTTACGACTATCCAGGATGGGAGAAATGATCTTCATTTATGAGTCAATATTTTTTAAAAATAAATAAAAATTGTACAATAAATAAATAAATAAAATATGGGCTGATCACGTTTGCCGTAGGACCGACAATTGTTGGAACAGACGTGTCCTGGAGTGGAAACCATGTTTGGGAAAGCGTAGTGTAGGACGCCCTGCGACACGTTTGGACAGATGACCTTAGGAGACAACTGGCAGCGGGTGGATGAGGGAAGTCCATGGATCGCGAGTGTGACTATGAAGGAGGCTTACGTCTAGCAGTGGACGGACAAAATGGAAGATGTAGATAGAAAAATGTAGATAGATAGATAAATTAATAAAAAAGTTCGTTCATTTTATTACTTACTTTGTGTTCTGCCATGTTTCTTTGAGAAAACGTATGTCTGACGTTTTTATTGTATTGCGTTGACAATCAAACAAACGTTAATATTTTCAACTAGTTAAATGTATTTATTTAGGTACTAATTCTTAAATAATTAAAAAAAACGCGGTAGGAGATTTTAATGTAGTGAAAAAATAATAACTCACGTTTATAATCAAGTGACCTCGACATGTCGACATGTCAGAGTGCGCGTTTGGCAGCCGCCGTGACGTGTGGCTCTGGGAAGAAGGGCTACGGATTAGCCCGAAACATTTCGAGCTAAACTCTATCATAGACGTGAGTTATCCGTATTTTTTCACTATGAGTGAGTCTCACGGTAGTTTTATGTTCAAAGAGATTTAATGTGTTTCACTTTTCAAAGTAGAAACCAAAAGCATATACCTGGTTGCAGCAAGAATGTGCCTAAAATGTGGCTGTTAGTTAGTTAATAAATACAATTTTGTGCAAATGCAACTATTCCCAGAATGTTGCCATAATTTGGCCAAAATTAACAAGCTTTGTGGCCATGACACCGGGAATGTTGCTTAAGCCCGTATTACGTCCGTTTACGGTAAAATTTTCGTAATGGCAACTCTATCTGAATATCTGACACTGGTATGCTAACCCCGGTTACACAGTATATAGTTTAGAGCAGTACCCTGTAACTACAAAACACTGTGACTGCAGATACATTGTTTTGAATTAACAAAGTCCATTCGATTTCTTTTTGCCGTGGCCGTTGCCGTTTTAAGCCGTGGTGGCCTAGTGGTTTGACCAATGGCCTTTCAAGCAGAGTCGTGGGTTTAAATCCCGCCTCGCACTTCTGAGTTTTTCGGAATTTAAGTGCGAAATTACATTTGAAATTTACCATAAGCTTTACGATGAAGGAAAACATCGTGAGGAAGGAAATCTGCATACACCTTTTTTTATTATGAGAGGTAGGCAAACGAGCACTGCAAGCGGTTCATCTGATGGGAAATGATCACCACCGCCCAGAAATATCAACAATTCAAAGAGAGTCACCAATCTCTTTGCCGGCCTAAAAATACCTGCGTTAAGTTTTTCAAAAATTAATAATTTCAGGGCAACAGCCACGGCAAAAATAAATGAAATGGACGTTAATAATTAAAAACATTGTATAATTTGTGTGTGAAGTTCCCAATCCGCACTGGACCCGCGTAGGCACTACGGCCCATGCCCTCTCATTCTAAGAGGAGGCCTGTGCCTTGCAGTGGGACGTATATAGGCTGGGATAATGATGATGAGACGATAACATACCCAAGGTAAGTTTTAGCCAGTCATATTATGTCATATCCTAATGCGGCTGTAACTTACTGATTCTAATCTGTCTGCTACAAAGCATCCTCTGAATGTGACTGGGTACAGCCTTTGCCATCCCGATAGAGCCTCACAGAAAGGAATCCGGTTTCATAATGCTTTGCCTTTGCCAGTCTTGTATCAAAATTGTGAAGCTGTAAATTTCCCCGGCAAAAGGACCTAAAGAATTTGCATAAATTTGATTTATGACGCTTATGGCACGGGAAATTTGGAATTTAAACAGTTTATTTTGGGAGGGAAACAATATTTTAAATTATCCATTCAGCTCATATCCGGTTTGGAGCGTGCCGGCAACTTTTAATGATTAAACATCATACTTTTTTGTGGATCGTGTACGTAAATTGCTTGAGAATTTTGTGAAAATTCGTAGAGCAAAAGTAAAAATTAACAAAAATAACAAAATGTCATTAAAAATCAGAATTATAAAGGTTATTCTCTAAGCAGGCCGCAAAGAACTCTTTTACATGCCACTTTTTGGGGTTCCATGCCCAAAAGGTGCTAACGGGGCCCTCCGGGGGACTCCGTTATCTGTCTGTCTGTTAATGTCACAGGGCTCTATTTCTTGAACCGTAATAGTTAGACATTTGAAATTTTCACCTATTATGTATTACTATGGCCGCTATAATAACAAATACTAAAAATAAAACTAAATTATTAAAAGTTACTAGGGAGTCGTCTCACACGAGACGTGTTTTTTTTTCAGCGTTTTTAAGTTGGGCCCGACTCGCTCTTGACCAGTTTTATTTATACTACTAGCGGTTTCGTAAGAAAACATGCTCCGCAAAAAAAAATTGTAGAAAGTCATTTTTACAAAAAATAAAAGTATATAAAAATTAAAATATATAAAAATTAAAAAAACAAATTCCTTTATCATAAATATCTAATTTTACAGGGATAGGTTAAGGACCTTATTGAAAACATCTTAAAAATCGTTCATTCATCTTTTTGCGTATCTAGAGAGCCTCAAAACATTCCTACCTAATAGTATTATTTAATAACGCAATTATTGCGACACAGTTGCAAAATATCAAACCGGAAATTTAACATGATTAAGGATTTGTCACACTGAATGCGTTCTGCGGTCGCGGTCAGGTCCAATTGATCGCAGCCCGCATTATGTATGAACAACATTGTCGGTCTCTATATATTGCGCGTGCGTGCGATCTGACCGCGCAGACCGCACGGTCAGATCGCATACTCTATACAAAATATATAGAGACCGACAATGTTGTCCATATATAATACTGGCTGCGGACAATCTATAATAAAAGGCGATCTGATATCGTTTTTAAACAACCTCGCGCAAATCACGCTTTTATGCACTGGTTCTCTGCATTTTTGGGTCCTTTTATTGACAATAAAATCAATAGACGTCTTAATATTTATGATTCAAATTATAGCAGCTGCAAAATTAAACTTATAGAGTGGCTAAAATGCATGTCTTATGAGGAAACTGAAAACCTGCTTATGACAGTTGTGTAATTTTCTACCTTTTACCTATATGCAAAACACGAACTAATATTTTAATTAGTTAGGTATGTTATTTATTTTTCAGCACTCAATATATTTATTTGCCTAAGAAACAGGCTACTTTAGTATCCTAGTTTAGGCAGTTAAGTTATTTATGAATATAGCACGGTATTGTTTGTATTATGTTTATGTTGTTATGTTTAGGTTGTTAGTTTTCCATTAAGGTCAATTTGTATCGAGTCAGTACTTTAGTATGTCGGTCTTAGTTTACTAACACATAGACATAATCTCAGCGCGTACTAACGACTTTTCGTGTAAATAATTATTTATTTTAATAAACAATTTGAATTTGAATTTGAATTTGAAGTTGAATTGGACCTGACCGCGACCGCAGAACGCAGTGTGACAAATTTTCACCATATTGTGTAGCCTGTGGTTAGATTAGTTCCTTTTTTAAAGCCTTGTAACTGTTTTTCAACAGTTTTCAATTGAGTTCAACCAACGTTTCAATAAATATCGCCATTGTTTTAAAACATAATTGCATCTTGAATGAAAATATACTACGAAAAACTTGTGTAGGGTTGTTCATTCAGTTTTACACAACCACTTGCTAAAATAGATCACTTCTTTTGTTATTAATAAGTACCTCGTACAATGAAAGTGTACTTTTTGGATGTTTTAACTGTAAAACATCCAAAATATTTTTTTGTGTTATGGATAAAAACAAAAAACCGCTTTCGGATGTCATGCTTACAAATACTTAAGAAATCCCAAATCATGTCATTCATGAAAATAAAAATTTGAGCAGCACAGACGGTAACTTTACTTCTTACCGCCATCGCCACGGAAACGTTTCAAGCCATAAAAAAAACACCTTTCAACGGCAGAACTCAAGCGATGCCGCGAAACTGCGTGCTCTAGTCTTGTTCACGTGCCCCGAAATTCAGCGAAAACACGAACGAATTATTAACACTCGCTGTAACCGGGTCGTCGCTCTCACTGTTTAATAATTCTCCGAGCAGAGGTCGATTGCTCCAAAGTTGCCCAAAACCACTAATTTCGAGGTAATTTTCAAACTCGCGCGTCAGTTTCCCAGTTGCGGTATAAATAGTTCGTATTGTCAATTGGGATTTAATGTCGCTTCAAATTGAAGCTTCAAACGTACTACAAAGTTCAGTTTAAATAAAAATATCAAAAACGTACCGTTTAGCTTGCCACCTCGGGAAACAAAACACTGCACATTCACTATTTTTTATCCGAATGGATTTGAATACAATGACACTGGCCACTAGAACACGGTATTCCAAATTCGAATTCTGCGATTGCTTTTAAACGGCGCGATACGCACGCGCCAGCGCGTCGACCGGCACTGACTCACGCGCATCCCGAAACACCCTTCGGTTCTATTTTTTGAAATTCGAAATAGGAACAAAAGAAGGGGGGAGGCGAGCGCCCTCAGTCGGCGTTTTGTATATTTAGAACGGCGCAAGCCAAGACACGTTCGCCTGAGTTCGTTCACTCAGGAAAGTGTATTTGAAAAGGAATTCCTAAATGCCATTTATTCCCTTGTTACTAGCTAAGATAATAATATAAAAATAGACGTCCGGTGTGTTTAATAGTAGTTTATTCCGGCTGTGTGCCGACTGACAGTTCCCGTGCTCATCACAGCCCGATCGATTATGGCTTCGTCTGATGACGTGTTGCCGGATGGCGGTGAATTAAAAAGTGCTCTAGGTTCGGGTTGAGTGTCAAAACGCGCGATCGAAACGGCGCACGCGTCCCGATTCCAAGTCGTGGAGATTGTTGTGTTTTTATTGCGCAGATGTCAAAGCTATTTTATAATTTAGTTATGTTCACGTCGGTGCCTTACTTTCTGGCACTGAATGGTTTTTTCTTAAGATATTTTTTTTTTATAAAAATATTAGAGTTCGTTTATTGATATTCTGCAGGAACTATGCACTAAGGACTAATCAATTCAGCAAGATTTTTCATTTGTCAGAATAACGGTTGGCATAATTTCATTACGCAACTTACCCACTCGGATTGTAAATTAATTACTCGGCAGATAATCGGTTCGTAAATTGACCAAAGGTCGATTATTCAATTTGTAACTGTCATAGCAGAACCACTTTACCTACTAGAACAACGACTTACAATCTTACAAAAATAAATAACAGTTGCAAAGTCACTAAGTCATCAAGAAAGCATGTTTTAAACATACCTACCTATTTCATTTCCGTGTCCCTTTATGGCGAAATTCAGAAGTTAGTGACGAAACATGACTTGTTCAGGATGACACAACGTTACCGTCTAAAAGTGGTATCAGGATATGCCACCGACATTCCCGACAGGCCAGTCGGCTGATGGTCTAGACCAAATTAATCTGCCTGAGCGCTTCTATTTTAGTCATCAAATTGATTGCAGTCAAATATCCGTTTGACAAATTAAGAAACATCCGATCTTAGAATCAGTTTCTTTTCAAGCTGGATACAAGGAGCGGAGTAACAAGGTAAAAATAGGATGTGAAACAATTCATAATGGTTTGTTTGGAGTGTCCAGTCTACACCGAGTCCGCGTGGGAGCTACGCAGTAGGTCTCAGAAAAGAGTATTGTGGCCACGGAGATGGTGACTTAATGAATGCTGCAGGATGGACAGCGGCGGGGAGGCTGATGAAACAGAAGATGACATATTCATTATTAAAAGCAGGAATGTTACGAAAGTGTCTTTATCGGTTCCGGGATTTTATTTTGGTTTCTCGGCAATGGAATCGGAACTAGAGGCGGAGATTTAAATGTAAACCAATCAGGAAGTACTTAGCAGAGCGTTTACATCATAACTGATGAATTCAGAGAAGAACGCATTTAATACGACGTTGTATATTTGTATCGTTGGGGTAGACGAGTTCTTGAGTGGAGACCACGGATCGGCAAACGTAGCGTGGGACGTCCTCAGACTCGGTGGAGCGATGATCTTCGCAAGGCGGCTGGCAAGAGCTGGATGAGAGTGGCCGAGGATCGTGCTCAATGGCGTGCCATGGGAGAGGCATATGTCCGGCAGTGGACGAACGTAGGCTGATGATGATAATGATAGATTTATTATAGAGTAGCATAATAAGTTAATACGTAAATAAATATATTACAATAAAGAAAAAGTAAACGGAGATGATTATGTTTAAAAACAACAGGTTGGCATGTGTGGGTGCTGGTTTTTATAAATTTATAACAAAATAAATAAATATAATTTAAATAAATTTATAACAAAAGAAAATTATGGAAAACAATGCATTAAAACATATACGATTGGGGCAAACGATAAAGAACCGGTTCGCTGTAATGTGGCCGAAACATAGAAATTATTTTAAAGATGTACTTAGAAAAGAAAATAATAATAAAATGTAGTTTGGAACATTATGTTATAGACACTGCAAGAACGTTCTACTGTGGATCAAAATCATATTGAGGTCCGACTGTAGACTAAAAATGGATTTTATATGATCACCTATGATGTTTGACCTATGGCTTCTTCAGCAACGAGTCGTGGGTTCAAGCGCCTGCTCTCACCTTTTTTTTGGAAAATGTGCGGAATTTCACTTGAAATTTACCATGTGCTTCACGGTACGGGAAACATCATGATGAAACCTGCACACACCTGCGAAGAAATTCAAATGTGTTTGTGAAGTTCCTTATTTGGACTGTGCCGGTGTGGGGACTGCAGTCCAAGCCATCATTCTGGGAGTCCTGTGCGCAGTGGGCAGATGACCACCGTATAAGGAATTACTTTTTACATGACGTCAGACTGGGTTACCACGAAATTAGATTTTCAAATTTTGTACAGTAAAATTACATAAAGTTTACCACTGACAGATGGTTTGCCTTCATTTCATATTCAATTTTAACGACCTAAAAATAAAGCCAATTTTAGAATACTGTTACCCACGTTTGCAGATTTTGTAATAACTACTTTATTTGTATGGTGTTAAAGTTGGAAACGAAATGAAGGCAAGCAATCTGTCAGTGGTTTTTTTTTTCTATTTTTTTTTTCGAGGCTTTAGTGCACCTGTGTGACTATGCCAGCCTCATTGAATCTGTCAGTGATAAACTAAAAGTAAACGTATTGTAACGTGCCGTCTCCTTCTTTCTTCTGTTTAATACTATAAGCGTGAAAGGGACGGCACGATATGAAGTTCGAAAATCGAATTTGTTAAACTCTTCCCAGGTGAATTTTTCGCTTCGAGCCCTTATCTTTCAAAACAAACGGTATCGTCATAGAATTAAGGTTCAAATTTAATGTAATGGCTCGAAGCGAAAAATTCACCTGGGTAGATTTATACATTACTAGCTGACCCCGCAAACGTTGTTTTGCCATATCACCTAGAGGTATAAAAAATAGCCTACGACATATTCTCAGACCTACCGAATATAGAGAAAAAAGTTTCATAAAAATCGGCCAAGCCGTTTCGGAGGAGTTCGGTAACAAACACCGTGACACGAGATTTTTATATATTAGAAAGATAAGGCAAGGTTTAAAAACTCTGTCTATTTAACAAAGTTAGTACTAGAAAACAGAGAATGCACGTAATTGGTCAGCGATAAGGACGATGCACCAGCACAAGATAGGTTTACATGCCTGTCAAAATTTAAAGGCCTTCTTCACGGTCGGGATCAACCGCCAACCATCGTGTACTTGGTCGGGTTGATTTCAAAATGGACAGTGTAGAAATCGGTTGACCCGACCGATATTGAATAGAATAATTTTTATTTCGGGCTGCATAGGCCCATATAAAAAATACCTTAAAGACTAACATACATATTTATATTATAACTTAATTACTAACACGAAAAGTCTGTGACGTGGGCACTTTCGCGGTGTCAGTTAACCGGCCACGAAACCGCCGGTATGCGACACCTTTCGGCCAAAACTCTTCTTTTGTGAAGGTCGACAGTTGATCAGTCGGAACCCTCACCACAAATGAATTAAAATTCACGTCATGGCGGGACTCCAACCGCTCGACCCTCAGAGTAAGCTTGGTCTTAACACGCACATATTCCACGATGTCCGCGACCTTCGTGGAGTGATGCAGGCGGGACACGTACAGCTGTGTCGTCGGTGTCGTGGAACGCAGCAGGTGGTTCGGTCCGGTCAGGGCGGTGCCGCACTGATTGCGACAGGCGGGCTTCTTCTTCCTTTCCACCTTAATGAAGCCATCCTTGTCGTAACGGCGACTATCCCTCTTCGAAATCGGCTGTGGCGGATCTATGTGAGCAGGTTCACAGCGACTCTGCTTCACCTTCGGCTTCTGGACGACAGCGGCGTACGCGCGGTTGGTCGCGAGCGCATTGTTCGTGGTCGGCCCCAACCGTATGGAACGCTGTCGGCCGACGCGAGCGACACGACGGTCGGCGGTTGGTCCCGACCGTGTAGAAGGGTTTTAAAGGCCTTCTACACGGTCGGGACCAACCGCCAACCATCGTGTCCTTGGTCGGGTTGATTTAAAAATGGACAGGGTAGAAGTCGGTTGACCCGACCGATATTTGGTTGATATCAACGGCCTTAGTCGCGAGCGCATTGTCCGTGGTCGGCCCCAACCGTATGGAACGCTGTCAGCCGACGCGAGCGACACGACGGTCGGCGGTTGGTCCCGACCGTGTAGAAGGGGTTTTAAAGGCCTTCTACACGGTCGGGACCAACCGCCAACCATCGTGTCCTTGGTCGGGTTGATTTAAAAATGGACAGGGTAGAAGTCGGTTGACCCGACCGATATTTGGTTGATATCAACGGCCTTGGTCGCGAGCGCATTGTCCGTGGTCGGCCCCAACCGTATGGAACGCTGTCGGCCGACGCGAGCGACATGACGGTCGGCGGTTGGTCCCGACCGTGTAGAAGGGGTTTTAGTCAACAACTGTCTCTCAATGGTGCGGACGCTTTCAAGTGCTTATCTTTGGTTAGGTACTAATTTTTACCTGGCTCGTTTATTGATTAATAGATGAATAAACATGCATGACATGACAATGGCATGTTATCAATAAGTTAATTATTTGAGGTGCCTCTAACTACAAACAAAAATCACGAGAAATATTACGAATATTCCAACAAACGGCATATAAGCCGAGCCCGCCATCGACGTGCGATTGTTGACGCCCACTGACAGTTTCTTGTCCCTTTCAGTTTCTTGTTTCTTGTCAGTTTCTTGTTTCTTTTCCTCTTTCTTTGCATACATAAGTGTAACAGAGAGAACGCTTTGCTAACTCTGTTAAATAGACAGGGTATAAGTGGTTTGCTCCTTTGGTACAAATTGTCAATGCCGTTCGTCGAATTTCTATCCAGATTTATCTGTGAGCTATGCATAACCATATTTACTCCATTCGACTTTGACAAACTCGTTAGCAATTTGAGAAAGTTTTTATCGCAGTCTGCTCGGTTATAATTATCGGCACTTTCGTATATTTGGCTCGCGCCCAGATGGCGAAGTGTAAGGGGAAAGTTTAGAGTAATATGCATATGGGATCTCGGGGAAACTTTATTAGGTATCTCAATCATCTTGTTAGCTTTGCATTTGTTGTGATTAGATTTTAAAGATAGTACCTACTATGTACTGAGTCTGTGATTTCTAACAAATACGTAGACGGAACGATAATAGACCGTCAGACTATAGAAATAAAAAATGCCACATTAGAAGAGGGTCACATTTAAATGGGGCAAAAAAAATTTTTTTTTAATGAGGAAATTTTGGTATTTTCATACTCAGAATCATGAGCGCTTTTAAGTTGATGATAAAAAAGCGGCCCTAATTTTCCTTTACAATTTTTTGTGTTCGTTTTGTAACATAGTGCTCGTAATTCTGAGTAAGAAAACACAAAATTTTCTTCATTTAAAAAAAGTTTTGCGCCATTTTAAGTGATAATGTCCAAGAACAGAATTTCGAACAATATTAGTTCTAAATTTGAATGCATTGATTTTTATTTTATTAGGATTGGTGTTATTTAAAAAAATAAATAAAAATCCAGTTTTTTTAGTAAATATTTTTCATAATTTTGTTAATATTTATGTTATGTTACTAACAACTTGGACCAGTATTATTGTAGTCTGAAATAAAATATTTTAATTATTTAATTATTTGAGGTAATAAAATATTTATTTGAATTTGAATAATGAACTAATTACTTTGCTCACCCGCGACCTTACAATAGTTACGTTTATGCAAGAAATGCGTATTCATGCGTGTTCCTCCACCTCCACACTGTACGAACACATACAAATCACATAAACCCAACCATCACCACCACCAAGCTACACTGACGCATTTCGAACTCAACCAGAGCTCATCTTCAGAGTTACCACAACCGTATGCTATGCTACCAAATGTTAAACTAACAAACCAAAACAAATGTTTTAACTTGTCACTGTAACTTCTCAAGTACCCACTTTATTTTTCTTATTCTCAAACCACCCCACAAAAATTAACTTTTATTGACATTTATAAACCTACCTTAATTTTTTGTTTATTTATTTATAAGGCATATTTTATTAATACTAACTGTTCAAATTAGACCCAAGCCGCAGTAAAGAAGAAGATACTAAATTTACCTGTTCATTAATAATAGACCCCATAGTGTTGTACCTAATTATTTCCATGCATTCCAGAGCATCCAGACGCAACCCCTTGCCGCAATAATGTAACACTTCATAAGAATCTGAATCTAACAATGAATGATTTGATTCCAACAAATGTTTTGCAAAATTCGATCTATCTGGATGCTCATTCCTATATGCCGAAACATGCTCTTTAAATCTAGTATTAAAACTTCGGCCTGTCTGTCCTACGTAAATCTCTCTGTTCTCTTTAACCCTGCAACTCCTCGCTACCTCAAAGAGCGGTTTAGCTACGTAACTTCTATTCGATGCTCTCAGAACTTTCTCCTTACCGTGCCTCTCTCTAACTCCAAATTCTATGTCTATTCTTATACTGTCCAGGCTATTCGGTTGTGGAATGCCTTGCCGATTGACTTACGACGGGCAAAATCTCTGTCAATCTTTAAATCTATGCTTAAGGTGTACTATCTGTCTTCTTGTAATAATTAAGCTTTGTTATAGTTTATTTATTTATATGTGGCTGTTTATCCTTATATTTGTTTTAGACGTGTACTTATTATATGTACGATATATGTATGAGTAGATGTACTATTTTTGTTGCGTTTTAATTTTCTGATCCACTGTTGATGCACCACCTGCTGTAAACTAGTCCTTCTTTCTTTCTGGTAAAGGGTTGCCTGGAAGAGATCGCTCTCAAGCGATAAGGCCGCCTATTGCTTACCTTGTAACTTACTCTCTGTCTACCTGTTTTCTGTATTGCTTACTATTCCTGGTGTACAATAAAGAGTCATTGTATAGTATTGTATTGTAAATCCCATAAATAAAACTTAAATTGAATACTTATAACAAAGAGGTTGTTAATAAGTTTATTCGTAAATTCAATGCACCTTCTTACATAGCATTGAAATATTTCGTAGGTGTAGATAGGTTTTCTCACAATGTTTTCCTTTCCTGCAAAGCTAGGGTGAATTTCAACTGTACCTAATTTTTACCCCAGTTTCGAACCCACTACCCTTGTTTGAGAAACCATAGGTCCCACTACCACCACCAACCAACCACCCCACCACTAACCACTAGGCTACTTTAGCTTTACTATAGCTTTTTAGGGTTCCGTATTTAATTTGAGATTGGTTAAGATTCAGAAAAAATCAACAGTCATTAACAATCCTCCATCGTCGTAGACTGAAACCATTTCATTAACTCGCTTCAATCTTTTTACGCACGTTTTTTGCGGGATGCGACAGTAAAAACTAAATACGAACGCGCGTCTATTTTTGTTCGTCTTAATTACTCTAGTTTTTGTGCCAAATGGCGCCAAGCGCGTGGCCAATGATATTCATTTAGAGGTGCTTGTACTCATATCTTCCATCTCAGGTAAAATAGTGGGCGTATCGTACGGTACGATTTTTCACGGAATTACCGCGGTCCTGTTAAAAGTTTGTTAAGCGAAAATAGTTGAAAGTATTTAAATTTGTAAATAGAACACCCACACGTACACAGTAATCCTACTAATATATAATGTAATATGTAAGTAAATAGTTTGTGAATTATGTGTGTTCGTACGTGCGTGCGTGTATGCGTGCGTACGTGCTTGCATACGTTGTACATGCGTGCGTGGGTGTGAGACTGCGTGAATGTGCGTGTGCCTATTTTTGTATTTTACGCTAAAACATCCGCATCCAATGCGTTCCCGCCCCCTTCACCAGGTCGTCGCTCCATCTTGTTGGAGGCCTACCTACACTGCGTCTTCCCGTCCGCGGACTCCACTCGAGAACCTTTCGGCCCCATCGGCCGTCAGTTCTACGAGCGATGTGCCCTGCCCACTGCCACTTAAGTAAGTCTAGCGATTCTTCGAGCTATGTCCGTGACTTTAGTTCTTGCTCGGATTTCATCATTTCTAATGGGAAATTAGTAAAATTCCGGAATTTTAATTCGGCTGCTAGATCTAATAAAACTACCTACATATATTATTTATTATTTATTTATTAACGACCGCTTTAGCCTAGTTGGTAGTGACCCTGCCTACGAAGCAAGAGGTCCTGGGTTCAAATCCCGGTAAGGGCATTTATTTGTGTGATGAGCACGAATATTTGTTCCTGAGTTATGGATGTTTTCTATGTATTTAAGTATTTATTTATCTATATAAGTATGTTTATCATCGTCTAGTACCCATAGTACAAGCTTTGCTTAGTTTGGGACTAGGTCGATTTGTGTAAGATTGTCCCCTAATATTTATTTATTTATTTCTTTATTTATTACAGAGATAAATCAAAATACATAACAATAATATAATATTATGCTATCTTTGTAATTTAGTTACTTATGGCTCAGGCCTGAAATGTCCGTTTTCCTGAAATGTATCTTTCTCAAAATGTCTGCTATTCCATAATATATCACGTCTTACTATACAAAAGACGTGGCATTATGGAAAAGCAGACATTTTAGGAAAACGGACATTTCAGGCCTGAGTCAAAAATTGGATGTTTAGATGATTGGTCATTGGATTACTTATTGTTAGGTTAGTCAACTGAGATTAATGAACGCATCGATAACTCCGGCGGTAAATGTCAAGGGGCGCCACTGACGCAACACATTTAGAATCAGGATATCGGTGGGGCTTGCGTTTTTTAAGCTACTCGAGATGGATGACGTATCTAATTATAAACGAAGAAATGTCAAGCTCATATTGAGAATGGTTTTGTCTGTTTCTAGGGTTCCGTGATGATTTATAGACCTGAAACGTGGTTGCTCACTGCCTTATTAAGTGTAAAATTTGGTATAGTGCTATATTTGATACAATGGTATTTTCAATTTACGGTGTACTTGTTTTACTTTTTTTTAATCAGGAAATTTTGGAGTTTTCTTATTCAAAATCTCTAAATTTCTCAAGAAAAAGTCTCGTTATTTTTTGAGTTAGTTTTGTGAATTTTTCATACAGTTTATATGACTTTGCACAAAACTTACAAAAAGAAAACGGTTGTCTGTGTAAAGTCGGTTTACGGACGATAGTTTAACGTGATAGCATCATAACAAAACATTCAAAAAACAAAAATGAAACCAGGCGGTCACCCATCCAAGTACTGACCGCGCTCGACGTTGCTTAACCTCGGTGATCGGACGAGAACCGGTGTTTTGTCAAATATCTTGAAAACGGTGCATCCTACGGCAAAATCAATGAAATTTTCATCCCCCTTTTATAAATTTATAGCATTGCGATGTCAAATTACAATAATACTTATATTATGTCAAATAATTTTTAACACTATAGGTACCTACTTAGAAGCATTTTTCTTGGAGCCTTTTTACCCAACTGCAAGGACAGAGTCGTAACATTTTTACGTCCATTTTTTCACGTAAATACATGTTATACCAGATTATCAAGATTATCACAGAATAAGTTTCAACAGCCGTCGTAGCCTTGATTGTAGGTTTGACCTATGGTCTCTCAAGCAGAGGATCGTGGGTTCAGACCCGGGCTCGCACTTCTGCGTTTTTCAGAATTAATGTGCAAATTTATATTACCATGAGCTTTACGCTGAAGAGAAACATCGCGAGGAAACATGCACACACCTGTGAAGTGAGTTGTGTGTGAAATTACCAATCCGCAGTGGTCCCGCGTGGGAACTACAGTCAAAAACAACCTCAAAGTCGGAATATTTCTTTCTAAAGAAACTATTAGCCGTCATTTTGATTCACTCTTCCTCTTTTTGTCAGGCCTCAAGTTTTTAAGCATTTAATTTGTTGCCGTCGATGACTTCGGAATGGATAGTTCTCTGAGGGAGAATTTCGGAAGTAGCACAAAACAGTAGGTCAGCCTCTAATTTGGTAGCGAATGATTCATTACCATTAAACACATGTCGACCTTGACTCCAAATCTAAATAGGATGCTATTTGCGCGTTTCGCTTTTTGGCTAGCGTGCTACATTTTTTTCCAAATACACGTAGAAAGACACTTCAAATTGTGTGCGATCATGATTGTGTCAGATTTTTTCAGGAAATATTACTTATGCGTATTTTTGAGTTGAACATGCTTAAATTTTCTATTAGATAGGCATGTTCTAAATTGACATTTTAAAACTTCTTTAGAAATTTCAAAGATAAAATTATCGAATATATTTGGCATATAGCGAGGAAACTTCCATACAACTGCGAAGAAATTCAATAGTGTGTGTAGAGTTCCCTATCTACTCTGAGCCGGCGCGGGAACTGCGGCCCAAGTGTTCTCATGCGAGGAGGCCTTGAAATTTGGTACCGGTATTTTTTATGCAACGGTAATGAATGGTACGATGTAATTTTAGTACGACCAAACGTCCTAGTGGTTAGGGAACCTGACTACGAAGCATTCCCGGGTTCAATTCCCGCGTTGGTGCAGATATATTTGTATGAAAAATACGAATGTTTTAGAATCCTGGGTGTTTAATAATTATATATTTAAGCATGTACCCATCTATATAAGTAGGTACGTTTATCCATTGCCCTTAGATTATTTATGCACTAGATAGAGTGTCAGTAGCAAAAATTGCGAAACAAAACGTCCACAAATTTCTTTTGACAGCTTCATATTATACGATCGCGTTACGTCATTCAAACTGAAGGGAGGCAAATGACATATAAGCCAAGTTGGCTTATATTTTTCGGGACGTTTTCATGCCGCCGAAGCTCTATCTAGTGTATAAATAATCTAAGCCATTGCCTAGTACCTGTAACACAAGCTTTGCTTACTTTGGGACTAGGTCAATTGGTGTGAATTCTCCCGAAATATTTATTTATTTATTATAAATTAGAATTACCCCGAGAAGTTTTGGGAGATCCTGATATTTCAATTCAACTGTCAGACCTAATGACCTAATGAATGAAGGCTAGTTAAAAATAATTCAATATACCTACTGTTTGTCTGTCTTCACTTCGCTTTGGTTTAGGCTGACGGATAGTGTTTTGAAATGAAAGGACAGTGATTGACATCAGCCGACTGATGGTCTCACTGATTTGCTAAAAATAGGTAGTTAGCTTTTACCATTTTACAAGTAAGAGGGATTGAGGACAGAAGTGGGGGAGAATTTGAAACAACGTATCTGGCATTTTAGGTTAGACAAAAAAAAACTCAATACGTCAGTCGTTGGGTAAAGGAACGGTCGCGCTTCGTGTTTTATGGTTTGAATATGAATTCGCTGAGTTTAAAACGGGTTAGCGGTTTTTAGGGTTCCGTAGTCAACTAGGAACCCTTATAGTTTCGCCATGTCTGTCCGTCTGTCTGTCTGTCCGCGGCTATGCTCAGAGACTGTTAGTACTAGAAAGTTTTAATTTGGCATGAATATATACATCAGTCACGCCGACAAAGTGATTGAATAAAAAACACTAAAAATAATTTTTTTAGGGTGCCTCCCATAGACGTAAAGTGGGGGTGATTTTTTTTTCTCGTCTAACCCTATAGTGTGGGGCATCGTTGGATAGGTCTTTTAAAACCATTGCGGGGTTGCTAACATGATTTTTCTATTCAGTGATCTGTTTGCGAAATATTCAACTTTAAAGTGAAAATTTTCATTATAATCGACCGTCCCCCCCCCCCCCTCTAAAATCTAAACTGTTGGGTGGAAAAATTTGAAAAAATTCAGAATGGTAGTAAATATATCAAATTTACTAGGAAAATTATAGCGGCTAAGATTGCTTGGAAATTATTTGTAGTTTAAGAGTAAATAGTAGCCTAAGGTATAAAACATACCTAAACTTGGATGATTCCGTACACATACGAAATCCTTAGAAAAATATTACTTGATTCTTTCGTAATGGCTACCTTGGGCGTGTCCGACACGCTCTTGGCCGGTTTTTATTGTAGTTGTGTTAACTTCGGATTTTTCGGAATTTATGTGCGAAATTGCGTGCATACCTGCAAAGAAATTTAAGGTTTTGTTTCCAATCCACACTGGAAACCGCGTAAAAATAGCAACACAAGACCAGTTCTGCGCCGTCTGCATCCAACGCGATCCCACAACCTTAACCAGAGGCCGTATTGTCTGACTCGCGGGCGCTTGCCTTCGGTTTCACCATCTCTTTCTGTCACCATCTTATACCGTTTCATAGAAAGAAATAGTGAATGCGAAAGCAACCGTCCGCGCGTTAGACAGGGCTCAGGTCGGCGCACCATCTTGTCTCAGAGGCCTGCTTACACTGCGTCTTCCGGTCCGTGGACGTCATTCGAGAACCTTTTAGCCTCATCGTCTACGAGCGACGTGCCCTGCCCACTGCCTCTTCAGTCTAGTAATTCTTCGAGCTTTGTCAGTAACTTTAGTTCTTGCGCGGATTTCATCATTTCTTAGTTGTATAACGTGACCCCGCAGAGAAATAATTGATTCTGTCCGATGGCCCCCAACAATCCTTACATTTCCATTTTTCTCCGAACTCTTGGCTTTTAATTAAACGTTCCAAGCGAAGCGTAAAAACAAACAGTTTCCTGTGCCACTTGAACGATGACCGAATTCGTTAAATTATAAATCCGACCTTGTCCCAAAATTAAGGCCGTGAAAATTAATTTCAAGAATAATTTAATATTTAGCATTCTACGGAGGCAGTTTTTCACAAACGCCCCATCGCGAGCGGTGATATTTTGTTGCGGAAAATAATCTGATTCAAGGTTTCTTTGGAATTGGTATTTTTGATATTCGCCATTTTTTCTCGTGCGTTTGTGGTAATACTTGTGTGGGGGTAGTTGCAATAGAGAGATCTCTCTCCAGGTTGATGTCATACCTGGGGGGACCGAATTCCGATGGATGAAAATCGAAAGTTGTATTTAAGCAGCTGAGTTGAGAAACTTCGATAGTGCGATGCATGATTTAGTAATTAGTTTCTTATGTGATGACTAGATGGTGCTAGTAGTTGCTACATCAGCCCCCCTTTTAAACCGGAGGTCGGTATGAATTGTAGTGCGCAATGCAGTCTGTGCGTCATTATATCAAAATACAATTATGTACAAGTTAAGTATGAAGTATCTTTTTTTTTTAAATAGAAAAAGATACTTCATACTTAACTTGTAAAAGTTGGCTTAGTAGCGCCATCTCTTGGTCCAGGTGAGCGGTTAGCTCCGAAGGAGTGTTAAAGTCTCTCGGTAGAGGGCATAACATAGATGCGCGCTTATTACTGCATAATGTGATTATAACAGACTGAAGTGTACGATGTGTGGGAAAAATTCGTCGCTAACTTCTAGACCAGTGATGGTGTAGGGGTAAGCACGCAGCACGGAACGCTGAGGACCTGGGTTCGATTCCCAGCATTGGTCTTTTTTCTGGGGTTTTTTCTGGGGTTTTTTCTGTGCATCTATATTTCAGTTTGTATTGAGTTTGAAATATACAATTATGTATTTTGTCCATTATTTTTTCACAGAGCGGTTAGCTAGAATAATATGACAAGGTTAACGAAATATAATTAAATACAGAACAATATAAATTAAGTAAATTTAAAATAAAAGAAAGTTAACTTATTTATAGATGAGTAAACTAAAAACCAAGCGGTCCGTGGACCACCAGTGGTCCGCAGAAGCCAAAATATGGTCCGCGAATGATTTTAAATTTTAATTTCCCATTGAGTTTTTATTAAAGTTTCAGTTTGATTATTACAGTTTATTATTTTTATTAAGTATACACCTACATTAGTGGTCCCTGCTAACAAGAATCATATAAAAGTGGTCCCTGAAGAAAAGGTTGGGAACCCCTGCTCTATAGCATTGCTGATACGTTGTGCGAGGAAGCTGCCAGCTCTCAATTCTATTGAACTAACTCATTCAGAATTATATTTTTTGGTAATTAATGTAATAAAGAAAAAAACTGGCCAAGAGCGCGTTGGGCACACCCATGATAAGGTTCCGTAGCCGCTACAAAAGATTCTTTGTATGTATACCTACTTATATTAAGTATCGTAACCGCCTTCACCAAGCGCCGCACACTGCAATGTTTGTGTTGTTTGAGCGTCGACTTTTTTATGATTCATCGTCATCATCCCAGCCTATATACGTCCCACTGCAGGGCACAGGCCTCCTCTCAGAATGAGAGGGCTTGGGCCGCAGTTCCCACGCGGGCACAGTGCGGATTGGGAACTTCACACAAACCATTGAATTTCTTCGCAGATGCATTCAGGTTTCCTCATGATGTTTTCCTTTGCCGTAGCTCATGGTAAATTTCAAATATAAATTTCGCACATAAATTCTGAAAAACTCGGAGGTGCGAGCAGGGATTTGAACCCACGACCCTGCTTGAGAGGCCATAGGTCAAACAACTAGGCCACCACAGCTATTTTATTTTTCTTATTCAAGGATTCAGGTAAGAGGTATAGGTACACTTAAGTAAAATGATCTGTTGTATTTAATATAAAATTAAAATAACAACGGGATTCGAGAGTACCGTTAGCACAACAGTAGGACTTATAAATATAAATGATTAAATATAATCATAAGTCAATCTTTGATATCTTCATAAGTGCAGACGCTTATTGATAACAGAATATAATTAGATTTACAGAGTATCCATTGCATATTTGGACTCTATTCTCGGTAAAATGTTGTCATTTGTTTTATAAAAAATATTAAGTAATTATCATATCTGACAAATCTGTCACTAATTTACAACATTTTCGCGTTATCAAATTGCCGTAGCTGTTAAAAAATAAATATGTATAAAATATGAATCGTGGTAAAGTATTAAACGGTCGGTGCCGAGAAATTAACTGCAATGTACTAATATATTTCAATGAAGAAAAAGATAACGAAGGTTCTTCTGAAAACTTTGATGGCCATTTTAAGCAATTATTTACAACATTTGTATTTTATTTAAGTATTATAATTTGATGTTTTTTTCCTTGCTAACAATTTAATTTGTCTGCACACTCTACCACTGACAATGTCATATCACGCATTAGTTCAAAAATGACATATGAGCTCAATCCTTTCTAAACACGTTTTGATAATAGTAGTGCACAGAATTGATATGGAGCTGAAGTCATTTTTCAAATTTGGAACGTCAATTTGTTTATACGGAGACGTTACTACTACACACAACAGGTCATTTGCTTACGTTTTTCACCTATAGTGCAAAACCGTTCTAATTGGTTGACTATCAATTAAATTTACTACTTTTAACGGACACATCATTTTAATCCAAACGTGGCACGTTTTTGCACCATGTTTTTGCTAGGATTAGTTACTTTCACAGCTAGAGTCCTTTTTTTAAATTGAAAACTAGTGCACCATGCGTTAACCTAGTTTACTTTGTATCCTTTTTTCGTTTCCGTGCAGGAAAACAACGGGACATTGATGGATTGCAGCAAAATATGGAAAATGGACAAGCGTGAGCGCGAAAATTGGGGTCAGTGCCCGTAGATACGATTACAAGCGCTAGGAAGGCTCAAACGCGAGCTACAATTACTTATCTTGTTCGTTCGCGTTTAAAGTAAAAACTTTACTAAAATTAAAAATTATAAAAACCCCCAATGCAATTAATTCTAAGATCCTTCCGCAGCATACAAAAGAGCTGGTTACTTTGAAACGGCTGGACCAATTTTGATGAAACATGTCTAAGAACCATCGCCAAGAAACCTGGTTTCAAATAAAAAAAACCGCATCCAAATAGGTTCACCCGTTTAAGAGTTATCATGCCACAGACAGACACACACACCCATACACATAGCGGTCAAACTTATAACACCCCTCTTTTTGTGTCGGGGGTTAAAAACCGGATAAGTTCGTGTCGGTCTGCGTGACTTAAACACCACCACTTTAAAGTTTAATAATCTCGCAAACGGATTCTTAAATCGAAAAACGTTTCGAACCTTCTTCATAACGAGATCAAAAAGAAGATCCGATTACCAAACCCGTGAAGGCCCGTTCCTGAATTTAGCCTCTAAGCGCTGTTGCGGCTGCCAAGCTTCTGCAGTGCGTCATCTATGTTTGCCGAGGCGCATCAGACGGCTTTGATGCCGTCTGGCGCAAAATGTCTGCCTCTCTCCTGAATAGAATACGCGGGAGTAGCAACAGCATCCTGCAAATTCTAGCTGGAAAATTTGATTGTCCCTTGACAAAAATACTTACCGACCGCACCAAATCCCTTTTTGCTTTACGTTAATAAACTAGATTAAGATTAACTAACACCAGTGGACCACAATGTTGTGTTTAAGTACTAAAAAAATAAATAACACAACACACGTCGTTTGTGCCAGGAAAATCTCTAGGTATACTGCCAACCCAGGGTTAAATAATGTCAAAATGTATAAAACTATCAATCCTAAGCTTTTTTGAAACCTTTAAAGATTAAATGTTTTACATCCTCCATCCAAGTGGCTGTTAGAAGAAGAAATTGAGATGCTTTGTTTTATTTTTACGGAACTCTGAACAGCGTGTCAATATTAAATGTACTGTGAAGAACTGCACTTTTTGCAGTACCTGTCGAATTTGCGTTAGTTTTTTTATCCAACCTGATTTTTCCTCTATCATTCATCTACTAGTTTTTGACGTGACAACGTCTAATAAATCGATGAACGCCGGCTGCATACACGAAAAAGGATGACGCAATGTAACGTACATGTAACGTTACGTAACGTTACATGTACCTACAGAGCAGTGAAGGCAGGGGGGGTTGGTTTGAATGTTTTGTTATGACGTTGCCACGTTAAACTATCGTCCGTATACTGACTTTACAGACAACCGGTTTTTTTAATGATTTTTACTTAGGTGGTTCATGTCTATATTATATATTTAAAAACGCTGAATGTTCACAGTAACAAAATAACGGCTGAACGGATTTTACTAAAAAAAAGCACTATTCCGCACCAACTTAACAAAAAATAAGGGAAAACTCCGCGTAACACCCTCTTCCCACATACCATGTTACACGAATTGACTCGTACACTCCAGTCCAAAACATTAGGCTGTAAACTTCCTAACAAAATAACCCTTGTCTACACTGGGGGCCGAAAAAAGGTAGCAAACATTTCCTCTGGGCACGATGTAACGGTTCGTTTAGCAACAATCGTAATTAATTAGGGTGGCTGGAGCGCGACCTGGCCGCAGTAAACAGGCTAGCGGCAGTAAACACAATCTACATAATCATTATCATCTTACTTGATGATACGTTCGTACCCAATTCTTTCGTTCGTTTCATTTCATTTCATTTCCAATCCGCACTAGGCCCGTGTGGAAACTACGGCCAAAGCCCACTGATTGTGAGAGGAGGCCTGTGCCCTGCAGTGGGATGTGAATAGGCTGGGATAATAATCATTTTGACTTGACACGTTTGCACACGTGGTGACATACATGTTCTCTTACAATGGGCCTCATAAGAAAGTTTTAAGTAAAGTCACTTAAAGAGCGATAGAGCGAGTTATGCTCGGAGTTGCCCAATGTGGCCGAATCAGAAATGCGGAGATCCGCAGAACACAGAGTCGCTGACATAACTCGGAGACTTGCCAGACTTAAGTGACAGAAGGCAGGGCACATTGCTCGTAAAACCGACGGTCGATGGCCAACAAGATGGTCTATGGACTATCTGGTAAAGATCGCAGGTGCTCCAGTGCTATCCTGATGCTATTTTGCCTAATTCGTGGGTATTTGAGATCATATTATGTGCCATTTCTTCCCATCCTGAAATGAACAGTTTGACACAAAGAGGCAATGAAAGCGATTGTGATTTCAAGTGCGTTTTAAACACGGTTTGCGACCTAACTTAGCAAAACTATTGATGTTTTTTTTAAATAAACAATTTTCAACATGATAGTTGTTTTTAACGATTCAAGGTTACATAAGACAGGTCTTTTAACGAACTCCCGGTATTGTGACGCTTCTAGTATACCTAAGTGTTATGGTCACGGGTAGAATAAATCAACAGGCAATCACCTTCTTCATCTCGTAGCGAAATTATGTCTAATCATGACAGCTAATTTATAATATAGCCTATTGCTTACCTTGTAACTTACTCTCTGTGTACCTGTTTTCTGTATTGCTTAATATTCCTGGTGTACAATAAAGAGTCATTGTATTGTATTGTATTGTATAGTGTCAAAAAAAATCTTTTCAATCATACTGTCATTTTAAATAGACTGTGACCGAGGATTTTCTTGCCAGCTACCGATAAATATCTCACTGAAAAATAGCGCTACCTTTCTCCGAACGCCGTTTTATTGTACTGTCGGCAGAATCGGATTAATTTAACCGACTAATAAGATTTTTTGTTCTCTGTACTTACATATTTCAGTGCGTTCGTACTTAATCACAAACATTTGTTAATTATATTGGTTGGTGGACTTTATCACTTCTATAAATTATTTCTAAGGGTTTTATCCAAATCTAAAGGAATATTTATGAAGCGGCAAAATGTAACTGTCTGTTTGTTTGTGACTGAGAAACTCGAAAATTACTGAAAGGGTTTTGAAAATTCTTTTACCTATGTATATATTCAGCGAGTGACTTTGGCTACATTTAATCCCGGGGTCATGTTAACTTCTCAAGGGACAGAAACGAAGTTACCAGCAATATCTATCTGATATTATACTGGTAACTTCGTCTGTGTCTATAGATATAAATAAATGAAGAGAAGTATTTAAAAGGTTGTGTTACCTCTCGTTTCTTAAAAAAAATCAACTTTGTCATAAAGGGTTAAAAAATACATACTGTTCAAGTCAATCCGACTGCTGGAAACGGGTTAAATTCTACCTCCAGGATATGACCCACACATAAAAACATGGAAAGTTAAATAAAAAACTTGTAATAAAAGAAAGTTAAATTCCCAATCCGCACTGGGCCCGCGTGGGAACTACGGCTCAAGCCCTCTCATTTGAGAGGACGCCTGTGCCCTGCAGTGGGACGTATAGGCTGGTATGATGATGATGAATAAAATAAAGTTTCATTAATTCATAGATTTAATTCTGATTAACAATATTAATATTAAATGATGCCATGACCTACGACAAAAAATTTACTCTAAAACATAGTAGTATAGATATATATGTAAACCTTTTATAATAAAAAAAAAACACTATAGACAACCGTGGAAAACATAATACAAACGTGAACGTTTATCCCTTTAACAAATTTCTACTAATCAACCACAAAAGTAAAATAATATTATAGACCCTTTTCATTTTTAGGGTTCCGTAGTCAACTAGGAACCCTTATAGTTTCGCCATGTCTGTCCGTCTGTCTGTCTGTCCGCGGCTAAGCTCAGAGATCGTTAGTACTAGAAAGCTGTAATTTGGCATGAATATACACATCAGTCACGCCAACAAAGTGGTAAGATAAAAAAAGTAAAAAAAATTTTTTAGGGTACCTACCATAGACGTAAAGTGGGGGTGATTTTTTTTTTCACGACTAGTCCTACAGTGTGGGGTATCGTTGGATAGGTCTTTTAAAACCATTGCGGGGTTGCTAACATGATTTTTCTATTCAGCGATCTGTTTGCGAAATATTCAACTTTAAATTGAAAATTTTCATTAAAATCGAGCGCCCCCCCCCCTCTAAAATCTAAACTTTTAGGTGGAAAAATTTGAAAAAATTCAGAATGGTTGTAAATATATCAAATTTACTAGGAAAATTATAGCGGCTAAGATTGCTTGGAAATTATTTGTAGTTTAAGAGTAAATAGTAGCCTAAGGTATAAAACATACCTAAACTTGGATGATTCCGTACACATACGAAATCCTTAGAAAAATATTACTTGATTTTTTTTGTAATGGCTACGGAACCCTACCTTGTGCGTGTCCGACACGCTCTTGGCCGGTTTTTCAACTCGCTTTCATAAAAACACTCGCATGCGCTCGGAGGAATGAAACGTGGCAAAGTAACATAATAATTGATTTTCGCCAATTAACCCAACGGTGGTGGGCTGGGGGGTAATTACTGGGACATGATTTACGTTGGTAATATAATACGTCCCTCCAGAGGACATCTTAGCTCGAGCATGTGTTGTTTTAAGAGGCTATAAAACTGGCGATCCTATAACAAGTCTAATATAATATATGACATCATCATCATTTCAGCCTCAGACTCGGTGGTGTGATGATCTTCGCAAGGCGGCTGGCAAGAGCTGGATGAGAGTGGCCGAGGATCGTGCTCAGTGGCGTGCTATGGGAGAGGCATATATCCAGCAGTGGACGAGTGGATTTCAGCCGAAAGACGTCTATTGCTGAATATAGGCCTCTCCCGACGTTCACTAAACAGACCAGTCCTGCGCCATTCGCATCCAATTCTTTCCCGCAATTTTAAACAGGTGGTCGCTCCGTCTTGATGCAGGCCTACCTTCACTGCGTCTTTCGGTCTGTGGACGCCACTGAAGAACCTTTTGACTCCATCAGCTATCAGTTCTACCAGCGATGCCCCATGCGACACAGCGATGCGATGATGTCCCAGCCCACTGCCACTTGAGTCTGGTGATTCTTCGAGCTATGTTAGTTCTTGCGCTGATTTGACGTTAGTTTTTGGGCAGATTTTTCCTAAAATAATTATTTATGCACACCGTTGTATGGTAATTTGTGTAATTTCGCCTTTTCAGACCCTTCATAGGCTGCACAAGCTCTTTTGGAACGTCCATGCGTCCAGCCATTTTAGCGCAAAAGAGTGACAAACATACGCACACACGCATTTAAAACTTTCGGGATTTAATCACAACTTAAATATTGCCAAAACCACAGAAATCCGGTGATACTCGTAGGCATAAATTGTCACAAGTCCCGATATTGCGATCTATCTACCAGCACAATGATTACAGGTATGTACACTGAAGTGGATGTCAGTGTTAGGTAAACGCGGTATGATAGCGCGGTAGGGTCATCATCATAATCATCATCCCAGCCTACGTACGTCCCAATGCAGGGCACATGCCTCCTCTCAGAAAGAGAAGCGGTTGGGTATTCCGTAGAAAATATGTCTAAAATCTTGGTCTTATTTTTATCCGCTCTTTTCCTGGCCTCAACGTATTATCGGTTGAACCTAATAGCAATTATTGTGTGTGTGAGTTACGGGTCAAGTAATACGTAAACAAGCTTTGATGTGTGTCCCTCTCGAGAACATCGAGTGGTATATGCGTTAACATACAGCATATAAGGTACGTAAGGTATTTATGGCGCTAAGTAAACATGTGAAAGTCGATTTTATATATCGTCTGGGTTACTTCCTGTGATTTAAATAGTACTTTTCTATTTAGAGTTACGTACCCAAAGTATGTTAACGGGACCCTACTCATACAAGCATTTGGTGGCTGTTTAGTGACTGTCACTTTGAATTAAGTGTCACTTTTTGGCACATCGGTCGGACAGCTTTCGGCCGTTTTTAGGGTTCCGTAGTCAACTAGGAACCCTTATAGTGTCACCATGTCTGTCTGTGTGTCTGTCCGTCCGCGGCTAAGCTGAGAGATCGTTAGTACTAGAAAGCTGTAATTGGGCATGAATATACATAATCAATCACGCCAACAAAGTGGTAAAATAAAAAACAAAAAATAATTTTTTTTTAGGGTACCTCCCATAGACGTAAAGGGGGGGTGATTTGACGTGACATGACGTTTCCACTTGATTTTTCTGTTACGTGGTAAGTAGGTAGGTACGATTAAAACCATACATGCGTTATGATGTAATTTAAACATAACGAAAAACACTCATTTTATGCGAATAAAGAGAAATAATAAAGGTCAGATAGAATATGTGAAGTATTAAAGATGAATTATTTCCTTTGATCTATTTGATCTTACTTCATTTCATTTGTAAAATATTTATTTTGCTTCATAAATAATTTACGAGTTAATAAAATATTCGCTGTGCTAACTTATTAAGTTCAGATAAATTACGATCATTGGAATGTTATATTACCACTCAATAAAATATCCATTACTGTTGTAGTAACCTATAATAATAGGTGCGAGCCGGGATTTGAATCCGCGACCGTCGGCTTAGGAAGCCATAGGTCAAACCACTATACGCCACCACGGCTTTTACACACATACATACTTATACAATATTTTAACTATTTTTCTAATATTATTTTATTTTAGAAACAGTACATTTGCTTAAAAACTTCTAAGTATTTTAAAAACGATTTTTTTTGTGTTTCGTACAGGTTTCGAACCGGCATCCCCTGGCTGTATGCGTCTAGTATGCTGCCAATTGCACGAAGCTCCCATAAATATCACACAAACTATTAAGAATATGAGAGAAAATTTGCAAAAAGATACAACTAAAAAGAAATAAAGTAAGCCATTCACCACATAAGTTCTCCAGAATCCAGAGTGCTAGCTAAGCTATTTCACAGCGTAAGCTTAACCGCAATAAACCACCACTTTCAAAAATGTACCCTCAGTGTGCTGACTGTCTCCCACTTAATAAATAGGGGGTTGTCAGAAGGTCAATGGTTTGTCATTGGGCGACTTGAAAGACAAACGTAACTGATATCCGTTGACCTCAGAGGTCATCAATTTCACCTATAGGGGATAAAATTGATGATAGAAACGGCTATTTTATACTGAAGGTTGGGTCTGTTTATTTTCCTTGGCTGGCGAAAAATGATGTTTTGATTGAAGGTATAATCTGCGAAGATTATTCATTACTTATATTTATTTTAGCTTTTTGTTTCAAAAAGAGGTTTCTTTTTGTTTGTAAAAAAGAGGTTTATAAATGAAGACTACCATACCACCACCATTACTTTGATGGAGATATTTACTTACCATTTTCACAATCTTATTTTTGCAGTAATTTTGATCATAATAATTAAATATAATTAGATATCCCGAAGAACCTAGCTCCATTTTGGAAAACTTCTTGATATCATCAAATTTGGCAAACAAAATTTATGTCTTAAAAAAAAGTTCGCCTATAAACAAATTTGAGCTTCAAAAAAGGCCTCGAGTTATTTTGAAAAACTGTAACCTTTTTGAGACCAAGCTTATTAAAATGAATAGCTTTTTCCGTCAAGGTGGTTCTAATAAACACTAAAAAACTTTATATTTAGGGCTAAAAGGCTCTAGTCTTTCCAAACTCTAAGAGGCTTAAAAGGCTAAAGGTTTTGTTTAGTTTGAGACTCTGAGAGTATTAAATTGCCTCGTGGTTTTATTAGGTATTATTTTTACTCAATGACATTACTTCAGTCCACCCACGCTAGTTTTCTATTTCCACGTACCTATCCAATAAATACATTTATACGAGCTAAAAACTTGACCAAAAATCCTTCACCCCTAAAATGTCACACCATTTCATCTTGCCTCCATCACTTTCGCGCCACACATTTCAACAAGCCATAACTACTGCTCACCAAATATTGAATATCCACCTTATTACTAAGCTGTTTAGGTATTTTTTTATTTGTGAATGTTATGGAGGTAGTGTAATAATTTAGTTAAGGGAATTTGCAGATAGCTGTCAATAATTCAGGTTGCGTTGGTGTTTATACCTGCATCAACTGTCGGTTTACCGTCTTCTGACAGAGCTGGGGATGGTTCACGGATTGTTAAGTGCCCGTCAACGAACTAAGATGATGTGGAAAAGTATTTCAATAGGTATATGAGGAGCTGTTAACAGTTTAGGGGGAGGCCGTACGACAGGAATCATCATCATCAACATCATCATCATTTCAGCCGCAAGACGTTCACTGCTGGACATAGGCCTCCCTCATTGATATCCAATAATTACGGTTGGAAGCGACTTGCATTCACCAAATCGTCCGTACATCTCGTTAATTGTGGATGTCCCACGCTGCGCTTGCCAGTCCGTGGTCTCCATTCGAGAACGACAGTATTTTTTTAATTATGAATCGCGTATTTTCGGTTGCTTAATTTCTATTGCGTTCGGTGTTATACGAAAGTCTAGTTTGTGCCTCACGGCGACGCAGAATGAGTTTTACATAACAATAAATTAAAAAAATTAAAAAAACCCCTACGCAATGAGGTCACACATAATAACGTTTACTTTAAATTACACTATAATTTAATTTACCCGTAGGTAATAAATATAATTGTTATGTTAGTTAAATTTATAGTAAAATTTTGCATGCCAGATACTGGTGAAATATGTGAGCCGTTATAGGTATATGATTTTGTTGAGCCATCTTCTGTGCCATATTTCAAGCGAAATAAAGTTATTTACATAGGCTCCCATACAACAAACGTGATTTTTTTTGCCGTTTTTATACGGAACCCTTCGTGCGCGAGTCCGACTCGCACTTGACCGGTTTTTTATATTATAATACAATATGATACAAGACAATGTATTAACAAAAATAAAAAATAAAACAAAATTTTCTTGAAAAAAGTGTCTACCTGGATTTCTTTCTGTCTGGCTAGCTTGTTTTTCTATTAGCGCTGGTTGTGTAAAAAATGACATCTTAAAAGAAGCCCTTTGTAGTCTCCATACTGAATAAAAAACTCTTTCCACTGTTTTATGTCATGTTTTTCAACAGAAACGACTTTTTAGTCGGATCGGACATTGCTTTTTTCTTTTTCTTTTTAGCTCCAGGTTCTCCACCGCACCTCATCGGCGCTGAATATTTTATATTCAGCCAGCAACTTGGCGTCGAGCGAACTTCCGCGTCTCCTTCATTATTCATAATCTTGTCCGAAATGTGACCCGCCGTGGGGACGCATTACTTCCACTATCTCTTTCTGTAAGGCTGGTGTCACACGGCGTGATTTTGCCGTTCATCTTAACTTGTCGTAAGTGCCAGAGAGACGTAAGGACGGGTGCTTGTGGCTTTTTAACTCGTGTCGGACACAAGAGGAAAATCTTAAATCTTAAATTAGTGAGATATTAACAAAAAAAATATGCAAAAAACTGCAGTAATATAAAAAACAAAAACAAAAAAAAATAAAAAAAAACGGTCCTTGTTGTTTAAGTTATGGATGAAGTGTTAATAAATCAAATGGTTTCAGATTTTTATCGAGTAGTGTCAGATTGTCTACGTTTAAATGTCAATTGCAAACTTTTTAAAATATTTTTTCTCAGAACAAACGCACCACCTTTCTCACCGCTAAATTAAATGTTACTAAAACCACCTCGCTCGTGTGTATCTACCCTTCTTCACTATCTGTTTATAAGATAGGGTGTCCATGTGGGCCTGATTTATTGTAGTCCTGCCAGTCGTTCACTGAAGGGTTGCCACACGCTATTTTTGGTACGGACATAATCAGTAGCGAATCTGGTTTGATTTTATGGACGTCCTCATAATCGTAAAAGAAAAAAGCAACTTTACGCAATAGATAAATTTTAGCTGTAGGTATGAATCATTTCCAAACACCCCTGTCCATGATAATACTCTTAAATTTTATAGTACGCCCTACATTTTTTTTTCTTGACGATGACTTGATGTTTTCTTGATGATTTAAATTTTGTATATGTTTAGTCGGTTTGAATTTATGTGTGTTGACACATTATTGCTTATCTTATCAGCATCCAATTAGCGAACCTGCTCTCAAAAAGTTTACTATAATTGGCTGAGAAATGCAACATGTAGAGGAGATAAACCGGACATCCAAACAAACCTACGAAAACACTTTTACAATGCATATGCTCGGAAAGTGCCTCTTGACGCGAGTCAACATATCTATAGAAAGATAGTCATCCCAGCACACTTTCGCAAGTGTGAAAAAAAATTGTATGGATTTTACATTCCACACGCGTGCGGAAAAGTAATTTTTTAAATTGCCAATTCTCAAAAAGTTGTGTCAAACTAGTGTTTAAAAAACAAGACTAGAGAGTTGTGTCTTCATAATTCAGCTTTGCACAAATAAGAAAATATTTGATGCAACCAAATGAATATTTACTGATAAAATAATAAAACAGATTGTTTTAATATTAAAACACACAAATTTTAATTTCGTCAAAAGTTTTGAAATAAAAAATTTAGTACTAAAATAATTCCTTGAGTCCATTTCGGACCGTACGATATCTGCGCTTTCAGTGCGCGCGCATGGCGTAACACGAACCAATCATGTTTACCCGTTCGCGCCTGTCAACCAATGAGCTTTCAGTGTGCGCGCATGGCGTAACACGAACCAATCACGGTTACCCGTTCGCGCCTGTCAACCAATGAGTTTTCAGTGCGCGCGCATGGCGTAACACGAAGTAATCATGGTTCGTTCCGTTTGCGCCTGTCATGAAAACCCGCCACAGTAATGTTCATGAATTCAGTCCGGAGAATTAATTTAAGTTTAGTAAATTAAAATGGAGAGTTCAAGTGATGAATTTACATAGGACTTAACGTCGCCTGACGTCCTAGACCAAGCACAAAATTAAATGTAATAGCCTCCTGCTGACTAAACCGATGCTGAAATATGTAAACATCTACGAAACTTTCCCTCAATGAAAGGTAAATAAGAACGCAACATCTTTTTCCGAAAATGTTTATGAGCGCGCGCAGACTGAGAGCGGTCTGGAGTTCCGAGTTCAGAGTTCTGCGTTCTTTCGAATGTACTGTCGATTCTCTTACGATAACGCACACAGCAGGCGACTGGAACTCTCGAGCGATGAAAACACAGAACTCTGAACGCGGAACTCGGTACTCCAGACCGCTCTCAGTCTGCGCGCGCTCTTAGCCCCAATTTTTTTCCTCGCTTAATGCATTGTAAAATGTTGTATGATATACGTGTCGTAAGTAGGAAATTCCCAACTCATGTCGGCAAAACCAAACTCGCTTCGCTCGTTTGTTTAGATCTCCGCCATTCGTTGGGAATAGCCTACTTTCCGGACTTGTATCATAAATAACTATTCTCCAAGCTAAAAAGGAGACGCTTCGATTAGACGACAAAAGCCAAAACTGTAGAGTCTTATGAAACTGCTTGCCTAATTTCTAACGTTGCTAAGGAATTAGCCATAATGCTACACCCACATAGGGAATGAATTAATACAAAAGGTCCAAAGATCACATGTGAGCTTGAGAACCGGCCACATGACATGAGTTGCCCTTTTCGGGGACAATGTACGTGACACGGTATCCTTGGCTCTCCCTTTGATGGTGATTTATCATCTTTTACTTAGGGCTAAGTGAGAGCATTGAAACTTATTACAATAGAGACGAATGTTTCATAATTGTTCTGTAAACAATAACGTTTTATATCAAAAGTTAGTTATTGTTTACAATTTTGATGGATGTGTCGCAGAGAAATGACCAAAACGGAAATTTTGACAAATCTTTAAGGGATATTTAACCACCGCTTTAGCCTAGTTGGTAGTGACCCTGCCTAAGAAGCAAGAGGTCCTGGGTTCAAATCCCGGTAAGGGCATTTATTTGTGTGATGAGCACGAATATTTGTTCCTGAGTTATGGATGTTTTCTATGTATTTAAGTATTTATTTATCTATATAAGTATGTTTATCATCGTCGTCGTCGTCGTGTTGTTCGTCGTGGTAGAACGATAGCGAAGCTCAAATGGCAATGGGCGGGACATATTGCCCGGAAAACCAATTCGTGGTGTAGAGCTGTCCTGAATTGGAGACCATGGGAACAGAAAAGACCAGTGGGCAGACCGCAAATGAGATGGAAAGACGACTTAAATAAGGTGGCGGGCAGCAACTGGACTCTAACTGCCCAAAATAGATCGGAATGGAGGAGGTTGAAGGAGGCCTACACCAAGAATTTGGTAGAAGAAGGCTGAGAAGGAGAAGAAGAAGAAGATCGTCGTCTAGTACCCATAGTACAAGCTTTGCTTAGTTTGGGACTAGGTCGATTTGTGTAAGATTGTCCCCTAATATTTATTTATTTTTATTTATTTATTTATATGATCAAATCACGCAGGATGTCAAAATAAGGAATTCATTTTATCATTTCCCTAGAAAAAATCAGTCATTCGATCAAAAATCTAAACCTGTTTAGTGAAATGACAAAATCGGATTAAAAAGGCGACTCATTTTTTAACCACGTAGTGCACGTTTGGCAGCCGCCGTGACGTGCGACTCCGAGAGGAAGGGCTACGGATTAGCCCGAAACATGTCGAGTTAAAACTCGTTTTAAGACGTGAGTGATCCGTTTATTTTCACTATAAATAAAACCTCCTTCAAAAAACCCCCAAAAAAAACAAAAAATAATAATTGATTGAATCGACCACAATAAGCATGAAAATATCTTTCTACTAATCTGTTTGAAGTTGGTGCCTCAGCACGAGCCAGCAGGAGTGGACCTAGTAATCTAACTTACCTACATACCTATTATAGGGCTTCTACACTCCTGCTGGCTCGTGCTGAGGCACCAACTTCAAACATATTAGTAGAAAGATATTTTCATACTTATTGTGGTCGGTTCAATCAATTATTATTTTTTGTTTTTTTGCGGGTTTTTTGAAGGAGGTTTTATTTGTTTCATTTTACTAGATTTGTTTAGCGATTTTATAAAATCCCTGTTACACGTCAGTGAGTTAACGGAACAAACTCGCAAAGTTGACTCGTTTTATCATTTTCACTAGACAAGTTTACCAGTACCACCACCATTATGATGCACCTATGTAAAAACTTCAAACTTTGGTGGTGGTAAGTCTCGGGCCGTAAATAAAATATTATAGACAACATAACCTAAGGATCTTTCAAGGCTAGATGAAAAGGCTATTACTGGGCCAAGATAGATCATAAACAGCGTAAAAAAAGTTGTCTCTGCTATAGACATAAAATTAGCTACTCCGAATCAGCAAACTTAAGATTTGTTTAAATGGGCCGATGCCTATGGACCCTTGACCAATCGATGTCCACAGGAGACACGAAACCAAAAAAAAAATCAGATACATTTTACAAACTTTTATTTAATTTCACCTGTCCCGATGTTTATCTGTCTCAAATCTTGCAAGCTAAATTTGACCCACTTCCCGGTTACCGATTGAGCTGAAATTTTGCGTGCATGTCTACAGGTGGCAATGCAATTATTATTGTGACATGGAGCTGATTTGATGATGGAGCTGGAAGTTGGCCATAGGAGCTCTGTAATAAAGCGACATTTGACAATTTACAGCTTTTTAGTTTCTTCTACTTAATAAAAGCTTGTTTTTTAAAAAGTTTTGTTTTCTTCTATTTTTGGCATCATCTGCACCTTCCATGATGATGATGATCAGCTACTTAAAAAACCACTACGCTTACCCTAGTATTAACTGATTTATCACTTCAAAGCAATCTACAAGTGAGTACGTAGTCAGCAAAAGAATCTCGAACCCCAAGTCTTATTCGAAGCTATCGCGTTTCGATTGATATTTTATTGTAATAAAATTCGGGAGGCCCCGTCAGCAGTACTTACCGTTCGCCGCAAGGTATTGTAGCGAGGCTTTTTATAGGCGACACGTCAGCAACATGGTAGGTTCTTTTTTGGCGAGACATTTGTTTCAAAGTTTTGGAGTGAACGAATCTAACTATCCTCCCAATTATTATACTCGTAAATGCAAAAGTTTGTGAGTGTGTTAATATCCTTGATATTATTATACGCTAGATTGAGATTTAGTATGTAAATGGATGGGTTTTGGGAATAACGCATGAGCTACTTTCTATTCCGATGTAGGTAGCATCGAAAACTAAAAAAGTACAAATTATATTCTGTTTTTGACCAAAATAATAAATAGGTACAACCTTGTCTAGTGAAAACTATGCTTAGATTATGCAATAGTATAGGTATGCAAATGTAGACCAATCTTATTTTACGCGGGGCCCTTTCGGATACACTTTGACTCACAGGTATCTTTTGTGTGTTAACCCCTCTTTGTTACTTATTATATTACGTCATTTACTTCATCTAAGAAAAATGGATGGTTGGTACAGTCCTAACTAGAGTAAAATAGGGTATACACAAAAGCCTAATATTAATATGCATTATTTAACTATGCGTATTTATAATTATGCGTATTCTTAAAGCCAGAGATAGAATTTATAAGGGCAATGACAGGTAGAGTCATATTACTGTTTTAATTTGACAGTGACACAACTCAAAATTCTGGGGCATAACATTTTAAAATATGTCACTATTCAACTAAAGTTCAGTTTTAACGACAGTTTTATTTTGGATTGTGTCACTATCAAATTAAAGCAGCGATATATAGGTTAAACTATGTTAGTATAACCCCGGCGCCACACATAGCACAAATGTTTCAACACATATTTGAACACATATTTGATCACATTTGAAGCACCGGTATTTGCTTATTTGTTCAATAGAACAACCATACAATCAACCATAGATCAAATATGTGTTCTAATATGTGTTGAAACATTTGTCTATGTGTGGCGCCGGGGTAACAACTCAGGGCCGAAAGCCTCAGCTATACATGAACAAGGCTCCGTCAACGTTGTCACGTTATACCTATTTCCTTATTATGCTGCTTATTCTCTGTTATGCATAATAATGTTATGTGTATTCTGTTATTCGCATTAAGCTAGTGTCCCTCGACACGTGTAGCCAGCAACACAGGTTGATGTGACGCCACGTTGCTGACCCACCATACATGTCATCTGAGTGAAGTTCGGCAACGTTTTGCCACTTTTACCGACGCCGCTGGCGACACTAAACTTATCGTGAAACTTTTGTCCCCAAGTGAATCCCTAGCTTAATTTAACATAGCTTAACCTATTTGATTAGATATGACTAACGCTATCGTCGGCTTACTACCCTTCTCTATGTAGATATTTAAGTAAAATAAAAAAAAACTACCATTTTTCATATTGCAAACTGTCATGCTGTGTAAGTTGTTATAAATAAATAAATAAATAATAAATAATTTTTTATTTTTATTTGATCGTTATTTTTAAGGGGACTTAAAAAGTTATGCTTATTTAACGTTAACCGTAGGTATTTACATTATGCGTATTAAGCATTATGCATTTTATTTTATTTTATTTTTACTGTTATGCCACTTTAACGTTAAGCGTGACAATGGTTATATCAAATCTGTTATGTCTTTTTACGTTAGGACAATTAATGTTATCTTAATTAAGGGATACCCGTAAAACAATTACGAATTAAAAAACGAAAGAAAGAAGAAATAATTTCTTTACAGAATTTCTTTACTTTTTAGGGTTCCGTAGTCAACTAGGAACCCTTATAGTTTCGCCATGTCTGTCCGTCTGTCTGTCCGCGGCTAAGCTCAGAGACTGTTAGTACTAGAAAGCTGTAATTTGGCAAGAATATATATATCAGTCACGCCGACAAAGTGGTTAAATAAAAAAAACTAAAAAAAATTTTTTTTGGTGTACCTCCCATAGTCGTAAAGTGGGGGTGATTTTTTTTTCTCGACTTATCCTATAGTGTGGGGCATCATTGGATAGGTATTTGAAAATAAATAGGGGTTTGCTAAAACTATTTTTTGATAAAGTGAATATTTTCGGAGATATTCACTCCGAAATTTCAAAGTAATGTGTCCCCCCCTCTAACTTTTGAACAGCAAGTCTAAAAAATATGAAAAAAATCACGTAAGTTAAACTTAATACAAACTTTCTAGGAAAATTATTTTCAACTTAATCAGTTGAGCAGTTTTTAAGTTTTTGTAAAAAAAAATTCTAAACTAAGATTGTAATTTAACCGCCATAACTTTGCAAGCATTTTTTTTTCTTCAAGTACCTATAAGATCACGCTAACAAAATCTTCTTTCAAATAAAAAAAAATAAAATTGAAATCAGTTCATACAATAATAAATAAATAAATAATAAATGAATATCAGGGGACGATTCACACCAATTGACCTAGCCCCAAAGTAAGCTAACAAAGCTTGTGTTATGGGTACTAAGCAACGGATAAACATACTTATATAGATAAATACATACTTAAATACATATTAAACACCCAAGACCCGAGAACAAACATTCGTATTTTTCATACAAATATCTGCCCCGACACGGGAATCGAACCCGGGACCTCAAGCTTCGTAGTCAGGTTCTCTAACCACTAGGCCATCTGGTCGTCTAAGAATTACATCTGAAAAAACATCAACATATTACATACTAGTTCTAGTTAGATTAGTTACCCAATTCGCCGATAGATGGCGCTGTACCGCCGACGTTGAAATTCTGCGCGCGGTGGGAGTTGGGGCCAAAACAACCACATTAATAAAGTATGCAAAGATTTTTTCGTACCTGCTACGGAACCCTATCTTGGGCGTGCCCGACACGCTCTTGGCCGGTTTTTTTATGTATGGTTATACAAAGCATTCTTTAACGGATTTTACTTAAATTTGTTACTTGGATGGCATGACAAGACTGAAAGATAGTGACTTTAGGAGGCTTAACGACAACTTCTCTTAATGTTTCCTTGTACGAAACCAGGAAAATAAAATTCTAAAAACCATGAGCAGGAAAACTGTTTTAATACGCTGTAAAAAACTCAAAAAAATACCAAACAAAAGCGAATTTAATCGCAAATCTTAGAAGCTACGTTTTTTTTGTCATAATCTTCCGCAGACTTCCTCCCAGTATTTGCATAGCGCCTACCAATAAAATTAACATAATAATTGGAGCCCAACATGTAATATATTATCTACGGTGGATATAAAGGCAATTACACCCTCCTTAATACTCCTTTTTGCCGGTACAGCGATTGTACAGAGCAATAAATCTCAACTCTGCGCCCATTCTTTACCGGCTTCCGATACAGAATCTTTGTAGATATGTTATTTCTGAAAGCTTTGTAATGATGTTGGAATATTCTTTGCGCTTTTTATTCTTGGCAGAGGTTTTTGGTCACTTAAAATTTATGTTAGACGGTTTTTGATTTATACATATTTTAAATTTTTCTGCCGCAATGGGTTATGGTAGTCATAATTTATGAGCCAATTTTTATTTTGATTTCTGTTTTATTTTTTAATTTGGAAAAATTTATGTGATTTCTGTTCAGAATCACGAGCTTTTTCGTTCTTACTAAGAGAACAAGTGTCCTAAGTTTTTTTTTCGTTGAGTTACCATTTTTCATAGACTTTACTTTACCGCAAATAAATGGCAGAATCAAAAATTACCTATTATAAAAGTTTTGGGACACTTTTTTTCTCCTTACTAAGAGAAAAAAAGTGTCCCATAACTCTGTTATAATAATTTTTCGATCGGATCGAAAAAGCTCGTGTTTCTGAGCAGATATCACATAAAACATTCCAAATTAAAAAAAAATCAAAACATACAACAAAATGAATAATTCGCCCTATACACGTCTTAAGATTTTCTGCTGCAATGGGTAATGGAAGTCATAATATTATTTACAATGCATATGCTCGGAAAGTGCCTCTGGACGCTAGTCAACATATCTATAGAAAGTTAGTCATCCCAGCACACTTTCGCAAGTGTGAAAAAAATTGTATGGATTTTACTTTCCACACGCGTGCGGAAAAGTAATTTTTTAAATTGCCAATTCTCAAAAAGTTGTGTCCAAACTAGTGTTTAAAAAATAATGAATGAATGAATGAAAAAGTTTATTTCAACACACAAAAATAGAAACAAAAAAATATAAAATAAAATAAAATAAAAAATAAAACATTAAATTGTGTGTGAAAAAGGTCCCGCCTCAGCATAAATGCGGACTCCTGAGGTGGAGCCAGCGCTGGTCTTCCGGCGGGACCCTTTTTATCAGTCACAGAAACCCTGTCGCGCAACACGGCCTTAAGCGGTATGCTGAACTCAGCCGTTGCGACTGCAACGAGCAGCGCTGTCTGGCGGCGAACAAACACAACGCAGACATTCATAACCTAAAAGACCGTGCGCACGACATGGTTACTGTGACTGTAAAATTTAATAAATACAACAAACAACTTACGCAAAACGGATGTAAAAAAATATAAAATTAGCCTAATTACACAAAAAAAAAAGAAGACAAAATGTGAACATCGTGCACGAATACTTGCTAATTCCATTCGTCAATGCAGGTGACATTGTGCACATAAGACAATTAAAAAGTATGTAATTGGAGAGAACAAAGGGAGATATTGTTTTGTTTTCTTAAAGGAAGACAAAAAAACAGGTATATACTATCCACTATTACAACACGTACTAGAGAAACTAAAGAAAAGAAAAACAAAGAAGAACACAGACTACCTAAACTAAACTAAAACTAAAAACAGCTTATATTTGAAGTTAATGTTTCCTGTTGCCGCTGGTGTTCATACATAAACCTTTTAAGCGCTTTAATAAGACTAGAGAGTCGTGTCTTCATAATTCAGCTTTGCACAACTAAGAAAATGTTTGATGCAACCAAATGAATATTCACTGATAAAATAATAAAACAGATTGTTTTAATATTAAAACACACAAATTTTAATTTCGTCAAAAGTTTTTAAATAAAAAATTTAGTAGGTACTAAAATAATTCCTTGAGTCCATTTCGGACCGAACGACATCTGCGCTTTCAGTGCGCGCGCATGGCGTAACACGAACCAATCATGTTTACCCGTTCGCGCCTGTCAACCAATGAGCTTTCAATGTGCGCGCATGGCGTAACACGAACCAATCACGGTTACCCGTTCGCGCCTGTCAACCAATGCGTTTTCAGTGCGCGCGCATGGCGTAACACGAACCAATCATGGTTCGTTCCGTTCGCGCCTGTCATGAAAACCCGCCACAGTAATGTTCATGAATTCAGTCCGGAGAATTAATTTAAGTTTAGTAAATTAAAATGGAGAGTTCAAGTGATGAATTTACATAGGACTTAACGCCGCCTGACTTCCTAGTCCAAGCACAAAATTAAATGTGATAGCCTCCTGCTGACTAAACCGATGCTGAAATATGTAAACATTCTACGAGACTTTCCCTCAATGAAAGGTAAATAAGAACGCAACATCTTTTTCCGAAAATGTTTATGAGCGCGCGCAGACAGAGAGCGGTCTGGAGTTCCGAGTTCAGAGTTTTGCGTTCTTTCGAATGTACTGAGTCTCTACGATAACGCACACAGCAAGCGACTGGTACTCTCGAGCGATGAAAACACAGAACTTTGAACGCGGAACTCGGTACTCCAGACCGCTCTCTGTCTGCGCGCGCTCTTAGCCCCAATTTTTACCTCGCTTAATGCATTGTAAAATGTTGTATGATATACGTGTCGAAAGTAGGAAATTCCCAACTCATGTCGGCTAAACCAAACTCGCTTCGCTCGTTTGTTTAGATCTCCGACGTTCGTTGGGAATAGCCTACTTTCCGCACTTGTATCATAAATAACTATTACAATGCATATGCTCGGAAAGTGCCTCTTGACGCGAGTCAACATATCTATAGAAAGTTAGTCATCCCAGCACACTTTCGCAAGTGTGAAAAAAAATTGTATGGATTTTACTTTCCACACGCGTGCGGAAAAGTAACTTTTTAAATTGCCAAATCTCAAAAAGTTGTGTCCAAACTAGTGTTTAAAAAATAAGACTAGAGAGTTGTGTCTTCATAAATTATTATTATTCAGCTTTGCACAAATAAGAAAATGTTTGATGCAACCAAATGAATATTTACTGATAAAATAATAAAACAGATTGTTTTAATATTAAAACACACAAATTTTAATTTCGTCAAATATTTTGAAATAAAAAATTTAGTACTAAAATAATTCCTTGAGTCCATTTCGGACCGTACGACATCTGCGTTTTCAGTGCGCGCGCATGGCGTAGCACGAACCAATGATGTTTACCCGTTCGCGCCTGTCAACCAATGAGCTTTCAGTGTGCGCGCATGGCGTAACACGAACCAATCACGGTTACCCGTTCGCGCCTGTCAACCAATGAGTTTTAAGTGCGCGCGCATGGCGTAACACGAACCAATCATGGTTCGTTCCGATCGCGCCTGTCATGAAAACCCGCCACAGTAATGTTCATGAATTCAGTCCGGAGAATTAATTTAAGTTTAGTAAATTAAAATGGAGAGTTCAAGTGATGAATTTACATAGGAATTAACGCCGCCTGACGTCCTAGACCAAGCACAAAATTAAATTTGATAGCCTCCTGCTGACTAAACCGATGCTGAAATATGTAAACATCTACGAGACTTTCCCTCAATGAAAGGTAAATAAGAACGCAACATCTTTTTCCGAAAACGTTTATGAGCGCGCGCAGACAGAGAGCGGTCTGGAGTTCCGAGTTCAGAGTTCTGCGTTCTTTCGAATGTACTGAGTCTCTTACGATAACGCACACAGCAGGCGACTGGAACTCTCGAGCGATGAAAACACAGAACTCTGAACGCGGAACTCGGTACTCCAGACCGCTCTCTGTCTGCGCGCGCTCTTAGCATCAATTTTTTTCCTCGCTTAATGCATTGTTAAATGCTGTATGATATACGTGTCGAAAGTAGGAAATTCCCAACTCATGTCGGCTAAACCAAACTCGCTTCGCTCGTTTGTTTAGATCTCCGCCATTCGCTGGGAATAGCCTACTTTCCGCACTTGTATCATAAATAACTATTATGGATGACATTCTACCAATTTGATTACTAGGCCACTATAGAACCTGTCATAATGACTAATTTTTTTTATCTTCTACGACATGTCATGATGACATCTCGATTTTGCGAACATGTATTGTGTCAACAATAATAAATAGGAAAGGAGTTTGCTTCTGTATTAATAACTTGAATTGTCACTGGCCGTCTGTCAAAACTTCTGTTTTTTCTCATGTCATAGAGCGAAAACGTTTATAAACTCTACGTTTATTGCATGTTCTGATCAGAAAGTTGATAATCCTTTGAGCTGCACTGACGTTGTAATTATGTAGTAATTAATTCCACAAGGTTCTATAGTAGTCTAGGAATCAAATTGGTAGTCTTTACCTCGGTTTTCAAAACAACTTTGTCTAGAATAGAAAAGATGGCGGTATACGAGCAATCGTTGTTTTTTTTAAAGTACCTACCCCTCTTTCAGGTCAGTGGTATTTTTGACATGGGTGAAGCCGCGAATCGAAGCTAGTATCTGCATATTTTTATCAGACTACGGCGTAGTGTTAAGTATTCATTAAATTCAATGATTGTTAAATAAATTAGCCCGAATTCGTCACAGAAGTATACACGGTTTCATTTGTAAAAATAAATTTCCGTTTTCAACCGTTCTAATGTTTTATGTCGTACTTTACATAGTACTGTTCGCTCTGAACTCAGCTCTTTTCAAAAAACATGAAAAGCTCAAATCTCTTCTCCGTCACCAGTTTACCGTCAGTCTTTTATTGGCACATACGTTCAGAATTGCATAGTCTTCTGAGTGTGAACATAAATTCTTCGATGGCGAGTGTCACGTACCAACTTTATACATCGTTTTAGCACTGACTTAAAAATTGTACTCCCCGAGTGAAATAGAAAACGTGTGTGGACTTCTAAGGGCGTTTTACTTCATGCAAAGCATACTTTGTTTCGAGGCATTACCTTTGTGTTTGTTGGAATGGAATGTGATAATTCAATTGTTTTTACTAGCTTTTATTTAACTTGGCACATTAGATTTTGGATGTGTGCGCTGCCCGATCGCTGTGTTTTTTTAAGCGATGGCTTACGTCTTTTGTTTGATTACGTATGATGATTAGATAGAAAAAGTCGAAGTAGCCTAATTAAATCTGACCATCTCGTAGATATACTTAAAGCCAACTGATGACACCTGATTGTTTAGGTTCCTAAAAATATAATATTATGATTGAAAAATAATACAAAAAAGATTTTAATGATATCACTAGGTCCTGGTCCTGGACGATTCTGTGTCCATGTGACTTGTCTAGAAGTGCCTACAATATTGTCAGATTCTTCATAAATTAAATTTTTCTGTTGGTCTATGGCCTCTCATACAGACATGAGTTCGGACTTGCACTTCTGAGTTTTTCGGAAATTGTGTGCGAGCTATTCAATTCATGTGCCTGGTGTTGTTGTAAATAAATGTATTTGCTTTCATTTCCTTCTTTCTCAATCACGTTTGAAATTAACCGTGTGCCTCACGGCGAAGGAAAACATTGTAATAGTACATTACTGCAGCGGCCGCGAAATAGGGGATTGCCGGCCGAGTAGTAATAGATGGCCGAGTGTTAACGAGGCCATCTAGAGATACGAGGCCGGCAATCCCTGTTCGTGGCCAAGGCTTGTATAGTGCTTTTCTCAAATAAATCCAAGGAAATGACACGAATGTTCAACTTATATATTCATATTTAATTCAAATTGTTTTTTTTTTTATTCCCGCCAAAATATTTTTTTTCCAGCAATTTATTTGTAAGCTGTTCCAGTTAATGTTTTTGACGCAAAATCTTGAGATGATTTATATTTATTAAAAAATTACGACCTTATTAATTGGTTATTTTAATAAATTGTTAACAATAAACGCCAATCCATATTTATTTTATTAAATCTAGCCAAGTAAGATATTAAAAAGTAAATTCACAAACTAAATTTTTCTTAATTGGCAGTATGTCATTGATAGTCAATAAAAGAAAATACGACCCACTAAAACAAAAGACAATCTCTTTGCTGGCCAAGGCCAGCAATGTTTGTATGAAATTCCATTATTGTCGTCTAATTTGAAATTAGAACGAATCTTCCTCAACTGCTATACAATGGCATACTTCGTGTTCTATTGTCACGACTATAAGGACCACATTTCCTTGGATGTTTGAGAAAAAACAATTAAGTACGAAGAAATTAAATGCTGTGTGTGTGGAGTTTCCAATCAGCACTTAACGGTATTTAGATTTACCTAACAAAAGATTATGCTAGCGAAGCGGCAGGCAGAAGCTGGTAAATAATGAATTCACGCACTATATCTAGAATAAGTAAGAATAATTCGACAGCATTACAAGATGCTTGGCCAAGAAATGCGTGACCGGTGACGAGGCGGGCGTTTTCTCATTTTCTTTGTTCATTGCGCGTGTTGTTAGTAACCACTTAGTATCAAGCATCCCAACCGCGCAATGAAAAGAAAATACATCAACCGCTCGCACGTTGTCGTGCTAGAACTAAGTTCTCAATCCAGCTACCTTTAGCAACGTAAACATCTTACTGTGCCCAACTTGAAGACAACGCGTTTATCAAAGGAATCAAATTAATAGGGTGAAAATCTCTCTCGGTGCGAAATTTCGATAATTTGCTTTGGAAATTAAATGGGGGTTGATTGGGGTGCTCGGTGAATATTAATGTAAATGTCGGTTATCACTAGTGCATAAGTAATTAGGACTTGAAGTGAGTTTGCCTGATGTAGGCAAGTCCAGGTAGTTTGGACGGCTATTGAGTTTGTGTCAACATTTTGTTTCAAGATGACGATGTGATTTGAGATGTTGGTGTTATTAGTTGGGTTTGTGTGACATGTTCAGTTATGTTGAAGTGGGTGGAGGGTGATTTTTCACGGAGACAAAATTTGGTCATACAAAGGCTATAGTCGGGTTTCCATAGTAAGTCGCCCTTACATCAAATGGGCTCGGGTTTTTTTTTCTGAGTACCTACCTAGAATATTTCAGCCGAGTATGAACATCCTATTTGTAGTAGTTTTTGAGTTATGATTTTTTCAAGTTTTTTTTTTAATGTTTGGTTTTTAGGATGTATTCAAGCGGTTTACTTCAAATTTTGAAATGATGTTCTTTAGATAGATTTGCATTGCCACCCAAAAAAGTAAAAAAGTAATAGGTACTAGTTATCGTATAAAAAAAAGACCAAATTAAAAAAAAACTTTTTTATGTGGTTGTGAAGTAGTGACACCTCTAGATTTTTTTCTCAAAATAGACATTGCCCTACTATTTGCCTAAATATCAAAATTTACCAGGCGGTACTTCCTATAAAAAATCAGCAAAATGTGTGGCCAAGTTCTGTATTCAATCGGTGTTTTTCAATGTAGTATACAAACTCTTCGATTATGTTTGAGTTTTCTTATCAGTTTGTCGTATTTAAGAGTAACATGCTAATGACAAATTGCTTGATTTGCTGTCGTTGTTCGGAAAGATTTCCGCGTCACCACGCTCTCAATGACATTGTAAGGAGGGCTTTGATATCCGCTAACATCCCTTGCGTTATGGAGCCGACGGCCAGACCAGACGGCCAGACCAGACGGCCTAACTTTAGTACCGTGGCAGAAGGGAAAGTGTTTGCTGTGGGACGTCACATGTGTCAGTACTTTCGCCGCCTCACACCTCAGCCGAACGGTGCGTACAGCTGGGGCCGCTGCAGATTTTGCCGCTGATAGGAGGCGGGAAAAATATTCAGCCCTGGGCGTTGACTATTATTTTGTGCCCCTTGCCTTTGAGACTACTGGGTGCCGGGGGTCGGAGGCTATTGCCTTTATTAGGGAAGTGGGACGTCGCATCAGAGAAATGGGATCTGACGCCCGTGCGGGTTCGTACCTGATGCAAAGGTTGTCCATCGCCATTCAACGTGGTAACGCGGCAAGTGTGATGGGTACTGTGGGACTTAGCTAGAGTCTAGGTAGAACTAGTACCGGGATACGCGCGTGATGCTAAACTTCAATAAGTAATAACAATATATATTTTTATATGTGGATTTATTCCTTGAGATCAGTATAACTACTACAGTATTATGTCCAGCACCTTTGGCTGTTCGGAGCAATCTGCCCTGACTCGCATACCGCTGACGCTTCTAATTTATTTAAAATTAAGTTCTAGAATTATTTACAAATTTTATACATAATAACATTAAACTAACCTGCCAGTTGGACAACATTTTACCACTGGCTAGCGGTATCGAGCCGTGCCTACAGTACCTTTGCGCCAGGGACAACTCGTGGGGGAATTTTCGACTACCTTAGGCTTGTCTTAAGTTATATACTTATTGTTTTTTTTTGTAAGTATACTTAGGGGCTGTTTCACCACTTTTCTTAAAGTTCGGATTAGCTTAATCATAACCTTATTTGACAGATGGAATTAAAATTTCTGTTTCACCAGTCTCGATTAGCGCTAATTGACGGACAAACTGTTTCTTAATTTGACCATCAGATCAGGTGGCATTTAGCATTTTTATCCGTCACATAAAGTTAGTTTATTTTTTTGTGGCCATGGTTGGAGAGCCCTTCAGCCGGTTTCAGAAAAATAAATCAAAATATTTTTTATTTTTTAAAGAAAGAGGTCATGCTAAATTGCATAAAATAATTTAAATATCAAGATTTGAATAAAAAAATGTAGGTACACTTTTAGTATGTAAAAATAAATCCAAAATTTCGTAATATTTTTTAATAACAAACTTTTTTTCAGTGGCTCAATCGTTTGTTCTACCTGAACTTGTATGTCGCCATTAAAAAAAAGTTTATCTGTCAAATGGTTTGGCGCCACTTTTCGATTCGTTTTACGTGATTTTATTTTTCTGTGTTATTGTTAACAAAGTATCGTAAATAAATACCGTTTTTGGATCAATTATAATGTTACATATTTGTTTATGCAAAAAAAAATAGATGTGTTCAAAAATTATATAGTTAACCATTTCTTTTGCTTTAATTATGAGTGATTCTTTGAACGAAAGTGTGCGAACAGGAACGCGTGGTCGTGAAATGCGACGTTGCCATTCCGACTTTTTGTTAAACCTACGATTAGTTAAGTGGTACTTAGTTTACACAGGATCGGAGTGGTGAAACTGAAAAAACACTAGCTGTCAGATTTGTCCAGTACTTAGTTTATTCATTGGTTACGTTACCAGCAGTTTGACAATAAGGTGGTGAAACACCCCCTTATCTTTATTACAATAAGGGGGTGTTTCACCACCTTATTGTCAAACTACTGGTCACGTAACCAATGAATAAACTAAGTACTGGACAAATCTGTCGGCTAGTTTTTTTTCAGTTTCACCACTCCGGTCCTATGCAAACTAAGTACCACTTAACTAATCGTCGGCTTAACATAGAGGGGAAATGGCAACGTCACATTTCACGATCACGCGTTCCTGTTCGCACACTTTCGTTCAAAGAGTCGCTCATTGTTAAAGCAAAAGAAATCGTAAACTATGTAATTTTTAAATACATCTATTTTCTTGCATAAACAAATGTGTAACATTATAATTAATCCAAAAACGGTATTTATTTACGATACTTTGTTAACAATAACAAAGAAAAATAAAATCACGTAAAACGAATCGAAAAGTGGCGCCAAACCATTTGCCAGATTAACTTTTTTTTGTAATGGCGATGTACAAGTTCACGTAGAACAAATGATTGTGCCACTGAAAAAAAGTTTGTTATTAAAAAATATTACGAAATTTTGGATTTATTTTTACATACTAAAAGTGAACCTACATTTTTTTATTCAAATCTTGATATTTAAATTATTTTATGCAATTTAGCATGACTTCTTTCTTTAAAAAATAAAAATACTTTGATTTATTTTTCTGAAACCGGCTGAAGGGCTCTCCAACCATGGCCACAAAAAAATAAACTAACTTTATGTGACGGATAAAAATGCTAAATGCCTCCTGATCTGATGGTCAAATTAAGAAACAGTTTGTCCGTCACTTAGCGCTAATCGAGACTGGTGAAACAGAAATTTTAATTCCATCTGTCAAATAAGGTTGTGATTAAGCTAATCCGAACTTTAAGAAAAGTGGTGAAACAGCCCCTAAATGACCAGATTACTTACCTAATAATAAACAAAATACTCTGAGTATTCACGGTCAGGCTGGAATTACTCGTTTGAAGGCTGGTCACGTAAATTGGCATCCAGTTTCGTTCACCTCGACGTTACGGTCGAATTGCAACAACTGCGGTCACTACCAAACAGCTGACTAATAGCTATACTCAGAGTTACCTAATGAACCATTTAACATTCGAAGTACATTACGAGTACTTTGACGATTTGGATAGCCTAGTGGTTAGAGCACCTGACTACGAAGCTTAAGGTCCCGGGTTCGGTTGCCGATCGGAGCAGATAATTATAAGTATGAAGAATATTTCTAATCGAGTCTTGGATATTTAATTTATTTTTAATTATGTAACGTATGTAACGTATGTATATTTTTTATTGTTAAGAATATTTTTTTTCTGTATTTTTTTGGTGATCAATAAAGAATATTTGTATTGTATTGTATTGTATTGTAACGTAAGTGTTTATAACAACATTTAAATTAATAATTATAAAATAAAACGCATGAATCTTTTCTTATGACAGAAGAAGAATGTTTTTATTTCTTCTAAAATATATTATATGGCATTATAGATGGCCAGTAACAATTTTATTTTAAATGAGTTTTTATGTCACAGACATAAATATCCCCACCGAAAGAAAGTTAATCTGGAACATAACCAGTAAAACTTAATTAAGTTATATTAAATTATTTACAAAATAAATGCGCTTAAATTTAAATAAACTAGTATTGTGTGGACTGTTACATCGGTTGTTTAATCTTTAAATCTTATCTTAATGTCCTTTCTGAAAACTATGGGTAACAGAAATATCTAGATAATATATATTTTTAAACTTTAATTATGAAAGGATGTTATGAACTTACAAACTTATTTTCAAGTAAATTATTAAGTACAGTATTACTTAAATATAGATATTCCTTAAATAAATTTACATTACCAGCATTAATTAATTCATCTTTAGTGAAATATTGCTGTATAGCATTCAATCGCTGCAATGTTCTTGTAAACGACTCATTTAGTTGAGGCTTATTTATTGAACCTTTGGAAGGTAATTGCACCTGAAATCTATTGTCATTCAAGGTAACGGAATTTTGAAATATCCTTTCAGCTATGGATTGTTTTGATGTTGTTTTAAAATAAGGATTTGGCACAGACTCTATATGTACAGAATTTTTAAGAATAGTATTTACAGATTGACTATAACGTCCTTTACATGATACATTACTGCTCGCTTGCCCATAAACTTGTCCAGAAACAACAAAACCTAAAGCTGTGTTTTGTAGCACGCACCTACCGGAGCTTACCGCCATTCGCTCGGGAAGCAAGACATCAAATAATATATCTGCAGCTAATAACATAGTTATTGGTCCAGGAATGTTAAAAGTGCTGTCAGCAAGCTTAATATGACTGGGAATATTGATGTCACCAGTATTTACCTTTGCTTGTGGAATTGGCAACGTAATATTTAACGACCGCTTTAGCCTAGTTGGTAGTGACCCTGCCTACGAAGCAAGAGGTCCTGGGTTCGAATCCCGGTAAGGGCATTTATTTGTGTGATGATCACGAATATTTGTTCCTGAGTTATGGATGTTTTCTATGTATTTAAGTATTTATTTATCTATATAAGTTTGTTTATCGTCGTCTAGTACCCATAGTACAAGCTTTGCTTAGTTTGGGACTAGGTCGATTTGTGTAAGATTGTCCCCTAATATATTTTTTTTTTATTTAATATTTTTCACGACGGAGCAATTAACTTCCGCGGAATAATTAGAATGAATTGAACTAATATTTACAATCACAGCACGTTCAACTGTTTGCGATTGCTGTCCTACGGTCACCAGATTAAACTCACTTTTAAAGGATGAAATACCCAACGCCTTCACCAGATCAGTTGTTATGAAGGAAGTTTGGCTACCGCTATCAAGTAGAGCCCTCACCTTAAGGCTTCTTCCATCAATCGCCTTAACAATGACGTTGACTGTAGGCAGCAGCAAGCTCGCGCCGGCGGTGCTACTGCACGCGGCGCCCGCCGCCACGACCGGCTTTGCCTGCTCTGAGTGCAGGAGCGAGTTGTGCTCTTTACTGTTGCAGTAAGAGCATTTAAATACAAATATACAATTTTTTACATGCCTATTAAGGCATATTTTACAAATATTGTTTTTATTTACAAAATGTAGGCGGTCTTAACGGGTTTCATAATGAAACTCTGGCATTTATACAACTTATGACTAGACAATGAACAATATTTACAGAAAGGTTCAGTATTAACTAAATTAGAAGTAACCCTATTTACATTAATCTTGTTCTCTACCTTGTCACTTTCCTCCAAAGTGGACGCTCTACGTTCTAAAAACTTTAAAAAGTCTTGCAAGGTAGGCAACTTGGTAGAGTCCCGGTCGGCGAAGTACGCGCGGCACGTGGACTGGTCCAGCTTGCGCGAGAGCGCGGGCACGAGCACCATGTCCCACGCCTGCACCGGCTGCGACAAGCTCTCCAACGCACATATGTTCTGACGAACCGTAGACACTAAAGCCCGCAGGCTCGCCGCCGTCCCTCAGGAAATCGGAAGGAAGTCCAGGATATTTTGGACATCATTCGTTATTATGATACATGTATTATTGTATCTTTTGTCTAATAACTCTAGCGACTTCGAGTAAGATTCGCTGACTATTGGCAGCCCGTCGACTAGGTCAAAAGCTTCTGCGGTTAAATATTTACGCAGGTAAAATAATTTTTGAATGTCTAATAAATTGCAATCATTGCCTATGACGGCCTTGAACAGATCAATAAAGCCTCTGTACTTGCAAATATCTTTGCCATCAAATATGGGTATGTCGAGCGTAGGTAATTTATTTACATTTGTATTTACATTTTCAGCGTACGCATAATCTCGTCGACGACTGTATGTTTTGTGGCTCTCGCATGGCATTCAACGCAGTTTTCATGCGTGAGAGGACATTTAAATATAATTCCTCAGTCTCGTCAGTATCCTGGAGCTCCTTGGCGCCGTCGTCTAGAGCGAGGACCTCCGCCTTCAATATTATCGGAATATTTACAATAACATTTGTTAATTTGGTCGATGCGTACCTCGAGATCGGTCGGTTCTTCATATTTGGTATCTGCGACGTAATTTGCGATACTCGTGATAATGCCCTTATAATAGGCTTTGCTACGCTTCAACTTCTCCACAGACATTTTTGCACAACTATGACGTTGGCGCTGCACACTCGACAAATATACAACTAGCTATGACGCTACACTAAATTTATACACTGGTTTATTATATTATTTACACACGAAGGACCATTAAATGTTTATAACAACATTTAAATTAATAATTTACTTGAAAATAGGTTTGTAAGTTCATAACATCCTTTCATAATTAAAGTTTAAAAATATATATTATCTAGATATTTCTGTTCTGAGTTTTTATGTCACAGACAGTAAGGATATAAGTATTTTTATCCATTGCTTAAATACGCATAGTAATATTTATATCTCATTCAATCCATTCTTGCCAGCTCTTGTGAATCGATCTGTATGGTACAATGTTATTTAATTACATTTATATAAAAAAAACGAATATGCAACACAATTATTTTTTAACACAGTAAGTAGATAGGTAGTACGGTATTTATTTTGATGCTAGGGATTGCAAATGGGGATCGAAATTATTTCTAAACATCCCTGTCCACGATATTATTGTAAAATAAAATTCTCAAAATTGGCCCTCGCTCTGATAATTGCTGTTCCTCATAAGACGTCACAAGTCATCATCATCATCATCATTTCAGCCGAAAGACGTCCACTGCGCTGAACATAGGGCTCCCGCAAGGCTCGCCAGACAGATGCCACCTTAACCAGCAGAGTAATTGTGTAACTTTTTTGACTCTCGACATCGGATCGAAATGACAGTTTTTGTATAGCTGTGACAACTTGGCTGTTTCCGATAGCAATTGTCAGCCCATACAAGAACTGAAAAAATGAGCGGGATGGGGTTTGCGAGGGAGTTAGACAATTTAGTCTGCAGGTCATCGCTCCATCTATACGCCACATGTATACCTGCCTATTTATAATTACATCTATGTTTGTAATGTGATATGCAATAAATAAATGAACATAAATTTCAACTTGAGACGAAATAGAATGTTTTCAATCCCTCAATTTCGGCTCTTCGCGAACGAGCTTTGCAACTGGTATAAGTATGTTTATGTATATAGAATATACGTACATTCGTAGATATAGAAAACTGTTCACACGTACGTTCGTTAGTACGCTTCAAGTTCTCGGTTAATTAATTCAAGGTAGACGTGAATTTCGCTTCCAAATCTCAAATTATGTTCAATGGTTACAATTAAGTGAAATGAAACAAATTTTAATTGCCAAGGAGTAGGAGACATATGTATAAATTTATTTGGAGAAAGGTAAGAAATAAGACATCCGTCTTATTAATTAATTTTAAATCCTTGGTAAAAAAAGATGCCGGAAATTAAGGCGTATGATAAATTTAGTGAACTACTGAGAAAACAATACGAATGGTTAATAAGTTTTTGTCAAAAATTATATTTTTAGGGTTCCGTACCTCAAAAGGAAAAAACGGAACCCTTATAGGATCACTTTGTTGTCCGTTCGTCCGTCCGTCCGTCCGTCTGTCTGTCAAGACCCTTTTTCTCAGGAACGCGTAGAGGTATCTAGCTGAAATTTATATCAAATACTCAAGTCTACTGTCCCTTGGAGCTGTGAAAAAATCAAACTTCTAAGCCAACGCAATCAAAAGATACAGCCGTTTATGCTGCAAAATAATATGCTGAAAAATATTCAACCAGATTACGTTGTTACGACAAAATCCTAGATTAAGTAAACCCACGCTAAAGACCAAACTAAAGGAATGTCTTCTCGAATTTTCATAGTTAAGTACCTGACCTACCTACTTATTTGTTTCTTTTCTGAAGCTGTTTAATGGTTTATTTTATAGGATAAGTTTAATAGGTTAATTTTATAAAAACTGAGCGCGTCTCGCCCTCAAACGTAACAGTTTGGCGAGAATATTTATGTAGTAGTACTTAAGTTGTAATTAAATTTATCAATAAATTAAAAAAAAAAGATATACAGATATTAGATACTTAAGTACTTGTTTGAATAAAACATTTTGATTTAAAAAAAAAAGCGTAAATTTTCGAAACTCGCAAGGGAATCAAAACCTACAGGGTACTTCCCGTGAGCTCAGAATCTTGAAATTTGGTACAAAGCAACGTATTTTAACCCAGGCACAGATAAAGGAAAAATTGCGAAAAGCATAATTTTTTTTGTCTGTCTGTCTATATCAGTAACCAATCTACAATGATCCCACACTGCGCACATTTTGCTTAGGAGCAGGGGTCTGATAAGACTGGATGTTCATATATACATATAAATTTGTACGGAACCCTCGTTGCGCGAGTCCGACTCGCACTTGGCCGGTTTTTTAAATATAATCTTTTTATGCTGACTGTACTTTTTGCCCCTGGTGCATGATGATGATGCCTGGTGATGCCTGGTGATGGTGGTGGTGTGGTAAAGGTGTCAAAACGAATCAAACGAGTCCAAACTCGATGCGGTCTTGTCGAGAAAACCGCGAATAATAACGCGGCTAAAAATATTGGATTCATTTTGGATAAGTAATGTACACTCATAGAAGAGTAGGGCCAATATTATTTTAGTCCCAATACCATGGCGTTTGTCGTAATGACTTGTTGATTTATAAAAATATTTAAATATCAAATCCTATTACGCTAAATTAATCCTTTGAGATTTGAAAATTTGATTTAATATGAAGCTCCGTAAGTTTCGGCAGTCATTACTGGGGGATTAACCGTTTTCGGAGCGGTTCAACGTTTAAAATTAACAGGTTGTTTTGATCCGAAGTATTAAGCTGACCTTTAATGGGGCTACGGGTTTTTCGGAATTTCACCCCTAATAATGTAAAGTCATGCCAATGAACAAAGAAAACGTTAGAAATATAGACGTAGATTTTATCAAATTATTATCAGAATAATTTGACAGCTAAATGTTACAAGTACGAATACATTTCGAACTGCATGATCGTAATTTTAAGTCTTTAACGATTTGGGTCACTCTTCGAGCGTTTTAACCGTCTCATTTTTTAAGGTCACATTTTTTACGAAATGGCTCTAAATTTGGATGGCGTTTTCGGTTATTTATTAGAGAGGTCCTATTCTTCTACCAGCTAACTGGAAAAATTATCAGAATTTTCAACCAGTTCTACAAAAATGTGTACGCGGAAGTGGGGCGGTTGGAACTCATCATCATCATGGTCCCAGCCTATATACAATACAACAATACAATACAATACAAATATTCTTTATTGATCACCAAAAACAGTACAGTGACATACGCCCAGGACACAGGCCTCCTCTCAGAATTATACCAATATTCTTCGCGGACGGAGTCGCGGGCAACAGCTAATAATATAATATATAGATTAAACGTAATTTATGCGGGATATTGTTCCCTATTCCCGATGATGACACTAGTAGATTTATCAAAATGTATTTATGCAGTCTCTGGACGAAAAAACCCGCCCCTTAGTAGCCAGATACGCCGACTTATTAATCCGGCACCTCACGAACAAAGTTTCATACATTGTTTAGTCGTAAAGTGCATACCGTACAGCGTACCGTACCGTACAGACAGACAGCGTTCCCATTTGTAGTGCATACAGTGTTTCTATTGAAATATCAAATAAACCATTGAATAAATTCATGCCCGTTTCAAAATATCAACGCATAGCTAGTTGCACTAGCTCAAATCAAACAGAAAACTTGTTCGGATGAAAACCAATAAAATCTTGAACACAGCCAGATAAAATAAATAAGTACTTACACAGTTTATTTTACTAGGTGTTCGTCTAAAATAGTCTAAATTTTTTATCATGGGACAATTCACACCAATTGACCTAGTCCCAAAGTAAGCTTAGCAAAGCTTGTGTTATGGGTACTAAGCAACGGATAAACATACTTATATAGATAGATACATACTTAAATACATATTAAACACCCAAGACCCGAGAACAAACATTCTTAAGTAAGTAGATATAAGTTGTATGATGTATGTATAGTTAATCCTACTTTGTTTAGTCTATAAGTTTGCACCGGTCTGGCTCTAGCTGTTAAGGTACAAATTGTAATTTTAAACAAATAAATAAATAAATAAATTCGTATTTTTCATACAAATATCTGCCCCGACACGGGAATCGAACCCGGGACCTCAAGCTTCGTAGTCGGGTTCTCTAACCACTAGGCCATCTGGTCGTGGTGTGTAAGTATAAAGAGCAAAAATATCCAGAAAATGCTCTTGGCAGATTGGTTGGGTCAGAGCTACAGCTTTACAACGTCACACAAAATAAAAACAGATTTTACTTTAAGAGTTAAAATACCTGGGAAATTCGAATTGGACTCGTGCACCGAGGGTTCCTTAAAAAGGAGGGTGGGCTAATGGGCCTATTATTACCAACTAGCTGATGCCCGCGGCTTCGCACCCGTTGTATTTTTTCAAAAATTTCTTTAATAAGAACCTTCTCCTGACAATAACCAACGCAACAAAAAAATAATTATCTAATTTGGTACAGTCGATCGAAAGTAATGCACGTACAAACATTGCGAATATTCATTTTAATTTATATATATTTTGTTTATTTATATATTTATAGATAGATAGATAAAGACATATTGCCAGTGGATAGCTTATTCTAAGTTCTAAAGCTCTTATTATGGCAGGTAGTCCCAAATCTTTGCGTGAAAAAACTTATCGCTGCATAAATGTAGTTTGAGTTGAAAGTTACTGTGTAGGTTTTTTCGATACTAAGTTCCTGTATCGCTTTACAGATTATGAAAGTATTGTAACTGTCGATGATTTTGTGTCATGATTTTTTTCTATGCATTTTCATATCGATACCTTAGCGCACAATCGTCTTAATTGTAACCCAGTGCACAATTAAGTAGTAGTTTTGTGCACATACAGTGCTAATTTACCTATAATGTGCAGTACATTGTAATAATTAATACGATTGTGCGCTAAGGTATCGATATGGTTCTTTGTATATTGCCATTATTTTTTTTACTCATCGATATGACATTCCCCGCCATGCAAAAAGATACCTTAGCGCACAATCGTCTTAATTGTAATTCAGTGCCATTGACGTACAATAAACAACTAGACTCCCAATCACGCTCAAAAATTGTCGGAAGCAAAAGCCTACACACGCGTCTATTGTGCAGGCCTTTGGTTCAGTTGTGTTTCGACCGCGCGTTGATTACAACGTCACGCAATGACAAAGTGTTCGGTGAAAAACTGTGCAAATGACACCAGCAGCCTTATTGCCTAACGCACTTGGTTTGGCTTGGTTTTGAAAGCCCAAACCAACTACGTATACAAGCGTCATTAAGAAATCGTTTCGCGTAACAGAATGAAGCTAAGCGCCGAGGTAGTTGTAATCGGAATCGATACCAAGTGAATGGTATAAAAGTTTGGTTTTTGCAAATATTATGACAACGAATGATTTACTATCATGAAAATGAAAGGCCTCAATTGTGGTGTTTTAAGTACGAAACAACTATATTTTGTGTTTTTTTTGTTAATTATAGAATAAAGACTTAAACTTTATGATATTATCGTTAGTAAGCGAAAAATAAAAACATGTCGTGAATTAAATTAAACACAAAGCGCAGAGGTTAGTTGTAAGCGCAAACTACTTATTTTCTTATCTGTGTCGTACGGCAGTGCGTGTTCTATGGCTGGCTGTCATAACGTGAGGCGACCGTTTGAAACCATCAATGTAAGTTACTTTTATATTAGTTAAGAAAAGTAATTTAGTTTATACCAAAATAGATTAGCATTTAACGAGCGCATCGAAAAAATGTTTTTTTGAAATATTTTACTTTTCGAAACATATACGGCGCTTCTCCATTGAGCCATTGGGTGCATTTTGCATTTAGTAAGAAACGTTCGTAAGAGCTTGATTGTCGACGAATGAATGCCATGGATTATGTGGAAATACTCGAAGATTGATTCCTCCAGCATAAACAATATGTTATCCGAACCCTTCTCCATTGAGGCATTGTGTCCATTTTGCATTTGATAAGAAAAGTTCCTAAGGGTTTAAAAAACTTGAGTATGAAGAATCATTGATTTTCTTATAAGAAAAGTGACAAAATATATTGGTTTCTGAATAAAATCTGAATTATATTTTTCTTAACTGTTTCTTTTTAATGAGTTGACCAAAACAAATAACAGAGTATTATTAATGATTATTGTTTAAGATGCCAGCAAGACCACTGGTTTCCATTCTTAAAAAGGATGGAGTGTCGTATTTCTGGTAAGTGTTCCTTTAAACTTACAAAATTGTTTATTGAATCAGGCGTTACTTTGCGGAGGTCCATATTAATGAACTAAAACAATTACTTTGCTCACCCGCGACCTTACAATAACTTTGAAACCGAACAACAAAAGAATTTTGTAATTCCCATGAATCCGCAGGCGCCAATTCTATATGGATTACCTAAAATTCATAAAGATGATGTGCCTGTTCGTCCAGTTGTCTCATACGTGAGTGCTCCAGCATATAAATTGGCGAAGAAATTAAATAGTATTATTCGTGTGAAGGCTTCCTTTAAACCTTCTTATAGTTTAAAAAATGGTTTAGATTTGGTTAGTAAAATTAAGGACATCAGCATACCGCCGAATGCAACGTTGCTTTCTTTGGATGTAGACAGTTTATTTACTAACGTACCATATAGTGAGACACTAGAAATTCTAAAAGACCACTTAGAAAGGAAGCGGTTGCATCCGGGTGAAGTTTGTGAATTAATAGATTTGGTAACTTTATGCATGAAACAAAATTATTTCCGGTTCAATGGTCTTTATTACTTACAGAGTGATGGTTTAGCTATGGGTTCACCTCTGAGTCCTTTAATGGCAGATATATTTATGGATCATTTTGAGAATCAGTATATTGTGGGTAATAGTAATATTGTGTACTATTTTAGGTATGTTGATGATTTGATCCTATGCTGGAGAGGGAGTATGAGACAGCTTGACGTGTTTATTAATGGTTTGAATAACAAGCACGTAAAGATAAGGTTCAAAAAAGAATTGGAGGAAAATTGTTCGTTGAACTTTTTGGATTTAACGATTTCAAAATTAAATGGTAAACATCAATTTAAAATATACCGTAAGCCCACGTACACAGATGCTGTTATACCAGCATCTTCTAATCATCCGTGGCAGCATAAACTGGCTGCTTTCCATTGTTATGTTAATAGATTGTTGACTGTGCCTCTTTCTAAGGAACATTTTGATTTAGAGTTGAGTACTATTTATCAGATAGCGATCTCAAATGGTTATACAAAATCAATGGTAGATAGTTTAGTTCAAAAGAAGCAGGCACGGTTAGTAAATAGCATGCTTTACGCTGCGTTACCTTCTCAGTCTACTAACAAATATAGATCTAGCATCTCTTACGTCGGGGGTTTGTCTGATAAGATTTATGGCATTTTAAAATCAAACAATATTAATGTTGCCTTTAAGACTAACAACTCTTTGTACTCTAGGCTATGTAACCACAAAGAACAGGTAGATAAGGGAACTAGATCGGGGGTATACAAGCTTACTTGTAATGACTGCAATGGGATATACGTAGGACAGACAGGCCGAAGTTTTAATACTAGATTTAAAGAGCATGTTTCGGCATATAGGAATGAGCATCCAGATAGATCGAATTTTGCAAAACATTTGTTGGAATCAAATCATTCATTGTTAGATTCAGATTCTTATGAAGTGTTACATTATTGCGGCAAGGGGTTGCGTCTGGATGCTCTGGAATGCATGGAAATAATTAGGTACAACACTATGGGGTCTATTATTAATGAACAGGTAAATTTAGTATCTTCTCCTTTACTGCGGCTTGGGTCGAATTTGAACAGTTAGTATTAATTAAATATGCCTTATAAATAAATAAACAAAAATTCAAGGTAGTTTTAAATATGTCAATAAAAGTTAATTTTTGTGGGGTAGTTTGAGAATAAGAAAAATAAAGTGGGTACTTGAGAAGTTACAGTGACAAGTTAAAACATTTGTTTTGGTTTGTTAGTTTAACATTTGGTAGCATAGCATACGGTTGTGGTAACTCTGAAGATGAGCTCTGGTTGAGATCGAAACGCGTCAGTGTAGCTTGGTGGTGGTGATGGTTGGGTTTATGTGATTTGTGTGTGTTCGTACAGTGTGGAGTTGGAGGAACTGCATGAACGCACATTTCTTGCATAAACGTAACTTTTGTAAGGTCGCGGGTGAGCAAAGTAATTGTTTTAGTTCATTACAAAATTGCATAACTATCTTGATGTTTTTTTTTGGTATTTTGCTAAAAATTTACATTTCAATTGCAAAAACAAAATATTCTCGCCCCGTATTCGTATATCTCTTTCGCACCGTACTCAAACTCACAAGAGCGAAAGAGACAGACAGTCTAGCTTCCGATGAGTAGAGAAAGCTGTGAAGTTGAATAGTCTATCTTTTTATTTTAATGTTGAACGTAATTATTAATAACTTAATTTAACTTTGTTTTTGTATTAATTTCATTTTATAATTGCTGTGTTATTAAATTATTATTGAGTAAGGATACTATATTAATTTTATGTGTATGCCTGCTAAGGTAGAAAACATTGACACTATGTAAGTTTAACATAAACGAATATGAAACATGTTGTATTATAGCAAAAAAATTAAATAAATGGTTTTTTTGACGTGACAACGTCTAATAAATCGATGAACGCCGGCTGCATACACGAAAAAGGATGACACAATGTAACGTACATGTACGGGACATGTAACGTACATGTACGGGACATGTCCCATACATGTACCTACAGAGCAGCGAAGGCCAAAGAGCGGCGAACGCCAGGATGTACAATGCGCGGGGGAGGGTTTCGGGGGTTGCGGCTAGGGGTGCGGGGGTTTCAAAGGGGGGATGAAAATTTCATTGATTTTGCCGAAGGATGCACCGTTTTCAAGATATTTGACAAAACACCGGTTTTTTAATGTGGGGGTGCGGGGTGGTGGTGGTTGACGGGGTGCGGGGTAGGGGGCGTGGCAGTTTCAGAGGGGGGATGAAAATTTCATTGATTTTGCCGAAGGATGCACCGTTTTCAAGATATTTGACAAAAACACCGGGGTGGTGGGGGGGGGGGGTTGAGGTGGGTGTGTGACGATGCGGGAGAGGGGGTGCGGGGGTTTCAGAGGGGGGATGAAAATTTCATCGATTTTGCCGTAGGATGCACCGTTTTCAAGATATTTGACAAAAACACCGGGGGGTGGGGGGGGTGGAGGGGGGTGTGAGGATGCGGGGGAGTGGGTGCGGGGGCATTAAAGGGGGGATCTAAATTTCATTGATTTTGCCGTAGGATGCACCGTTTTCAAGATATTTAACAAAAACACGGGGGGTGGGGGTGGGGGGTAGAGGGGGGTGTGAGGATGCGGGGGAGGGGGTGCAGGGGTATTAAAGAGGGGCTGAAAATTTCATTCACTTTGCCGTAGGATGCACCGTTTTCTAGATATTTGACAAAAACACCGGGGGGTGGGGGGGTTGAGGTGGGAGTGTGAGGATGCGGGAGAGGGGGTGCGGGGGTACTAAAGGGGGGATGAAAATTTCATTGATTTTGCCGTAGGATGCACCGTTTTCAAGATATTTAACAAAAACACGGGGGGTGGGGGTGGGGGGTAGAGGGGGGTGTGAGGATGCGGGGGAGGGGGTGCAGGGGTATTAAAGGGGGGATGAAAATTTCATTGATTTTGCCGTAGGATGCACCGTTTTCAAGATATTTGACAAAAACACCGGGGGTTTTGGAAGTAAAAAACTTCTATAGGCACGCTTGACTTGGGACAAACGCGGGTGTGCGGGGGGTGCGGAGCGGAGCGGGGGGTGGGGGGTGCGGGTTCTTCGGGTTTTTTATCGAGGAACTAAAGCAAATTGGATAAAAAATAAGCTGCCCTAATTACTAATTCTACGCGGACTGAGTCGCGGGCAAAAGCTAGTTAAAAAATAAAGATTATATATTTTTTTTATTTAATCAATTTGTTTATTTTTCTCGCATGACGACTCCACTGCATTCTTTACTCTTTCTTTAGGCGGTTTCCAGCGCGTGACGTCATGTCACTACTTCTAACGATCGTATACAATTGACATTAAACATTACCGCTACGAAATAAGGTGTTAATTTGTATGAAGGCTGTTAATGTTATCTATATAAGTTGATGTATACGTACACACAACGCCGCTCGGACGTTTTTAAAGGAACTTTTGTTAAGCGATTGGGAGTCTTGTTGTTTATTGTACGTCAATGTTCAGTGCACAATTAAGTAGTAGTTTTGTGTTACCTATAATGTACAGTACATTGTAATAATTAATACGATTGTGCGCTAAGGTATCGATATGGTTCTTTGTATATTGCCATTATTTTTTTTACTCATCGATATGACATTCCCCGCCATGCAAAAAGTTGTAGAATATGAAAAAAACCTTTATAATGATATATTAATGGGTTGCCATACAAATCTGCCCATCCTCTTTTGAAGGTATGTCAAAACGTGCGTTATAAAATGGCCGTATCTATAATCGCTCAAGTTAAAACTCGGAGACATGCATTTCCCCAGGGGTACCAAGCTAGATCGATTTTATTCGCCCCCAAAAATGGTTAGAGCTGTATCCAAATTACTCAGAATAAATAAATGTGAAATAATTGGCTGTTTAAAGGTATTAGTTTGATGTTGGTAAGTAGGTTAAGAAATCATAGGATTCGTTTGAAAAATTTGCGCAATTACTAATATTAATTGTATTATTTAAGCAATTTAAAAAATACGATCGTTGTTTTAGACTAGCATTACGTATAAATATGTGGAGCCTCGAGCCTGTAACTATTATGGAAAAAGGACGAGGAGGTACTTAACTCCGCGTATATTCAACAGCCTATTCTCGGAGGAAGAATGTAAAACTAAAAATTGTTTCAAAAAGAAGTTGAAAACTTGGTTGATAAACTCTTTCCATACAAAAAATTGTTAAGTAGTATAGTCAGCAGTTTAGTTTTGTAAGATGTACTGTATCTATTGTGCACAAAATTTTTTGAATTGAGTGTATAGTTCGCCAACAAATTGTTTTGCAATTTGGCGAAATATTTTATATGTATAAATGTGTATAATAAAATTTACAATAAATTAAAAAAAAAAAAAAAAAAAATACTTGTAGATGCGAAAGTTTGTTCGGATGGATGTATGAATGCTTGTTACTCTTTCAGGCTAAAATGGTCTTACGGATTTGAATGAAATTGAGCACATAAATAATTTATAACATATATAAACATATGTAATACTTTTATCCCGAAAAATTGTACAATTCCTGTGGAATATTGATAAACGTACTGCATTCCCTCAGAGAAAATTTCACTTTCCATCGAAACGCCACAGTAAAGATTACCATAATGAAACTGTGGCCCTCTTTACTACACAAGTAAAACAAAGTTGTGATGGGGGCATATTAATTTCCAAGACACGGCACCCTTAGAAATTACAATACGTGATCGTCATACCGAATGCGGACTTTAATCGTAAACAAAAGAAACTTTAAGTACGAAGCTAAATTTCTCTTGAGTTCGTTAAGTTGCTCCCGCACACAACTCTCAACTTTGTAGGGTCAACAAAAAAGCCACAGAATTACGTACGTGTTATTGAGCTTTACTAAAGAGGGGGTGGCGTAGAAGTGACAAAGGATTGCATTTTTTTCTGAGAGTTCTCATTTCAAAAGTCAGTTAGTAGTTTAGAACTTTTAAAGTGAGATTAGGCCAGCAGCGTCGTTAGATGGCATAATATAAATTATTCTAAAGTCTGTTAGAAAGTATACAACGTATTTTTTATGTCGATCAACGTTTTTTCAGGTATAATAAAGTTGATTTCTCTAAGACACTAGTATCCTAGCTCGTAACATTTAAACGATAATCAACTTTAATGCGTGGTTGACTAGTGTATTGCTTCCTAATGTAATGAGTAATGACCTAGTATTTTCTTTTTAAATTTCTTGAAGAAGAAGGATAAATGTCTGAGTTTGGGGATTAATCTCTTTATTTTTGACAGCCTTCCGTCCGCAGCTTCGCCCGCGAAAAATTAATTTTCCCGTAGGAAAAGGTATTTTCCCGCGGTAAAAAGTAGCCTATGTCACTCAGTGATAATGTAGCTTTCTAACGGCAAAAGAATTTTTGAAATCGGTCCAGTAGATTCGGAGCGGAGCCTATTCAATGCAAACAAACAAACAATCAAATCTTTCCTTTTTATTATATTAAGAGAGAGAGAGAGAGAGAGAGAGAGAGAGAGAGAGAGAGAGAGAGAGATGTTTATTTACACATATTCGATACACAGGAAATACAGTTGACAGGAAAAGATACCTACAAATAAAAATCATCGAATAGTATAAATTGGGCCCCACTCAGCATAATGTTGCGGCAAGCCGCAACGCTGTTTTTCAGTGGGACTCATTTAAAAATTAAACCAAAAAAAAACAAACAACACATTGTGATGAAACGAACGCCAGCGGAAAATGTAGTTCGCAACAAAACCTTAAAGTTTTTTTCTTTTTTATTGTAAATTTTAATATACACATTTATACTTATGAAATATTTCGCCAAATTGCAAAACAATTTGTTGGCGAACTATACACTCAATTCAAAAATTTTTTGTGCACAATAGATACAATACATCTTACAAAACTAAACTACTGACTATACTACTTAACAATTTTTTGTATGGAAAGAGTTAATCAACCAAGTTTTCAATTTCTTTTTAAAACAATTTTTAGATTTACATTCTTCCTCCGAGAATAGGCTGTTGAATACACGCGGTATTAAGTACCTCCTCGTCCTTTTTCCATAATAGTTACTGGCTCGAGGCTCCACATATTTTTTACGTAATGCTATTCTAAAAGAACGATCGTATTTTTTAAATTGCTTAAATTCCAGGCTCTCATACTGATCCAATGCTAACAAATAATCAACCTTTTCGGTCACTGGTATTACATTACAAATAGATAATATAGATAGGTACAAACCGGAAGTATGTATGGCAACACTTGATCAGTTTAATCGTATCTGAACCATTAAACCGCATATTATACTAGTATATATGACGTATTTTAAGGCATTAAACGTACTAGGAAGTAAGAGTTTTTTTTATTTATTGATCATCAGTTGAGTATTTATATTTTTATTCCATTTATTTTCTGTTAACGTAAAAAAAACGATGTACATATCCAGGTTCGATTTTTGGAAGACACATTTTGCTTTTAGCGGACGGATTTTCATTAATATTTAGGATTATTTTAGATGCGTACTAAGGTGACGATCATGTTGCCGTGTATCATTTGTTTTGTATGTTTCAGTATTAATTGTACCTAAATACTAATTTTTAGGGTTCCGTAGTCAACTAGGAACCCTTACAGTTTCGCCATGTCTGTCCGTCTGTCTGTCTGTCTGTCTGTCTGTCTGTCCGTCCGCGGCTAAGCTCAGAGACTGTTAGTACTAGAAAGCTGTAATTTGGCATGAATATATACACCGTGAAATTTTAGTGGTTGTCTTCCCGAAACGAGGTGATGTAGTTTCGATTGTACAATCGATTTATAATTACTATTTTGACTAGAGTCAAAAATCCAATTGTGAAAAACGAAAGTCGAAAATGACCGCAAACCAATAGTAACGCTTCGTTGGTACCTAACCTATCGTACGATCGTACGCTACTTGGCTATTTGGATTTTTGACTCTAGCTAGTCAAAATAGTAATTATAAATCGATTGTACAATCGATACTAAATCACCTCGTTTCGGGAAAACAACCACTAAAATTTCACGGTGTATATCAGTCACGCCGACAAAGTGTTTGAATAAAAAAAACTAAAAAAACTTTTTTTAGGGTACCTCCCATAGACGTAAAGTGGGGTGATTTTTTTTTTCTTGGCTAACTCTATAGTGTGGGTTATCGTTGGATAGGTCTTTTAAAACCATTGCGGGGTTGCTAACATAATTTTTCTACAGTGATCTGTTTGCGAAATAATCAACTTTAAAGTGACAATTTTCATTAAAATCGACCGTCCCCCCCTCTAAAATCTAAACTGTTGGGTGGAAAAATTTAAAAAAATTCAGAGTGGTAGTAAATATATCAAATTTACTAGGAAAATTATAGCGGCTAAGATTGCTTGGAAATTGTTTGTAGTTTAAGAGTAAATAGTAGCCTAAGGTATAAAACATACCAACATACATTTAACGACCGCTTTAGCCTAGTTGGTAGTGACCCTGCCTACGAAGCAAGAGGTCCTGGGTTCAAATCCCGGTAAGGGCATTTATTTGTGTGATGAGCACGAATATTTTTTCCTGAGTTATGGATGTTTTCTATGTATTTAAGTATTTATTTATCTATATAAGTATGTTTATCGTCGTCTAGTACCCATAGTACAAGCTTTGCTTAGTTTGGGACTAGGTCGATTTGTGTAAGATTGTCCCCTAATATTTATTTATTTATTTATTTATACCTAAACTTGGATGATTCCGTACACATACGAAATCCTTAGAAAAATATTACTTGATTTTTTCGTAATGGCTACGGAACCCTACCTTGGGCGTGTCCGACACGCTCGTGGCCGGTTTTTACTTACTAGTAAGTTGCCTTCTTCTTTCTTTATTCACATAGCAGGCAGAAGCTAAGAATACGTCAACTTACACTGAAATATTCTGAAAACGTTTCCATGGAAGGTGTCATATAAAGTGGTTTTAGGCGAGACACATATTTCAGTCAGCTTTTGGGAATAAATTTTCAAATAACGGCAAATTTAATGCATTCCCTTTTCTACTTTATCTACTTTATCATGTGCAGCAGGGTATGTTTAAAGAAAGGTTATTATTTTATACATTAACTAATTTAACCACAGTTGGATTCTGAACTTTGTAATAATGCTAATTGATATTTTGTTAGTGAATGGCAATCTGTATCACACGTTTTGATTTATATGAAAGTGAAGGAGCCCTTCTAGTGCTATCTGGACGTCAATTTTACGTCGACGGTATGAAATTTATGGGCCCTGTTGATCAGTATCAAGTGACGGCTCTACATTAACACTAGCTTCTTGATCTTCCTAACAATCCTGAACAATTGTAACTCCTAACAGAGTTATATGTTTTATGACCCGACGAAGAAATGCGGCCGTGTCCCATTAGCTCGAGGAAACCAAGGGAAATTAAGTAACGTTGTCAAAAGTACCGTAAAAAAGTTTTAAACAAAATTTGCCGTAAGATCTTTGAGTTACAGTTATTTGAGTGCGTAAGAATTTTGGTGCTAAGACAAGGTTTAAGCCAAAAAAAAATATCACCATCCCACGGCGGAGCACAGGGCCCTCTCAGAGTGAGCCGTAGTTCCCACGTAGGCTCGGTGCAGATTGGGAACTCCACACACACCATTTAATTTCTTAGTAGGTGTGTACAGGTTTCCTCACGATGTTTTTTGTCACCACAAGGCTTAAAGTAAACTTCAAATCATCATCATCATCATCCCAGCTTATATAAGTCCCACTGGAGAGCACAGGCCTTATCTCAGGATGAAAGGGCTTGGGCCGTAGTCCAGTGCAGATTTCCCAATCACACGCAGACTTCACACACACCATTGAATTTCTTCGCAGGTGTATGCAGGTTCCTCACGATGTTTTCCTTCACCGTAAAGCTCATGGTGAATTCCAAATGTAATTTCGCACATAAATGCCGAAAAACTCAGAGGTGCGAGCCGGGATTTGAACCCACGATCTTCTGTTTGAGAGGCGATTGGTTAAACCGCCAGGCCACCACGGCTCTCTCGAATACCGAAACTGCAAATGTGATTTTGAAATAAAAAAAGACAGAAATAATAATTTGCCATCTATCTATAGAAATCACGGAGTAAATGCCGTTTATTTCTTAGCTGACTTTTTTTAATGAAACGATCTATAGGTACCGGTACCACCCTAATCAGATTCAGCTGACTGAGGATTTCTATGGTTTCCCACGAATGGAGTTCTCAGAATAAAGGTCATTTTCATTAAGCCACGCTGGTTGCGTCTCTATGCCGGTCGCGTCATTTACGAGAATTTCATTAGTACCTTATTGCTTAATAATTACCAGGAATCGAGTTCTTAACATTTCCCGATCTTAGGTGTTTTCTGTTTGTGGTAAATTGTAGGTGCTTAAAACTTTAGAATAGGAAAAAAAGACAAAACAATTTATTTCCACAAAAATAAATCTAATAGGTACATAAAAATCTCGTGTCACGGTGTTTGTTATCGAACTCCTCCGAAACGGCTTGACCGATTTTTATGAAACTTTTTTGTCTGTATTCGGTAGGTCTGAGAATAGGTCGCAGGCTATTTTTTATCTTCGCAGACGGAGTCGCGGGCAACAGCTAGTCTAATATATAAAAATCTCGTGTCACGGTGTTTGTTATCGAACTCCTCCGAAACAGCTTGACCGATTTTTATGAAACTTTTTTGTCTGTATTCGGTAGTTCTGAGAATAGGTCGCAGGCTATTTTTTATCTTCGCAGACGGAGTCGCGGGCAACAGCTTGTCTAATATATAAAAATCTCGTGTCACGGTGTTTGTTATCGAACTCCTCCGAAACGGCTTCACCGATTTTTATAAAACTTTTTTCTCCATATTCGGTAGGTCTGAGAATAGGTCGTAGGCTATTTTTTATACCTACCTATTCCTATTCTCCGCGGACGGAGTCGCAGGCAACAGCTAGTAGTGTATAAAGATAATAATTTTAATTCGACATAACACGATACGACACGTTACGACACGACATGACACAACATGATACGATACGACATAACATACGGCAAATAAATAACACGACAAAATACTTAATTATATTAGGTAAACTTAAACACTCGGAATTAGGAATTTTATCTTAATCGCATTAAAGCAATATTTTGTTCCTTTAATAATCCCAAAGGGATTTTATCTCGGATTTAGTAGCAGTGTTTTTCCAAGAAACCAATCCATTCTACTAGCATTATAATTACGAAAGTTTGTATGTATGCGCAGCGCAGTGGCTTAACGTGTGGGTGTGCGTGCGTGAGTGCGTGCGTGTGTTTTTCTTGCTCCTTCTCGCTATAACGGCTGAACGGATTTGGATGAAATTTTGTGTACGCTGGACGTTTGGAATAAAACAAAAGCGACATTTTTTTTCAATATTCACACGGGATTCACGTAAAATCGCAAAATATTAACCGCTGAATAGTAAATTAAGACCACGATGTAAGTTTTAGGAATTTCCAATGGGGCTTTAGTAAAATCCTGGAGTTTCAAGTCCACTGTCAGATCAGCGCGAATTCGCGGGTAAAGTCTCGTATAACAATAATTAAAAGTTCTCCAGAATCTCGCAAAAACATTAAAAAGGCCCGAAAGCCTTGTATTGGTTCCAACAACTTCTTTAATTTTCACTTCGAAGGTCTCAGGATTAGACCCTTTGATCGCTTAATAAAAGGCGCTTTATTCTCACCCTGTGTAAAGAATCGTTCACAACAAAGCAAAGCTTTAAATACGATGACACGTCTATTACGCGAGGTAGCTCGCAAGAATCGCCAGACTCAATTGGCAGTTAGGCAGGGCACCTCGCTCGTAGACCTGATGGCCGATGGGGCCAAAAGGTTCTCGAGCGGCGTTCACGGACCGGAAGACGCAGTGTAGGTCCATATCTAGGTGTATGGAGACCTCTCCAACCAGATAGAGCTACGACCAGAGGGCATATTGGCTAACGCGCGCGCGCTTGCTATAGGTAGGTCTCCAACAAGATAGAGAGACGAACTGGTTAAGGTTGCGGGAACGCGTTGGATGCGTATGGCGCAGGATCAGTCTGTTCGATGAACTTTGGGAGGCCTATGTTCAGCAAAGGACGTCTTTTGGATAAAACGATGATGATGATAATCTTTTACGCTATAGGCGTAAAGTCCGTACGACCACAATCTTACTCGCTGATCCTGTCGCTTACCAACATCGCTTACGCTGCTGTGTTCCAGCGAGGAGAGTAAGTAAGGTAGCCGAAATTCGCACATGCAATATTCTATCTTAGCTTTCTAGAGTGACAATGCATCTCCAATCCTCCTTGCAGGTTTCCATGGGTGATTAATTGGTTTGGACTCGCTGAATCATGGACTCTATGAAAAAATATATCGAAAAATAGTTAATGACATTTGGAAGAATATTTCAATGCGGAACTGAGGGAATGGGGAAAATAGCTCTGGGTCTAGACATGGAGAGCTTTACCCAGCAGTGGGACACAAATATTGGCTAAAGTAATATAATGTTTAAATTCCATTTCTTTTGCAAAATCTCTGTCAATATTTTTGCATGGGAGAGAAGGTTCTTTTAAATAATTCGAATTTCAAAATAAAGGTTTCCTCTGAACGCATTCGAGCTGATTATTAACATAAAATCGATTAAGGAAGTGACGCGTCACTGCGTCAACGATGCATCAGCGTATTTGACGCTTCATTGTGATCGATCCCTAACTTAGCATCACTTTCAACTACTTACCAACAGACTTAAAACGACGGCCTACGCTTTCAAATCATTCCCTACCGCGTCGGTAATACAATCGATCTTTTCAATAGAACTGTGCAATCAAATTAGGATTAAATACTTTAAATCAAACCGCTTGAGGGCTTCTTTGTTCGTTTCATTTTTATACTTTGAAAGATTTCAAAGGCGGATTTTTGGAGAACAGAAGGTAAATAAATAAAAACAAAAGAAGCCTCTTGTGATTTTCGTGTTATGTCTACTGATTCATTAAAACGCCCTGTAAAATAGGTTTAAACCTCGTTTAAGAAGATAAATTTATATATGAATATCTAAATAAACATATATTTTTTGTAGTTTTACAGCTAAATTGAAAATAGTGTCAAGTTTATTAATGAGCAGCAATATACGACTTACTTAGAACTTGTGATGTGATTTTAGAAAAAATGTCTTGGAGCCAAGGTCCTTGCAGCGCATTCTTCTTGGCAATCAAAGTATTTCTGAAAACGCTGTATCAAAGAGTTTTGTAAAATTAAATTTTGATTTTTGACTTGGTTATTAACTAGGCTAGACTTCGTATTTTTTGCAGTTTCTTTTTTTTAATAATTTTAACCATTTAGATCAACTTACAGTACTTCTGTTCGCTACAGGAAGCTGTCCACGCCACGAGGCTATGGAATGGTCCTTAGTTCTATCAGGAATAAAGTATGTGCTGAAAGAGATAGTTGTTAGTATGGGGCTCGTGCTCAGTCATCATTATGCAGACACTGTTCGATAACTTCCCTGTCCCGCCAGTTCTATAACTTTAGATTTGCATATGCAACGTCATTATCGAATAAAAATTCTTTCACGCTGCCGCTGCACAAATTGACGCTGTGTCAAAATCATCACATCGTCATCATCATCATTTCAGCCGAAAGACGTCCACTGCTAAACATAGGCCTCTCCCAAGGCTCGAGAAACAGTGAGGTCCCGTGCCGTCCGTATCCAACGCGTTCCTGCAACCTTAACCAGGTCGTCGCACTATCTTGTTAGAGGCCTACCAGTAGCGTCCTCCGGTCCTTGATGACTTATGGCACTGGGACGTGGCTGCTAACGATGGGCCTCATAAGAAAGCTTAAAGTCGCTCATAGGGCGATGGAGGGGGCTATGCTCCGAGTTTCTCTGCGGGACCGCATTATAAATGATGAAATCCGCGCAAAAACTAAAGTCACCGATACGAGTATAGCTCGAAGAATCGCCAGACTCAAGTGTGAGTGGTCAGGACACATCGCTCGTAGAAGTGATGGCCGATGGGGCCAAAAGGTTCTCGAGTGGCGTTCACGGACCGGAAACGTCAAAATCGCTAAAAATATGTTAGAAACCAACAGTTGTATATAACCTAACCAAGCCTAGGTTTTTTTTTCCTGTACCTCCGACAGTGCAGGAGTCTATGCTCGCGACTTCGTTCAAACCAGTTCCCGCATTATTTAGCTACTGCTCGTACTGGCATTCCGCATACTTTGTCTTTCTTACACGCAACCCAGATTTAGCTAATCTAGCTAACTTAACACTACTTAACTATCATCATTCATTCTGGCCTCTTTATCACACTTTCCGATCTTTCAAGCTGTCCACTTTATCACACATCATCTTTTTTACTACTTAATTACTAGTTTAGACCACATTAGGGGGGATTGGGTGGGGGACAATTTTATTTGTTGACTAAATCTACCTTACATATATAAATCATTACAACTTACTTACTTACTTACTCCGTTGGCGCAGCGACCCAAAGTGAATCTTGGCCTCCGATACGAGACAATGTCTCGTATCGGAGGCCAAGATTCACTTTAAATCATTACAAACACCACTTAAATACTCCTTCAACTTAAAAATATACAAATAACATTAATCAACTCACTTCGACAGAATCATATGCTAATATAATAATCATAATATTATTATAATCATTTACTTAACAATAATAATACAGTTACAACTATTACACAGATTCTTATGCTTTACATCAATATACTCAAGTATTAAGAAAACATAATTTAATCGCTATTTTTTGTTTCTTAATATAACCTTACTTGCTATTTTTATACAGTACTTTATAAATTTCCCTCTGTCCTTACTTGTAATTATTTCTTGTATACTCTGTCTTATCAAAGTCACGTCCAAGTCCTGTTACCAGGCGTAGGTTAGGTTAAGCTAGACTAGCCGGGTGCTAGTTTTGAGAATTAAGTTAAATTACGGAATTTAAATTCAACTGTTTCACCTAACGGTTCATGTGAGCGAATTCACGAAAGTGTAGTCGAACAAATAATACACTATTCAACTTCTTTCGTAGTTTTGAGCGAAAACGTGTTGCTTCCACACGTACTGTCATTACTCTAGCTTCATTGTCTTGTTCTACGGTATACTCTTCAAAACTAAAACCGGTCTAACTACTTTGAAAGTGAAGTTTTATATTTCGTGCTTGTTCGTACTTTGAGGTTTTCAGGAACTTATACTTAGTATTCTTATTCTAGTTTTAAAACGCACAGTAGAAATTTAAATAGACTTTTGAAGAACGAATCAAGAATTTTGATCGCTTGTTTGTGGATTTCAGAAAGTTCATTATAGAACATAGTAGCCGTGATGGCCTAGCTAGTGGTTTTGACTAGGTTGTGGGTTCAAATCCCGGCTTGCGCACCTCTGAGTGTTTCGGAATTTGTGTGCGAAATTTTATTTGAAATTTACCATGCTACAATAGAGAAGTATTTCTCAAGGCAGATGTTATGCCACTACCTACCACTACTGTGAAGGAAAACATAGTGAGGAAACCTGCAATCACCTGCGAAGAAATTCAATGGTGTGTTTGAAGTTCCCAATCAGCACCGGGCCTGCGTGGGAACTACGGCCCAACCCCTCTCATTCTGAGAGGAGGCCTGTGCCCTGCAGTGGGACGTATATAGGTATGGCGTAACCGTTTTCATACGCTTGCAATTTAGTATCGAATAATTAGGCATTAAATTAGTTCGTTCACTTAGAACATCCAATTAGGTCGTTTGCTCTACATTATCATTTCTATCAACTATTAAATAGTATAGTAACGCCTAATTTTTTTTAATTTTTCTTTTGTTTTCTGGCACTCCTACTTTCAATGTTTTTGTGTCATATATCCTTCGATATGTAGGTATTTTAACTATACTTCTTGTTAATTATAAATTTGTGATAACAATAACCCATTACTTCATTTTGATTTCTGGCTTTTTCGCTTAAAAGCAACGAATTTTTCAACTTCTTTGCTTTAAGTAAATCTTGAAACTTTATTTCAATAGCATCGAATACTGTCTATTCGAAGTGACTGAGGCCAACATTGAATTTTAAATTTTTGAATTTACACCGAGATTCAATCTGCAACCCATTTCGCTTGCGACCAAGGTGCTTTAGTGAATGCATTACCATTTTTGTGCATAGTGCGGTAAACTTTGGAATAAATTAGCGGCCGCATTTTCGGTTTCGGTTTTGGCGGGCTTAGGCTAAAAGATTAGGTGTCGCTGCGGTTTGGCCTCAAACTTTGGCTCAGCGGAACATTTAAGGATAATAAATTTTGTATTCCTTGACACGCGTTCTATGAGGTAGGTACTTTAAACATTGTTTTAACTTGCATGCATACACGCGAATAAATTTTATAATAAAAGTCGGCCAAGAGCGTGTTGGACAATCTTATATTATTTAAAAGCGAAAAAGTTTTTCGGGTGCGCCGGCGGGATTCGAACCCACGTCTCCCGGGTACTGCTAATAAAATAAATAATATTTGAATAAATAGATGTGGTACATCATTTCTTACGCATTTCCAATGTAATTTGGAACGTAGGAGTCGTAGCTTCTAATAGTTGCGATGGATGTTACCACACGCCACTGTTGGCGTATGTAAGCGATTAAGAATTTCGGGGGAGTCGGTTGGATGCGACGTAGTTCAATTGGTAGAACACCCGTTGGGGCGCATACCCGGGAGACGTGGGTTCGAATCCCGCCGGCGCACCCGAAAAACTTTTTCGCTTTTAAATAATCTTAGATCGGTGAGCAGCCGTACTGCTAATAAAATAAATAATATTTGAATAAATAGATGTGGTACATCATTTCTTACGCATTTCCAATGTTATTTGGAACGTAGGAGTCGTAGCTTCTAATAGTTGCGATGGATGTTACCACACGCCACTGTTGGCGTATGTAAGCGATTGAGAATTTCGGGGGAGTCGGTTGGATGCGACGTGGTTCAATTGGTAGAACACCCGTTGGGGCGCATACCCGGGAGACGTGGGTTCGAATCCCGCCGGCGCACCCGAAAAACTTTTTCGCTTTTAAATAATCTTAGATCGGTGAGCAGCCGTACTGCTAATAAAATAAATAATAATCTTATATTAATTTTACTATTAAATAATTATACTGTCCGTATTAAGCCAGCAATATTTTACAGGTCAGGCTGCTATTTACTCTTACCCCCTGTTTCAGCAATTTTTATACCAACAGTTTAGCTTTTAAAGGGGGGGGGGGGGACGCTCGATTTTACCAAAAAAAAATCACTTTAAAGTTGAATATTTCGCAAACGAATCACTGTATCGAAAAATCGTCTTGACACCCCCGTAATGATTTTAAAAGAACTATCCAACGATACCCCACAATATAAAGTTAGACGAGAGAAAAAAATCACCCCACTTACGTGCTACACCAAAAAAATTTTTTTTTTACATTTTATTTTATCGCTTTGTCGGGGTAATTGCTTATATCCATGCAAAATTCCAGATTTTTAGCACTAATAGGCACTGCGCTAAGCCGCGGTCAGATAGACAGACAGACGGACGGAGAGACAGACATGACGAAAGTAACCAATAATATAAGTAATAAAGGAGACTATAAAACATAATCATAACCTAAAAATATTCCAATAAACTCTAGATTAGCATTGTGCCCAAAAACTGGCAGGTAGCACATAATTTCCTCGTTCAACGGTGATAAGGATATTTTGTTAGTTTTACACATCATCATCCAGCTTATATACGACCCACTACAGGGCACAGGCCTCCTCGCAGAATGAGAGGGCTTGGGCCGTAGTTCCCACGCAGGCCAGCCGGTCTATTCCGACTAGTAACATTATCAGTTCCATTGACTTGGACTTTTTTTTCCCAGTAGTTACATTCAACGAAATAAAATAAAAACATTTCATCAATCTATACATATAATAAATCTGTGACAAGTCGGTGTCTGTACATTGAAGATATTTGAGAAAATCTGACACTAGGGCTATTTATTAGCGCAATAGAACCCGAAACAATGATTTTTAGAATTATTGTCTGTTTGTCTGTTTGTCTGTGCGTTTGTGCGCGCTAATCTCAGAATCGGCTTAAACTAGAAGGATGCGGTTTTCACTGATATGTTGGTATTTTCTTGGATTAACATTTAGTGTTTCTTTCATTTGAATCGGTTCACAAATAAGAAAGATACGTCTATTTTAAGAATTTATCGAACAGGTTTTTTTGTTTGAACGCGCTAATCTCAGGAACTACTGCTCCGATATGAAAAAATCTTTCAGTGTTAGATAGCACATTTACTGAGGAAGGCTATAGGCTATATAATCATCACGCTAACACCAATAGGAGCGGAGCGGAGCGGAAGAATGTTTCAAAATCGGGGGTTTTTGAAGTAAAACAATTGCAAGGCACGCTTGACTTGTGGTGAATGTCAACGCGGGTGTGCGGGGTGTTTGGTGGGGGGTGGGGTTGGGAGGGAAGTGCAGGGGGGGGGGGGTTGCGGGGTCGGGTAATTTTTTTATATCGAGGAACTAAGGAGAGCCATAATTGATGAAAAAGCAAATTGGATAAAAAAATAAGCTGCCCAAATTACTAATTCCACGCAGACGGAGTCGCGGGCAAAAGCTAGTAAAAAATAATAACGAATGCAATTAACAGAAGGTATTTACTTGATTTCAATTCCTTTGCCTATTAAAAAAATGATTTATAAATCTGTTAAATTAACTCTTCTTTATTAATGTTACTACTAGGAAATTAAAAAAACTAAAAAACACGCTTTAAAAATAAAAAATAAATTTTAATAAATTTCAATTCACTATTCTTATAGTGCAGTAAAAATTCTTAATAAGCAATTATTATATTGTTATATCCAGATCAAAATTTGTAAGCAATTCTAAATATTGATAAAATAAATAATAATAGTTTAAAATATTTTATTGTAAAAAAAGCGTGGGGTGCATGGTGTCAATTGTCAAGGATTGTCATTTTGATAACATCTTAAAAAGCACCCCACGCTTTTTTTACAATAAAATATTTTAAACTATTATTATTTATTTTATCAATATTTAGAATTGCTTACAAATTTTGATCTGGATATTACAATATAATAATTGCTTATTAAGATTTTTTACTGCACTATAAGAATAGTGAATTGAAATTTATTAAAATTTATTTTTTATTTTTTAAAGCGTGTTTTTTAGTTTCTTTAAACTATTATTTATTTTCTATTTTTTAGTTGCATTTTTTTTCTTTCTAACTTTACCCCCCTCACCTACAATCCCAAACCCCCTAAACCCAACCCCCCAACATCCCCCACCCCATTTCCCCAAACCCCCCCAAACCCCACACCCTTACCCCCAATCTCCTAAACCCCCCTTACCCCCTCCTCATTTTACAAACCCCCGAACCACCTAAACCCAACCCCCATAACACCGAACCCCCCAAATCCCCGGAACCCCCCCCCCCTACCCCCCCTCCCCTTCCTCCCAACCCCTCCCACACCCCACCCCGCCACCTACCGCCCCCCCTTCCAGTTCCATCATCAAACCCTTGTTACCATCTAGGCCTCTTACCCCCTCCCCATTTCCCACAACCCCCCAAAATCACTTACCCCCGAACCCCCCAACACCCCCACCCTATTTCCCGTAAACCCCCCCCCCCTATCCCCTAACCCCAACCGCCACACCCTAACCCCCAACCCTCTAAACCCCCGACCCCCTTAACCCATACCCCATTCCCCCCACCCCGCCACCTACCCCCCTTCCAGCTCCATCATCAGACCCTTGTTACCATCTAGGACCAAAGTTGGAAGTTGTATTTATGCAGCCGAGTTGAGAAACATCGATAGCGTGATGTAGGATTGTAGAAATTAGTTCCTTATGTGACGACTAGATGGCGCTAGTAGTCGCTACATCAGCCCCCCTTTTAGACCGGAGGTCGATACGAATTGCAGTGGAGTGCAGTCTGTGCGTCATGTGGGCGCTTGCAAGGGCCAGTCGCTCAGAGCCTCGTCGGCGAGCATTGTTGTTCCTCTGCTACTTCTGGATGCCTGTCGCGTGATTGCTCGGAGCCTTGTTGGCGAGCGTTGGTTGATTGATTGGCAAGTGGAAGTAGTGGGAGGAGGATTTGCGAACTGTAGACACCAGGCAGATAATAGATACATGCTAATGGTGCACAGTGCGGTGAGATGGCTTGCTGTGAGACTGCGTCATCGTCTTGTGTGTCTGAAGGTTGCGATTTTGTCCAATGTCGTGGGTCACCAATTTGGGGGTGGTAACCATAGAGAGATCTCTCTCGAGGCAGATGTTATGCCTGGGGACCGAAGTCCAATTGATGAAAGTTGGAAGTTGTATTTATGCAGCCGAGTTGAGAAACTTCGATAGCGTGATGTAGGATTGTAGAAATTAGTTCCTTATGTGACGACTAGATGGCGCTAGTAGTCGCTACAAATCCATTGGTTAAGCGATTATAGTCACATAACACTTCTAGTATTAAACATTGTTGAAAAAATGGCAGTGCTATACATAAAATTGACCCGTGATTGATCCTTATCTCACCTGATCGAAAGCGCAGATGAAGCTAAAAGTGTATCTCACCAGTTCTGTGACAAGTAACTAACTACTACCACTACTAGTATCGCTTAACTAAATGATATGAAATTATTCCTCATTTTTTACAGAACTGTTAAATACTCTTTTCACCCACTCAAGGATTACTGCTTTACTTGTAAGTTCGCCTTTGTACATATATCTCAACGGTTGTCAATAGTGTTTTGGGTTTTTGGTCTTATATTTTTCTACAATAAAGAGTTTACATACATACCTACTTGTTATTATAACGTGGCCCCTCCCCCACACCAGGCTATCGTAAAATTTTGGGGCATCTAGAATACTTACATTATAAAGCCCCGTGTCAGTCAAATATGAGTAAAACCAACAAAAGTCACGCCATATAAAACGTGACACGCTTATAATTTATACGCAAAATGCTTATTTTATATTTCTTAACCATCAGAAATATTACAAACTGAGCTTACAACTTCGACGAAAATAGGTTTGTAATATCCACGCCAAAAGTAAAATACAAACTTAAGATTAAATTGAATCCGTAGGCTTATTCCTTCCTTCTTTTTGCCAATGAATAAATTAGCATTTTATCTAAATGGTGGATCTGTTTAAAAAGTGCTTTCCGGACATAAAGGAAATTGTGTCTGGGAGGTAGCTTTTCAATTTAAAGTCCGGGATATTTAGGGCCATAAATCAAAATAGCCTTTTTGTTGAAATGTGTCAACTCATAAAAGCGGATTAGGTTTGGTATTTCTTATTTTTCTGGTATTTGGTTTTATTTGAAGGATGTCAATCAAGCTAAGAGCTGATAAGACCAGGGAGGCTGGCGTTGATTTGAAATACTGCTACTTTTACGATTGCTTTTATATTATACAAGTAATTACACATAATTAATTAAGACATGGAAGCCTAGAGGTTTGCTAAGCCTCTCAGGGTTGTGGGTTCAAACCTCTGCGTTTTTCAGAATTTATGTACGAAATTTAATTTAAAATTTACCATGAGCTTTACGGAGAACGAAACTAGCGTGATGAATCCTGTAGTGAAAATTCAATGATGTGTTGTGTGTGAAATTCCCAATTCGCACTAGGCCCACGTGTGCGCCATAGCCCAAGCCCTCTCATTCTGAGAGAAGGCCTGTGCTCTGCAATGAGACGTTGTAGGAGAGATGATATTGAATTACTAGCTGTTACATGCGACTCCGTCTGCGAAGAATAGGGTATAAAAATATAGATATAAAATAGGGATGTTTCCTAGGTAAAAAAATAATAATTCTTATTAGTCCGTATTTTACATTATCAAAAAATATTAGACACGTAATTTTTCTTTTGACAATTAAACAAAAAATGACGAAGATATGGCGCGTTGAACTTCCGCGTGACGAGGCGTGACGTCACTTGTTCCTAAAACGCTCATACAAAGTGTAGGAACAAGTGACGTCACGCGAAACTTCAACGCGCCATATCTTCGTAATTTTTTGTTTAATTGACAAAATAAAAAATACGTGTCCAATATTTTTTGATAATCTAAAAGACTGACTAGTTAGGAAAGTAGCCTATTCATAAAAATCGGTCGAGCCGTTATTTGTTGATTGATTTAGCAGTGTTTGCTGACCGTAAGTTACTGACCAAATAAGCATTCCGCTGACCGAATATCTTTTTCAGTTTATTCAAATACGAATACTTTGCTAAATGAAAGGTAGCTTCTCAGCATAAGCAAGAAAACGATTGAAACCTTTAAACATTCCTTGAAAGGAACGTCAAAGTAATAAAAATTGAATTTACCCCGCTGTTGATAGAAGCGTAAAGAACATAATAATATGTTTACTCACGTCATTGCCAATCCGCTCAAATTACTCTCCAATGAAATTAAAATAGACTGGAAAACTCGAATAGATGTTTGGTGCAAGCTTTAAGTTATAAACGGGAAAATAGTGACATAATAAAGATTTGAAACTAAACTTAGGATGGGATTTTGATTCGAATATACCTACTTCACAAAACATTAAAGCGTAAATTGAACAAATAAAAAGATTATTATGTAGTTTATGATGATTTCTTATCAAATAATCCGTTAATTTTCTTTTGATTTGTGCGTTCCATCGGAGTGCACGTGCACACGTCTGGAAAATAACCGTCAACGATTTTCCAGATAAATACACTAATTTTCACGTCGGTTTTGTTAGAGAATGACCAAATTAAACTAATCGAATCGAATGAATTTTTGCTATTTCATACTGATTTTCAAAATGGGTGGGTATCTGAATGGGTAGAGAATACGAGAAAAGTAAATTTTATAGAGTCACCTCAGTATTTAACGTCGTTCGTTTTCTTGAAGTCAATAATAATAGAGACTAAACTAGGAGACTACAAAAGTGAAAAAAAAACTAAATCACAAAATTTATAGTCCAACTAATATTGTAAACGCGATAGTTTGTGACCTTGAGTATATTTGTCACTCGTTTACGCAAAAGCGGCTTGACGGGTTGGGATGTAGTTTAGATTGTATTGAGCTGAATTTCGGGAATAAAACGTAGACTAGGTACTTTTTCTAGGTAAATCTCACTATTTCAACCATCAAAGTCAAGGGCCTGCAATGTAATAGAATGACCACGAGCAGGTATTCTTCATGCAACGTAAACAAAAACCACTTTGTAATTTTTCGGAATTTCCGTAGAAATTTAGTAAAACCTGAGATAGTGAATTCAACTGAGAGACCTCATGGTTCATATGAAGGAAGTCGTGGGTACAAATTACTACTAGTATAGTAATACAATAAAAACATTTTTGTTTTGCTTGTTGTATCCTTATCAATCGACGAAAATGTCTGTCTCATCATTGTCACATCACAGAAAAGACATCCACTACACAGGACAAAAGCCTCCTCCAAAATCGCTACCCGAATTCAACTGGTTCTTGTTGCCTTCACCAGATAGTCGGTGCATCATGTTGCGGACCTTTCCTCGCTACATCTTCCAATTTGCTTTACTTCTCGATCGGCCGTCGTCGGTTCTATAAGCAATGTACTCTGCTGACTGCCGAATAAGTAACTTTAGTTATCCTGCGAAAATCTTCTCATTTCTGATTGAATCACCCAGGAAAACTCCGAGCATGGCTCCCTCCATCGCTCTTTAAAAGCTAGTAAGGAAATAATTTCGGATTCGAACGATTTTGCCACGGCCTCTTCCGCCCGACACCAATACCGCGGCCGACTCCCCATCTCGATTCCAATCTGCGCGCGATTTACGACACGTTACGACCCGAGACGTATTCGAAAGAGGCGTCACCTAAACGCCGTCGTCTCGAATGGTCGTCTTTAAAGAGACGCCGGCAGCAGATTGCGGCTTCCTACGTTGCCTAATGTGAGAGACTCTTGCGGTTTGGACACACGGCTTGGGAGGTTCAGCGCGCTAACAGTACATAGACGTGAGTTATCCTTACTTTATCGCTATGAGCGAGTCTCACGGTAGTTTTATGTTCAACGCTAACAGTTGTCCAAATCGTACTAATTTTATAAATGCGAAACATTATAACTAAGCTCAATATGCCAAAGTTACGCTACAGAAGTTCCGCAGCTGATTTTACATTAATTAGGTTAATCATTGTAGATTTCTGTCACTAAGCCTAATAATGATGTGTCTTATGGCTTGGCCACGACATCACGCGACCGGCGGCAACGGCGAGCGTTTTCTCCGTTCATTGCGCGGCCGAGACGCTCGCCGCACAGTGATTATCTGGCAGCGAAGCCAATGAACTGATAAAACGCTCGCCGCTGCCGCTGGTCGCACAAAGTCTTGGGCGTGGACATGTTTGGCTAGTATGAGATATTATGAGGGCTGAAGTTATGTCTTCAATGTAATGTAATGTAATGTTACGGTCGCGTAACTCGAACTGTTTCGTACTTGTCTCTGTCACTCGCGCGTAAATATGTTTATATTTGGTCGTCCTACTCATACAAATACAAGTGTGCGTGTGCACGACTGTGCATATATAACCTTGTTTTTCTATGTTTATTGTTCCTTTTTTATGAGTAGTATTGTCTTTGGATTTAAGGATGATGTCAAATTGAAAAATATACGAATTTGGTTACAAAATGCTAATATCTTTTCTATTTTAATATTAGTAGACCAAAGTGCGAGTGCGAAAATTATGTATATATCTGAATCTGCACAATATCACAAATGTTAGTTTTTGTTCCAATATTCCGATGTAAAATCCCAAAATCTGATACGCTAATTTTAGAGACATACAATTTTTAATGGGTGTTTTTTATACGACGTAAATTTTAATCACGATTTTTTTCGGGAATTTTCAAAGGATTTTTCGAAAATCTCGGAGATTTAATTTAACCACCAGTCCTAATAGTTTATGTGAGCAAAGACGCGGAGTCAAGGCTAGTGAAGCATAATATTTTCGTAACAAAAAAATTAACTCACTATGACACTGATATGATATCTTATTTATTCACGATGTCGTGCGAGAAAATACTATTAGTAAAGCTGTTTCTGAGTAACTAATGTGATTATTCACTTAATGGATCTAAGTAAAATGTAATTAATACTTTGAGGGAATATACGTAGATCGTGGAAGGTTAAAGATAAAGATAAAAGATAAAGATATTTTATTTGTTAGGTAGCGAATACAATAATATGAGAAACAAATTTATATCTTAACAAGCTATTGCCCGCGAATCCACCCGCGAAGAATAGGGGTATAAAAATATCCTACGATCTATTCTCAGACCTACCAAATAATAGAAAAAAAAGTTTCATAAAAATTGGTCGAGCCGTTTCGGAGGAATTCGATAACAAACACCGTGACACGAGATTTTTATTTGATTTTCTTATTTTTTGTTGATTTTCTTGCTGATTCTTCTCAACAGGGTTTTTCCGAACTAGTGGTAGATTCAGATTCTCCAATATTGCTTATTATGTTATTATAGTCTAAATTGTATAAATATATTTTGACTTTGATTTTGACTTTGACCTGGTGCAACAGCAAAGTACTGTTACACGTGCTGATTTTTAATACAAAAGCATGCTACTATTGAACAACATTATGTTGACGACATATTGGCTAGTTGGTAGTGACCCTGCATACGAAGCAAGAGGTCCTGGGTTCAAATCCCGGTAAGGGCATTTATTTGTGTGATGAGCACGAATATTTGTTCCTGAGTTATGGATGTTTTCTATGTATTCAAGTATTTATTTATCTATATAAGTATGTTTATCGTCGTCTAGTACCCATATAGTACAAGCTTTGCTTAGTTTGGGACTAGGTCGATTTGTGTAAGATTGTCCCCTAATATTTATTTATTTATTATTATTTATATTCGTGGTATGCTGGCTTATCAACCGCCCTGCTATCTTTGAGCGTGCTACCTGAGGAAGAAGTGGAAGGGGGGAATGGTATCGAGCATGCTAGTATTGATCTGTGTTTGTAACAGGTGCTTGCGTATCCAACTTCAAGCAAAAGTCTCACCAGAGAGCTCAAAAAACTTATTGTTAGCTCAAAGTGCATGGCTACTTGGTTTTCCATAATAGGTATAGTAACAGGCACGAACGAAACTGTAAGTAATTTTTATTTGGAGTGTTTAATTATCCACAAGCTTGGTTAAAAACCCAAAGGTTATTGCTGGCAAATTTACAAATCAAGATCATGCTAATTAATATAAAGCATGCTTGAACGTGCTATTGTAAAGTATGTCTGTCTAATAGTTTGAGAAAGGCTCGTCATTTTCTCTAACCGTGTGGCACATTCTACGTAAATATTTGAATACTTCCACGAAAGGAGTATGCCGTCGTGCGAAACCCACCGGTAGGTATTTTTGAACGGAAATTTTAAATCAGAAAACCTCGTGTAATGTTGCGTTCCGTAGCGATGCGGAACTTTTATTGGATACCAAATGGGATCCGTTCTGCATGTTTTGGAAATTTAAATTTAATACGAATTCCTTCGGAAAGGCTATGGTATTATTCGATTATAGCTAAGCTAAAACTCGATTAAACTGCTTTAAACATGAAACTACCGTGAGACTCACGTCTTAAAACGAGTTTACCTCAACATGTTTCGGGCTAATGGGGGTTTTCAGAAAAAAAGTACCCGTTTTGCCTTAAATCCTTAATTTTCCATACAACATTTATTAGTCAGTTTTGTGACTGTCCATACAACATGTATGGTTAACCGCGTCACAAAACTGACAATTAAAATTGGGACACTTTTTTTATTGCTTAAAGCGATAGTGCTTGTGTTTCTGACATTTCTGAGTAGAAATAACCCAAAATTTGTTAGGTTTTTTAAAAAAAAGTACAGGGTACCCTTTTTTCTGAAAATGCCCTAATCCGTAGACCTTCTTCTTGGAGTCACGCGTCACGGCGGCTGCCATACGCGTACTGCGTGCTACCGCCCTGGTCAAGCGTTGTCATACATGCTTCCAAAACAATTACTATGGACCTCCATTAATATGGACCTCCGCAAAGTAACGCCTGATTCAATAAATACATGTTTCCGGTTGTTACTTACTTCGTTGTTAATTACACTTTCCGTTGGAGTTTGTGTCGTTACAGGTATGTTTTGTGTTTAGTTCTTAAATGGGTCCCACCGAAAAATAGCGTTATAGCTTGCTATGCATCATCATTATGCTTCATCATCATTATCCCAGCTTATATACGTCCTACTGCAGGGCACAGGCCTCTTCTCTGAATGAGAGGGCTTGGGCAGTAGTTCCCACGCAGGCCCAGTGCGGATAGGGCAGGGTTGCCACCTTTAGGGGAAAAAAATCGGGACAAATCGAGCATCCACCAGAGACGTTCGGAGTCTAAGGAAAATTAAACTTTATTTTGTGTTTTTATTACTTTTTTTATTATTTTTTATTGCAAAAATCGGGACAAAATCGATAGGTAGCCGGGACAATGTCTTCGAAATCGGGACGGTCCCGACAAAATCGGGACGGGTGGCAACTCTGGGATAGGGAATCATTGTGGTTAGGTAGTGGTGTCCAGTTCAAACACCGAACACCGAACACCTCTCACAGAACACCGGCGTGAAGCAGCAGTAATCCTGCTTGCGTTTCGTACGGTCAGTGAGAGTGCCGGGGGCCCAATACCTCACCCCTTCCCTCTTCCCCTCCCTCACCCCCTTCCCCTGTTCCCTTTCCTTTAGGGCCGACAACGCACTGGCATCGCGTAAAGCGCTGCGGGTGTCTATGGACAGTGGTGATCATTTAACATCAGGTGACCCACTAGTTCGTTTGTCTGGCCTTTCTAACATAAAAAAAATTAAAAAAAAACATTTTTTTTTACATTTAAGCCTTTTAATTCACAATAGACTATTATTACTATACTAAGTATTAGATCCAATTCAATTCAATTCATTTATTTAAATAGTTTTAGTACATAGTAATAATTATTAGTATAGGCACTTTACTTAATCTATGTTAGGTATTATATCTAGGTACTATACTAATGGCTCGACTTAAGCGTCTAACAAAAAAGCCTTTACGCTTTCTACAAGAAGACTAACAGGTTACTACTAAAATATAATAATGCCTAAACTAGGATACATAAGTAGCCTGTATCTTAGGCAAAAAATAAAGGACCTTAAAGTTAACATAATAAATAACCAGATTACAAATTTAACTGTTATTTAAACTTAGAAAAAAAAAAATATGAAAAGTAAGTATCTACGGCTTAAATAATTGAATACATTACGAAACTAGAGTCAGAAGGTTTTCGGTTTCTACATAGGATAATGATTGTAACCACTCTGCTAATTTGGTTTTACAACTATTGTAGTTAAGATCATAGATATTAGATATTATTGTGTGTTTAATGTGTTGTCATCATCATCATCCCGGCCTATATACGTCCCACTACATGGCACAGGCCTCCTCTCAGAATGAGAGGGCTTGGGCCGTAGTTCCCACGCGGGCCCAGTGCGGATTGTAAATTGTTTGTTTAATGTGTAAGTTTCTATTATTTGTAAATTATACAGTTTTAACCCAGAAATTCAGATTTACAATACAATACAATACAATGACTCTTTATTGTACACCAGAAATAGTAAGCGATACAGAAAACAGGTACACAGAGAGAAAGTTACAAGGTAAGCAATAGGCGGCCTTATCGCTTAGGAGCGATCTCAATTTATTTTCAATTAACTGGAAAATTAGATTACGAGGGGCGTTCAATATAAAGTGAGAATGAGATGCAAACTCTTTTAATATTACGAAATTAAATACTGGCCGGCAAAGCTAATCTATCTAGCTGATTGCTATGAAAAAAAAACTAACTGTCTTTTGTTTAAAAAAATATACGGTAATTTCTTTGCAATGCTATTGAGTACGTTAGCGAAAATGGAGAAAATTGAACTGCGCGCCGTTATCAAATACTTGTATTTGAAAAATTTTTCTACGGACCAAGTCAATTTGGATTTGCGGGACACTTTAGGGTCTAATGCTCCTCCGTATTCGACAGTCGCACGTTGGTGCGCCGAATTTAGACGTGGACGAACATCGACAATGGACGACACCCGCTCCGGACGCTCTACTACAGCAGTAACTGAAGAAATTGTGAAAAAAGTCGAAAACTCAGTTTTGGCGGATCGTCGTGTCACAGTTCGTTTAATTGCTGAAAATGTAAAGATTTCAACGGGGAGCGTGCATAATATTTTACATGAACGCTTGGGTATGAAAAAGGTATCTGCGCGTTGGGTATCAAGAATGCTTACTGACACGCAAAAACAAACTAGACTAGAGATTTGTCAAGAAGCTTTGAACCTGATGCAGCAAGACCGGGAACTTTTTTTGGCGCGATTTATAACAATGGACGAAACATGGCTCCATCATTACGACCCTGAAACGAAACTGCAGTCTATGACATGGAAAAGGCCATCATCTCCAACTCCGAAGAAATTCAAGGTGAGCCCATCTGCCGGTAAGGTCATGGGCTCTGTTTTTTGGGATGGTAAAGGGGTATTAATGATTGAGTATCTCGAGCATGGAGCCACTATTACGGGCACATTATACGCCAAACAAATAGCAACATTGCGCAATGAGATCCGCGAAAAACGGCGAGGTAAACTCTCGAAAGTTGTGCTGTTCCACCAGGACCATGCCCCGGCACACAAGTCCGCCGTTGCAATGGCTGCAATTCGTGATGCTGGGTTCGATATCCTTAAGCATCCTCCGTATTCACCAGATCTCGCTCCCAGTGATTTCTACCTATTTCCGAGATTGAAACAATACCTGAGAGGCCAGAAATTTGAAGACGACGACGCGGTAGTCGCTGCAGTACAAGATTTTTTAAGTACTCAAGATGAGACCTTTTTTAAAAATGGAATTTTAAGTTTAGAAAAAAGATATACTAAGAGTATTATGCTAAAAGGTGACTATGTCGAAAAATAAAATGACATTTAGTAAAAGTTGTTTATAACATACTCATTCTCACTTTTTATTGAACGCCCCTAGTATTAGCTGCTTTATTTACGAAATAGGATGGTTAAGAGAAAAACCTAAGCTTAGTAAACCGGTCCTTGAAAAAAGAATGAAAAAACACCTTTTAGAAAAGATATGTAAAAAGTGTACCTAAAAGTAGGTAGTTGTGCATGTTAGTTTATTTAGTTGTTAAGAGAGTACGATGGCTGACATACTTTTGAGAAATAGGTATTTTAATGAAATGTCGCTGTCTCGCCCGAACCCCTCCGTGTCAGTACAGCGAGAGCGGGACAACTGCAGCTCAGACCGTTAATAGGCGCGTAAAATTGATCAAAACAGCATTTCGTAATCCCCTTTTTTTCTTCTCGAAAACTGGACCAATAAAATAATTTTTTTCATAAATAATTAGAGGACAGATTTTGCTATGCCCCTATGTTTTCCTTTTTTTGTTTATATAAGGGATTCTTTTCTGATGAGTGTCTGAAAATGATGTTGAAATTGGGCAATTTTTTCAGTTTTTGATAGGTCATATTTCTTATGTTAATTGAAATATGGAAAAAAACGAAACATAGGGGCATAGCTGTGGTAGATACAGATTACACAGTAAACAAAATTTGGCTCTAAAGCCATTATCCAGGGAGGAAACAGGGGATTACGTTTGTATGGAGAAATGGTGCGCATCGTACCTTCTGAACTGTTTTGTGTATAGGTGCATGATTCGATTATGGTAATGAGTGCTTCATCGCCAACAAACTCGTAACAGTTTGGCGATAGCAAATTTTTTTGTAAAGGCATGTACCGTTTGATTAAATAAAAAAAAAATTAAAAAAAATGGTCGATTGAGTTGGCACAGAAGTGACGTCATAACTAACAATTTCTATACAAAACCTATGGTAGAATCCACAGAAATAATAATAAAGACGATAGAAGTGCCTTAGACGCGTGACCTTGGCGCCGCGCTTGTGACTCGCAGGTCACAAGCGCGCGACTTGTGGCTCAGTGCTATTTGAAACGTGGGTATGACAACAAGTGCTTTAAAATGGTGTTTTGCAGCATTAGCAATTGCGGAAACTCGTCCACACTGTGTAATTACACTAATAAGGGGATTACATTTCATTGGTATGTATTAATTTAATTTAATAATGCGGTTTATATCAAAATACAACTTGAGAAAATATTTCATTATGAAATATTGGTTTACACGTTATTAACACGAAACTTCATAGACCATTGCTACTCATGCCCATAAAAACGCAGATCGTTTTGAATTATACGCAGCAATGTAAAGTAATTTTTGATAACCCTTCCATCTTACACAAAAGTTCGTGGTACGGACAAAAAAACAGGTTACGACTAGTACAGACATAATGCCGACGCGGCCAATAAATGGCGCCGTTGTGTAAATGTGGGTATGACTTACGTTGAGTGTTATTCAACGCTATCTCTAAGGTGTAAGGTTCATAATTGTTTGTAAGCAAAAATATTAGTAATTGTGTGCGTGATTGCGTAGTACGGTTCCGGTCTTTTGCATGTGTGCATTAACACAGTAAGTAGAGGGGATGAAGCAGCGACACGAGCTCCGGAAGAAAATAGGAACTAAGGCATTTCTATCCTCTTTATTATTATTTCTGTGGTAGAATCATTTCGTGACATCTCATAAAAATTACGTCACTTAGTATATCTATTCTTTTTTAAGATCCCGAAATTTCAATTCCACTGCCACATCTAAAGGTTAATTTTGGTTGGTTCATCATCATCATCATCATTTCAGCCGTAGGACGTGCACTGCTGGACATAGGCCTCCCTCATTGACGCCCAATCATTACGGTTGGATGGAAGCGACTTGCATCCACCCAGAACCTGTGGCCTTCACCAAATCGTCCGTCCACCTCGTTGGTGGACGTCCCACGCTGCGCTTAGCAGTCCGGGGTCTCCATTCGAGAACTTCTGGGCCCCAACGGCCATCTGTTCTGCGTGATATATTATGGCCTGTTCAACGAGCTAATCCAGTTGGTTATCGTCGGTTGGTTGGTTTGACCAAATGGCGCAAGTTTAAAGTGCTCAAGTGTTTGTTAAATTACTCAGCATACCTTTTAAGTCGTTACATGAACTAGAACAACGTGAAGACAGACAGAGTTTGCAAAGATAAATAGACCACTGCATCCATTTTGATGGAGCTAATGGTTTAGGGCAATTTACTTAACAACTGGTGTTTCGGCGCGGTCATGCCTTTTGTTCCCATCAAGCTACGAGTATACTATTTGTGCTTGTTTAACTGCTTGCAAGTCATACAAAGTTGAAAGGATTTGGCTTTAGTATTGTTGTACGTAATATTGTATTGGTGTTGCCTAATGGTGCCTATGCCCTCTCAGGTAGATCGTGGGTTCAAGCCCGGACTCGTAGCTCTGACTTTTCGAAATTAAAAAAGTAATACATTTGCATTTACTTTTATTTATTTTAAAAAATGGCTATAACGGATAGATTTGATTTTGATTTGATTTCTATCCGTTATAGCCGCAGCGGGTCGCTAGTAGTTTCAATTACACATTGAATTTGTAAGGAAAATTTTAAATGTTCAGCCAAATTGCATTTGAAATCAAACTGTAACAATGGTTTATCTCAGCGATATCGAAGTATATTCTGTAGAAATATCGTGGCGGGAACGAACCGCCGCAGACAGTTGAAATTGCTGAATAGTTTGTGGAAGCAGCAATGTTTTAAGTTAGGAGAGAATGTTTTGTTTCTTGTGATGAACTTGGATTAACAGTATCAGTAAAGAATCGTCATCATATCTACAAAAATTAAGCTAAATAACTAATAATAAAAACTGATGTGTCGTTATCATCATTATCATAATTTCAGCTGCAGGAAGTCCACTGCTGGACATAACCTCCCTCATTGATACCCATTAATTACGGTTGGAAGCTGCTTGCATCCACCTTGAACCTGCGGCCTTTACCAAATCGTCCGTTCATCTTGTTAGTGGACGCCCTACGCTGTGCTTCAAGCAAGCAAAGCAAGCAAATTCAGTCGTTACGGATACAATATAATACAAATTGAGCGGTCCATATAAATAAATAAATAAATATCACTGGACAGTTCACACCAATTAACCTAGTCCCAAACTAAGCAAAGCTTGTACTATGGAAAGGAAAAGAAAGAAAAAAACCGGCCAAGAGCGTGTCGGACACGCGCAAGGTAGGGTTCCGTAGCCATTACTAAAAAATCAAGTAATATTTTTCTAAGGATTTCGTATGTGTACGGAATCATCTAAGTTTAGGTATGTTTTATACCTTAGGCTACTATTTACTCTTAAACTACAAATAATTTCCAAGCAATCTTAGCCGCTATAATTTTCCTAGTAAATTTGATATATTTACTACCCTTCTGAATTTTTTCAAATTTTTCCACTCAACAGTTTAGATTTTAGAGGGGGGGACGGCCGATTTTAATGAAAATTTTCACTTTAAAGTTGAATATTTCGCAAACAAATCACTGAATAGAAAAATCATGTTAGCAACCCCGCAATGATTTTAAAAGACCTATCCAACGATACCCCACACTATAGGGTTAGCCGAGAAAAAAAAAATCACCCCCACTTTACGTCTATGGGAGGTACCCTAAAAAAATTTTTTTTACTTTTTTTTATTCAATCACTTTGTCGGCGTGACTGATATATATATTGATGCCAAATTACAGCTTTCTAGTACTAACAGTCTCTGAGCTTAGCCGCGGACAGACAGACAGACGGACAGACATGGCGAAACTATAAGGGTTCCTAGTTGACTACGGAACCCGAAAAACATTTATTCGTGACAGCTACAAACAACAGGCATATACAGGCACAATGTAAAGCAACTATCACGAAACGGACCCACCTCAGCATAATGCCGGCTCGAGAGCCAGCGCTGGTCTTCCGGTGGGACCGTGAGGCCGTCATTTTGCTATGGGTACTAGACAACGGATAAACATACTTATATAGATAAATACATACTTAAATACATATTAAACATCCAAGACTCGAGCACAAACATTCGTATTTTTCACACAAATATCTGCCCCGACCGGGAATCGAACCCGGGACCTCAAGCTTCGTAGTCAGGTTCTCTGACAACTAGGCTATCCGGCCGTCTAAAATTGGTATGTGTTTTTTTTTTTACTTACTGTACTGATATACAGTAAGCAACATTCCTTCATTCCATCTACTAACTGATTGCATTGTCATCTTAAAAGCCAAAGTATAGGGTACCTCAACGTTCTTGTACAGCGCCGTCTGTTCTTGTTTAAAGTAAAAATATTATAGTATGTTTCAATTCAGATTTTTTTTCTATCTGTATGACAAGTTTCATCTAAATCCGTTCAGCCGTTTTTGCGTGATTGATTGACAAACATCCGAACATCCAATCGTCTTCGCAGACTTTCTCATTTTGTAATACTAGCAGTTTTCTTGTAATATATCCCATCGCTCCAACTCGTACCCCTCAGCGTATGCCCCAAGCCATATCTTGGTGGAGTATCTACTTGATGAATCGCAGCAATACACCAAAAGAGCTGTAAACCACTCCGCTGCTGTGTTACAATAATGACACAATTTTCATCCTAATGTAACTTGTATTACCGCCCAGACTAGCATTTTATCAACTTAATAACTTGATTTTTATTTGGTATACAATTTATTACGGATGGAGTTGGAAGCTCTGCTTTTAAAAATATTAGTTTACTTTGTTGGGTTACGGTGTGCTTCGTTTTCTGAACGGAACGGATTTTCTTGAAGTCGGTTTAAGGGAATCCAGTTATTTGACCATCAAACGTTTGATGATTTTACGGCAATTTCATTTTCTGTTGATCGATTTTTTATTTAAAAACCTAATCACGTAACTTATTTATCGAAGTCGAAGACAAATTTAGCTATAACAAGCACTTATGTAGGTAAGTTGAAACTCTGCAAGGTATATTCACACAAATCTACAATGATTTTCAATGACATGCATCAAAAATATTCAAATATTTTTTTAACACACTTTTAATTTTAGTAGAACATTAAGTGTTTATCAAACGATGCATAGGATAAAATGATTTCATCTGAAACTATAGTGAACACGTAACATAATACTATAGAACATACTATACCAATTGACAGTCTAACATCTGGTAGCATAGTGAACGGTACTCTGAAAATGAGTTCTGGTTGATTTCGAAACGCGAGTTTGGTGGTGGTGATAGTTGGGTTTGTTTGATTTGTGTGTGTTCGTACAGTGTGGAGACGGTGGAGATGGTGGAACTGCATGAACAAACATTTATTGCATAAGCGTAACTATCATAAGGTTTGCGAGTGAGCAACGTAATTTTTTCAGTTTTATTAATTTTATTGTTTGACGTAATCAGAGAAGATGAATATAAGATGACATGGTATATTTCAAAACACTAAGCTATGCAAATTGACAAGAGATCGATCACGTTCGTATTTTTATATCCCTAAGAATAAAGAACTAATCAAAAGCCGCGTTAGAGTACTTGGAATATCCTCGTAATGTGACAAAACTATTTATTTATTTATTTATTTATCAGTTAGGTACATATTGTAAACAATAGCACAAATTAAACCTTACATTACAAGATTAACATGGGTTTCTCTACAACACAATTACAATTTTACACAACATTTATGCACACCAGAAACTAATCATTCGAACCTACTTATTTCCATATTTTCCTACTACACAAAAGTTATTATACATGCACACATATACCATACACACAACATGCCTGTATCCCCAAAGGGGGGTTGGCAGAGCACACTAATCGCTACATTTACGCTTCGGGGCTATCTTAAACTACTGATACTGATATTGTGTTGTGCGTGTCTTGATTGGAAATGTCTTAAGTCACTGCTATTTTTTTCACTTTTTCACTCTTTGTTTTTATTATTTAATTGTTACAAGTTACAATAATTAAAATATTTTATTTATTATATATCGTTTTGCTTGCTGCTCATGTGGTCGGCCGTGTCAGTTGTCAATGTCAACGCCATGCCAAAATATAACGCCCTTGTGTTGGTATTGGTACAGCTGCACGATCATATGGTTGCGTTCACAATTAGACACGGTCCGATCGTGTGTGCAGCGAGCAAATGACGGCCTCACGGTCCCACCGGAAGACCAGCGCTGGCTCTCGAGCCGGCATTATGCTGAGGTGGGTCCGTTTCGTGATATCTAGTTTCTTTATTTTGTAACCTTTATGCCTTTATGCTATTGTTGTCACGAATAAATGTTTTTTCTTTCTTTCTTTTCTTTTAAACAATGTACTTATTTTATTTAACAATATATTAATTTGCACTTGATGTACCTACGCACCTATATTAATAATAGTTTAGACATGCAATACAGAACAGGTTTCTGTTTATAAAGAAATTTTATGCGTGAATACGGCTCGAGAATCGTGAAAGATATCGATATCAGTGTCCAGCTTATTGAACTGACGACACATACGTTGTATTGGAGCATTGTGAGTAACATTATTGTCAGTCATTGGTAAGGCAAACAAATTGTGACTCCGTGTGCGCTTCATACTGGCTCTAAAGCCAATAAAGGCCAATTAAAATCTGCGTCAATATCTCCGTGAAGAATTTTATAAAGTGTCACCATATCAAAAAAGTTCCGACGATGGGACAAAGAACGGAGATTGAACTTAATGTGTCGGTCATCGTATTCGGGTATTGCACGGCGTATTCCGGTATTAAGGCAAAGATGTCGTACAAACTTTCTTTGAACTGACTCCAACCGGTCACAGTACTTAGCGTAGATCGGTTGCCATACAACACAGCAGTACTCGAGCCCCGTCCTCACCAACGAAGAATACAATATCACCAGACTATTCACATTCCTGAAAGGTCTTGTGTTGCGGATAATGAATCCCAGAGTACGGTTTGCCTTAGATACCACACTTTCGTAGTGACTGCGAAATGACAAATCACTGTCGAACAACACACCTAGGTCACTAATCTTCACTACTCTCTCAAGTGGTGTCCCGCCAATGGCATAATCAAAATTTACCGTGTTGGTTTTCTTTGTGAAAATAATATATTGGCATTTGTTGATATTCAGAGACATTCTGTTACGCAAACACCAGTCATGCAATATATTTAGATCATTTTCTATGTTCAGAATCAAAGAAAAAAATGCATAAAACACCACTATACACTATACTTGCGACATGGTCGTTAAAAGTTGTAACACGGCGGGAACGGTAAGGATATGGATATAACATGTTGAATTTTGTATCGGAGATGCATTTATCCGCTGAAAGATTGAATGTCAATACGTGATATTACTCTCTTTGAGCGTACCTACACAGTATTCTTGTACATTATACTGGGAAGAAATCTGAACAAAATTTACCTACAAAAGCGATCTATCCAAGCAACCTTAGTTAATATTATAAATGAGAAAGTTTGTGAAGATGTTCAGAAGTTTGGATGATTGTAAGTTAATAACGCAATAACGCCTGAATTGATTTAGATAAAACTTTTCGTTTAGAAAGACAAAGATCTGAATTGACACGATACTTAATATCCCGGTAATACGTTCAATTCAAGATTGTTGAAGTAACTCGGCTTCAAGATGAAGTGTACTTTGAATGCTAAGAAATGGGATTGTTCAAGCAAACGTTGTGTTTTCAAAATGTTAACGTCCCCTATTTTCGGGTCAAACTCTTTGATAGTAAATGGTTCTCAAAAATATATTATTTATTTCTAACGCGGGAAAAGACGCAGGATAAACCTTGTATACTCACAATTGTAATTACTTTAACTTCGAGACTATCACGACAATCTGAATCTTTAAACAAAGTTTTCATTGAATTAAAATGTGCATTTCTTTTTAATCAACTTTGCAGAGAAAAGCTTGAACATCAGGTTGGTATCGCCAACGACATCTGAGTCATGACTATTTTATATGAAAGCGAAGCAAACGGTCAAGCTTGAATGAATCTCGCTCGGTTCTGAGATTGGCTGCGAATAGAAAAGATGCTGCAATTGTATTTAATTTAACTGAAACTGGTATTACCAGCAGAAATTGCAAATTCGTATTTAACCCGGGGGTGAGCAAAGTAATTGTTTCAGTTCATTAATATGGACCTCCGCAAATTAACGCCTGATTTAATAAATCAAATGTGTATTTGATAGTTCCAGACCGCCGTTTTTGATTCTGGTGGCCTTTGAAATATTTTACGAAAACTGGTGGTCGACTTTTCGATGGACATTTTAAACATTTGCTCTTTTCCTCGGTTCAGTTTTCCTCTTAACGAAAGTTGAGACATTGGTACTGTAAGTAAATAAGAAGCATACACTGGTTAACCTCACACTACTCATTAAATAATAGTTGATTATCTTTTTTAGTAATACGAGCTAGGATACTAGTGTCTTTCAGAAATTAGCTTTATTTGACCCAAAGAAGCCTACCTTGAAGTCAGCGGAAATCAAAACAATTTAAATTTACCGAAAGAACTATGGTAAAAGAAAACAACGCAAGGGAGCCTGCACCCACCTACACATAAATTAAATAGTGTGTGTGAAGTTTCCGATGCGCACTCTGCAAGCTCTCTGTACAATGTACTGTACTGTCTCTAAAATATGTCTGTGTGTTGTAGTGAGGCTGAGATGATTTACAAACAATTTTCACTGTAATACAGCTAAATCTAAACCCATCCCTCAAAAGGCTGCAAAAAACCTGTCACATTAGATTCGCGAGACGTTGTAAACAATGTGACAAAATGTGACAAAAACGTGACAAATCGTCGTATTGTTCGGTCCATTGTTTCTTGTGACATTTATTATTTGCCGTCTCTCTGACATTCTTCATAAGCGGATATTAACGTTGGTGCCATTCGGGCGTGGTGTTGGACGAACTTACTTAAGCAATCACATTTATTTGACGATTTGTGTAGTGACACATCAGAACAGTATTGGTTTCATACATTTAATATGGTTGCGCTCATATTTCTCTCATGCAGCGTGTTGTTATGGCTTGTTTTGTGATGCATCAGAAGAGTCATCATCATCATTTCAGCAGTAAGACGTCCACTGTTGAACATAGGCCTCCCCAAGGCTCGCCAAACAGATCGGGCCCGTGCTGTCCGCATCCAACGCGTTCCTGCAACCAGTTACGGTCCGTGGACGCCACTCGATTACCATTTTGCCCCATCGGCTATCAGTTCTACGAGCGATGTGCCCTGCCCACTGCCACTTGAGTCTGGCGATTCTTCGATCTATGTCGGTGACTTTAGTTCGTGCGCGGATTTCATCATTTCTAATGCGATCCCGCAGAGAAACTCCGAGCATAGCCCTCTCCATCGCCCTCTGAGTGACTTCAGAACAGTATCGATTTCATAAATTTAATACGGTTACATTCATATTTTTCTGATGCAGCGTTTTGTAACGGCTTGTTTTGAATGTTCGAAGTTGACACTGTTCTGATGCGTCGCGCCATAACACGTCAGATAAATGTGGATACGGCTTTATACATAGGGATTATACAAAGGGGAGGAGGCACTCTGAAATTCGAAATTTGTTTTATACCATCTCTCTCCCTTAGATTTCGTTGATCAAACGTACCTACTGCTGATAAAAAATAATAATTATTGGTAGAAAGTATGAACCAAAACTAAAATAAAGACGTTTATTCTACAAGTTGGTCGTGATGGGCTCTTTTTGCATGTCTCGGACTATTTTTATATTACTTTTATACGCTTTTGGAAATAAAAAATGAAAGAAAGAATGCGTCGCAAGAAATTTTAAGGAAAGTTTGTTTTTCAAAACGTACGAAGGAGAGGAGGGAATTAGGATTAGTAGTTTGTTCGACTGCCTTCACAGCACTATGTATTATAGGCGTTAACGATGTTTGCTCTCCTTTATTACGTCTCATTGTAAACAGAATAGCAGTCGATTGCTACAAGCGGCCATGATTAAGTTAATTACGGGACCGCTCCATGGTTCTCGAATGACAGTTAAAAGCTTCATCATGATTTAATTGGGAGCATTAAAGGGCTACTAAATATGTACCTATTTCGCTTTTAATTTTAACTTGGATGTAACTCGAGGAGATGACTTTAATTTTTATAGTGAAAATAACTGCCATTTGCAAAAAATAACGAGTTCGTAAGAGAACATCGTAAAATGATTGAAATCCTTCTAAGTGCGTGCGTGCGAGTGTGCGTGTGTGTATATCTTTGTTACCCTTTCATTTGGGTAACTTTATTTACAAATGGCTGGATCTCTAGAATAATAAAAAGTCTACTTTCTGTCCCGATATTCTCACTTCTTCTTCTTCTTCCGCTGGCGCTACAACCCTCTGTGGGTCTTGGCCTCCTCCACAATTTTCCTCCAGTTGTCACGGTGCCTGGCAACCTTCTTCCAGCTGGTAAACTTTCCCATCCTCCTGAGATCTTCTTCCACACAATCACTCCAACGCTTTTTAGGCCTGCCTCTCGGTCTCTTTTGCTGCGGCGTCCACTTTGTTATTAATCCCGATATTCTCACAGGAAAGGAATAAAAATTTGATGTACTTAAGTATTAACCGCTAGTTTAAGGACAAGTGCCACAGATTTAATGCAATGTATATGGTAGGAGAAAGTAGATTTTAAATATTAATATTTTCTACGCCTATCGATACAGTGACTTTCCTAACATACAAGCCTAAGCTAAGCTTCTATGTGTGTGTGTGTAAAATAAGTTTAAAAAATTCTATTGTGCCACAAAATTGAACCATACAATTGTATGGCTAATTTTTGCGTCACAACGGAACTTTTTCTAGTTATTCGTATTGCAAAAAAAGTATTCCTTAGATGTTGACTATACCGCCCTCTCCTGCCGTAGTGATATAATGAACTCTTTTACGACCATCAAGTCATAAAAGTTAGAGGCCATTTAATTAAACTCAAGCTGTCGCTTATCTGCTTCATTCATCCTAATAAAAGGATCCTGACAAAAATCTCGAAGTAATCCCATATTTGATGTCGTAAAATATTTTTTATTACTTCTGCAACTTTACTAAGCTAAGTGAGTAACGACTATACTAAACTGTGAATGTCTGTATGTTGTTAATTTTCGAGACGTGCACTCCATATTATAATAGGCTACTTTCCTAACTAGTCAGTCTTTTAGATTGTCAAAAAATATTGGACACATATTTTTTATTTTGTCAAATAAACAAAAAATTTCGAAGATATGGCGCGTTGAAGTTTCGCGTGAAGTCACTTGTTCCTACACTTTGTATGAGCGTTTTAGGAACAAGTGACGTCACGCCTCGTCACGCGGAACTTCAACGCGCCATATCTTCGTCATTTTTTGTTTAATTGTCAAAAGAAAAATTACGTGTCTAATATTTTTTGATAATGTAAAATACGGACTAATAAGAATTATTATTTTTTTACCTAGGAAACATCCCTATTAATGCATCACTATCATATAGGTGAAAAACTGAAGAAAATGACCTGTTGTATGTAGTAGTAATGTGTCCGTATAAAGAAATTGACGCTCCATAACAGTTTTGTGCACTTCTACATACAAAAGGTCATTTTATACACGTTTTTCTTTCTCTGACACTAAAGCGCAGACTTGTTGATATGTGTGTATTGCCTGTCCTGACCTACGGTGCGCAAACATGCTCTTTAATTGATAACCAGAAATCCAAACTCAAGGTTTGCTAACGAGCTATGGAGCGCAGCATACTAGGAGTTAAAAGGATTGATCGGATCAAAGGAAGGAAGGATTGCGCTCCAAAACTCAAATCGCATATGTTGGAAAAGCGACCGCCAAACTTAAATGGGACTGGGCCGGGCATGTCTGCCGGATGCACCCACAAAGATGGCGCACTCAGCCACGTGCTGGGTGCCGCGCGATGGGCACCGACGGCAAGGCAGGCCGAGGTGGAGATGGCGAGACGACCTGAAACTGAGGGAGTGTCCGAATATAGCGCTCGATAGGGAGATGTGGAAGTCAAATGGAGAGGCCTTTGCCCAGCAGAGGGACACAATAATAGGCTAACAATGATAATAACACGTGTTTGTTCAACTGGCTTTGTTTTCGTGGGTCAAATCCTGTTACGTGTTATGCAAAGAAATGATTTATGATTTTATGATTTATGATTTACTTTTAGTGATCGGTTTGTCCAGCAGGCTAATTGTCTAACTCCGTCGCAATCGCCATCGCGTTCATTTTGACAGTTCTTGTATGGGCTGACAAGTGACAATTGGTATTGGAAAAGGCTGCTATCCCACACAGCTATACAAAAACTGTCATTTCAATCTGATTCCGAGTGTCAAAAAAGTTACACATTTACCCTGCTGAACTTTGGAACGGATGAGTAATTTTCAATTATTATTAGGTACACCTGATACTTAACACGACAATTTATTTAAACATGAAACTACCGTGAAACTCACTTATAGTGAAAATATACCACTCACGTCTTAAAACGTCTTGTTGTAAATAGATATCTTTTCTTTGTATCTTTATTTATATTGCAGAGGCTGTCATGAGGTCACGAGTAGACGTCAAACGTCGAGGTAATTTTAGGAATAAATGACCCAAATAGGGAGATACTGGAATCTTCAGCTGAAATACTGGTATTAAACCAAGTAAAATTTCAGCTCCACCTACGAGAGTCGTAAAATAATTTTAGGGCTCCCCGTCTACCCTAAAGTCCCTGCCCAAACAAGGAAATAGCTTGTAATCTTTCAAATCTTCTAATGATGGTCAAAAGGACATCAATCTTTGTGTCCAGCCCTTAAAAGCAGGCTGAAGGAGATTTCACAAAATAACTAAGCTAAAAGATAGTATAGTAAGTTATTTAAACGCTCATTTCGTTTTACTCGGTCAAAACATTATCAAAATGCTAATATGTATGCGGTTTTTTTGCAGTATATCCTGATCCAATCTTAGTTATTCCTTTACATCTATTACTAGCCTTCCATCCGCAGCTTCGCCCGCGATAAATTAATTTTCCCGTAGGAAAAGGTATTTTCCCGCGGTAAAAAGTAGCCTATGTCACTCAGTGATAATGTAGCTTTCTAACGGCAAAAGGATTTTTGAAATCGGTCCAGTAGTTTCGGAGCCTATTTAATGCAAGCAAACAAACAAACAAACAAACAATCAAATTTTCCTCTTTATAATATTAGTATAGATAGTATAGATAAGAACATAAACTCTATGCAGGGACAAGGCATTGATAAAGCGTCAAAAAACACAATTTTGGTAATTAATAAGTAACGTAATAATTTTTTCAGTAAAAATTATTAACCTCTTGTAGCAATATTAATAAAGTCCCAATCTTTGTTGAACTCATGAAACACGCAGTTAAAAGTAAGAGATTTATTGGAAACTATCTGTTGCCCGTGATTTCGTCTGCAAAGAATTTATTTATCGCTATCCCGCGGGAATTATGCAATTATGCGGATTAAAAAGTATCCTACATTTTAATCAAACCTGGATGAACTATCTGTGTGCCAAATTTCATCATAATCCGTCAAACCGTTTCAGCGTGAAAGAGTAAAAATATCTACACATCTATTCATCCACCAAACATACAAAATTAAATATGGATTTGTTAAAAGAAGACAAACACCGTGCTTATAAATTTGTTTAGAAATTTAACAAATATTATGGAAATTATCAAAAGGTTGAATATGAAGTAGTAGCAAAGTATTAAAATCAATTGCTGAATTCGGATCGGAGCGTTATCATACCTAATCGATTGATCCATTAATAAACTACACTAATGAACATTACTCCTCTGCCACCAAAGCAAAGCAGCTTAGTGAAGCAACCTAAAATATTAGTTCTTTGCAATCTATATCAATCTCTAATTTTTATTGTCATTTACTTACAACTTATTTTGCGCGTTTCTTCAAGCCAATAGTCCCGCTGCATACAGTGCTGCACCATTGCCCCCTATTACAAAGTAGATATATTTATTTGGCCATCCAAAGGGATCACTTACGGATACTTAAAGCCCCTGGATTCCGTCCTCTACTTAGTAAACATAGTTTGGGTTACTCGCTATATAATAGCTCCGCACGGCAAGATATATGTAAATATAATAATACAATAACCTGTGTATACGACTTCGAGCTTAAGGGGGGTAGAGTAGGGTATTTATGGTGTTACTTAAGGAAGAGAAGTAATTAATTGGTAAGGGGGTTTTTAAATTTGGTTAGCAGCAAAATATGTTGCAAAGAATTTGTGTGCAATAAATAAAACTCAGGTGCAAAATTATGAACAATTTGATCAACATGCTGTCATCTTGTAATATCATGTATCTGCTTAGTAAGCAGTGGTGCTGCAAAATAATGACCTACTTGGTCAGCAAGATTTCACAATTTGGTCATACCTGTTAGCGGTGGAAATAGGAGGACTTTGGGTTGCGGAGGCGCGTCATTTTGTGGGCGAGGTGGGCCGCAGGCTGAGGGACAGGGGGTGTGATCCCTGTTCAGATTCGTACCTGGTGCAAAGGATTTCCTTGGCTATTCAGCGGGGCAACGCTGCCAGCGTCATGGGTGGGGAGCTTTGGGCCGGGCGCGGTTCGGGACAGTGATTTTTGATAATTTTCATTTCTCAGTTTTTTTTATTTATTTGGTCATTGGTCTAGCTTTTGCCCGCGACTCCGTCCGCGTGGAATTAGTAATTTGGGCGGTTATGCCTATACGAACCCAGAACACGCTTAGCGGGTTCTTGGCACTGAATGTGATGAAATCTTCTAATTTAAACTGTTAGACATAACGGTTGACATGGGACAAGGCGCGTGTAAAGGCTATGTGATACTAATGGACGAGGACATTTCGCCTCCGTAGACTTAGTTTATATCAACACTGGAACTTCGATACTCGGGAACAAATATTTACCCTTAACACAATAGCTTTGTCTGAGTGTTCGAAACAATGTGTACGTACGAGCATTGTGCTATCGAAATATCGGAGTGGCCCAATAATCCCCTTAAAGGCATGTACTATGGTCCTTTGGCCTGTGTTCGGCTTGAATAGTTTCACAGATACACTATTCAGAGTGTGTTTACTGGTATTCCCGAGATTCAGCCGCAATTCAATCCACCGAATTATCAAATGTCAATCCAATCTGGTAGCCTAGTGGTTTGACTTATGGCCTCTGAAGCAGAGGCTACGAGCCCCGGTTTGCACCACTGAGTTCTTCGGAATTTACGCGCGAACATTTGAAATTTACTATGAGCTTTACGGTGAAGGAAATTTGCACGTACTACTTAGCTGCGAAGAAATTCAATGGTGGGTGTGAAGTCCCGAACCGCACTGGGCCCGCGTGGGAACTACGGCCCAAGCCCTCTCATTCTGACAGGAGGCCTTTGCCTTGTAGTGGGATTTAATATAGGACGTGATGATAATGATTCTAATCCATGCAGCCGATTAAGCGTAAAGCACGCACAATCGCAGAAAGTTTTGCTTTTATAATTTATGTATGAATGAACCTCCATAAGTCATGTATGAATCTATGTAGTATTTAAAATCCAACATTCATCTCGTCCTGTTCATAGCCAACTTAAATAGCTGTTTTACCGTCTTGATGCCGGTCCAGTTTATTTAAGCGACATACTACTTTCTCCGTAGCCATGATATTTCATGTCTCCCAGCCTTTCGTTTTCCAGCTATTTTGCCCATCATGGTGGTTCGCAGAAGGCTGTATTGCTGTCGGAGAATATGGCATCGAACTTTCACCTAAGCAAATTCAATAACGGGTCCAAAAGTTGCTTGTCAGCTAATATTTGAGAGGCTAAAATGGTCGGATCACGTGCGGATTGACCCTTGGAGTACTTAAGATAGAATATACCTATATACTTACTGCTAATGGTAGATGAATTACATAGTCGGTTAAGTGAGACTTTTTTATTTTTTGTTGTCCTACTTTTTTTTTACAAGCTTTTATCCCCCAAGTTAAAATTGGGTAGTACAATTTCACCCATTTTTAGTGAACGTATTGACTTGAAATTTGGCTTGGATTAAAGTACCTACCTACACAAGTAGGATAAAATATTTTTGCATAGACATGCGAAATGCTTCGACAACACTTTTCAAAAAAAAAACTCGACCACGAAAAAGAAATTCTCATTCACCCCGAAAAGTGCCCCCCCCCATGTTTAAAATTCATTTATTTACGTTACACGTTCTTCTTTAGGTCACCGGCTTACATTATGAAAGCAACTTTCAACTCAAATTTAGTAGGAAGTTTTGAAATCGCATAAATACATAGTATCGGAAATCCGTGTTTCTTTTGCAATTCTAGTTCCCACGGGAATTCCGGAACAGTATGTATATGCCCTATGTCACTATCGCAACTGAGACTAACTAACGACTATGATCCGTTATCAAGCGGGCTTTTCACCCGACTGTCAAGGGGGGTTATGTCTTTCGATCGTATGTATGTACGTATGTATGTATCATTCTTTAGCATGCCCTGCAGCCTAAACGGCTCAATGGATTTTGAAGTGTGAGGTGTCATTAGATTCGTTTTAATTTCGAGAGTGACATAGGGCATATATTTTCTCGGAATTCTCATTAGAACGGAAATTATACAGGCGGATTTTTTTCATTTAGTATTGAAATTAATTGGTGGCTAACTAACAATGTGATGTGCAATACAATATTATATTCAAGTCTCGACATTGTAGCTATGTATGGAACTCAAGAATTTATCTGAAAACTCAATTAAAAAAAAAGTTTTTTATTGACATTGCACATTGTTATGTTAGGTAGCCAATGGGTAGCCACCAAACTCTCAGCTCGGTACCAGATTAGGTAAATTATATAGACTTATAAGTATACTAAGTCATATTATCTCACGCTTTCATGGCCATCCATACATACGCTCAAAAAAAACGTAACCCTCCTTCGACAGTCGGGTAAAAAGTGCTCATTACACAGATTACTGTTGCTATCAGACGTGAAATGAAATTTGTACGCAAAACAGGTCGTAACCAGGCAATCAGGTAGAATTAGCCGTAACTGTCCGCGGAATAAATAAACATGTATCAGTAAATTGAGCGTTTCGACAATACATGTCAATTACTGCGTAGAGAAAACTCGCTTAAATTATTAATTATTATGTTTCAACTAGCGTCAAGCCGTGCCGGCAAGCTGTCACAGTAGTGATTGTTATTGAACTCCTCCGAAACGGCTTGACGGATTTTCATACATTTTTTTGTCTATATTTGGTAGGTCTGAGAATAGGACGTAGGCTATTTTTAAACCCTATTCTTCGCAAACGGAGTCGCGGGCAACAGCCTGTAACCATAATAACGTTAGGTATAGGATAAGCTTATAAGACATAGCAAATTTTGCAGTTCAATAAATTTTACCCCAAAATAATAATAAAAATTTGGTTACCATCTTTCAGTATGTCTCAATGTAAGACTTTGAAAATCCAAGAGTTGCAGTAGATTGAGAGGTGTTAACCCATTTCTCCCTCGTCAATCCGAGGCTACAAGTTTACGTCTGTGACGAAGTATCCAACCGAATTTCTAGTAACGAATTTATATATCGAAACAACATGGACTCAAACACAATATAGGCGAGGCTATATCTTCTACGCGCTTCGCATGTTGATATAAACGTAACATGATAAATGGTCGTCGCGTTACTCGCTCTGACATAAGGACACTCACCGACCGGCGTTAAATTACTCGACGTGGGGTCATGAAAATTGGAAGAATATCTTTATCAGAAAAACTTGATACAGAATACGTGTCCTATATCATCATATTAGCTAAAAGAAGTCTCATCATCATCATTTCAGCCAAAAGACGTCCACTGCTGAACATAGGCCTCCCCCAAGGCTCGCCAAACAGATAGGTCCCGTGCCATCCGCATCCAACGCGATCCAGCAACCTTAACCAGGTCGTCGCTCCATCTTGTTGGAGGCCTACCTACACTGCGTCTTCCGGTCCGTGGACGCCAATCGAGAACCTTTTTACCCCATCGGCCATCAGTTCTACGAGCGATTTGTGTGTGTGATGTGATCGCATTAGAAATGATGAAATTCGCGCAAGAACTAAAATCACCGACATAGCTCGAAGAATCGCCAGGCTCAAATGGCAGTGGGCAGGGCACATCGCTCGTAGATGAAAGGTATGGAGATAATTTGAGACCCTGGGAAGGCCATAGGATAGATTTTATCCCGGATAGTTGCATAGTTCCCGCGGGATGCCGATAAACGAATTCTTTGCAGACGGAGTCGCGGGCAACAGCTAATTAAATAATAAAGTACTGAAAGGAACATTGGTTTTAAAACTAATTTGTTTGCAATTTATTTTAATATCCCTAAGGGGACTCGTTATTGAAGCTTAAGTATAGAGAATCACGATCCGGTCGCACTTGACCTGATTGGTTTTTAATCCCGGATAGTTCGTGTGGCTTAATTTTAATTCATAAAGCGAGATTTTCCAATAAAAACCTAATAGTCTGTGCGTGCTTGAGTGAGTGCGTGCGTGCGTGCGTGCGTGCGTGCGTGCGTGCGTTCGTGCGTGTGTGTGCACGTACGTCTGGGTAAAACGGGACCCTATTACTAAGACTCCGCGCTGTCCGTCCATCTGTTTGTCCGTCTGTCACCAGGCTGTATCTCATGAACCGTGATAGTTAGACAGTTGAAATGATCGATCGATCGTTATTGATAACGGCAATTGCTAGACGCTTGAAATATTCACAGAATTGGAAGTTGTATTTATGCAGCCGAGTTGAGAAACTTCGATAGCGTGATGTAGGATTGTAGTGATTAGTTTCTTATGTGATAATTTATTGAATCAGGCGTTACTTTGCGGAGGTCCATATTAATGAACTAAAACAATTACTTTGCTCACCCGCGACCTTACAATAGTTACGTTTATGCAAGAAATGTGCGTTCATGCAGTTCCTCCACCTCCACACTGTACGAACACACACAAATCACATAAACCCAACCATCACCACCACCAAGCTACACTGACGCGTTTCGAACTCAACCAGAGCTCATCCTCAGAGTTACCACAACCGTATGCTATGCTACCAAACGTTAAACTAACAAACCAAAACAAATGTTTTAACTTGTCACTGTAACTTCTCAAGTACCCACTTTATTTTTCTTATTCTCAAACTACCCCACAAAAATTAACTTTTATTGACATATTTAAAAATACCTTGAATTTTTTGTTTATTTATTTATAAGGCATATTTAATTAATACTAACTGTTCAAATTCGACCCAAGCCGCAGTAAAGGAGAAGATACTAAATTTACCTGTTCATTAATAATAGACCCCGTAGTGTTGTACCTAATTATTTCCATGCATTCCAGATTCCAGATTCCAGATTGTAAGGTCGCGGGTGAGCAAAGTAATTGTTTTAGTTCATTCTTATGTGATGACTAGACGGCGCTAGTAGTCGCTACAGAATATTTAGGTATAGTTATAATATTCACTTTAAAAATAACTAAATCAATTAAAATAAAACAAATGTTTTAAGGGGGGCTCCCATAAAACAAACGTGGCCGAATGTTCGGTTTCGGTTTCGGCCAGTTTCAGCCTAAAAATCATTTTTCACCCAAAGGTTCGGTATCGGCCAAAAAACAGCCGAACCTTTCGGTCACGCCGAAACTTACATCGTACTTTCGGGTGGCATTCGGCTAACGTCGGGTGCGCTCAGCACGGCTGGCAATATGTCATCTCTCGCCTGACTCCGCCGTTATTACAGTTAATGTTACATTTATTTTCACGTTTTTGGACAGTTTAATTTAGTCTATGACAAAATGTTAAAATTTCAATTCGATAAAAGTGAAACGTAGAACCCTGTATTAGGCCAGCGATATGTTTCATTATTCATATATCTGGAAATAACGACTCACTGGCATTTTTTCAACGTTTTAATCACGTTTATAAAAGGTTCGGTTTCGGCCGAAACTATAGTCAAAACCGGACCTTCGGTTTCAGTTTCAGTATCGGCAAAAAAACATGTTTCGGACGGGCACTAGTTCTATTATATTATATCTGATGATCTATTAAATACTATGTAGTCTTTGTTTACTCTTTCCACAACTCTGCAGTCTTTCTCAATATCTTTCAATTCTGTGCTCGTTATTTACAAATTCAATCCAGACAATGTTATTTATAATTCAATCAAAACGCTGCCGTCTTTCAATAGGTCACCCTCATAACGCGTGCGCATCAATTATCCGTGAAGGTTCATATAATGGAATAGGTTTAGGCAAAAACAAAGCTGCCAAATTAATTGGGACCTTCGTCGCGCCTCCATCAGGGCGGCAAAAACTGTCGATTTAACTAAATCGAGATTATCTCTGTATTCCGTTTCTGTGTTATATAAGTTTTTGTAAAAAAAAACCTATTTAGAATATCATCATCTTCAACGGGACAATGTGGATAGTGTATTGGGCAACTTTGCGTCTGGTATGTCATGACGTGGGGCGGTTTATTTAACTGATTGCATTTTGAATTTTACATATTTGCGTTTTATTTTGTGTTGTTGTTTTACCTTGACATACAATCCAATAAGGTAGGTAATCGGGAAGCTCCGCAATATTTAGTCATTCAATATACCGTAATGTCTCAAGTCAAAAGTCTTTGACCAGTGTGTGTTGTCAGTGATGACTTATGGCAGAGACGTGGCCGCTAACGATGGGCCTCATAAGAAAGCAGAAAGTCACTCAGACGGCGTTGGAGAGGGCGCTATGCTCGGAGTTTCTCTACGGGATCCCGTTAGAAATGATAAAATACGCGCAAAAACTAAAGTCACACAGATTCGTCACACTCTAGTGGCAGTGGGCAGGGCACATCGCTCGTACTGAGATGGCCCATGGGGCATAATATTAAAAAAGTTTAAGATTTAACCATTCCTCAGTTTGTGTTTCAGTTGCAACAAACTTTACAAAATAAGGACTTTATTAAATAAACAGTTTCAAGTAGGGCTGTAGAGAAATTTTAACTGAAATATAAACCAAAATAAAATTAACGCTTTAAAAATCTGGATAATCACGAGACCGATTTTTTAAAAATTTCCCGTTCTTTGAATTTAAAAAGCAACATTTTGTATTTAAATTTTTGCTCGTAACTAAGCATTTGAGATAAATTTTAAATGCAGAAGACACTCTTTGTGATACATTTTTAAAGTAAGTTGATAATTAGCAGTACTTTTCAAAAAAATGTATGTAATGCACATTGAAAGGTTGCTACGAAATAGTATATAGCAAGTCACCAAGGGAAATTTGCATCAGTGCTTAGTAGTTAAAAACCAAAAAAAAGTCTTTATTTATTACCTAGATCAAAAATTGGACAGTTTTGCATTTTTTTCGAGTAAAACTCTGCTGTGTTTATCACCTGCGCATTCTTAAATGCGTTATACGAACACTTGCGCTTTGGTAAATACCAATCAACTTAGAAAAGCGATTAGGTATTTTTTAATGGTTTGTACTCACGGCTTCGCAAAATTCACAAAATTCATCTTTATTGCTTGTAAAGCTCTTTCCAAATGTCAACGTTAAAGTCTAAGGGTACCGGCTGGATGTCGATGAGTCAATCAGTCAGCCCCTTTGTTTTTTAAATTATTATTTTTTCAAAATCGCGTTAAAAACACCAGCATTATTCATGTTTAGTAGTTTTTGTTCTCTTCGATAGCTTAATAATGGGACTGACCTGAGGATGATCTGAAGGCGCTCCAGGGGGCCCCCTCGTTTTGGTATCCACAGGATTATCTCTGGATTCCTCTGGGTTCACGAAGAGCTGGTATTTGTGGGTTTATGGACCTTTTTGAAATTTTCGCGAGCTCAAGCAATACGAGGTGCGAGCATACATGCTAACCGTTTTGGAGGGAAGCTGTCAAGTGACAGCTGTCAGCTTGCGTTTTGATCTCTCACGCAGATATGCGTTCAGTTAGTCCATAGTATAAACCATCGAATTGAAGAGATTTATTCAAACAAAACAAGGGTTAAAGAACACGCTGTGTCTGTGCTAGTTAAAATACATAAGTACGGAACAATTCATTTGTTTGTTCAAAATCCTTTAAGATCAGTTTTCAAAAGACTTAGATGATAGTATTATTAAAATTTATTTAAATTACGACCCGCGGCAACCCTAAGGCTAAATGTTGTCCGACAGAAAAGCTGAATAGAAATAACAAACGAACATTGTCTACTTTGGGGACATAATCACAACTCACAAAATATTAAAAGTGACAAAGACTGAGTTTTGTTACACAGAATTAAATACGCTAAAAGTGTATGTTGTGGAAAAGAATTGAGACCAAATTTTCAAGACTGAAATTTTGCAAAAGTGTAAAATTAAAAAGTTTCTAATTTTTTTGAGATTATAAGAAAACTGAGCAAGCGCAAGTTGGACTCGTATATATTTATTGAAGATACCTATGTCAAAATATAGGTACGCTGTAAACGGACATGTACAGAAATCCAGTGTTAGCAGAACTGTACTCATAAGTTAAATGTACGCAATGTAAGGTTTTTATATTGGTTGCTTGGGCATTTATTTTTTTATTTAATTTTTATTTACTTATGTATTTGTATTGCTGTTACAATAGTAAATATTAATATTATGATGTATAAATTTCAGCTGATTATCTATTATGGTTTTTGAGATACAGACATGGATAAACGGAGAGACGGACGGACAGCGTAGCGACATGATCAGGGTACTTATTGTCATTCTTCGAGTAAAGAACCCCAAAAGTAAGAAAGTAGTCTACATGGATGTAGAACTGTAGATTGTAGGTAGGTCCTCTTCAAGGAACTCTACGGCGTTTGATCAGATGCTACCAGGACAGTACCCAATGACTTTCCACGAATTTACCAACCCAACCTTGCGACCGGCAAATTTTTCAAAACATGATCAATAGTATAATAGTAGTAGTAGTAGTAATAGTATAGCATGAGCAATAGTCGGTTCTTTAAACTTGTTTACTTTTTTGTTTAATTGTGCTAGGCGTTTCCAGTAATTTGAATCTTTTAATGTACCTACTTAAACATAATGCCTGTAATGTTTTTTACGAGTGTTAAGGGACCTGTCACTTGGATAATATTTTTGAAAAAATGTGGGCAGGAAAATATTTTTACAATAAATTCAAACTTTCTGTGCACTATTAGCTAATAGGATATTTAATCGAAAAATAAACGAAAAACCGGCCTTATTTGAGTGAGTCTCGTGCTGGGTGCCTTATAAATTTAAAAGGAAGAAAACATACATGTCTCTATGGTTATCTAATGTTTAACCAAAATTATAAATGATGATGATGATGATGATGATGCGGACTTTGGTGTATTCTCGGATACCGCGTAGTTAAGGGGGCACCGAGCTTCTGGCGCTAATCAATTTTAGGTACGAACGTAACGACCTTTATGGGTAGGGGATTGTTGATCGAAGGGTAGGGGGGAAAGCGCGGTGGTCATAGACCGCGCTCGTATTTATACAGGGTGAAATTTTTATGACCGTGAAAAATTTTCCCAGGCATTAGGTATCAATTAAAGATGCCATTTAAAAAAAAAAGGTAAAATTTTCACAAATTATTGTGTTGTCCGAAAAAATAATTGGTAACGTGTGGATAATCGGGAGTCGAATGACGCTCGCGGTTAGCGGGGCGGGGGGAGAGGCGCGCTCACCTAGCCCGCCGCACAGCTGTCCACAAGCACATGGTTTTTTTAGGATATCTTTCGCCTATGTGTATCAATATTTTAGTACTGAAAGGTACTGAATAAAAAAACGCATTTTTATCTTTCACTAAGTAAACCAGTATAAAAATTTGCACGGTCATAAAAATTTCACCCTGTATATTTTCTTTGTATTACTAAAACAAATACATATTTCAAAAATGTAACGTGTATGCGTTATAGAAAATGTCTAGTTTTATTATCATTCAAAAACTCACGACCCTTCGTGCAATATTTACGCCGTACTAAGGGTTTATTATGTTTTTTAGAGAAGACTTGGGATTTTTTTTTCAATCGAACTAACTAGGTACATTGATTTAAAGAGGAAATCCTCAAATATTCTACGTATGAATTACAAAACGAAAGCTTTACTAGTTATGATATCATCACTTCAGCCGAAAGACGTCCACTGCTGAACATAGACCTCCCCCAAGGCTCGCCAAACAGATCGGTCCCGTGCCATCCGCATCCAACGCCATAGTCGCCGCGTATGGGCGTATGGATGCGGCGGGGAGGTTTGAAAGAGATATTTAGTGATTGCGATCGCAAGCAATTATAACTATACTCTGTCTATTTAACAGAGTTAGTACTAGAAAACAGAGAATGCACGTAATTGGTCAGCGATAAGGACGAGCACCGGCACATACGTCCCATTGCAGGGCACATATTTAAATATTATTATCTACTACTTTCAATTACATAATTATGATTAATAGATGAATAAACATGACGTGTAATTATTTGAGGTGCCACGAGAAAAATCAAAAAATCACGAGAAATATTACGAATATTCCAACAAACGGCATATAAGCCGAGCCCGCCATCGACGTGCGATTGTTGACGCCCACTGACAGTTTCTTGTCCCTTTCATTTGCATACAAAAGTGCAACAGAGAGAACGCCTTGCTAACCCTGTTAAATGGACAGGGTATAAATAAATAAAATAAATAAATAAATATTAGGGGACAATCTTACACAAATCGACCTAGTCCCAAACTAAGCAAAGCTTGTACTATGGGTACTAGACGACGATAAACATACGTATATAGATAAATAAATACTTAAATACATAGAAACATCCATAACTGAGGAACAAATATTCGTGTTCATCACACAAATAAATGCCCTTACCGGGATTCGAACCCAGGACCTCTTGCTTCGTAGGCAGGGTTACTACCGACTAGGCTAAAGAGGTCGTCGTCGTCGTTCGTCGTCGTATAGAAGTTATGATTAGCAAGGGATTTAATGAATGCAATATATGGCCCATTGAACGCATTGGATGCGGATGGCGCAGGGCCGATCTGTTTGGCGAGCCTTGGGGGAGGCTTACGTTCAGCAGTGGACGTCTTTCGGCTGAAATGATGATGATGATGACAATATGGCCCAGAAGCTTGGCGCGCTCTTAATGTACACACGGCTTTGACGGCTTTAACGGCTTTTTTTGATGCGATCACAACCATTCGTGGTGTCAAAACCACGAATGCTTGTGATCGCATACACTAAATAAATATATTTGTCAAATCTCATTCTATAATAATATCTTCGCATAGAACGCAATAACAAAAGCGATTGCAATTCAGAGTTCATTAGACAATTTAGCCTCTGCTTCAAGTTGTTACTGCCTGCGCCAATGCTTCCCACAGCACTTTAAACCCATCAAACTAAATGTCAACCATCAGAAAAACTGATGAAACAAAATATTTTGTTCATCTCGCAAAACTGTTGCAATACCAAGCTCCGGCCTGAAGGTCGTAATCACCGCATTACTTGAGATTGGTACACATTTTCATAATGAGATGAAACGACCCCGAAAGCGCCTACTGTAGTTATTTTTCAAGAACCCTGTGCAAATGAGATCGGCTTAGATTTTCGAGGATAATGAAAGCGAGATTTTTTTGTGTGTTGTGCGCTGGTTCTTAAATTACTTGTGACAGGGAGATGGTATCATGCGCTTTACTCTTTGCTCTTCCGTTCCGAATTCATAAATGTCGAAAAGCCTCCCTTTCATTTGTAAATTAAATAAATAAATAGATATCACGATACCATTCACACCAATTGACCTGCAGGCTAATTGTCTAACTCTCTCGCAATCGCCATCGCGTTCATTTTGACAGTTCTTGTATGGGCTGACAATTGGTATCGGAAACATCCAGCTGTCACAGCCATAAAAAAACTGTCATTTCAATCCGATGTCGAATGTCAAAAAAGTTACACAACTACCCTGCTGGTCCCTGCTGCACATAGGCCTCCTTCATGGTTCACATCCGTCACGTCACGTTCCGGTCCGTGAACGCCATTCAATATCCTTTGGCCCTATCGGCCATCAGTTCTACGAGTGATGTCTCCTCCCCACTGCCATTTAATTTTGTCTGTGGCAATGTCTAATTTAATTTTAAGTTCCATAAATTTTGTGCGGCTCTATGTTCCTTCCTCGATCAAAGTGTTATAATGTCATGCAACAAGGAAACGAAACCACCCTTTCGGGCACCCCCCGCCCAATAGCAGCGATCTGGATGATATTTGTAAATATAAGTTTTTAGATTTAGATTAAGTTTATTTTTTTTCTATTTTACGAAGTTTTTTTTAAATTATGCATAAATTAATATTTTGCTGCCGCTGGAAAAAAAAATTCATGCACACTATACTTAGATAATGGATAAAGATATTTTTTCAGTATTTAAATCTATTTAACGTAGCAGCATACTACTTACTTCCTGACATTGATTGATCACAAAACAATTAAAAATAATTTAGTAATGTAACCAACGTAGAACTGACGGCAACTCCCTGTAAAACGCCTCTCGAATCCCCACTGTATATCGCGTTCCACCGAAACTACGAAATGAGCAGAAGCTGTCTGTTGAATATTGAACGTCCTGCATTACTGGCTGCACTTTGTAAAATTCATTCCGGTTGCGAAGCGCTGGTTTACACGGTACTGTTGGGCTAACTATAACCCTGGGATGTAGCTCTTCCTATTTAAATAAAATAATAGCAATGATCTTCAACCTGGAGTTTATTGCAAGACTTGTGAAACATGACTGTACAGATTCATATCTTATTTTTCAAAGCTGACAATCGATTGCTTTTCTAATTTTCAAATAATACCATAAAGCACTTGCGGGCCAGCACCCGAATATTTACCCGCTTACAGTACCTGTAAAATCGTGCTGATAGTTTTCCATTACGAACTCCAGGGCTAACGAGTGGCCACTGGATGTCTGCGTGTAGCGGGGTGGGCAACGTCGCGGTGAGCGTTTTCTCTTCATTGCGTGGGCTGGCAGGTAACCACCATGTGGCAAGGGTCTTCACTGTGCAATGAACAGAGGGCATGCTACAAAATCACGCAAAACCCATCTTTTTCGCGTAAATTGACACACAAGTAACACAGACCCGACTCTCACAAACACTTCTCACAAAAATTATAACGCATTTTGAAAGACGTCCTCTCCTGAACATAGACCTCCCCCAAGGTTCACCAAACAGACCAGTACCCGCAACCTTAATCAGGTAGTCGCTCCACATTATAGGGGGCCTACCTACACTGCGTCTTCTGGTCCATGGACGCCATTCGAGAGCCTTTTGGCCCAATCGGCCACCGTTCTACGAGCGATGCACCCTAGCCACCCCTGAGTCTCAGGATCACTTTATTGTCCGATCAAGACCCTTTATCTCGGGAAAATCTGAAAACTATACACATTTGTAATTTTAAAATAGGGTCCCGACATACCAATATAAAATGGTCCCACACTGCGTACATTTCACTTAAAAGTAGGGCTCTGCTAATTAATGTGATCCCGCAAAGAAACTCCGAGCATAGCCCTCTCCGTCCCACTCTGAAGTGACATTGAACTTTCTTAGCTTTTCGTTAGCGACACTTCTCAGTGCCATAAGTCATCACTGGGAACACCCACTGTTCAAAGACTTTTGAATGGAGTTGACGAGTAATGATCGAATTATACTAAAGGTTACAATTATAATCAATAGTAGGCACATTACTGCTGTGCAGAGGCCGTGAAGTAAGGGATTGCTGGACGAGATTGGGGTAAAATTGGGGTAGATAAAATGAGCCCTGCAATCTGTGTTCCAGCCGAGGATTGTATAGTGCTTTTCTCAGAGTGGGGAAATATTAAAATTAAAATAAATACTAAGTAATAAATTAAATATTAATTTATCGAATTAGGCGTTAGGTCCATATTAATGAACTGAAACAATTACTTTGCTCAATTGTCTCAGTTCATTAAGTAAATATTAGTTAATTTGCCGCCTTTTTTATTTTTTAAACATGCCATTTGAACGAGCGAGATTATGTTTAACCCCACATAAATATAGTAAGTACCATAGTTTTTTTTAAGTGTCGTCTGTAATTTTTCCTTTGTCAGTTTAATGTTAGTAAGTAAGCAAATTTAAAAAGTAAGAGCAACGGACACTAATGGCTTTCATACTTGCTTTTTTGGCCTATGCTAATTTCGTGATATTAACTTATACATTTCCGAGCATGTTCGAGAAAATGTTGTTAAATCAATCGCTATACACCCAGCTGTAGTATATGTATCTAGAGGACAATATGTGTAAATTTATACAGCTAAACCACTCAACGGTCAGTTGACATGTGTACATAGTTATAGGTGCTTGTGTAGACCGCAAAGTAATTAGACATGTTCAATATGTCTGTCTTGCTTAGGGGGAGGACTAGGGTGACCAGATCCGACTTCCGATTTTACGGGACACCTACATTGAAAATACGAGATTCGAGGTTAAAATACGGGACAGGCTGATTTTTATTAAAATCAACATTCATTTTATTAATTAAGTACTAAAACTTGGCATAATCTATAAAATAACCTATACAATTGCTAAATTTCTTCATGGAAGACCTTGAAAAACAATATTAAATATTTAAAATAGGTTGTTCAAATATGTATTTTTATCATTAAATGCCATTAAATCATAAAATTACGGGACAATGTACTGTTCCGTATTGGTTTCTGTTCTCTTCTGTTTTGTGCCTGAAATACGGGACAACCCGTAAAATATGGGACATGTGGTCACCCTAGGAAGGACTCAGGTAGGTGTACTTAACGTGGTAGTGGCTAAACACTTACTTATCATCATCAGCCTATGTTCGTCTACTGCTGGACATAGGCCTCTCCCATGGCACGCCACTGTGCACGATCCTCGGCCACTCTCATCCAGCTCTTGCCAGCCGCCTTGCGAAGATCATCGCTCCGCTGAGTCTGAGGACGTCCTACGCTACGTTTGCCGATCCATGGTCTCCACTCAAGAACTCGTCTACCCCAACGGTTATCGAAATATCGGTTGGAATACTTATTTTTCATTTTTTCAGTCTGTGGAGCCCATTGATGTGGTAGAAGTAGGTGACGTGGAGCGACACACGCGGCGTCTTCCTGAATCCTTGGTATGTGGCCAAAACACTAGAGCCCGACCTCAAGCTTCGTAGTCAGGTTCTTTAACCACTAGGCCATTTTGGTCGTCTAAAAAGACAATAATAAAAATAATAATAGGGCAATTTAGTGAATGAGAATAGCAGTAACCACTTTGAGCGAGCCCGATTATTGGCAGTTTCAGAAGCTGAGTCGGGACACTGGCTTCACGCTCTCCCTTCTCGGAATATAGGGTCCCTTCTAGACCCGGGATCGTTACGAGTCACGGTGTGCCTTCGTCTGGGCCTCAAGACCTGCGCACCTCATCCTTGCTGTCGCTGCGGTGGCTCGGCTGATGCTCTTGGCTGTCACGGCCTACATTGCCAACTTAGTGCCGGCCGTTTCTACAGACACGCGACACTCAACGATCTCGTCCGTCGGGCTCTCGGCTCCGCGTCCATCCCCGCGACCCTAGAGCCTACTGATCTTTCTGCTGCGGACGGGAAGAGGCCCGACGGTTGTACGTTGGTGCCGTGGCGTCTGGGGCAGCCGTTGGCTTGGGATACGTTGGCCCCGTCCCACGTCCAACGCTCTGCGCGGAAGCCAGGGACAGCTGCAGACGATGCCCAAATTGTCAAGTGCCGCAAATATGCTTTTCTTAGAGACAACTACTTTTTTGCGGCACTTGCGGTCGAAACCTTTGGGCCTTGGTCGTCTCTGTGTTGGCGTCTCTGGCGACCTAAGAGCAGGCTTTTTCTTCGCCCAAAAACTGAGCCTCGCAGTGCAGCGGGGCAACGCGGCTAGAGTCTTAGGTACAATGCCCCGCGCTGCCCTACCTTTGAAAGAGGAAGCCCGTTTTAGTTACTTTTATGTGTTTTTATTTTTACTTGTAATATTTATTACAAGAAAAAATAAAAACACATAATATTGGCAATATTTATTGCCAATATTTAGTGAATTATGAGATGAACTGCCACTGAACTTAATGCTTTATGGCCAAATACTGTTCAATACACATAGTGTTTGCCTCCTTTTGGCTCGGTCAATAGCAGCCATGTTAGTTCCCGCATCTGCATATTTGATTGAATACGTCCTAGATTGTTCGTGCGGTTATTTTCAGAACGCATGCGATTTCACGCGATGACGTTGAATATCGGTCAAAGTATCGATTTGGGTTAGATAATAGTACATTATTACATTTAGCAATTATATTTAGTCAACCAATTTGATGCCAACGCTACCATAAAACACGCAATCATCATCGCATTCTGTTGCAGTCTTAATACTGTTTGACAGAAATAAACAGTGATAGTGATAGGAAGCTCCCGCGCGTTAGACAATAAGAGTACGAGTTACAATTATCAGTGTGAAATTATTACATTGTCATATTCTAAACGTCATGAACATTAAAAACATGATTCAATTAATGGACTGAAACAATTGGCTAAGTAAAGTTTTTTGAAGAGGTGCTAATTATATTTTTTTCGACAGTCAGCGTTCTGGAGATCGAGAAACTGCAGCTGTTTTATTTTTATCTCCTATTGTTTACTGGAAATATTTTTTTGAGTGTTTGAGATGACATTTGGGAGATTTTATGGTTGACAAGCCGTTCGTGCTCAGAACTTAGTAGAAACAGAAAAAAAAACGAAGTGAACTGTCACTGCTGTCAATGTCAAATCGTTTGCGTTTCGTTTGCTTTGCGTTTTGGTGTGCTCAGTGTGATTTTTTGATTATTTTTATCGACCTCCGCATAAAATCCGGACTTTAAATTTTACCGCATTTCTCCACGACCTATGCACAATAATTGGATCACGCACGATTGAATACTTTCGATCACTATTTTGGAACTGCTTCTTGGACAACGCAAAGCAAACGAAACGCAAACGGTTAGATTTCATGATTTCATTTGACATTGACAGAAGCGACAGTTGAATTCGTTTTTTAATTCTATTTCTTCTTAGTACTGAGCACGAACCGCTTGTCAGCCATAAAATCTCACAAATGTCATATCGAACACTTAAAAAAATATTTCCAATAAATAAAAGCAGATAAAAATAAAACAGCTGCAGTTTCTTGGTGTTGAAGTCGACCACTGTCGAAAAAAAATATAATTAGCATCTCTTCTAAAAACTTTACTTAGCCAATTATTTTGCTCACCCGCGACTTTACGATAGTTACGTTTTTATGTAAGAAATGCTTGTTCATGCAGTTCCTCCACCTCCACACTGTACGAACACACACAAATCACACAAACCCAACTATCACCACCACGACGCGTTTCGAACTCAACCAGAACTCATCTTCACCTCCTTCCGTCCCCCTTTACTTCCTCATCCTTTATTTACACATTCGGTTTGACCAGTTGATTATAAATCTAGATAAAATCTACTTGCTAATCCCATTACATGCAGTTATAGGGTTTATTTTGCAGTTACGAAAGGCGAAAAACGCCTGGCGTGATAGGACGCAGTTAGCACTAATTAAGTAGGCAATAAACAAAATAGACAAAAGAGAGATAACGGGCATATTTATTGTACCTCATGCTACGTAGATTTACGGGATAGACCAAAGCTTTGTTGTAGGTTGCACTGGGTGGTAAGTGATTTATTACTCGCCTACTGCAGTATTATGTTTTTTTATGTTTCTTTATAAAAGAGCCAGGCCTCCTCTCAGAATGAGAGGGTTTGGGCTGTGGTTCGCACGTGGGCCTAGTGTGAGCCTTTGTTAGAACCTTCTAACACACTATTGAATTGCTTCGCAAGTGTGTGCAGGTTTCCTTACCATATTTGTCCTTCACTGATTAATTATTTTGCTGCAATTTTGTCATTTTTTGAAAGTGTTAAGGCCATAGGTCCACGATGGATGCAAGCCGCTTCCAGCCGTAATGATTGGATATCAATGAAGGATGCCTACGTGCAGCAGAAACACAAATCATCATCATCATCATTTCAGCCGAAAGACGTCCACTGCTGAACATAGGCCTCCCCCAAGGCTCGCCAAACAGATCGGCCCTGCGCCATCCGATCCAACGCGTTCCTGCAACCTTCACCTTACCTACACTGCGTCTTCCGGTTCGCGGACGCCACTCGAGAACCTTTCTGCCCCATCGGCCGTCAGTTCTACGAACGATGTGCCCGGCCCGCTGCCACTTAAGTCTAGCGATTCTTCGAGCTATGTCCGTGACTTTAGTTCTTGCGCGGAACACAAACAAACACAAATGTTCGGCTGAAATGATGGTGATAATTAATGCAGATCCTTTTGAAAAGCGCTCATAGTCATTACAACCGGCCCTATTCTTGAACTTTGCTAATTAAGACAGATATTATTATGCCACGAGTTTTAAGCAAGCAGTAATAACATTTCAAGCTTCCAAAGCCATGTCTAAAACAATAGTTTTCAACCCGCTCACAAATTACCGTCTGGCAACATTTCAACACGTGTAAGTAGTATCCACGTGTGTAATTTATATCAAATTTGAATAAAACAGGCGTTACCGAGTGGAATGGATTTTGTTACGTAATTGTGTTTTAATGAACGAAGTTGTAAAGTTAACTTTAAGTTGTTTTAAGTGAATTTCGAGATGCAACTTTGATTAAATGGTGATCAATTTGCTGGGAGATTAAATATTGAAGCAAGAAGTTAGGTCAAGTTAGGAGCGGTGAGCATCAGTTTTAATTTTAATAGGGCTTTACACTACCCTGGTGTTCAGGTCGCTCGATAAGGACCCTTATTTTATTATATACCTGTCTTGCCTTTCACATACTAATCGGCCGAGTTAGGGCAAATGGTCCCTTGAGGTTTGGCTCTTTAGGGCTTTTTTTTTATAGATGGATAGTCGTTACCGTTACCACAGTTTAACAAAGTCTATAAGTTGGGAATCGCCTTTGATGTCGAACGACACCGCCGCCCGTGTAGGTACTGTACTAAACCTCTCTGGGTCACTGTAACTTTATTATCTTCTCTTGTTTAGGCTCATGATCTTACATGGGTGGACCATTTATAACGCTGTGTACTTTTTTGATTTGAGTAAGGTAGTTACCGAGTATTCTTATTGCGGTGAGTATTAGACCTTACATAGTGATGTAAATAGAAAGGTTATAGAAAGTATATAGGAATTCTTAAATATAATCTACAGATAGAAATGGACAAAGGTTTACTTCTCTAACCACTAAGCTATTTGGTCGTCAATTTATTTATTTATTTATTTATTCATAAAGTTCATATAAGATACAAAATATTAGCATGAAATAATCTTAGGTCTAGTAAGTAAATACATATTGTAAGTTAACTTGCGTTTTGTCCTCCCATCTGTAAATCTCGTTACAGCTGCTAGCTTAAAACATACAGGGTGACTGATAATATGGTAGATAAATATCATGGTGTGGCCAGTTAGATCCTCTTGAGTGAACATGTTTATAATTTTTTGGTTAGATACGTGTAAAAGTTACATGTAGGTATTTCGAAACATTTAACTTTTTATAACTTTAGTGATTGTGGTACCTTATTTGATTTCATTTACTCATGATAATGCATAATTTTAAAAGTTTTAGAATTTGAATTTCAGGAACTAAGAGCTAAAGGCTGTAATGTCCAAAGTACGGGCGCTCGCAATCGGATTCACGTTTTCTTTCTATCCTCATCTCTATGTAATTCCAAATGCGACAAAATGGCCTCTGGTTAAATACATTTTAAGCCGTATTCAAATTCATTTAGACTGCACCCTGAAGTATAAGTTCGTCTCTGTCAAAAACACTGCCGTTTTTGATTCCACCGCATTCACGTGCAAGTAGGTCTACATAAACTTTTTCCTTTTTTGGGTACATTTCAACCTCTTTTTTTTAACCGCGATGCACTCGTGGTCACGTTGTGACAAAAATACATGTACGCGGTTTCCATTCCAATTTATGGGGACGTTATGTCACCGCTGCTCTCCGTTTGGGGGCGCTGTTTATGTTCCCATATAAATAGTAATAAAAAGCATGTGAAACGAAAACGCGTACCGAAACTTTATCGTGAATTATATTTAAAATACAAATGGAAAAAATTGTTTTAATACGATCGGATGTGGTTTTCATTAATAGTACTTTAAATCGTTACATAATAGGGGTTCTTAAATTAGAGTACCGCGATTGGGCTACAAGGCTTTGTTGAGAGCAAGTATATAAAGATTTTGAAAATTTCTTTTGTGAGAATACAAATCCTGAATTTGAATAATAACTGTTTTTTATATAAGAGGGCGCAAACGAGCAGACGGGTCACCTGATGGAGAGCGATCACCGTCACCCAAGGACACCCACAACACGAGGGGAATCACAGGTGCGTTGCCGACCCCTTTAGGAATTGGTAGGCTCGTTTTTTAAAGATCCCTAAGTTGTAACGCTCCGGGAATGTTGCCGCAGTAAGCTGATTCCAGATCTTCGTCGTGCGAGGAAAGAAGTTTCGCTTAAAACGCACGGTACTAGACTATCAATCATCAAGATGGTGAGGATGGAAAGACAGGTTCCTCGAAATGCCGTAGTGGAATTTAGCCTCAGGCAGCAATTCGAACAGTTCGTAAACTATAACCTATATTAAAATTGTTATGTCGACATACTCAAACGATGAAATTCTTGTAACTTTTGCTGCAGATATACAGGGTACCCTGTATCGGTACCCGATATATACAGGCTAACCTGGTACCAGGCGGTAGACCAAGTTATAGGGGAGAGTTGGCATGAAAGAGACACTTATTGAAAGGGGCAATTAAAATAAGTCCATTTATGAAAGGGAAAATAAGTACACATATTTTAAAGATGCAAAATTTAATCGTATGGCATAACAATATTTACAGACATTAAAGTATTGCGGCTGCATCAGGCGTTAGTGCATTCAGATCTTCGGCAGGTCCATGGTAAGAGTGAAGAGGGCAGTCGGATGATTGCTCCACTCTCTGTTCCTCTTCCCCGCACTCACAGAGCGAAGATTCCCTCAACCCCCACTTGTGTAGGTGATAATTACAACGGTCGTGCTTAGTTCTTAGTCTGTTAAGGCGGCCCAGTTATTTCGGGGAAGGACGAATCCTTTTGGTTTGGCTGTTGGATCAATGGCCTGAGCACCCCCCCCCCCCTACCGTTACTTCGAAATGATGATGATTCTAACAATAAGATCCTTAGTACCTCCACCTTAATCATTTGTCTCTTCCTCACAGACCAGGTTTGAAAGAGACGGATGATCAAGAAAATGGCCGCTCAGGAATCGAAGTTTGAAAAATGGCGGCTCTCTCGTAATTACAGATAGATCGACGATATAGAATTAATGGCAAACGTCCCGATCCTCGGATAAAGTTCACTAACTCGAGAATTGATTTGAAATGTTATTTTCGAGTTTAAATAAATGTTTCTTAGACGATTTCGATAAGAGTTTGAATCGAAAGCGAGAGCTTTAGGAAGGTTAAAGGTTTTTCGTAGTATTTTGTCAACCGTGCACGTATTAAATAGGTACAAACTGTATTTATTGAATTTAAAGAAGACGAGAAGATTTATCTGATCCAAAATTCTATTTTTGTTATGAGTTTTTTTGCTGACTGCACTTGCATTGTACAAGTACATTAGTATACGGGTACAACTTTCTTAGACTAAGATAATGACAATAAGAAAAAGAAAAAAATACATAAAAGCAAAGTACCGAAGATACTGGCAGCGTTTCCTTTATAAAAAGCTAAATTAATTGTTTGTCCGAAAAAGATGCCATTTTTGTTATTTTTTTTTATTCTTATCAGTTTAGTCGTTATTGATAAACAAAAATCCTAACGTCTAAACAACCTTATTATTTATAATATACTTAAGTAGGGTTTTCGAGTTTTATTGTTCTAGTATGTTGATTTGAACACCCACCGTAGGTTGAAAACCTCTTCTTAAATTCAAGCGAATTTTCAACAAAATTCAAACAGAGAATAGAATGTAAAAACCAGTACAAAGTGCAGTAGCGAAGTGAAAAGATGGCCGGTTGTAAGATAAGAAACAAATCTTTTTGTTTTAAAGGAAACTTTTAAGAAAGTAGAGGAAGGAAGGCATTTATTGTGCTAAAAGCCCCGACGGAACTAACTTTAAAATGGATTCAACTTTGTCCGATGCATTTATCGCGGGCACGTGTCACACCGACGTGTAAGTTGCTGCATTGCATTTGTTTTATTAACTTTACTACATTTGTATTCTACCAATATTATATAAGGAATTTGTGTTTACGTGTATGCGTGTGTGAGTGCGCGCGTGCGTGCGTGTGTATGTGTCCGTTTGCGTGCGTCTGTTACCCATTCACGTTAAAATGGCTGGACGGATCCATTCTGTTGAAATTTAGGATGTAAGAAGTCTCAAATAACACATATAGGCCATTTTAGGTACGCACGGGATCATTATAAAATCTCAAAATCTTAATCGCTAAGTCTGGAGATATTAAATTTTGCTTGAGCGTTCGTAACGTAATAACAACGTAAATTAATGACCAAGTTTTTGGAAATAGGTACCCATGCGAATTCAGTAAAATCCCAGAACCTCAATTCGTCTGTGAGATCTAAGGCGCAAGCCACATAGAAGAGACGTGGGACGGGGACGCGTCGCAGTATAATGTCGTTTGTTCGCAGGCTGCGTCTCCGCTCCGTCTGTTCTGTCTGCTTTGGATCGCGACGCTTCTATACATTTACTATGAAAACTGATTCAAGGGGCGCCGCGTCTGCAACGCGCCTCTTTCCACGTCTCTTCTGTGTGACTTGCGCCTAATAGTTTAAGCGAGCGAAGGCTGTAAAAATAAAAATAGAAATAATGTAAAACCCGTGTTAGCCTAATAATTTCGTAATTTCTTGGGAATTTATGTGCGATACTACATTCGAAATTTACCACGAGCTATTTGAAATTTACCATACATAAATGGTGAAGGAAAACACTGTGAAGAATCCTTTTCACACCTGCAAATCGCCTAGAGGCCTGTGCCTGCAACAGTAAGATACATATAGGCCAGAGATGATAATGATGAATGGTGTAAGACGATGTTTTTGTACCCAATCTCACCATCATCCTAACCTTCATACGTCCCGGTACGGGATAACAATCCAGTCGAGAAAAAGTCTTGCGTTCAGTTGACGTGCGACCCAGCGCGCGTCGAAAACGCACTGTTGATGCGTGAAAGTTCTTGTAGTGTGCGGGAGAACTACATTTTTACACAGAGTGTTCTTCGAAAGGAATTTCTCGGTAACGCGTGACCAACTTTTAGATATTCTTACGTGCATAATGCTGTTCGGTTTGAAGCACGTCTGACTAATACCCTAGGTAGTCCTTTGCAGGCGGAGACTCTTAATCTTATTGTTCTTCACTGTGTTCGTATTTTATTGATTTTTATTTCAAATTGTCGCTAATACATCACAGGACAGAATTCTAGGTCATGTTGAGACTGCCTGATTTAGTTATAGTTCAATAACTTGCAATTTAATGAAGCAGAATCTTGGTAGTCTTCAATCTGTTTTACTCTAGGTATAGGTAGCGAAGTTAAAAAGGTTATAAACTTATTGATATACTTAGATCTCCGCATAAGATTTACTTAAGGTAGATTTTAAATTAAGATTGGTAGTTAAGAACATTCTTATTTATAAGGAGGGACAAGTAAGTAAAACATTAACAAAAATACTAGCTTTACCAGCTTGTATAATACAATAATTATGAAATTCCATTCAAATCTATCCCTACTAATGTCACATCTGGTGTAATTCAGGGATCCATTTTGGGTCCATTATTGTATACATTGTATATCAATGATATCAAATCATGCTTCAGAAATTGTAACTTTCTTTTGTTCGCGGACGATTTAAAAATATTTAAAACGATCACCTCTGAGGAGGACTGCAAAAATGTTCAAGATGATATTAACTTGTTTTTGGACTATTGTTCAATTAATAAGCTGCAACTTGCAGGTGATAAATGTATGCAAATTTCCTTTACAAAAAATAAAACAAGGTTGATAAATTCATTATATAGAATCGGTACATCACCAATCAAAAAAGTATTAAAGGTACGTGATTTGGGGATTACTTATGACGATAAATTACATTTTACAGCCCACGTTGACCGTATTATCTCCAAAGCATATCAAATGTCGGGGTTTGTCTTGCGTACTGCTAAGGTTTTCAAAAGGAGTGCGACGTACTTGCTACTATACAAAGCCCTTGTGAGACCGCATTTAGAATATGTAACGGTGATTTGGAATCCACTTTACGAAAAATATTCAAAATCAATCGAAATGGTCCAAAAAAAGTTCTTAAGGGCAATGCACTGGCGACTTTCAAGGTCAAAAGAATCCTACAGGGGTCTGCTTAAGCGATATAAAATTCCATCGTTAGAAACTAGACGTAAGAGCTTTGATATTATGACCCTGTATAACATCTGCAGGGGTCACTACAACAGTGCAGAGCTCCTTGAGAGCATTCCCGGTTATGTTCGCGCTCCCGCGTCTCTTTCGCTGTCCCGCTCTCGCGTACCAACGCCGGCGTTCGCGCACCCTTGCGACGAATATGCACCTTGTATAACCAGGCTTGTGTTTCGGTTGATATTTTTAATGAGTCAAGGTCCCAATTTAAATGTAAAACGTTAAATAAAAAATAAAATAAATACCACGGGACAATTCACACCAATTGACCTAGTCCCAAAGTAAGCTAGGAAAGCTTGTGTTATGGGTACTAGGCAACGGATAAACATACTTATATAGATAGATACATACTTAAATACATATTAAACACCCAAGACCCGAGAACAAACGTTCGTATTTTTCATACAAATATCTGCCCCGACACGGGAATCGAACCCGGGACCTCAAGCTTCATAGTCAGGTTCTCTAACCACTAGGCCATCTGGTCGTCTGGTCGTTAAAGTGCTTTGTCGACTAGTTTTGTAACACTGGGTGAGTTGATATGACTTATGTAGTTACTTATATAAGTGGATTTGGAACAGTTATGTTGTAATTTGTATGTGGAAGAAATGTGTCTACCTACTTATTTAGGAATAGCTGCTTGTTGAAGCGATATTATTGGATATATGAATAGATATTAATGTTTAGGTATAACAGAGGTACGAATGTGCTTAATAGGTGAGTTGTTGTTGTGAGTGGGCGGATACCTTATTTGCTACTCTGTTTCGCTTCGTCTGGGTTGCTTACCGGGAACTATGACCGGTTTAGTTTATTTTTTAGTGTCACGTAATGTGGTTAAAATTATCATACATGTGTCTTAGTGAGACCTGCTAAGGGAGTAAGTGCATGTTAATTAGTAGTTATTTATCTGTATTATCTTCTGTACACTTATTTCTGTTTGTTCTCCAAATAAATAAATAAATAAATCTTCAAAGCCAGCCAAGAAATTAATAACAAAATAGGTACTATTCACACTTTAACTTCCTTTACGTTACCATAGAGACGATCTAATTGGGAGGTTTTAAAGCCTACGATTCCCCGTAATGTCCTACTTTCACACCTCCAAGCCGGCAAAATAATAATGATTGAAAGTAAATTATCTCCACATTTCAATTCATAACTCAAGATGTGGGAGTCCCTTGAGTTTAAGTCCAATATAGAATATGGAAAAATAAAGTCGTATTTTACCGAGCCGGCCTCAGCTTAAACCACTAAACCAACTGGAAGCGTCGTTCGCGTATTTCTGTACAAAGATCACTTGTCTTTTAACAGGGGCAGTATACGCACACTCAATATCAATCTCGTAGCGTTTATAATCTTAAGCGGCGTTAATTGTAACTATGATTGCCGTCATCATATCTTAATACAGCACAACACGCTGCAGGGCACAGGTCTCCACTCAGAATGCTCGGCTTGGGCCGTAACAAACGCGAGCCCAGTGTTGATTGAGAACTTCACACACACCATTGAATTTCTTCGTAGGTGTGTGCCGGGTTTTCCTGTACCATAAAGCTCATACAAGTTTGTCATACGTACCGTATATACTGGACTTCCAACTATAGCAACCCTAATTATAGCGTGCAAATACAGGATAAAATATTAAAAGAAAATCTAACCTGACCTTTGAAATCATCTAAACTTACCTAACTTTTTGATATCAGGGACACGCTGTATTACTAATACATGGGGTTAAACGTGGCCGTTTAATCGGTGTGGTCTGTTTTCGCTCGTCGGTTCTTTATCGTTTACCATAAATAATTTCATTATAAATATTTTCATTAAGAAATATATCGTTTTCCTTATTTTTCATTTCACATAATTTAATTTGCTTCTGAAACAGTATTTCTTCAGAATTATTATAAAACAAATCTAAATTAACCTACTGTATGGTGCTGCAATATGACATTTCAAAAACCCTGAAAAATGCACGCTTCTATTATATTTTATGGCAAACGTTATTATGGCAAGCAAAATTATGACAAATGAAATTATGGCAAATGAAAGGATTCGAGCATAAAAAGTGTATTTTTAGCAGAATACAATGTCCCATCATTGACTTCTCCGGTTGGTATAATGCTCTAAGGGTCTCAGGTTTCGCGGAAGCAACCCAATTTCCTATGATGAATTTATTGAGGTGAATGCGGTGCTTATCTTTTGTTCAAGAAATATTAATACAACTGACATTATTGGTACGTTTACACTTTGGCATGAGATTGATTTATAGATTGACTAACTCATTCAAAATTAATATATTATTGCTAGCTGTTGCCCGCGCCTCCGTCTGTGAAAAATTGGGGTATAAAAAATAGCCTACGACCTATTCTCAGTCCTACTGAATATAGACAAAAAAGTTTCATAAAAATCGTTCAAGCCGTTTCGGAGGAGTTCGATAACAAACAACGTGACACGAGATTTTTATATATTAGACTAGCTGTTGCCCACGACTCCGTCCGCGACGAATAGGGGTATAAAAATAGCCTACAATCTAATTCTCAGACCTATCGAATATGGAGAAAAAATTTGATAAAAATTGGTCAAGCCGTTTCGGAGGAGTTCGATAACAAACACCATGACACGGGATTTTAATTTTAATTTTATAATTAAGTAGATTATGATCTCATTTTAATTTTTATGATACTTACCACGAATCTTATTTAATGTTGAAATTGGAAAATATTTTTGAAACCTGAATTCAAATATTTTTGATTTAACCTTTACTAACTTATTTTATACGAATAAAGGGCTAAAATCAGCTTTGTGATCCAAATCTACACGGAACGTAACAAGGGTCGCTATTGGCAGTCACAGACTGTATGCTACAAAGTGAAATCTGTTTGACCTTTCCATTGACTGCCAAAAGGAATGCTGTTAGGCAATTCTTTGCATTGTACAATGTAGGTAATGCTGTAAAAGCCCGAAGAAACCGACCTGGTACAGGGCGAGAGATCAAATTATACCAGTTATGAAAAAATAAGGACAAAATCTATGATATTTCATCGTCATCATCATTTCAGCCGTAGGACGTCCACTGCTGGACATAGGCCTCCCTCATTGACGCCCAATCATTACGGCCTTCACCAAATCGTCCATCCATCTCGTTGGTGGACGTCCCACGCTGCGCTTGCCGGTCCCTGGTTTCCATTCGAGGACTTTCGGGCCCCAACGGATATCTGTTCTGCGTGCTATAATGTCTGCCCATTGCCATTTCAACGAGCTAATCCGTTAGGCTATGTCGGTGGCCCCTGTTCGCCTACACGGATCTCCTCGATAGGTAGGTACCTACTTAGTAAAACGATAACCTCGGCTTAACCAGCCAAATGCAATATTTGTGATTGACTTTCACGCGATGCATTATAGACATACTCTTTAGTTTTGTCGTAATGATAAATTATTATGCGTCTAAACTAAAGAGTATGTCGATAATGACACGCGTGAAAGTTAATTACAAATATTGCATTTAGCTGGATAACCCGACACCATAACTGTTGGTTGTTCATGTTTGTTTACAATTAGTTAAGTACCTACCTAAACAATTCTAGTATAGTATTTAGATATTTTCAAAAAAATGTCTATTATTGTGAATGTTTGGGTTATTATTCCACTTGTATGTATGTATGTAAACTCTTTATTGTACAAAATAAGGAAAAAAAAAAGAAAAATATTATAGACAACCGTTGAAATGCAACTTGTGCACTGGCTTTGTCTCAGAATAATTGGGATTAGGGTGTAGTTTGGCCTAGTCCAGTGAAGATTGGGTACTTCACATAATACAAAGAATTGCTTTGTAAATTTCATCGTGACATTTTCGTTCCTTCCTGAGAAGCAGTGTAATGGTATTTATGAAGTTACCAGTCCGCAATGGGCTCGTGTGGAAACTACAGCCCAGCCCTGTCATTCTGAGAGGAGACCCAGGCTAAACAGCAGTAAGATGCTGACAAGTCAAAGGTGATGGTATTTATCATGCTGACATGACCAGACGTAAATAAAAATCGTGATCCGCATTTGAACTTTTTCACATAAAACCATCTTTGTTATCCTAACGCAATCTCGTGAAATGCAAGTCAGAATCTCCAATTTCTTATTAATACCCAGCCAATCCTAGGTAGCGATGGTGTTTCTCAAGAGGAGCCAGCTTAATTGCTTGGTGGCTCGAAGGCACGAAGCATCTATGACAGGAGATGGTAAAGAGCGATTTCTCCCTGCAAAAAAAAGCAATTACTAATGAATCAGAAAATGATTGTATTATTATCACTACAAAGTGTTAAACAAAGTCGCTTTCCGCTGTCTGTCCCTATGTGTGCGTAGATCTTTAAAACTGCCCAACGGATTTTGATGCGGTTTTTTTTAATAGATAGAGTGATTCAAGAGGAATGTTTATATGTATTGCACCCGTGCGAAGCCGGGGCGGGTCGCTTGTCTAATATATAAAAATCTCGTGTCGTGCCTCGGTGTTTGTTATTAAACTCCTCCGAAAAGGCTTGAAGGATTTTTACGAAATGTTTTGTCTATAATTGGTAGATTTGAGAATAGGTCGTAGGCTGTTTTTATTACCCGAGTGTCGAGTGTTTTTTCGAGCGTATGTATTTATGTATGTATGTATGTATCATTCTTTGGCACGCCCTGCTGCAGCCTAAAGCATGCGCCAGACGGCATTCTACCACAGTTTCTGCCAGGTGACCTCGGTAGAAAAACAGTGGTTTTAAACCATGTAGCCAGTGGTTTTAAACCAAATTTCGATTGACCTTTAAACGCCCTTGGTAGACAGGCGTGCGCTTCAAACCATTGGCAGAAACAGTGGTAGAATGCCGTCTGGCCGCTTGCGGTAAACCATTCGAAGGACAGTCTCGCAGCCGCACGCTCCCGAGTGTAGACAAATAAGGAGCCATAGCGTTTATAGGAGTTTTGCGCACGACGTTAGCTCAACACAAACGCTTCGAGCACATTGAAGTTTGGGGCTTGTTGTAAACCATGTAGACAGCAGCGCTTCTACCGCGCTTCTACCGAGGTCACCTGGCAGAAACTGTGGTAGAATGCCGTCTGGCGCATGCTTAAACGTCTCAATGGATTTTGAAGTGTGAGGTGTCATTAGATTCGTCTCAGTCCCACGAGTGACATAGGATATATATTTTCTTCCCGGAATTCCCATGGGAACTTGAATTATACAGGAGGGTTTCTTTATCTGAGTTTGAAATTAATTGTATCCCTATTTTTTGCAGACAGAGTCGCGGGCAACAGCTAAATACACAAATTTCAGGTCTTTAACGTTTATTTTTACACGTATTAAGAGATATACCCACTGCGCAAGAAAATTGGCAAAAATAAAAAAAATATTACGTAAAATAATTAAACAATAAAACCGACTTCCATGAAATTTATTTTGAATCGAAAATCGCTCCCGAAATTAATAAAAATAACCACTTCGTACTATGTTTTAGGGTTTCGTATATACAAGTAATTTTTTTCAAATTCAAATAGGACCAAATTGAAAGTACCTATGTATGTATATCCTCCTCCTCTGGCTCGTGCTGAGACACCGACTTCAAACAGATTAATTAGTAAAAAGATAATTTCATGCTTTTTGTTTGTAGTCGTTTTAATTTTAATGTTTTATTTTATTTGCTTTATCGTTTCTGGATGTTTTATGAAGGTGGTTTTATTTTTTAATTTAAAAGTTATTTACATAAACGTAGTTATCGTTAGGTCGCGGGTGAGCAAAGTAATTCTTTCAGTTCATTAAACTGAAGACAACTCTCGTCATAAGTTTTCGCTCATAATGTTGGATGTTATCGTTGTTGCTTTGATCCTCAGGTGCAGCTGAGGAAACGATGGGAATAAAGGGTGACTCACGGTATTTGAATCTCACTTTCTTAAATAAATAAATAAATAAATAAATATCATGGGACAATTCATACCAATTGACCTACTCCCAAAGTAAGCTAGGCAAGCTTGTGTTATGGGCACTAGGCAACGGATAAACATGCTTATATAGATAGATACATACTCAAATACATATTAAACACCCAAGACCCGAGAACAAACATTCGTATTTTTCATACAAATATCTGCCCCGACACGGGAATCGAACCCGGGACCTCAAGCTTCGTAGTCAGGTTCTCTAACAACTAGGCCATCTGGTCGTCTAAATACATCATTATCATCATCCCAGCCTATATACGTCCCACTACAGGGCACATACCTCCTCTCAGAATGAGAGGGCATGGGCCGTAGTTCCCACGCGGGCCCAGTGCAGATTGGGAACTTCACACGACACCATTGAATTTCTTCGCAGGTGAATGCAGGTTTCGCACATAAATTCTCCCATTACGGTCGAGGACTCGCCTCTTGAAGTTGTTGACGCATATGTATACCTGGGACAAACTGTCCAACTAGGTAGGTCCAATTTCGAGAAGGAGGTTAATCGGCGAATCCAACTTGGATGGGCAGCGTTCGGGAATCTCCGCAACATCTTTTTGTCCAAAATATCTCAGTCTCAAAACAAAAGTCTTTAATCAATTTGTGTTGCCAGTGATGACATATGGATCCGAGACGTGGTGCTTCACTATGGGTCTGATGAATAGGCTCTTGAGTCGCTCAACGAGCTATGGAGAGGGCGATGCTCGGAGTTTCTCTACGGGATCGAATCAGAAACGAGGAGAACAGTAGAAGAACCGGGGTCACCGACATAGCCAAACGGATTAGCTCGTTGAAATGGCAAAATTTTTTTCTTAGCTTTAACAACGCTTAACAGCTCATCACTTTCGTCTAAAGTTTAAAGAGGCTGGGAGAAAAAACTTCTTATTTAAATGGGCCAGTGTGCACAAAAGCATGATTTGTTACTTCAGTGCTTTTATGGGTTTTTATGTAAAAGCTCCTTTTATTCTAGGTTATAAATTTGAAACCTCGTGAACTAAGTTAGTTTATCTAGACTTTAATCATTTTTCTTTGTGGTTCATGCGTGATCTTAAATGAGTTTGCTCACAGGGAGGAAAAATTATTCTACAGAAAAGCTTTTTCACCCTTAGACAAAGCCTAACTTGAGCTATATATATCGCACCTTTATAATGAGACTGGTACTATACGAAATGATTCTCATTTCAAAAATAGACTTTGCGTAAAAAGAAAAACTGTTTTAGTTTTAAAAATATAATTCGAATTGTGCCAATCTCATTATAAACGTGTTATATTTATTTAAACGCATATGAATTTTGAGATTCTTTTATAAAAGCAATTTTGTGTTTTTTTACACTTAGTTTTATGAATAAGAGAAACTCTAGAGTTGTGCCTAGGCACATGAGATTCAGGCAATACAAACTAATTGTTATTTTCACATCACAGCCAAAATACGAACAGTGGCAAGCTCAATAATGCCGTTTTGTGACCATATTACGCACCCTCGTACATTACACTCGTGTAAATCTACATTACCCATTCATACGTCATTTTAATTCATCGGCCACACGTCACGCGCAGCCCATCATCGCGACACAGAAATCTATTTTTTTGTCCAAAAAAACAAAGGGCTTGTTGTAAAATATTCATCAGGGAGGAGGCACGTAGCGGCACTCAGGGCGCCCGTTCGCCCAGCTATCGAGAGCGTGAGCCAACTGCTGATCGAGGGGGCTACTCGATACCGGCCTACGTTTGCCAAGGTTTTGAGCACAACAGGAACTTTTAGAACTTGTTTAAACGTGTGCGCGACCGTTTGGTGTTGCACTTAGTAAGGATGACGTAGAGAGAAGATAGAATTTGCGTACGGCAAGATCTTACAGCCGTAGTGGTTTGAGCGATGGCCTCTCAAGCAGAGGGTCGTGGGTCCGAGCATGGGCTCCCGTCTCTGAGTTTTTGGAATTTACAGGCGAAAATTCCAATTGAAATGTACCACGTGCTTTACAGTGAAGAAAAACATCGTAAGAGAATCTATATTTATACATCTGAGAAGAAATTCAATGGTGTTTGTGAAGTCCTTGGAGTGGGACGTATATAAGCTAGGATAGATGGGATGAGGACCTTGATCGGGATCGCTGTCACTGTTTTCATTGTTAGTGCTGCCGCTAAGCCGCAGTGCTTGCGCTGTGTGTTCTGGCTAAAAGAATAACGCGGACGGTAAAATTACTAGGACGTTAAATACCCTAACACGAGGTACAAAATTTTGTGTGCAGATTAGAGTACAATGGTAATGAAGACAACGATGTAATTTTTGCAAATTCCCATGGATAAAAAGTATAATCCCGGAATTTAAATTCGACAGCCTAGTTTAATGATTTACACAAACGAAGCCGCGGGTTCATTCTTGAAATGAATACTCTATAAATAATGTATATATCAGAAGCTAACAACTGCTATCCCAGCAGTGTAAAATAAACTTCACCGGCCGACATCTAACCTTTTGGCAACCCTACGCCCAAATCGACGTGACCGCATCAACCACCGAGTCACGCCGTCTCTTATTAGCACACTCGATAGAGCGAGAAGGGTAGCGGCCCGTAATCGCAGGGTTGGCAACAGCGGATCGCCGGATAGATTGGCTTATCCGGCAGTTTATCCGGAACGGCTTGATGACGACCTTTGCTTTATCCTCGATTATCTCCCCGTAGAATCAGTATTGAGGTGATTTTAATCTGTGGCCGACATTTTAGGGTCATTCAAGGATTGCTTCAAATTCTGAATTTTCGTCAGACTATTCTTTATCCTAAGTATATACATATTATTTCACCCGGATTATGTTTTACTTTTATTCATGAGGTTGTTTCAGTTCGTGAGGAGTCAAATGAAGTGTTCTTATTTGATTGGTTTCTGCTTATTATTCTTTGTGATGGAATCGTAATTGGTAAATAATGTATTAGGTAAATTATTAAAACTTTGTCATAAAAGTATACTTTAAAGGACTGTGTTTTACTTATGTTCAGTTTAGTTTCTTTATTGAAAGTCACATTACAGTAAATGTCAAGGATCTTAAAAATAAATAGGTATACATGTGATGTTTATAATCAGGGTAAGAATGGGAATTTAGGGGGCAAAATTAAATGACAAGTAGGGAGTTCCTTTATCGATAAACTCTTCTATCGACACTTTTCCCATATTCTAGTGATCGCTCCAAGTTTTTATTGTAAAATTATAATTTTATAGGATTTAAAAACGAAACAAAATAATAAATCAATTCTCTTCTTCTTTATCCTCGTAAAGCCCGCGTCAAATTTCGATTATCATAATTTGAAACTTTTGTCAATCAAGAGAAGTTGACATTTGCTTTGACAGTTATGTATTAAATTTAGCATGTTGGGCCTTAGGAGGTTATTGTAAATATTGTATAATGCAATGATACTCATTACCCAGCTATTATTATTTAAAATATTATTTGTTTAAACTTTATCAATTATCATATTTGTTTCCAAAATAATACTTACAAAATAATACAAACTTACAAGCAAAGCTGTCACTACCGTATGGAAAATGTTTTGATAGTTGAGTTTATCAATAAAGGAACTCCTTACCTGTCATTTAATTTTGCCCCCTAAATTCCTATGTCTGTTTATAATAGTTAGGTTAGTGACCTTTTACATAGACGTTTAGCGTTTAACTAATGTGTTAAAATCTTTATGTACCTCATTATATATTGATTTACTTATTATACATATTTTAGCACCATAGAAGTACAATGTAAAAAAATGTAATGGAAACTGAATGTACGATTTTAAAAATATAATTATTTCGAATTTTAAATAAAGCTGTGATGGAAAAACCAATTAAGCACATTAAGACGTGAAAATTACTCCGAAACTATAAATTGTTAACATTCAAAATTCGACTTTAAATTATTGTACAAAGATCCACTATCATTTGGAGTATTTTGGTGTTTGTGACGTTTTAACTGACTGGAAATTTTCGAGAAAAAAAAACAATGGCCGGCATTGTATTGACAGCCATTTTCTGTGCGTGACACGTAAGAGACATAAAAGGAATGAATGACGCTTGTGATTTATCTTTACGTTGAGTAATAAGTCTAGAATATTCCCAGTTATTCTTTTTTTTTATTTAATAAATGATTTGAAGGGTTTACTAATGTTTCGGCGAAATGTATTCCGCAAAATTATTCACTTGGAAACTGTTTATTATTTCTGAAACTGTAAACTTTTCAGGATTGTTATAGTCTTGAAATATATCCTGAATAGTTTACAATTTCACAAAAAATAAACAGTTTCGAAATGAAAAATTTGCCAAATGAATCATTTTGCGGAATAAATATCGCCGAAACGGCAATACCCCGATTTGAAGTTGCGCTGAAATCGAAAATACCCTTTCTCCTGTCTTTCCTTTCTATTAGTTCAGTTTGCCCTCGATTTCTGTTATATTCAATTAAAAACGCAAAATTTATTGTTTATCTTTGTCTGACAAAAGGGATTGGGAATGCTTAAAAAAATTACCAATGCCTTTTATATTTTTTTATATAGAAAAGTCAGTTAAATACGAAAATAATTTCAATATTTTTTCATTTAGTTCACTACTTTATTCAAAATGTATTATTGAATCTATTTTGGTTCATGACGTCAGATTATAATTATTGAGGGTTCCCACGCAGCCAAATTTCTAAATCTATCTAAATGCGTTCGATAAGGCAACCCCTTTAATTATTTTTTGTGTAGTGGTATACTGCACTAGTGTCACTTTTATTGGCGCTTTCTAAGCGCTAGATGTCAGACAGCGGGTCTAAAACAAACTCCGTAGTTATCCACGCGTAAATTGTGAAGAATTATAAATAATGCTATTCCACACCGATTAATGTACAACTTGGACCGTCTACGACATCTACTTCAATGTCAGATGAAGTTCATTGCTTATTTGATACGTAATAAATACATTACATTATATTCAAATTAAAAAACTACAGAAAACGATTTAAAAATCATTTATATCGAAATGGTTTTCGATTTACTTCTACATTACATAACAATAAATTGAAAATTTTAAAAACCCCCAATGCAATAGGGATGTTTCCTAGGTAAAAAAATAATAATTCTTATTAGTCCGTTTTTTACATTATCAAAAAATATTAGACACGTAATTTTTCTTTTGACAATTAAACAAAAAATGACGAAGATATGGCGCGTTGAAGTTCCGCGTGACGAGGCGTGACGTCACTTGTTCCTAAAACGCTCATACAAAGTGTAGGAACAAGTGACGTCACGCGAAACTTCAACGCGCCGTATCTTCGTAATTTTTTGTTTAATTGACAAAATAAAAAATACGTGTCCAATATTTTTTGATAATCTAAAAGACTGACTAGTTAGGAAAGTAGCCTATTATGTCACTCCACTCGTATGTTTGAACATTAAGTCAATGCCTGTTATGCCTTTAAGATCCCTTCCGCAGCTAACAAAAGAGCTGATAACTTTGAAACGGCTGATTAAACATAGGTATGTAAGAACCATCGCCAAGAAACCTGATTTCTATTAAAAAAACCGCATCCAAATCGGTTCACCCGTTTATGAACTATGATGCCACAGACAGACAGACAGACACACACACATAGCGGTTAAACTTATAACACCCCTCTTTTTGTGTCGGGGGTTAAAAATAGACAACGCTAATTATAAACGTAAGAAATAAAAACAAATGAATGAATGATACGACAAGATAAATATAAGATAAGCTAAGTTCATCAACGTAGTCCGAGTGCGACTTTTTTTCCATGACACCACCTTTATGACATTGTAATAACACTGTATTTCGCTTGGCTTGTGGAAAAACATTTCGCACTCGAATTATACAGCCAGTATTCTGAAAAAAAAGCTAAAACTTTGCAAAGGGGTTTGGTTTGCGTAATGTTTGGTTTATTTTTATTTATTTTATTTTTATTTAATGGGCCATTCTACTTTTAAGTAACCATTAATCTTTCGTGAAATATAAGGCATACCTGGTGATTTTTTTCAAGTTTAAATAACTTATATGAAAACTGAAATAACTAAATTTAATATTTTAAAGCAAAACAACTTTAAATTCAAAGAAATTTTGTGGACAAAATTGGTAACTCAGCGGAAAATACATCAATTTCCATACAAATGGCGGGGACACGCGTGTCCACTGCGTTACCTACTTTATAGATAATAATGATTACTTTTTATGCGTAGTGATAATTTTAAATATAAGCTTAATTATGTGCCTATTTAAATCTTTAATGATAAAACCGAGCACTTTACCGTTTTTGTAAAAAAAATATTTGTAGAGCACATTACTAAAAATGACTGGTCAACGAAAAGTAGAATGGCCCTAATATACTTATATATATATATAGTACTTAATTGAAAGCATAAGGAGTTCTTTGGCAGAGGTTATGTCGTAGGTGCAATGGAAGCTATTAAGAGATATTTCGTTACTTACCTACTTTATAGAGGTAGTATTTAAAAGCCTTTTTAGGGTTCCGTAGTCAACTAGGAACCCTTATAGTTTCGCCATGTCTGTCCGTCTGTCTGTCTGTCCGCGGCTAAGCTCAGAGATCGTTAGTACTAGAAAGCCGTAATTTGGCATGAATATACATATCAGTCACACCAACAAAGTGGTAAAATAAAAAATAAAAAAGTAATTTTTTTTAGGGTACCTCCCATAGACGTAAAGGGGAGGTGATTTTTTTCTTCTCGACTAATCCTTTAGTGTGGGGTATCGTTGGATAGGTCTTTTAAAACCATTGCGGGGTTGCTAACATGATTTTTCTATTCAGTGATCTGTTTGCGAAATATTCAACTTTAAAGTGAAAATTTTCATTAAAATCGAGCGTCCCCCCCCTCTAAAATCTAAACTGTTAGGTGGAAAAATTTGAAAAAATTCAGAATGGTAGTAAATATATCAAATTTACTAGGAAAATTATAGCGGCTAAGATTGCTTGGAAATTATTTGTAGTTTAAGAGTAAATAGTAGCCTAAGGTATAAAACATACCTAAACTTGGATGATTCCGTACACATACGAAATCCTTAGAAAAATATTACTTGATTTATTTGTAATGGCTACGGAACCCTACCTTGTGCGTGTCCGACACGCTCTTGGCCGGTTTTTTTAATGTTGTTGAAGATACTATTTACATGGTTATCTTTAACGATACTAACAAGGTTTTCGAACCCACTACATATAATCCAATAGACAGAGAATGAAACATGAGATTCTCTACGAAATTAGCATTGAAATATAACCGAGATGATAAAAGAAAAAAAAACACATTTTTATGAAACTTCTTCGGAACAAATAAAATCACAGCTGTGTAGGAGAAATATTAGATTGAAATAGTTCTTTGTTACCAAACACATTTCTTTGTGATTTTCCGCTTGTCGGTACATAAAACATAACTTCCCCGTGTTCTTATATAGGTGGATGATTCGTAAAGTTTAAAGAAGAAGACTGTCCATCGAATAAAATAAACGCTTTCATTTAAAATTATCAACGTCGATATGAAAAGTTGGAAAGGGATGATTGTCTAGAAAGGATCCCTCTGAAGCTACCTAAGACTGCTTTGAAGTCGAAGTCAAGTCAAAGGTTTATTTGCTCGAATCGTGGTACAAAGGCTGTTATAAAAATGCAAAACTTTAAAATTGTATCTTACTTTAAATAATAATAGATAGACATTAATTCATGTTTAAGCAACTACTTAATTGGTTTAAATGCACTCGCTTTTCAATGCGTAATCTGTGGTCGGCTCAGGAATGGGCTTATAAAATAAGGCAGCATCTGGCGCGACATGCTTCGTTAGTACATATTCTTTTCTATGATCCGTGTTAAATTCAAGATTTACGACAAAAAGAGCCTTTTCCTTGCAGGAAGGGGTGTAAATTTAATAAGCGTAAATATGGGACGTTGAATATAGAGTACGGGGATTTTGGTTCAACGGTGCTATTTTATGAACGTGGTTTTTTTTTGGGGAACGCTCACTTTATAAAAAAATTAGAAGAAAGATCTGTCTTTACGGCTGTGTTTTAGAAATAAATAGAGTAAGAAAAGATTTAGGTTTTTTTTTATTTTTTGATTTGATTAAAACCAAGGATGATAATAGACTGGATTGGCAGTCGCCATAGTACGGATCGGCCGCGGTTTTTGTAGTTCGATTATTAAATCTAGATGGCGCTATATATATATAGCCAGAGGATTTGAAGGCAAAACAATAAGACTACAGATGTTTATATTATTAAAAATGTATTATTATGCAATATTTTTGAAAAATAATACATTTGTAGTAATATGAAACATCTGTAGTCTTATTGGTGTGCCTTCAAAGCCTCTGGCTTTATTTCAGCGCCATCTAGATTTAATAATCGAACTACAAAAACCGCGGCCGATCCGTACTATGGCGACTGCCAATCCAGTCTATCATCATCCTTGATTAAAACACATTTTTTTTTTTGTTTTTTTTTTACTAGTGGTTATTTTTTTTTGAGTTGTTTGTTTTATGTTCTTTTGCCAAGTTTCTTGCGGCGCATTCTTCTTGGTATTGATGGTCTTTTAGAAATTAGGCACTTTTTGATTTCGACTTGTGTGTATGTGTGTATGTGTGTGTGCGTCCTTGTGTGGTGCGTGCGTTTGTGCACCCATGAGTGCGTGCGTGCGTGCGCGCAAGCGTGTGTGTATTTGGTGCAGAACCATAGAAAAAAAGGTAGCAAAGCGAATAAAATGATTCCGGGGTTCCGTGTGTTTTATTACTTCCTTTACATACTGTACTTCTTTGCTCAAAACATATATTTAGAAATTACAACAGGTTCTCGTATCGCAATAGTTTATTTTACACTGTGTTCAAGGAATAAGTGGTACTTAAGTTTATTTTAGTATCAGTCCTCAGAAAAAGAAAGTCAGGGAAAATTTTAACTAACCATTGCCCACGGCTTTGCTTATGTAAACTAAACATCATTATCATCATCACCATCCTAGCCTTTACATGTTCCATTGCACAGGCCCCCTCTCAGGACGAGAGGACTTGGGCCATAGTTCCCTAAAACGCCCAGTGCGGCCTGGGAACTTCACACAAACCAAGTGTGTGGACGTTTTTTCACCATGTATTCTTTGCGCGTAAAGCTCAAGGTAAATCAAATTTAAAATGCAATTCCACTCATCAATTCACGAAAATTCAGAGTTGCGAGCCCGGGCTCAAACCCACGACCCACTGTTTGAGAGGCAATAAGCCAAATCACTAGATCACCACGGCTTCTAAAAAAGCTAGTATTAAATTATAATAACCGTAAGAAAATGTTTGATGTAGGTACAGCATACTAATATAAGGGGAGCGAGTCCAGTTTTGATTTATACTCGTTCGCCACAAAACCGTCATGAAGTCTGACGCCCGAGATTTATAAGGAAGCTAGAGGTGAGAAAACGTAGACGAAACATGAGCTATGAATTACCGTGGAGATGAAGATATAGCGTTAGTTAGGTAGTTTCTTGTGGCCGAAGGGCAAATCGCCCAGAAATAATGCATAATGCTGAGGCGTTTATAGCACCCCAGCGCTGATTTTCAGCCATTACCGTTGGTGACACCCGGATCGCTATTTAGATAGATATTAGGTATAATATATTTGTATTTTTGAATTTTACAACGCATTGGTGATATCCTGCAATGCTGTAATTTTTATTAATGGATAAATAAATAAAAAAAATCGTGCGTGCAGTTCCTCCGCGCGGAAGAAGTGAAACTTCGTAATGTGGAAATGAAAAAGGCACTTATACATCAATATGAACCTTATTGCAATAACTTAAAGAACTAAATTTACTTATGCATCTATGTGTTTAAATTACTCACTAGATGGCGCTTTTATCAAGTCTCATACAAATTTGCACAGACAGTATGAGTTCTGCATCGCACTGTCGAAGTTTTTAACATCCGTTAGTAGGTATATATACAATGCGAGATTACTTGCTTCGGCAGTACATATACTAATGATTTCATACCCCCTGCATGGTAGCGTTAAACGTTTAACGCGACCTTGTTAGAAGTCGCATTAGAAGTTTCACTTCAATAAATCACCTCGACCTAGATCACTGCAAGACACGGGCCATATAGCTCATGGCAAATTTCAAATGTAATTTAACATTGTCATATGGTCTGAAAAACTCACGAGGTGCTAGCCTGGATTTTTGAAGTATTTATTGCATTGAACTGTATTATGTATGTATGTATGTATGTATGTAAACTCTTTATTGCACATAAAAATAAAAATACAAGTACACAGAGAGGAGAACAAAGGCGAACTTATCCCTAAAAAGGGATCTCTTCCAGCTAACCTAGTTAAGAGAAGAAAAATTATTATATAGTGGATAAGCAGACAGTTAAAATTACGTGCGGTAAAGAAAAAAAAAACAGAAATATTCAAAAGAGAAAGAAAATAAATAGGTACTTACAAAATAAAATAAATAAAAAATTTTACATTAAAAGTAACATAAAACAGTTATTACAAAAGCGAACACAGTCTCACCTCAGATGTCAGTATTATAATCCCGGTTGATTGAAATAAACTCAAATGACCCACTATTAAATACAGTCATTATTATGTTTTACTCGTCTAATTTATAGTCTTTCAAATAGACGAGAAAAATTAAAATAAATATAAGCTGCAAGTAAAACAAAGACGAAAGGGTGTCTAGTAAATGCTGAAAAATAAATGTCTATACACTTTCAAGTACAATTACCGTCATAAACATCGGAGCTGTCTAGGTGCTAAAAATGTCTGAACACACACTTAAACGATTGATGTGACGTGTTCATATGATTCTACCACTAAATAGCACAGATGATGATGACTGTGTTGAAAGTGTCATTACAAGGCTTTTCGGAATGTGATGGACACATCGACACAACAACATATAGTAAAAATATACTTAATCGACGAAATTACTAAAAATAATATTAAAAACTCGTGTTAGTATAATAGTATGCCTATTTTTACTGCAGTGTCCCCTGGTAAGTTTTCATCGTAACAACTATCTAAAAATATGCACCAATCGAATTCGAAACCATCCCTGAAAACCACATCAAAATCGGAATAGTAGTTTTGGAGATAAATGGCAACATTGGTTTGCACAAACATCCTCTCACCCCAAACGCATACCCTACCTTCTCATTAAGATTTTGAAAGGGAATTTTTCATCCAAGATGATGATGATGATGATGTCTTTGATGCGTGTCACTAGGTACCTACATACAATTTTGACGTCTATACATATTCAGCGATCTAAAACTAGGTATCTGGATTTATGTGAAATCACAGTTCAAGTAGATTTTTGTTTAAGATATTTAATATTTACTTAGTAACCATCAAAATATTGTGCTTCTATTCCTTTAAAATACAATTTCTATCCAAATATAATAGAAATATGAAATTGTTCTACTTGAAATCAAATATTTTGTTTCTATTACATTAAAATACAAGTTCTATCAACGAAATTCTCGGGTCCAAGTTTAAATTGCGTAAGTAGTTAAGTATTTGGCCCACTCGTCTTTTAGTTTAAGTTTGTCTTTAGCTACTAATTCGGCTTAGAAAACTTTGTTAAATTAATAGACTTGTAGTTTAATTTGATTTTGACCCGCATACATTAAAGTGCGTTAATGGTTTTGACAAAATTGATTTTATATTTTCGAATGTAAAGTAGACAAGATAATTATAAGAAAGAATCTGAAATACCTATCTCGTGTAGCGGGCATGTCCAAATGAACTCTCTAGTTAAGATTTTTCAAGGGTTTTTTTTTATCCAAGGTGATATTTTTAACGGGTTACACTTTTATCATCGACTAAAAGTACTAAAATATTTGTCATTTTCAATTTAAAGTTCTTGAAGGAGTATTTAGTTGGACTTTATTACATCACTGATTGAAATATCCCGGTTTCACAATAATTGTTCCTCGGCTCAATATTCTTCGTGTGTTAAATTTTGGGCTAAACTTGATTTATTTTCAATTAAGAAACCAAAAAGCTTTCTCAATTACCGTATCCTATTTCTACCGAAATTATAAATGCAAAATTTTGTAAATATGTTTGTATGTTTGTTGGTCAATCACACTATAACGGCTTTGGATTTGGATGAAATTTAGCGTACAGATACATAAAAGTCTGACTAGCATACTCAATAAGCCAGTAATGCGTTGGCGTGGGATAATATTTTAACTTTAAACTAGAATAGAGGGCGCTGTTCAATAATGTTAAGGTATCTCGGGTTTCAAGGTGACGCGTTAACTTCGTTTGCGATTAATAGATGGCGTTGTCTGAGCAAACGTTTTGATTTAAAAATGTTACCGTAACATTTTTTAGGCCAAACTGTAGGATTGAAAATGTTTCTCATGTACTTGTATCGCGGGCAAAATCACGAAGGGTAGTTAATTTAAAAGTGGCCCTTAGCGTAATACAAAAACAGCATCAAATGGCACGTTTCAGTGTACAAAATATGAAGTGTAAAAGTGAAATATTTATCAGGTAACGAATTTTTCGCAGCTCCGTGTTGCCGTGAATATTTCATTTCTCACATACATTTATTAATAGACGTCGAGAAAAACCTATTTCGCTCCTTTTATGTTTCACATTCAAGCTGAAAATTAAATGAGAAAGTAGGTAATTGGAGTTTAGATAGTGAAATTAGTTTTCGATTTTTTGTTGCTAAGCGTTTTCGATATGCGGTACGCTTGGAATCCAGTCTTATGGCTTAAAACTTTAACGCACAATTCATCATTTGACATAATACATAATTTCGCATAACTCTTTTTTCTCAGAAATTATTAATTACTAGCTTTTGCCCGCGACTCTGTTCGCGTGGAATAAGTAATTTGGATAGCTTATTAACACCCCCCCAAACCCCCCCCCCCCACACCCGCGTTCACATTCACCACCGTACTTCCAAGTCAAGCGTGCCTATAGAAGTTTTACTTCAAAAACCCCCGATTTTGAAACATTCTTCCGCTCCGCTCCTATTGGTGTTAGCGTGATGATATATAGCCTATGTCCGTTCTCAGGCTCAAGACTATCTGTGTACCAAAATTTCATTTAAATCGGTTCAGTAGTTTTAGCGTGAAAGCGAGACAAACAGACAGACAGATAGACAGACAGAGTAACTTTCGCATTTATAATATTAGTTAGGATTCAGGAATTTTGAAATAGTAAATCCAGTACGACTCCATAACAAATTAGGTAAGGTTTATTTTATAACAATTCTGGATAATTATTATTTATTATGAATGGTTTCTGAGTTTTTTTTATTCATAAACGGGGTGACTGAATTGCGGGTCGACTTTAAAAAGGAGTTTTTACAGGCATTTTTGTTAGCATTGGCCTTTCCTTGCCGATATTATCTTCATTGGTCTTCTCTTTGTCTAGGTGCATGTCAACCATTTAACTCATAATATATGTTCAATGTCGACTTTATAGCGATTTTACAATTACCATCTTGTGGTTTCATCACCATATTGCATCCATTGTCCGCCCTTTGATTATGACTTTCAATATATATGGATCCCGATATAGACCCGATTCCACATGTGGGTAAAAGGTTTATTTGGCTCCATAGTAGGTACGCACAGCAGTTACGTTTGTCCGTTTTTAGGGTTCCGCACCCAAAGGGTAAAAATCGGGACCCTATTACTGAGACTTCGCTGTCCGTCTGTACGTCTGTCACCAGGCTGTATCTCACGAACCGTGATAGCTAGACAGTTGAAATTTTCACAGATGATGTATTTCGGTTGCCGCAACAAAAAATACTAAAAAAACAGAATAAAATAAATATTTAAGGGGGCTCCCATACAACAAACGTGATTTTTTTTGCTCGTTTTTGCTCGATATTGATAACGGCAACAGGTAGACGCTTGAAATGTTCATAGAATATTTATTTATATATTGACTTTAAATTTAACGACCGCTTTAGCCTAGTTGGTAGTGATCCTGCCTACGAAGCAAGAGGTCCTGGGTTCGAATCCCGGTAAGGGCATTTATTTGTGTGATAAGCACGAATATTTGTTCCTGAGTTATGGATGTTTTCTATGTATTTAAGTATTTATTTATCTTTTTAAGTATGTTTATCGTCGTCTAGTACCCATAGTACAAGCTTTGCTTAGTTTGGGACTAGGTCGATTTGTGTAAGATTGTCCCCTAATATTTATTTATTTATTTATTTATTTATTTAAATATAAATCATTAAATTAAATAAAAAAAATATTTAAGGGGGCTCCCATACAACAAACGTGATTTTTATATATAATTGTACGGAACCCTTTGTGCGCTAGTCCAACTCGCACTTGGCCGGTTTTTTTTAGCTAACTTTGACTGCACTTGGACTGACATCCTATTAATAAATTTATTTTTCTCAAACATACTATGAAATATGACGTTATGATCCTTATAATAGGCCGCGAAGTGGGGAACGTATCAAAATATATAAAGTTTAAAACGAATAATGGACAAATTACATAACGGTCATAATACATACTAAAATTTTCCATGAAACTATTGATTAAACGAACTTCTTAATCGTCTAATCTACAGATTTGTTTAGGTTAGGTTAGGTTTATTTTATGAAAATCCTGTAGAGTTGAGAATTTCCAAGAAAATTGCTTTATATTAACACATTGAGTGCCAAGAACCCGATATCGCGTTTTGCGTTCGTAGGCAGTTTTCGCTACAAAGCGGAAAAACGCTGCTACTGGCTACGAGCGTCGCGCGTAGCAATGCGTGGCAGCGAATGTGTATGACAACTATGTATTGCGTCCATTGATAGTTTTAAACTTTATATATATTAATACGTACGTACGTGATATTGATACGTACATACGTATCAATACAAATACATATTTGTTTATTTATATAATTTATATTATATTTGTATTGTTTTTATTGTTTGTTGTCTATTAAGTAATACTGCGTTTCTCTTGTCTGTTATTTCTGCCACCTACATTCGTCTGTTGATATTTATTAATTTCTGAGTAATTGGTTGTCTGGAAGAGATCGCTTTTTAGCGATAAGACCGCCTATTGTCTACCTGAATTTTTATTTTTGTAATGTCACTGTACTGTTTTTGGTGATCAATAAAGAATATTTGTATTGTATTGTATTGTATTGTACCCTGCGAAGTGTCACGTTGCAGGTGCGGCTTAACGAGAGGTCAATAATAGAATTACATATAACATTGCCGGCCTAGGCCGGCAAAGTGTTCTTTTTTAATTCCCATTCCACACGGAGTGGACCCGACGTCATGGCGTTCAGCCATTTAAAAAAAAACTATAAGCAATAATTTTCTTTTTGGTTCGTTATGACATTCTGCCACTACTAAAATGAAATAAATAGGGTGAGTGGGGGTAAGATGAAAAACAGTGTAAGATGAAAAACCACTTGTAGCACCCGGTACTAAGAGTAGGTTTTTTTTTTGAATGAGTCGCCAGAGGGGCCAAAGACGCGAAGTCTTTGCTGTTTAGAGAAGGTTTTCATCTTACACTGCCTTTCATCTTATTTTCATCTTACCCCCACTCACAGTAATAAATGTGTTAGTTATATTTGTTTATCTAGTCTAATTTATAAAAATCTCGTGTGACGATGTTCGTTATCGAACTCCTCCGGAACGGTTGGACCGATTTTTGTGAAATTATTTCTCCTCATTTAGTAGGTCTGGGAATAGGTCGTAGGCTATTTTTTTATATCTACTCCTATTCTTCGCAGACGGAGTCGCGGGAAATACATAGTAATAAATTCTTTAGAAATAAACCTCGTTTTTGGATTTTTTTTTATTTATTTATCTTTGCCGCAAACAGGGATTGTTGGCCTCGTATATCTAGATAAGTACTCGGCCGGCGATCCGCCATTTCGCGGCCTCAGCAGTAATGTACTATTAATCGATAACGCAATTTTAGCGCAAGTTTTTTATTTCGCCACGCAAAAGCCCCATTCAAACACGCTAAAATGGTCCTTGGAGTTTTTTATATCAATCCTTTTTTAGCACACAGGGCTTTTTTTATCACTTCTGGCACCCCCATTAATAACTGGGCGTAAACAATGGTGACACTGGCATTATTCATCCCACGATATAACGAGTTTCATCTGTTATGCTGGCCTGAAAATACTAGACATTTGAGTTTTAAAGTCAATTTAATCTACTTTATAGATTCAAGCGTTACTTTGCGAAGTTATATGGTAAAATAAATTTTGCTTTAGGTACTACGTCGCGGAGGAACTAAATAAGTATTCCATTTTTTTTTTTTTTTACTTAAATAATATCTAGATATGATAAGTATTTTAAAATTGATTCGGAATATATCACCAAGTTGGGTTAGATTGAGTGATCGATCACAAAGTCAAAATTGTTTTATTTGCTATAAGTATACAAGTATACATGCAAATATATTGTTAATTGATAACTAATCACAAAAACATTACAGACCATGTTATAGATTTCAATACAGTTTACTGTATTTTGTTGAAATTATTTAAAACTTAACAAACAACAGTGTTGCTTTGTACTGTTTAAGTTGAAATTACCTATCCAAACTATATTTCCAAAACTGCAGAGTTGTCGTTGTTAATTAGAAACTAAATGCAACGTAACGCGTGAAACATGCCGAACTTTCCGTAACGTAATGCTCCGATACACAGATTAAAACTTTATCAGGTACTACTGTCAAAATTAAATCTGGATTAGAACTGGTTTTAACTGGTTTGAACAATATACTTGTAAATATATCATCATCATCATCATGTTGGACTTTTGTTGATCCAATCTTGGATGTAGACCTCTTCCCTTTTCCTACACTCAAAAAAAAAAAAAAAAAAATCAAAACGTTTATTCTGCAAATAGGCCGCAAAGGGCTCTTTTACATGTCACTTTTTTAAACTACCAGCGCTTTCGTAAGGACCATCATTGCCAAGAAGAATGCGCCGCAAGAAACTTGGCAGGAAGTCATCTTTTCAAATTAAAAAATAATAAATTACAAACTAAAAAACCATACAAATATAGAATTAAATAAAAAAAAAAATTATATAAAAAAAAACAATACAGGGGTCGTTAAGTTAAAAAAAAACTATAACTATACCTACATCTTAACTAACTATATCTATGTTCAGTGGAAGTGTAGAATGCTTCCACCGTCAAAAAAAGAAAAAAAGGAAAAAAAAAAAAAATAATATTGGAGATACCTAGTCTTCCAATGTCACAAGTCTCTTGGCGATCCTGTGCCCCTCTCGTCCAGTCCTGACCTCCCGTGCCGTCGAATGTCGTCCACCCAGCGCTGCGGTGGTCTGCCGCGCCCCCTAGTGTTCGCTCTGGGTATCCACTCAAGGACCCGCCTTGTCCAGCGACTCTCGTCCATTCCATTCTCACAATGTGTCCTGCCCATGCCCACTTTTTAGGGTTCCGTAGCTAACTAGGAACCCTTATAGTTTCGCCATGTCTGTCCGTCTGTCTGTCTGTCTGTCTGTCTGTCCGTCCGCGGCTAAGCTCAGAGACTGTTAGTACTAGAGAGCTGTAATTTGGCATGAATATATATATCAGTCACGCCGACAAAGTGATTAAATAAAAAAAAGTAAAAAATTTTTTTTTAGGGTATGCGCCACGCATAGACAAATGTTTCAAACCATATTTGAACACATATTTGATCTATGGTTGATTGTATGGTTGTTCTATTGAACAAATAAGCAAATACCGGTGCTTCACATGTGATCAAATATGTGTTCAAATATGTGTTGAAACATTTGTGCTATGTGTGGCGCCGGGGTAAGTACCTCCCATAGACGTAAAGTGGGGGTGATTTTTTTTTCTCGACTAACCCTATAGTGTGGGGTATCGTTGGATAGGTCTTTTAAAACCATTGCGGGGTCACTATATTTTCTATTCAGTGATCTGTTCAACTTTAAAGTGAAAATTTTCATTAAAATCGACCGTCCCCCCCCTCTAAAATCTAAACTGTTGGGTGGAAAAATTTGAAAAAATTCAGAATGGTAGTAATTATATCAAATTTACTAGGAAAATTATAGCGGATAAGATTGCTTGGAAATTATTTGTAGTTTTTTTTTTTTTTTTTTTTTTTTTTTTTTATGATATAGGGGGCAAACGAGCAGACGGATCGCCTGATGGTAAACGATTACCGTCGCCCATGGACACCTGCGACACCAAAAGAGGAATATTAAATAAAGTTTAAGAGTAAATAGTAGCCCAAGGTATAAAACATACAACTTGGATGATTCCGTACACATAATAATAATAAAGCCTTTATTTCCCGAAATATTTACAATAAAAGTTAGACATTTAAAATTATATTATATACAATTTAAAAATATAAAATAAAGAATGAACATTAAAATCTACACTAAAATAATCACAATATATCCCTAATTTCGGTATGCCTTCTGGCAAAGGCCTCCTCCAACTCCTTCCACTGCTTCCTGTCTGCCGCTATCCTTGTCCATTGGGGTCCTATGGTCAACCTCAATTCATCCTCCCATCTTACAGTTTTGCGACCTCGGCTTCTATAGCCATCCCGGGGGTACCAAACTGTCACCTGCTTGCTCCATTTCTCCTTTTTACAGCGGAGCATATGTCCAGTTCACCTCCATTTAAGTTGGTCTATACGTGATAGGATGTCTGTTAGTTTCGTCTTATGCCTGATGTCTACATTTCTAACTTTATCCAAAAGTTTCAATCCTAGCATGCTCCTTTCCATTCCTCTCTGACATCTTGCTAGTTTGTCCCTGTGGTGTTTTGTCAAAGCCCAGGTTTCGCAGCCATATGTGATGCATGGTAGGATACAAGAATCAAAAGTCTTCTTTTTGATCTTAATACCCAGTTCTCTGCTCTTCATAATTACACATACGAAATCCTTAAAAAAATATTACTTGATTTTTTCGTAATGGCTACGGAACCCTACCTTGGGCATGTCCGACACGCTCTTGGCCGGTTTTTCTTTGCTATGACGCGAGCCTGCAAATCACGGGACGAGGCGCGAAGCGAGCCTGTTCACACTCTCGTCTCGTTGCTCGTCTCGCAGTTCGTCTCGCCGCTCGTACGCGAGTGTAAACCAGGTATCACAGCCATGACGTCTTTCACTTTGGTCTTATTTCGGAGCCATTCGTTACGTTTCCGGTTTCGAAGGGTGATGGTGAAGGGTGTAAATATATAAACGGGCTATATTTTTTATGTCATCATCATCATCATCATTTCAGCCGAAAGACGTCCACTGCTGAACATAGGCCTCCCCCAAGGCTCGCCAAACAGATCGGTCTCGCGCCATCCGCATCTAACGCGATCCCGCAACCTTAAATAGGCCGTCGCTCCACCTTGTTGGAGGCCTACCTACACTGTGTCTTCCGGTCCGTGGACGCCACTCGAGAACCTTTTTGCTCTATCGGCCATCAGTTCTACGAGCGATGGCACTGACCACTACCACGCGATTCTTCAAGCTAGTTATGTTGGTGACTAGTTCTTGCGCGGATTTCGTCATTTCTAATGCGATCCCGCAGAGAAACTCCGAGCATAGCCCTCTCCATTGCCCTCTGAGTGCTTTGAGCTTTTTTATGAGGCCCATCGTTAGCGTTATTGTTAGAAGTCCAAAATTTATATGGACAGCTGTATACATCAACTAGGAAACCTGTCATAGATCTAGTTAAAGACCCGAGAGCTAGATTAACCCGACACTACACCGAAGATATCCCGAACGTTAGCCTGGACGAGATTAGTATGCCTCTCAACGTTAACGTTATTTTTCATGTATAAGATAATAAATAGTGCTCCTTAAGCAAGGACTCTGAGTCCCTGAAACTCTGAGTTTTTATCGCAGAAAATTGCAAACATTATTTGCAAACAAACAGAGTCGCGGGTGACAGCTAGTGTATTGATATAAATGGAATGAGAATACAAACGCAACTCAATCTCAAAAATATAATGAAACATAGTGAAAATAAACGGATCACTCACATCTTAAAACGAGTTTAACTCGTCTTGTTTCGGGCTAATCCGTAGCCCTTCCTCTCGGAGTCGCACGTCACGGTGGCTACCAAACGTGCACACTCAATAAACATTAATAAAACATTTAATATATAATGAAACATTTGAATGTAGCTGAATTTCGATGAATAATATTTTTATTTCGTTTTAGTAATAACATAAAAACATTTCACTGTGAAATTAATAAGAAACATCTTCCACAACAACATTTTTTTTATTTCCGAAGCATTTCTAGAATTATATTTATGAATTTGATATAAAAAAAACATGTCAAATACGGCAATTTTACAGTTGAGAATTTCATTTAACAATAACGAAGAGTGAGTTCTGAGAAATGATTTTTCAACATCAATTTCTTGAAATGAGCGCTATTGTACGACCAAGGCGCTGTCTGGGAAACTTTTTGGAGTGAAATAAAATGTTCATTTCAAAATGAAGGATTTAGTTTGCTTTTTTACTGTAAAAATCTTTAAACGTTTGTTTTAAAGGCTTAAGTTTGTACTAAGCTTGCGAACACCGTCATTAAGTCAATCGTTTTTAATAATCTTACAAGTTAATAGATTTTTTACTATAATTTTCTATTTTTACCCCCCGACACAAAAAGAGGGGATGTTATATTTTGACCGCTATGTATGTGTGTGTGTGTGTGTGTGTGTGTGTGTGTGTGTGTGTGTGTGGGTGTGTGTGTGTGTGTGTGTGTGTGTGTGTATGTGTGTCTGTCTGTCTGTGTCTGTCTGTGGCATCATAGCTCTTACACGGATGAACCGATTCGATGTGACGTCCCGTATGCTTAGTATAACTTTTACTTCACCAAATACTTCTCGATCGCGTTTACGTAAAAAAAATCAATTACTATGGAAACATGGACAGCCAGTGCCTCCGCGCGCGCGCGTCCATGTTTCCATAGAATTGAAATGTTTACGTAAACGCGATCGAGAAGTATTTGGTGAAGTAAAACTTATACTAAGCATACTGAACGCGGCGGGCGAGAACGACCACTCCCGAACATTGACGAACACAGCATATAGACGCGGCGGGCGACGGGCCGCTGCCCGCCGCGGGTGGCGGGTCAAAACGTCCAAGGCGTAACCCTTTCCTTGCAGTCGGGTAAAAAATAGAAAAACCTGTCAAGAACATGTCGGGCCATGCTCAGTGTAGGGTTCCGTAGTTCCCGACTGTCACAATAGGCGGACTTAAAATACGTCTTTTTTAATTAGATAGGTAGGTTAGATAGGTACAGATGTTTTATCTCACGAAAGCGGGTAAGCCATACTTGTATGTGAAGATACACAAGCGCATTGTCTCTGTGTGCGTAAGCTCGGGAGCGGGACTGCGGGAGCGCTCAGTGTCGGTCGCATCGCCAGTCGGATCAGTCAAGCTAGTTGGTACGCGTCAAAATTTTTGATTGAGTACCGTCAACATGCAAAATACGAAACGGAACGCAAATTAATTCAAACCGACTAAATGTTACCCCACAATACAAATTCTTTTAGTTAATTTAAACCCAATTTCCCACACACAACAACATTAAGTACCCACGAACGAACGTAATACAGCTCAAAGACAAAGACCAAGGACCACCTATGAAATCGAGAGAGTGATTTACTTGACCTAACACAAAGCATATCCATCCCGACCCCATTAACTCAGGAAAAGTCTTAACAGCGCGATGTAGAATTCAACGTCAGTGGTACAGCGCCATCTATCGGCGAATTGGGTAACTAATCTACTTATGACCTAGTATGTATGTTGATGGTTCTTCAGACGTAATTCTTTATTATATGAACTAATTTCAATTTTCTTTTTTTTTATTTGAAAGGAGATACTGTTAGCGTGATCTTATAGGTACTTAAACAAAAAAAAATGTTTGCAGTGGCGGTTAAATTACAATCGTAGTTTAGAAATATTTTTTACAAAAACTTAAAAACTGCTCAACTGATTAAGTTGAAAATAATTTTCCTAGAAAGTTTTTAATAAGTTAAATTACGTGATTTTTTTCATATTTTTTAGACGTGCGGTTCAAAAGTTAGAGGGGGGACACAATATTTTGAACTTTCGGAGTGAATATCTCCGAAAAAATTCACTTTATCAAAAAATGGTTTTATCAAACCCCTATTCATTTTCAAATACCTATCCAATGATACCCCACACAAAAGGGTTAGTCGAGAAAAAAAAATCACCCCCACTTTACGTCTACGGGAGGTACCCTAAAAAAACTTTTTGAGTTTTTTTTATTTAGCCACTTTGTCGGCATGACTGATATATATATTCATGCCAAATTACAGCTTTCTAATACTAACAGTCTCTGAGCTTAGCCGCGGACAGACAGACAGACAGACAGACAGACAGGCGGACAGACATGGCGAAACTATAAGGGTTCCTAGTTGACTACGGAACCCTAAAAATAAGCAACTCTACGACGGTGTTCGAGGCTCTGTAGCCTGCTACCAAACGACGAGCTCTCTAACTAATCGTGTTACTAAATATTATTAGCTTTTGCTAACATATCACAGGATAGTACCTACAGCAGACTTTTAAAATGGTACAGATTCGTAATTTCAATAAAATAATAAAAATAAAGATAATTGGTAAATACTTACAATAGTCTGGGATAGTAACATACTCGACTTGGCCATCAACGAGTTTATTAGATGGGTTTATTTTAAGTAGATTTAAATAGTGTAGAGTGAATTATTAGATATCGTTATTTACCTACTCAGTTATTGCAAAACTAAAACTTTATTAATATCAGCAACGGATCAAACGAATTCAATGAATTCGCAATAAGCTCGGCGCGGGTTTAAAACTATTTAATTCCTTTTAAAGTTTATTGTGCCAATGCCACATTATTTCTACACCAAACCAATTTCAACTAAAGTAACTACAAAAAGGAAATGGTCTAAGTTTCAGCGTAAAAAGAAACAAACTAACGGACGGATTTATTCTCGTACAAACGTCTTAATCTTTTTATAGGTGCACTTAAATACGGATAAAATAAACCTTTGTAGTAAAATATTATGTTTTGTTTTTGGATCCAGTAATAGTAGAGTGGGATAAATCACTTTGGTGGAAAAATTAGACTATTATTGTAATATCTTTCTAATATGTATACTAACAAAGTCACTCAGAGGGCGATGGAGAGGGCTATGCTTGGAGTTTCTCTGCGGGATCGCATTAGAAATGATGAAATCCACGCAAGAACTGAAGTCACGGATATAGCTCGAAGAATCGCCAGACTTAAGTGGCAGTAGGCAGGGCACATCGCTCGTGGAATTGACGGCCGATGTTGCCGAAATGTTTTCGAGTGGCGGCCACCGACCGAGAGACGCAGAGACGCAGTGTAGGTAAGCCTCCAACAAGATGGAGCGACGACCTGGTCAAGGTTGCGGGAACGCGTTGGGTGCGGATGGTGCAGTACCAATCTGTTTGGCGAGCCTTGGGGAGGCCCATGTTCAGCAGTGGAAGACTTTCAGCTGATTTGATGTTATAGAAATAGCAAGGACCACTGCTTGGCGACTATATTAGCAAGTGGGATTACCTACATAAAAATTAATGAAAGCCTACGAACTGTCATATATTTTTTGGTTTCTTACTGATAGAAAGAGAGAACTTTTGTTGACCGAGAAAAGAGCGAATATCTGTTTCAGTTCGGGCAAAAATACTTTTGTATAAATCTGTCCGGCTGTCCAGCTGTCTGTTCTTCTCTACAGACCCCGTATTATCTAACGTGCCGTGCGGGCGCTCGCGACCACATTCGCCATCTCTTTCTACTCTTATCCTCCACCGTGTGACGGAAAAATATGGTGAAAATTATTGTGATTCCGAGTGCATTGGACTGTGAGGCCTCAGGTCGCATCTCCCGACCGATTCTTGAGAAATTTAGTGAACAGGTTCGATTTATTATAAGTTTTTGGATTTTTTTTCACTATAGCGGAGTAACGGACGCTGAGCCCTCTCATTCTGAGAGGAGGCCTGTGCCCTGCAGTTGGATGTATGTAGGCTGGGATGATGATGATGATGATGAACGGGCGATGAAAATGTAAAAAATATCACGTTTCAACCGTTTCGCTCACAGCTATTTATATTTTTAGAATTTCGTTTTCATTTTATAATTTTCCAGACTGAAAAAGTATTACCAGACTGTTTTCCATTAACCGAAGTAATAACATAATCAACACAATCCATAGACAAAGTTTTGAGTGCGGGCCGCAAACTAGAAAATTTGTTAATTAAATGCCTAACAAGTTATGTGGATTTGAATAAAACTAGCGGGGCTTAGTAAAAGTTAGGTATTTGAATTCAATTCAGATCACAGCGGACAGCTAAATAATACAGTGGTAATACTGGTTATCCTATTCTGTAACACAACCATCATCATTCCAGCCTATATACGTTCCACTACAGGGCACAAGTCACCTCTTAGAATGACAGGGCTGGTGTCGTAGTCCCACTCGGCCCAGCGTGAATTGAGAACTTCATAACACCATTGAGTTTCTTCGCAGGCGTGTGCAGTTATTCTAACTGCCTTGTGTTCTGCATATTGTATGAGAAAAGGTCTACTAAATACCATAAGGAATAGGAGAGGCAAGATGTTAGGCCACCTGATACCACGACGCGACGTTTCTTTCTGATTATTTTGGAAGGCAGGATTGAGAAGATAAGAGATATCGTATAATATACGAGGGATTGCCTAGAATAACATTTTCAAACCAAATAAATGAGACTGCCTCGTAAGAGAAACTCAAAAGACTGGTTCAAAGAAGAGAAGATTGGCGATTACTCCACCGACAAGAACATAGCTCTTAAGGCCCTACTGAGCTTCTTATGCTAATCGATTTTAGGTATTCTATGCACTCGTGTATGCATGCGTGAGAGCCGCAGCGGCTAGAATCAAAGCCGTGCGTAAGCGCAAGCGACACAAGTTCCAATACGGCCAAGAAGCACGACGGCTCAAGAAGGGTATTTAGAAAAATACATATTTAAAAAAATGTAGCAAGACTAGGCCCTAGAAAACATCTTGTTCTATTAACATTCAAAAAGTCATGACCTGCTGTGCAGTATTTACGCTGTACTAAGGATTTATTTTATTTTTTAGAGACAACTTTGGATTTTTTTTCTATCGAGCAAACTACAAGTAATCTTGTTTCGAAAAACACTGAACACTAGAATGACTTTTTAAATATCTCACACATGAATTTCAGAACTGAAGCTTTGCTAGTAATGATACAGCAAGGGATTAAAATGAATGCAATAAACGCGCCAAAAGCTCGGTAGGGCCTTAAGTAAACGATGATGATATCAAATATGTACATCCATGAGTAAAGCATTTTATGTATTACTAGCTTTTGCCCGCGACTTCGTCCGCGTAGAATTCCAATTTGTGGTAAAGCTTCTTCATCTCTTTCATTGTATAAAACAAAAAACCGGCAACGGCAACATCCGTTATTATTATCATTTCATCATCATCAGTATCAGTTAGTGAATATTATAAATCCCGTTTATTCACTATCCCTTGGGAATTTCAACAAATTTGTCCTTATTCTATGCAAATTTTCGCTTATATTTATCCCGCGGGAATTTTGCATTTTCCCCGAGAAAAAGTAGTCTATGTCCTTAAAGGTGTAGCTTTCTACCGGTAAAAGAAGTTTTAAAATCAGCCCCGTAGTTGAATTCACTTATTTTTTCCCGTGTGAATTTTGCTTTTTCACGGAGAAAAGTAGTCTATGTAAATAATGGTTGGTGTAACTTCCTATTGGTGAAAGAAATTTTCAAATCAGCCCTCAAGTGATGTTCACTTCTTTCTATCCCACGGGAATTTTGCATTTTACCGAATAAATAGTAGGTAGCCTAGCCTATACCAACAAAGGATAGTGTAGCTTTCTATTGGTAATTTTTTTTAAACTCAGCCCCGAAGTTAAATTTACTATTTTCTATACCGCGGGAATTTTGCATTTATCCGGAAAATAGCATCCTATGTTAATCAAGGACATTGTATCTTTTCTATTGGTGAAAGACATTTTAAAATGAGCTCCGAAGTTGAATTTTTATTACTATCCCTTGGGAATTTTGCATTTTTCCGGAAAAAAGTAGCCTATGTCAATAAAGGATAGTGTAACTTTTTACTGGTAAAAGATTTTTTTTTAAATGGGGTCGGAAGTTTCAGAGATTGTCTATCCCACAGGAATTTCCAAAAATCCTGCAATAAATTTTTTGCTGTTATGTATGACCATTTACGTTTATACTGAATTTGAAAAGTTTAGTATTTAATTGTAGTTACGGAGATAGGATCCAGTTGATTTGAGTATATAAATTCTGATTTATCCTTATCCCGTGGATATTTTCAAAATTATTGAAATCAGCTTTATACCTGTTCTAATAGTCTACTTGCATCTTGCATGCCCAATTGGAACAGTTTAGTACCTAATCTTCGTTATGGGGATAGGGTCACTCTCGATTGATGAAATATATACATCCCGTATATTCCTTATCCCGTGGGAATTCCGGAAAATTCTTTCTTATCGGATGCCTACGTCATACAAAGGACACATCCTCCAAGTTTCAGGTCTCTACATACAGCGGTTTAGGCTGTGCGTTAATCCGCCAGTCAGTCATTTAGGACTTCAGGACAAAGCATTTTACGAGGGGCGTTCAATATAAAGTGAGAATGAGATGCAAACTCTTTTAATATTACGAAATTAAATACTGGCCGGTAAAGCTAATATATCTAGCTGATTGCTATGAAAAAAAAAACTAACTGTCTTTTGTTTAAAAAAATATACGGTTATTTCTTTGCAATGCTATTGAGTACGTTAGCGAAAATGGAGAAAATTGAACTGCGCGCCGTTATCAAATACTTGTATTTGTAAATTTTTTCTACGGACCAAGTCAATTTGGATTTGCGGGACACTTTAGGGTCTAATGCTCCTCCGTATTCGACAGTCGCACGTTGGTGCGCCGAATTTAGACGTGGAAGAACATCGACAATGGACGACCCCAGCTCCGGACGCCCTACTACAGCAGTAACTGAAGAAATTGTGAAAAAAGTCGAAAACTCAGTTTTGGCGGATCGTCGTGTCACAGTTCGTTTTATTGCTGAAAATGTAAAGATTTCAACGGGGAGCGTGCATAATATTTTACATGAACGCTTGGGTATGAAAAAGGTATCTGCGCGTTGGGTACCAAGAATGCTTACTGACACGCAAAAACAAACTAGACTAGAGATTTGTCAAGAAGCTTTGAACCTGATGCAGCAAGACCGGGAACTTTTTTTGGCGCGATTTATAACAATGGACGAAACATGGCTCCATCATTACGACATGGAAAAGGCCATCATCTCCAACTCCGAAGAAATTCAAGGTGAGCCCATCTGCCGGTAAGGTCATGGGCTCTGTTTTTTGGGATGGTAAAGGGGTATTAATGATTGAGTATCTCGAGCATGGAGCCACTATTACGGGCACTTTATACGCCAAACAAATAGCAAAATTGCGCAATGAGATCCGCGAAAAACGGCGAGGTAAACTCTCGAAAGTTGTGCTGTTCCACCAGGACAATGCCCCGGCACACAAGTCCGCCGTTGCAATGGCTGCAATTCGTGATGCTGGGTTCGATATCCTTAAGCATCCTCCGCATTCACCAGATTTCGCTCCCAGTGATTTCTACCTATTTTCGAGATTGAAACAATACCTGAGAGGCCAGAAATTTGAAGACGACGACGCGGTAGTCGCTGCAGTACAAGATTTTTTAAGTACTCAAGATGAGACCTTTTTTAAAAATGGAATTTTAAGTTTAGAAAAAAGATATACTAAGTGTATTATGCTAAAAGGTGACTATGTCGAAAAATAAAATGACATTTAGTAAAAGTTGTTTATAACATACTCATTCTCACTTTTTATTGAACGCCCCTAGTATATGTATTTGCATTGCACCAAGCTTTTATGCGAGTTCAACAATGATGTTTGAATACTCATTTCGATTTTATTCGAAAAAGGTTGAACTCACATAAAAGCTTCATCATCATCATCATCATCATTTCAGCCGTAGGACGTCCACTGCTGGACATAGGCCTCCCTCATTGACGCCCAATCATTACGGTTGGAAGCGACCTGCATCCACCCTGAACCTGCGGCCTTCACCAAAACGTCCGTCCATCTCGTTGGTGGACGTCCCACGCTGCGCTTGTAAAAGCAAAAGCTTGGTGAAATGCAAATAATTATACATATAATTAGTTATTATCAGAGATCAGATCAGGAAGTGGTTGACAAACGTAGACAAATGGTTAGCCAAATTTGAAGTTTCGTTTCGTTTGCATTGTGTCAAAATAAAATGTATTTAAATAAATCAAAAGCACTAAGGAGTATTGATATCACCTTCGAAGCAAATCACCCCCAAAATAACTTTCTACTCCTTTTTAACCCCGTCATGGGATGAATTTCAATAAAATACGAAACACGTCTTCCATCAATTCTGTTAAAGAATGTTTATGCAAAATTTGAAGTAGATTGGACCAAGGAATCACGTTGTCCCATACAAACTTTGCCCCCTTTTTTACCCCCTTAGGAGTAGAACTACGAAAAATCCTTTCTTATCGGATGCCTACGTCATACAAAGAACACACCCTCCAAGTTTCAGGTCTCTACGATCAGCGGTTTAGGCTGTGCGTTGATCCGTCAGTCAGGACAAAGGATTTTATATGTATAGATAAAGCATTTTATGTATAACTTTGAATTATTATTTATATAAAAATGAAAATGTTTTTTTGCTCAAGTTTTTGAATGTTGTTATGTTCTGTTGCAGTTAATTTATCAGTGTAATAACTCCTGTTATAAAGCTTGGATTTTACGAGCCCCGTAACAGATGCGGCCTCGATAAATGTTTTATTGTAGTTGTGAATGAATACATTTATAATACTTATCATTATTACGCCTATAGAAGTTGCGAAGCCTTTATGTTGCGAAATAAATGTTCGTATGTATGCAATGCGGCAATTATATTAATTCGATCGCCGCATGGAATGAATATAATAATATGGTGACCGCAATAGTGTACAGAAAGTGGTAGTTGGCTGCATTTGGGGAGCGACAACTGTCACCGCCTAATTAAGCCAATTAATGTGTGTGTGTGTGTGTGTGTTTCGTTCGGAGAAATCCCGTGAGACTGAATTACCCTTAGCGTAAAGAACCTGGTAGTCGGCCACAATCAGCGACTGATAGCAACTCAGAAATAATAATAAAGAGGATAGAAGTGCCTTAGATGCGTGACCTTGGCGCCGCGCTGGTGACTCGTAGGTCACCAGCGCGCGACTTGTGGCTCAGTGCTATTTGAAGTTTTGCAGCATTATCAATTGCGGAAACTCGTCCACACTGTGCAATTACACTAATAAGGGGATTACATTTCATCGGTATGTATTAATTTAACGTAATAATGCGGTTTATATCAAAATACAACTTGAGAAAATGTTTCATTATGAAATATTGGTTTACACGTTATTAACACGAAACTTCATATACCATTGCTGCTCATATCCTTAAAAACGCAGATTGCTTTGAAGTATACGCAGCAATGTAATGTAATTTTTGATAAACCTTCTGCCTCGCACAAATGTTCATGGTACAAACACAGGACAGGTTACGACTAGTCCCGAGCTAGTGATGCCCGTTGACTTGCGTAGACTTTTTATCGATATCCTAGTTTACAATCATCCTAAACACGGTATAAAGGTGGTGTAATTAGTATAATAGTGTACAAATAATAAAGTTACAATTCCATTGTAAAAAAAGATACTGATTGTGAATTGTGTGTGATTGTGTAAAATGATTACATTTTTTACGATAGTATCCCCCATATTTTGTATCAGGTTTGAAATTTCGCCTTTTGTAGATGGTGTTGGGAAATGTTGATTTGAACCCTCTGTGAGCGAATATACCTTACAGTTAATTGGTACTTAGTATACATTTTCATCATCACTTTACTGTCATCGTCAAATGTTGGGTAGCACACAACACTAACAACATCACTTTGACAACCCTACATTTACCCCCCCTATCCTATATTTGACAATGACAATAAAAGTGATGATGAAAACGGGGGTAGTTGTGTGTCGCTGTCAGTTGCGTCGAGTAGCCGCGCGACCGGGGCGGTAGCGCGCAGTGCGCGTTTGGGAGCCACCGTGACGTGTGACTCCGAGAAGAAGGGCTACGGATTAGCCCGAAACAAGTCGAGTTAAACTCGTTTTAAGACGTGAGTGCTCCGTTTATTTTCACTATGAGTGAGTCTCACGATAGTTTCATGTTTAAACTCACATCTCTCACTTACACAGAGTCGGTGGTAGGGTCAACCAACGTCATAAATAAGTGATCACTTTTGTACATTGTCGCTTTAACGTCATGTTTGAAAAACCATACGAAATTATATAACGATTGAAAGTGACAAGGTACTACAAAAGTGGTCACTTATTTATGACGTTGACTGTACAGACACATGCAACCAAACATTATACATTTCACATTCACATACCTAGGTCAAATTCACGTAATTAGCTACAAATTATTTGTACTAATGTCCATCCCCACGAATTCATTTTAAATTTGATCATTGGTTACAATAATTTCCTGTAAGGTTTACTGCAAATTGTAACAGTCGATAAAATTGTCGATGAATCGAGGCCAAGCGTAAATGTGAAATAAATTGCTTTTGTACACCACAACCACACTGCCGACGCGGCCAATGAAGAACGCCGTTGTGTAAGTGTGGGTATGACTTACGGTGAGTGTTATTCAACGCTGTCTCTAAGTGGTTAGATTCATAATTGTTTGTAAGCAAAAAAATTAGTAATTGTGTGCGTGATTGCGTAGTACGGTTCCGGTATTTTGCGTGTGTGCATTAATAGTAAGTAGAGGGGACAAACTGGCGCCACTGGTCCCGGAACAAAATAGGGACTAAGGCATTTCTATCCTCTTTATTATTATTTCTGTGGATAGTAACCACCGCCTAATTATGGCCACCGCATTAGGCCAACAGACTAACGTGAAGACGATGTTCGTTCGCCGAAGTACCTTGTTGTTGGGTTACCCCTAAAGGGTAACTTTATACATATTGGGATTGTTAAAATGAAAAGCCTGACAGTTCCTAAAAAATATTATAAATTAAGCTTTATTTTCTAAAATGGAAATGAAATTCAGAAGCCCCGGATAAGCGAGTTGTCGGACCTCAAATTATGTGAGCTTACAAGTTATTATTTTTGTACTTTTAGTGTGTTGCGTCCTGAAACTATGTCGATTCTCCCAGCCTTCACAGTCTAGTCGTCTTTAATAAAATAACAATTATAGCAAATGAAAGGATCTATAAGACTACATAAGGTATATTATAAATATATTGGTGTTCAGGCTGGGTTCCATAAATATCTGCCCATCATTCTTTGGTATAGATGTGTAGTTTGCATCATAACAGCCAAGAAAAGGTAATGTCATTAAAAAGCAAGCACCTACAAAAAAAAATCAAAATTAATTCTAGACTCATACTATCATATGTTATGCCTATTTCCATAATTTCAGCCTTACTGCTATGAACTAAGACAGTAAAAACTTTGTACGCGATAAGGTGCTTTTAAAACGGTAAAATTATGCGTCATATTTAATTTAATAGATATTTTAGGTGATCAAAATATTACATTTGCATTTCTCTACATTGATGTAACGTATCTACCTATATATGTAATTCAATTTAAGTTACGTAATGTTTAAGTTTTTGCCTCGCATGTTTCTCATGGTTCGAGGATTTCGGTACATTTAATAAGACTTAGTACAGTCAACGCTCCAAAACTTTTGTAGCTGTTAATTTTCTATTTAATTTATTTTGTACCGCTGGAAAACGTAGATACAGTCGGGTGCAATGTGTAATGCCTTATTTTTTTTACTGGTTTGACACTACTGGCCGAAAACACTTAGCTACAGCCAGCAATAAATTAAAAAAAAAGTTTCGCAGGACAGCGCTTTCAATTCATAAAAGAGTAGAAATTAAAACGCTACTTTCATCAACATTGTCACTTTTATGACGTAAAATGCCTGAACATGCCAAAATTCTGAGCAACTTGTTTTATATTGTCAGTCATTCACACGAGTATTCCTGAAAGGGTTCCGTTTTTCCTTTTGAGGTAGCAACAAAACCCTAAAAATAAAATATTAATCCTTTAACACCTTTTTTACAAGTTCTAAAAAAATGTGTCAACTAAGCTCATGTGTTAAAAGGGGCATACACATTTTTTTGTTTGTGTCTCTCCTGTGGCCATGGCAAAAGATAAGGGTCTTGTTGTACATGGAACCCTAATTATACCTAAGCCAAATATAAAACGACGAGCCGCCTAGATGCACTGACAGATACTAACAGCGTTGTATGACAGCGCGTGTAAGGGCAGGTGCCCACCGTACAATATTTAGGGTCAGTACAGGCGAGCGCGTCGCTAACAGGTCTATAGCCAATATTTTTAGTCAAGTCTACATCGGTGTGGTACGCCTGGCCAACTTTCGGCCCATTTAAATAAATCTTAAGTTTGCTGACGGAATCGCTAATATAATGTCTAACAGGAGAGCCAACTTTTGTTACGCTAGGTATGTATGACTCAAAAATAATATCAGGGCGATCAACAGGGACGTTAGCGCATGTTCAAATATCTTAGAGTGGTTTGGCATGTTCTATGCATTTGAGTTCGACTGTACAAAGTTTAAATTCCATGTAAGGCAAAGTTAAAGGGCGCTGTTCCTTGTATCGGCTATGTGGTAACAGAACCTGCTCGTGTTACCTCGTTAATGTAAGGGAAGTCTTAATAACCCTGATTGTATTACATGGGACCGTTAGCTGAAAATTTTAGGAAGTTCATGTGAAAATTAAGTTTGCTTAAATTTTCAAATAAACTTTTATTTATTAAATGCAAAAAAACAATGAAAGCATTAAAATCAATGAAGCTATAGAGCTTCAAAGGTTGCGATGTTTTACAGAACATTTCATCCCTCATTAAATTTCCTCTTTTGAGGGCTGATTTTCCAAAAATAATGAATGCCATATTTTGGGTATGTATCAAAATATATAAAGTTTAAAATTAATAATGGACGAAATACAACATAATGGTCATTTGATATAATGCAATTTTCTTGGAAACTCCCAACTTTACAGGATTTTCATAAAATAAACCTAACCTAACCAGAACCAATCTGTAGATTACACGATTAAAAAAGTTCGTTTTATCGATATTTTCATAGAAAATTTTAGTATATATTATGACCATTATGTATTTCGTCCATTATTCGTTTTAAACTTTATATATTTTGATACGTTCCCCATATTTTATTTACGATAAACGGCGTAATAACGGCATAATACATTGGTAGCTTCAATTTTCCATATAATAGAATAATCCAACAATAGTAATGTTTTAAATAATGTCTCTGTAAATTTGTATATTTTGTGGAATTAAATGTAATAAATCCTACCCTCATTTCTCCCCTTTAGGGGTTGAAATTACAAAAACCCTGCTATACTACTCACCTATACCTAACAATGAAAGGAAGCACCTAGCCCCAATAGTTAGGTCTGTGCATTGATACATCAGTCCGTCATTTAGTCATCATCACCATTCCAGCCTCTATACCTCCCACTCCAGGCCGTCGTGAGCACGACGTGAGTCGTGAGCGGCAGAATTTCAGTCGCGCCACACAATATGCAGGTCAAAATTACGCTCGTCTGGCTTCACCCATAGTCAGCTTCCTCTTTATTTCACAAATATACTTAGAAGTCGTCAGTCGAAGTACAATCCCTATCTCGCAGTCATACATAGCACCCGTGACCCAATTTAGAGGCCCATAATACGTGACTGCGACCCGTCTCCACTTGTGGAGTGATTCAAGGAGGACGTGAGCCACGCTTTATTTTACAGGCTTTGTAACATCTTCAGTTGTATACCTTTGGATGTAGGTCGCCAAATCTTCGTTTTGTGGGAACGTTGGATTGTGAAAACCGTTACTGTGTAGTGTAGACACTGGCCATCGAGACCATGTCGCTGTTTCGTAAATTTGAATTTTTGTATTCTAGAATTTCAATCAAGAAACGAACAGAGGACAGCATACGGTCTGGGGAGCCATTATTCGATAACCTGTGCTAATGAAATTTTGTTTGTATAGTTGAATGTGTAATAAATTCATATTATAGATGAAGTACAAGTTTTCGTGAGACGTGGCTGCTAACGATGACCTCATAAGGAAGCTCAACGTCACTCAGAGAGCTATGCTCGAAGTGTCTCTGCGGGATCGCATTAGAAATGATGAAATCCGCGCAAGAACTAAACTCACTGACATAGCTCATCGCTCGTAGAACTGATGGCCGATGGGGCAAATAGGCTCTCGAGTGGCGTCCACGGACCGGAAGACGCAGTGTAGGTAGGCCTCCAAAAAAATGGAATGAATGGAATGGAGAGATGGTTAAGGTTGCGGGATCGCGTTGGACGCGGAGGGCACGGGATCGATTTGTTTGGCGAGCCTTGGGGGAGGCCTATGTTCAGCAGTGGACGTCTTTCGGCTGAAATGATGATGATGATGGCCAGTTTTCGTTTGAATAATTAAAGTGAATTCTTTTCAGCTACGCCCCATCATAGTAATACATCTTAAATTATGGTAGGTTAGCATCATATCAGCGGAAAGGCGTCCACAGGTGAATAAAGGTCTTCTCCAGCTTCTACAACAATTGGTCCTGCACTTCTCGTAGTATCCGAATAGTCTTCGACCTTTACAGAATCGTCGGTCCACTTTGTACATAACCTTCGTCATGTCTTTCAGTTCTCGGAATAGAAGGAACTTTATATAATTTTACTAGCTGTTGCCCGCGACTCCGTCCGCGAAGGATAAGGGCATAAAAAATAGCCTATGACCTATTCTCAGACCTACCAAAATGTGGAGCAAAAAATTTAATAAAAATCCGTCGATCCGTTTTGGAGGAGTTCGATAACAAACACCGTGACACGAGATTTTTATATTTTAGAATAGCTTTTGCCCGCGACTCCGTCCGCGTGGAATTAGTAATTTGGGCAGCTTATTTTTTTATCCAATTTGCTTTTTCATCAATTAAGGCTCTCCTTAGATCCTTCCGGAAGAAGTGAAACTTCATAATAATGGTTTATGAAGCTCCCAATGCACTCCCAACCCGCTCCTAACCCGCCCCCAACCCGCTCCCAACTCGTTCTTAACCCGCCCCCAACCCGTTCCCAACCCGCCCCCAACCCGCTCCCAACTCGCCCCCAACCCGCCCCAACTTGCCCCCAACCCGCCCCAACCCGCTCCCAACCCGCCCCCAACCAGCTCCTAACTCGCCCCCAACCCGCCCCCAACCCGCCCCCAACTCGCTCTCAACCCGCTCCTAACCCACCCCAACCCGCTCCCAACCCACCCCAACCCGCTCCCAACCCGCCCCCAACTCGCTCTCAACCCGCCCCCAACCCGCTCCTAACCCGCCCCCAACCCGTCCCCAACTCGCTCTCAACCCGCCCCCAACCCACTCCCAACTTGCCCCCAACCCGCCCCCAACCCGCTCTCAACCCGCCCCCAACCCGCCCCTAACTGGGCTGTCTAACACTGAAATAATTTTCCAAATCGGAGCAGTAGTTCCCGAGATATAGAAGTTTTACTTCAAAAACCTCCGATTTGGAAACATTCTTCCGCTCCGCTCCGCTCCTATTGGTGTTAGCGTGATAATATATAGCCTATAGCCTCCCTCGATAAATGGGCAATCTAACACTGAAAGAATTTTTCAAATCGGAGCAGTAGTTCCTGAGATTAGCGCGTTCAAACAAACAAACAAACAAACTCTTCAGCTTTATATATTAGTATAGATAGATTATTTAAGTAGCGCCTGTTACACCAATTTCTCATAACTTATTGGTATTTTAAGTGACAGATATCCTGTCCCATAACGAAACTAATCAGATAGTATTTAGATGTACAAAATTTAATCGAAAACACGTTGGAAATTAATTAACGGTTTCAGAAAAAAATCGTGTCGGTCTTTTGACGCATTCGATGTTTTAATACATTCGGTCTCTCGTACTTCGGTATTGTAATACATACCCTTGGTAAAGATAGCAAAAACCACTTTTAATCAAAATCAAAACGTTTATTCAGCAAGTAGGGCTCTTTTACATGTCACTTTTATAAAACTACCAGACTTACATGCAGACAGCGCAGGACTACTCATTGAGGAACTATTTGGGGTAGGTTTTTTCCCAGCAGTGGACGTATTTAGGCTGATATGACGATGATGTAGCAGTAACCTTGAATGAGCTCCCGATATTTTGATGCATACTAGTATTAAAGTTGTTTAGTGTAGACACTGGCCACCGAGACCGTGTTACTGTTACGTATATTTGAATTTGCGGCTTCTAGAATTCGAACCAAAAAACGAACAGCGGACAGCAGACGGTCTGGGCAGCCATTCTTGGTTAGACCGTGCCGCGGAAATGTTGTTTATAATAATGAAATCTGAATTTAAGCCGTGTCATAGTTGAAAATGCAAGTTTTATTTTGAATACACACAAGTTAGGCTCTTAGGATCCACTTTCTCTTTCAGATCGACTACCCCAACTACATTAGACCTAAGCCTTTCTGCTCTAGCTATCATTGAAAGTATTCTCAATCATCCTTAGATCTTAAGGCTGTGCCGAGGAAATAACGACATAATTGTGTTTGTTAGATTCCTTACTAAATCGTTATTTCTAAATCTTAGTCTATGTGGGTCATAAGTTAGGCATTTAAGGATTTACTCTATAAGTCGTACGCTTTAGAAACACGATTACTTATACTTTGCTCGAAAGAAATTAAATCCAAAGTTAACTCTAAAAAAAAAGAATGGATTCCCTTAGTACAACGTAAATACTTAACGGGACGTAATGAGTTTTTTTATAATAACAAAACTACTTATTTTCTGTAACGTATACGACTTACATCTTCAAAATATCTATTGTTTTAATAATACGAAGGAAATAACTACATTTGCGCGCGCTCGCCCATCCTAACCTGAGCCGCCACGATTCCCTCCTGTCCGCGACTCCGCCGAGACACCTGCACAATAATACCTAAAATCGAGTAGCACCAAAAGCTCGGCGCCCTCTTAACATCCAACACTCACTGTATCACACCGCGCACTCAAAACGGATTTCGTACCAAACTTAAAGGAATCAAAGGTTATAAGAAATCACCAGTGAATTCTTTTAGAAAATACTTCCAATTAAAAACACGCGTCCAAATTGTCAATTTTTAAATCGTACAAAATATTACGTCGTTTTTTCACTACATAGTAACCGTTTCAAACTTTCCTCGGTCGGTATCCTCACTTTGTTGTCCCACGTTCGCCGTTAAAGCTCCTTCAAGACTAAATAAACATTGTTTCTTAATTCCAAACCCTGTATTTTTTCTGTAAAAATAAATTCTACAGTCTGTTTTCCTAATTTGACGTGCCGTGTATCCGAAATGAAGCGAACGTACGTGACTAAAGAGATTTGGGGAAACAATTAAATTACATTAGAGCCTAGACGTCGTAAAATTTTATTTAACGCGAGAGCAATGACCTCGAATGCTAATTTAGGAGGTGTTTTTTCCTCCAATAACAGTTAGTGCTAATGCTTTTTCTAAACATTTATCTGAGAACCGCTTTCCATAAATGGCTTAGACTGCGAGAGAGAAAAAAGCTTAAAAAAACGAATTGAAAAAAATAATTACATAGACGTCCCCACGGCCGTTTCGTGAAAGAAAGTGGCGCGTCTATTTACTATTCTCTACAAAAAGGTTATGCTTTTATATAAATAATGAAGTAATGGAAATTTGTGAGGTTTTATGAATAGATTCCCTAGTTCGTAGAAATTTGAAATAATTACCAATAATAGTATCTCTATTATTACGAGTAGAGTTACAGGGTTTGGGAAAATTTAACTAGTGTACAAAATAAATGTTGACTCCTGTATAATCTTTGTTATGTTTTTTACATTAACTTTTCAGAATGTATGTATGTATGTGTAAGTCTAAAGTAAAATATTACCCACTTTTAGTGACCGGATTGACTTGAAATTTAGTACAAATATTGTGTTAACTAACAAATTCTGCCGTGTCAGGCCTAAGTAACGTAACTTGAGATACGTTAGTTACGCTTAACAGTGCTAAATCGTCATTTTTGATGCTATACTATCTGATACATATCGAAGATTTTCATTTTATGCCATAATTCAATAAAAACACCGATAGCCGAACTAACGTATCTGGGATTTTTGTACGCACTTGTAATGGATATCTCCCGTATTTCAAATACGTTAGATAGGTCATACAGAACTCGCCCGCAGAATCGAAATTGAAAAATCTTTTGGTGCAGTTTAATTCAAATCAGGTTGTGGTTATATGTTATAATAGGCATTTTAATTATATTTCATAATACGTAACACCTTCTGAAACGGGAACGTATCAAAATATATAAAGTTTAAAACAAATAATGGACGAAATACATGATGGTCATAATATATACTAAAATTTTCTTTGAAACTATTGATAAAACGAACTTTTTTAATCTTGTAATCTACAGATTGGTTTAGGTTAGGTTAGGTTCATTATGGTTGGTTTATCCTGTAAAGTTGAGAATTTCCAAGAATAATTATATCAAATGACCATTATGTATTTCGTCCATTATTAACTTTAAACTTGATATATTTTGATACTTACCTACCCTCTGAAACCAAGGAGAGCTATATTGATTATAATTTTATTAAGAGTATGTTTAACTAGAGGGGAGGGAGTGGGAGAAAAGATAATAATATTTTGTTATAAGTAAGACCTTATAAGTATTATTTATTAAAAAAGATACCTAAAAGTTAAGAATGAATAGAAATCCTGTTACTGTGATAAAATTCAATAAAAAGTTTTTTAGCTTCCACTTTACTTATTATTAACCTTCTTACCTATTTGTATATGTATATAATAAAATAACGGGACTAGATAAAAGAGCCTACCCACTTTTAATTTACTTAAATGTTCTGTTTCTTGGTTCCCAAAAGTAATGTAAGTAAAGATACAGGTCATAGCCATTACACAGTTTTGGGTAATAAAAAGAGCATGGTCACGCTTAACTAACGTATATTCAGATACGCAACTTTGCGTTACAGAATTTTGTATGAAAAGTAAGGCCGTGCAAACTTTAAAACCCGTCTTTTTTCGAGTTGGTTCGTAGCACAGTGTTAAAATTAAAAATACATGGTCACAATAATATTTCTAAACTACTGTGTAAATTTCAAATTTTAAACTTCATTAGTACATAAGCAATGAGATGAACAAAAACAAAAACTTTGATCGCGTTTTTCTCTAATCGTCGTTTTTAACCGACTTCAAAAAAAAGAGGAGGTTATCAATTCGTCTGTATGTTTTTTTTTTATGTTTGTTACGCGATTACTCCCTCAATTGTGAACCGATTTTACAAATTATTTTTTTGTTTGAAACAGTATACTCCTGAGGTGGTCCCATTGGCACCAAGTTAAGATCTTATCATGGGATCCTAGAGAAATCGAGGGCAACCTTCAAATTTAACAGGCAAACGTATAGTGATTTTAGCATTTTTAGTATCAAGTGAAGTATATGCATTCAGAAAGTATCATTTGGTAAACTGGACCTGATGAAGAAGACCGTAGATGGCCAACGGAACTCCTCAACGGGTTAAATCTTGCAAGTTAAATTTGACCCACTTCCCGGTTTCCAATTGAGCTGAAATTTTGCAGACATGCGTGAATTGGATGACAATGCAAAATAATTATAACATGGAGCTGATCTGATGATGGAGCTGAAAGACGGCCATAGAAACTCTGTAATAAAACGATACGACCGCATTGAGTTTGAGCTCATTTGATTTGTCTTGACGAGTACTTTGATCCTAGATGGTAACTAGGGTCTGAAGATGGAGTTGGAAGGTGACCATAAGAACTCCGTAAAAAAACGACATAACCCCATCGAGTTTGGGCTCTTTTGATTCGTCTTGACGAGTACTTTGGTAACCAGGATCAAAAAGTACAGTCAGCAAAGAGTGCCTGTTGTATCGCATAATGTTGATCATTCTAAAATTTTCTGGCGAAGAATGTTTGGCATACTGTTGAAAGTCCTAAAGCATATTTGTTCGTCCTTATATTGATAAAAAGAACATCGAATTACCTACGTTACGTTTTATTACTAATATTAATTCGCCAAAGCAGTCCTAAGAATTGTGTTAGTTATTCACCTAAACTACAGTAAGTAGGTATGGCGATAAAAAATACCTACAAACCACCTCTCGCTTAACCTTATTAGGTTCGTTAGTTATCTTGCGTCCCGTAGAGTGGGAATGGAAGTTCAGCCAGCGGAGGGGGGCCCGAGGGGCGAAGCCCCCCGCAATAAAAAAAATTTCAAACCATCCCCCGTTTAACCTGGTTAGGTTCGTTAGTTACCTTGCGCTCCTCAAAGTGATAATAAAGGGGGGGGGGCTCGGGAGGCGAAGCCCCCCGCAATAAAAAAAATACTTTGAAACCATTCCCCGTTTAACCTGTTTAGGTTCGTTAGTTACCTTGCGCTCTTTAAAGTGATATTAGAGGGGGGGCTTGGGGGGCGGAGCCCCCCGAAATAAAAAACCTGTCAAACCGCCTCCCGTTTAACTTACCAGATTCGTTAGTTATCTTGCGTCCCTCAGAGTGGAAAAAGAAGCCTTGGTACTGGAAGGGGGGCTCGGGGGGCGGAGCTCCCCGTAATAAAAAACACCTTCAAACCACCCTCTGTTTAAAACCAAACCTGTTTTAAACCCTGTTAGGGGCGGAGCTGGTTAGGTTCATTAGTTATCTTACGTCCCTCAGAGTGGAAATAGAAGCGTCGCTACCGGAAAGGGGACTCGTTGGGCGGAGCCCCCGCAATAAAAAATACTTTCAAACCATCCCCCGTTCAACCTGGTTAGGTTCGTTAGTTACCTTGCGCTTCTCAAAGTGATACTAGGTGGGAGGGGGCTCGGGGGGCGGAGCCCCCCGCAATAAAAAACTGTCAAACCGCGTCCCGTTTACCTTACCAGATTCGTTAGTTATCTTGCGTCCCTCAGAGTGGAAAATGAAGCCTTGGTACTGGAAGGGCGGCTCGGGGGGCGGAGCCCCCCGTAATAAAAAACACCTTCAAACCACCCCTTGTTTAACCTGGTTTGATTCGTCAGTTATCTTGCGTCCCTCAGAGTGGAAATAGAAACCTCGTTACCGGTAGAGGGGCTTGGGGGGCGGAGCTCCCGTAATAAAAAATACCTTCAAACTACCCCCGTTTAACCTGGTTAAGTTCGTTAGTTACCTTGCGATCCTCAGAGCGTAAACAGAAGCGGGGCTTCGTTTACTGGCCACGCCTACGCATCTTTTTTATACCAATACAACTAAAAAGCCAAAAATAAAAAAAATTAAATAAAAAATAGAACCGCCTTCAAAAACGCCCAAAAAAATATTAAATAAAAATTTAACCGACTATAATGAGCATTATAATATCTTTCTACTAATCTGTTTGAAGTCGGGCTTCAGCTCGAGCCAGCAGGAGTGGCCCTAGTAATTAAATTAATAAATAAATATCCCGGGACAATTCACACCAATCGACCTAGTCTCAAAGTAAGCAAAGCTTGTGTTATGGGTACTAGGAAACGGATAAATATACTTATATAGATGATACATACTTAAATACATATTAAACACCCAAGACCCGAGATCAAACATTCGTGTTTTTCATACAAATATCTGCCCCGACGCGGGAACCGAACCTGGGACCTCAAACTTTATAGTAGTAATTTATCTTACCTACCTATTATCCCTATTATACCTACTATCTGTTGGGCTTCTACCACTCCTGCTATCTCGTGCTGAGGCCCGACTTCAAACAGATTAGTAGAAAGATATTATAATGCTCATTATAGTCGGTTAAATTTTTATTTAATATTTTTTGGGCGTTTTTGAAGGCGGTTCTATTGTTTATTTAATTTTTTTTATTGGAGATACGTTACTGAGGCCTGACACGGCAGCAATGTAGTCACCTAAATAAATACAGCTAGCAACAAAAAGCGGTATTAAAAATAAAAAAAATTACATTTTTTTTCTCTATTATATTTTTAAGCTCTTTTAAACGGGTTTTCTTAAAGGCAAAGCCGCAGGCACAAAACCAGTATCACATAAAGAAATTCTCCGAAGCATTTTATTTCATCACGGTCAACGAACAGAGGAAAACAAAGTATATATCAAGGATAAATAAAGAATTCGATATTTGTTAGCGCCTTCGGATTGTTTCTAGATCAGTGGCAAAGATAAATATATTGAGTACGTTTCGTAGGTTCTGAAGAAATATTTGATTTCATATTGTACTTTTACTTAGGTGGACTTGCATGGATTCATCATCATTTCAGCCGGAAGACGTACTGAGACCACATGAATAAATAAAGAACACAATAAAAAGTTCAAACAACGTCGCGCACGCATTACACTACTACACGCACAACATATGTGTGCGTAACCTGTCACAGACAAGACGGGGGGGGGGGGGGCGTGCACCGGCGCCCGCTCGGAGACAAACCGGTTTGAACTAGCTCAGTGAGTAGACGAAGTTCAGGTGTGTCGCCAGCGACGACGCGACCGTCTAGCGTTTAGCTACATAGTTCGGGTGTTCAGTTGTTTTTAAAGATTCCTACCTGTTGTGGTGTTTGTAGATATACAGATATTAGATAAGTTAAGTATGAAGCATCTTTTTCTATTTATTTTTTATTTTTTCAACTTCATTTTTTTATTACTTTTACGGTCATCCCGTGAAACCATATATTCATATATGATGTATGGGAAAAATTCGTCGCTAACTTCTAGACCAGTGATGGTGTAGGGGTAATCACGCAGCACGGAACGCTGAGGACCTGGGTTCGATTCCCAGCATTGGTCTTTTTTCTGGGGTTTTTTCTGTGCATCTATATTTCAGTTTGTATTTAGTTTGAAATAGATATTAGATACTTAGGTACTTGTTTGAATAAAATATTATGATTTTTTTTTTTTTACCGAGCGACAACCCTATGATAATAGGTCAGAATTTCGAGCTCTGTTCGGAAGCTTTTATTCTGCTCCGTATTTATTCATGTGCTGAGACTGCTTAACATAGGCCTCCCCAAAGGCTCGCCAAACAGATCAGTCCCATGCCATCCGCATCCAACGCGATCCCGCAATCTTAACCAGGTCGTCGCTCCGTCTTTCGACGTTTTCGTCTTTTGACGGCCGGATAGCCCAGTTGTTAGAGAACCTGACTACGAAGCTTGAGGTCTCGGGTTCGATTCCCGGTCGGGGCAGATATTTGTGTGAAAAATACGAATGTTTGTGCTCGAGTCTTGGATGTATTTAAGTATGTATTGATCTATATAAGTATGTTTATCCATTGTCTAGTACCCATAGTACAAGCTTTGCTTAGTTTGGGACTAGGTCGATTGGTGTGAATTGTCCCGTGGTATTTATTTTATTTATTTTTTATTTAATCTTGTTGAAGGCTACCTACACTGCGTCTTCCGGTCCGTGGACGCCACTTTATGTAGAACTTTTTTGCCCCATCGGCCATCAGTTCTACGAGCGATGTGTCCTGCTCACTGCTACTCGAGTCTGGCGATTCACTATGTATTATATTATTGACTAAATACTATGACTATAAACTACTTGAATTGAAGCCTAAAATGAATAAATATATTTCAACTTTAATGAACTGAAGCAATTACTTTGCTCACCCGCAAAGCTCGCGAGTGAGCAAAGTAATTGTTTCAGTTCATTAATATGGACCTCCGCAAAGTAACGCCTCATTCAATAAATTATCGTGACGTTGACTTTGAACCTTACACTGCGCGTGGCCCGACACGCACTTGACCGGTTTTAAATCAGAATAACGATGTGCGATTAATTTGATAACAAAATTAACTCCAAACCAAAGATTCTTAGAACATCACAACAATATAGAGCGTTATATTTCGAGAGCTGGTACACATTCTAGATTAGATATTTTAGCCAGCGTCAAAACTTGTACAATACTTGCTTTATGGTATCTCAAATACAAAAACCTCAACGTTTTACTATAAAAATTATATTATACTAGCTTTTGCCCGCGACTCCGTCCGCGTGGAATTAGTAATTTGGGCAGCTTATTTTTTTTTATTATGGCTCTCCTTAGTTCCTCGATTTATAAAACCCGCGTTCACATTCAACACCGTACTCCCAAGTCAAGCGTGCCTATAGAAATTTTACTTCAAAAACCCCCGATTTTGAATCATTCTTCCGCTCCGCTCCTATTGGTGTTAGCGTGATGATATATAGCCTATAGCCTTCCTCGATAAATGTGCTATCTAACACTAAAAGAATTTTTCAAATCGGAGCAGTAGTTCCTGAGGTTAGCGCGTTCAAACAAAAAAACCTGTTCGATAAATTCTTAAAATAGACGTATCTTTCTTATTTATGAACCGATTCAAATGAAACAAACACTAAATATTAATCCAAGAAAATACCAACATATCATTGAAAACCGCATCCTTCTAGGTTAAGCCGTTTCTGAGATTAGCGCGCACAAACGCACAGACAAACAGACAATAATTCTAAAAATCATTGTTTTGGGTTCTATTGTGCTAATAAATAGCCCTAGTGACAGTTTTTCTCAAATATCTTCAATGTACAGACACCGACTTATATTATAATTATATTATATTATATTATATTATAATATAATTATATTATAATTATATTTAAATCGTCATCATCCCAGCCAAAACACGTCTCACTGCCTCCTCTCAGAATGAAAGAGGGCTTGGGCCGTAGTTTCCAAGCGGGCCCAGTGTGGATTGGGAACTACACACACACCATTGAATTTCTTCGCAGGTGAATACAGGATTCTTCATGATGTTTTCCTTCACCGTAAAGCTCATGGTAAATTACAAACGCAATTTCGCACATAAATTCCGAAAAATTCAGAGGTGCGAGCCGGGATTTGAACCCACGACCCTCTGCTTGAGAAGCCATAAACAAACCAATAGGCCACCATGGCTATAAAATATCATATTGAAAACATTAACTGTCTAAGTTATAAACGCTACTTAAATATGTGGTTGTTTATATTTTTACTCCTCACAAATAAAATCAAACTCATAGAATTTGAAATTCAAGGATCGGTTTAGCGCTGCCCTTCAGCCAGGTCTGTCATGTTTTTGTATTATTTGGGATACCATTATGGAAGTATTGTCAAGTTGTAACATGGATTCAAGTACCTATTCTAAGGAGCCCATGTAAGGATAACTAACTGGGTACAGCGACTTACCGCTTCAATGTTCCCACAACCACGCCTTACGGGTCCTGGTATAATTGGAGTTCGTCAGCACACACCACAAAAAGCTCCAGCTGGTTTAATACTTTCAGTCATATACTCAGTGTTTTTTTTTTATTTTCCGTTACATTTAAGGGAAGATTATTCCGGTGAAATAGAGTTAATTTCTTGAAATACTAGTGTCTTAACTGTTCTCTAAAATAAAGAAAGAAAAATATTTATTCGTAACATAATCTTAAATTAACAGGAGAAAAACAGTAACAGATACAAAATTATCACGAAATGGTCCCAACTCAGCATGATGTCGGCCGTGCAGCTGACGCTGGTCTTCCGTTGGAACCATTTTACCCACAATTCAAACGTTAAGTAACTGTTCAGTGAAACCGTCAACTAAAATTTTAGATATTCAATATTTTAACGGCTGAATCAGTGTGAAAGGTTACCTTCATTACGTCCTATTATTATTTATCTTTTAAATTTCGTGATTTGAACCTAGGACCCCACCCTCCATAAGCAAACTATCTACAACTAAGCTGCCTATGTGTTGGCATGTGCTGTCATGAATGAAATTTAAGGCCTCTGCCCAGCAGTGGGACATCTATTAGGCCAATTAAAAAACGGAACAGCCCTGCTCTCGGACTATCTAGTCTGTCTAATAAATAATATCGAAACAACAGTGATGCCGCAGGCAAAGGCTTGTTAAGGCTTATCAGAATCGATCGGGGTTATTCGATTTAGCGTGGTTGGCTGGGGGTAACTACGGGGAGTTAATATTTTCGCACCCTTAACTCGATTTAGAAATGTTACTGTCCCCAATACTAAAGTGAGATTTGGCCGTAGGACGACTTTATTTAAGAAATGGGGTCTTTGACACCGTTAATTAATTGTGACATACTTTTTATAGGCTGTACGCAATTCACTCGTAAGCAATAGCATAATTTGACGTCAGTTATTTATCAATTTAATTGATTCTTCATTTGTTAAGCAATCATAAATCTACGAAATTGGAAACTTTCGCGGTTTTTCCTCATGATTTAGTAATGCTAAAATTATCACGACATTTTGGCGACACACAGTCTTGGTCACTATTTAAACAACGTGGCTGAAATGTTGAGGTAATTTTATTTTTATATTATACTCGTGTCTTAGATATTGATTAATGGTCGATATGTCATGTTAAAGCGTAGGTTGGTCTAATGTAGACGAACGACTTGTTTATGGTTTTGTGGGCGTTGTGTTGTAACAACACTACTCAACTTTTTTGACAGTCAGGCCAAACAGACGGCCCAAAGATCTTTGACAGGCCACTGTCGGTTAAAACTTGCTTTACTATAGATCGAGCTGAATCTAAGTATTCAAGTCCGTAATGAAGCACCTGCATAATACACCTGCGAAGAATTTCAATGGTGTGTGTGTGAAGTTCCCAGTCCGCAGTCCGCGTGGAAGTCAAGTTGCTCTAAAGTGGCGTAGCTACGGATAAATCTTAGATTATTTATGCACTAGATAGAGTCACAGAATAAGTAATAGTACTAACGTACAGAAGGATCACTCTCGAACAAAGGTCAACTTTAGGTATAAAAACTTTCCTACGCCTACTGCGTGCACGCGAAATTAAAACTTATCGTGTGATACGAGCGTTCATATTCCGTTGGGCACCGCTGATCCGAAACCAAGGGCACAGGGTTCCCACTCGCCCATATTTGGTAGGTATATAAATCAAGAAAGATAACAGTGTGTATTAATTCAGTAAACTACCTTTAGTATGTAAGTAAGTTATTTATAATATCGCTTAGAAGTCATTGTTTGTTGCAAAAATCACAGAAAAAAAGATGCTTAGTGACGCGCGACGCGGCTAGCGTCCGAACTGAAGGCCGCGCGACAACCTACTGCCATACTCCTCCCGGGAGGAGCGCCGGCCGAACATACCTAAACTGCGGAGTGAAACCCCCCTGATAGAGTGTCAGTAGCAAACATTGCGATACAAAACGTCCAAAAATTCAATTTGACAGCTTCATAATACGATCGCGTTACGTCATTCAAACTGAAGAGAGGCAAATGACATATAAGCCAACAGTTGGCTTATATTTTTCGGGACGTTTTCATGCCACCTAAGCTCCATCTAGTGCATAAATAATCTAAGTGGATAAATAAAATGAGCCATAGTTACACCATTGTAGCAAATTGGTGTGACTACGGATTAGGTCATGCAACACAATAGGTACGCATTATTGTCCAGTCAAGGGCAAAAATATATGTATACACTTTAGTACCTTGTCTATTTTCGTCATATTTGAACTGCCATATACAGGGTTATTTGTAATTCACTAGCATCCTTTTAACCCTAAACTCCTACCACTTAAACAAATGTTTTTTGTTTTACGGCTTTTGTCATAACTTAATATTTTTGGTGTAATAACGTTTTGAAAATTTGAGATTACCTCTTATTTTTACGATACTCTGTGTATTTGTATGGGAAAAAAAGTGCTTAATTTTAAAAAGTCGTAAAACAAAAAACATTTGTTTGAGTGATAGGAATACAGGGTTAAGAGGATGTCAGTGAATTACAAATAACCCTGTATGAACAATCACAGTGGTTAAAGTGACAAGGTACTAAAGTGTATACATATTTTTGCCCTTGACTGTCCAACGCGCTTACGCTTGCTTTCGCATTTACTATTTCTTTCTCTCAAACGGTATAAGATGGTGACAGAAAGAGATGGTGAAAGCGAAGGCAGGCGCCCGCGCGTTGGACAATACAACCTCAGGTCCTTTACTTAAGTATTTCATATATTTATTTAAGTTTAAACCCAGCTAAACGGCGCTCCTGTTCAAATTTTACGCTAATATGTATTTTCATAGGATACCTACAAACTTCGGAACCCTCGTTGTGCGAGTCCGAATTACACTTGGCTGGTTTATTTTTTTTCAAAATTAAATCCGGGTGAAGCCGGGGCAAATAGTTAATCTTCTAATATATAAAAATCTCGTGTCACGGTGTTTGTTATCGAACTCCTCCGAAACGGCTTGATCGATTTTTATGAAACTTTTTATCTTTATTCGGTAGGTCTGAGAATAGGTCGTAGGCTATTTTATCTTCGCAGACGGAGTCGCGGGAAACAGCTAATATAGTATAATATACCTCAGAAAGTGGTGCCTTTTGTATTTAGCACAAGATTCTTGAAGTAATACACGATCGTGCAAATTATTTGCAATTCACGTACAAAATTCAATAGACGGGTCACTCACCCCCAGTTCCCTGTCAGATATTTTTGATGGAGGGTTTTATAAGGCAACGCTCACTGAATATTTGAATTCGTAGGTAGGGTTTTGTGAGCGTTCTATGTAACTGAAAATAAGGTCAATTAATGTGGAAGTTGATTTAATTTTGAGTACCTAGTTCTCAAAAAATTGTTGTTGCTAATTGTTGTCTGAGGATGAGCGCTCTGGTTGAGTTCGAAACGCGTCAGTGTAGTTTGGTGGTGGTGATAGGTTGTGTTTGTGTGATTTGTGTATTTTAGTACAGTGTGAAGGTGGAGGGACTGCATGAACACACATTTTTTGCATAAACGTAGCTATCATAAAGGTCGCGGGTGAGGCGGATAACGTCCTGATTCAATACATAATTAAGGGTTTTAATTAAAACAAAACTTAATTGATTCCTTTGTGTAACGAAAGTTACCCATATAAATGTAGTTTGTATGACTAACTTTCGTTACACAGAGCAACATGGCAAGTTATAGCAAAAAGTATTTATACCACTAAATTGTAGAATTCTGTACGTTTTAGTGAAAAAACTTGACCCGCGCAGAGAAAAAATTTCTCTACGTCGCAGGAAATTCCAAAAACCTCGAATCTTCTCCATGATCCTAAAAGACGATATGTGCCAAGTATCAAGTCTCAAATGTTTTGTAATTTATTGTTATTATTATGTTCTTTCCATGTATGTTCCATTGTAACGATTTAAAAAAAAAATCAAGTCTCTATAGGTATAAAGCTCCAAACGCACAGACAGCGGAGGCGTTGCGGTGTGGTGGCGGCGTCGGTTGTAATATTCTAACTTATACGATCGAGTTCGCGGTACAATACCGCACAACCGTTCATACAAGTTAGAATATTACAACCGTCACCGCCACCGCACCGCCACGTCTCCGCTGTCTGTGCGTTTGGAGCTAAACAGCTGCAGCTACTGTTACAGAGATAAAGATACTTTGAATCGAATATGAATCCTGTTTATTCCTTATTCCATGGGATTTTTCTACCGCTAGAACCATGTACAAAGTTCATAAAACTTTAAATAAAAATAAGTCAAAGTGTGACCAAGATAAATAGGGATTATTTTGTACATACTAGGTACATACAATGTATCATTTAAAGTAAAAATAAATAAATATGGAATTTTATTCTCAAAAACACAGAAAGTAGTTATTTTTTTACTCTACGCAATAAGAAAACTAAATTAAACATATTTAAATACGGATACACTTTCTAAGCGAGTTTGACTCGTACTTTTTGTTTATTTTTGTAATTATTTTATTCGTAAGAATCCTATTAGAAAATATAATTTTCACTTCTCATGCTCTAAAAGTAGGTCAATATAGCCTTACGAGGCGGGAGTAAAGTGAGTGCTTTAGTCCCTAGGGAGTAAAAGTAATTATTTTTTTAATTCATTTCGAGTGACTTAGATAAACTCAAACAGCCAGTACTTGCTTAGTGACAAAAAAAAATTATATATAAAAAAATAAGATTGTGTGGACCATTTTCACGACGAAAATGTTACGTTCTTAGTCTACGTGGTCTTAGTTCTATGCTTTGTCCGCATAGAAGGTGGCGCCATTCTATTTTTTCCAGTTTGTGTATGGGCGGGTTGGCGGTGGGTTGGGAGCGGGTTGGGGGCGGGTTGGCAGCGGGTTTTGGGCGGGTTGGGAGCGGGTTGGGGGTGGGTTGGGAGCGGGTTGGGAGCGGGTTGGGGGCGGGTTGAGAGCGGGTTGGGAGCAGGTTTGGGGCGGGTTGAGAGCGGGTTGGGAGCGGGTTGGGAGCGGGTTGGGGGCGGGTTAGGAGCGGATTGGGAGCAGGTTGGTTTACTATGAAGTTTCACTTCTTCCGCGCGGAGGGACTCCACGCACTGTTTTTTTTTATTAAATCTTTTTGTACTAGACTGACTATTTTTTTCTCGCAATCGAAGTGAAAAACAGAGTTTTCTTCTGGAGACTAAAAGTCAATATAAACCCTCGGATAAATAGACACCCTCGCTAAAGCTCGGGTGGCTAACCACCTCGGGTATATATTGGCTTCTTTTAGTCCCTCGATAAAAAATATACTATTTGGTAACTGCAAGATTAACTTTTGGCCTAGTGGTTAGAGAACCTGACTATGAAGCTTGAGGTCCCGGGTTCGATTCCCGTGTCGGGGCAGATATTTGTATGAAAAATACGAATGTTTGTTCTCGGGTCTTGGGTGTTTAATATGTATTTAAGTATGTATCTATCTATATAAGTATGTTTATCCGTTGCCTAGTACCCATAAAACAAGCTTTCCTAGCTTACTTTGGGACTAGGTCAATTGGTGTGGATTGTCTCGTGATATTTATTTATATTTATTTATTTAGTTATTTAAATATTTGGCAAAGTCTTAAGTAAAATTAAATAATTTATTGAATCAGGCGTTACTTTGCGGAGGTCCATATTAATGAACTAAAACAATTACTTTGCTCACCCGCGCCCTTACAATAGTTACGTTTATGCAAGAAATGTGCGTTCATGCAGTTCCTCCACCTCCACACTGTACGAACACACACAAATCACATAAACCCAACCATCACCACCACCACTGACGCGTTTCGAACTCAACCAGAGCTCATCTTCAGAGTTACCACAACCGTATGCTATGCTACCAAATGTACATGTACATTTGGTAGCATAGCATACGGTTGTGGTAATGTACATGTACATTTGGTAGCATAGCATACGGTTGTGGTAACTCTGAAGATGAGCTCTGGTTGAGTTCGAAACGCGTCAGTGTAGCTTGGTGGTGGTGATGGTTGGGTTTATGTGATTTGTGTGTGTTCGTACAGTGTGGAGGTGCAGGAACTGCATGAACGCACATTTCTTGCATAAACGTAACTATTGTAAGGTCGCGGGTGAGCAAAGTAATTGTTTTAGTTCATTAAAATTAAATGTTAGATAATAAATCTTGACGAGGTATTTATGATTTATTGAATCAGTCGTTACTTTGCGGAGGTCTATATTAATGAACTGAAACAATTACGGTACGTAATTATTTCAGTTCATGAGGTATTTATGAACATGGGAGCAAAATACTTCCTTATAAACGCTTAGTATAAGAGCTATAATTATAGAGCATGTATAACTCAGTATAATCAGGCGCTACTTATAGTCTACTAATTCCTTTTCAAGTGACTACAGTGAACATATTTTTGAAACAGTATCCGATGTCAGATAATGATGATGTAACAGTCTTCTGTTTTCAGTGAACGATACAAATAGCTGCTTTAACTGGGACTTATTTCACCAACGTGATAATTGTCGCACCTATTAATACACATTATTACATGCAAACTATATTTAAACTAGCTGGCTGTTGTCCGCGACTCTGTCTGCAAAGAATGGGTAATAACCTGGCTAAGTGCACTTTACAGAGTTTGCGTTAAGGTTTAGTTTAGTTTCCATTATTGATTTGAGATACGAGCTTTTCTCAAAAAGTGGGCCAAGCTACCCTCCGTTGGTTTATATTGCCACGACTTTACTGAATTATTAATTTATTGGAAAACTAACAACTTCAATTAAATTTTAACATTAGACAATACAATTTTCATTTTTTTTGGTTTCTCAAGGACTAAAATTACAAATCGTTTTCTAACTGTAGCCCTAACCAGTGTTACTAACAACATCTATATTGTAGTAGGTATTATAAAGCTAAAGAGTTTGTTTGGCTGAACGCACTAATCCCAGGAACTACTGTTTCGAATTGAAAAATTATTTTTGAGTTCATTTATCGAGGAAGACTATAATCTATATAACATTACGCTACGACCAATAGGAGCAAAGATTCATTGATTAACGCGGACGAAGTCGCGGACACCAGCTAGTCATCAATAAATATTGACAGTGGTGCGTGGTGTTCTGAAGCAAATAAATAATAATTATTAATATTTAGACGGCCGGATAGCCTAGTTGTTAGAGAACCTGATTACGAAGCTTGAGGCCCCGGGTTCGATTCCCGGTCGGGGCAGATATTTGTGTGAAAAATACGAATGTTTGTGCTCGAGTCTTGGATGTTTAATATGTATTTATGTATGTATTTATCTATATAAGTATATTTATCCGTTGTCTAGTACCCATAGTACAAGCTTTGCTTAGTTTGGGTTTTTGGGACTAGGTCAATTGGTGTGAATTGTCCCGTGATATTTATTTATTTATTTATTAATATTATCATTATTATCTTCGTCTCTTTCTTTTTTCGTAGTATTGATACTGTTTGACTCTGTGTGCTATCTCCAGAACCGTTAATTCCAACCCCGAGCACCAGAGACAAGACAAATTACTTCATTAATGCTTTCTTATGCTCTATTTTTCGCCGACGTTTGACTTCACCCGGCGCTGTAAAGTACTGCTGTTTTACAGTTTTTTAAAATATCGTGTGGTAATGGCAATGGTTTTTCTGACCAACTGTATTTTCTCTTGGGAAAAGCAGCTTGAATTTTTAAGTTTTATGCTGGTAAACGCAGAGATCTGCGAATGGTAAAGTGAGGTCGGTGAATCGGGTCATTACAAATAAAAAAAATCATAGATTTTTTTATATAAGTATTATGTGGCAAGAAATGTCGTCTCTGGAGGTGTATGGGGAGCGACGACAATAGCAGTGGATGTGAGAATTAAAATAAGTCCGAATAATGAAGTAAATATAAGCCTGTATTTCTTAGAATAAGAAGACAATTGGGAATGTTTAAAAAAATTACGACTGGTTTTTATATTTTTTTTTGTATAGAAAAGTCAATTATAAGAAACTTATTTCAATATTTTGTCATTTAGTTCTCTACTTTTTTCAAAATTAATTATTGAAACTATTTTAGTTGATGACGTCTGATTATAATTGAGGGCTCCCACAATGCCAAATTTCTAAATCTATCTAAATGCGTACGATAAGGCAACCCCTTTAATTATTTTTTGCGTAGTGGTACACTATACACTGTGTCACTTTACTGGCACTGACAAAGTGCTAGATGTCAGACAGCGGGTCCAAAATCAAACTCCGTAGTATAATTCACGCGTAAATTGTGAAGAATTCTAACCACACAGAATAAAGTACGACTTGAAACGGTCACGCAATTTACACCAATGTCAAATGAAGGTCATTGCTTATTTGTTATATTGTAAATTCATTACATAATATTAAAATTAAATAACTACAGAAAACGATTTAAAAAGCATTTATCTCGAAATGGTTTTCGATTTTCTATACATTGCAAAAAAATAGACATCCCCAATTTCTGGACAAATTTGTTTTATTTTCACACAAAAGAACATAACTTACAAAATTTTACAAAAAACCGCATAAGTGAAGAACCTATATTACTATTTTATTCAAAAATACTGGTCTTTGACATGTGTAATATATTTCTGAACTATTACTTACTAAAATCATCTATGAAATATTTATCTCTAATAACTACTAACTAATAAGGTAAATATGTATGTATGTATGTATGTAAAACTCTTTATTGTACGTAAAACATGAAAATTAACAGTTATTAAGAGAAACAGATGTACAAAGGCGAACTTATCCCTTAAAGGGATCTCTTCCAGTTAACCTTTGAACGAATTGACAGGACACCAGAGACAAGAGAAAAACCCCAGTGTTCAACACTTTAACTCCAATAATCGACACCCTGCTTGTTGCCTTCATTGTTACGAATTAAGATTGAAAGTGTCGGCTATTGGGGCAGCGTCGGGCACTGGGGTATTTGCCTTATGCAAAAAAAACATTAAAGTTGTTTTCGTTTCCTGTGAAATCATATCTAGTGTAAGTAAATATGTTGTTTTTGTAAGCATCCCTTCATTTAATCTTGTTTTATTTGGTGCCGCCTTTTGGTATTCGACGGCACATTATGTTAAACGTGATAAAGTTGGTCAAGCGAGACGTGTCCCTTCAAAAAGACGGCATTTTCAAAAATCTTTTATATATCAACACTAATAACACTTTGAAAGCTATGATTTATACTTGTTTTTAGGTAGCTGCCTTTTTAACTTCTTGCTGCTACATAAATTCAAGTATCAATCATAGTTTTTAGTACCGGTAAACTGGGGTTACTTTGATAGATTTAAAATGGTTATAAAAATACAAATATTCATAGCACGATTGAGCAAATGGCGTAAAAAGTTAGGTGATTTATCAAGGTAGTTATTTCACTGCCACAGATGGTCTAAAAAAATAAGGACACGGCGTAAAAACTGTTTTCTAAATTAGCCCCGCATTTCAAAGTAACCCCAGTTTACGGTATTATTAGTGTTGAAATATAAAAGATTTTTGAAAATACCACCTTTTTCAAGGACACGACCCGCTTGACAAACTCTAGCTCGAAAACCACAGTGAAAGTATTAAGAATTCAAGGTTCTTATTTTTTGTTTTTGTTTAGTCTGGATCGGATTCTATACCGTTAGTATTTATAAGCCCGAGGCTACGTTTATTTGGAAAAATAGACAGTAAATTAGGTCTTTATATTGTAGAAATATAAAAATACCTTCTCAATGCACCCTTATCATAATTATCAGGGTTAAACAACAACAAAGAACAAAGTTAAACACTAAAGTTGAAATCAATATGATTTTTTTCCCTTTGTGATACGAAAATTAACCATTCAATGGCAAAACTTGACGGCAGACATTAATTCGGTGGAGACAAAAAAGTTAGACCACGTCAAATGATAATTAAATTAACCATTCACACCGAATGACTGGAAAAAGTTCTATTGTGACACTTTTAGACGACCAGATGGCCTAGTGGTTAGAGAACCTGACTACGAAGCTTGAGGTCCCGGGTTCGATTCCCGTGTCGGGGCAGATATTCGTATGAAAAATACGAATGTTTGTTCTCGGTCTTGGGTGTTTAATATGTATTTAAGTATGTATCTATCTATATAAGTATGTTTATCCGTTGCCTTAGTACCCATAAACACAAGTTTTACTTAGCTTACTTTGGGACTAGGTCAATTGGTGTGATTTGTCCCGTGATATTTATTTATTCATTTTACTGTCAAGGTAGAAAAGGTGAGACCCTAGGAGTTTAGTTTTGAGTAAAACAAGATGAAGATTTAAGACGTATATTTAGCCCCTAGGGCTTAACTGACAGAAAAATAGATCTCGAGGGTCGCGGATTCGAAAGTTGAGTGGGAAAGCGTTTCTTGACAAGGCTTCCCTGGATTAGGGTCCGAAGCGTAGACTGCTAGAAGAAGAAGCTGCCTGCTGGTAGAAGGCTAGAGGCTGGTAGTGGCCCCAGGGTCAGCAAGCGGCAGGAGTACGCCTTGCCGTAGAAGCAAGGAGGGTCTTCGGTTCCAGGAGCCAGCCGAAGAAAGCGAGCAGGAGAAGATGTGCGGATGTTGGAGTGGATCGAGATTCCAATCCGTGCTGTGCCGCCCAAATTTGGGCAGTATAACACTGAATTTATTTTTTTAAAAATATTAAAAAGAAAGTAGAAAGTACCGGAGTTGTTTCCTTTTTTACGTACGATGATTTGCAGAATGCCGAATTATGACCGTGCGCAGCTTTTTATGCCAAATTTTTAGCGTATTATTAAAAATAAGCTGTTCAAGTAAAACACCGTCAAAATTCGACAAACATATCACATACCCTCTAGTAAAAAAATCACTCGTAAACAATGTAGAATTTGTCTATGGCAAAGTTATACGGATCAGATTTCTATCATAAATAATTAGCTATTCTCAAAATGTTCATTCAAAACGCAACAGTTAGTCTCAATAAATTAAATTTAGAAACATAAAATGTTTTTGATATAATGCACCACTAGCGCCATCTAGCAATCATTAGAGAAAATATTTTTTTATTTAAAACAGCGCCATCTAGAGGCGTAAGGGAACACTGCATTTTGACAACACACGAAAATTATCCATAAGATTTGAAAAAAAAATACAATATTGTATACCTAGATGGTTTTCGTGTTACAACTGAACTTTTTCCTGTTGATTGATTTGTACAGTTAACTACCATTTAAGGTGGTGCAACTTCATATTCTACCTACCCATTAATATTAATCATCAAATCTTTAACGCCAGTGCTTTAGTCTGTGCGTTGTCTGTCTCACGTTACATATATTACACAGTACGTACGGTCTTTTATAACTCAACCGATTGTGCGAAGTCCCCAATCTCTACTGGGCTTACGTGGGGCCCAAGCCCTCTCATTCTGAAAGGAGGCCTGTTGTGCCCTGCAGTGGGAGGTATATAGTCTGCGATATTGATGATGATCGTTACACCTGTCTTTTTTAACTCAGTTTTTTATGAACTAAAACAATTACTTTGCTCACCCGCGACCCTACAATAGTCACGTTTATGCAAGAAATGTGCGTTCATGCAGTTCCTCCACCTCCACACTGTACGAACACACACAAATCACATAAACCCAACCATCACCACCACCAAGCTACACTGACGCGTTTCGAACTCAACCAGAGCTCATCTTCAGAGTTACCACAACCGTATGCTATGCTACCAAACGTTAAACTAAACGTTAAACGTTAAACTTGTGGTAACTCTGAAGATGAGCTCTGGTTGAGTTCGAAACGCGTCAGTGTAGCTTGGTGGTGGTGATGGTTGGGTTTATGTGATTTGTGTGTGTTCGTACAGTGTGGAGGTGGAGGAACTGCATGAACGCACATTTCTTGCATAAACGTGACTATTGTAGGGTCGCGGGTGAGCAAAGTAATTGTTTTAGTTCATTAATATGGACCTCCGCAAAGTAACGCCTGATTCAATAAATCAGTTTTTTATCTCTACAGTTACGCTACCTAATGCCTATTTCTCCATCAATTTTTGACTCCACGGGTATCAATTAGTCAGACCCAAAACCTTTGGACTGACTAAATGACATCTATACGTTTCCCGAGTCTTATTTATTTCGCCTTGAGGACACATTAGGTATTTCACCCCACACAGCCTCTAGAGATCGGATTAGGGTGTTACGAGAATGAGTAATTAGTGCCTACATGTTTGCAGAAAAATCTGTCCTCGCTTTTAGCTTGGTCATCAAAGGTTGAACGAGTGTGAGTTAGTAGTCTAGATTCGTCCCAGAATTTCGTGTTAACTAACTTTATATTTTCACAAATTCAAATTCAAATTCAAATTCATTTATTTCGTCAACATAGGTACATTTAGGTGATATTGATAACCATGCAAGAGAACAAGCTATGATGTGCCTGCCGGCGTCGGAATATAGAGGGTAGGTAAACACAATGTCAGTTAACAGTACATAAGATCGGATACACTAATTAAAATAATCAAAAACAATAGCAGAATGTCAAAAAAAACAATAAACAAAATTAAATTAAAATTTAAAATAAATGTAAAATTATCTTGTTATTATGTTGGTACGGATTTCCGATCACGGGCCCATGGGGACCCGGTCATTTGAAAGGCATTCATGGGGCTAAAGCCAACATGAAGAGGCCTTTGGTACCATATAATATTAATGAGATGGGCGCAACTACGGAGGTCTATCCCCTAATACACCATGAGGATGTGCTAGCGGACAGTCCTCCACAGTTGCCAAACTATTGCCAGGTAGGAAGCGACATGGAATTGGCTATAGGGTTGGGATGTTGTGGACAGGATTACCGGGCTATGGAGTGAGGTAACGGACACCTACCATTTCAATATCTCATAAACTCTGAATTTTTTGGTAGGCGGTGACTCGCCATTCACTAAATGGGCCCCTCAAACTATTGCCCACTCGGGGCAACGAGGCGGCAACATTGGTGTGAACGGCTAAGGATGGAGAGGTGTTCCTGGACTTTAAACTTCAATTATCTTGTTATTATTATTAGGATGAACAAGAAGAACAACCAACCAAAGCAATGTCATTCAAGTAATCATTGACACTAATTAGCACTTTTCAATTAAGCGTTTCGTCAACACATATTTAAACCTATTTGTGTTTCCTGCCTTGAGTGGTTCAGGAAGCTTATTAAATAACGTGTTAATTTTCAAATTTGATATTGGTAGTTGCAATGTTTTGCTGTAGGCACCTTTTTTGTCGTCATCATTAGAAAAAGCTAATCAAAATAAGTTAACGTTGTCAACCGTCAACTTGACTTGCCGGACTTGTCTTACTTTACCGTACATTTTACTGTTTATATTGACAGTTACAAACTTTGATGACACAAACTCAAAATATTCCATCGTCCACTGTCAAACAAAGGCTAAAACGCCTCAATAAACAAATTTCTACCTGCATCCACCGGTGCCCCGCAACTCTCGCGATTACTTTGGTCCGCCTAGCTCCTTCGAGCTTGCCGACGCTGCGTCTACCGGTTCGTTTAAATTAACTGACGATGACGGATTTTATGAACGTCAAAAATTACATTATACTTTTCACAACTACGTACCAAAAATCGTTTTCAATATCACCATTTTTTCCTAATTAAGCGACCCTCAAAGTTTCCATACGCTGCTTGTAACACTGTTTAACATTCCAAAGACACTTTTTCATTGCTAACTCCAAATGTACAAAGAACAAACACGCTTCCTTAAAAAGATTTGCAGCCGCATTACGTTGATCCGAGCAGAAGTAGGCATTCCAATAACATCAAGCCAAGAACATTCATTTAAAATGAAACAAAACACGAGGAATGACTAGAGAAATGGGAAAAAATCTCTTTGGTTGAAACCTTCGAAAAATTCTTTTGTAGACCTCCGGGCCGTTGTTTCAGAAAGAACGTAATCTTCGAATAGTGCGGGGAAATGACACAGTGTCAGGTAGGTACGCCAGACTTTAATTTAAAGTTTCAGATAGAAAATAAAGTAAAATTAAAGGTTAATTAAAACAATTTAGTATTTTATTGCTATCAAACATTTATGCACGTCTGCGGATGTTAGTAATCAGAACACAGAACTTTTTACCCGACTGCTGAAGGAAGATTATGTTTTCGAACTTATGTATTTATGTATGTATGTATCATTCTTTGCCATGCCGTGCAGCCTAAAGGGCTTGATAGAAGCGTGAGGTTTCATTAGATTTGACTTAGTTGCGATAGAGACATATCTTTTTCCGGAATTCCCGTGGAAATGGTTTGGAATGGACAGAGGAAAAATGGATTTCCGATACTACTTATACGATTTCAAAACTTCCTATTGAATTTAAGTTGAAATTTGGTACTCCTATGAAAGTCGGTGACCTAAGGACGGACATTGTTGTCGCACTCAAAGCATTAAAATGTAAGGAGTTTATTAAAGATAATCAAGATCTATATCCTGTAGCAAATAATGTCTTATGACAGCATAAACTGTATAAAAATTGGAATTTGGTTACGTACGAAGATTTTAGTGCAAGAAAAATGTAATGACATTTAAGACCGTTATCTATTTTATGCTGTAACGTTGAGCAAAGTAACAGTGTGAATTATCGCACTGTAACTTTGGGCAGTGAGCCAAGATGTGAGAATTGGAGGATATTACACCCTTCAGTGGAACTCGGTATGCGTGCTTCCACATCCTGCTTGAGGGGGTGTTATAGTTATTTTTTCCCTACGCTTGAGAAAACAAATGCCAATATCTGTTTTGGTATAAATGCACTTAGATTGTAGAGTTTATTTTGTTTGATTTGTTAGGGTGATTCCACAAGTCAGCGTATCGTATCTCTCTAGCCCATTCGACCAAGAAATTCCTTTACCACTCTATGGTCCAATATCATTTATACGGCTTAAAATGTCAAAGGCTATTTTCACTACTAAATCAATGTGACGATCACCCTTATTGTTTTTATTCTGATGTAGGAACTGTTATTGAAGATGGTAAAGACTTAAGTCGACCATTAAATGGTCGACTATAATTATAGACGAGTAAGATTATCGTTACTTTGGATGTGAAAAAATCCGTGGTCATGTAACACGCTGTTTTAAACATGAAACTACAGTGAGACACAATACTGTAACACGCTGTATCTAATAGATACGTTGCGATCCATGTTGCACCAGGTATCTTAAATACCCCATAAGTAAAATTAAATACCCAAGTTAGCGTTCATATTGCATATGAGTGCTTGATACGATACCCTAAAAAATACAACCGAAATGAGAACTCCTCTTTTTTTGTCGTCGGATTAAAAATTGTACAAATGTGGAGCCACCTATTGTTTTATGAATATTTTGATGTAATATGTTTCTATGTATAGATTGCTGTTCTTTATCCAATTATCAAATCATCATTTTCATGCCGAGTTTCTGCCGAAAGAGAGAGAGAGAGAGACGTCCACTGCTGAACATAGGCCTCCCCTAAGGCTCGCCAAACAGATTGGTCCCGCGCCATTTGCATCCAACGCGATCCCGCAACCTTAAACAGGTCGTCGCTCCATCTTGTTGGAGGCCTACCTACACTGCGTCTTCCGGTCCGTGAACGCCACTCGAGAACTTTTTGACCCCATCGGCCATCAGCTCTACGAGCAATGTACCCTGCCCACTGCCACTTGAGTCTGGCGATTCTTTGAGCTAGTGTTGATGACTTTAGTTCTTGGGCAGATTTCGTAATTTCTAATGTCATCCCGTAGGGAAACTCGAGTATTTATATAGCCCAGCCAAATCGGATGCGTCGATTACTCGTAACCTCTTCCTCGAAGTTGGACCTACCTAATTGGAAAATAATCCCAAATGATCTTGTTCCACGTTGTTCCTAGCATTGTGTCGCAAATGTCATCTTCGCTCCATAAGCAAGCCGTCAAGCCGATTCCCTTCAAATTTGAGATCGGGGCTGGCTGACAGTGGCACTTTCGCGTGCCTAGCGCGTAATGGATTTGCAAACAGTAGGCACAACGGGGGAATACGTTAGCACTAAGGAAATAAGCGAGAGATCGTAGGTTTCAATATCCTTGCGTATTTTTCTTTCGCGCTAGGTTTCTTTTGTGAATATTTGAAAGTGGATCGGTAACGTGTGGCCTTGGCAAAACTTTCGTTTGTTATTTTTTTATGTAATAGGGCGGAAAACAAGCAAATAGGTCACTTGGTGGTAAGTGAGTACCCGCAATAGCACAGAGTTAAGATCGAATACCAGTGCCAGTAATTTCATCAGCTGTCTTACTCTCCACGCTGCATGGCGGCTGGATTAGCAAGTGAGATGTTTGTGTTTGTAACTTAGTTACCAGTTTTTTTAATTATTTTTTTTCATTAAACTTCACTTGAGAACAAGTGTTATTGGTACCTAAAGACTTGCTTCATGTGAGTTAAAAGTTATTGACCTGGTAATGATAACTTCCGCAAAAGAACCACAGTAAGCGACATAGTCCGAAGAATTACCGAAGTTAAGTAGCTGTTGACATTGCTCCAGGAAATGTTGCCCATTGAATCAAATTGTATAATACAGACGAACGGTAAGTTAACAGAAGCTTAACCCATTTACATAGTGCCAGGAACACATTTATGCGTTTACTTTACTTTCGCCTAATATTGCAATTAAACGCACATGTGCGTTTGCGGCACTTGACCAAGTCCCGAATTTGATATCCGGCAGCGAATGCGTTAACAAGCGTATCCTGGCAATTTTATATTTTTTTAATGGTATTATCATTTAATGTTCACTATGTGCCTGCTCAAATTAAAAATTTATTTCTTTCGTTTGTTCGTGTAAAATAAATAATATTTATTCGTGTAAAATAATCGGTAGAACTGAATTCCTTTCCATACCAGTCTTTATAAAAAATGTGAAGGGAAGCGAAGTTTAAAAAAAAACCTATTTTTCTTCTGTTATTTTTACCACTACTGCTATAATCCCCGCTAATATCCAGCACTCTGAGTGCGCCTCGAAAAGATAATGCGTACCTGTCTTCGGCTCTGTTACGACACACATAGATATTATATTTTACTATAGAAACTTCATACAGGGGAAATAGGATATAAGGGGAAATCTGAAAAACATGGAATGGGATTATAGGCTACAGATTTATCTTTATTACGCAGGAATAAAAATTAGATTAGAATTACAAGTAATTCAATGTCACCAAAAGAACAAACATCTTCGAGTGTTTTTTTACATTTCGTAAGTTCGGCGATTTTAAGAACTTTTACTTGTTGAATTTTATGAAACGTAAAGTGTTGAGTTTAAGCAATTGATGGATTTTTTCCTCAGTCTAAGACATTTATTTTTTGTTGTTATAGCGGTCAAACTCTGGATATGATAGAGACTCTTATATATTATGTATAAAAGATTATACGAGTAAGTAGATGGTTCACCCGATTGAATGGAACTACCACCGCACATGGACACCCCTAACATAAGTAGAAATACAGGTCCGTCGTCGGCTATAGCGGTATGAAGATGCCATTATGTGATAGACAGATAGACATACAGTAATATCTTGGCACACTTTTAGTACGGAACAATAAAAAGGCCTAGCACACCCTTCATTTGGTGTGAGATATCTAAGAGTCGTTGACAAACGCGCTTGCACTGCAAGCTGTTTCTTGACCTACTATTAGAGGCGTCGCGTTAGGTTGGGTTAAAAATATCGATACTTCGAAATATTTACATTTCTTCAAAAAGCAATCCATAATCTAATCTCTATCTAAAATAAAAAATAAAAATGAATCACCGAAATGTTTGTACGCGCATAACTTCCGATTGACTGAACCAAATTGGGTAATTATTTTTTTGTTGCGTTTGTTATTGTCACGAAAAAGATTTTATGAAAGAAATTTTAGGAAAAATAGAACGGGGGCGAAGCCGCGGGCATCAGCTAGTAATATATAAAGTAATATTATAAAGAGATAAAATTTGATGTTTATAGCGTTAAACTAAAAAACTACTTAACCGATTTTAGAAATTCTTTCATTTATAGAAGGCAATATTATTAGAGAGCGATATAGGTTATATTTTATCCTACCTTAGGAACATACAAAGTTATCGTGGGATGCTGATACATACTAACTAGTCTGCACTCTGCACTAGTACTTTAATTTACATATGCTCGTAACAACTTGTTCGATAATGTTTTTTTTGACATGACGCACGAAGATTTATGCAAATATTTGTATATGTGTATGTAGCGGGTACTAGTGGCTACTCATGCATATTTTTTCTGAAGGTGTACCTCCGCGAGAAGTAAAAAAAAATCAGAAGAATATTAAAATTATTTTTTACATACTGAAAGGAAGGAAGGAAGTATAAGGAGATGATGCAAGTTAAAAATATGCATTTTGTAGCCTATTTTATTATTATCAAATATAATTTTGTTCACTTAATCTAACTCGAATAGTTTACAAAATATGCCACTTTCAATGATACGCTGATTATTTTACATTATCTTGAATAGCTCGAAAACAAAAGAAGATCGAGGACTGACATTAAGCATAGAGTGTTCTTAGGACTTGCCAGTACACCACCTGAAAGAATGACCAAATCCGTCGTTGGGGGCACTTCATGTTCGCTTAGCCTATTAGACCCTTTGACGGTACCTAACATTTGCATACGTTTTTAATAAAACGAAGATGTGAAGTGTGTTTAGAATTTGGATCATTAAAAACAAGCGCGACTTTGACGGGTCGATTTTGAAAGTTAAATAAAATATGGTATAGCCTCGTACTTAAAAGTCGTGTTAGCCTTATGGACTGACCTATGGCGTCTCGAGCATATCGATATTTATTACTTTTAAAACATCGATACCTGAAATTATTTTTTTTTCATTTTCCCATCTCTACCGTCGAGTAATCTCGGAACTGTAAAACGCCTGTATGTACGAACTCCTGACTAGCAAGCCCCCAGATTTACGTGGAATTTAAATTTGTATTATTTACTATTAACTTATCTCCGTGGGTTTGCTACGCTGACGATCACACATCCGGCGTGGAATAACAAGAAAATTGGTTTAAGTTGATCGAAATATTCATCAACTTTGATATCGCAAATTATACAGTGTTAAGCCTTGGTGGCCCCTAGTGGTTTGACCTACGGCCTCTCAGACAGACGGTCGTGAGTTTGCGCCCAAGCTCGCACCTCTGAGTGATTCGGAATTTATATCCGAAATTACATAAAAAAATTACCATGTGCTTAATTGTGAAGGAAAACTGACGAAACCGACACCTAAAAAGAAATTAAATGCTATGTGTGAAGTTTCCAGTCCCAACGGCCCAAGTCCTCTCTTTCTGAGAGGAGGCTTGTGCTTTGCAGTAGGACGATATAGTCTGCGATGATGATGACAATATCTTATCGAGATGCGCTAGCATTTAGTACTTAAACTGGGTAAAACATAATTGGTTAGATTTTTTCTAACAGCTAATACTTAAGTGCCATCACTTTACCTAATTCTAGTAGTGAGAATCCTCCTCGCTTTGTACTCTTCATTGCTGAGGGTCATGAAGTCGCCGTGGAATCAGCTTCTCATTGTCAGTGTCCCGTTATCTGTTTTTGGTTTTTTACGAGGTGCAGTTGGGTGCCCAGGGTGGAATGGACCTGGTCTGCCCATCTTGTTAGTCTACGGCCTCTAGATGGTTTTCCATGAGCTTTGCTAGTAACCATGAATTTTTCAAGACTGTGGCTTTCCTTCCTGACTATTTGGTCAAAAAACTACAGTGTTTTGCATAGAAAGACGGTTGACAGTCTGGTCTTGATATTTTATTCGCGCAGGATGGATATATTCGTGCGAGAAACAATCCAAGGAAATTGCACCATTATCCTCCAGCACCTGCAACCTCGAACTGCTAGGTCGTGATTTATCTTGTTGGAAGCCTGTCAACACTGCGTCTTCCGGCCCGAGAACACCACTCGAGAACCATTTGGCGCCATCGGCCATCACGGCGGAACGCATTGGATGCAGGTGGCGCAGGACTCGTTTGTTTGGCGAACCTTGTGGGAGGCCTTCGTTCAGCAGTGAGATCTTTCGGCTAAAATGATAATGATAATCAAATGAACTCCAGCATATTTCAAAAGCATTAATGCAGTCGCGCCAGTTATAAGTATACTCTGTTATCTAGCGGGCAGTTTGGTGGCTACCCGACATTAGTGATGCGCAAAGTCCATTAAAAAACTTTTATATTTGAGATTTCAGTTGGAGTTACCATACATAGCTACAACGTCGAGACTTGGATAATTTGTATTGTACATTACTACTGTTAGGTAGCCACCAAACTGCCCGGATGATAACGGATAGTTATAAGAATCAGCTCATAAATAAATACTTGCATCAGGAAAATAACATCAAACAAACGAACACAGCACATTACGTCTCAATTGGGATGCCTCTTTCCGCTCCCTCTTCTAAGTTTTCATCCCTTTTCATGCATACTCCTTGTTTCAAGCGCTTTTAATTTAGTCTTTGTTCTTTACATCATTAATTTAGAAGCCATAGACAAGTAGCTACGTCCTTTCCTTTAAGCCCTCTTCAGTATATCCGCTCGTCATATGCCTTTGTCAATGCTACCTACTAAATTAAATGAAAATTAGCTTTATCCCGCGGCATTCCGCGTTTTGGAAATCTACAAAGAAAGATTACGGTAACATTTTTAAAGCACAGCGGTTACTCGGAAATCGCCATTGATTGCAGACGAAGATAACTCGTCAGCGCGGAAGAAGTGAAACTTCATAATAAAAAATAAAAAACCAGGTGGTCACCCATCCAAGTACTGACCGCGCCTGACGTTGCTTAACTTCGGTGATCGGACGAGAACCGGTGTTTTTGTCAAAATAAATATCATGTGCATCCTACGGCAAATTCAATGAAATTTTCATCCCCCCTTTGAAGTTCCCCCACCCCCTCCCCCGCACCCCCCACCCCCGGTGTTTTTGTAAAATATATTGAAAACGGTGCAACCTACGGCAAAATCAATGAAATTTTCATCCCCCCCTTTGAAACCCCCGCATTATTATATAAAATCTTAGAACTACGCCACGGTTGTGCGTAATTTTTATCTGTTTAGTATTATTTAATTCAATTTTCTTAATCTCTCTCACTCTCTTCCCTTTCAACATGGCTTCTTACAAGAATGCTTTCGATTGATAATTAAAGTAAAATGAACACTGGACTTTGTTAACTCGAAAACATGAAAAAAGTGTTAAAAAAGTCAACGTGCATCTTCTTGTGCTTTAGCTCAGTGCTAAACAGAAAAGTACAATATCCTAAATTATTGATATCAACTAATAAATAAGTTTAAATGGTCCTCTCACTAATTAAACGTCAGTACAGATTTTATCCCGTCATCGCCAATCCGGGGTATATTCATAAGTGATTATAGCCTAATTTAAATAAAGATAAGATAACGGCGCCTATTACCGTGGTACTTAAGGGAGTATTGAAATTAGTCCAAAAAAATAAGGGTATCAAAGCTTCTAAACGACCGAGAATATTTTTTTATTTAAGATTGTTTATTGTACTTTCGTCGTCGTAACTTTCTGGGCTCATTTTACTATTAATTATTTGATAAAATAATTATTGAAACCAAAATACCCAAATCTTCTATTACCGTGGCAATGGACAGGTTATGATTCTATTACCGCGAATTGAGCTTCCATTACCGAGTGTATAAAAAGCAACAACTTTTTACCATCGGTAATAGGAACCCGACTCATAATTTGGAACCTAACACCGAGGTAAATAAAAAATAATGACTTTTGGTTCTGTATACTGTTTTTGTACATATTTTTTTAAGGAAAACTAGACATAAAACGTCAAAATATGTCTTACATGATTATATATTTTCTTTTGTAATTTGTCACAATATTGCAAATAATTAAATTACTTATGAGTATTTCTGACTGATGAGTAAAAGTCTCAACTTTATAAAAAAAAATCTGCACTTGCGGTACCCTAAACGTGATCTATTTTAATACAAGACTAAAATGTCACTCGGTAATAGATACTTCCTTAAGAAACTATCACCGACCCAAACAAACATTGAATGGGTCGGCAATAGATTCCCATACATTCTAATACCGAGGGTCATGTGGTCGTACCATCGGTAATAGGCTTAATTTGGAGTGTTATAAAATCTAATTCCGACCCAATACAATAACGACAAAAACAATAAGATACAGTTGTAATTTCATCACAAAACAGAAATATTAGTTATCACCTTGGTATTAAACCAAAATTATATAACTGATAAGTATAAATATGATTTTATCTCAATATTTAAACAACTTGACAAAATAACGGTTTCTATACATAGAAACGACAAATTCAATACTGAAGTTTTTGTTAAAAATTAAGGGTTTGTTGAATACTTTCCATACCACGGAAATAGTTCTTTAATAGTGTAAATAGATCAAGATTGGAATAACTGTAAGAAGGTATATAAAAGATCACATATACCAAAAATAAAGCATAAAGAAACAAAAACACCATTTTATCTATTACCGTGGTATACCACGATATTAGAATCCACATAAAAAAACGACGCCTATCACCGCTGTATTTTATTTTCAATTTTAAACTTATAAAATATAAAAGAGTATTCAAAAGTCGTGCAGAAAACCGTACACAATCGTTTAAAAATCATAACATTCATTCAATTGCCGTAACTATTACGTAAAATACTAAATAAGATTCGAGTTAACTTACATATGGCGTCACACGTTTGTATGGCAAGACCTCTTTCTGCGGTGCCGTCGCGGAAATCGCTGAATTGCGAGCTCTTTGTTTCATTCACACATACTAGCGCTAATAAGTTTGTTAGTCAATTAGTTTTTTAGTAAATCGATTGGTTTAATTTTAAAATGCTTATTTCAAAATACCACGGTGATGGTCGTCGATTTTGATACCCGCGTTAACAGGCGCCGTTACCTTAAATATTTTGTCTTCGACGTTGACAAAATCCAGAATTTAAGAATAAGAATATTTATTAAGAAAGTACAAGCTTCAACATAAACATTGCAATTATGGTTAGGTAAAAGTGGAGAATACAATTAATTGTAAGCATACAGCAGGTTAGAGATGTACTACCAAATTTGTCTACCAAATTACCATTTTTAACTGCCAAGTTGGGTAAAAAAATAAGCAATACGAATTCCAAAGCCATTTATTTTCTCTCATTTTCTCACCAATCAGATTTTTTATTTCGGGATCGAACGGCCATTTTCGTTCAGTTCATCGAGTAGAGCCAATCCGAAACGTATCAGATAACAAGGACTATAATTCACATTTACACGTGATGTCCTCAGAGCGTGGAAAGTCCTGGCTTATAGTGCTGCGAGGTAATTACTCAGTATATATACCTAGTATTTTGACTTTGTTATACAGCGTGTAACAAAAACTCTGTACTATTAACCCTGAAACCATTTGACAACCTTTTCAAGACATTCCATTTTGGACTGTAAATGTTGCTAATTCAAAGTGGCTTTGATTTCAACAGAAATCAAACATGACGACAAATATATTGCCAGTATCGGCCACAGCTTTCGTTCCACTCGACACCACCAGAACATCACCACTGGTGTTGTCGTTTGGAATCACTATTACCACCCGCCTAATACCACTGACTAAGTAGTGATGTCCTGCGAACTATCAACTTAACATGGGTCGATGTTCAATACCTATCTACTAGTTTGGAGCTATAACTCTGTCTATTTAACAGGTAGTACTAGAAAACTGAGAATGCACGTAATTGGTCAGCGATAAGGACAATGCACCGGCACATACGTCCCACTGCAGGGCACACATTTAAACATTATTATCTTCTACTTTAAATTACATAATTATGATTAATAGACAAATAAACATGACATGTAATTATTTGAGGTGCCACGAGAAAATTTAAAAAATCACGAGAAATATTACGAATATTCGAACAAACGGCATGTAAGCCGAGCCCGCCATCGATGTGCGATTGTTGACTGCCCACTGACAGTTTCTTGTCCCTTTCATTTGCATACAAAAGAACAACAGAGAGAACGCCTTGCTAACTCTGTTAAATAGACAGGGTGTAGCTATTCAACACATCCCTAGGATACCTTGTGTCGAATGGAGCAGTAATTCCAAACGATGCCAGCACTGCAGTGGTGTCATTCTTGTGCAGTTGTGTCTGGTAGTGTCGAGTGGAACAAACGGATCACAGTTATGCAGCTTAGTGATTAAGACCCAAATAGAAATTACAACTGGAATCATAGGATTAAATGCAGTTATTATAATCACAGTATATAACGTATCCAAATCAAACATGGTTAAAACAGTCCACGTACAGTTAAATCCAGCGTCTTAAACCTCCTGAGTCCTAACTGATACAGTGCTTCAGGCCTAGATGAGAGTCATAAGTTTTTTAATTTAAAAAATTATTTTAGCATAGCTACTTAAAGTATTAAAGCACACTTGAATAATTTATTGAATCAGGCGTTACTTTGCGGAGGTCCATATTAATGCCAGCTGGCGCAAGTGCTAAAAAGTACGAATTATTAAAATATGCACTGAAACAATTACTTTGCTCATCCGCAACTTTTTTGCGCTTTGCGGGTGAGCAAAGTAATTGTTTCAGTTCATACTTAAATAATTTGTACTTTTTAGCACTTGCGCCAGCTATTATTATTTTACTATTGGTATATTCTATATAAAATATGCTAGGATATTGGTTGGCGGAGATTGGTATTTTGGAGTCTTTTTGTATTTTTTATTTTCTCTTTTTCTGAGTTTTTCTGTGCATCCATGTTTCAGTTTGTATTTCTAGTGAAACATAAGGATTCATGAGGCTAAATGGTACTGAAACTGAAACTGAAAACAAAAAAATACCTGTTACTCCAACCGAGTATTTTTACTCATCTCAAGAAGACCGTTTTATCCCTGGCCACCATGTGATTTATGTTCGGTCAGAAGATTGTGGGCAGAGAAATAAATCTGGAGATATTAATACCCTTCCGAAGGGACGTGGGGTCAAATCAGGGGGTTATGAAGGAATATTATGACGTGAAACTATGTGTCTATCGACCGCCATTCTGGCCTATCCCCTTCCGTTTTTGTTTCGCCAAAGTATTCGGGATGAACCCGACGCGAATTTCATATTGTTTCCTAATAGGAATACTTCGAATCACGAGTCACATCATTAGGAAGCGTTTTATTGGAAATACCCGAAATTGTTTTCAGCTACATTGATTTTCTATTGTTTTTGTTGTTCAGTTGTCAACTTGTTTGACAACTGGAAGTTTGAGCGACAATAGGGATGTTGACACCATTAAAAAAGAATTTGAAGTCACGACTCCAGTAAAAAAACCCTTATTTCATCCCCGAAAGCCAGATTAATTTTCGATCAAATGCAAAATTAGAATTTTGGTTGCTTTAAAACAAATAAATAGTTAGTTGATTGAGTATGCGAACAATGACGTCATATCCCTTTCGAACCCGGTTGATACAATTGTGACGTTTAATGGCAATTAAAATTGAACTTTACATCAATTTGAAATTTGAACTTTACATCATTTTGGGGATTCCAAATTTAAAGATAATATTACTACATTTCGCAAAGTCCGTTATTGTAACACTTTTCATACTCACTTGGGTTCGAAAGGGCTAAGTCGCTATTGTCATTCAAACTCTATGGGAGATGGTGTTTTGACAGCTCATAAAAAGAACGTCAGTTGATTGGTGGTGTCAACATCCCTATTGTTCAATGAAAATTATTGTTTTTGATTATTTTACAAGAGCAATCACACAGAGTCAAGTATGGTGTACCTGCTGTATTTGGAGAGTTCCCTCAATTTCACTAGGATTTCACTATAAAATACTCGTGTGATCTTATTATGGAACTTGCCTTCGGCTCGTTTCATAAAACCACACTCGTGTTTTAAGGCCTCTCATTATGCAACATAAACAGGTAACTATACATTACATTACATTAAGGTTAAATACATTACGGTGAAGCGTTTACAGGCACTAGCCAAACAGCTACCCAAAATGCTTCGTTAGTTTAATCATCATCAACTATGATGATGATTAAACTGATGAAGTATTTTAGGTCCTACATCATCACCAACCACCTCAGCCTACATAGGCACGTCCCACTGCAGAATGCATAATGCTCTGCATAATGAGAGGGCTTGGGCTGTAGATCTCATGCAGGCCCAGTGCCGATTGGGAACTTCACACATACAATTTAATTTCTTCGCAGTTGTGTTTAGGTTCCTAATTCCGAAAACCTCAGAGGTGCGAGCTCGAGCTCGAAGCCACGACCCTCTGCTTGAGAGCCCGTAGCTCAAACAACTAGGTAAAAAAATAATATTTAATTTAAATTATTTTAAAAATCATCTAGCAGTTTGAACCGTGATGAAAAGTATTATTAATTAAAAATGTAATAATCTGCATTGGTTTGAATCAACCGCAATCACAGATAATGTAATTTTAATTCGTAAATTGTGCAAATCCAAAACCGATTTTGCAAATGGGGATAATTAAAATCTGTAAATTATCGAGGAGCTGTTACTAAATAGATACGTAATTGTTAAAAACGGTCAAGTGCGAGACGGACTCGCGCACGAAGGGTTCCGTACCATTATCTATAAAAACGGCAATAAAACACGTTTGTTATATGGGAGCCCCCCTTAAATATTTGTTTTATTTTAATTTAATTATTTATTTTTAAATTGCGAATATTTCAAGCGTCTACCTGTAGCCGTTATCAATATCGAGCAAAAACGAGCAAGAAAATCACGTTTGTTGTATGGGAGCCCCCCTAAATATTTATTTTATTATATTTTTTAGTATTTTTTGTTATAACGGCAACCGAAATACATCATTTGTGAAAATGATACGGTTTTTATAGAAAATGGTACGGAACCCTTGGTGCGCGAGTCCGACTCGCACTTGGCCGGTTTTTTCTGGGTGATTCTTCAAGGTCGTGATTTTTGTTTTATTCCTCTGTCGTATTTTTTTTTTACTTAGTACAGAAAAAATCATGCTCCCATGAAAATAGATTTGTTCAGTAACATAAATTTATGATACTGAACAAATCTATTTTCATGGGAGCATGATTTTTTCTGTACTAAGTAAAAAAAAAATACGACAGAGGAATAAAACAAAAATCACGACCTTGAAGAATCACCCGTCTATATTCAGACTGTTAGCCACGCAACCCTCGGTGCATGAGTTAGACTCGCACTTTGCCGTTTTTTTAGTAGCCTACATTCATCAGAGGAAATAATTTATATATCCTAGCAATAATATTAATAACATCAGCAACGCAAGAACTACAAAGGAAATATTACGCAGGACATAAATTTATGGTGCTCATAACAGACATAAGTACTTACGTGTGATTATAGTTGGACTAAAGGCCGAAAATGAAATTCGGCTTTCCACGACCTTAAGATATAACTAAGTAATAAACGATTCTTACCTCCTTACTTAATATTGTAAATGCCAAAAGTAAATCTGTTTATCTCTCTTCTACCTCTTGATTCTTACACCGCTGAACTCATTTTAATTAAATTTGCTTTAAAAATAGTTTCAGACCCTTAAAAATGGTAAAACCACATAACTATAGTCCTAGCCTGCAACAATAGTCCAATTTTCGTCCTTATATTATCCTTAAAATATTATAGCTTACTGCTATTATTTCTGGGTATATAATTATGTTGTTAGGCCTAAAATAATTTGCTTTAGTCTAGCCATGTAGCTATCATATTTAAGGATAATGTAAGGATGAAAATTGGACTATTTTTGCAGGCTCTAACTATAGTTATGTGGTTTTACGGTAGGATAGTTATTGTCCCAGAAAATTGCGTAGCTAACTAAATGTAAACGTATTGTACAACCTTTTCACCAGATCCCTTAACTTGATTAGGCTTAAGCCGAAAACTAAATAGTCAATAATGTATTACTTTCGGCCTTTAATAACCGAAATGTGCCGCGTAGCCCAGCACTATAGTAACTGCGGGATAAGTAAAAACTACTCATAAATTCTTGGCATTATGTAATGTGGTTATTTTATTGCACACATTTCCTTTAGGCCATCAACCAGGATTAATAGAGTTTTATGGTTTGTGCATAAGTATGTCAGTTTGAGGGCGTCATGATGATTCTGGTCTGCCTGATGATACTTTGAGAGATTTCCGCACCCTTTTTCTTCCACGTGTCAAAGTGACGCTGTTGCAAGACCCATTAAAAGGCCTTCTACACGGTCGGGACCAACCGCCAACCATCTTGTCCTTGGTCGGGTTGATTTAAAAATAGACAGTGTAGAAATCGTTTGACCCGACCGATATTTGGTTGATGTCAACGGCCTTGGTCGCGAGCGCATTGGCCGTGGTCGGCCCCAACCGTATGGAACGGTCGGCGCTTGGTCCCGACCGTGTAGAAGGGGTTTAATGACTTTGAAATACTTTTTGCTTTGGGTCAATAAGAAAATAATCTTCCATTTGACGACCGGATAGCTTAGTTGTTAGAGAACCTGACTACGAGGCTTAAGGTCCCGGGTTCGATTCCCGGTCGGGGCAGATATTTGTGCGGAAAATACGAATGTTTGTGCTCGAATCTTGGATGTTTAATATATAGGTATTTGGGCCATTCTACTTTTCGCTGACCAGTCATTTTTTGCACTGTGCTCTTCAAATATTTTTTTTACAAAAACGGTAAAGTGCTCGGTTTAAATCATTAAAGATTTAAATAGGCACATAATTAAGCTTACATTTAAAATTATCACTACGTATAAAAAGTAATCATTATTATCTATAAAGTAGGTAACGCAGTGGACATGCATGTCCCCGCCATTTGTATGGAAATTGATGTATTTTCCGCTGAGTTACCAATTTTTTCCACAAAATTTCTTTGAATTTAAAGTTTTGTTGCTTTAAAACATTCAATTTAGGTGTTTCAGTTTGTATATAAGTTATTTACACTTCAAAAAAATCACCAGGTATGCCTTATATTTCACAAAAGATTAATGGTTACTTAAAAGTAGAATGGCCCATTTATCTACATAAGTATATTTATCCGTTGTCTAGTATCCATAGTACAAGCTTTGCTTAGTTTGGGACTAGGTGAATTGGTGTCAATCGTACCATGATTTATTTATTTATTTACGTTGTTTGTAGAACGCTTTTAAATATTTCATGCTCCTGCACTTACTGGTTAAGGATTTTATCCCGTGAGAATATCGTGATAAAAAGTAGCTCATGTATTATTTTCGAAATTCGAAGTACGTATTGTGCCATCCCTTTCACTCTTTTGTCTTATAATATTAGCGTGAACGGAACGGCATGATACGAAGTTTGAAAATCGAATTTATTTGTATAAGGCCAGTTTATCTGCAAATCAAATTTTATCCAAATCCGTGAAGCTATTTTAGCGTGAAAAAGTATCAAACACGAGCATACACTCACAAACTTTTCCGTTTCTAATGTACTAGCTTTTCCTGCGACTTCGTCCACGCACGTCACGTTTTTCCCGTGGGAATGAAATATTTTCCCGTGATAAAAAGTAGCCTATGTCACTCACCAGCGCTTCAACTACGTTCATACAAAAAATTTCGGCATTCCGTCGCTCAAATTCGCCGTGAAATAAATACAAACAAACAAAAAAACTTTCACATTTATGCCTATTATGTATAAAATAATAATATATATATAAAAAATAGCCTACCAAATATAGAGAAAAAATTTGATAAAAATCGGTTAAGCCGTTTCGGAGGAGTTCGATAACAAACACCGTGACTGCCGCAACCATTAGAATGTATTTTTTTTTGCATCGGGGTGAGTTTTTTTGGGCATTTTGATTGCAAAATCGATTATTATTCTGAAATATGTACAATTATTTTCGTTTTGTTTACATCGGTGACATTCAAAGACTTCCAACGTCTGTTGACAAAAAGAATCATTGCCATTAAAATAAATTATAGTTCCACTGAAAATCCGCAACATAGCGAGGGCTAAATAGGAACTTGTCATGCTTTAATATGCAGGTCAGTGCTTAAAGAGCTTTACAGTTTACAGACTGCAATGCAGGATAATGAATGGATTTCTTTTTCCCTGAATGGCAACATTGGCATAGATAATTAGATCGCTCGCTTTTGGCTCGACATTCGAACTTGTGATATTATTTTGCTTAATTTACGAAATGTACACTCCCAATATCATATTTTCTCAAGTTTATCGCGATTCCCAAGGTCAAAGAATCGAATTGCTTTAAAATTCCAGAGAAATAATGCGTTGTTTGGGAGAAACGTGTCAAAATGGTGTTGTAGAGCGCCATCCTGCTCTGTCTCGTTTTTTTTATCCCGTTCTGGCCGTTCACTTTTATATTATAGATACGAGTATTAAGTATGGATCTAAGAAATCTTGCGAGTCATTAACATTAATCACAACAATATTGTTGGTACCTCCAGCATCTAATTACAACTTCGCAATGAGGGCTAATGAGATAAAATCAAAAACAGTATCCTAAACTTTTACGCAAACCATGTTTACGTAACGCGGGCTTTAACTTCCACGGGCTTCGCGAGTCTGTTCATAATTATAATATTTTAATACAAGAGACTTAGGAATTTGGAAGGTCGGGACCTCTGAATAAATTAACTGGGAAAGGTAGAGGTGAATTTGGACTCGTAGAACCTAAGTACAAAAGTCTAGGGTTAACGAGTATTTACTACACAAATGTCATCATCATCATCTAAGCCTATATACGTCCCACTGCAGGGCACAGGCCTCCTCTCAGAATGATAGGGCTTGGGCCCTAGTTTCCACGCGGGCCCAGTGCGGATTGGGAACACACACTATTGAATTTATTCGCAGGTGTATGCAGGTTTCCTCCCGATGTTTTCCTTCACCGTAATGCTATTGCTCATGGTAAATTACAAATGTAACTCAGAGGTGCGACCCGGGATTTGAACCTGCGACCCTCTGCGTCCCTCTGCTTTAGGTCAAACCGCTAGGCCACCACGGCACATCATCATATTATCATCAGATCATATTTTTGGTAACCATCTATTGTGATCATAGTTAAACGAAAGTCTAACTAACTGACATACATAAAACACTGTAATGAATGACTTGTCTTGCCAAAATGATGGAGCTCTAAAGCGTTTGAACTGCCGTATTTTTTAATATGATAGGGAGAAACGTGCGGTCGAGTCACCTGACGGAAAGCAATCACTGCCGCCCATGGACACCCACAACAGAAGTTGAGTTACATCAGTTTACCGTGTGCTATGAAAATCGACCAAAAATAATGTCCAATGACCACGCGTGTTGTGGTGTGGTCGCAGAAATTGTAGTTGGTTTTATTTCATAATCATCTATACTAATATATAAAGCCGAAGAGTTTGTTTGTTTGTTTGTTTGTTTGTTTGTTTGTTTGTTTGTTTGTTTGTTTGTTTGAACGCGCTAATCTCAGGAACTACTGCTCCGATTTGAAAAATTCTTTCAGTGTTAGATAGCCCATTTATCGAGGAAGGCTATAGGCTATATATCATCACGCTAACTCCAATAGGAGCGGAGCGGAGCGGAAGAATGTTTCAAAATCGGGGGTTTTTCAAGTAAAACTTCTATAGGCGCTAATCTCAGGAACTCCTGCTCCGATTTGAAAAATTCTTTCAGTGTTGGATAGCCCATTTATCGAGGAAGGCTATAGGCATATCATCACGCTAACACCAATAGAAGCGGAGCGGAGCGGAAGAATATTTCAAAATCGGGGGTTTTGAAGTAAAACTTCTATACATACCGGTACCAGCTTCTCCCTCTGGATCGCATACAACGGAGAGCGACTCGAATAGTCGGCTGCCAACGAACTTCTGATGGGCTTGATTCCTTGGCGCTGCGTAGAGATGTAGCTTCACTGTGCATCTTCTATCGCATGTACAACGGAGAGTGCTCCGAGGAGTTATTCGGGTTGATCCCTGCCGCATCCTTCCGCCACCGCCCTACGCGACAACACTTCCATCCTCACCATCTGGATGGTTGGTTGTCTTCTACTGTGCGTTTTTCCAGAGATTTCCTGCCTCGCACAGCAAAGCTCTGGAATGAGGTTCCTGCTGCGCTATTCCCGGACCGATATGACCTTCAAGCTTTCAAAAAAAGAGCGTACTCCTACCTAAAAGGCCGGCAACGCACTTGTGACTCTTCTGGTGTCGCAGGTGTCCATGGGCGACGGTAATCGTTTACCATCAGGCGATCCGTCTGCTCGTTTACCCCCTATATCATAAAAAAAAAAAAAAAACACATATAGGCGCTAATCTCAGGAACTACTACTCCGATTTGAGAAATTCTTTCAGTGTTAACACCAGGGGGGGGGGGTTGAGTGGGGTGAGGGGCGCGGGGTGGGGGGGGGGGGGTAAGGGGGGATGAACATTTCATTGATTTTGCCGTAGGATGCACCGTTTTCAAGATATTTGACAAAAACACCAAGGGGGTTGGGAGTGGGGGGGGGATTGAGGGGGGTTGAGAGGGGGAGGTGAGGGTGCGGGGGAGGGGTTGCGGGGGCTTCAGAGGGGGATTCAAATTTCATTGATTTGCACCGTTTTCGAGATATTTGACAAAAACACCAAGGGGGTGAGGGGGTGAGGGGGTGCGGAGGAGTGTGCGGGAGAGAGGGTGTGGTGGTATTAAAGGGGGGATGAAAATTTCATTGATTTTGCCGTAGGATGCACCGTTTTCAAGATATTGACAAAAAAAAACTTGAAGTAAATCTGCTATAGGGCACGCTTGACTTGGGATGGGACGAACGCGGGTGTACGGGGGTGCTGTGTGGGAGGGCGTGCAGGGGGTGCGGAGGGGTGCGGGGGGGGGGGTTCGGGGTTGCTGTGCGGGGGGAGTGCGGGAGGGAGCGGGTTGGTGGGTTCGGGGGGGTTGCGGGGGGGGGTAATTTTTTTATTATCGGGGAACTAAGGAGAGCCATAATTGATGAAAAAGCAAATGGGATAAAAAAAATAAGCTGCCCAAATTACTAATTCCACGCGGACGGAGTCGCGGGCAAAAGCTAGTAATCATATAAACATACAGGGTTATTTGTAATTCACTAGCATCCTTTTAACCCTAAACTCCTTCCACTTAAACAAAAGTTTTTTGTTTTACGGTTTCTGTTATAACTTAATATTTTTGGTGTATTAACGTTTTGAAAATTTGAGATTACCTCTTATTTTTACGATACTCTGTGTATTTGTATGGGAAAAAAAGTGCTTCATTTTAAAAAGTCGTAAAACAAAATTTGTTTGAGTGATAGGAATTCAGGGTTAAGAGGATGTAAGTGAATTACAAATAACCCTGTACATTATTCACTTCCATTCACCTTGGCTCCTACTTTCCAGAATTTATCCTTACCACCCAAAGACCATCTTGAGCTTCTTGGACTGAGCGTGCCATCTTATCTCAATTCCGGCGCGGCCATTGAGTCCAGGGCGAAAACTGCTGCTAAGAAACTTGGTATCTTATATAAGGTGGGACGGTATTTCACGCCGGAGCAACTTTTTACTTTATACAAAGCACAGGTTAGATCATGTATGGAATACTGCTGCCACCTTTGGGACGGTTCTGCCAAGTACCAGTTGGCGGCGTAGGATTCGGTGGAGCATCGAGCCCGAAGACTCATTGGGGATAGTCCGTCAATCGGTGGTAGGCTACAGAGCCTCGAGCACCGTCGTCGAGTTGCTTGTCTGTCTGTTTTTTATCGGATACATTTTGGAGAGTGTGCGCAGGAATTACATGACTTAATTCCTCCATCTCCATTTCACCAACGGACATCCAGGCGGGGGGAGCGTCTTCATCCTTATGTGGTTAGTATTCCAGTGGCTCGTACGAAGCGCTTCGCGTCATCCTTCCTAATGTGAACTGCTAGAGAATGGAATTCGCACCCGTCGTCTGTATTTCATGATAAATACAACCTAGGTCTCTTCAAGGCTAGAGTGAATAGGCTGTTACTGAACCAGTGAGGTACACCTTTGGCCTCATCTTCACTTTTCATCAGGTGAGATAGTGGTCAATCACGGGTCAGTTTTATGTAAAAAAAGAAAAAAAGAAAAAATCTTGAGTAGCGGTTACAGAAATGTTCGATATGTTACATAAAATGAGTAGGTATGTTCATGGACATTATCCCTAGATTTTCGTAGACGCGGTCAATATCTTTTTATAATTAGTTTTATTTGACATTAGCTACTCGCACTATTGTAAAATACATCGAAATTTACTGCATTTTACTAAAATTTAGACATGATAGATCGTCTCCATTTTGTAATTTGCGCGCCCAATATGTTCACAACTAACTATCCCCAAAAAATCGCGTTGAAATCAAGTCTGTGGAAGCAATGCAAGCGGTCGAGGAATTTGTACGGGAGTCGAACCACCTTAACAGCACTACTTTTTGTTTTCACCCGACTGTCGAAGGAGGGTTATGTTTTTCGAGCGTATGTATTTTTATCTATGTATGTATTATATCATTTTTGGCACGCCCTGCAGCCTAAACGGCTCATTGGATTTTGAAGTGTGAGGTGTCATTAGATTCGTCTCAGTTCCGCGAGTGGCATAGGATATTTTTTCCCGGAATTACCATGGGGACGGGAATTATACAGGCGGATTTTTCATCTAGTATTGAAATTAAATTTATTTTCTGATGTGTTCTAGTTACAGTAGGTATTATTAAAATAAAACACCACGTGCTAATCAGAGAGCACAATGTTTTATAGATCGTAATTTTAAGCCATTATTCGGTTTAATAGCACGGCTCTTAATACGGCGTAAATCTTGTTAATACGAACGGCAGACTGATAGATAATACTCCGTGCCTCTTACTTTTATAGCCCACGAATTCAAGTTTTATTGCCCCTATGCTGATGGTATGTTTTAAAAATCGCACCTCGTTTAATCAAAGCTCGGTTAACTTCTTCAATAAAGGAGATTCGCTTAACATATGTAAATTTTACAGCTTTGTACCTAACTATTGCTTGCGATTTTTTCTGCGAAAAATTGTACTATGCGATTTTTCAGGATAAAAAAGTCCTTCGTCCATTCCAGGGATTTTAGTATCACTATATTAAATTTCGACTCAATTGGTTCAGCGATTTAAACATGAAGAGATAACGAACAGACAGACAAAGTTACTCTCGCATTTATTTATGTATGGATTGAACTTTCAAAATTTTCACTCATAGTTTGTTATTATGGTCCCCTGGTCTTGAACACGCAAATATCTTTCAAATGGCTCATGGTGAATTTCAAATGTAATTCTGAAAACTCAGAGATGCCAGTCCGAACTAGAACCCATGATCTGCTCCGTCATAGAATCATGGTCATTGGGCAAACCACTAAGATACCACGACGTATAAATATTCTAGATTTATCCGGTTAAAATCCTCTTGTAAACGTAAGGTTTGGTTAGGTTCGATTTAATGGGTAACTCAGGGCATAAGACTCATTCATTCATTAAGGTGCGATCGCTAGATTTCGCATATACTATTTATATTTATCAAACGCTAAAAGATGGTGTCAGAAAGAGATGGTGAAAGCGACAGCAAGCTTCCGCGCGTTAGACAATATAGCCTCTGGATTTATTATTGCACTATACCTTGACAAGCTCGTGCGCGGTGCTCGGCGGAACCCTGTCGCAGGGAGCCTGTGCTGTCCTTAACAAGATTGTTTTTAATAAGTGCGGCAAACGCTGACTGCGACAGGGTTCCGCGGAGGGTCGCGCACGAGCTTGTCGGACCATAGCCTTATAACGGCCCGGCCACGAACTCGCGCGTCTGGCGCGCGGCAAGCGTTTTATGTGCTCATTGCGCGGCCGACACGCTCGCCGTACAGTGGTTACCTGGCGGCACACGCAATGAACTGATAAAACGCTCGCCGCGCCGCCAAACGCGCGAGTTCGTGGCCGGGCCGTAAGTCCGCAGCTTCGCCCACGATAAATTAATTTTCCCGTAGCAAAGGTATTTTCCCGCGGTGAAAAGTAGCCTATGTCACTCAGTGATAATGTAGCTTTCTAACGGCAAAAAAATTTTTCAAATCGGTCCAGCAGCTTTTAAGTTTATTCGTTACAATACAAAAATACAAATCTTGCCTCTTTATAATATTAGTGTAGATTGAAATTATGGCACATTTTCATGAAAATCTTTTTTTTTTGTATGGTTGGTTTTATAACGACCACATTTTGCTTGATGGTGTTTTCATACGGACCAAAGTTACCTTCCGTTACTTTAAGGTGGAAACGTGTAAAAACGCAAAATAGAAAGTCCCAAATGAATCGACGTGATACAGTCACAATCGGCTGTAATCTCGTGACAAAAAGTCGAAGATAAAACCAAAGACGTAAACAAATAGGGATAACATTTGCATACGGCCTCTGAAGCACCTCAGCAAGAAATATTGAGTCATTTCCGCGCCGGCAGCCGCGACCGATCCATTTCCTGAGGAACTAGCGTCGGGAGTGACAAGTCACTAAACTGTGTCTAATTTAAATGCCACGTTTGGATTTTGGATGGGGTGTTTTTAGACGACATTTTTACTCCAGAAGTATTATAGTTGACTTTAAAGAGATTAACACTAACTCACTCTTGTTTGAGTGCGCGTTTGGCAGCCGCCGTGACGTGTGACTCCAAAAAGAAGGACTACGGATTAGCCCGAATCAAGTCCAGTTAAACTCGTTTTAAGACGTGAGTGATCCGTTTATTTTCACCATGTATAATTTTCGTGTTAAACGCAGATTCAATCAGGTGGGTCACCTACACCTACATTCGTCTGTTGATATTTATTAATTTCTGAGTAATTGGTTGTCTGGAAGAGATCGCTTTTTAGCGATAAAACCGCCTATTGTCTACCTGATTTTTTATTTTTGTAATGTCACTGTACTGTTTTTGGTGATCAATAAAGAATATTTGTATTGTATTGTATTGTGGGTACCTTAAGAACTCTGAATGTCCTTTGTCAATGCTCGGAATAGCCATCATCAGATAGCCAAAACACCGCCTAGTGGAGCACCAAGACATCAAAGTGACCTCGTTTGTGTGAAAGGTGAACTGTGGGCTGAATTTATGACCGTGAGTGTATTTATACATCCAAAGATCTTCACGCCTAATTTGTAATATGAGTAGGATTTTAGCTTGAGCTGAAACGGAGACGATTCGCTCAGTCAGTAAACTTTCAGTCTATGTGAGAGCAATGCCATGTCAAATATAACGCAAAATATTTGCGCAAAAGATTTTTACTTCTGTCTCTCGAAAGCATTATAAGTTTTTTAGTCAGCAAGTTCTTCATACTTGTGACGAGGGTATATTAGGCACAATAGAAATGTGTCTCTCAATGTGTCACTTTAGTTCAATTCCTGAAATGAAGGACATATTCAGAACTTTTCTATAAAAAAAACTTTTGTCCAATACGAAGATTCTTTATAAAGAATGAGAGTCCACAAAGTTTATAGAAGCTTTGACAAATTAATCTTCAGAAAGGTTCTCGTACCACCTACGTTATATTAAAAAAAAACTTTTATTTAACTTATACTTCTTAATTAAAATCCGAATCGTAATAATGGGATCCATGGTAGCCTAGTTCGAGGCCGGGCGCGCACCTCTGAGTTCAATATTTTTTTCTGGCAAAACTCTATAATAAATATGTTTCTCGTGAAGGTATTGTCTAACGCGGGAAAAGCCGCGATCTAAGGCTAATATACCTAATATACATTCGCGTGTAGTTTATTTATTTATTTATTTATTTATTTATTTATTTATTAAGGAGCACAACAGCGTTACAATATAGTTGCCAATATAGTTGCTGAAGTAACAATCAAATGCCAAAACCAACAATATAATGTTACGTGAAATGTGTGATATTCCCTCATTGCTTATATTACATACGAAGGTCTTATGACCGGAGTTGGCAACTCTTGCCTAAAAATATGTTAGGCAGCGTGATCTCTTTATCTTCCTTCTTAAATACCTAGCCAGAAAGATCCCATTTCTTGTCTTTTTAGGGTTCCGAACCTCAAAAGGAAAAAACGGAACCCTTATAGGATCACTTTGTTGTCCGTCCGTCCGTCCGTCCGTCCGTCTGACAAGACCCTTTTTCTCAGGAACGCGTGGAGGTATCAAGCTGAAATTTATATCAAATACTCAAGTCTACTGACCCTTGGAGCTGTAAAAAAATCAAACTTCTAAGCCAACGCAATCAAAAGATACAGCCGTTTATGACGCAAATTTCCGCATATTTTCGAAACTCGCAAGGGAATCAAAACCTACAGGGTACTTCCCGTGAACTCAGAATCTTGAAATTTGGTACAAAGCAACGTCTCATAGCACAGATAAAGGAAAAATTGCGAAAACCGTAACTTTTTAGTTACATCATATAATAAAAATATTTTTAATGTTTTTAAAGTTACTTTCCCCTTTCCTCATGAACGCGTAAAGGTATTAAATTGAAATTCATATCAAATACTCAGGTCTATGATATGATACCTTTAAGCTGTAACAAAATCAAACTTCTATGTCAACGCAATCAAAATAAACAGCAATTTAAGCCGCATATTTTCAAACTCGCAACTACTCGCAAGGGAATCAAAACCTACAGGGTACTTCCCGTGAACTCAGAATCTTGAAATTTGGTACGAAGCAACTTATTATAGCACAGATAAAGGAAAAATTGCGAAAAGCATAAATTTTTTTGTCTGTCTGTCTATATCAGTAACCAATCTACAATGATCCCACACTGCGAACATTTTGCTTAGGAGCAGGGGTCTGCTAAGAATGGATGTTAATAGATACATATAAATTTGTACGGAACCCTCGGTGCGCGAGTCCGACTCGCAATTTACCTTTTTTTTTTCTTAAAGGGCAGGCTATGGCTATGAACGACCGGCAACGATTGTTTTCTATCAGGATGACCGTCCTGTTACGTTTCATAATAATAGAAGAAATTAGTTTGTGGTTCGCTCTTTTCGTATTTTTTTAGCAGTTAGTACGTCTACTGTGGGTCATCGAGAAGTCTTGCTAGGGATTTTTCAGGTTATCGTTAAGTTACCCTGTCTCTCCAAAATATCAAAAAACAAGAGGCATAAGTTATCACTGGCAACACATACTGGTGGAAATCTCTCACGTAGGCTTTAGGCGTCAAGAAAATCTGACGAAGTTTCTCGAACGCTGCCCATCCGAGTTGGATTATTCAGGCGAGCTCTTTGTTGTAGTAAATGTCATCAACATTATCATCCCGGCCTATATACGTCCCACTGCTGGGCACAGGCCTCTTCTCAGAAAAAGAGGGTTTGTGCCGTAGTTCCCACGCGGGCCCAGTGCAGATTAGAAACTTAGCACACACCATTGAAACTCTTCGCAGGTGTATGCCGGATTCCTCACGATGTTTTCCCTTACCGTAAAGCTCATGGTAAATTTCAAATGTAATTTTGCACATAAATTCCGAAAAACACAGAGGTGCGAGCCGGGATTTAAACCCACGACCCTCTGCTTGAGAGACCATAGGTCAAACCGCTAGGCCACCGCGGCTTTTGTAGAAAGTATGCCTACTTGCAAGGATAAGTTAATACTTATTATCTCCTATCGTAAGTGCTTAATGTTCTCAATTCAATCGAGCGCGTAGACAGTCATTACAGTTAATTAATAACAGTTTAGCTGCCAAACCAACCAAACACAATAAATTTACTACAGATGCTCGATATCAAATGTTGTTACGAATATTAGTTACGAACAAGCTTGTGCCATGGAGTACATGAAATAGGAGACACCAACGACTTATAAGCAAAGACACGTCATAATAAAACTACCTACCGAAAAACATGCTCCGAACGCAGCGGCAGCACACACACATAACCCTTTTTTGCTCCCATACTAATAACGGTGAAGTTCACCGTGAACATACTTTTATAAATAAACTGGGTGTTGCCCGCGACTCCGTCTACGAAAAATAGAAGTAAGGTTAAAAAAATAGCCTCAGACCTTTTTTCAGATTTACCAAATATAGACATTTTTTTTTATAAAAATCGTACAACCCGTTTCGGAGGACTTCGGCAAAAACACCGTGTCCCGAGATTTTTATATATGAGACTAGCTGTTGCCCGCGACTCCGTCTGCAGAGAAAAAATTGCCTACGACCTATTCTCAGACCTATCGAATACAGAGAAAAAAGTTTCATAAAAATCGGTCAAGCCGTTTCAGAGGAGTTCGATAAAAAAACACCGTGACACGAGATTTTTATATATTAGACTAGCTGCTGCCCGCGACTCTGTCTGCGAAGAATAGGGGTATAAAAAATAGCCTACGACCTATTCTCAGACCTACCGAATGTGGAGAAAAATTTCACATACCTAATTCGGTCCAGTCGTTTCGGAGGAGTTCGATAACAAACACTGTGACACGAGATTTTTATATATTTGATTATAAAAAAGAAGAAAACGGAAGAAGAAGATTAGAAGAATAAGAAGGCATTTACATTCACATTTTTCAAGTAAATATCTGCCTTGATCGAGGATCGAAACCAGCTTCGTAGTCAGTTTTTATAACCAAAAGAAGACAACAAAATTAGGTACTCCTAAATAATCGGGATCAGGTATAAAAGTAAGACTGAGGAAAGGCCTAGTAGATGTGACACACCTTTTTTATGAGTATGTGATAAGGAGTACAAAAAAACAAATAATTGTATCGATTGTATTCATTCAACTTCTTTGTATTTTTAGGGTTCCGTAGTCAACTAGGAACCCTTATAGTTTCGCCATGTCTGTCCGTCTGTCTGTCTGTCTGTCTGTCTGTCTGTCTGTCCGCGGCTAAGCTCAGAGACTGTTAGTACTAGAAAGCTGTAATTTGGCATCAATAATATATCAGTCACGCCGACAAAGTGATTGAATAAAAAAAAGTAAAAAAAAATTTTTTAGGGTACCTCATAGACGTAAAGTGGGGGTGATTTTTTTTTTCTCGGCTAACCCTATAGTGTGGGGTATCGTTGAATAGGTCTTTTAAAATCATTGCGGGGTTGCTAACACGATTTTTCTATTCAGTGATCTGTTTGCGAAATATTCAACTTTAAAGTGAAAATTTTCACTAAAATCGGCCGTCCCCCCCCCCCTCTAAAATCTAAACTGTTGGGTGGAAAAATTTGAAAAAATTCAGAAGGGTAGTAAATATATCAAATTTACTAGGAAAATTATAGCGCCTAAGATTGCTTGGAAATTATTTGTAGTTTAAGATTAAATAGTAGCCTAAGGTATAAAACATACCTAAACTTGGATGATTCCGTACACATACGAAATCCTTAGAAAAATATTACTTGATTTTTTCGTAATGGCTACGGAACCCTACCTTGGGCGTGTCCGACACGCTCTTGGCCGATTTTTGTGACGGTATTATGGGCCGCACTGTGTGTCATCAGGCCTGGCCCTATCTCGATCTAAAAACAAAAGCTACATAAACAATGTGATTGGTGAAGCACTTTAAACAATTTTAACTCGCTTCAGTTTAAAGTTTGAACTTTTTTCAAATTTTGAAATCATTGTGTACAAAGTGTGCAATATCCACAGTAATCAACCATCCAAGCCTGTATAATAACTGTGATCTATCTAAGCTTAGGAGGGTTTATACCTGCTGAGCTGGCAACGTTGCATTTTTGTTAGTTTTTCTCGATTATTCCATAAAAAATTAATGAAAATTAATAATGTTTTGCATACAAATTGTTCTAATATATAAGTAATGTGTCTACTGCAATAATAATTCGTGATAAGACTTTTATTTTGTTTAAAAACCGTTAGTTAATAATTTGTTCGTTTTTAAAAAGAAAGAAAGAAAGAAAATACATTGATTTACAACAACACAAGACACATAAATATTTTTACAAAAAGGACACTACAAAGGCTAAAAATAGAGTGTGTCATTGCAGTTGTAAATTGGACACTGGCTCAGCATAATGCTGAGGCGTTTATAACACCCCAGCGCTGATTTTCAGCCAGCACCGTCGGTAATACCCGGAACGCCACACAGATGATAGATAAACTGTACACTTATAAATATAAGCGATAAACTACATAAACTACATGCGTAAATGGATAATTTGTAGATCATAAAAGCGAATAATTTTAACAAAATATCTTAATCATAAATTACTATAACTCACTTGCTAAGTATACAACTCTGCGCGGATTAAAACAAGAAGTGAAATAACAGAGACAAGGAAAAATCAAAGAAGTTTTGTGAAATAGTGCTGGAAAGGAAAGAAGTTTTCTGAAATGACAACAAATAGCCTATAAGCTTTCGCCCAAAGGTGTACCTGCTAGTCACTCCTAGGATGGGAGGGGGGATGTCATTCCAGCACTTAGACGCCGCAAACCTGAAACTGCCTCGAAACGCCACCGTCCGGTGCGGCGGAACAATAGCCTTAAATCTGCGCACACTTTTCGACCATGTGATTTTTTCAAAAAGGTGCGAAGGCGTTTTGTGCCGCGCTACACCGAACAAAAGGGACAAAACAAAATTAAACAAAATAAAAGTCTATAAACATAAACCCTCTTAAAAAAGTCTCTTCATACTTGTAATATTGTACCTCCTCTATAATTCGAGCTCCCAGTTTTCATATTAGATTATATCAACAGAACACGCCCGTATTGCCCGTGCATGGTTTAGTGAGGTTCACAATATCATTACAAGCTCTGTATCTAGCATGCATGTTTACATAACATATAAGAGTATGCTGCTGGCATTTAGAGAATGTAGATTTTGCATGAACTTTTGACGTATTTTCGCTTTACTCTTAAGTATTCAGACGTAACTCACAGAAAATCCTGTTGATATTATACAGAAGAAAATTTGCCCCTATCCAGATATTGGTAAAGGGAGCGTGTCTGATGGCTTACAATTTCTAGTCGTAATGTAATCTTCTCATATATTTTTTCCGTCAAAACCGTAATTTTTTTCAGAGATTTTATGTAAAATTAATGGATTCAGAGTTAAAAGAGTGATGAATAACAATTCATTTTGACAAATAGGTGCATTATGACCTTCAACAATTATGCAACCCGATATGGACCCACTTGTAAATCTCTACACCAAGTTCATCTAAATCCCTTCAGCCGTTATTGCGTGATTAAATAAATAAAAATAAAAAATATAATCATGGGACAATTCACACCAATTGACCTAGTCCCAAACTAAGCAAAGCTTGTACTATGGGTAATAAGTAGACAACGGATAAACATACGAGTACCTACTTATAAATACATACTTAAATACATATTAAATAAACATCCAAGACTCGAGCACAAACATTCGTATTTTTCACAAAAATATCTGCCCCGACTGAGAATCGAACCCAAGACCTCAAGCTTCGTAGTCAGGTTCTCTAACAACTAGGCTATTCGGCCGGCGGATTGAGTAACAAACATCCAAACATCTTTTTTCACCAAATTTCTCATTTATAATATTAGTTGGATAAAAATAGGATATTGCTCTTTTAATGCAGAGATAACCATTAGATAATTTTTCTTTTAAGCTGTCCATTAAGTAACATTTAATCATAATAATCTTCACCAGACTTGATGCTAAGTGCAGATGAGTTCGAAGATGTAGCTTTAGTTGATTTAGGTACATCAAGAAAGATTTTACATCGAATAATGAGTTTGACTTTTAGGGAAAATGCTGGTTGTTGTAAGTGCCCCCTAGCATACGCGTTATGGCATAGTGCTCGATGCCAAAGTGGTGTTAGTCATGCTATGCGATGTATTTACTGCAAGTAAATGTTACGAAAACTATACGGTTCTATGTTGTTAAACTACAGAAAAATATATTATTTTATGCACAAAAGGATTGTGTTTCAGCACAATTCTTCTAACAGTAAGCAAATGGTTTAGTCTAAAAAAAAGAAGCACAATTCACAATAAAAAATCGTTTTTTTTAACAATAGATTCTCAAATTAAAATAGTAACTGTTTCGAGAAAACTTTAGGCAATTTAAAAAATATATATATTAGGGGACAATCTTACACAAATCGACCTAGTCCCAAACTAAGCAAAGCTTGTACTATGGGTCCTAGACGACGATAAACATACTTATATAGATATATAAATACTTAAATACATAGAAAACATCCATAACTCAGTAACAAATATTCGTGCTCATCACACAAATAAATGCCCTTACCGGGATTCGAACCCAGGACCTCTTGCTTCGTAGGCAGGTTCACTACCAACTAGGCTAAAGCGGTCGGTATTTTACTATAAATGCTAACCGCTCGGGTTAGTGTATTGGCATGCTAATATCACGGGTTAACGAAGACCCTGGTTTGATCATCAGCCCCAGTATTTTTTTTTTAACAATCTGTTCTAGTTACGATACATTAAAGTAAATGCATTATTACCTAGTACAATTATATTCATTTAACCTAGTTTTGAAGAACAACCATATTCTATCATTCAAGGTACACAAACACAGGCAAAAATTTTACTACTTTGCCGTTCGGATAATAAAGGACAAGAGAATAATGGTCTGTCCTAATTTTATACTTATTCTTTATCTAGGACAGAATCAATTATGAATTTGTCTCGTATTATTAAGGCGTATGATTTGTTAAATTTCTTGCGTGTGATATTGAATAAAAACTAGTTATTAACTAAAATATCTAAGACTAGCTTATTCCCGCGCCTTTGCATGTGTGGAAGAATAAAAAAGTCTCATTTCTGAGAATTTAAGAATTTTCTTCACCTCCATGACCCCTCAAGTATCTATAAGTCTACCACATTTCAAATCTCTAGCTGCAGTGGTTTAAGTTATAGGTTATCTGTGTATCAGTTAGTCAGTCAGTCAGTCAATAAGTATAGATAAGAGAGGAAAAACAAACGAGTGGATCACCTAATAGAGAGCAATTACCGTCCCCTATAAACTGATGCCAGACCTTTAAATATATTTTCCTAAAAATCGCTTCAGGAATGCACTATTATCATATCATTAATTTTATTAATAATTTTATTTTACAATAATTTTAATTTACACACCTCATAACCTTAACACAAATGAACAATCTCCATTACAGTAGTCAAAGGAACAAAAATGGCAGGATTGAAAGGGAAACATTAAGCTGGTATAAAAGAAGTTTGTAAAGGTTCACGAACTGATCACCGTAGACGCGGGTAATCCGAGGCCCTGGCTTTGTTCTAAGGCTTTTGTGGAATACTCCTGAAAAATATCCACGATCTTGTCGCAGTAGACAAAAGAAAAACAGCGAGTAAACTGTCGTGTCTACGACGATGTCTTGCTTTTTCTGCCATATTGTCATTATGATTGATTAATTCTGTCTTTTCGTCCCAAAAAATTCCGCTGCTGCCACTTTTGGAACCACCCAAATCTTTTAACACAATTTGACGACTTAATTAAAAGTTGCAGCTGAACGAGTAATCTTGGACCTATGCAACCCTGCCCATCCGTTATGGCGGGTTAGGGACTCGCAAAATTTCCAGTGTCGCATTGATTAATTTCAAACATTTCACGTTAATATTTGATTGTAATTTAATCATCATCATCATCATCCTAGCCTATATACATCCCAATGCAGGGCACAGAGCTCCTTTCAGAAATGAGAAGGCATGGGCCGTAGTTCCCACAATTATGCAGGACATCAATTTAATAACGACGAGGGTGAGATAACTGATGAAAAGCTGAAGAAGCCACATTTTCCGGATTTGTCGTATCTGTGATACTATCTTGGTTTTCTTTTATATTCATTCACATTGTAATTTTGATTGAATACAAACATAATGTCACATTGATATTTGAATGTAATTTAATTTAATAACATGAAATATAAACGATAAGCGAACCGTGAGTGCGAAGCAGATCCCCGTAAGAACTCCGTTAAATTTTTATAGTACCTAAACCACATGTAAGAATTTTTTATTTACTGAATCCAATTTACATTAAAATTTGTGATTAAAATAAAGTTCATAAGTGGCCAGTTTCATTTACACTAAAATTCCGCTTTCTCTGCTAGTTTATGAAAATGTTTGGAATTTGTAAGATAATCAAGCAATAAAAACTGAACGGATTGAGACGAAACTTGGAGCACACATAGACAAAAATCTGGATTGAGACATAAGATTTTTAAAATCTCCGTCATTGCGTTCCCTTAGGAAAAGGGCTAAAGGCATTAAGTCTTAGTGTAGAAGATTGAACTAAACGTACTGTTTTTAATCTGTTTAATATAATACTGTTGTGATTTCACGCTGAAAACATCGTCTCTTTTATTTCCTTACGATTTAATTAATTACGGTTTTCATTGCGAGCAAATATCTGGGGCTCAAGTTTTAACAATTTGTCAAAAAGATTGATCTTTTCAATTAGGAAGGACTGAGCGATCGGAAGAAGTTTTTTTTTGTTTCAATTATATCTTGAATCAACTTAATCCTATCCTACTTATAAAACAAATCTGAAAGTTTGGATGATTGGATGTTTGAATGTTTGGTTAATCACGCAATAACGACTGAACCGATAAGGATGAAATTTGGCGTACTAATGAAAAAAGATCTGATTGAGACATAGTATACTTCATATCTACTTGTACTTGTATATGTACTTGTTTTTCTGTATTGTTTTCTTTGTGGTGGACAATAAAGTCTCATTGTATTGTATTGTATCTTGGAAAAGCGAACTCGGGATAGTATTTTAACTTTAAATGAGAATAGAGAGCGCTGTCCAAGGACGTTGAAGTACATTCGATAGAGGAATTAACAAGTCAAAATTTTTTTTATAAAAAAATATCCTAAAACGAATCATCTAAACTACATAATCTTAGAAAGTTTCAAGTCAGTCGGATAGCTAGAAGTTTCCCAATTTTAAAAGTCATGAAAAATAATTAAGTGTGTTGTTCATAGTGAAAATAAACGGATCACTCACGTTTATTTTCACTATGAGTGAGTCTCACGGTAGTTTCACGTTTAAAGTGTGTTGTTGTGAAGTTTCCAGGATTTTTGTGGAAATTTCTGGAATTCAGTAATTAGGTAAGGTACCTAATGATAAGACGAATAAAAATAGAAAATAGGTTAAAATCTTGAAAAAAACTGAGACTAAAATTTTAAGGCAGTCAATTATTTACCCCGTCAAAAACTCTAACTTGTTTTTCTCCGCTCCGTTATCTCATTTCACGCGCTCGTTCTTTCCTGGGGGGTTACTACGAAATTCGAAGTTCGAAGTTCGGATCGTGCGGTCCCTCTCACTCTCGTAATAAATACCATTAGTGTGAGCGGAACGGCATGAAACGAAGTTCGAATTTCGCGCTTCGTAGTATAGGGCCAGATCGCCAAGAAAGAGCCAGTCAGCAATAGAAATATTCTGGTAGATCCATGCATGACTGTTATATTATTTGGCTGGTGAAATATTGGCCAGAAGCCAAGCGGCAGTGCCGTTTTATATCCGAATTGGCACTAGCTTATTGAGATCATAGCTCAGCGGTGTTATGTACAGATTGAGAACAGTAGGTATACACATTTTTTATATTTTTTTATTGTTTTACGTGCGATTACCAAAATCTAAGATCTAAGAACTTTGTCGTCCGGTGAATACGAAAAACTTTTTCGTTTTTAAAAATCTTACAAAACATTTTTGAAGTTAAAGTTATAAAGTAAAAAAAAACCAGCCAAATGCGAAATATTTGCGGCAGAATTTCTAGGTAGGTTTTTCATTAATACGCTATAAGCGGTCGCATGTACATTGTATAGTCGGGGTCAGAAAAGGTTCGTCACTTTTCGACTCTATGTCAACGAATTAAGGTCGAAAAGTGACGAACCTTTTTTTACCCCGACTATACATTAAATATAAAAATTCAATATTACAGAGCACTGGTTCCAAGCAAAAAGTACGCAGTGTGGGGTCATTTTGTATTTTTTTTTATTATTCTTCAGTAGCTGTTGTCCGCAAGTCCATCCGCGGAAAAATCTTTCATCACTATCCCGCGGAAACTATGAAATTTTCTGGGATAGCAAGTATTGCATGTGTTAATGAAGGTAAGAAATTATTTGCGTGCCAAATTTCATCGGGATCCATTAATCCGCTTTAGTGTGAAAGAGTAACAAACATCCATGCATCCACTCATACGAACTTTCGCATTTTTAATATTAGTAAAATTTCCTATATGATAGGTTTTGTAGCTGACCGCTCACGTTTTTATGTTTTTTATTAGACCCTTCTCCATGTGGTTTTTATAAGGGCAACAGTTCACTTTAATTGGGTCAAAGTAACTCCCTAGTTTACGGTAGATTTTTTTGTAAAGACATCAAGCTTTATGTTCTAAAGGAATGTGTCGCAATTACGACTAGGTACGATCTTTCTGGATTAGTATATTTTTTCTACCGCTTTATAAATTTCAGAACCCCTTTAAAAACATTGGTAAGTGCCTCCTACTAAGGATTAAATCTTGTTCTTAATAAACATCACAGTTTTGCTCATTTTTGTGACGAATGTTTATTAAAGGTTTTAAAGAAAATTCGGGAAATAGAGAAATGCAGTTGAAAAAACTTTAACCGACAAACAGCGTTGAATAAGTTCTTTCATTAAAAGTTGACGAAGTTTTCACTGCAGCCAGCTTACGGGAAACTAGCTTGATATAAAGTAGATTTTTCTTTTATCGATAAAATAGCTTTTATCTGCCGGTTTTCCTGGCATTCTGGTAAAATAATTATTTCACAGTAGTCTGAATAACATTAAAATCATCTTTCGTAGTATCTATTTAAATATCTTAAGAGTAGGAAAGAGAGGCCAAGTCATGGGAAACAGCTACGTTTGCATTGAAAAATGCTTTTCCATGCAATTTTCTCGCCCTCCCCCCGCATAAAAAATGAAAATAACCAACGAAAACGAACTAAAACCACAACCAAGAGAACCGCCACCACCACAACCACAAACTAAATCCCGGACACGTGTTTAGTCTCATCATCATCATCATCATCATCAGCCTATAACAGTCCACTGCTGGACATAGGCCTCCCCCAATGAGCGCCATTGCGCCCTGTCCTCGGCTAGACGCATCCAGCTTCTACCAGCAGCCTTTCGCAGATCGTCGCTCCACCTGGTCGGAGGGCGTCCTACACTACGTTCGCCAAGACGCGGTCTCCACTCAAGAACTCGTTTACTCCAACGGTTGTCGGTTCTTCGACAGATATGACCAGCCCACTGCCACTTCAACTTGCTAATTCTCTGAGCTATGTCGATGACCTTAGTTCTGTGTCGGATATCCTCGTTTAGTAACGCCTGAACCTAAACAGTGTCTGATGAATAAATGAATTCGAATAGCTACATACAAACGGGCTTAAGGTCGTCCGCCCGAAAACTCGTACTATCTTTACCTTCTCAAAAACATTCCTGAAGCCATTCGAACAAAAGTATTTCAGAGAAGTGCTATCAAAATGGTTGTTAACACGTGCTTGTCATAAATACCCCGCGCCAGATTTAGTAGGCTTTCGTAGTGGAATGCCCTGGAAATCCAATAATAAATATTAGTGGTGAACGCAAGTCCGATCAACTTGAATGCAGGAAGAGTTATGAACAAAAAAAAATCTTCTTTTTTCTCATTTAAGAGCTTTTGGCGCATTTATTGCATTCATTTAATCCCTTGCTGTATCATTACTAGCAAAGCTTTAGCACTGAAATTCTATAATGTGTAAGATATTTGAGGATTCACACTAGTGATCAGTGTTTTTCGAAACACGATTATCTTGTCGTCTGTTCAATAGAAAAAAAATCCAAAGTCGTCTCTAAAAAATAAAATAAATCCTTTGTACGTCGTAAAAAATACTGCATGGCAAGTCATGAATTTTTGAATGTTAATTATAACAAGATTTTTTCTAGGGCCTAGTGTTGCTACATTTTTAAATATGTATTTTAATTATTTATTTATTTATTTTTAGTAATACGATGAAAAAACTTAAATACACGCGTGGCCTGATCAAACTATCTTGAGCCGTCGTGCTTCCTCTTGCCCGTGTACTTAGTTGCGTTAGTTTTCCTTCTGCCAACGGACGGGGAACTTGTGTCGCTTGGCACGCACGGATTTGATTCTAGCCAATCTCACGCACACAAATACACGAGTGCATAGAATACCTAAAATCGATTAGCGCGAGAAGCTCGGTGAGCCTTAATCTATGGTAGGAAGGCTAGCCTTTGAAAATATAATTGAAAAATTAATTTAAATACTTTTGTATTTGAAATAAGAGTAGAGTAATAGAATATTGCAGTCAAAGTAGTCAATGGGCGTTTTCAAATTAAAATCCACTTTTTTATTCAGAATTAGTTAGTTTTAGGGTTTCTTACTCAGGATTAACAGCGCTGTTGATTTTTATGATTAAAAAAATTACTTACCCTAATTTCAGTCAGTCAGTTTGGGTCAGTTTTGTGACGAGCCATAATTATTATGAACTGTATGAAAAAAAGTCACAACATTGACTCAAAAAATAAAGACACTTTTTATCTTTATGAAAATGAATAGTATTCTTGATTTCGAATAAGAAAATCTCAATATTTCCTCATATTTGGATGTGCAACAATTTTAATATTTTTTGATAAATATTAATATTCATTAGTTGAGCTTCATGGATTGAGACAGACGAGCTTGCTATGCTTTTAATTTCTATTCATAGAATGTGGCAGCTTATAATAAGTTAGTATTATTGGAACCTAATAAATTTTGCGAAAAAAGAAAACTTTAAAATATTTAAGTTCACAATTGACAATATTACATATTTTGTACTTTGGTTGGTTTTGTGTGTTTTCTTTTCTTGTATTGTTTTCTAAATCTAATTGTACATAATACCATACATACCCATTTTCTTACTCTGAATTTAATCAATCATTGTCATAAATAGAAAGACCTTGTTGTGTTGTGTGTTCGTTATATTGTGCCGTTTTTTGCCCACTGTTTTGTTTTTGTTTTTTGTTTTTGTTTTTTTGGATTTACTTACTTTTAATTTTAAAATTTATGACAGCCTTATTTCAGTTTTTCGATTTTTTTTTCGAAAAACTGTGGCGTATTCTATTAGAACAGAATATAGATAACCAAATTTGTCTTACAAATACTAAATGAGGTCAATTACTCCGCTCAATGATATTCGAAATAAATGTAAGCTATTCATAAATCAAAATGAACAAAACACGGTGACGGATTCCATCACAATTGACAAAACAACGGAAATAAGGCTGTCATAAATACGAAATACCATTTCAAATTTGTGTGCGAAAAATATTAAAAGTGTTGTTATTTGATAAAAAACCGTGATTCGGAATTGTACAGTTTATTATGCTATGAAACATAAAGAGAATAAATTGCCGTAATTATCCAATGACTTGTATACATTAATGAATCGTGTAGGGTTTATCCTGAAGTTTTTGAATGAGCTTTTCCAGGGTTTCTATATCTCCTTGATCCCACCGATATAAGTATGCCTCTGTATTCCCCTCACGCATGCTTCCATCGTAATTGGAATTCTCATGTAGATTGTGATCTTATAAAGGCAGATTGACGTCGAATAACGTATCTAAAGCCTCATTAAAAATTATATTGACGCCATTGACGTTCCCTTTGAAGAGTTCAGTATTGCCAATGAATCGAACAGATTTCGTCGAAATTCCATTGATATTTGCTTCCCTTATTTGCATGGTGATTGATTTGATGTATCAAGCGGAAGTCCGTGTTAATTTAAAGCTTGTCGTTTGTTTTGTTTTGGGACGTGTATTGGTGAAACGAGAGGGCAGATCAAAGGCATTAGACGGACACTCGCTACTGAATAGATAGGCGCTATATTACGAATACATACTCGATAAAGCGTATCATATTTAATGTTGAAGAGTCTTATGGTTGTTTTTGTTTTTAACCGCCGACACAAAAAGAGGGGTGTTAGAAGTTTGACCGCTGTGGTGTGTGTGTGTCCGTGGCATCTTAAATCTTAAATGGGTGAACTGATTCGGGTCCGGTTTTTTGATTTGAAAGTACGATTCTTGGCGATAGTTCTTAGACATGTTGCATCAAAGTTGTCAGCTCTTTTGTAAGCTGCGGAAAGGATCTTAGACTCATAATGGGTATTTACTTTATTTTCAAACCTATAAGTGACACTTAATTGCGTTGGGGGTTTCTGAATTTTTTAATTTATAGGTTATAACATTTTTCTCTAGCGCATTTTTCTTTTTCTCTATTCATTAAATAAATATTTCTTATTTTAAAGTTTGAGTAAAAATAATATTTCTATTTCATTTTCCAACCCGTCTATACTCACTTGTGATGGTAAATTGTTTTTTATTCTATTAAATTATTTTGTATCTGTTTTTTTTTTTCATTATTTAATTTATTTCGTTAAACAATGTACATCATGCAGCCCTTTCGGACCCTGGCACCCAACACCGATGTCTCTTTGAGAACTAATCTAACCGATTTCCGCTAGAAACTCTAGCAAAGGCACCCCTATGACAGTCCTCTCCTTATCAATCGCTAACTATGCACCGCTTTGATCAGTTTTCCGGTACTAAATTCCATTGTACTCTATTTGGATCGTCCAATGGCGAAATATGCTTATAACGCAATTTGATTTAACTGCGATGAACTAAAAACTTTTACATTGCTCCGTGACCACATGTGTAAGATCTACGTCTGTAGGACACAATTACTGTCTCTTAAAAGGAGAAATTGACTAAGCGAATTTGGCTAAAAAGAGATCGAACTCTAAATACCTACAAATACAGAGTCATCACCATCATCATCATCATTTCAGCCGAAAGACGTCCACTGCTGAACATAGGCCTCCCCTAAGGCTCGCCAAACAGATCGGCCCTGCGCCATCCGCATCCAACGCGTTCCTACTACCTAAACCAGGTCGTCGCTCCATCTTGTTGTAGGCCTATCGACACTGCGTCTTCCTGCAAATAACCTGAGGTTTTCAAGTCAAAAGTCTTTGACCATTGTGTGTTGCCAGTGATGACGTATGGCACTGAGACGTGGCCGCTAGCGATGGGCCTCACAAGAAAGATCAAATACAGAGTGTAAGTATTTAATCTATTTAGCCCAAAGTGTTGCTAAGTCATGTGCCGAGTGGTACACGAGGCCGGCATGATACGAGGCCGGCAACCCCTGTTCCGGCCGAGGCTTGTATAGTGCTTTTCTCAAACATGCACCATCACCACCATCATCATCATCATCATCGTCGTCGTCATCATGATGATGGTGGTGATGATGATGATGATGGTGGTGGTGATGATAATGATGATGATGATGGTGATGATGATGATGGTGATGGTGATGGATGATGATGATGGTGATGATGGTGATGATGATGGTGATGATGATGATGATGGTGATGATTATGATGATCATGACGATAACGATGATGGTGATGATGATGATGATGATGGTGATGATGATGATGACAATGATGATGATGATGATGGTGATGATGGTAATGATGATGTTAGTGATGATGATGTTGATGGTGAAATATTTCTCTAGGCAGATCATCATTACCATCACCATCACCAAGATACCTTACCTTAAATAAGCGTAGTGGCAGAATGTCATAATGAACCAAAATGCGAATATTGCTTATAGTTTTTTTTTAATGGCTAAATGCTATGATGCCATAGACCTACCTATAAACATCATGGTGCTGTGTGACATGAAACAATAGACGATCGCATTGCCGGCCTAGGCCTGCAACGGTGTATTTTGAAGCCTGTTTTAAGGAACACAACGTAAACATTACATAGCATGTTTGAGAAAAAAACCTTAAAGTTGTTGTAAATGTATTGCGCCGATTTCACGCCGTTGCAATGACCGGCGGCGGCGGCGTGCGCCACGCCGATCGGCGCACACGTCTACTTCAAATAGGATTCATCATCATCATATCAGCCAAAAGACGTCCACTGATGGAGAAAGGCGCGCAAAGAGTTTCACAATGACCAGTTCTGCGCAGCCCCCATTGGAGTGGTTCCTGCGACTTTTACCAGATCGTCGGTCCATCTTGTTGAGGCCATTCCCACGCCATATCATCCAGTTTGCGGTCACCACGCACCCTTACTGCCCCATCGGTTATCGATTCTACGAACAATGTGCCCTCCCTACTGTCACTTAAGTTTGGCAACTCTCCAAGTAATGTCAGTAACTTTGGTTCTTTTCGGAAGCCACACAGAAGAGACGTGGGACGAGGGCGCGTCGCAATCGCAGCGCCCCCTTGAATCAATTTTCATACTAAATGTATAGATACATCGCGAACTAACAGCAAAGCAAACAGAAGAGACGAGGCGGAAACGCGACGCTTCTATACATTTAGTATGAAAACTGATGCGACGCGCCACCGTTCTATGTCTCTTCTGTGTGGCTTGCACCTTATACTCGTACGTCTGATTCGATCACGCAGGGAAACTCCGAGCGCAACTCGACCTAAAACTACAAAAATTTGAAACTGATTGATTTTATTTACCTTACGCATTCTCCGCCAGCTGTTAGACTTGTGATTTCTTCAGGTGCCACTAACCGGATCCTTTTGTTTTCCATAATTTTACTTGCCATAAAATATATAGAAACGTGCATTTTTCAGGACTTTTTGAAATGTCGTTTTACAGAATATAGTAGGTTAGGTTAGATTTGTTTTATACTGTATCAGAAATAAATAAAGTTATGACAAATGGAATTATAGAAAACGATACATTATGGTATGTGAAATTCGGGCAAACGATAGAGAACTGTCACTAACGCACATATGTGGTCTAATGATTTCCAATGACAGGGGTACTACTTAGGCGAAAGTAACGAAAACGCATACCTATATGCATTCCCGGCAGTGAATGCGCCAGGTAAAGATCAGGCAAAGTCAATGTCTTTTAAATTTGATCTAGGTTTCGTTTGTTGCTATACCTATTTGCTTTTATTTTATATTCATCCCGAAGTCCTTTGGGATCGCAACGGGAACAATGTTCTGGTAACACGAGTACTACGGTTGATCGAGTGTCAATGATATCAGAATTAGTGTCCGATCAAACCTTTGGTTTCGGTATCGATGGGTTTCGGCGAATACCTATTAATAAAAATAATGTAACAGAAACGTCACTGAATTATTTGTTGTCTCTTAAAAAGTACTTTATGTTTAACAGGTCAGAGAAAATTACAAGCAAAGTCTGGTAAAATCTTCTTATATTCATTCATCAAAAGATCGTGGAAGAAATAATTAAAATAATGTCGAAAGTCAAATTACAAATAGAAAAAATACATGTAGTGAAAATAATTAAATGTTAATGTAATAACTAAAATCAAAATCAATTCACACAAATCAAGAGAAGATAGTTAAAAAAGTTAGGTACGTAACTAGATTAATATTATATTTATTATTATTGTTGCTATTTTAAGAGCCACCCAAATATCAATTTATGGAACAATCTATGAACACAAACATATTAATTAAAAATAATACAAGTTAAAAAAGATATACACTGAAATCGATCTCAAATAACGTTTCGGTTTTGGTTGCAGATACTAATTTCGGCCAAACACTAATTTAAATACTATTATTGCACATAAGTACAAAATTAGTCCGTTTCCGGAAAATTTGTTACACGTTTCGGTGACCTAATTACCTCTTTAAAAGCATGTAATTAGTGTTTGGATAAATAAAAATAAAAATAAATAAATATCACGGGACAATTCACACCAATTGACCTAGTCCCAAAGTAAGCTAAGCATAGCTTGTGTTATGGGTATTATTCATACAAATATCTGCCCAGACGTGGGAATCGAACCCGGGACCTCAAGCTTCGTAGTCAGGTTCTCTACCTACTAGGCCATCTGGTCGTCAAGTTGGCCGGTTGGATTAGTTTGAAAAGTCATATCAGCAGCGGTAATCTTTACGCTGCCTCCTTCTCTCTTTTTACACGCTTTATATTAGCTTCACCTGTATGTTCGTATGTGTGTTTGTATGTTTGTATGTTTGTATGTTTGTAACCGACTCCTTAGGGCGCGATTTTGACCCACTTCCCGGTTTCCGATTGAGCTGAAATTTTGCACATATGTGTAAATTGGATGACAATGCAATATTATTGTAACATGGAGCTGATCTGATGATGGAGCTGGATGATGGTGGCCATAGGAACTATGTAATAAAACAACACAATCCCGTCGAGTTTGGGCTCGTTTGATTCGTCTTGACGAGCACTTTGATCTCAGATGGTAACCAGGGTCTGATGATGGAGCTGGAAGATGGCCACAGGCACTCCACAATAAAACTACACAACCCCGTCGAGTTTGGGCTCGTTTGATTCGTCTTGACGAGAACTTTGATCCTAGATGGTAACCAGGGTCTGATGATGGAGCTGGAAGGGGGGTAGGTGGCGGGGTGGGGGGGGAATGGGGTATGGGGTAAGGGGGTCGGGGGTTTAGAGGGTTGGGGGTTAGGGTGTGGCGGTTGGGGTTAGGAGATGGGGGGGGGAGTTTACGGGGAATAGGGTGGGGGTGTTGGGGGGTTCGGGGGTAAGTGATTTTGGGGGGTTGTGGGAAATGGGGAGGGGGTAAGAGGCCTAGATGGTAACAAGGGTTTGATGATGGAACTGGAAGGGGGGGCGATAGGTGGCGGGGTGGGGGGGAGGGGTTGGGGGGCAGGTGGTAGGGTGGGGGAGGGGGGGGGGGGTTCCGGGGGTTTGGGGGGTTCGGTGTTAGGGGGGTTGGGTTTAGGTGATTCGGGGGTTTGTAAAATGAGGAGGGGGTAAGGGGGGTTTAGGGGATTGGGGGTAAGGGTGTGGGGTTTGGGGGGGGTTTGGGGAAATGGGGTGAGGGATGTTGGGGGTTGGGTTTAGGGGGTTTGGGGGTTGTAGGTGAGGGGGTAAAGTTAGAAAGAAAAAAAATGCAACTAAAAAATAGAAAATAAATAATAGTTTAAAAAAACTAAAAAACACGCTTTAAAAAATAAAAAATAAATTTTAATAAATTTCAATTCACTATTCTTATAGTGCAATAAAAAATCTTAATAAGCAATTATTATTTATTGTTATATCCAGATCAAAATTTGTAAACAATTCTAAATATTGATAAAATAAATAATAATAGTTTAAAATATTTTATTGTAAAAAAAGCGTGGGGTGCTTTTTAAGATGTTATTTTATCACTTTCTACTGTTTCACATGTGCCGTCTATTAGTCAACATACCTTACCTAACTGTAGCGCACTAATCTTGTAATTTATAAACAATTTCAATTAAAACCAGTAATAAATTAACTCGTAAATAAATAAGTTGCAATTGAATTAAAAACTGAACCGAAAATAGCAAAAGCAAATAAGTACAGGAATCTAGGCTCCAGCTATGACTTTGTCCCATTTGACGTCGAGACCCATGGTCCGTGGAGTCCTAGCGCTTTGAGGATTCATAAAAAAAGACACATTGTTTTGTAATTTATTTTTTAATGTAGTCAAATAATTTAATTTAATTAGCTAATTTACTTCCTAACACCTTTTTCGACAGATTGCGTACGGATACGTAAACCATTAATACAATTTCATTCAAAGCGTATATTCTTCAAATAGGGCGCAAACTCGCAAAGGGTCTTTTTTGATGTTACCAGCACTTTTGGAAGGACCATCATTACAAAAAAGTCTCTGCCGCAAGAAATTAGAGTGTCACTTTTAAGGTTCCATACACAAAAGTTGATAATTTGAACACTATTTTGATGTCTCTAAGATACCCGTCCGTCCATCTCTCCCTATAAATAGGGCTGTAATTATATAATTGGAGTGTGTGAATTCAGATGATAATGATAGATATAACAACATTTGATATAATTTGCAACATTTGGTCTAATGTTATATTCGATAATAATTCGATTTACTCGAGAAGAAACCTTCTACGACTGTTTTATATAATAAATTTAACCTAGCCGAAAGCATATCAAATAGAATCAATAATATTCCTGTAAAAATTACTTTTTGGTTAAAACGAATTATATCAAATGATACATTATACCAAACATTGTTATATCTATCAAGTCGCAACCACTAATTTTTTTTAAATTATAATAAAATTGGAGTTGTAATAAAACAATAACATCTTTTTATAACTTCATTGTATTATTATAGTAGAAAACAATATTTCAGGTGTTGAAATTAAGATCACTTACATTGAGATAATGTTTTTAAAATTAATAACAGACAGAAAGAAAAAATATAATTAAGTATCACTAAATATTATCTCTAAATGACTAGCTTTTGCCTTACAAAATAGACAAATAAATTTATTTTATCATATATATACCAGACTATTCTATTTTTTTCATTATATTTACATTTAGGCCAACCTATCATTGTAAGAAATACTATTCTTTTATAATAATTTCTATGGCTATAATGTATTATCTTTTATTGTAGGTAGGTACTGAAACGCGTTTTATAAGTACATTAAATAACATTAGTTAAGACTGGTACACAGAATTATATAAATTTAATTATTGTTGTAATAATTATAAATACTTTTAGCTCAAAAGTAACCTATTCAAATATTTTGAACAACTCATTTCGCTAGTGTCCCTTCCATTTCAATAACTTCATTTGTCATAATTTCACATGCCATATAAATGTTCGCCATAAAATATATAGAATCGTGGTGTTTTCAGGATTCTTTTAAATGTCAGCTTATAGAATGCAGTAGGTTAAGTTCGGTTAGTTTATTGAAAATTGTAAAGAAAATACTGTATAAGAAATAAATTAATTTATGACAAAAGAAAATTTAATAAAGTTATACATTATGACACACGAAACACTGGAAAATGATAGAGAACTCATTTTGCTATATTTAGCCAAAAATCAATCCTAAATTAAAAACTTCAATATATTTCTAAACATCATTTTAAAAAATATTTTAAAACTAGTTATGTGATTATATCTGGCAAATAAATTGGTATAGAATATCTTAAATATAATATCTGAACGAAACAACCACCAAACGAAATTATTGAAATTGCAAATTATGTAATATATATAATTTGTAAAAAAAACATTTGTTTCGTACTAAATACAAACTGAAATATAGATGCACAGAAAAAACCCCAGAAAAAAGACCAATGCTGGGAATCGAACCCAGGTCCTCAGCATTCCGTGCCGCGTGCCATACCCCTACACCACCACTGGTCTAGAGATTAGACACGAATCTTTCCTATACATCATACATTTCAATCTGCTAAATCATCACCTTATGCAGTGACAAACGCACATCTATGTTACACCCTCATCGAGAGATTTTAACACTCCTTCGGAACTAACCGCTCACCTGGACAAGAGATGGCGCTACTGTGCAACTTTAAACACGGAATGCTGAGGACCTGGGTTCGATTCCCAGCATTGGTCTTTTTTCTGGGGTTTTTTCTGTGCATCTATATTTCAGTTTGTATTTAGTACGAAATGTATGATTTCACGGGATGACCGTAAAAGTAATAAAAAAAATGAAGTTGAAAAAATAAGTACAAAAAAAGATACTTCATAGCTAACTTGTTTAAAACATTTGTGTTTAAAAAAACATTTTTTTCTTCTCAATATCACCATATTTACATTCACTTCTTGAAAACATATAGTATTTAACATATAGTATTTATTTTATCACTACCTATTCAAAACGCAGAAAAAACGTGTAATTTGCTGGTAGTAAATTTTAACTGCACGTTGATAACTAGCGATATTGTGGGATTTTCATACATTATAAAAAGGGTGGATTTCAGCATGTAATCAAAGTCAAAGTAAAAATTATTTATTTTTATTAGCAGAGCATTTGCTTAGCTAATTTTTTTCCTTCTCATATAGCTAAGAGATGCGTATTAAAAAAATGACTAAATTGATTATTGCACATCACATTAAAAGCATAAATTAAAATATTTTGATTATGAACTTAAACTAAATCAATATTTATTTTTTTCGTTAATTTGTTTTAAACACACATGGATAATTATTATCAGGGAGAAGATTAAAGGTCAAAAAAAAAGCTACGATCTATTTTATTTATATTTCGAAAGAGAAAATACCACCATAACGCTGCAAAATTAGCGATGCGTAGTTATTTCGAAGGGCCGATACAGATGGACTGCATTCCGACTGTAACTGCCGACTGCTCATATATTTCAGTCGCAGCTAGCGTGCAGTTTGCGTGCAGTTTTACCGACTGCAATGCAACTGCAATGAAAAAAGTGTGGGCAGTCGGCAGTAGGCAGTTAGGTACGTTGCAATTGGAATGCACTCCGTCTGTATCGGCCCTAAAGCATACAATCAATTTTACAGCAATATAGGCCGTAAGGCATCAAATCTACCAGTACCGCGCAGTAAACTTTAAATAAATTTAGGTCAACCTAATCTTTTCGTAGACCGTAGCCATAAACCCAATTCCTCGAACGACCCGCTTCCCAAACACATCAGTTTGCAAAAACAAGACAGTACACAATATAAACAAGGATTTTCCCTAGTCGACCGACGTTCAGATGTTTCACAATCAAGAAGTAATCGAGTCCCTAAGGAAACGAGTCGTTTTCTTTTACCTGCTTGGAGCGTTTTAGGCGCTGTCGTTAAGCGAAAGTAATTCATACATTATTGTTATAAGTATAGCTTATAACAGGTACGGAAATAGAACAAGTTTAAATAGAGTCGTAATAGTGTACCTACCTAAGATTATGATTATCTAAAGCGGATGACATTTGACATTGCATTTTTGTCATAGTTTTGTTAAAGTGACATCTTTGAAAATGTTTTATTACAACTCATGATGATAATGGTCATTTCTATATCTTTACTTTATTAATATTATAAACGCAAAAGTTTGTATATATGTATGGATGTCTGGATGTTTGTTACTGTTTCACGCTAGAACTGTTTGAAGGATTCAGGTGAAAATTGGCACGCACATAGTTTATAACCTGGATTAACTTAATATGATACTTTTTATCCCGGCAAATTGCACAGTTCCTGCGGGATAACGATAAACGAATTATTTGCAGACGGAGTCGCGGGCAGCAGCTAGTATTTTAAATATGATGAAAGACTGCTTACTTATATTCAAACTTACATTAATCAATTTACTTAATAATTAATATGAGTAGGTAATTAATTCAATTGCAAAAACTAATACTGTCTATAATAAAATTACGACTCTATTGATCTTGTTCTGTTACTGTGTTGCGATTGTTTGGGGATGATCTGTCCAAACTACGGTCATAGAGGAGCTTTACTAAAGCATTTTAATCTTTGAAACACATTTCACTGTATTGCTTGTCTAATTTAAAATGACGCCGCCCTACCACCACATTCGCACAAGATTTTTCATGCGATTTGTCGATCGTGATGTTGCACGCTGATCATAGTTCACGGAATAGACGACGCTCCCCAAACAGATGAAGAGTCGTTATTAATATTTGCATGCACACATTCAAATTATCTGATTCAGTAGAGAGGCGCGCGTCATATAAGCTTAGACAAGCTCTATCTTAAAATTAGTCCGAAATATTTCGGAAAATGGTTGGGTTAGTAGGACTAAACACCTCGGTAAATATATTAAGGGATTAATGGATTGTGGTTGACAATGGTTTTCATACATGTTCAAAGCATACACGTCAAAGACATGACTAAATCTTAAAAATCCCGATGAAAAACCATCACTAACGTGTTTAGTTACACGAAATCGAAATCTGCTCAAATTTTTCGGATTAATTTTGAGACAACTTCTATATAATATCAATGAGTAGCGATCTAAATCAAAATGACATTCGAGAAGTTCTATTTAATTTTGCTAAACGGTGCAAATAGATTGCAAACTATTACTTTTTTTCAAAATTCATCATATTTTCAACATAATATTATTATGTAGCCATAATTTGACACTTACCTCTGCTTTAAATAGTACAATGTTTTATTGGCAAATAAAAAATACTTTGTTTTAAATTAAGTTAAGTTAGTGATATGAACAAAACTATCATTCACCGTAAATAATATACAACAAATTCATTCTACATATTTCAACACACCTATTACCCATTTTCTGGAACATTCATGTCAAGTCAAATTCCAGTATTTTCAAATCCCGTTTAATTTCGCCTAGTTGGGTTTTATGCTAGTGTAGATTTACGTATGGTGTAGATGTTCCTGTCACTTGACTCGAACACTGCTTCTGCGCCTGACCCGCTTTCGGCACCAGCACCAATTGCTCCAAGTCACCCTGCATCAAAATCATCATCATCATCACCATCATCATCATCATCATCATCATCATTATCACCATCATTATCATCATCACCATCATCATCATCATCATCACCTTCATCATCATTAACATCATCATCCCACCCTATATACGTCCCACTGGCACAGGCCCTTCTCAGAATGAAAGGATTGGGCTGAAGTTCCCACGCGGGCCCAGTGTGGATTGGGAACTTGAATTTCCATTCACATTTTTCTTAGTTTAACATTGAATTTCTTCGCAGGTTTTTGCAGGTTTCCTCATGATTTTATCCTTCGCATGGCCCATAGTAAATTTATATTACATTCTGAAAAACTTAGAGGTGCGTGCTCGGACTCAAACTCACGGCCTCCTGCTGGAAAGGCCATAATTATTATATTGAACTACTAGGCCTTCAAGACTTATTCATCAAAACAATCATCATAACATTAAAATCTAAATTAAAAAAAAATCTAAATAAAATTGTCACTTTAGAATAAGTTGACACCGAAACACGACGCAATGATGCAACTTAAAGCTGCGCATTTTGAGAGAATAATAATATGTGAACAAAAACTCATTTTACGTAATCTCTCAAAGGAGTGATACCAAAAAAAAGTTACCCTTTATGCGTGTGCTTGTTGTATACATTCCTGTAAAATTACACATTTCTTAGCACTGCAGTCTCAGACAGACTGACGGATGTGGCAAAACTACAAGGGTTGTAGAACTGCGGAGCCTTAAAAAGCAGCATCGCGTCTTGGCTTTTGTCGTATCTTGGTATAAACTAACCATTAACCTTGTTTGATGATGATGATATTTATTTGCTAACGTGACCTCGATGGCTTTGGCGTTATAAAACTCTAAAAACCAAGATTATACAGAATGTTACTTCACAACCGAAAATCCCTTAAGTACCTAATAGACTAGCTAATTTGTAATTTAAACAAAATAATAGCAAATCCAAATGAATGATCTAAATAACAAAACATAACGTGTCACAAATTTAGCCACGAACATCAACGGACCCACTACCTAAAATTGGTCACAGTATCATATAAAAATGGCAATAACACATTAAATATCACTTTGTGGATACATCTCTCCCTTCCGATCGGACATTTTTATTTAATAATACGACCACTTACCGAGAATAGATAGCCTATAATGAGATCAGCGTCTCTGGGGGTGTCCAAAGCGTCTTTTTCTAGGACATCGGTCCGTAGCCAGCGGCAGTCCACGTAGGCCCGGACTGTGTTGTCATCGTGAACGCTGAAAATAAGATTTTATTAGTTATTTGGTCGTTTGAAGGCAATAAAATTGATAAGGAAAGTTTATCTTGGGAGATTTAAGTCAATGATACACTAGGGAACAAAATGTCCTGCGTCACGTGTCACGAGCGGCGTCGGGTGAAGTGGGGCGACATTATTTATTTATTTTACAGAGATAAATCGAAATTACATACAAAATACATAAGACCGTTCGTTAAACCATACTGGTTTGTCTCGATGCTCCATTCCGCAGTACTTAAAGTTTACTAACAAAATCATGCAATAGTTACACAAATACCTATCTCACAACTCATGATGAAAAATTTCAGTCTAACACACCGTACACTATTAAAATAAATAAAGATCACGGGACAATTCACACCAAATGACCCAGTCTCAAAGTAAGCAAAGCTTGTGTTATGGTACTGGGCAACAGATAAACATACCTACTTATATAGATAGATACATACTTAAATACAATTAAACACCCAATACCCGAGAACAAACATTCGTATTTTTGATACAAATATCTGCCCCGACGAGGGAATCGAACCCGGCACTTTAGGCTTCGTAGTCAGGTACTCTAATTACTATGTCATTTGGTCACAAATTCCGTCAAATACGTCATTGCCGGGCTTCACACGATATTGTCTGGCTATATCGCACGACATCGCTCGGTTATCCTGTGTTGCAGCGTAGCGTACCTCGTCATGATATCGACTACCTCGTGAAACACAATGATTTGATGTCACCAGACATGTCAGGCGAAGTTTCACGAAGTCACATGCCTTCGGCTGACGTCACTACGGAAATAAATAGTGCGATGTCGCCGGATATGCCCGGCGAAGTGTCGCGTTGTCAAGCGGCTTCGCTTGACGCCGCTACGGACTACGGACATAAGTAGCGTTATGTCCCCAGATATATATCAAGCAAATCGCTCGGCTTCGCTTGGCATGTCGCCGACATGACAAGGTGTCGTGAGACATTAATTTGTCCCCTAGTTTATCTCCGGCTTTGGCTTTTTAGACGTTTAGTCGTAGGATGAAAGGAAAACTCCGTTGGCTACAAAAGTACGCACGAATGAGTTCTGCAGCTTGCGAAATATAAACTTGGATAGGAGTTTCATTTTGTTCTTCAATTACTCCTGCGATTTTTTTATAAAAGTAGGACAGAATAATAAGTAGGTATCGAAGCGCATTCTATTTCAAGGTTTATAATAATGTCCTTCTTTAACAACATGTACTTATTATTGTATCGTTTTCTTCGTGGTGGACAATAAAGAGTCATTTTATTGTATTGTATTGTACTTTAGTAGTTTATATTTTATCGATTTTTGCAATGTTTTTGTTACGAACAACCTATATTAAACTTTTTGTATTTGCATTGTGTTTTTTACTGACTACACTTACACTGTCTAAAACCGAACCAAATTTAAAGAAAATCTAACAAATTTTAATAACATTAACTCAAATGAACAAGATTTCAACTAAATAAATAACACACGCGAAGATAGATAAAAGCTTGACAGGACTTAATTAAGCATTAAAATGGGATCATAATAACATAGTTATGTGTTATGTAGCTGATTAAATTCAGAAATAATACTTAGTCGCAAAAATGTTCGAAATTTAATAATTTAGAGCTAAAAATTGTGGTCACCCTACATACAAGAAAGAGATGCAAAGATAAACGTATATCACGTGACCCAGACATCCACTTCACTATTGCTGCCTGTAACATTTGAATATCTTTTCAAATGCTATTACTACACTTCATCGCTACAATACATCAGGGGGAAATTAACGAAAATAAAACAGTTTTTGTTCCATGTAAGAATATTGACTGTAAAGGACTAGGTATGAATTACCGAAAAAGTGGTTCCTGATTACGCCGCAAAATTATCACCTTGTATTGTGTGAAGTAACGTCAAAATATTAACATCACAGATAAGGATAAAATATTTTTAAATAATCACTTAGGCTGCGTTCAAACCAAACCGACTGTCGGCCACCGAATGTGAGCAGGCTCACTGTGAGCCCCAGTGTGAACGTTAATTTGTACGGTATTTTATGTCGGCGACTACGCATAGCGTAATGGCGTATTGTCGGTTTGGTGTGAACGAAAAAGTGAATATGTATGGAAATACAATAAACTGCGTAACGCGCGCTCACATTCGGCGGCCGACAGTCGGTTTGGTCTGAACACAGCCTTAACAATAGTAGATTGTACACCAAGGGGATAAAGCACTGCATTATGTCACGGGCGCGATATTGAATCCTGAGCGTATTGAGGGACTCCAGATTTAACTCCCGAGCGTAGCGAGGGGGTTTTTTAGTTGATTCCCGAGCGAAGCGAGGGAATTAAGATGGAGTCCTGAGAGCAGTGAAGGATTTAAGCGCGCCCAAGGCAAAATCAGTTTTATCCCCGAGGAGTATACTCTACTTTTCTCACCTTTTGCGAGACAATAAAAACCAAGGCTACTAGAAAAATACTCGAAATAGACCCAGAAGCACTGATTCTGACACTGACTTTGCGCCTTTCGCAGTTTTCCATTTGTCGAAATCTTTGTAAGCTTTTAAGTATTTTTCCTTCGACTTCTCTGGGAGTACATTATTAAAAATTTCTAAGGCCGGCTTGCGCAGACCTGGGTTAGCTACTTAACTCCGAGCGAGTTAACTGCTAACCCAGGGTTAACAAGTGTCAAAATGTATGGAACTGTCGTTCTTAACCCAGGGTTACCGATTTAATTTTTTTACCCAGAACTGTGCAAGTGGTCCTAAGGCGTCTAATTTAATGGAATCAGGAGTTAAATCACTTTCGTCACTCGATATTTTCCTAATGTTTTATCTTCTTTTGCAGTTTTGATACTTAAAATTGCAGCGTATTGAAATACTCGCGGCTTTTGTTTTAAGTATTGATTTTTTTTCGTTCGGCTTGCCGTGGCGTGGCCAGCTCGATTTTCGAATAAGTTCGATTTTCAAATAAATGAGGCGCGGCGCGCGCCGCCGTCCACCTCCTCGCCGTCGGCCACCAGCAGTTGCAGCAGCCGCGCGCCGCGCGATTTTGACGAAATTAGACTTTAAATGTATAACAATAAGAACTAAGAGAAGTGAGAATCACATTACTGCCCGGCGGCTTATAATGAAATTCAGTACAACATTACACCCCGGCAAAAGACAAGGGCTATAATGATTTACTTTGAGTAAGGTTTGCATGATATATAATGAGGCATTGTCGAGCAGGTGGTGTGAAAATACTTATTAATATAAGAAAATAACGTTGAAATTATATATTTTTTTGCATCATTTTATAAAACTTTTTTTAGCTCAAAACGGTATCTTTAAACTCATAAATGGAATATCAGCCAATTTCGGAGCGCTCAACTTTTCCATTCTATAAATACGCGCACAAACTTTCTCAGTTAATAATAAACTTTCTACACGCTCCCACTTTTTCCACAAACAATATTGACTTGGCTTAACCTTTTGTCCCGAAAGCGTAATTAAAAACGTTAATGACCAAGTTAATTGAACGTTTGAAACAGTTAATTTCGATGTCAATTTCCCTGCTGAGCTCAAAATTTAATTATTCTCATATCATCTCAGTAGTGGGATAAGATTTTAATTAAGAAAGACGTTTAATCTGTTTTGTGAATTCATTAAAATGATATAATTAAAGCAACAGCCTCAGGGAGGGTACAAAAAACTCGCTACTGAAAAGAATGGACGCAATTTTGATGTAAATAGTCGGGTTTCCATTACGGAAGCCATTAGTTTTTAATTGCGGGACTCGGTACTTAAATGAAACGTTATACGGCTAGTGAAACTTGTGGTTAAAGAAATATTTTTAAACCGTATTATGTTTAACCGTGTTTCGTATATAATCATTATCATCATCAGCCTATGCTCGTCACTGAGCACTATCATCGGCCACTCTCATCCAGCTCTTGCCAGCCGCCTTGCGAAGGTCATCGCTCCACCGAGTCTGAGGACGTCTTACACTACCTACCTACGTTTGCCGATCCGTGGACTCCACTCAAGAACTCGTCTACCCCACCGGTTATCGGTTATTCAGGTTATATGGCCGGCCCATTGCCACTTGCGTGCTAATGCGGTGGGCTAATGTCGATATAGTTCGAGTGCGAAATGTTTTTCCATGACACCGCCTTTATGACATTGTAATAACACTGTATTTTGCTTGGAATGTGGTTGGTTGGTTCTCTGTCGGATCAATTCTTTACGAATTCGATCTTTCAGAGAAACTGCAAGCATAATAGCCCTTTCCATAGTACGTTGAGCGACTTTAAATTGGTGGACCATATAATATAATCATATACTATCATTATTACACACGTAAAATACCATAATATGAACCAACTAATATTATAAATAAGAAAGTTTGAGAAAATGTTTGGATCTTTGGAAGTTTTTTAGTCAATCACGCAATACAGCCGAATGGATGTGGATGAAACTTGGCGTACATTAGACAAAAATCTTGATTGCGGCATAGGATACTTAAAGCCCCGTTATGCGTGCTTTTCGGATAGTTATTATAAACTAGGTGTTGCCCGCGGCTTCGCCCCCGTTGTATTTTTGGAATAGTACAGTCTACGTTTTATCCCGATATTCTAACGGGATTCAAGTAAAATCTCAGAATCCTAGCCTAAGAACATGAAATTTTGTACGGCTGTTTGTCATATAATGTAAATAAATATCACGATGATAAGATAATGTTTGGGAATTCTCATGAGAGTTTTGTAAAATTCTGGTAGTTTGATTCGACTAGCAGATCTAATGATTTACGCGAGCGAATCCGCGGGTAAACTCTAGTGTGTAATAAGTTGCACAATTTATTGAATTAGGCATTACTTTGCGGAGGCCCTTCTTAATGAACTGAAACATTTGCACAATGTAAAGGTAGGTACAAACTGAACAAAAATAACAAACTCGGGAATAATTAAACCAATAAGCAACAGAGAGCCAAAAAGTAGACCATTAATTCACGCAGAGCTGTTACGGAAAAGCCTCAGTAAATACATATACCTATATGAACTAACCTTAGTCAATCACAACTTTCATCTAACAAATAAGCCCTTTAATCTCAAGTCTATACAATTCGCCCGCTCATTTCAGCAAACGCGGCCACAGTACTACCCCAGCAAATTACGGAGATGCTTTTTCCTACCACTGGCTCAAATGCGGCCACAGTACTACCCCAGCAAATTACGGAGATGCTTTTTCCTACCACTGGCTCAACACTTTCGTATCCTTTCCATTTATCATTCCTCTCATACACATTAGTCAGGACAGCCTTTACCCTTTTTTTCAATTGCCGGTTTTCTCGAATACTTTGTGGATCCCGGCGGTATTTTATTTGAAGATGTGTTTCATTAATTAGTTATGTTTTTCATTTTAATTGTACTCCGTTTTGTTCAATGAGATTGGTTTTCAGTAGGCTGTATTTACATTGTTGATTTTTTTTTTACTAGCCTATATTAGTATCCCACTGCTGGGCAAAGGCCTCCCCTCTGGTCCTCCATTGCTCCCTGTCTTGAGCCAAATCTGGCCAATCGTTCTCGTCATCTACGCCTAGGCCTGCCTCGCCGTCGGTAACTACGTGGCTAAGTGCGCCCACTTTTGAGGGTACATCCGACCCAATCCAATTTGAGCTAGGCGGTCTTTTATCCACGTCAGCTATTCGAGTCCTGGAGCGTTGAATGAATAAATAAAAACCGGTTGTCTGTAAAGTCGGTATACGGACGATAGTTTAATGTGATAACGTCATATCAAAACATTCAATAAAAATTACCCGAGTGCTAACGTAAATATTGCAACTGGCCTTCGCCGCTCTATTGTAACTGGCCTACGCCGGTCTATTGTAACTGGGGGGTTACTACGAAATTCGAAGTTCGAAGTTCGGATCGTGCGGTCCCTCTCACTCTCGTAATAAATACCATTAGCGTGAGCGGAACGGCATGAAACGAAGTTCGAATATCGCGCTTCGTAGTATAGGGCCTGGCCCTCGCCGCTCTGTAAGTACATGTAATGTTACCATGTAACCGTTAAGCCGGGTACTCATTAGTGAGCTGTAACCGTAACCATTGCATGTACTGTAACCAAAAAACATAGTGTGTACGTGGTTCGCAAACCTGCTGAGAGCGGTACGCGTGCAGCTCGCAGCGAGCCGACATTTACAAGGTATTCATTTCTGAAACCGTAACGTTGCATGTAACCGTAACCGTTACTGTTACCAAAAACATAGTGTGTACGTGGTTCGCGAGCCTGCAACGAACGCTACACGAACGGCTCGCAGCGAGCCGACGATTGTCGGTTTTTGCCGCGAATCAAAGGGCGCTCGCGGTGCGCTCGTGGACGTCTAGAGGAGAGCTTGTTGCAACCCGCTGCGAACCATCTTATTATCATCGTACGAGTGTTTATTCATCATGAGTGAATGGTCAGAGGATATATGTATTTTGCTGAAGCATCTATACGTATGTATGCTGCACAAGCGAGAGACACTTCGTCCGACATCGTGGAGTTACAAACCATAACTGCGGATAGGTCCAGCTTGTCGTTACGTTTTCAGTGATGTGGCCTTCCCGTACACACTAGAACCTCGTTACTGTATCTGTTTGGTTACAGACAGCTCGCAAAATGAGTACGCTCGGTGAAAGCGTTCCGGCGACGTCATGAGTCTGAACTGTAACACGCGTACACACTAGAACCTCGTTACTGTATCACGCATGTTACTATTACGGCTCGCTAATGAGTACGCTCGGTGAAAGAGTTCCGGCGACGTCATGAGCCTAAACTGTAACACGCGTACACACTAGAACCTTGTTACTGTATCACGCATGTTACGGTTACGGCTCGCTAATGAGTATCCGGCTTTACGTACGTTACAATGCGTCATCCTTTTTCGTGTTTGCACCCGGCGGCCGGCGTTCATCGGTTTATTAGACGTTGTCGCGTCAAAAATACATATGCAGTTTGATTCTTACCTTATAGCAATATGGTGCCAACGGAAGTCATACAATGGCACTGCGAGGTATATAGAGCGGGAAGATCCAGCGCCCGCGTGTACGAGTCGTGCGGCGCCGCGGCCTGCCAGCTCTAGTGAGAGGAAGGAGCCGGTGCGGCGGCGCGAGCGCAGCGAGAAGAGCGTGCCTTGCCCGTAGCCTCCACTCTGTGGAAGTAGATGTGATTAGAACAAAGCAGGAGAGTTTGCCATGATTAGAAAAAGCCGTGGTGGCCTAGCGGTTTGACCTATAGCCTCTCAGGCAGAGGGTCGTGGGTTAAAATCCCGGCTCACACCTCTTAGTTTTTGGGAATTTATGAGCGGAATTACATTTGAAATTTACCATGAGCTTTACGGTGAAGGAAAACATCGTGAGTAAATTCTATAGTGCGTGCGAAGTTGCCAATCCGCACTGGGCCCGCGTGGTAACTACGGCCCAAGCCCTATCATTGTGAGAGGAGGCCTGTACCCTGCACTGGGATTTATATGTCTTGGCTGGGATGACCTTTTATTTACCGACATAAAAAGTTATATAGGCCGTACCCGGATAAGTTAAGTGATTCTACCCCCCCCCCCTCATGTTTGGGCTTCTAATTTTTACAGATGGCGTGGCTCTACATTAGTAATTAATATGCAATTAAAAAAAATATTTTTGTTAATTTTTTGCCAACCAATTTTAGCCTCAAACAATAATGTTGTACAAATTTACTAACGATGATTTTATGACATAAATTACATTTTTATTATCCTGGTACGGCCTTTACGAAATTAAAACACGTTTTATAGTTTATACTTAAGAAAAATAGGAAATGAGACTCAGCGAGCCCGATGGTTTTCAGTCACCAATCTGACTAAAAGTAACGTAAACATCTAAGTAACTAAAGGCGAGTCCATTGCCAAAGCGACAAATTATAATCTAACTTAGGCTGTGAATATAGACTATCATAATACTGTTTTAAACTTTCGTGATTTTCACTTATAATTATTATACTAAACGGAACTTATCATGCGAATAATATTTACCTCGACGTTTCGGTCACATTGCAGCATCCGTGGTCACGACTTGACACAAGTTCAAGGTAAATATTGTGTGCGTGATAAGTCTCATTTAGTATAATAATTATATCATGGTTTTTTTTTACTAACATATTTCAGGGCAGACATAGGAAATGATTTCGCTGAGACAGGTCCAAAAGAAATATACAAATAATTGATTGATATTGGCGTTATTTTGCGGAGATCACACAACATCCTTATCCCGTCTTCCCGCGACTATACATTGACAAGCTCGTGCGCGGCGCTCGCCGGAACCCTGTCGCAGGGAGCCTCTGCTGTCCTTAAACAAGATTGTTTTTAATAAGTGCGGCAAACGCTGACTGCGACAGAGTTCCGCGGAGGGTCGCGCACGAGCTTGTCGGACTGTAACTTTGGTAGCGACACATACGCTTATGTTAAGTATTTAGTTTTGTTACGTATTTGTGTGTTACAAACAGCAGCTTTGGAGGTGGCGCTGGTATTACTATTCTATTGTGTATAAACCGGTCAAAATAAAACCATAACACAAATGCGAATCATGATATTGCTCAAGACTAAAATGATCTCTCGTCATTTGGGTCAATCAACTTTTTTTTGTAAACGATTTTCTGCTACTTTCTATGAAAACCGAAATAATTAAAAAACTGATTATTTTTCCTTATTTAAAGTATATTTTTCAAAACCCTAGATTTTTGTAGTCGATAACGGTTTTATTGCCATATTTATTTTATTTTGTTTAGCTTCTATTTCGTGGGTGACCCAGGGGACAATGTTGTCCCCGAAATTTGTATGAAAATAGTGGTATTTCCCCTGGGTGACCGGATTTTTTCATAGAAATACTTATTTTTTTTGGTTTTCACATACACACTATGATAAACAGTTTATCTAATTACTGCAAAATCATGGTTTCACTAACCAGAGATTACAGAGTTACTTGTAAAGGAGTATATAGAAATTTACAAAAAAAAGTTGAGTGACCCATTTATTATTAATTTAATCATCAATAAAAACTACAGTACTGCAGTATATTACCGATGCACTGTAAAATTCAAAAATACAAATAAAAAGACAAGAAATCTTAAATAATACAACTATTTAAGGATTTTAAAAGGACATCTTCGCCGCTTCCCTAAAACGACAGAACATCACACCCTCCGGCCAGAAGTCATATTATCGCACGCTTAGTAAAAAACTGGCTCAATTCGAATTATTCTCATTTCCAAAATAAACTTTATGAACAATAAATTTGAGGTTTAATTTTCAAATGAGAATAATTCGAATTGAGTCAGTTTTTCATTAAGCGTGCGAATAAGTGTTTAGTGGGTTAGTGAGGATGAAATAAAAGATTACTAACAATTAAACTCTTCCGTATCAACTAATTAACAGTCTAAAAAAGTATTCCTAAATTTATTCAAGGAACAAACTGCTCCCAACAATAAAATGCTGACAGGCCACAAAAATTGTCATGATTGGGATCGATGTCCAATTATATTTACAGCAGTTGACAAAGAATTCCGTCTACATCCAGTAGAAAATAAACACGGAATTCACATTACTAGTGCTCTCAGACGAACGGCGCATCAAAGGTGCAATCGAGCGAGCTTCAGCGCGTGTTCATTCAAATCAACAAATATACCTACTTTACGCTATACTCCTATTATAGTATACCGGGAAATACACTGACGAGCAAAAATAGAGGGTCGGTAACAAAAATGACGATAACTATAACACCCGCTGAGATAGCTTCTTTGAGTAAAATGAGTTTAGTAAAGAGTTTTATTCTCAATTAAACCTTTTATTTTAAGAATAAAACTCTTTACTAAACTCATTTTACTCGAAGAAGCAATCACAGCGGGTTTTGTAGTTATCGTCATTTTTGTAACCGACCCTTTATTTTTGCTCGTCAGTGTATATGGTTGCTAATTTGGGAATCACTGGAACTGACTAAAGAAGTCTGAGGCTTAGGAGCTTTACTTGGAATAATGATAAAAGATTTCTGGAATCAAATAAGAGCTCGTTCCCACTATGTCGTTTGTCGGTCCGGATTTTAATCGGTCGTTCCAGTGGCAGAACATTTTGTACGAACCTATTCGCACTTGACCGGCACCGATTTTGTGTCGGTGCCGACAAAAAATGTCGGGTGTTTTGCCAGCTGACGTCCGGAAAAAAATCGTGTCGGGGCTCGCTCGCCTAAGGGCAAGTATGACGCAGTTCACATTGGTCAGATATCGGGGCGTGAACAGAGGCGCCGACATCCGACAAGTGTGAACAGAGAATCCGACAGCCGATTAAAATCCGGGCCCGACATCCGAGATAGTGAGAACGAGCTCTAATACTTTTTCTTGCCACTTGTTCCTAATAAACAAATTTAACCTCCTGGAAAACTTAAGCACTTTTCTATGAACCAGCATGAAGATGTCACTTCATACTGACCGGGGGACAGAGTAAACGACAACTCAGTAAACGACACAAAAAACTTGAAAAAAGTTGATTCACCCATTAGTAAGCATACATTTTTGATGTCACTGTCGACTCCATCGCTTCGCGTTGCATTGGTAATCTGGTAACAGTATCGTGGTAGAGCCATGGCTTCTCAAGCAGAGGTTCGGGTCCTGCGCTTCATGACTTCTACTTTTTGTTTTTATTTTTTCTATAGTTTCTTAGGTAAAATTTTTCAAAAATTCGTAACTCGATAGTTAGTGAGTGATTTAGGTAGCTCAAAGGGGTGCTCTAACTCTGAACTTCCGCTTGACTCTATTTTTGGGACAACTAGTATATTTGTATGCAAAATTATACAGCTTTCTAGCACTAACAATCTCTCAAAGCCATGGACGGACGGACAAATAGATGGATGATATTTTAAGGGTTCCTTGTTCTACGAAACCTTTTCTTCTTTGATATATCCTGCTTTGATATATCTAGCTCTAGTAAATTAAACTGTGCGTTGTCTGTGTCAGTCAATCATAAACTTAGTATTATGATAACGTAAGTAAATTTACTGGAATTACGAAAATAATCTTGATATTAATTAAGTAATCTTAATTGAATTATCTTACGTATGATGGGATGATGATGATGATGATGATGAATAGAAGAAGGTATAAAACATAATCGACTTAACCAGCACATAAGAAGCCAGGAACTGATGGGCTAGTAAAATACATAATTTATTATTCTCGAAACAAAAATACAATATCCCCGTAGACTTTAAATATGATACTACCCGAAAACACTCTTTAAAATATATATTCATACAAGAAGCCTTTATGGTTATACAAAGGCAAATAAATACACGCTTAAACGGACAGAAAAGTGTAACTAAGGGGTTCCTTTGAAATTTCGGAACGCTGCAAATTCACAGCTTAAAATTACCGAATAAAATTTCCGAGAAAATAAAACGAAATAGGAAGTAAATTGTAAAAGCAGATTTCATAATTTCAAATATCGTTTTACATTCCGCCAATCACTGGGGTTTATGAAACAACAAAAGATCAAAGTTGTTCAGAGAAATTCAATAAAATTTTAACAACAAAATTCTGGACGCGATTTGTTGGAGTGGAGAGCTTTTTTCTTTTGGAGTAGTTGTTTTAAAAAACAACTGAATCTCGAGTTGAGTACACAATTTAGGTGTGAAGAGTCATTATATTCAACGACTTTTTTAATGGCGACAAGTAAGAAATTTTAAAACGTTTATCAAATCAGTCGTTAAATCAGTTCTTTCTTTAAACTTAGCTTTTCATAGATATGAACGAAATAAAAAAATTTACTATCGAATAAACGGTTATAAGAGATTCTATAGTCAAGGAGGCATAAAACGAACGAAACGAATTTTAGCATCTTTGTCTGTTTTTTTGTCCACGGCTTAGCTCAAAAATTCTATAAAACGCTCCAATACCACTGTACATGGAGTATATTTAATAATTTATAACGCCAAAAAACTTTTTAACAAAAAATTAAACCGCCGAAAAAACTGAAAAGCAAAAATAATACCTTTTTTTGTTTGACCTTAATCTAGGTACCAGTTTGAAGTCGGTGCCTCAGCACTTAGCCAGGAGGAGTGGACCTATAATCGTCTACCTGATTGGCTTCTATCACTTCTCCTGGCTCGTGCTGAGGCACCGACTTCAAACTGGTACCTAGATTAGGGTCAAACAAAAAAGGTATTATTTTTTGCTTTTCAGTTTTTTCGGCGGTTTAATTTTTTGTTAAAAAGTTTTTATTTTATACTTTTTTTCCATCCTTAGGGCAATTTGTTTTCCAAATTTATAATACCAACTTCAAGGTATATTATCTATCCAATAAAAAAGAATTATGAAAATCAGACTACTCTGTAAAAAGTTAGTCAATCATCCCCTGTTTTCCTACCCTTAGGGTAAGAATATTATTTCCAAATTTAAATGGGACCACCCTTGGTGTATACGATTTCAAATAAAAAAAAATCATCAAAATCCGACTACTCTGTAATAAGTTATGCGTGGTAATATAGTACAATCAGTAACTGAACAATCAATCATCCCCTGTTTTTCTACCCTTAGGGTAGGAATATTGTTTCCAAATATAAATGTGACCACCCTCGGGGTATACGTTTTCCGATAAAAAAAGAATCATCAAACTCGGACTACTCTGTAAAAAGTTATGCGTGATCATACATAAAAAAAAATATATATACACGTCGAATTGAGAACCTCCTCCTTTTGTTTTCGTCGGTTGAAAAAGAGAAAAGACCAAATTTTGGTTAAAAATCCGATACTCATAAAACAAAATTATACTTCATCTTTGTATGTAGGTACAGTCAAGGGCAAAAATATGTATACACTTTAGTACCTTGTCACTTTAACCACTGTGACAGTTCATATATGGCAGTTCAAATATGACGAAAATAGACAAGGAACTAAAGTGTGTACATATTTTTGCTCTTGACTGTACATGAGTTTGATTAATTAATCACTTGGTTTAAACTTTTCTTTTATTAAAATCAAGTTATATAATGTTGAGCTTACTTCTCAGCGATACGATCAGCGTAAACTCTCGTGGAAACATTCTCATGTTAGAGAACAGTTCTGAGGAAGCGATCCAGATGTAGGAGGCGGGCCTGGGCTGGGTGGAAGTTACAACGGGCTTCTGGGCCCTCTAACTAGCTAGCTTCGAAGAAACGATTTAATGTAGAAGTCGAGTCGGTCGTAAATTGAAGCCGTGCGGGTTGTTGACCACTGGGCTGCAGCGGGCCTGGGTTGAGTCGAAGTTTTTTTTATGCAATAATTTATATAGGCTTGCTTGCTTAACTAATCACGCCTGCTGGAAAGCGAATATGAGACCTACGATGGAGCGTGCTTTCCAAGTAAATGCTCATTCACCCTAGAGTTGCGGCGGGCTCCTGGGACCTTCCGCTTTATAGTCAGGGCCGTCAGCTGGGTCATCCAATCGACATAAAGATAAATTCTACTTATGCAAACCTCCAGCTTCCTAGATACAGGAGTTTAGGTTGATCGTTGATTAAATAGTAAGATTATGATTAATGTATGCTAAACTTACCTCAGGCCGTAGTCTCAGCGACACGAACAGCGTAAACTCTCGTGGGAACATTCTCCCGTTGGGGAACAGCTCTGAGGAAGCGATCCAGATGTAGGAGTTGGGTCGTAGGCTGAAGGCGTGAGGGCGGTCGGCTACTGAACCCCAACGGGCCTGGGCTGGGTGGAAGTTGCGACGGGCCCCTGGGGCCAATGGGTTTATTGTACCTATGAAAAAATATAATAATGAATGCTAGCTTTTTGTTATCTGCCCTTGTATTGTACAGTCAACCAATTTTATTCCTAGGCCTCCATAAAACCTTGTCGCATTAACTTCTAGACAATTACAACGTCGGTTAAATAATAAACTCTTTAGTTTATAAACGTTTTCGCTTCATGACATGAGAAGAAAAAGAAGTTTTGACAGACGGACAGAGACAATTTAAGTTACTAATATACAAGCGAACTTTCCTATTTATCATCGTTGTCAAACATTCGCAAATATTGAGATATCATCATGACATAACATCACGCAATAATCACTGTCGTAGAAGATAAACAAATTGATGCATTATGGAATGGTTCTATTGTGGACTAGTAATCAAATTGGTTGTACACTAGAACAGTAAATCCAATCACTTTTTAAAGAGTTGATTGCAGGTAATCTGCTATTTTTCCAGTTAAATATTTGATTTTATTCCTCAACTGACTTTATACCGCGCGGTATCGCTCTCGTGAAAGAAATTGAAAATTCGCTTCGTAATTTTACTTCTATCCGTATGATCCTCAAGGGATATGTTTGCCAAATATCAAGTCTCTAACTCCAGTGGCTTAGACTGTGCGTTGTTTGTTAGTCGGTCAATCAGGTTACTCTTTTATATTTATGTACTTATACTTCCTACAAACTTTTCCAACACAAACACTTTCCCCTTTCTACACTTTTTCTTTTACCGTTTTTGGTAAGGTTACAATAACATAATTAATTTGGTAATGATCACAAATAGGCCATATAATATCAGGAACTTATCAAAGATTGGTACAACAGACCTTGAATATAAATCTGATAATAACACGTACAAATTTTACCTGATCCGTAAACAACCGCTCAATAACAACAGCGTAGCATAGTAATAATACTCGCTCTTATTTTAGATAATTACGCTGCCAATGGCCGTGATTAATTAATCAACATATTCTGAAACACATTTACATAATACGGGCAATTATTTCGGTGCGTGTATCGATTTTGTATTCGAGGACGTAAAAGTTGCTATGTGAAGGCTTCAGTCAGAAACAAAGGAATGTTATGTTTGCATTAAAGATTAGGGTCGGATAACTCATTCGTGCGCTTGAGCGTCGTTACGCTATTATTTATTATTATTAATCGTTATTCTCCTTTCTCATTGGGCTTTAGGAGAGGAAGTGTAGCGATTGGGCCGGTGCACTCAGGGCAACAACGTTCAATCAATTTATTTATTTTGCTAAAGTCGCTTGCTGTATGTATATTTGCATGTGAAACTCTTTACTATACCTACTTAAAAACATGAAATTAACATTATCACAAGTAGAGTGAAGCATTCGTGTATCCGGGTGTTAATTTTATATATGTAGAATCACGAGCTTTTCCGATCCTACTAGGAGAACAAAACAGTGTTCTACCTTAGTTTTTTCCGATGAGTTTCCATTTCATAGACTTTATAATGACCGTAACTAAATGGAAGGGTCGGGAATTTATAATTAATAATGTAAGTTTTGGGACACTTTTTTCGCAGATCTTTGCTAATGGGCAGGGTGCTCATTAGGCTGGCTGCATTTCCTCTTAGTATGGCAATGCCAATACGTTGACCGAGGAAAGAGCCTTATGGTCACCTGTGGATCGGACAAGTTTAGAAGTCTGTAATATTTACCTTCGCATTCAAATGAGTTACAGGAGCGTCCTTGCTCACCGTAACCCTCGCAGGATGCGCGGGAGCAGTACCGCCGGCGAATTTGCTGCCCGCCTCCGCAGGTTTTGCTGCATGGCCCCCACTCCCCCCAACCGGCCCAACCTGCGAGTAACAGTACATTGCTAACTAGCTTCAACAGTTTGGCAGACGAATTGAAAAAAATCCCTTGGGAATTCTCAAAAGTTACAAAATAAAATTTACTTCCCCTGCATGCTCGTAAAATTGATCTTTTTGTCGAGATAATGCTGTATTTCAAACTAAATACAAACTGAAATATAGATGCACAGAAAAAACCCCAGAAAAAAGACCAATGCTGGGAATCGAACCCAGGTCCTCAGCGTTCCGTGCTGCGTGCTTACCCCTACACCATCACTGGTCTCCAGACCAGACCAGACCAGTGATGGTGTAGGGGTAAGCACGCAGCACGGAACGCTGAGGACCTGGGTTAGATTCCCAGCATTGGTCTTTTTTCTGTGGTTTTTTCTGTGCATCTATATTTCAGTTTGTATTTAGTTTGAAATATATGGTTTCACGGGATGACCGTAAAAGTAATAAAAAATGAAGTTGAAGAAAATAAAAAAATAAATAGAAAAAGATACTTCATACTTAACTTGTGAGATAATGCTGCATATTTTTTTTTTTTATGTTCTAAGTGCATAATGTAAAATCTTCGTTTAAGACTAAGGTAAGCAGGCGCAAGCAAGAACAAATAGTAGAAATTAGTAAAATATATTAAGTTTCTTGTTTTTTTTTTTATATACATACCTACCTAACAAGTGTTTTATATTACGAAATTAATAATACTAGGCAAATATAGTACCTAAATTATGATAGAAAATGCAATGCATGAAAAAAAAGAGCTAGTAAATTTTATTTCCAATGTTGCTGCTTAATTGCCTTGCAATTGAAGTGAAAAGCAGAGTGTTAAACTCCAGCATTAAACCTATTTTACCTTCGACGTGTCTATCAACCCTTGCCACGCCGGCTATGGTGGCTATATTATGAACGTCTCGGGTAAAATGGCTCGTTTTATGCTCTCGTTGTACAATCTACTATTCCGAGTCCGCATCTCTAAGGTTTTCAGAATTTATATACAATAAACAAAACACAAATTATTGTTTTTTTTATTCACATCCGACCACTGTATCTGTATACCAATGTTTATTCCTTTTGAGGTTGGAAAAGAACATACGATACATAGCATAGATATTTTAACAGAAGGGAATTTCTATGATTCTTGTCATTTGTCACCTTGGTGATATTATGTAACAATGTAGGTATTTAAACATATCCATAACCGTGGTGGCCTAGTGATTTGACCTATGGCCTTTCAAGCAGAGGGTCGTGGGTTTGAATTTGGGCTCACACCTCTGAGTCTTTCGGTATTTATGTGCGAAATTACATTTTAAATTTATTTAAATTTTACGGTTAAGAAAAACATCGTGAGGAAACCTGCACACACCTGCGAAGACAATTAATGGTGAGTGTGAAGTTCCCGATCCGCACTGGGCCCGCGTGGGAACTACGGCCCAAGCACTCTCATTCTGAGAGGCCTATGCCCTGCAGTGGGACGTATATAGGCTGGGATGATGATGACATTTTTGTGTTGTTTATCTACTCTTTAATTTTACTAAAATAGGGTTTTTTTTATCGTCAACATACTCTTACTTCAATTTTCATTTGCCTGTAGACTCATTACGAGGAACTATTTAACCTCCATTCCGTATAATAGGCGACAGCACTAATGCGACAGATGAGACACTATGCGGACAGTAAAAGAAACTTATCAGGGTAAAACAGTCAAATTGATGGCACCAGTTGGCAGCACCGTCTATGCGCATGTTCCCTATCAGGAGTATTTATGTAAAGCTTTTATATTGAACATAAATCCATGGGACCAAACTTTGTATACAAACATTTGTAATATTAGTAATTTCCTCGAAACATTTATCAGTAATTTTCATAATGAGACCTAAAACGCTTGTAGGTACATTAGGGAGTTTCGGAACATTTCATTGATTACTTCGTTGTAATTTCACAATCGAAGGTTGAAACCATTTCAGGAATCAATTAAAAACTTTGTTATTTGTTGAAAGTTTGATAACTGCTCGAACAATAATAAACTAGACATTGATCATTATTAAAGATATGCTAAAAATCAATTTAATTATATTTAGAAAAATTACATTAAATTCATATCATATTGTATAAGTATAAATTTTTTATGACATCACTCGTCTACCAAATCCAGATAGTAAATTAAATGTATTTATTTATTAATTATGTAATTAGAATTTACAGTCTGTGAATTCTCATTTTTGAACCCTAACAGAGTGTTGTGTACATACTGCTGCATAATAACATGACTTATAAATAAAATAAATAAATAAATAAACTTGCTTTTTAATCTACATTATTTATAGTTGTTTTGTTACTAGGAATTCTGCGGTTATTTAGTTTGGAGGGCGTGAACTTAACTTAATTATGTGAATAAATAAGATAGCTTTTGACTTTCAAACTCAAATTTAAACATTTATTAATGCTGGTACAATAGATTTGCTCACCAAAGACCTTATAATAAGAATATTATTTATTTTTTATTAGCAGTACGGCTGCTCACCGAATCTAAGATTATTTAAAAACGAAAAAAGCGAAAAAGATTTTTTCGCTTTTTTCGCTTTTAAATAATCTTATAATAAGAGATAAATACTAATTAAATCGAAGCCCTGTGAGGGTACTGCAAAAGCAGAATAGATAATAAATATATCTTAAAGTATAAAGACGAGAAGGCAAATGAGAAAACACTTACAAAATATTTGATAAGGAACTCAACCAAAAAAGTATATACGTATATTTTATACTCGTATGTATTAAGATAAAAAAGGATAATTTCAAAAAAAATCCTGTGACGTGTAATAAGGTTTTTCTAGTAATCATAAACATAATCATTGGTTGTGTGTGTATTATTGTTTATTAGTCATTTATAAGCAGTGATCGGTTTTTTGGATTCGACATGGGGTGAACGACCTCAATCATTATGTTAGTATGGATATGCCCCGGGAATCCGCGGGCTTTATGTTGTTAGAAAAGGCAAAAAAATACAATGTGTTTATTTTATTTCACTTTAAAATATCTAAGTAGCTGATAGACGAGTACTTACTCTCCGTTCTTTTGTCTAAATCAAACAGTTTCATCCTTAGGGAAAGAATTAGGTTTTCGCGGCATGTCAACTAGTATGTAACACTGCCTTACGGTCTAGTATTCCCTGAGAATATTCCAATCATACGCGAATCAAAAGTTCAATTAGAGTAAGCCACAGTTGTCGTAAAAGATTATCTCAGAGTCCATGAAACAAGTCGATGAAATGAAAATTGTACCACAAATCATAGTGTGCGAACTTAACGTGGATACTTATTTATTGGATCGCCTTTGAGCTATAAGATCTATGTATTGGCACTTATACGATAACCTGTGACCTAATATTATAGTATAAATTATACAGCTAATACCTATTTATTTATGCAATCCTTAGAAGCAAATAATTAGAACTGAAATCCAGAGAAAATAATGAAATGTCAATGTCAAGATTTTGAAGTATTTTTTCCAACATGACAGATATAATAAGCTAATACTTTGGGAGGTTTTAATATATTTTGCTTAAAATAAAGTGTAGAGATTAGGAAAAGAATAGATGTTTTTGTCTCAACTGGTTGCCATGTAAGAGTAAAAAATTCCTTAGAGATAATTTAAATTGTTTTATTTTTGTACGGTTTGTTCGGTATCACGGGAAACTGTCGTATCTATTTTACCTTTTCTACTTGATGATGACTTGACGAGGGAGAATCCAAATAACCCATCACTGTTTAGTAGCAAGTACCTACAGTTTTAAATGCTTGGCCTTTTAAGCTTTTTATTAATTTCGGAATTTTATGATATTATACCTATTAATGCAGATTTTATATGACCGAGAATGAAAATCTTTCAAGGCGGAATGAGCCAAGTTAAAAATCGTTAAGTTGACTAAACTATGATAAGTTTCTGAATGGCTGTTGCTATTAAAAACGCACCGATTTCATGAAGGCAGACTGCATCCATTCCATTCAAATAAGTGATCAAAGGCTAGACAAATAAATAGTATAGTCAATCTTTTGTCGTCTCTTACTCCTTAAATAAACTTCTATTTCAATACACTGATGAAAGTTTTAATTAAATTGTCCATCAGGTAGTACACGTGAATACGTACGAGGTATATTGACTGATGAGTATGCTACTCTGGGGAGTTGATGCAGCCACGTACGTTTGCAAAGTTTATGAGGAACGCGATGAGATTGTGGATATCGTGAAACCAGTATTTTCTGGTGAGCAATATAAATTATACTATGTACGGGTACACGTATTTCTTTCATTTATTCCGTTGTATTCCACTAGATCTGCCACTGATGGCACAAAACGGAAAAATACTTCCGTCTAGTGCCACTGCCACTTTTTAAAGAGATTTTTACTGAACGGATATATCGCACCATTCGTGGAAGAAAGACGTAGATGAAAAAATACTACTTTTCAGGAGAGAAAAAAAAAACGATCTCGCATGTTTATAGACAACAGTGACATAATACGGTTAGGTACATTGATAAGAAATCGGGAGCCCCTTTTCTCCCATAATCTTTTTTATCCGAATTTTTAAAGTCAGAAATCGATGTCAATAATATTCTTGCTCATAAATATCGATGGTCATAATTTTTTTAAAGCATATCGCTTAATAGTTCTAACTGCAATGACCCATAATCCAATTGATCATAACTTTAAAAAGTCATAATATTGATATCAATAAAATTTGACGGAATATTGTTGATTATTCAGAAACATTGTAGGGCATATATCTTAAAGTAATAATTGTTTTCAGTCATAATTTTGCATTACCTAAAATGTACTAAGCATATACATCGAAATCTATAACATCTAAAGGAATATCGATAATTATTCAGAAACATTGTAAGGCATATCGCTGGCAGCAAGCGAGCGAAGCGAGCGAGCAAGACCTTTCAGGGCAGAAGCGACTCGGACAGGTTAGGTTCAGAAGGCTAAGGCGGGAGCGAAGCGTAGCGTAGCTCCCGCCTTAGCTTTCGATGTTAGGTTTTTTTTATGACAGCACAGAAAAGGATTATTACCTTTAATATTATGAAATGTCATACAACCATGACACTGAATGTTATTACAAAGTAATATTATGACTAAAAATAATTATGACCTGCGAAAAAAGACCATGCAATAATTATTATGACTGACTTTATTACCTTTAACATTATGAAGAGTGATGCATTCATGACAATGAATGATATGACTTTACTTATTGTTCCTTACGATAATTATGACTTAAGAAAATCGTAACTCCAATTTATGTTGTTTTATTTTATGACTTCCGATAATATGACGAAGAAAAATAATGACAGAAAACGTTATGGGCTTGAAAATTCAGAACAAAAATTTTATGGGAGTCATTATAGACCCTAAAAAATCACTGGTTGTATTAAAAAAAAAAAAAAAAATTTGCAATAAAAATATGACTACTACGAGAGACTTAGTTTTTTCATTATGTGTGAGTCTATGGGTAGTTTTATGTTCAAAGTACGAGTATACCAAATTTTAACTCAATCAGATGCCAGGAAGTGGTCGGAAAATGGTTTGCAAGTTAAACAAAAGCTTATAAGAACAGAGTAGATGTCAAAAGGTCATTGCTACCCTTTTCAATTTATCCTTGTCTCATATGTAAAATTGTTTTACTTGTAAAATAATAGACTGACGTGGGAGTTAAAATCAACCAGAAAATAAAAATGCTTTGAACATGCACCGAATGTACAAACGTCGGCCATAACTTGTATTTTATATAAAATTCAATGTTTTGTTTCATGGACCGATGACATGTCTGACAAATAAGTAACTAAAGCGTAAATTTAAACTTAAAAAAGTATTAATCTGCCTTCATTTAAACATCTCAGTGAAGGCTCTCTATCGTTTGCCCAAAATCTCATTTTCATTTGTCATAAGTTATTTATTTTTTAAAAAGTATTTTTTTCAGTATTTTTATTAAGAGGGTACGATGGGCACCATTTCTCGATACAAACGTAATCCCCTGTTTCCTCCCTGGATAATGGCTTTAGAGCCAATTTTTTTTACTGTGTAATCTGTATCTACCACAGCTATGCCCCTATGTTTCGTTTTTTTCCATATTTCAATTAACATAAGAAATATGAGCTTTCAAAAACTGAAAAAATTGCCCAATTTCAACGTCATTTTCAGACACTCATCAGAAAAAAATCCCTGATATAAACAAAAAAAAGAAAACATAGTGGCATAGCTAAATCTGTCCTCTAATTATTTTTGAAAAAAATAATTTTATTGGTCCAGTTTTCGACATGAAAACAGGGGATTACGAAATACGGTTTTGATCAATTTTACGCGCCTAATAACGGTCTGAGCTGCAGTTGTCCCGCTCTCGCTGTACTGACACGGAGGGGTTCGGGCGAGACAGCGACATTTCATTAAAATACCTATTTCTCAAAAGTCTCTCAGCCATCGTACCCTCTTAAACTAACCTAACCTACTGGCATTATGGCCCGTGAAATTCTGAGAAATTAAATTACGGCGAAGTGATTCACTCGTGGCCTTTGCCGACCGTGGCGATAGATCATTAAAGTGTTGTTGCAATGGGCTAGCTAGGATCTAAAATTATCATCATCATCATATCAGCCGTAAGAAGTCCACTACTGGATGTAATATGGCTCCCTCATTGATACCCAATTTTTACGGTTGGAAGCGGCTTGCATCCACCTGAACCAGCAGCCTTTACCAAATCGGCAGTCCACCTCGTCATCATGATTATAATTTCAATAATCCGAACCACAAGTATGTGATCCCTGGGACACGGCACAGATTCAGATCGACAAGGTGTTTCCTTGACTTCAATGAACGTGTAGCTCTACCTAACTTCGAACCTCTAACCATTATATAAGTACCTACTCACCTGACTTACTATTTATTTTTATCTTTAACGTGTAGTTTTTTAATTATAATTATTATAAATTGGTCCTAAAGAAATGCTTCCATCTCTGAGGATGGCGCTAGCAGCATAATTTTACAAGTCCAACATTATTCATGGTAGGTGTGATACTTAATGCAATTTCGCTCGGTGTATCCGTTTGGGAATAAATATTTTTCTTCGTAATAACATTCTAAAAAAAACCGGCCAAGAGCGTGTCGGACACGCCCAAGATAGGGTTCCTAGTACGAAAAAATCTTTGCATACTTTATTAATGTGGTTGTTTTGGTCCCAACGTCGGCGGTACAGCGCCATCTATCGGTGAATTGGGTAACTAATCTACTGCAGTCTACTAGAACTAGTATGTTTGTTGATTGTTTTTCTGATGTAATATATTTTTTTATTTGAAAGAAGATACTGTTAGCGTGATCTTATAGGGACATAAAGAAAAAAAAATGCTTGCAATGAAGGTGAAATTACAATCTTAGTTTAGAAATATTTTTTTACAAAAACTTAAAAACTGCTGAACTGATTAAGTTGAAAATAATTTTCCTAGAAAGTTTTTATTAAGTTTAACTTACGTAATTTTTTTCATATTTTTTAGACGTGCGGTTTAAAAGTTAGAGGGGGGGACATTATTTTGAACTTTCGGAGTTAATATCTCCGAAAATATTCACTTTATCAAAAAATGGTTTTAGAAAACCCCTACTTATTTTCAAATACCTATCCAATGATACCCCACACTATAGGGTTAGTTGAGAAAAAAAAAGTCACCCCCACTTTACGTCTATGGGAGGTACCCTAAAAAAATTTTTTTTAGTTTTTTTTATTTAATCACTTTGTCGGCGTGACTGATATATATATTCATGCCAAATTACAGTCTTCTAGTACTAACAGTCTCTGAGCATAGCCGCGGACAGACAGACAGACGGACAGACATGGCGAAACTATAAGGGTTCCTAGTTGACTACGGAACCCTAAAAACGACTCATCAGAGTACGCGAGTTCAGTAAGGGGGAAATTTTACAACTTTGGACTAATTAGATTTTGCACGTGTCTTTCAGATAAATTAATGGTTTATACATTTTTTCCGACCGCCGAGGAAGGGTTACGTTTTTCGCGCGTATGTATTTACATTATGTGAACGTATGTGTGTACATGTATGTATGTGTTATTTTTCGGCACGGCCTACGGTTCTAACCTGGATTTTAAAGTGTGAGGATCATTAGATTCGTCTCAGTAGCAGCAGTCATCCCAGCCTATAAAAATCCCACTGCATGTTGTGGCCTCCCATACCGCACACAGCTTGGGCCATAATCCCACGCAGGCCCAGTGCGGTTCAGAAACTTCACACTCACCATTTAATTTCTTCGAATAATTGGTAATTTCCACTTACCAACAGCATTCCAAATGGCAATATCGACCCCCAAGCTCCAAGGGACTGCGGCTGCCGTCGCCTCCAGCCAAGGCCCGTCCGGCGGCGTCGTCTCCAAGTCAACGACTGGGTCGCTGACTCGAGCGAAGACCACCAGCTCGCTCTGAGACGGCGCCATACTCCAGTTGAAGCAGCCATCGAGCTGCTGTCCTATTTTGAGGTTCACTTGCCTGTGGAAGATTAATAAAAATTAATGCCGTTGGAAATCCTAAAGCCAATTACACTGTTTGAGTTGCTGTTGGAGGCACATTGCTCGTAGAACTGCTGTCAAGGTCATAAGGTTCGGGAGTGGTGACAGCGCACCGAAAGACATAATGATGATGGGCATTTTGCAAAGGAATAGGTATCTGCTATGGACACGCGGACGAACTGGTACTTAATAGGTATTTTTTCGACGTGAATCCTATCCGACCATATCCTGTCCAATAATACGAGTACTATAAATGAGAGTGAATGAATTGAAGCAATTACTTTCATCACCCGCGACATTAAGTACGATAGCTACGTTAGTGTAAAAAATGCGTGTTCATGCAGTTCCTCCACCTCAACACTGTTATGAACACACACATCACACAAACCCAACTATCACATCACCACCACCAAACTACACTGACGCGTTTCAAACTCAACCAGAGCTCATCTTCAAAGTACCGCAACAGAACTGTTCACTGTGCTACCAAATGTTAGACTAACAAACCGAAACAAATGTTTTAATTAAGGGTTGTAATGTTTGTACGGAAGTTCAAATTTTAGCTTACATTTACAGGTTTCTTGAAAATTAACCTGCTTAGGGTTAAATTAAGGCATTTCTGTAAAACGAATTTGCGAGCAAATTCAGGCGAGCAGGAGTTTAATACAAAAATAATTAAAAAATTACAACAATATTTTACATTATTGCTTCAAAATACAAATTTAAATGTAAAATCAGACCTTAAAATGTTTGAATTCTGGAAAGAACTAGCAGTCCCAAAAAAATAAGGGTTTATGATTCAAGCAATACCAGACACTGTCAGCTTAAAATACAAAAGGGTATTTTGTATGCAAATATGTTTGTCTAGATGAGTCTGTTGAACTTTCAAACATTCATGATACTTTACATATTTTTCTCTGATTTGTAAAACTAAGGTGTGCATACATTTTTTATTATCAAATTACAAAAGAAAGGTTTTGATAAATGTGCATTTATTTGCAGCTTGATTTATATTCTGATTTTTGATATTTTGAATCAAAACTTTAGGTGTATGTTATTTATTACTGATTTGATTACATGTTTAATGCCCCATCCACACTCTCCACAAGGCTACACGAGGGGACGCGAGTACGAGAGTGAGGACGGTGCGCTTGTGTCGGTCGCCTCGTCTTCCCTCGCCTCGCCTCGCTGTCGTTCCGCTTTGTGTCGGTTTTCGGACGCGAGTCAAAGGACGCGAGAGGGTGAGGTGAGGGAATGAACCACACTCTCGCGCTCGCTCACTTGGTTGTTTACGAGGCGCCTCGCGAGAGTGTGGAGCCGGCATGAGAACATGAAAAAATAATGAGCACGTGTTTTAACATATCGACTCAAACTCATATTTGCTAATAAATTCTCATCGGTGATTTTTTATTGAAAATATGAGTTTGAATCGATATAACATAAAAACTTTTTAACAAAAAATTAAACCGCCGAAAAAACTGAAAAGCAAAAAATAATACCTTTTTTGTTTGACCTTAATCTGGGTACCAGTTTGAAGTCGGTGCCTCAGCACTTAGCCAGGAGGAGTGGACCTATAATCGTCTGCCTGATTGGCTTCTATCACTCCTCCTGGCTCGTGCTGAGGCACCGACTTCAAACTGGTACCCAGATTAAGGTCAAACAAAAAAGGTATTATTTTTTGCTTTTCAGTTTTTTCGGCGGGTAATTTTTTGTTAAAAAGTTTTTATTTTATACTTTTTTTCCATCCTTGGGGTAATTTTTTTTCCAAATTTATAATACCAACTTCAAGGTATACCCTATCTATCCAATAAAAGAGAATTATGAAAATCAGACTACTCTGTAAAAAGTTAGTCAATCATCCCCTGTTTTCCTACCCTCAGGACAGGAATAGTATTTCCAAATTTAAACGGGACCACCCTTGGGGTATACGCTTTCCAAAAAAAAAGGAATCATCAAAATCCGACTACTCTGTAATAAGTTATGCGTGGTCATATAGTACAATCAGTAACTGAACAATCAATCATCCCCTGTTTTTCTACCCTTAGGGTAGGAATATTGTTTCCAAATTTAAATGGGACCACCCTCGGGGTATACGCTTTCCAATAAAAAAAGAATCATCAAAATCGGACTACTCTGTAAAAAGTTAAGCGTGATCATACATAAAAAAATAAAAATAAAAAAATATATACACGTCGAATTGAGTACCTCCTCCTTTTGTTTTCGTCGGTTGAAAACACGTGCTCACTATTTTTTCATGTTCTCATATATTTATAATCAAACCAGTAATAATTTGCAACTTGCTTGAAAAAACGATTTTCTATAGAAGTTAGAGGGTTTAGTTTGGACACCTAAAAAAAATACGGGTCTTTTAGACTACTCTTAAGAGGGTTTATACCTGCTGAGCTGGCAACGTTGCATTTTTGTTAGGTTTTCTCGATTATTCCATAAAAATTGAATGAAAATTAAAAATGTTTTGTATACAAATTGTTCTAATATATAAGTTATTAGACACAATAACATGTATATTAGAACAATTTGTATACAAAACATTTTTAATTTTCATTTAATTTTTATGGAATTATCAAGAAAAACTAACAAAAATGCAACGTTGCCAGCTCATCAGGTATAAACCCTCTTAACATAAATCAAAATAAATCAAATCAGAGCCGGAGAGTTGGGTACCTTTCCTTGTAAGAAGTATTTGCTTTGTAGTCTGCGCATTTTCTTTGTGTACCCAACACTACAAGAGCCTGTAGCCATGACAAAGGTTGCTGCAAAACTACATTCCAATCAGGCAGTAGTTTTATTCAGAAAATTTAATTATACGGATCCGATCTCTGGCGAAGTTTGGGGTTCATTTAATTGAGTTTCGTACTAATCTTCAAGTTGCTTCCAGAAGTTGAGGCGTGGAAGAAGAGAGGTAGCGTTAAAATCATAATATAGGGAGGTAGGTGTAGGTATAACGACGACGTCGACAACGATGTTTTTTTAATTTTTGTTGCGCGATGAAAATCTGCAACAACATCATCACGGGGAAGCAGCGATGGAAATTTAATTCCGAATATCAAATTCGATGTTCTTTTTAAAAGCGTTATTATATGTATTTTATATTAATTAAGCATGTATTCCACTTATCATTTAACAGTTATGCCCGTTTTATGTAACTACATGTTATTCATATAAACCAGAGGGTGCATGCTTATTATAAACGCTGCTTCTGTATTTTTAATTGACTAATAATATTTAAATACCTTATTAGTAATTAAAAGCAATAAAACTATCAAAATATGTGGTAATTTCTTACACGTTCGAATATTTTGATTTTTTTTTAAGTAATCGTGCTCTGGGGTATTTATCAAATTTTTCCTCTGTGTACATAGATGTTGGCTGAATATCGTCCATCATCATCATCATCATCATCCTATATTCGTTCCACTTCAGGGCACAGGCCTTCTCTCAGAATGAAAGGGCGTGGGCCGTAGTTTCCACGCGAGCCCAGTGCGGATTAGGATCTTCACACACACACCATAGAATGTCTTCTCAGGTATGTGCAAGTTGCCTCACGATGTTTTCCTTCACCGTTAAGCTCATGGTAAATTTTAAATATAATTTTGTACATAAATTCCGAAGAACTCAGAGGTGCGAGCCCACATCCAAACCCACGACCCTCTGCTTGAGAGGCAGGCTGAAAGTATCAATGTTTATTTTAAATCGCCTTCCGCTTATCCCTTATACTCAACGGTAGAAGTGCGTGCAAGCAACACTGTTCTGTACAAACTTGGGCACTTTCTGCACAGTTTTCACTTTGTCTTGTTAATCGCTATACATTACTGATACGGTAGGCACTTGGCCTAATTTAACTAAGCTAACATTATTATTACGTTATAATTAGCTACATCTATATTTACTTTAATTATATCTATGTAACTGAATTAGGGAGTGATTATTTGGATGCTTATGAATGATATAATTAAACTAGGTGTTGCCCGCGACTCCGCCTGCGAAGAATAGGGAAATAAAAGATAGCCTACGACCTATTCTCAGACCTACCTAATAAAGACAAAATTACTTTTCAATCCGTGATTCAGCTATCGGTTTTGATGAGATGTAGAATTCAGTAATCCAATATCGGCTAGTTCGCGAAGCTTAGCTTGGTACGAAGAAAATTAACCACTGTTTATCTATCTTTCAGTAATTCGCGCCAAGCAACGTACGATCTTATTGTCATAGCGATTGGATTCAGATTCCATTTTTAATCCAACGTAGTGGATCATTAGGAGCTTCTTCATTTTGTCAATAGTCGATGATTAAGATTGCCACGTTTTATTACAGAAGGTTGTTACGTTGTGTCTATTTGTAAAGGTAATATTGAACACTAGCTTATGCCCGTGGCTTTGCCCCCGTAGAATCCTACTTCTACTAATATTATAAATGAGAAAGTTATAATTATTATAGTTAGACCGTTTAAATGAGTCCTCGTCCGCACGATACAGGGGGGTATGACGACAAAGGGGGTCGGGAGAGGTGCGGGCGGCTGGCACATGAAGCTGCCGGCATACGGCATAAATAGAATACATAATTATTTATAAAGTACAATAAAGCTTTAAACATGAAACTACCGTAAGACTCACTAATAAAGCTCTTTAAAATAATATCGAAATATCGAATTTCAAACTTTGAAATTAATATCGATATTTATCGACATTAAAAATTTCATTAATATCGATTATTTTCTGAGAATATAAATTATTGAAATTGTTTGACCATCCCTACCACACGTAATAACACGGCAAGTTAAATAAAAGCTTGTAAAATATGGGTACACGTATCGAATTGAGAGCCTCTTTGTTTTCGTCGTCCAAAAATTGTCAACCAAAGTTAGAAATTCAGGAGTCATCAATTACGAAAACCTTTTGCTTTCATCAACCTAATTTCAAATTATAATTCGCAATGTTTTGCTCCAAGGAGTTTCATTACCAGCGGTACCCTTTACCATAACGTAAAAGTTCCAACGAATCCAGAGGAATGTGTTAATTAAGTCAGAAAAATCTGGGTAGAGCGTGAGCAATTCCAATTACAAAGTCTCCGGTAAAAGTACGAACTTCACGGCTTATGATTTTAAAACGATTTTACTTCAGAAGTTAAATTACTTATGAAATTTCTTGAGATTGTTCTACGAACTCAATCGTCAGTTTTTTTACAGTCCAACTTGGTCTATCATTACTCTGGCACTAGATAAAAAGAGTTATGTTTTATAACTGTATGTATATAGGTAGGTGGTATCCACGTATAGTTTATCAAGTAAATGCTTCACAATTTTTTATTACAGTTCCCACATCATAATACCAACAAGAAGGCTCATTCAGACAATCCTGTGATCGATAAAAATAACGTGTCACATTGATATAATGCCACTTATAAGATATCGAGGAACTAAGCATCAGAAGGAAGTCACTATAGCTAGTCCGTTTACATGAGTCCTCGTCCGCGTAAAACAGGGGCTGGGGGGTATGACGACAAAGGGGCCAAGAGAGGTGCGGGCGGCGAGCGCGCCTCTTGTGCCTGCCGCCCACGCCTCTCCCGGCCCCCTTTGTCGCCATTCCCCCAGTCCCTGTACCGTGCGGGCGAAGACACATTTAAACGGTTTAGCTATAGTGTTGCATCGTTCGTGCCAAAAAAATCTCTAGTTCACTTCATGATATATGACTTGGCCATTCTATGAGAGGGTGGAGACCAAGAGTTGGACGACGTTAAAAAATAGCTAACCATTCAAAACGATTGACTGGAAAAGGTTACATTGTGATACGAAAATTACCCGTATAATTGTATCATAGCTAATTTTTGTGTCACACTCTATCTGTCTGTTACCCCTTCACGCTTGAATTGCTGATTAAAATAAAATTTGGTATGAAGTTAATTTGAGGCCCTGAAAAAGACACAGGATCTATTTTTCCTGGAATATTACAGTTTTCGCGGGATAGCGAAAAGCGAATTAGATATTCATAAAAAATGATGAAAGAAATACCATCATCAATTAAATCAAAAAGTATTATTAAATAAAACGGCATAAAACAAGCAATTTTACCATCAAAAAGAAACTATATTTACCTCATAAGTAGACCTATTAAATAAATTGCTCAGACACGTAAATAGAGAGCTATTAGGAACTATAAAAGACCTACCCGACTTCATAATATCAGGCATTCATGATAACATAGGGGTAGCCCATTATGCATGCTTATGGGGTATTTCATAGTCCAACATTCTATTATCTACGTGGTGCAGTAGAATTATGGGCTAGCGTGCCAGTTTAAGCTCGTATTGACAGTGAATTGTGTGATCCAGAAATAACGAGGTAGTATTTACTAAATATTCCGGTAAGTAAATAATGATGTAGTACTCAACATAATACCTATTTTAATAGAGGATCGTTTTATTTACGATACAATACAAATAATCTTCAGTGTATACCACAAAGAATACAATTCAGAAAACAAGTACCTACATCGAAAATAGGTAAGCAATGGGCGGCCTTATCGCTTCGAAGCGATCTCTTCCAGGCGTCCTTTTATTTAAGCGATTTTAACATTATATTCATAATATATTTGATTAAAATCCTAATATTATAAATGCGAAAGTAGACGCACAATTTATTTAAGTTAATTTTGGATTTTGTTCCTTTTAACTTTTGAATTGCGCGTCTACTAGGTACTGTTTCTGATGTCCTGTCAATCGTTCAAAAGTATAGACGAGATCTCTTTAAGATATGAGCACGCCTTTCTACATCTGTTTCTCTTGTTATCTGTTAATTTGTTGTTTTGTGTAGATAGAGACAGATAAATAATTTTATCGTAATACGAGTAGGGAACCGACTGTATTAGTCGCTTGCTTGCCGCGTGCATGCCACGACCCCATCCCGCCGAGGAACCGATGCCAAAAACACGAGCCACTAGCTTTTTTGGCGACGGTTCCTCGGCTAGGCTTTATGCCTCCAACAGTCAACAGCAGGTACTATCTATGAGCAATGGCAGTTATTGACTTGTTTCACAGCTGAGCCTAGTTTTCAAGTGACTCTGTGACGCTGCAGACGTCGCGAGTTTTTAAAATGACTGAAATGTGTTATTTTTTCTTTTACGTATGGAAAATATTTCAAAAAACAAATCAACAATTTCACGAGAATCGGTTAAAAATACGGTCTAAGAAACAGGCGGGCTGGACAGATGTAAGAAAGCATTTTTGCCCAAGATGAGACGAAGACGCTTTTTGCTTGCTTGGAAAATAAATACTTTACTTACCTATCTGTTGTATTGTAAGGTGAACCGGCGTATCTACTGACTGATGCCAGTTCCACACCCCCTTTGTATATTGACACTAGCGCTAAGTCTAGTGTTTTACTCTGAAACAAGAAAAAAATTGCTTTAAAAATATTTTTAATTACTTTATTAATTTTAATAACTTCTATTCCCTTTTGCATTCGTCACCCGAAAATGTCACTGCAACTGCTACTGTCACACATCGTCGGCAGTAAACCAGCAGTTAATTAAATTTAGGAAAGAATGAAAAATTTTGGTTGATCGCGATTGACTGGTTAGCCACCCCTACCAATAAGAATTACATTTATGCGTATGTGCCGTCCGTATTCTAAATTTGCGCATGTGTGAAAATGCGGTGGTAGGGTGCGTCATTTTAAATTCCCCACCTAAACAAATGTTTTTTTGTTTTACGGCTTTTGTCATAACTTAATATTTTTGGTTTAATAACGTTTTGAAAATTTGAGATTACCTCTTATTTTTACGATACTCTGTGTATTTGTATGGGAAAAAAGTGCTTCATTTTAAAAAGTCGTAAAACAAAAAAAAAAATTTGTTTGAGTGATAGGAATTCAGGGTTAAGAGGATGTCAGTGAATTACAAATAACCCTGTATAAAATTATCGAAGAATCAACCACTAATTCGGAAAAACCCTGTTGAGAAGAATCCGGCGAGAACCAAACTCAACAAGGTATATTTTTACACGCTTTATATTAGCTTCACCTGTATGTTTTTTGTATGTGTGTTTGTATGTTTGTATGTTTGTAACCGACTCCTTAGGGCGCGATTTTGACCCACTTCCCGGTTTCCGATTGAGCTGAAATTTTGCACATATGTGTAAATTGGATGACAATGCAATATTATTGTAACATGGAGCTGATCTGATGATGGAGCTGGATGGTGGCCATAGGAACTATGTAATAAAACAACACAATCCCGTCGAGTTTGGGCTCGTTTGATTCGTCTTGACGAGAACTTTGATCTCAGATGGTAACCAGGGTCTGATGATGGAGCTGGAAGATGGCCAAAGGCACTCCACAATAAAACTACACAACCCCGTCGAGTTTGGTCTCGTTTGATTCGTCTTGACGAGCACTTTGATCCTAGATGGTAACAAGGGTCTGATGATGGAGCTGGAAGGGGGGTAGGTGGCGGGGTGGGGTGGGGGGGGGAATGGGGTATGGGGTAAGGGGGTCGGGGTTTAGAGGGTTGGGGGTAGGGTGTGGCGGTTGGGGTTAGGAGATGGGGGGGGGTTTACGGGGAATAGGGTGGGGGTGTTGGGGGGTTCGGGGGTAAGTGATTTTGGGGGGTTGTGGGAAATGGGGAGGGGGTAAGAGGCCTAGATGGTAACAAGGGTTTGATGATGGAACTGGAAGGGGGGGGCGGTAGGTGGCAGGGTGGGGGGGAGGGGTTGGGGGGGCAGGTGGTGGGGTGGGGGAGGGGGGGGTTCCGGGGGTTTGGGGGGTTCGGTGTTAGGGGGGTTGGGTTTAGGTGGTTCGGGGGTTTGTAAAATGAGGAGGGGGGTAAGAGGGGTTTAGGGGATTGGGGGTAAGGGTGTGGGGTTTGGGGGGGGGGGGTTGGGGAAATGGGGTGGGGGATGTTGGGGGGTTGGGTTTAGGGGGTTTGGGGGTTGTAGGTGAGGGGGGTAAAGTTAGAAAGAAAAAAATGCAACTAAAAAATAGAAAATAAATAATAGTTTAAAAAAACTAAAAAACACGCTTTAAAAAATAAAAAATAAATTTTAATAAATTTCAATTCACTATTCTTTTAGTGCAGTAAAAAATCTTAATAAGCCATTATTAAATTGTTATATCCAGATCAAAATTTGTAAACAATTCTAAGTATTGATAAAATAAATAATAATACTTTAAAATATTTTATTGTAAAAAAAGCGTGGGGTTCAAACAGATCTGCAATGTTAATAAATTACATAAGTAAATCTAAAGTATTAAAGACATCTAATTTTTAACACAGTGAATCTATAATTAATATTAGGGCTAGGGATCGCCGAAGCAGATCGGAATTATTTCTAAATATCCCTGATTTAAAGTTATTAGATATTATGAATGATTTCTTAACGATGTATTTGAATTTTGTATCTGTTTGGCAGGTGCATAATAAAGCTGTTAAATGCGACTGTCGCATCTGTTACATAGTACCTAATATGTAATGTAATCTGTGGTAGTACGTAGTTGACGACATGGACATGAGCATATATTATGTAGTCATAATGTCTCTAAAATATACAATATTGCCTCATAAACTTGTGTGAGTCAGATATTAGTGCGGGCATCGCTAAAAGCTCTGAATTTATAACTTCATCCCACCCCAACCTCAACTCCGCCTATGTTATTAAACGGATTGGGTAGTCACTATTTTTCACGCAAACATCAGTAGTTACTACCTCATAAAGTTTAAACGGTTTTGATCAATTTTTGATCCTATCAGTCAATACAGAAGTTATACCGGCGACGTTCTAATCTAAGAGGCCCCATTTGACAGATGCCGAAACACCACCACCACTAGGCCATCTGATCGTCTATTTTTTTTAAAACATTACCTCCTCCCTCCGCTCCGCTGCCTCACTCCGCTCCATATGGACAGGCAGCCTTACCCGTGCTTTCAACTTGGTCCAGACAAATAGCCTCATTACTGTTATTCCACGGGACACACTGGTTTTATACTCCGAACTTGGAAACCCGAACGTATCATGCCGTCCTAGTCCCTCTTATATTATTTGATAGGAGAGTGAGAGGGACGGCACTATACGAATTTGGAATCTCGAATAGGAATAGAGCTGGTTTCGTGGTAACGTCCGATCTTGCCAAGCCGTTGTTTTGCTTAATTTGCGGGATTGCCTTGATAGCCTCTCTATACTGAAACTACACTGGAATAGCTTGGTAACTGTAGATGGATTGCATTACACTTTATTTATTATTTACAATATAATACAATAACAAGAAAGCTCATAAGAAAGCTCAAAGTCACGCAAAGGGCGATGGAGGGGGCTATGCTCGGAGTTTCTCTGCGGGATCACATTAGAAATGACGAAATCCGCGCAAGAACTATTAAAGTCACCGACATAGCTCGAAGAATAGCCAGACTTAAGTTGCAGTGGGCAGGGCACAATGCCATGGCTCGTAGAACTGATGGTCGATAGGGTAAAAAAGTTCTCGAGTGTGTGTAGTGCAGGCACACTTGGGCTCCCCCTATGTTTAGCTGTGGACGTCTTTCGACTAAAACGATGATTTCTGATGTTATCCCGCAGAGAAACATCATTGCATTTAAATAATAAACACATTCTTAATATTTTTTATTATTGAACACTACGAAACGGTACTACAGGGGCATTACAAAAATGAAGGGGGCACAGTGGTAGACACAAGACCGGAAATTTTATTATCATTATCGTCCCAGCCTATATACGTCCCACTGCAGGGCACAGACCTCGTCTCAGAATGAGAGGGCTTGGGCCGTAGTTCTCACTCGGGTCCGGTGCTGATTGGGAACCGGAAATTCGAAGACACAATATTATAATTAATTATGCAGTTGGCAGGGCACATTTCTCGTAGAACAAACGGCCTATGCGACCCTAATACGACCTATGCTGCCCTATCGCAGTAAGGTTTTAGAGAGGTTACCGCGTACCAAAAGAACTAGCGTGGGAAGGGTCCCAACTAGACCGACGATCTGGTAAAAGTTGCAGAAACCGCTTGGATCCGGCCAATGCAGGACCAATCGTTGTTGGACTTTGTGGTGGAGGCCTTTGTCCATCAGTGGACGTATTTTGGGTGATATGATGTTGATGGTGACGTTATTATGATAGAATGCTTAAGAAGAAATAACGGACGAGCGCAGGGACAGAAAAACTAAACTTAAGTAACCTTAAGCTAAGAATTTACTTGGCTTACGCTAAGACTGAAATTTAATTAAGTTTTATGAACGGGACCATGTAGTTTATGAAATACCGTCTTATATATTTTTTTTGTAAAAATAGAAGAGTCTCTTTTTAACTTATTGAATGAATGATCGTTATTAAATTATGCTCAAACAAAAAATAGCAGCAAATAAAAACTATTGGTTAGTGACATTAATATGCACCTACGTATAGTTTACTCTAGTTTAGTTAATTAACAATTAAGTACAAAATTACAATATGAAAGTATCAATGTAAAAACTAAAATGTCACATTAGAAAAATAAAACTTTATTTTTTTAATCATGGGACGATTGACACTAATTGGCCTAGTGCCAAAGTAGTAAGTAGGTAAGCTTTTATTCTGGGTACCAGTCAATGGAAAAACACACTCAAACAGATAAATACATATTTAAATACGTATTAAACGTCCAAGAATTGAGAAAAAACACTGTTGACTTACCTACCATAAAATATATTTTAAGTGATTCTGAAATATCTCAGGTTAAAAAACTGGGGCTCTAGTGAAAAAGAGGTTAAGTACCTATGCAGAAATTAAACAGCTATTTTCTATTTTGTGTGTAAAGGAGGTTAAGTGGATATCACCTGTCAACTTCTGCAGAATTAACCCCTTTTTCACTAGAGCCCCAAAAAATTGAAGCCTGCCTTCTTAACAGTAAAGGCTTCTTCGGATAAAATTGAAATATCCACGACTAACAAAATTTCGTCTTATTTCAATAAGCGTCCTGTCCGGAACATGAAAGAGATAATAATCTATATTTTGTATTTAATATTATGGAAAGCACTAGCTGCTGCTTGCGATTTCATCATCACTGTCCCTTGGAAACTAAGCAAATAACCGGAGTAGAAATCATCTAGTTGACTATATTTTAAATTAATTGCTACACCCAATGGGTAAAATTTTATTGAGACACTACTGGTTGCATGTTAAACTAAAATCTTCATGTATAAACATACAATTTATGGTGAATTAATAAATTAATACTTAAATAAAAATAATAAATAAATAAATAAGTAAATCTTTTATGTTAAAAATCTCTTCAAAATTCGTCTAGCCGTTTTAGCGCAAAAAAGTACATACTAACAGGTAGATACGCTCACAGAATTCCTGAAATTTTCACACCAATCCTCTTAGTTACGTTGCTTCATAAGAACACGCATAAAAACTGACATGTTTTAACTTAACTACCAGTGGCGGGGCGTGAAAATTTTTGCAAGTTAATCCGGAGCCAAAAAAAAACCTAGAATCCCATTTATCATCTTCTTGAAAGTGCAGTAATGGACGAGAAGCGTTTCGTAACTTCGAAAGTTTAGTCAACCCGGGAGGAATCGGATTGCTGCTTATGTGTACATTCCACAATCACACACACCACAATGCCTACAAGAAGATTTTTATAATTTTTCAGCTTTTCGTGTGTAAGTATACACCTATAAATCTGCGGGATTGTAGTCTTTGGGCTTCTAGGCTTTCGGTCAAACCGTATTTTCAGGATTTTGAACTTTCAGTCATACAAACATTCATTGTTCGGTGTACCGATATGTAAATCTATTTTGTATAGTGACAAGGTTTCTTTTACTAAAGCGTTATTAAATTCAGAACCTGGATCAGAATTTATTTTCATTGGGGTTCCATAATATGAAAAATATTTAATTAATGCTTTTACTACTTCTGATGTAGACATATTTGATATTTCTATCGCTTGACCTAATTTACTAAAAGCGTCTATTAATGTTAAATATGTTTTTCCTTCTATCGAAAATAAATCTATGAAAAGTTCTTCAAAGGGTTTGCTTTGAGTTTGAGTTAATTGTATTAACGGTTTTAAAGGGTGTCTATCGTATTTCATACGTTTGCATAGCTCACAGGCTCCAATTACTGCTGAAGTTGTTTCTAACATACCAGGCCAGTAATAATTTCTTTTTAATTTAGATAGGGTTTCTTTTATTCCACGATGAGAAGTTTTTCCTTCGTGATATTTTTGAATTAAATCCTTTTGAATATCCTCGTTTTCTATATACTGTACACGTTCGGTGCATTCGATAAATTTCACAGAACCTTTCTCAAATAATTGCTGAGTTATTATATCAAATTGTTGTCGGTGATTATTGTCTTCAAAGTATACGTAATATTTTTTGTTGCTTAAAATATGTTCTTTAAGAAATTCTTTTAAAATTTCGGGATTATCTAAAGGTAAATGGACTTCTATGACTTTTTGATTTTGACGAGACTTATCTTTGATTGATATTTCGTCGTTGAACCATTTAAAAAATAATATTTGATTAGGTTTTGTATCGATTGCTTCGTTAATTGTGGGTATATTTGATTGCGTGAAGAAACTTTCCTCTAAATCGTCATCATCAATTTCTGAAGCTGTCATTGTTTCTTCATCCCAATTTTTTGTATCTAAATTATTTAATTTAATTCGAGATAATGCGTCAGCGTTTGTATTTTGTTTTCCGCTACGATACGTTATTTCGAAATTATATTCCTGAAGTCTTAATCTCCATCTTGTTAACTTGCTATTCGGTTCTTTTGATGAATAGAGCCATGCTAGAGGACGGTGATCGGTGTAAATATAAAATTTTTGTCCATATAAATATGGTCGGAAATACTTTACGGCCCATACAACTGCTAAGAGTTCCTTTTCAATAGCGCTATACTTTGTTTCCGCTAGCGACAACGTTCGGCTGGCGTAAGCGATTGGCTTATCACTCCCAATTGTTCCTTGAGATAATACAGCTCCTAATGCTACGTTAGAGGCATCAGTTGTAAGAATAAAAGGTTTGTTAAAATCTGGATATTGTAAAAGTGGGGCATTAACAAGTAAGGTTTTACAAGTTTCAAATGATTTAATGTAATCGTCCTTAAGTTCGATTGTTGATCCCTTCTTAAGACAATTTGTCATTGGCTTGGTTATTTTTGCAAAGTCTTTAATAAATCTTCGATAATAACTTAGTAATCCAATAAAACTTTTAATCTCGCGTTGTGTTTTAGGTATGGGGTATTTAAGAATTGCTTCGATTTTATCGTTGTTTGGCTTTAGTCCTTCTTTTGTGATGGTATGACCAAGATAAAGAACTTCTTTTCGCAAAAATTCAGATTTATCTAATTGTATTTTAAGATTAGAATTTCTTAATTGATCAAATACTTTCTTTAATTTGAACAAGTGTTCCTCAAGTGTAGGCGAATAAATTATTATATCGTCCAAGTATACTTAACAATGAATTCCTTGTAATCCTCTATAACTCGTTGTAATGCATCTTCTAAGCTACTAGGGTTTTTAAGACGAACTACTCTCATTAATCCCTTAGGCAAATTATATAAAAATACATTCAGCGAAATATGATTATATATATTACGGCGGTTATTCCTTACACTTTCATCAGAATTACTATTGACTTTCGAAAATAGACTACTTCTAACCGTTTGAATTCTAGTGCATAACTCTAAGAATGATTCACCTGGTTTAATGACTAAAGACTCTAATTCCATCAATAAACAGTCTTCGGTTCGTTGATCTCCAAAATGTTGAATAAACGCGGCTTTAAGGTCAGGCCATGTATTAATATGGTCACTTTCACTAATCAGTGCGGCTGCCTTGCCGGTTAACCTTGACGTAATAACTTGTAACACATATTGACTTTGAACTAGGCTTTCGTTGTTTCCTCCAAAGTTATTAATTATGTATTCGCATTTTTTAATGAATAAATTTAATAGTCTTTGATCTCCGTCAAATAATGGAATTAATTTTAAAATTTCACCGGGAATAGTTGTAACTATGCTTGCTTCTTGTACGGGTATGACACTAGGTTCAGCTACATTACTAGGTTCAGCTACATTAGGGTTATTCTCGTTAGATCCCATCATTTTTTTTTTATTTAATGTTTTTAGGGTTATAAAAAGTTGACCAACGAAATACGTCCAAATTTGGTAAATATATTATTTTAAGAATAAAAATAATGCTGTCAGACCAATTAAAAGATTTATGATTACAGTTTTGACTATTACCAATTGAATCGTATCTTAAAATAAAATATATAATATTTCCTATTCGTCTTGTATCGACTACCAACTTTCTTGGCATTAAAGTGACACTTCACTATATATGAGCATACGAACACAATATGAGAATAATTCAGAGATTTTCTCTATAATTTGATTAATTAATTCGATTATCGCTCTTAAAATTTGCCTAGTGCCTGTTGCATCTAAAGGCTGAATATTCGCTTGATTCGGATTATTGTTCGTATTTGCACTGAACAAATTATTATAATTATTCGAATTCATTAACACTTAAATCTATCTTTGTGCCTTACAACGGGTGATCAGCCTCGAGCTCGAACAACAAAGAGTTAATTGATATTTTGTTTAGTTAAAATACAGATCTATGAACGATCACTAAATATTTTAACTGCAAAATATAGATCTAGAAACGATCATTTTTTGTAAATACAGGTAGTTTGGGTGATCTATGAACGATCAAAACTTAATAACTAATAAATATTCTTTAAAGTTGTACAAATATAAAATATAAAATGTCATCAAAAATTAATACACATATAAAATATAAGGGTTTGTTAAGGAAGGAAAGGTGAGGATAATCACCATATGGATCCTCCCGATTCTATTCTTGGATTCCCCGTTTTTCTTAGTCTTGTACTCTTTTATATATATTCCTTTCTTTTCACGTAAGTGGAGAAATTTATAATTTATTTGTTGTAGGATAGGCTCGTGGATTCCTTAATCTTTGAAAAGAACACGGCGCTTCAATCAGTTTCGCGTTGCAGCAGGAAGTTAGAAAATTTCTCACTTACTGGTACGGTGCTCAAACCATTCGATGTGATGCGTCGCGGAGTCCTGAAGTAATCCTACCGACTGCGCCAAAAATGTTCTTCCTCTTCCGTGATGAAAGGATGAGTGATATGTTTGCGGACCGACGTCAGGAGCGGTTTAAATGATCAAGACTGACTTGTACTAGCACTTGATTTTATTATAAATTCACGATACTAAACTTAGTTAGTTACAAGTTAAGACTACTTCGAACGGTGGAGGAGAATAGAATGACTCCTGAGACTACGGGGACCCTTATATACCATGTAGGCTTGCATCTTTATCATATTCGCATAATTAGTGTGACCATCGGATTAGAAACGGTCGTAAAATAGTTTGTTGCGTGAAATTGGAAAAGTCCTTTGGAATCACGTAAACTATAAAATTAGAAAACGAAATATGAATATGATAATGCAACATTGTGTTACATTATAGGGTCACAAGGTCTCTTAGGTAGCATACTTAACTAGCTACTTATTGTTTGGCAAATCATCATTATACTTGAAAGGCTTAGGCAATCAACCCAATGTAAACAAAACAATGTCAACTGATGTCTTAAATACAGTAATTCTCCCATTAACTATCTAAACATTTACATTTCTGTATTAAAATACGTTAGTCTAGGTTGTATTACAATGATTGATACATAAAATGTTTTGAATCTATGAATGTGGCAAATTTGTCACAAATTATTCGCTTTTTCAATATTTTGATCCTTTACATGTAAGTATGGCAAATTTAAAGTCTACTAATCATAGTTACGGAGATAGGGCCGCTCTTAATCGAACATACAAATCCTGTTTATTCCATATCCAGCAGCAGGGGCAGATATTTGTATGAAAAATACGAATGTTTGTTCTCGGGTCTTGGGTGTTTAATATGTATTTAAGTATGTATTTATCTATATAAGTATGTTTATCCGTTGCTTAGTACCCATAACACAAGCTTTGTTAGCTTACTTTGGGACTAGGTCAATTGGTGTGAATTGTCCCCTGATATTTATTTATTTATTTATTTATTTATATCCCGTAGGAATTTTAACAAATCCTTCATTATTCCTTGCCTACGTTACAAAGGCAAGCTGTTTGCAAAATTTCAGCTATCCAGGGCGAATGGTTTGGTGTGGGCGTTGATGAGTCAGTCAATCAGTGAGCGAGCGAGTAAGTCAGTCAGTCAATATAAGTCTACACTTCAAATGCTGCAAAAAAAAAAAACGGCCAAGTGTAAGTCGGACTCGCGCACGAAGGGTTCCGTACCATTATCTATAAAAACGGCAAAATATCACGTTTGTTATATGGAAACCCCCCTTAAATATTTGTTTTATTTGAATTTAATTATTTATTTTTGAAGTGAATATATAACTAAATATTCCGTGAATATTTTCAAGCGTCTACCTGTTGCCGTTGTCAATATCGAGCAAAAACGAACAAAAAAATCACGTTTGTTGTATGGGAAGCCCCCCTTAAATATTTGTTTTATTTGAATTTAATTATTTATTTTTGAAGTGAATATATAACTAAATATTCCGTGAATATTTTCAAGCGTCTACCTGTTGCCGTTATCAATATCGAGCAAAAACGAACAAAAAAATCACGTTTGTTGTATGGGAAGCCCCCCTTAAATATTTGTTTTATTTGAATTTAATTATTTATTTTTGAAGTGAATATATAACTAAATATTCCGTGAATATTTTCAAGCGTCTACCTGTTGCCGTTATCAATATCGAGCAAAAACGAACAAAAAATCACGTTTGTTGTATGGGAAGCCCCCCTTAAATATTTGTTTTATTTGAATTAAATTATTTATTTTTAAAGTAAATATATAACAAAATATTGTGTGACTATTTCAAGCGTCTACCTGTTGCGTTATCAATATCGAGCAAAAACGAGCAAAAAAATCACGTTTGTTGTATGGGAGCCCCCTTAAATATTTATTTTATTCTTTTTTTTAGTATCTGTCTATAACAACAAATAGACAACCGAAATACATCATCTGTGAAAATTTCAACTGCCTAGCCATCACGGTTCAGACGGACGGACAGACGGACGGACAGCGAAGTCTCAGTAATAAGGTCCCGTTTTTACCCTTTGGGTACGGAAGTCTAAAAAGAAACAGAAGCATAGTATGAATGAATATTTATTTAGCATACGTGCGCGCCTAGCAAAGCGAAGATATAATATCAAAATTTCTCACCCTTTCAGCCGAGCGCAGAAATTATGCGTAATATCACTTATGCGGACACGTTCCCGAACTTTTTATTATTATTACGCTTTCAAATTTGTATTCATCTTTCATGTTTTAACGATCAACTCATTATTCCAACCACCCCCCTAAAATACATCTCACGGGAACGGCAGCCATTTTGAAAACTGACCATAAATTTCAGTTTAATATTTTATAGCTGTTGTTTACTTGCCGTTGGTTTCTTTTATGTCGGGAAGTGGAGTTTGTTTGAGTATGATATCAGTAAGCATTAAAAAGTTTAGCAATAATTTTGCTTTCATCTTCAGAAGGCCGATTGTTGAACGAAAATGTTACATTGTTTAAACAGGCAAGCCGGAATGTTGTTCAGGTAAAGTACTTAAATATCATGAAATTATGAATTTGGATTTTTTTATCGTACGACTTTAAGAGCTCTCTTTTATGCTAAACTGCTAAACCAAACCATTAAATAAAAAATAAAAAATATATCACGGGACCATTCACACCAATTGACCAAGTCCCAAACTAAGCAAAGCTTGTACTATTGGGTACTAGACAACTTATATAGATAGAAACATACTTAAATACATATTAAACACCCAAGACTCGAGCATAAACATTCATATTATTCACACTAATGTCTGCCCCGACCGGGAATCGAACTCGGGACCTGAAGCTTCGTAGTCAGGTTCTGTAACAACTAGGCTATCCGATCGTCTAAAACATTGTTTGTTAAACGAGATAAAGAAAATTATTCAATGGGACTTGATGTCGTTAGAGATATATCCAAAAAATATTTGAAAAATATTTCAAAATTGTTTTCGATCAAGGAGTCGAGGAGATACTACTAAACTAGAAAAAGTAATCTGGGTATTGAAGAACATTGAGCTGTAGTAGATACGAAAAATACACGAAAAGTTCAGGAACATGATGGAGTAACTAAATTAGTAGATTCATATCTTTCTACTTTAAACACTTGGTTGCAGTGAAAGTGGCCACAGAGTGCAGCACTGGCATTTTAATATACCAAAGTAGTGAGCGGCATGGTGCTATAATTATGCGTGATCATACATAAAAAAAAATATATACGCGTCGAATTGAGAACCTCCTCCGTTTTTTTCGTCGGTTGAAAACCCGATTCCAACGAGATTGCTTAAAAATTTTAACACGATAATCAGTAATGACAAGTGCTCAGCGCCGCGCAGCGGCTTGCCTGCCGTGCAACACGCTGAGTATGACCCATTTTAGTTTTCTTTTTCTTTTTGGCACAATGTTTAATTTCTTTCTTTTTACTCAAACTTACGTAAGATTATATAAGGTTTTTTTTTTTTTTTTTATATATAAGAGGTGGCAAACGAGCAGACGGGTCACCTGATGGAAAGCGATCACCGTCGCCCATGGACACCCGCAACACGGGGGGCATCACAGGTGCGTTGCCGACCCTTTTAGGAATTGGTAGGCTCGTTTTTTAAAGATCCCTAAGTTGTAACGCCTACAACTCCTTATCCTATTCCTCCTTGTCCTATTGTTTATGTTTTAAAATATTTTTCTTGTTGTGCTCTATTTGGGAAATAAATTAATACTTATTCTTAAAGTTTAAGCGCATACTAACTACGACCTCATGGATCCTAAGCCACATCTTGCTCACGCTTAATACTCTCTAGGTTATAAATGTTATAATTGTTATACTAAACGGGTCTTATCACGCAAACTCTCTGGGTTGCCTAACGATAATATTCACTTCTATTCCTATTCTGGTAATACTGTCTGATTTGAATCCGTCAAAATACGGTCCGAAGTAGTCTTAGAACTATTAGTATAGTGGGCGGTTTACGCACTACATCCGATTTCTCTCCGTTATCCATGAATGTCCATATTCCATTCTTTTCGTTTAGATCAGTGTGGCAGCACGTGCACACGTTGTTAAGTTAGGTTAGGTTAGGTTATAAAAAATGTTGCTGGGATTTAGAGCATAGATCGGACGGGTTCATAAGTACCAGCGGAATTCAGTCAGTCTTAAAAATACGTGATCCCGGATTGGGATCAGAGGTAGGGTGAAAAGCAATACCCGATTTCGGTCCAAGTCTTTTTTTACATGAAACTGACCCGCGATTGACCTGACTCCTAACTCCTGGTGTCTTGACTCTATCTTCATCATTATCATCATTTCAACCGAAAGACGTCCACTGCTGAACATAGGCCTCCCCCAAGGCTCGCCAAACTGATCGGTCCCATGCTGTTCGCATCCAACCTGTCGCTGTCGCTCCATCTTGTTAGAGGCCTACCCACACTGCGTCTTCCGGTCCGCGGACGCCACTCGAGAAACTTTTTGCTCAAGTGGCAGTGAGCAGGGCACATCGCTCGTAGAACTGATGGCCGACTCTATCTTACCTGATTAAAATTACACATAATTAAGGCCAAAGGTGTATCTCACTGGTTCAGTAACAGTCTATTTACTCTACTCATAGATTAGATTTGAGACAGCCTTGAAGAGTCCTAGGTTGTATTTATCTGGACATACGATGGGAGCGAACTGCGCATCCCATTTCTTAGCAGTTTGTATTTTAGTTTTCCAGATCTGTATTTTCATGGAATCGGTTCGGACGTAGTGTAAAACCGCTTTTAGTGATTTGGAAGTTCATAACCTTATTGGATGTTAGTTTAAGTGGTTTAATATATTATAAGGAAGACTCACCTGATAATGTGTTTGCACTACCACTGCCCTAAAAACTATGGAAGCGTCTTGAACTCTAGTCTCCAGTGGTCTTTCAGCAAACCTTGGACACTGGCCATCACAAACGATTGTCCTACACATGAACAGCACTATCACTAGCAAGTCTCCATTGGGCACACGTCCCATCGCAGGCCGTACCATTGTGAACCTTTGCAAAGCCCCTTAAGTCACATTTTTCATAGACTATCTGACGACGTTATTGCGTTTCGTTCTTCGCCGCTTGTGATGTTTCCTGCTTTGCATTTTTTTATCTGAAACAAAAGAGAGTCGCGATTAGAATTTTAATTAATAAAATGGAGATTAACAAGGTGTAATAAAGGCGTACAATGTTTTGTTTTGTTATTTATTAGAACAGGATAATTTATTTTATGTATGTATCGTGCATAATTTTAGCGACTTTCAGAACAGACAGAGCTGGTACTTACTGATAAAATATCGGAAAGTATTTTTTTTTCTGAAACTGTAAACTTATCGAGACTGTCATAGTATTAATCTAATCTAACATGATGCGTTCTATACGATACCGTTTTAATAAATCTGAGAAGTTTACTGTTTCAGTTTTTTTTCGATATCTTAATTTTTTAATACATTTGATTTATTACTTTCATACAGAACCGTGCCATTTAAAAGGTGTAGACATGAAAATGCTTACCTACTTTAATAAGCTAAAAGCGAATCGTATGATAAGGAATTCAACATCATACGAATTTACGTTTAAATTGAACAACGTTACTTCGTAGAATAAACATGAAACCATATTTCGTATGAGAGAATATTTTGTAATAAAGAAAAGCAAATTTCTTAATTATGTATACGAAGGTTTAATATAAAGTGATATTAAATTAAATACACTTTGTTACAGCGTTGGATTAAAGCTTCTATTTCGCGGAATAACTCCACTTACGATAGGGACTTTGTATGTTATTCTTATTATTGTAACATCCTGTCCTACTAAGAAGAATATAATAAACTAGCTTTTTCTCGCGAATTCGTCTGCGCACAATAAAATGTATGGTCAACTCCCGCGGAAAATTCCGAAAATCCCTTTTTACTGCACCTTTCTGATTCTAAAGAATTGGCTACTGATATAGGGTCCCAGTGAATTGAACATGTAAATCCCGTTTTTTCCTTATCTAGTGGGAATTTCAGAAAATCCTGAAATTAGTTTTTCACTGTTATAACCACCTACTTGCATGCCAAATGTGAAGTCTCTAATAATTATAGTTAGGTACGTAGATAGGGCCACTTTGAAGCGAAAATATAAATCCTACTTCTCGATTCCGTGGGAATTTAAAAAAATCCCTACTTAGTGGATGCCTAAGTCATAATAACTATCTGTGAGCCAAATTTCAGCACAATCCGTTCAGCGGTTTGAGTTGTGCGTTGATAGATCAGTCAGTAACGGTTGCTTTTACACAAGAAAAAGAAGAAGAAGAAGAAGAAGAAGAAGAAGAAGAAGAAGAAGAAGAAGAAGAAGAAGAAGAAGAAGAAGAAGTAGAAGAAGAAGAAGAAGAAGAAGACAAGAAGATAAATGAGAGAATGTGATAAGTTGGCGTATACAATTGGGTGAAAATCTACATTAACATACAGGATACTTAAAGTCCCTGGAATTTCTTGGGATCACATTTTAACTTTTAATAAGAATAGAGGCTTTCAAGGTGACCGTTAACTTGGTCTGCAATCAAATGGCGTTAACGCGAGAACGTTCGCTCGTGCCTAAAGTACCACGTTCCCAAAATACCTGATTTTTCAAAATACTACATTACCTATTATTTAACAACCGCTTTAGCCTAGTTGGTAGTGACCCTGCCTACGAAGCAAGAGGCCCTGGGTTCAAATCCCAGTAAGGGAATTTATTTGTGTGATGAGCACGAATATTTGTTCCTGAGTTATGGATGTTTTCTATGTATTTAAGTATTACCTACTGAAATTCATTTATTAAACACAATTATACATTAATTTCAGTAAGTAAGTAAGTTTAAGTATTTATTTATTTATATAAGTATGTTTAACGTCGTCTAGTACCCATAGTACAGACTTTGCTTAGTTTGGGACTAGGTCGATTTGTGTAAGATTGTCCCCTAATATTTCTTTATTTATTTATTAAAATTGATCACATTTCTAGTCTACCAGATTCTCGTTGCACCACATTACGAAATCGAAGATTACTCAAGGAAGTGGTTTTTTTGGTGGAATGTCTTTTTTTGGGGATTTGGCAATAAATAGGTAATGTAGTATTCTGAAAAATCTGGTATTTTGGGAACGTGGTATATTAGGCATGAGCGAGAACTTTGTGATTAAAAAAAATAAACGAGGTTTTTGCTTTAAACGACCGACGAAACAATGCCATGCGATTAAATAATAATCTGGCTTTTAGGTTTGATTAAAAACCTTTCTAATTATTTACTGGTTTGACAAAGCGAAATTGTTTGCGAACATGATTTCCAAATCATAGCAATCAATTTCAATTATAATTAAACAGAAAGGATAATCGATGATCTATATTGGAATGCACGTAATGATTATAATGTAGACTATAAATTTTGCGTAATTATTAGAGCGGTAAACTAAATGAACCTTGTTTTAAACAACGCCAAACAACTAAATTTAATTGGAATGCGGAAATTAATGTTAGATGATATTTTGATCAGTTAAGTGGTATATTAAATATTAGTTACTATACAGGATAGCTGTTGCCTGTAACTCCGTCTGCGAATAATTCGTTTGTCACTTTCCCGCGGGAACTATCCGATTTTCCGGGATAAAAAGTATCCTATATAATTCAGGTTATAAATAATATATTGTTAGGAATAAATAAGACTTGCAACACCACTGCGTTGATTTTAGAGATCGTCAATTGACTTCCGTCGCCGTTATGTCAATGGTGAGCGCTGGAGCTCAGTCTCATGAGCCATTCTTACCGGGCACTTGGCATAGGACGGTCGTATTGCTCTGAGCTTATCCTTTTGCGCCTAATTTTAAGATTAGAAAGTGTTTTCTCCATATTTTCGTTCGTCTTGCAATTATTTGTAACTTTACCTATTGTGATTAAATAAAATTAGTAGTTGTAATTTTTCATTTATTTGATCATCCCTAATAATATGTATCAAATTTCATCAAAATCCATAAAATTGTTTTACCTTGAAAGAATACCAAACATCAATACATACTTTTGCGTTTACAATATTAGTAAGATTTGAAATTCCTATTTGACAGCCACTGTATAGCTGGTGCCATTCCATTCACAAAGGCGTGTGAATTTGACAAAATTAGACATTAATCACATTGCAATAAGAACCAAGGCAACGCGTCGTCATGAACGACTCCATCTATATTTGCTTAACCGCCAGCCCATCGCCGGTCCAATAGCTGTCACATACACACACTCTTTGCACGCACCAATGCACGCCTGCACGCACACACATAGGTACCTACAAGCTTTCGCATTTATAGGGCTATGCTCACCGTGCCTTAGGCTAAGACTAGCCGTGATAACCCAGTTGTTTGACCTATTGGCCCTTAAAGCAGACTATCTGAATTCACTCGTGAATTCTGAAAAACCCAGAGGTACAAACCCGGGTTCGAATTCATCGTGGGTTTCTTCCTTGTGACACATTTCACACTTATAAGTAGGATATAAAAGTAGCTACAGATGAGCGTAGATCTCACTCCAAATAAGCAATATTAACGACGAGCATTAGGCTAACGAGTGACATTTCATTACGCCTCCTAAACAAACTCCGCGTTGCCTACAAAAACAGCGGAGTACATAATTAAGTTATATCCATTAGCAGGAGATCGTGCCAAATCAGCCATCTTCCGTTAATCCGTCAGAGCTAATCTCTATACGCTGACGAGTCGTTGGCCGAGATCTGTTATCTTAAGATGCGAGAGCGGCGGTACATACAAGCGTGTGTGCTCAGCTGGGGGAGTTCTGTACGTCCTAGTTAGGGTTTTGTACCCAAAGGGCTCCAAGGGAGCCTTATTACTAAGGCTCTGCTATTCGTTCATTTGTCTTCTTTTAAACTGTAATGGTGTCTAGTGTAATAATGTCTGCCATACTTGAAATTTTCTGATTGTTTTTTGGATGACAGGATTGCAAGTGGTTTGTGACTAAGAACCTAGAAGTTTCCTGTTTGCAACCCTGTTTTTTATTCAACTAGTTACCTAATTAAGTATCGAGTGATGCCAACCTGAACCTCTTAATATAACGTAAAGACGACTATGGGACCGAATGAAAGAAGGTAGCAGCGCTGGGTGTTGCCGACTACGAACTCCAAGTTCTAGCACTGCGATGTGGAACACAAAGGGAAACCATTACCTTTCTCTAGAAAGCCGACATGAAAGTTTGTTACCAAACCTCCAGTCATAACCACACCCACTCTGTCAAGAGCCATAATTTCAGCCGAAAAACGTCAAGTGATGTACATAGGTCTCCCCTATGGTTTGCCAAAGAGACTGGTCCTGCGCCATCCGCATCCAACGCGTTTCCACAACCTTAGCCAGTTCGTCACTCCATCTTTTTGGAGCCTTACTTACACTGCGTCTTGCGGTCCGTGGACGCCATTCGAGAACTTTTGCCTCTACCACTTGAGCCTAGCGACTTTTCAATCAATTTTGGTAACTTTAGTTTTTTGCGCGGATTTCATCATTTCTAATGTGATACCGTAGAAAAATCCGAGCATAGCCCTCTCTATCGCCCTCTGAGTTACCTTCAGCTTTCTTATGAGACCCGACTTTAGGGGCCAAAAGTATAGCAATTTAAAAGATAAAGAAAGATAGAGGCCCAACGACAACGCAATAACAATAACAATAATAAACTGTCACCATAAGGACTTGTATCAAAAACGGCAATTCTGTGGGAAATTTGTGTGTTGACCGCTGGAGATTACCGATGGCCTTTAGATAACTGCCTTAAGTGGTTAAATCGTGAGCTTATGCGCGTAACCTAGCAGAAAAGATTATTTGTTTGATTGTTTGATTATTCCTAGAGGAGCGAAGAAAACTGATGTGCAACGACTCTTAAGTAAGAAGCATGACGAGAAAAGATACATTTCACTTGTATTACGGCCATATAAGGCCTCACGGCAAGAAAACTGGAAACATGGCACAAGATCATTATCTTGGAGTCGGCTATCTTGTCCACTGTTTCCATGACACATTTGTCATGGAAACAGTGGACAAGATAGCCGACTCCAAGTACTTAAATAGGATAAGACTTAGCCCGGTTGACGATAATGATAAAGAAAGACAAATTAGATGATGCTTTGCATTTTTGATTTAGGCATGCAGCTAAGAATTTAGTTACTAAATAATAGACATGTTTTTATGGAATTTAGACCGCGATTATCTTTAATGAGTTCCGATATTTTGGTGGAACTACCAAGATCACGGCTAATCACGCTCTGCATTCCGCAAAAAAATGTCGAAATCTTGATGGGTGGCTCACTAAGTACACATTTTATGAAAAACTTATTCTAAATTATATTTGTGTGTCGACCGCCAGTGATTCTGCGATGGTCTTGAGATCACTATCTTAAGCGGTCGACTCGCGGGCTTAGAACCTCGCAGGAAAGATTATGTGAGTTCCAGAAGCGAGGAAAAACTGAGATGCGTCCGCGATAAAAGTGTTAGATGAAACTATAAAGTTGCTTTGAGCGTTATGCGGAAGATAAGGGCGTTTAAGTTTGAGACTTTTAGCGGGTGGTGCCAATAGGATTTGTTAGTTCTGTACGACGAGATTTAACGACTAATAATCCGTAGTAACTCGAGCTTGTAAATATGGCTGCTCACTTTGGAGAACATAATTCAGTAATAGTATGTTTGACGAGTTTGATGAGCGATTCAGGGTTCGTTAGGTATAACTAGGACTAGCAGAATATGTTAATGAGGACTAAAATATAGATAGTAGTTAAGGTTGTTGTATATAATTATAACTATTTTTTTTCCATTAAACAAACATTATCGGAACCCAACAATCTGGGTCTCATATTTTAATAATTTATACCATAAAAATAGCTGACAAATGTATCATGAGATGATTAGAAATCTTTTTCTTTTTACAAGATTTTATTTAACATACCACATTCGTCTGTACTGTAAGTTTGTATGTAATTTGTGGTTCCAAATCTGCAAACTATTTTTCGACCACTCTTTGTTTATTTGATTGAGCTGAAATTTGGCATACTTATGTAAGTCAGGTGGCAATACAGTAATCTCGTTATAAAATTCTGGTAGTCCGGCTATGATCATCTCCCCAGTTCAGAACTCTTCAACGATTGATATGGCATCGACTTGTAATATGTGTATGTGAGTTTTACATACATGTGAAGTTTACCACAAACTTTAGACGGGCTCGTGTGGGAATACAGCTCAAGCTTTCTCATTCTGAAACGAGGTCTGCTGTGCCCAGTAATGGGACGTCTAGGCCAATATGATGATATCCAACCAGCTGCTAAAGTTTAGTTTACTTATATCATACAAATACCCTAACGCAGATCTTCCAAAGTTTCAACCTCGAGACAAACTAAAACCTTATTACTGGTAACTTAATAACTCTTAACATCGTTGCGACTGTGTCGACAAGCCAATGAACGAGTATGAAGGTACTTTGTTATTTTAAGCCGGTTACATAAGCATCATTAGCTTCATGTATAGCGTGGGGGGTGTGAAACGACCTTAAATGACTCAAGTGACGCGACGAGATGCGAGCTGCTGCGCACCTTAAAGGATTAAAGGTACGTTGGTTAAGATGAATTGGGGAGCTAAAATGGAGGCGAAACTGTCAGGGAACAAGCCAACAATTTATAAATGTAAGACGTAAAAGTCTGAAAATCAACACTATAAAAAACAAAATTCGGTAATGCTTTGCTTTTTTTAAATTTATCTGAGCAGCTAATATTTTAGGTAAGTACTAAATGACATTAGAAATATTTTCTGCGGGGTTTATACCACGATTACTTCTAATAAGCTCCCGACAGTTTAAAACAACAACAACTACTGCAACTGCTAATTACTTAGATATTTAGTCGATTGAGTTGGTAAATAAGTGACGTCGTAACTATTGCTATACAAAATCTGCGTTAGGATCGTGTTACAGCTTATATAAAGTACGTTAGACATAACATCTGGTAGCATGGTTGGCTATTGTGAATAATAATGGGTGATTCTAAAAGTAGCAATTTGACCTATGTTTTCTGGCTTAGGAACTGCCATAATAAATGGCAAAAACTTATTGATCGACTATATAATTGGCATCCCCCTGACGACTCATCAATATCACGGGATGCTGATGACGTTAACACTAACATCGGTATCCATGACGATGATGAATGCGAGTTTAATTCGAGTTCCCATATTGCGCGAGTCAGATCATTTGTTTGGCCTCTGGTTAATGTGGCAGACAATGCGCTGAGTCGTGGCATACTAGAAAAAGGACTACAGTATGCTACATCGAAATAAAAAATGAGTATGTAGTATCAAACCCAATCCGCACTGGGCCTGCGTGGGAACTACGGCCCAAGCCCTCTCATTCTGAGAGGAGGCCTGTGCCCTGTAGTGGGACGTATATAGGCTGGGATGATGAAGTAGTATCAAGATTGGTTTTTTGGAGTCTTTTTGTATTTTTTATTTTTTCAACTCAAAATTTGTTACTTTTACGGTCATCACGTGATCCATATATTTCACACAAAATACAAACTGAAACATGGATTCACAGAAAAACTCAGAAAAAGAGACCGGCGCTGGGAATCGATCCCAAGTCCTCAGCATTCCGTGCTGCGTGCTATACCCCTACATCACCACTGGTCAGGAGTTTAGACACAAATTTGTCCTATGCATCGAACATCTCGGAAGCGAGTTGTGTTGCATAGAAAAAATTGTGTCTAAACTCTTGACCAGTGGTGGTATAGGGGTTTAGCACGCAGCAAGTAATGCTGAGGACCTGGGTTCGATTCCCAGCGCTGGTCTCTTTTTCTGAGTTTTTCTGTGCATCCATGTTTCAGTTTTTATTTCGTGTGAAATATAAGTAAGTAATACTTTGTAAGTAAGTAAGTAAGTATTACTTTGTAGGAGATTCAAACAAAGAAATGACATTGGATTTGTTATGTCTACAAGAAACCGGATAATTATTAGATCCTTATACACCAGAAATAAAGGGTAACAGGGAAGAGGAGTCAGGAAGATCATACGCAGCTTAAGAAACAAAAGTTATCTCCCCTGTGGGCATAAAGATTGAGACTCCGAGTCAGCAAACTTAAGATTTATTTAAATGGGCCGAAAGTTGGCCAGGCGCACCACACGCCAATGTTGACTTGACTAAAAAATATTGGCTGTAGATTAACTTTTGCCATGTCCACAGGAAGACGCGAACAAAGAAATGTTTATGACCCAAGAAGGAAAGTACACGATTTGATGAGTGGCATGAGAAGGTCGATAAACAGCGTTTTTTCGCCATTACCGTCTCAGCAAATATTGTTAAAAGAAATATTACAGTTTACTTTTTTTAAAACAAAGTAAGTGCCGCTGCAGAATCTATTATGTAGGTACTTTGATCAAAGTTGTTGCAACTTGTCCTTCCGCTGTGGTAATAATCATGGGACCATGCTAAAGTTTCAAATATCCACCCGAGAACTGGTAATAAATTTATACGTTTGACACAAGTAGTTCAAAAAATGAAGTCCGTTCTGCGACAGACAATTCATATAATTGTAGGTCATATCCAACGAAGCATTTTGATACCAAAGTTAAGTAGGATTAAGTTAACGAAAATAAATGAATCATCCGTAACACGTTACCAGAGCAATAAAATACAAAAGGATTAGGTAACAAAACTTGTTACAGACAAAAAAAGAAGCCGTTTGAAATTGTTTATTATTCACAGTTAAAGTATTATACCAAGTTAACCGTAAATTACAGAAGCCATAATTATATCTACTTACAACAGTCTTACAAAACACTATGAAGCCATACAACTGATATAATTCGACAGTGGCATAGTTCAAAACAAAAAAGTACTAATTTAAATCAATTAGAAGACAATAATAACACAGAGAAGTAGCCGGAATTAACTAAATATCGAGAATTTGAACACAATCGTAAGTACACACGTGTAGTTGCAAAAACGAAAGGATGTGCCCTGGCAATGACGGTAGTTACTACACCATCAAGGACAACGTTAAGAAAGTTCATATCTATTTATTAAATGAAGATATAAATTAAATTTTTCTATTTGGCGACCACTATTTTTTTTATTTGGGAAAAATGTCTCGTTTCGACTAGCTCAAATAGGACTTGACTGTGTTGGTTACGTCTGCCGCATGCCCATAGAGAGATGGGCACTTGTTACCACTTAGTAGATGTCCTAGGATGGTTTTTCGCCGCGGCTTACCATGGGATGACCTGGATGCGTTATAGCGATCGGCTAGAAGCAGCTAAGTGCAGCTAGAGCGAGTTGGAAAACCAGAGGAAAATTCATTGCCTGGCAATGAAACACTATTACAGGCTAGGAAAGAAAACATGCGTGGTTTGAAGTAGCAATGTAATTTGATTCAGGAGCCTCTTTTTGTTTGTCAGGTAGGGAGACCGAGGAGAGTTGTGATAGAGGAGAGTAGTGAAAACGTCGATTTTTTAGAACTTATTAACTGCTAGCGAGCTTGATATAGCGCGTGTTTTTCAGTTCAAGTCTCGAGCTATCAAAAACGCGCTGTTGCAAGCTTACTAGCAATAATATAAGTTCCCAAAAATCGACGATGTCACAACTCTCCTCGGTCTCCCCTACATCAAACTGGCTATTATAAATATACCTAAAAATAACTTATATAACTTATTTTTACTTAAAATCGACTAGGGATTGATCTGTATCTCTTGATGGTTTGTGCAGATGAGGCCGAAAATATGGCTCACTATTTTAGTAACAGCCTATTTACTCTGGTCTTTAATAGCCCTGAATTGTACCGGTTCAAAAATAGACGATGAAACTGAATTGACTTCCTAGGCAGTCCGTATTAAAAACTATTTTTAGTTTCCTTCTGTTGTTGTATTCACTATTGCACCCGTTAAAACAGGGTCTGTAAGATGAATCGCCTTGCCAATCTCACGAACATGATGGACAGGCGAAGTTATTTTATTTATAGTAAATTTGATTGCTATGATTTACTGTGTGATTATGGAGAAATTGATGAATCTTGCCATTCATATTCAGTAAATTAATCTTTCCATGACATAAAAAGTAAATGCTTGTTACAAGCTTGAAAATTATAATTTCCTACCCTGGGCCGAGTTCAAATGAAAAAAGAAACCTTTTAAAGAAGCATTTTGATGCATGTTCCAATTCAATGTCTGGTCAAAAATCCTATCGTAATTGAAATGCTTCTAATTATAAAACGTTTTCCTTGTCGAATTCAATGTCTGTGACTTAAAAATGCTGTGGAATATTTCAGGAAAAGGTTTAATTAGCTTGAGTGATCTGATCATTAAAGAGCTTTATTGATTCAAAATGTTGGCACTTCTTTAATATGGTACAATTTGAAGATCGGTCAATTTACGAAAATATTGGTCAACCACGTTTAAAAAATCCTACAAAACATTTGAAGAGGTGTTCAGTGAAACAAACGTATCACCTTCTGTAATATTGCGAAAGAATTTTAAAACACTCGTACGGACATCAACTTCTTCTAAATTACAAAAAGGTTTGATAGTAAGATAGTCGGCACATTTTATATTTTTAGTCGCCATAATATGTTTTTAAATATATCATTAATATTATCTTTCTTCTTAGTAGCGTAAGGTAATTTCGTTTAAGATAACAATCGCAATGTATACGTTGAAATGATCCTTTAGGATTTTCCTTATCCAGCCGACGTCATTTCAAACAAAATGGAAGACAAACAAAAAGTGTTCCGAATAAATCTTGCATATTATGCTGTTGTCGTTTCCGCCTTGGTGTAGGTACGTAGCTTAGGAGAAGAACTCGCACACGAGATAATTTGCAGAGAAAATATCTGACATCGACTTTCAACAATACCTAAGACGTTGAAAAAATCACTATCATCATTTGCACCGACCGACTATGCTGATTTGGTACCATTTTGTAATAAGAGCATTGTTTTTAGCTCGCAGAGTCGCCAGACTCAAGTAGCAGTGGACAGGGCATATCGCTTGTAGGACTGATAGCTGATAGACCAAAAAAGATTCTCGAGTGGCGTCCACGGACCGGAAGACGCAGTGTGGGTGCTTTCAACAAGATGGAGCAACGACGTGATTAGGGTTGCTGGGACGCGGTGGATGCGGATAGCACAGGACCGATCTGTTTGGCGAGCCTTGGGGGAGGCCTATGTTTAGTAGTGGACATCTTCCGGCTGAAATGATGATGATGATGATGGTGAAAATGATTCCAGAATGTTTCAGTTCATCGTAATTCGACGTCTACCGCGTGAAAGGCACAATTTAAAAATTCTCATGGTGGCATTCTACTTCAAAATTTGATTTTAGAATTTCGTATCGTGTCGTTCTGTTCTCGCTAATAATATCAAACAGAAGAGTGAAAGGGACGCGACGATACGAACTTCAAATTCGTAGTACCCTCCAGGAACGTTGCAGGGGTATTCAATCAAACTAAACTGCTTTCCGCAATAATTTGAAGACGCCTTCTTCTCGCGAATACGTGTCAAATATGTCTAACGCCGCGCGTATATCGAATTATTCCACTGTTTGAGCCCATCTCTGTCCCGTATGTAGACGCGTAGAAATACAATAATGCACGGATGCGCATTTCGTTATGAGAGTGCGATACAGCCCTTAGATCTCCCCGCGTATAAAATTGTGGGTGTGTGATTATTACATCTTTGAATTGACACTTACTTACGATGTCGAGCCCATTATTTGCAGAGTTTTACGCTGTACATTCTACAGAGATGGTGTGTTATTCTCTGAATGAACCTAGTCTGCGGGTGAATCATAGCTCGATCGCAAGTTTATATGGAATTAGGTGTCTTGACCAACATTAAGATACAAGTTTTAGTATAATAGTTGCAAAAGAACGGGTCCAGTCCAGTTATGATTGTCTGTCGAGTATACTGATGACTTCACGGATGAAGTGCGTTTAGAAAATCATATCCCTATGCGACTAGTTAAGCTCTACGCAAGCAAAATGCATCAATACGACAGCTGTGCTAAGCAAATCTAACTAGAGAGCTTCCTTATTGGTAGAATATGATGACGTTTTCATTTGGTACAGGTAACTGGATAGCATAGTCAGTGAACCTGACTACGAAGCTTGAGGTCCCGAATTCGATCTGAGGTCAGAAATCTTAGTAAGTACACGAAAAATAAGAATGTTCTTACAATTCCGATGTTTAATTATCTTTTTGTCCTCTATTTATGTAGTAATGTACCTATAGGTACAAGCTTTGTTGAGTTCAGGACTAGCTCGATTGGAGGCACGTCAGTGACACTGATTTTTATTTTGTAACTATATATAATTCGTTTTTGAAAAAGTCTTACAATATTGTGAACGTGAGCATTCTTAGAAATTCATACAATTGCTAATAAATATAAATGTTCATTTCATTTGTACATATTTTATTTATGTTCAAAGAAACCTTCAAAGAATTTGTATTCAGACAGTTTTCAGAATTGAAGATCTCTTTTGCTTTTATTTAACTTGGAACGTTCGGTTCTTTGTATGTTAGTTGTAGTTTCAAAATTTGCAAAACATGTTTCGATCACTTCCTGCTATCCAATAGGGCTGAAATTTGGCAAAAATATATATAAATTCGTTGACAATAAAACAGTGAAACTTTGATAGTTTGGTCTGGTTCGTCTCCTCAGAACGGAATTCTTCCATGGAATCGACTTAAAATTTGGTAGGGGTATGTAATTTGGATGACAATGCAAATACGGTCAACGGGAAGTACAGTCAGTAAAAAAAGCTTGTATTAAAAATTAAATTTTTAACTTAAAGTATTCTCGGATAGAGCTAGACTTTTAATAGCACCTTTTAACAAGCAAGAATTAAAATTTCATCGCCTTCGTGAAAGCTTGCTGTTAGCTTGTACCAAAAAGAACAAGTTTTTTACGAACTTTCCATGCTTTGAGGTTAACATTTTTAAAGATATAATTTTGTAGGTCATTCTTTTGGATTTCATTAATTTACTTTATTTATCCTATCTCCTATTTTATAAATGCAAAAGTTTTAGTATCTATGTGTGTGTGTGTGTGTGTGTGTGTGTGTGTGTGTGTGTGTGTGTGTGTGTGTGTGTGTGTGTGTGTGTGTGTATGTGAGTGTGTATTGTGTGCCAGATAGTTTACGACTTAGGTTAGCCCTTATAGTTTTTACCCCAAACGGAAGACGCGGTGTAGGCAGGCCTCCAACAAGATGGAGCGACTAAGGTTGCTGGAACGCGTTGGATGCGGATGGCGCAAGACCGATCTGTTTGGCTAGCCTTGGGGGAGGCCTATGCTCGCTCAGCAGAGAACATATTTCGGCTGAAATGATGATGATGATGATTTTTACCCCAGAAAATTACGTAGATCACGCAGGTTAGCAAAGAACAAAATAATTTCAGGTAAAATTGTAGGCAACAGCTAGTTCACCTACAAAAGAATACCGTTATTGACTGACTAACTGACACACATCACATAACCTAAACTACCGAGCTAAAGACTTGAAATTCAGTACACAATAGCAGGTAATAACATGGACGTGCACTAAGAAGTAATTTTTGAAAGTATAATACGAAACTAGTCAATCATTTATTTACTTTTGGAGTTGCCAATTATGGTAGCATGGTGGAGCCAATCTCAAAAGAATTGAGATCTTTTATCTATCTTATTTATGTTAAGTAATAAATGAAATAGAACTAGGTATGTTCAGTACGTATCGTAAAAGTAGTAGTTTCTTTTGTCAATCAATCGGTACGTAACTACTTCGGGAAATGTACTATTACTGCATTGCGCAATGCTAAGTAGTTTGTTAGTTTTGCTTGACGATGCCAAGAAAAACTAAAAAGTACTGTTAACGATAAACACTTAAGTTTATGTTCTTTGGAAAAAGGTTTTTTTTTAAGTATTTAAGTAACAAATACGTTGGGAGAAAATAGGATAACATTAAATAAAGGTTCGACCGAACCACTGCTTAAATTACGGAGACGGTACGGAATCACAGAGACGCATCGTATCCGTACCGTTACAATACAATACAAACCCTCCTACAACGCACGGTAATGACCGTGCCTACCCCGACACAAAAAGAGGAGTGTTTATAACTTTGACTGCTATGTGTGTGTGTGTGTGTGTATGTTTGTGTGTCTGTCTGTCTATCTGTGTGTGTGTGTCTGTCTGTGATATCATAGCTCTGAAACGAGTGAACCGATTTGGATAAGGCTTTTCTATTTGAAAGCCGGTGTCTTGGCGATGGTTCTTAGATATTTCTCATCAAACTATTTTGATGTTCCGTGTTGTGTTGTGTTGTTTAACCGTTTCAAAGTTATCAGCTTTTTTGTTAGCTGTGGAAGGGATGTTAGACGCATAATGGGCATTTACTTTATTTTCAAACATTATGGTGTGACCTAATTGCGTTGGGGCTTTTATTTTTTTTTAATTTGTAGCTATTTTCGCTTGCCCTCCACACCGCTGCTCAAAATACGCTGACGGTAAAGAATCGCAGTGACGTGCCGTAAACGTCAGACTTTACCGCATGCGCTCCACAGTAAAGTTTACGATTCCGTACTATCAAAGTATTTTCAGTAGCGGCGTGGAGGCACGCGATAAAAACGGTTCAGATACGATGCGTCACTGCGATTCCGTACCATCTCTGTATTTTAAGCGCCGGTATTGGTCGAACCTGAATGTTGCACAATACGATGTTTTTTAGAAAATGGAAAAATAATCTTGCTCAAACTGGAGTTTTTTTTAGAAAGTGGAATGAATAATGTAGTACAATATGGTGTTTTTTTTTTGAGAAAAAAGATGAAATAATGCTGCACAATAAGAATTTTTTTAGGATTAAACCCCAAAGGGTGAAGGGGATAAGTGTAAGGGAGAGTAACCTATATTGAACCGGCGCTTAAATTGGACCACTTCCGTATTTCTACCAAATTACGCTATTTATATACACTGGCAACAAAAAATGAAGCTATGACAGCGCCACAAATAGTCCGTCATTTTGCATCATCGCTTCATTTTTTGTTGCCAGTGCAATTTGGTAGAAATACGGAAGTGAACCAATTTAAGTGCCAGTTCAATATTATATAGGTTACTCTCCCCTATCACAGGGCGGTATACTTTGAACCGTAAGAGGATACTTTAAATTTTCACAGAATAGTATCATGCGTGAATAAAAACATAAATACTTAATAAAAATAAAACAAAGTTAAATATTACTCAAATTAAATTGAAAACTTTGGTGACGTTTATAGTAACGTTGCAATAATGTTCAGCAGCGGACATCTTTCGGCTGAAATGATGATGATGATGATGATGCAGAATCCTTCGTGTTTCTTTTGTACGCTTCAATTATATGATCAAGAAATGCACTTTCGTACTATGAACATTGATACTTTAACTAAAGAAAAATCCTACAAAACTTGTATTTATTCGTGTAATTCCCCTTATACCGTACATGAATAGACCGTAATAAAGTCATGCAAACGTACCTAAGCCATCCGACGGTTATAACAAAATATTTTACGACGAAATGCAAAAGTATGAGCGAAACGTGCTGCGTTCTCGTCCATCGCGATTGCTACAAAATGCAGAGTACAAACAGTACAACACAGTAAATAAGGCACATCGTAAATACAGCCGTCGTTAAAAAATAAATATGAATATGAAAGCCGTGGCAGCCACTTAAGCCTTTAGTTTGAGGTGGATTTGGCTTTCCGTTTTCTTTACTAAACAGATTCCTTTTAAAAAGTCAACATGTCATAATTTTATGGAAATAAGTAAACTATCTGATAAGATCTAAGTATCTCTGAATTTACCTTGCAGTTTCTTAAATCTTACATAAGTTTTGAATTAGTTTGAATGAATTCCAAATATTGTAGCAGATTATTGGGTTGGCTCGACTGAGTAGGTACCGTCGCGTGCTTTAATTTGGGACCTATTTCAAAAAAATATCCTTTGAATTCCTATACAATATGACAGGACTTTTTTCTAAGTAAAAATTAAGCTATGATGATAATGTATGTTCGACGCCTAAGTTAGGTAGTCATAGTGTCGCTCTGGCAGCGGCTTCACCTTTAGTTACTTAGTTGTTTAAGTTAGTTTTAGTCAGGTTGGAGACTGAAAACCAGCGGGCTCGCTGAGTCTCATTTCCTATTTATTTCATACTTACAAACTAGATAATGTGTACAATATTTTGTAAATTTATAACTTTTATATGTTGGTAAATAAAAAAATATTTTATTATTATTTATTATTATTATTCTCTTTATTTATATTTTTTTTCTTAGGTTAGATTTTTACAATAATAATACAAAAAGTAAAATATAAAACTATACATACAAATCATAAAATCATTATAAAAACCTAACCTAGGGTGCCACCGGCAGCGAGGCGGGGCCTAAGCTATCGGTGGTTAGGGCGACAGAGAGAGGAACCTCCTGACTATCCGCGCAGTGTCCAGGAGTACCGCCTTCTGTATCTGACCCTTGATCCAGCCATCTAGCGAGAGTCTCTTGAGGTGTTGGTCGAGACTCTTCGCTATCAGCCCGTTCGCAGAAACGACTATCGGGACAATGATCGTCGAATCAACATCCCACATGGCGGTTATCTCGTGAGCTAGGTCAAGGTACTTGCTGGCTTTGTCCTTCTCAGCTTTCACGAGGTTCTCGTCATGGGGGATGGTGATGTCGACGAGCACTGCCTGGCGTTTCGATCGATCTGTCAGCACGATATCAGGCCTATTGGCTATAATAGTCCTGTCCGTGATAACAGACCGATCCCAATAGAGCGTGGCACGACCATTTTCGAGAACTGGCGCAGGTATATACTTATAGTAAGGCACTTCAAAGTCCACAAGGCCGTATAGCAGAGCAAGTTGCTGGTGAATAATTCTGGCTATAAGGTTATGTCTGTGCAAGTACTCACCGTTAGCAAGATGACCACAACGGGAAATAATATGCCTGAGTGACTCCCCGGGACGGCGGCATGCCCGACAAATGTCGACCGTACCGTCCTTCAGGATATACCTCCGGTAGTTGTTCGTCATGATAACTTCATCCGCAATTGCACAGACAAAACCTTCGGTTTCCCCGAAGAGATCCCCGAAACGTAGCCAGTTCACCGACGCGAGCAGATCTACATCTGGCCCTGTGAGTGCCTTGTAGAACCGCCCGTGTAGCTCCTTGCTCTTCCATACCGCCTTGCGGTCCTCGATGCTCATTACTTTAAGTCGGCGCCAGTTCTCATTTGCCAAGGAAAGCGGGGTGAAGTTTTTGTCTACTGCTACTACGTCGCGACGCACCCCACACTCGTTGTTTAGGAAATAATCCCTGAGATTATACACCTCGCGGTTGTGGAGGTCTTTGGCATTTAAAAAGCTACGACCTCCATACTTCCGCGAGATGTACAGTCTCATAACAGACGAGCGCGGGTGAAGCAAACGGTGCGCAGTGAGCAGTACACGAACTCTTCGATCCAAGGTATCCAACTCAGTCTGAGTCCACCTTAGTATGCCAAAGGAGTAAGTAAGCAAGGGCATTACCCAGGCGTTGAAGGCGCGCATCTTATTATTATTATTATTATTAGGACCGTCAACCTTAAGCGGGTCCCAAATTGAAGCTCGTGACTGTACCCACGTAAATCTTTTACAGAATCGAATTTAACCGAAAAAATGCCTTCATACAATTTACATCAAAGAGTGCAGCATCATAGATGACTTCATCTTTAAATAAAAAATTCAAAGCAAACCTTTAAAATTTTAAACTACCCAACCATCTGATGAACCCGGATTAATTTTAAGCCACCTTTAAAATACAAACACACAATAAAAGCTAAAGCAAAAACGTGTAAACTTGTAAAACAGTCACAGTACCATCAATAAAACCTTTATTAACATTATCATCAACTTACTACCCGCAAATTCATAAAGATGAAACTCCAAAACGTCAAACCCCTTCGAGAAGTCAAGCCCATTTAATGCCCGTTAATTAGCAGCACCAATCCGAACATAGAAACAGTAGATTAAGATTAATGAATAAGACATTAACACCACAATAGGAGCCGGCGAAAATTATTCCCCTGGAACTCTAATTTATGGTGGAAACGCGACGGCAAATACTATTGTTGGACTCCTTCAATAAAATAATTAGAATTAATGAATTTCCTTCTTCTCAGTTGGATTGCTACGGGGATGATGGATAGGATCTTGTATCTTTTTAAATATTTTGCGTTAAATTCTAAATTAGATCGAGCTTAATTTTGGGTGAATATTCATTTGTAATTTATGCGACATTATTTAGGTACCATTAAGCCGCATTCACGAACCAACGAAAAGGTTATTTTAAGAAGTATGCAGCTATATGGAGCGAATAAAACAACCGACTTACTTGAATGCTAATTTATTAGTACTAAGCGTGCAAAATGGCCGAATGACAGTCGCGCGCGTTTGTTTCGGTGTTCGAAACAAATTCACATCATTATTACCATGGTCAAAGAAAAAAAAAACGTTACTGGTTAAATTGCAGATAGGGACATAATAATATGATGGGACACTTGATACGACACAAAAAAATCTTTTTCACTTCTCATGCTCTTAAAATGTTACTTTAGTCTCTGCATATCGGGACTAAAGCTCTTTTTTGATCTCTAGGGGTTAAAGTATTTTTTTTTTAATTGACTATGGAAACCCCTTAACTGCCAATCACGGTGTTTGTGAATGGAGGATTATCGCCATTTTCAGTAACGGTATAGACAATTTTAAAGCTTTCCACAGACCGAAGCGCGCTGCGGACGCACTGTAGCGCCCTGCGCTTCGGTCTGTGGAAGCCTTTAGGGCGTGGAAATAACCTCAAAATGACAACTGTATAAAAAATATTTAAAAAATAATAATTTCGTGAAACACATTGAATAATTACGAATATTAATCTATTTAATTATAAAATATTAAAGATGAATTCATTTTATTTTGCATGTAAAGAAAGATTTCCTTTAGCTTAGGTGTTTTTAAATTTGTTTTTTTTTTTAAAAACGCTGTCGGCAAAGCAGTTCCCTGCTCTGTCGATAAAATAGCAATCCGCACTGTCGGCAAAGCAGTGCTGGAGTGTACGGTAGATAGAGCAGTTACGTTTGAAAGTTAATATGGCGTGACTTCAAAATAATGCGATGTTAGTTGCATTTAATAGTAAATAGAAAGTATAATTACATATAATTTAACAAAGAATTGGCATATAGAAAATAAACTTCAAAAGTCGTTTCTTTATTCACGGGTAAGTGTTTCAGTTAACAATATATTTTGTGTGTGAACTTAGATCAATTAGGTTAATTTATTTGCCGATTCTAATGAATAAACAATTATCATTCTTACATGCATAGTCCAATTAGTTTTAACATAGTCTTTAAGTTAGAATCTGTTGGCTAATTATGCAAGCAGTTAAAGCGTCACTTTACTAAAAATATAAAAGAAAAGTAAAGACAGCGGTATTTTTATTTGCTATTTGAATTTTGAACAGATGTCCATTGCTCGTATTGAGCATACGTTGTAAAAAAGTAATTTTCTCAAACATGCTATGAAATATTGACGTTATGTTCCTTATAATACGCCACGAAGTGTCACGTTGAAGGTGCGGGCTAGACGAGAGGTCAATAATGGAATTTCATACAACATTGCTGGCCTTGGCCAGCAAAGTGATCGTCTATTGTTTCATACTATGACGTTTATAGGTCTATGGCATCATAGCATTTAGCCATTAAAAAAAAAACTATAAGCAATATTTTGCGTTTTGGTTCATTAAGACATTCTGCCACTACGTTTATTTAAGGTAAGGTAAGATGATGATGATGTTGGTGATGATGATGGTGATGTTGATGGTGTCGATGATGGCGGTGATGATGATGGTGATGGTGTTGATGATGGTGATGATGGGTGATGATGGTGATGATGATGGTGATAACGACATGATGATGATGGTGATGATGAGATGATGATGATGATGATGATGATGATGATGGGTGATGATGATGATGATGATGATGGTGATGATGGGTGATGATGATGATGATGATGATGATGATGATGGTGATGATGAGATGATGGTGATGATGTGTGATGGTGATGATGATGATGATGGTGATGATGATGATGGTGATGATGATGGTGATGATAAGATGATGATGGTGGTGATGGTGATGGTGATGATGATGGTGATGACGACGACGACGATGACGATGATGATGATGATGATGATGCATGTTTGAGAAAAACTCTATACAAGCCTTGGCCACGAACAGGGATTGCCGGCCTCGTATCTCTAGATGGCCTCGTTAACACTCGGCCATCTATAACTACTCGGCCGGCAATCCCCTATTTCGCGGCCGCTGCAGTAATGTATTATTTGTACGTAGTTTTTTTCCTCGCATTCAAAGTGAAAAGTAGAGTGTTTAACGCGGGACTAAACTACCATAATGACAACTCGAATTATAGCCTCCCTCGCTATCGCTCGGGCGGCTAAATATCTCGTGTCATTATGGCTTGTTTTAGTCCCTTGTTGAACAATCTACTATTTAAACCTGCTGAAAGGAAACAAGTTTTTGTTAAAAATTTCACTGTCAATGCAAGCTTTTTCGCTGACTGTACTTTTTATTGGCTTTACTTCCATTGTCATCCAACCTACATAAGTATACCAAATTTCAAGTAAATCAGATCACTAGAAGTGGGTCGAATTCAACTTCCAAGATTTGAACCCTACATACATACATTGCAAGGTTAATAAAAAGGTTTTAAAACAAAAGGAAGACGAGGCTAAGGAAGGCCAAGATTGACCTATTTTGACCAGGTGAAGGAGATAGTGTCGTGTCGTATCAAGAAGTCAAACAGAATTTATTGTAACAAGTTAGGTATGAAGTATCTTTTTGTATTTATTTTTTTCAACTTCATTTTTTATTACTTTTACGGTCATCCCGTGAAACCATTATATACAAACTGAAATATAGATGCACAGAAAAAACCCCAGAAAAAAGACCAATGCTGGGAATCGAACCCAGGTCCTCAGCGTTCCGTGCTGCGTGCTTACCCCTACACCATCACTGGTCTAGAAGTTAGCGACGAATTTTTCCCATATATCGTACACTTCAGTCTGTTATAATCACATTATGCAGTGATAAAGTGATTGCGCTGAAATAGTAAAATAATACACTAAAATATCTCAAACGAACATTAACATTCGTACATTCATTTACATACATAAACATAGCATAGTTCCCATATAATATTATGAAAGCATTTCAATATTTGAGATGAGAAATGAATTTCCTTCCGTATTAATTTTGTCTAAACGCTCTGCTTTCATGATTATTTAACTATGTAGTTGAGACGGCATACGTAACGAAGTAATTTGTTTAATTTACTTGCGTTAGTCTATGAAGTTATTTTTATAAATATTTAGCCAATTCTTGTTACATAATATTATTTAGCTTGAGCCCGTGACTTCGTCTGCATTAAAAATATTTTCACTAAATACATTTGAAGACTCCACGAAAAAAAAATGAATGTCACTTTTTTGTGAAACTGACCTTTTAATGCCACCAATAATAAATCAAGAAGCCGATAGATGGCATGAAATATCAGTTTCACAAAAAAAGTGGCATTCATTGTTTTCTCGTGGAGCCTTCATTTACAATCCTAAAATTAGTCCTGAAAATATAATGGTAACATTTTTAGAGCACAACGTTTCATATTATAAATGTGCACCACAACTACGCTTGGGCAACATAATGTACCTACATAATATTGTTAACATGTAGAACATACCATCCTTCTTTTCCACGTCAAAGAATACACATGTCACACAGACCGAATTAATAAATAATAATAAATAAACAAATATTAGGGGACAATCTTTCACAATTACTTTGATTTTAATCTCACACTCAAAATCACAAAGCTTACTACTACAGAAAAACTCTTCCGATTTTTCTCTTAAGGCCCATTTACATTATACAACTTTCTTGCACTTTCCATACAATAAAATTGAGGCAATAAAACATTGCTCAGTTTAAACCTTAGAAACCTTAGGTTTAGACTGAGCAATGTTTTATTGCTTCAATTTTATTGTATGGAAAGTGCAAGATAGTTGTATAATGTAAATGGGCCTTTAGCCTCGACCCAATCTAGAAGTCAACAATGCTGAATTCCAGGAAAAAAAAGTTACAACAAATCAGCGTACGAAACAAAAGTCAGACGTTTACTTAAAACCGTAAACGCGTTTTGTGAAATTATCTAGGATTTTCTGTTATAAAGCTACAGTTACCATTTGATATTGTAATAAATAACCGCTTGAAGGGTCTCTGTACACGCGAGGCAGTATTTTCGGTGAGAATTATTAGTTACGGACGCCGAAAGACTTAATTTAGGCTCATTAGAGAGGAAATGTATTGTACGAATTATTTAATTATATTCGAGTTTTAAATGCCTCACTATTCATGGTCACATTATTTACGAATTGTATACTTTGACAGAATTTTCGGTCATTATATTAGAGGTCCTGTACTTCTATCATATAAATCATCATCATCATCATTTCAGCTGAAAAACGTCCACTGCTGAACATAAGCTTCCCCAAAGATTCGCCTAACTACCGCATGGAACGCGTTCCCGCAACCTTAACCAGACCGTCTCTCCATCTTGTTGGAGGCCTGCCGACTACGTCTTCCGGTCCGTGGACACCACTCGAGAACCTTTCGGCCACATAAAAAAGCTAAATGTAAAAACTATTTGAATCATTTTCGTATGATTTCGTATCAACCGACACAATACGTTTCAAAAAATGTTACCTCTCAGAGTTCACGAGGTCAATACGCCATATTTCTATATTCTCAAACAATCCCTTTGGTGCTTAAGCCTCATTTGGTTGAGAGGGTAAAATCATTCGACTGTGCACACTCTTTACCTTGCCGTCTTTGATCTACTGAAGAGATTCGTGTACGGGAAAAAAATTTAAAACCAGTAGAATATTATTATCGTAGTTATATTTATCTGTACAGATAGACTTTTTGAACCAATGAAATTTCTTTCCTTTTACTTAATTAATATTTATTTATGCTATTATTTTTGATATTATAATAAAAAGACTAATAAGTGTTGTGGAAGCAAAAGATGTACATGTCAAGATCGTAGCAGGTGGAAACAAATAATCTCTGCCTATCCCTTTGCTGGGAAGGAGGCGTGATTGTTTGTATGTAAATTTGATATTGTTGTATTATTTTATTATGTACATTTAAATTTCGTAAAAGTCGTGGTAGCCCAGTGGTTTGAAACTAGATGCTTTCTATTAATCTCGTACTAAATGTATGGGAGTGTTTAATGTAAAAAATTTGGATAATTCTCGTTTTATTTAAAACAAGTTATTAATGTAATTTTACTCATTGGGTAATTTTGATATTAGTTTACAGTTTTCTAATTTCTGTTATATTTTCGGAATAATCAGGCTATACTTAGGTAACGATTACAGCCTGCATAAAAGGCAACCGTTACTGACTGACTGATCCATTAACACACAGCTCAGACCACTGCGAACGGATCGTTACTATGACACAGGCATCCGCTAAGAAGGGATTTTTCTAAATTCCCGCGGGATAAGGGAATAAATGGGATTTATATTTCCGCTTCAAATTGGCTCTATCTCCGTATCTAGGTATTCCTATAAGATCATAGACTAGGTTAAGTAAAAGGGGTTTTTAGAATTTTTCGCGGAATAAAAATCAGGAGTCCATACTAATATTATTAATGTAAAAGTGTGTATGTTTGTTTGTTTGTCCTCCTTTCACGTCGAAACAGAGCGACGGATTGCCGTGATTTTTTGTATGGACATAGTTGAAGGGTTGGAGAGTGATATAGGTTACTTGTAACTACGGGAAAATATCACATTCCCAAGGTAAAACACGTTTTAATCTACTTCAGTGGGGGCTCAGCCGCGAGCATCAACTAGTTGACCATAAATGTTATTTGTGTGCGGACAAAGTCGCGGGAAAAAGCTAATAATTCACAATATCCATGTATTTTGCGGGCTAACACAAGAATACCTAGACGCTTTACGTCATTTTATAGCCTATCTTGACACATCGTTTGTCAGGACTCCGCTGTATCCAATTTAGTTTCTAGATGTTGATAAAAACCCGACACAAGACACATGTCTAGTTTGCTGGAATAATCAAGCAACTACACCCACCGTCACATTTCAAACTAACATTTAGTTGAACACTTCTCAGAGTTTTCGATGTTCTTAGAAAAAGAGATTTTAGTTTTGAGAAAAAAGTACCTACTTGCATTACAATTTTTTTTACCAAAAACATATTTTAGTTAAATTACTGAGAGCGTGGAATTGCATTTTTTTTAATTTATTTGCTTATATAATAGATTTCTACATTTTTAACATTCCTAGCCACTGTTAAAAACCATAACTGGTTTATGTAACAGTTGGCGAGATCGCGCGGTTCGGTCCGCGCTTAAAATAATATTAAATAACGACCGCTTTAGCCTAGTTGGTAGTGACCCTGCCTACGAAGCAAGAGGTCCTGGGTTCAAATCCCGGTAAGGGCATTTATTTGTGTGATGAGCACGAATATTTGTTCCTGAGTTATGGATGTTTTCTATGTATTTAAGTTTTTATTTATCTATATAAGTATGTTTATCGTCGTCTAGTACCCATAGTACAAGCTTTGCTTAGTTTGGGACTAGGTCGATTTGTGTAAGATTGTCCCCTAATATTTATTATTTATTTATTTATAAATGTTAAATTTAAGTATAAATATTGTAGTGGTATAGTGTTTTTATAGGCATTAGAGAGAGAGAGAGAGAGAGATCTCTATATAGTCGTCTCTCTCTCACTAAAGTGGATTGCCTGTAAACACACAATACCACTACATGCAATTCCACACTCTCGGTAATTTATCTGATACATAAGATAAACTGTTGAATTAAAAAAAGGAGAATTAAAAGACTTATTCAAGATCCAATCGAAATTGTGATACAAGACACCCGTTGCCGTAGACTGGCTCAGGCAAAAAAGACCACGGGCAGATTAAATCACCTAAAGTTAATAAAGTTGACACAAGCCTTGGAGCCTACTTGTACATTGGCCGGGTTGCTGTACCTAAGCTCGCATTTAAACTTGTCCCCACAATTTAGTATAATTTATGTAAATGAAAACAAAATTTGTGCCCCACTTTATTGTGATAACAATGGGGCTTTCAGAGTTTTGTTTGACTGCAGGCTCATACAAACGTTTGTTGATTATTTATGGAAAAATTAAGTACGTAACTAATTATGTTGCTGACGAGACTAAACTGGCATATGTGCGAAATGAACTCTCGGGATTTTATGATCTTTTAAGGGTTCAGTTTTTTTCTTTTGAGCTACAGAACCCTAAAAAGACGAAAGTGAAAACCCTGAAAATTAATAAAATGTCTGCTGTAATTATTTTTTTTGTAATTGAAATGTATTCTGAGTTTTACATTCTTTGGAGTAAATTTTAAGTTTCTGAGAACATAACTGAGTTTAAATTAAAAAGATAATCAAACACTTACCAAGAATCAATTTCTTGGAGTTTAATCTTTGTAGAAAATAAATTAATTTCTATCAATAAACTTTCAATACTAGCGTTTTAGATTTTCTTTAAATTAAACCTTGAAGTTTTATTACATCTGTAATTTTTAAATTAACAAAGAAAAGCTAGAAAATAAATATTTTCCAGTTAATTATTAACCTACGCCAACAAATGAAAACTGAGTTTTGTAGAAATTGCGTGACGTAACCAAAAGTACTGAAACATTAAGTATACTTATATCGACAGAATATGATATTGATAGAGGAAAATAAGTTAATTTGGATTAATTTATTACTGTCATAGTAATCCATACTAATATTATAAATGCGAAAGTGTGTCTGTCTCTCTGTCTGTCTGTCTGTTACCTCTTCACGCTTAAACCGCTGAACCGATTTAGATGAAATTTGTCATGGAGATAGTTTAAGACACTAGGAAGTGCAAAGGATAGTTTTTATTCCGGAAAATTGCACAGTTCCCGCGGGATATCGATAAACGAATTCTTTGCAGACGGAGTCGCGGGCAACAGCTAGTTTCATATAAATTCATTTATCAAATGTCACATAGTACAAGAAAAGTTTGTACGTATCTCTAAAGTTTTTCATGTTCAATTCCTGCCTTAAGACAAAAATCAGCAAGTCAATTTTTTTGAGTTGAATAGCGAATTTTCCGTTAGAAACTGAAACGTTTACGTGAACCCCTTGAAGACTCTTTATATTAAAACTCACACTCGTAAAGAGAATTGTAGGCAAAATAGATAAATGTGTTTTCTAAAAAGGAAACTAAATATTCAAGTGTTTTGATCACTTTGGTCAAAAAATCACTACCTGCTCACGATTATTAAAGCAATGGAAGGACAATTCGCAACTACTTTGATAAAACTAGATTCTGCAACGGTACTGTCTTTTTTCTTCATAAAAGTTAAATTTGAACACCATCAAATCTTAAAAAAAAAAACTGAAACGTTAATAACGAAAAAATGCCGTAAAAATGCTCAGTACTGACCGGTAACTTATTCTTATACAGTTTCGGCCCGATTAATAGAAAAGGTTAATTCGATTATTTAAATACAAAAATAAGTTAAAAACCGACCAAGTGCGAGTCGGAAACGCACACGAAGGGTTCCGTGCCATTATCTACAAAAACGGCAAATAAAAATCAAGTTTGTTGTATGGGAGCCACCTTAAATATTTATTTTATTCTGTTTTTTAGTATTTTTTGTTATAGCGGCAACAGAAATACATCATCTGTGAAAATTGAAAATTTCAACTGTCTAACTATCACGGTTCATGAAATACAGCCTGGTGACAGACGGACAGACAGACAGACGGACGGACAGCGGAGTCTTAGTAATAGGGTCCCGTTTTCAACCGACGAAAACAAAAGGAGGAGGTTCTCAAGTCGACGTGTATTTTTTTTTTATGTATGATCACGCATAACTTTTTACAGAGTAGTCCGATTTTTTTTTATTGGGAAGCGTATACCCCGAGGGTGGTCCCATTTAAATTTTGAAATAATATTCCTACCCTAAAGCTAGGAAAACAGGGGGTGATTGATTGTTCAGTTACTGATTGTACTATATGACCACGCATAACTTAAAGTTGTAACTTGTAGTAGTCAGATTTTGATAATTCTTTTTTTATTGGAAGGCGTATACTCCAAGGGTGGTCCCATGTAAATTTGGAAATAATATTCCTACCCTAAGGGTAGGAAAACAGAGGATGATTGCCTAACTTTTTACAGAGTAGTCTGATTTTCTTAATTCTTTTTTATAGGATAGGGTAAGTAGGTATTATATAAATTTGAAAAAAAAAATTATCCCAAGGATGGGAAAAAAGTATAAAATAAAAACTTTTTAACAAAAAAATTAAATCGCCGAAAAAACAGAAAAGCAAAAAATAATACCTTTTTTGTTTGACCTTAATTTAGGTACCAGTTTGAAGTCGGTGCCTCAGCACTAGCCAGGAGGAGTGCTATAATCTTCTACCTGATTGGCTTCTATCACTCCTCCTGGCTCGTGCTGAGGCACCGACTTCAAACTGGTACCTAGATTAAGGTCAAACAAAAAAGGTATTATTTTTTGCTTTTCAGTTTTTTCGGCGGTTTAATTGTTTTGTTAAAAAGTTTTTACCATTTGGTTACGGAACCCTAAAAAGAAAAATATTCATTTATTCTAGTTCTTAGGTCCACTAGATCGCTTTGTAAAATGAAATCTAATTGCAACCACTTCAAAAAAAACTGACCATCAATCAAAAGGTTTTGTGTGGCTGCCTTAATTAACAAATCTACCTAATTTATGTTTAATATTTATTTAATTCGCTACTTAACTATGAGGTGGACTTTTGATATCAGTGTTTCATCCCATGACTCGAAATATTTTACTGTGACAATGTTATGCCCATCATTAAATCATGTATCACCGTGTACAGAAGATTTACTTCTAAATTATTTAACCTAAAGTTATAAATTCTAAGTAAATTATTTGGTTCTTCATACCATTTCATAACTATTAAATAATAGGTTCTGAAATGGTTTGCAGAACCAAATAATTAACTTACTCGTATACTTAAATAATGTTAGTCTTGGGGGAGGCCTATGTTCAGCAGCAGTGGACGTCTTTCGGCTGAAATCATGATCATGATGATGATGATGATTAAATAATGTTCTCTGTATTCTATTCCTTGACAAGTCTTGTTGGATTATGTTGTTGCTAGATTTCAGCACATCTTATTGCCCTCATGGAAGAGCTCCGACTACTGAAATAGAGGTTTTACATCTAGTTTGGGCTGCTGTGGCCCACTTTATTTATGACTAGCGACCCGCCCCGGCTTCGCACGGGTACAACTATATTATGCATGTATTATACTTGTAAACCTTCCTCTTGAATCACTTTATCTAATATATAAACACATAAATAGCATGGTTTGAATTTGGTTAGCATTTTCATTAATGTTTAAAATGAAAAAAGTTGTTGTAGTGACATAACTACAATAGTTGGACATATGCTACCGCGGAGTTTTTTGTAGACATTATGATGTTCTTCAATATTGTTGTACATTATTTTGTTCTATCGCTAATAGTTTCGGCAGCGCATTCGACGAAAGACATTTTAAGACTCATTTTTCTACACCTTCGGTTACATTGTTCAAATTTTAACAAGGATCCCTAATTTTTTTCAAAATTAAATGTAGCCTATGTCAAATTGGAAGAATGTAGCATTCTATTGGTGAAAGAATTTTTTAAATCGGCCCAGTACTTTTTGAGCCTATTCATTACAAACATACAAAAATAGGTACAAATCTTTCCTCTTTATAATATTAGTGTAGATTTTATCTAGTTTCTACATAATAATATATTAGTCTAAGACATTTGTATCTTTTTATATGGACATAAAGAATTATTATTATTAAAGAGAAACATTATTAAAATTTTAAAGTTAAGTTAATTTAAAGGTAGTAATACTTTTAAATTAACCCTGAGATAGAAGAGAATATCATAAGAAAACGTGGATACACCTTCGAAGAAGTTCAATGGTGCGTGTGTAATTACCTGTCCACATTGGTCTCAGTGGGAACTAACGCTCAAATCCCATCTACCAAGCTTCTGCCCAGCAGTGATACGTATATAGGCCGGTGATGAACTTTTTACTTATTTAGTTATTTACTAAATCTACCTCTAACAGCGCGCACGTCTAGCTTTTCCAGGAAACCTAATAAAATCTGTGAACCTCATTTATTTTATCAGAAACGCCTTAAAACCAGCAAACAATAGATAAGAACTCAATAGAATGTCTCTCTAGTCGTATTATCATTTGAAAGAAATATTCCCCCGTCCTCCTTTTATTATCTTCCCCGAATGCTTGGGGCACAATGTGACAACCGAATTCTTTATGAAATCTTGTTTCCTGGCAATCATATTTCCAATCAGTGGAAGAGCTTGGCATGATTTAAAATTAAACCGACATTAATCAATGTTACGGAACTTGCGATTTCTTTGACTAAGCTATCGTAGAATTTCCCTAAATGATTTTGTTTACTTGATTGCCTGTCGGATATAATTAAAATTAATTGGCGCTACTTGGTCGCATTAATCATTGTTAGAAGCTTGTGCTTGCGTAAGATGAAACCATACTTTTCGACTTATAAAATCTTTATAAATAAAATACATTTCTGCATGTAAGCAGAACACTTCAGAATGGCAGCACCTATTCAGCTCATTAACTTTTTTGGTGTTAAGTTTGTAATTGTCAGAACAGATTTTTTTAAATAATAAAACAGTGCAGCCCCGTAAATCCGGGATGGGCAAATATTATCAATAAATGAACTTATGTCCGTAATTTTAAATTAAAGCCAATTAGTATAAATAATTTACAAACAATTGTATCAACGACTGATATAGATCCTACAAAAACAATCGAATACTCACAAATTCAATAATATCAATAGGAATCCTTGCTTCAATACACACAAAGTTGAGCACAAAAATCTATGAGCAACACCAAGTTCTTACATTCACTACACGTCACTGTGTCTCTCTTCAATATTGTGGGGAAAATGCGTCGGGAGCGACGTGTGCCTTCGACGAAGTCAGAAACAAGACTGGCGTTACACGGCGTCGTGAAAGGAGATGTAGCGACGCACGGTTGAGGGTTCTATCAAGCCTCAAAGATTAGTGAACCATTAGTGATCCCATAAAATGTTAAATAGGGAGCAGGAGGGAAAAGAGTTTTGATATGAGGTCGGCGAATACATGTTGCGGTTTGCGGTATAGGCGTATTAGTGACGCAAAATGTGTGAAGCGGAATCGCTTTGGTCGGTAATTTAGCTCCTTTTAGTCTTGTTTAGATTAATATCTCGTTATTTTATAAAGGAACCGTGAAAACAGCCGTGGTAGCGTAGCGGTTTGACCTAAGTCTCTCAAGCAAAGGATCGAGGGTTCAAATCCAGGTTCGCACCTCCGAGTTTCTTGGAATTAATTTGCGTAAAGTACCATGAGTTTTATAATAATAAAGGAAAACATTGAGAGGAATTTTGTACACATCTGCGAAGCGGTTCAATGGTGTGTGTGAAGTTCATAGAGGTTCTGGGATAAGCGTTATTTGTAGTCAAATAATCGGATACTATGAACCTATGAATAATTAGAATAAACAGGTATGTAAAATGATCACTTATGTAATTATCTTAGTTCAGGTGCATTCACAAAGCTAATAAATAATACTCTTTTTAACCCCCGACACAAAAAGATGGGTGTTATAAGTTTGACCGCTATGACTGTGTGTGTGTGTCTGTCTGTCTGTGGCATCATAGCTCTTCAACGGGTGAACCGATTTGGATGCGGTTTATTTTTATTAGAAAGCAGGTTTCTTGGCGATGGTTCTTAGATATGTTTCATCAAAATCGGTTCAGCCGTTCCAATGTTATCAGCTCTTTTGATAGCTGTGGAAGGGATCTTAGACGCATAATGGGCATTTACTTTATGTTCAAATATACGTACTATATAATTGCGTTGGGGGTTTTTAAAATTTCTAATATATAATTATTTTACATACATACTTTAAATTACTGCCCATAGTAAACAGTACCTATGACGCGCTCATTTGTTTCTTTGGAACAAATTGTATGGCGTTAAACTTTATAGACGTAAAAAAATAGACCATAGTAAATGACAAACGGATAGCCTAGTGGTTAAAGAACCGGATTAAGAAAGATGAGGTTCTAAGTTCGAAAAATACACACACAATTTCACACAGATAAATAAACAAAAATTAAAAATGTAAAAACAATAAATAAGTACATACACAATTCAGCATTAGTGTCCCCGCAAAAGTGAAACAGTCGCTGACTCAGCATTATGCTGAGGCGTTAGATGCCTGCAGCGTTAATTTCCTGCCAGAATCGTCAAAAGGGTAGTTCTGCGAGCGTTTTAACCTCAGTTCAGTACCCTGTTGCATGCGAGTATACCTACCTATATTGAAGAAACGAGCTACAGTTAGTATGAAATTTTAACAAATTAAAATTGTACCGCAAGCACACTGTATCCTATTAATATTATAAACGCGAAAGTTTGTAAGTATGGATGGATGTTTGTTACTCTTTCACGCTAAAACGGTTTGACGGATTCTGATGAAATTTGGCACACAGATAGTTTATAGTTTTTAATGCCTAAGGTGTACTATCTGTCTTCTTGTAATAATTAGCTTTGTTATAGTTTATAGTTTGTTTATTTATATATATGTGGCTGTTTATCCCAATGCTTATATTTGTTTTAGACGTGTACTTATTATATGTACGATATATGTATGAGTAGATGTACTATTTTTTGTTGCGTTTTAATTTTCTGATCCACTGTTGATGCACCACCTGCTGTAAACTAGTCCTTCCTTCTTTCTGGTAAATGGTTGCCTGGAAGAGATCGCTCTTAAGCGATAAGGCCGCCTATTGCTTACCTTGTAACTTACTCCCTGTGTACCTGTTTTCTGTATTGCTTACTATTCCTGGTGTACAATAAAGAGTCATTGTATTGTATTGTATTGTATTCTATCCCGGAAAATTACATAGTTCCCGCGGGATTGCGATAAACGAATTCTTCGCAGACGGAGTCGCGGGCAGCAGCTCGTCATTTTATAAAAACCTTTCGCTAGATGTGGCTCATTTCTTCAATATATGCGACAACGTACTAACAGCGATTAAAAAGCTCGAAGATCTACCCAAAAATATAGTTTTTATTATCACTTTTGCACAGACAGTTGTAGTTACTGTATCGTGTTTATATTCTCGCATATCGCAAACACGATTTGCTAATACGGCGAGCGCAGAAACATAATTATGCCAACTACAACCTTCCAACGTCAAACTCAAAGTCAATTTTGAACTCGTTTTACTCCATATGCACCAGTGCTGAATGCTAACATAAATCTATCAGAACATGAAGTCAGTGAAATTACAAAAGTTTTGGCAGCGAGTCTACATGTAAACTTATCTAGGGCGCTTGTGTTATTTGGCTGGTATTCTACATTGATTTTGTGATATTCATTTATGAAATAAGAAAATTTACATGTAAAGTTGCACTATTAGTACTGTGCATAAAAATATTCCATACGTAATCGAATCAGAAATGAGAAGATCCACAGAACTAGAACTAGTTACTAATAGACTTAACTCGGAGTGCAGTGGCGTAGCGTGCCGTGGAGGGGCCCTGTATCAAAATTAGTTGGGGGGCCCAAATGAAAGGCAAAGATTTCTCACAAAAGAAACACAAAAACTACAGTTAGGTACACACGTTAGGCCTGTGCAGCCCGGGGGCCCCGTATCATTGAAACGGCTGATACGGCGGTAGCTACGCCCCTGTCGGAGAGTCACCATAATCAAGTGCCAGTGGGAAGGCCACATTGCTCGTAGAACGGACGCCCGATGGGGCAGTAAGGTTCTAGAGTGGCAACCTCGAACCCGAAGACTTGGCGTAGGAAGCCCCCCCCCCCCAACAAGATGGACCTACAATATGGTATAGGTCGCAAGAACCATTTGGCAACGCAGGTCCGATCGTTGTAGAACTCTTTGAGGGAGGCTTAAATTTTGTTCATTTGTTCAGGAGTGGACGTATTTTGGTTGATATGATCATGATCATAATAAAGATTCAGAAAGGAGGAGATCCGTCAGAGAACCGGGTTCCCCGACATATTCAAACGGATTAGCTCGTTGAAATGGTAGTGGGCAGGCCGTAAAGCACGCAGAACAGATGGCCGTTGGCGCCCAAAAGTTCTGGAATGGAGACCACGGACTGGCAAGCGCAGCGTGGGACGTCCACCAACGAGATGGACGGACGATTTGGTGAAGGCCGCAGGTTCAGGCTGGATACAAGTCGCTTCCAACCGTAATGATTGGGCGTCAATGATAGGCCTATGTCCAGCAGTGGACGTCCTACGGCTGAATGATGATGATGATGAATAAAGATTGGTTGTTGGGCGAATTCCTAATCTGCACTGGGCCCGTGTGGGAACTACTGCCCAAGACTTCTGATTTTGAGAGGCCTATGCCCTACAATGGGTCGTAAAGGCCGAAATGATGATAATGAAACATCAGTGGAGAAAGCGAACAAACCATAACACCCTCCAATTTAATCATGACCTAACGTTTATTCCCACTGAATACAGAATTATCATCAACACTGTAGTAATGTTTTCGAATTATGCATTCATCAATTCGGCGTCATTGGTATTCGGACCTTGCGTCTGTACCGGCCCTGTGTCGACGCTTTAATGAGTAATGAAATGACCAATTGCAACTCTTGTGTGCCCTTGTTTGTCAGATGTATACTAACACGTATTTACAACCTTTTATTTAACTTACAATCATCATCACCATCATTTCAGCCGAAAGACGTCCACTGCTGAAGGCTCGCCAAACTGATCGGTCCCGTGCCCTCCGCATCCAACGCGATCCCGCAACCTTAACCAGGTCGTCGCTCAATCTTGTTGGAGTCCTACCCACACTGCGTCTTTTGGTCCGCGGACGCCACTCGAGAACCTTTTTACCCCATTGGCCATCAATTCTACGAGCGATGTGCCCTGCCCACTGCCACTTGAGTCTGGCGATTCTTCGAGCTATGTCGGTGACTTTAGTTCTTGCACGGATTTCATCATTTCTAATGCGATCCCGCAGAGAAAATCCGCTCCCACTTTAACTTGCAATGTTCTTGTGGAAAGGTTGTCCTAAAACTCAACGATAAGCTGGTAACGGGCAAGAGGCCAAAGTATAACGGTTTAGGAAAAAAACTAGAAAAAAGATCATGCCATAATTTCACAAGCCATACAAATGTTTGCCATAAAATATATTGAGGTATGCTGATTTTAGGTTTCTTTTTCAATGTCATGTTTATAGGATTCAGTAGATTAGGTTAATTCAATAACAATACTCAAAAGATACTGCTTCAGAAATAAATTACACTAGAACACATGCAAATTGTGGAAAACGATACATTATGACATATGAAATTCGGGTTAACCATGTTACCCGAAGTTTGGATGACAATCTAAGTACAGTTGACGATAAGTACAGTCAATAAAAAGCTTGCATTTTTTTTACGTAAACTTGTTTCTTGTACAGACGAGGACATAAATATATACACACACAGCCATTGCGTCATATTATGTAAAATCAACCTTATGGTTAATGAGTTGTTAATGACCTAGAGTTGATGTTTATATCATTTTGACGCGATGACTATGTACATATTTGTGGCTTCGACTGTACAGTGACTACACATACATAATTAATTGCATAATCATTTAAGAGTTTTTAATTTTCGTAAAAAGGGTTGATTCTGTGTTGAACATTCGACGTCAACCACAGACTAATTCGTGATCTAGGGCATGGAAGGGCCGAAGGTCGCATTTTTTATTTATGCGAATGAAATTAAATACAGACTCAGTGGGACCAACTTTTAATTAAAATTGTCTTGCCTTTTTCCTTCGTTTCCAATATTCTATCAAGTTTCTATTGGTTCAATACACGCCGGCTTTTGCGATTTAATAATTCTTACTTCATTTTGTTATAACAACTCTGTAAAATAATAGTCTCGTTTTCTTCCTCTAATACCTACCCACCTTTTTAGGTACTAATTACTAATTATTTGGAATGCTAATACCTAATTGGACCGTACACTAATATTAAAGTATTATGATATTACTGTACAAAACGAACACAAGCCTAAAAAGTAGCTACAAGTCTTTGTTTATAACAAGTACCTATAGAAAGTAATGATATCTATAATTTTTATGAACAGAAAAAGTAGTACAAAGAAATTTATGATTAATTTACTAGTAGGTGTATGCAGGTTTACTCACGGTGTTTTCCTTCACCGTAAATCTCATGGTAAATTTCAAATGTAATTTCGCACATAAATTCCGAAAAACTCAGAGGTGCGAGCCGGGATTTTAACCCACGACCCTCTGCTTGAGAGGCAATAGGTCAAACCACTAGGCCACCACGGCTACTTTTTCTCTCAAATGGTATTACTATAAGATAAAGACAGAAAGAGATTTTTTTTATGTTAGGAAGGCCAGACAAACGAACTAGTGGGTCACCTGATGTTAAATGATCACCACTGTCCATAGACACCCGCAGCGCTTTACGCGATGCCAGTGCGTTGTCGGCCCTAAAGGAAAGGGAACAGGGGAAGGGGGTGAGGGAGGGGAAGAGGGAAGGGGTGAGGTATTGGGCCCCCGGGACTCTCACTGACCGTACGAAACACAAGCAGGATTACTGCTGCTTCACGCCGGTGTTCTGTGAGAGGGTGGTACTGCCCCGGACAAGCCGGCCCATTCGTGATGCAGCGGCTAGCTACAACATGGCTCTACCACTACATTTTGGCGAAAGCCAAAGCAAGCGCCTGCACGTAATACAATAAGGCCTCTGATTTTACTTTTTTAAGACTGTCGTCGTCACAGCTCAAACAAACCGCTCCCTTGTTACGCCGTAGTGGAAAACGTCATGTTTTTTCGGCTCGTTTACTTAGCAGTAATGAATTCCCTAAGGATTTCCCCTGACACCCGATAAGCGGCAATCAGGAATAAAGATGTATTGTCCCGTTCCGGGCGATCTCTTGTTTCTTTGTCCCGTTTTGATTGCCTCTTCGATTCGCAATCAGCTCCAATGGGTTTGTCCTCGCTAAACAACTGTGTTATGATTTAGTTTTTTGCTTGTAATTGTTGGGATTATAATTGAAACGGAATTCTAGTTTAACTGCGATTTTGCTCGCCCAAGTATGATTATTCGACCTTTTTATTCTAAACGCAAAAAAAAATTGAATGGCAATGGGCAGACTATATTATTGCATTTATAGCACGCAGAACAGATGGCCGTTGGGGCCGAAAAGTTCTCGAATGGAGACCACGGACTGGCAAACCTAGCGTGGGACGTCCACCAATGAGGTGGACGGACGATTTGGCAAAGGCCGCTGGTTCAAGGTGGATGCAAGCCGCTTCCAACCATAGTGATAGGGTATCAATGTGGGAGGCCTATGCCCAGCAGAGGGCGTCGTACTGAAACGATGATAACAACGACGCAAAAAAAACTTCTTTTGAAGTTGCAACAAGTTTTTTTTATACATAAAACTTCCCGTTGTTGACCTATGAAACCTGATGGAAAGTGCAGATGAGACGAGTGTATCTCACCGCTTCAGTAACAGCTTATTCACTCTAACCTCGAAGAGCCCTAGGTTGTATATAGATAGGGAACGTGCAGGAACTATAGGCGGCAGCACTATTGCGACAGAAGAGACACTATGCGGACAGTAAAAGAAACTTATCAGGGTGAAACATTCAAATTGATGGCACCAGTTGGCAGCACCGTCTATGTACACGTTCCCTAATAGGTAACATGCAGAAACTATAGGCGGCAGCACTAATGCGACAGAAGAGACACTAAAAAAAACTTATCAGGGTAAAACAGTAAAGTTGATGGCACCAGTTGGCAGCACCGTCTATGTGCACGTACAACATATTGGGTATAGATTTACGAGGTTAGATTGAATAGGTAGATGGAAATAGTTACAGACGCTTGAGAGTGACTTCCATTTCTTAGCATTTCGTATTAACAAATAAACGAACCTAAACAAAACTGACCAAAAACATTTCTTAAAAAAGTACAGGGTCAGCCAGCACCATTTCTCTTCGATTTCAATTAAACGTACCATTGTAAACTTAAGTTATATACGAAACGGATAGCCCTCAAGTTCAATCAATCACCGGGGTCCCGATGACGACGGAACCCTGATTACGGCGTAATGACGTCACGGGGTCCTTGTATACGGTATAGGGTTGCCATCTCTAATAGGATCAGCTAAATTAAAAGTTTATTGAGCATAATTGCAAGGGAGAATGACGTGGAAGCTAATGAAAATCATCATAAAAAATTGTCTTTAATACTAAAAGTAAATATTATGCACAAAATTTAAGAGTAAGAAAAAGTTACCAGAATTTATCTATACTTAAATATTAACATACACAACAATTTTCATTTAGTAAAATAAAAATCTAACCAATTGGCTTACCCTAAACCAAACTGTAATTGTGGCTTGTAAAGATATTTCTAATGCGGGCAAAGCAGCGGGTTTAAACTAGTGTACTACAGAATTAAGACGTTTTCAAACCTGCTCCCTATGGCAACTGTAATAATCAGTTCAGCTTTATACAAAATTCACTGCATAAAGAAGCACGTGTTACACAGACGTACCTGTCTCAGCAAGACTCTCTAGTCTGAAAGTGATTGGCATTAGCTCTTAAATTTCAATGCCTTTTAAGCGCAAACTGACGACGACGCTTTGCTCACTCAACTCATTACGTCTATCTGTCTGTTACAGAGCTGCATCTCAGAAAACGTAATAGATAGACAGCTTAAATGTAACATGTTTGTATTTCTATTGCCGCTAAAAAATTGAAAATTAGGGGATCCGAAAAAACCAAACACACTGCGTAGGTACATTTTGTTTATAAAGCAGGGGCTTCTAGGGGCAGGAGGTGCTAATACCTGAAAAGATACTGCCATAGCATATACTTTTGAATACCTATAAACAAATTCGGAACCTTGCTTGCATAAGAGAATCAGTCAAAACAAGATATCAAGGGCATTATTATATAGCCAGCCCTGTCAACACATTAATAACATATTCGTCTTGGAAATTCCACAAGTTTGACGGAGATATTATAGCTGTGGATAGTTTCAGCTCCTCGTTTATTTATTGGCAGCGCATTCCAGTTCAAATACACCGGGTAGCGGACCAATTGTTTTGTTGCAAGCCAATAATGTAACCGCCGGTTCACCCAGTTTTAGCATAATTTTGCAAGTATTCTTTGTGGCATAATCTGTATAGCAATAATAGGCTTTTCTCATAAATTGCTATCGCAGAATCTAAATTCGCATAGTTTCATTACGCAGAATTTCGTTAGTTCGAATATTATTTGGCCATATTTTTTATGCTCAGAATGGTGTCTACGCATAAATTAAATGAGCATAAAATTGTTTTGCCGAAACTATCGTTGCAGAAATATGTTTTGTCAGAGTTCCATTTTCCAGGAGGTCATTAAAAAAAAATAACATCAAAGGCAGACTTTCAACCGAATCCGAGTCGTTTTTTTCTCCGTTCCGTCTGCTCGCTCGCTTTGCTCGCTCGCTGACTGCTTATGTCATAAGTTATTATTCAAGCGTTTCAACTGGCTTACTTTCGTGGTCACATTTTCTACGAATTAGCTACTTATTATAGATTTTAATGGCGTTTTCGGTTATTTATAAGAAGACTTTCACTTCTACCAGATAACTGTATCAAAATCGTCTGCCATTTCTACAAAAATGTGACCACGAAAGTGATTCGGACAATATGCCAAATAAAATTATGCTAATTTGAATTATGTCTAAAAAAACCGGTCTTAAAAACAGTATAATGAACATTATTTCGGACTAACTAATTTTCAGGATGTTACAAGTTATGCTAAATAAAGTTTCTGCCACATTACCATTCGGCAAAACCGATTATGCCAAATCTATTATGCCAAATAGAGGGAACCCATAACTGCCATACAGTAAATAAGTAAATGAAGCCCGGATGAAAACATAAAAACGTTCAGTAATACTACCGATTACCTTTCAATAAGAGACCCGTTCCATCTTATTCCACGAATTCTGCTGTATTTAATGGCCATTAAAACCAAGTCCTTCATGATAACTCCAGGGGACATAAAGCAATGACGTTCCATCACTCCGGATTGTCCGGAAGACGGATGAGCAGTCGTTCTGTGGGCTATCTTAATATTGTGTATCGGAGGGTTGGCGAGTCCACTAGCTTTTTTAATATTTTTTTTATATAGTGTCTCAATGCTGGACAAAAGCTAACTTATTCTTCCACTTATCTCTGATTTTGTAACTTTCTGATTAAAAATGCTCCAAATTTAATCATCAAAATGTAATAACACGGAAAATGACAAAATGTTCCATGGCATAATTATAATTGTTTCTGAACACCCATTCTGAACACTATAGGTGTCAGATACGACTCCCCGATCATGCGGCATTTTGAAAGTGTGATGACTGCCGTCAGATGAATCGGTCATCGGTTTAGTGAACAAAGCACGAAGGAATTAGATGCCACAAAAACCTAAGAGCCTAATTGGGAATGTCTAAAAAAAATTACCAGTGGTTTTTATATTTTTTTTGTATAGAAAAGTCAATTATAAGAAACTAATTTCAATATTTTGTCACTTAATTAACTACTTTTTTCAAAATTAATTATTGAAACTATTTTGGTTGATGACGTCAGATTGTAATTGAGGGCTCCCACACTGCCAAATTTCTAAATCTATCTAAATGCGTACGATAAGGCAACCCCTTTAATTATTTTTTGCGTGGTGGTACACTGTAACTAGTGTCACTTTACTGGCGCTGTCAAAGTGCTAGATGTCAGGCAGTGGGTCCAAATCAAACTCCGTAGTTATAATCCACGCGTAAATTTGTGAGGAATTCTAACCACACAGAATAAAGTACGACTTGGACCGGTCACGCAATTTACACCAAAGTCAAATGAAGGTCATTGCTTATTTGTTATGTAATAAATTCATTATATAATATTAAAATTAAATAACTACAGAAAACGAGTTAAAAACCATTTATCTCGAAATGGTTTTCGATTTACTATACATTGCAAAAAAATAGACATCCCCAATTGTATGATAGAAAAAACGAACAGAAGATAAATGGTCAAGATCCCAAAATACTAAGTGGTTTTGAGAATCCCTTTGTCAAATTGTACAATTTTTACTAACAATAGATTATAAGTTATTTGTATGATTTTACTAACAAAATGGATGTAATTTGTCTGAGTAAATAAATAAATTATTATTACTATTATTATTACTCTACTAATATTATAAATGAGACCGTTTTTGAAGATGTTTGGATGTTTCATCATCATCATTTCAGCTGAAAGACGTCCACTGGTGAACATAGGCCTCCCCCTAAGTTCGCCAAAGAAATCGGTCCTGCGCCATCCGCATCCAATGCGTTACCGCAACCTTCCGGACCGTCCGTGGACGCCATTCGAGAACCTTTTGGCCCCATCGGCCATCAGTTCCACAAGCGATGTAGCCTGGCCACTTACCACTTGAGTCTGCCAATTCTTAGAGCTATGTCCTTGTAGTTGTATGTGTATGTACTTGGATGATTGTATGTTCGTTAATCCCGAAATAACGTAATGAATGTAAAGCCGTGGTGGCCTAGTGGTTTGGCCTATGGCCTCTCAAGCAGAGGGTCGTGGGTTCAAATCCCGGCTCTCGCACCTCTGAGTTTTTCGGAATTTACGTGAGAAATTACATTTGTAATTTACCATGAGCTTTACGGTGAAGGAAAACATCGTGAGGAAACCAGCATACACCTGCGAAGAAATTCAAGTGTGTGTGTGAAGTTACCAATCCGCACTGGGCCCGCGCGGCAACTACGGCCCAGGCATTCTGAGAGGAGACCTGTGCCCTGCAGTGGGACGTATCTATATGGGCTGGGATGATTATTATGAACATAATGAATTCTCGTGGGATTTATTTATTTAATCGTATGGCATAATAATATTTACAGGCTTTAGAGTAAAACACTAAAATTGCTAAGCCATGCGGCTGCATCAGGCGTTAGTGCGTCCAGCTCTTTGGCAAATCCAGGGTAGGAGTGAAGAGGGCAGCGTCAGATGATGTGCTCCACTGTCTGTTAATATTATATCCTGTGGGAAAATAAATTGTCATCACATCATGATCATCATTTTAACCAGAAACGTTGTATCACCTCGGCTTTCATGATGACGTGCTTCTCCTGCAGTTAATAGATGGCGTTTTGTTTTGTTTTAAAAATATAACTAATCTTTTTTTCATGGATTTCCAATTCGGAAGAAGCCGCGGATGAAAGCTTGTACAATTTATCGCTAAAACTATGAGGGTCTTGTTTTTATAACGTGATAGATTAGTCTCACATAGGGGAGTTGACAAGGACACAGTATGCTTATGAAAAATGAACAAAAAAGTGATGAATGAAATGAGAATGGGATGGAATGACAAGCACATTGAACTTTACGAAAACAATAATACTTTTTTTTATTTTATTAAAAAAAAACATCCGCAGGTTTTGTTAGTTTCAGAAATATTTTTATTAAGTTTGTTTTGTTTATGGTGATGTAAATAAATTGTGATATAAGTGATATTTTTATCTTATACTAGCTTTTGCCCGCGACTTTGGAATTAGTAATTTAGGCAGCTTATTTTTTTATCCAAATGGCTTTTTCATCAATTATGGCTCTCCTCAGTTCCTCGATATAAAAAAAATTACCCCCCCCGCAACCCCCCGTACCCTCCAACCCGCTCCCCCCCGCACCCCCCCCGCACAGCAACCCCTCACCCCCCCCGCACCCACAACCCTCCCGCACCTCCCACCCTCCCGCACCCATCCGCACCCCCGTACGCTCTCCCACACAGCACCCCCCGCACACCCGCGTTCGTCCCAAGTCAAGCGTTATGCCTATAGAAGCTTTACTTCAAGTTTTTTTTTTGTCAAATATCTTGAAAACGGTGCATCCTACGGCAAAGTCAATGAAATTTTCATCCCCCTTTAATGGCCCCGCATCCTCTCTCCCGTACCCTTCCCTGCACCCCACCCCCCCTCAACCTTCCCCCTCTCCCACCCCCAGGGTTTTTGTCAAATATCTTGAAAACGGTCATCCTACGGCAAAATCATTGAAATTTTAATCCCCCCCTTTGCAGCCCCCCTCCCCCGCACCCCCACCCCCCTCACAACAACCCCCCCCCCCACCCCCGGAGTTTTTGACAAATATCTTGAAAACGGTGCATCCTACGGCAAAATCAATAAAATTTTCATCCCCCCTCTGGAACCCCCGCACCCTCACCCCACCCCCCCAACCCCCCGGTGTTAACACTGAAAGAATTTTTCAAATCGGAGCAGTAGTTCCTGAGATTAGCGCCTTTAGAAGTTTTACTTCAAAAACCCCCGATTTTGAAACATTCTTCCGCTCCTATTGGTGTTAGCGTGATGATATAATAGCCTATAGCCTTCCTCGATAAATGGGCTATCTAACACTTAAAGAATTTTTCATATCGGAGCAGTAGTTCCTGAGATTAGCGCCTATAGAAGTTTTACTTCAAAAACCCCCGATTTTGAAACATTCTTCCGCTCCGCTCCGCTCCTATTAGTGTTAGCGTGATGATATATAGCCTATAGCCTTCCTCGATAAATGGGCTATCTAACACTGAAATAATTTTTCAAATCGGAGCAGTAGTTCCTGAGATTAGCGCGTTCAAACAAACAAACACACAAACAAACAAACAAACTCTTCAGCTTTATATATTATTATCTTATATTTCTTGAGGTGCATTTTTTATGATATATAATTTTTTTTTAAGTTTTGGTAAATAAAATGTTCCGGATTTAACAACAACAAAATGCATAAAGCAAAATGCATAAAGCATCTGTTGAAAAACATAAAGTTTAAATTATGTTGCTCTTATTTATCATAGCAACTTTTGAAATAACGTTCGTATGAAATAATGCGACATTTTGTTTAATAATCGAAATTTATATTAACATTTGATATATCGATTGAATTTGATTATATCATTTTACATAATTAGGTCCAAAATCAAACTACGTAGCTGGCTTATTGAAAAAGTTTTCTATAACTTAAAGGAATTCTTTGATAACAAAGATTCAGTATAATAGTTAAATAGATATTAAAACATACTGTAACATTAGTCTTAAGTTTAATTAATATTGTGTGCAACTGTTGTTACTTACCTCTATTTTTTCTCATCCTATGTACACAGTTATACAATAAAAAAATTCTGATTCTGATCCATTGGAAGACTTAAAAAAAATTGGTTAGGTTAGGTAAGTATTTCATCAACTACTATTTAAGGATGAATGATTATGAAATTTATGAATCAAGGTAATCATTTAATAAAATTGATACAAAAAGATGAGAAGGCTGAGGGTACCATAATATTGGGTAAGTATGTGATTTTATGGCGATAGGCTGGATTTAGGATAATGAAATTTCGCTTTTTATGATGGTGAAGGTACTGTTTGACCCGTAATATGGACGTTGATTCCCGACGTCAAGGAATATCATAAAGAGATAAAGTTTGTGATAATTTAATCAGTACAATAATTGACCAAAAATAAGGATAAAAAACCCAATTTTTTTGCGTCGGGGCTTCAAAATTATCGAGGATCTAAACCAATATGAAATGAGCCCACTTTTTCCCTTGAAGCATACCCAAGCGTTAGTTTATAGAGTGGAATAATTTGTGTGGCACTGCCTCGGACGAGCCGGCCCATTCGTGATGCAGCGGCTAGCTACAACATGGCTCTACCACTACAAAACTTTGAGTTTTCTATTCCTCTAATTAATAGTATCGAGAGATAGAAAGAAAGAGAAAGAGAGGGATAGAAAGATAAGAATAAAAAGCGTGTTGCAAACCGCAATACTGTTTTCAGTGGGACACTACACTGTGACGACACAAACCCCAGCGGAAAGTATAGTTCAATACAATACAATACAATACAAATATTCTTTATTGATCACCAAAAACAGTACAGTGACATTACAAAAATAAAAATTCAGGTAGACAATAGGCGGTCTTATCGCTAAAAAGCGATCTCTTCCAGACAACCAATTACTCAGAAATTAATAAATATCAACAGACTAATGTAGGTGGCAGAAATAACAGACAAGAGAAACGCAGTATTAATTAATAGACAACAAACAATAAAAACAATACAAATATAATATAAATTATATAAATAAATAAATATATTCAATATAATACTTATACACTACATATACTTAATACAAAATATCAATGGAAAAAAATGTCAAAAGGCCGCATGTGAGAAAAGGATTTAAAAAGGAAATTAAAGAAACTATATAACCCTTTACATCCGAGAGAAAAAAATCTCTAACAGCTCCGTGCGACATTACGTAACTTTATTATTACTTTATAAGGAGTCAAGGAAAAATAACAAAAAAAATCCTGACTGAGCTGGTCTTCCACAATCAGACCCTCACGTTCGTGTGGCTCAGGAATAATATGTAACTCGCACGTTCGTGAGGTTCATGATGTGACTGTGTATAAATTTTACATTTAAACGGTTATTGAAGAATTTAAATGAATAAAACACAGTTATAGAAATAAAAACTAAGTAACTCATAATTTAGGCACTAAATCACAGCAATTTCTCAGGCAGCATTACAAAATAATCAACAAAATTATAGTTTTCATAACAAAAAATGCTAATTTCTAGCTTAGTTGAGACAATTAATATCTAAATTAGTAAAATTACATGAGATCGTAATCAGACATATATGTTTTGATGTTATTCCTTCTTATGATACAATTTATCTCTCGATATGCATAAATACACGTCGCATTTAATTTTTCATCGACTACCGCAGTCTTCCATGCGACATGTCCGAGGGGCCTTTGAATGGAAAGAAGCTTGCAGATTTCAGAGGCGGTCGTTTTTAATTCTACGCCTGTCGTACTTTCATGAAGTCGTTGTCAATGTACTCATGAAAGTACTCTACCGGGGAGCGGACAGGTTTCACTGGTAGCGAGGTGTAATTGTGTGGCTTATCCGTAAACAGAACTCGTTTCCATGTTCGACTTCGAGGTGCGGGTGCTGTTAAGGATCTTCCACTGCATACATTTCCCCGTGTACGGACAGATCTACCTCTACCTCTGCCTATTCGAACATTTCTAGGTAAAGATTCCGACCTACCTCGACCTGGTCGTCTTCTAGCTCCGATTTGCAACGGCGAAATAGGGGGCTGTGATAATGTCACTAGTGGTGGAGTCGCTGGTCGCGGAGAAGGGGGTGGAGAAGATACTCGCGGTGAACTTAACGGACAGCGTGACCGTGGCCTTACTTCATGCAGAGTTGAAATTTCTTCATCCAAGAGCAAGTCGCCATCACTGGCTAGGTTTTCGAAAAAGTTAGGCGCATCTTTCAAATCATCGTTATCTAAACCTTCAATTTCTGACAGGATTTCGTCTGCGAGCAGATCTTCTATTATTTTATCGGTCAACGGAGCTCCTAAAATAAGCAAAACATCCCGGTTAGTAAGTCAAGCGTATACATAAATAAGTTATACCTACTAAACCAACATCACAGTACACAACCGAAACCGCACGATCGTGAGAGTTCAATGATACGCAACGCAACCGAAATCACACGATCGTGATAGTTAAAATTCAAAAACAAATTTCATATATCGACGGTGGAAAGCATAAACGCTGTAACCCACAATGTATAAACTTTACACCAGAGCCAAAAAACTTTTTAAAATTTACTAAAAAAATCAGAACTCATGACCCTTTTTGCGTAAAGTAACAATTCTTTGGGAAATTATGTATATTTGGCTAGGCTATTAACCGCTTAGTAAAAATCTTGTCTAAAGTAGTCTGCAAAGAAGTTTTGGTGGGTTACAGCATTTGAATTTTTTTTTTCACTCCGCGAAAACGCTGTAACGTCAATATACTAATGTATGAAATAGAAGAAAGTGATTTTTTTTGGGAAAGCATAAATATCGTAATTTGACAATTTACAATATTTTTAAACATACAAAGTGTTGTAAGCTTGTTTAGGTTCTTAAAATGAAAAATTAAATTGAAGTAACAGCTTACATCAATCCAATCCATATAAAATAAATTAGCGTAATCAGCAACTGATAAAAATATTAAGGGACTTTAAAATGTCAAACAATTATTTTATTTAGAATTATTTTTATTAATCATAAAAACCGGCCAAGTGCGAGTCGGACTCGCGCACGAAGGGTTCCGTGCTCTATAAAAACGGCAAAAAAATCATGTCTGTTGTATGGGAGCCCCCTTAAATATTTATTTTATTCTGTTTTTTAGTATTTGTTGTTATAGCGGCAACAGAAATACATCAACCTAGCTCGGAGGGAAAATGTTCATTTAACATCACTTGAATCTCATCCTGTTCCTCTAAAAAATCAAGATAGCTTTTTTGGCAGCTGCTTTTCGCTTCGATTTCCTTTTAACTCTTTAAAATTCCCATTGGAATCGTTTTTGGATTCATTTTGGTTAGCTAAAATCAATCTTTCTATTATATAAAAATCTCGTGTTTGGTGTTTCTTATCGAACTCCTCCGAAACGGCTTGACCAATTTTTATGAAATTTTTTCTCTATATTCGGTAGGTCTGAGAATAGGTCTTAGGCTATTTTTTATACCCCTAGCTAGGTCATCATTTGCGGGGTCATCTAGTCTAATATATAAAAATCTCGTGTCACGGTGTTTGTTATCAAACTCCTCAGAAATGGCTTCACCGATTTTTATGAAATTTTTTCTCTGTATTCGGTAGGTCTGAGAATAGGTCTTAGGATATTTTTATACCCCTATTCTTCGCAGTCGCAGTCGCGGGTAACAGCTAGTTATAACATAAAGTTTAGTAAAACATCAAAACATAATAAAAAATTATTAAATAATTTTGTAAATATTGCTATTAACATAATACAATGAAATCAACTTCTTCAGGCAACAGTTTGATTCCATCTCCAATAAAATTATGATGAACTACTGTTTGATCTTGAGCTGATATGTTTCTATAATACTCTTTCTTAAAATTTTATATCGCTCGTCGACTGTAAACCTTTGGACACAATCCTCTTTTTCATCGTCACTATCAATTTCTGATTTTAAAATCGGCTCAAAATCAGACTTTACACTGCTACCAACTTTGATGTCTAAAAAAAAGAGTAAAGAAAAAGTAATAATGAAAGATATAGCTTATAAAATTGAGATTATAAACGACCGTAAGATTAGTAGTATATGTGAGGATCCTTTTTTTGTCCCACTATCAACAGCTTATTGTTAGTACCTAATGCCATCGGCGTCAAAATCAAGCTTTTTCTTCGATTTTTGTTTTTCTTTTCAATTTCAGGAGTAACTTCAATAAAATACGTATCTTAATCACTTATTCTTTTTGACTCTTTTTTTGAACTGCCGAGATCGCTCAAATTAGAATCAATTTCCAAAACCTTGGATTCTATAAGGCTTGTATCTATCAAAGGATACTTTTGTAGAGATTGGTTCGTAGAGTTTATTGTATTTTCTGAATTATCAGTATAATTTGAACTTAGAGGCGAGATTTTGTCAAGTTTTAGTTTTGTATCACCCAAAAAGTGATCTGGCTTTCTGAAAATTGAAGTGATATTCTCGGTAGGTATCCTATTATCTCGCCTCATTCGTTTTTCATTTAATTTTTATTTCGTCTTATTATGTGTTCGTCACTTAATCTTTATTTGTCTTATTCGCTAACCGTCATTATCTTATTTAGTCAAAATCTGTAACTTGTCTCTTTCTTAATAAGTCTTATTTGTTTTTCGTCACGGTTTTCCTTGGGCTCATTCGTTGTTCTTCCCTTTCGTTTTTTGTCTCATTTATTTACGAAAATTTATTCAACAGCACCGAACGTATCAAAAAATTTTTGGCCAATGAGACAAATACGAAAGGAAAGAACGACGAATTAGTCCAAGGAAGACCGTGGCGAAAAACGAATAAGACGTATTAAGAGATAGACATGTTGCAGAATTTGACTAAAAAAGATAGTGACGGATAGCGAACAAGACGCGGGTAGGTATGCTCTGAAGTCACAATCTCTTAGTTACATACTTTAAAAAAATGATGTAAACTTATTACTAACAATATTATCACAAATTTTCAAATGATGTAACGTCATGATTCTTATCTTAAAACTTTGATAGAAAGCTATAACCCTAAGTAACTAGTTATTTTGATTACGAATGAATGCTTTAACACTCACCTGCAATATATTCTTGATCAGCTTAAATGCTGTAACCCACGTAATGATATATTTTTCATTCCGCGTAAACGCTGTAAGTGACATCGGGCGGCTGAATATTGTTCCGCGTGTGTGAAGTAAGATAAATAACTCTATTTTCTTTGTTTTTTATGTCGGTTACAGCATTTTATGTATCATAAACAGCCAAAAATCATAAAAATTACTACGCTGTCCAGAAACTTCTAATTGTCGTAGAGCAACGTGGGTTACAGCATTCGACGCAGAAAAAAAAACTGAAACGAAATATGCAATAAAAAGTTTTTGGTCAAGGTGTGGGTTACAGCGTTTATGCTTTCCACCGTCGATATGTATTTCATTCGAATCAATGCAGATTAATTAAAATATATCACACAAACAAGTACTCTTTGCAATCCGATAGTAAATTATGAAGATATTTAATGGTAATTAGTAAAAAAAATCCACGTACGATAGTGAGTCCGACGTTCAAAGAACACATCGATCTCCCACGCCACGTCAATGAGACTGACGAATCCCGACGCGTACGCATGAGCCTTCTGTATTTGTTGTCTCATTCTAGCATAGCCGCACGATCGATCGACATCGGTTGTGTTCGCAAAAGCGGTTCGCCATACGAGAAATATTTTTTCAAAATCAACACTCACGATCGTTTCAAGTCGAGTGTAAAGGGATAAACAAAAAAAAAGAATAAAGAAGGGTCAAAGACCGAGGATTACGTTAGTGACAAACAGTGAGCCTTTAGAAGGTTTTTAAAAACGGGAAGGGATTTTGCTTGCCTTAACGCCAAAGGAAGATAATTTCAAAGACGAATGGCGGTCATAGTAAAGGAGTTATGATAGAATTTGGAGAAGAAGTAGGAACAGTAAGAAGAAAATTTCACAACGAAACCTAAACTGTTGTGGGCTCGACTGTACATAAACTTTCGAATTTTCGCTCTGATTTATCCGCCGCTACATTTCTCGTAGCGTCAATAACCATACGTCACGTAAACGAGCTGAAACCGAAAAGCCCAAGGTGAGAAATTAATAATTTTCGCTCGCGTCAAAAGTATGAAATTTATGCCGTGGCGGTGAAAGCGACTACTTTCTATGCATTGTTCCGTCCACCGGATGACTTATGGTCGCCCGAGGATAGTGTGGATGGAGCTTTATATTCACACACAGTGTGTTGCTGCCTTTATGCGGTTCAAAGTGACGTCATTAATATGGATGAAAAGGTGAAAATAGTATTCTAGAAGCACCTTTTTATATTATGTATATCCTACGCTTTTTTGTAAGGGCTGTCCGGTAGAAAGCATTGCTGGAGATGTCATTGGTTTATTTTTGTACCACACTTTTTTTCTTCCACATTAATTTGGGGTGAGTTCTACATGAACGGGATTCGTCTACGCTCATTTAAAAAAAAATTGTTATACGTACGTACCTAGAGAAAACCGTCATAAAAGTTCAAAACTAAACGTTTACCATGATCAACGTGGTCCACAAGAAATGAGTTACCCTTTTTTACAGAGGCTCATCGTCAATTTTGTATTAGTTATTTGTGATACAAGGTTGGTAAGATGGTTTTACAAATGAGTTGACGAGTGATAAACCCGAGCCGCACGGCGAGGGTTTTCATCGTCACGAGTTTGTAAAACCTTGCCAACCGTGTATCATACGACGTTTTACAATACATTTGTGAGAAAATAGGCAGTTAATAATACAAAATTGTAAAATAAAAACAAATTTCTCGAGATACTTATTGGTGGCAAAAGATTATTTTGCACGGTTTGCGCCTTAGGTACTTTAAATATCGGGCGGAGTTAATTCCATGTTATTGTCGACTTCATCACTTGAACATCACTCATTTTGTTTGGTTTTTGTACATATTATTAGGGATGATCAAATAAATGAAAAATTACAACTACTAATTTTATTTAATCACAATAGGTAAAGTTACAAATAATTGCAAGACGAACGAAAATATGGAGAAAACACTTTCTAATCTTAAAATTAGGCGCGAAAGGATAAGCTCAGAGCAATACGACCGTCCTATGCCAAGTGCCCGGTAAGAATGGCTCATGAGACTGAGCTCCGGCGTTCACCACTGACATAACGGCGACGGAAGTCAATTGACGGTCTCTAAAATCAACGCAGTGGTGTTGCAAGTCTTATTTATTCCTAACAATATACTATAATCAACAACTCAAAACAACGCAAAGTTTTACAAAAATGGCGCGTCCGTAATGCGCATGCGTAAGTTTTGTTTTTAATTAGGTTAACTAAAATTATCAGGCAAAGGTTCGACGCGTTCAGCCACTGCGATTTTTTCGAATAAATAAAAGGTGGAAATCATTAAAATCTGCGGTAGTTAAATTACAGTTTATAACAATCAATTTTGCAAATTCATTACTTAGTTTTGTATATTTATACATTTTTCTACGTATAAATCGATATTTTTTTATTTTTGTCACTTAAAACTCTTTGCTTGTAAACTTTTAAACTGGAGAATTAAAAAAAACTGTAAAAAAATCGCACTAGTGCGGTAAAATGAACTTACGAGCCATGTATACATCCTTTGAAAGTGAATTTTTCGAGCAAATGTATTGTAAAATAAATTATTCATAGTGCATTATGTTTTTTTTTTGTTATGACCAAATTTCGAGTCAACAAAAAGCACCCTGTCCACGTTGGATTCACGCACCGAGGGTTCCGTGCAAATTTGTAGGTATATCAAAAGTATACCCTATAGACGGCTGTATCTCTATAACTGTAGTCTTAGCAGCGCCCTGCTTCTAACCAAAATGTACGCAATTTAGGATCAATTTACATCGGTTTGATTTGTAGCGCCATTAGGAACACATTATATCAACCTATTATGTTCTTGAAATATAGTTCTATGACGGACAGACTGACGAGACCGATGGATGGACAACAACAGCAACATTAACAGGGCTATCCTACAAAAATGTTTTATGGGCGCATCCCCGTATAGAAGCTTATTTGTATTCGTAGTCAGGCTTTACATACATTTTTAGTAACTTCAAAATGCAATATCTGTTTTATCAAAATATAAGAAACGACATGGTTCTCATTTCTGCTGCGAGTTTTTTTTATATAACAGTAAAAAATGACATTAGTGTGTATAACACACACCTTCTTGAAAAATCGCAGTTCATTGTATAGATTAAAGGTATCTCCAGTCACGATTACTTTGAGATATAAAATCTCAAAGCTGAACTACGAGCATCTTGAACACGCAAATTATTTACGTACAACTCGGGTCATTGGCACGGAAAGAGTTAGGAATTTGTACTGTTTAATCTTAGTAAAAAGGTGTTGAGCAAGCCGAAATTAACTTCAAACTAGGGCACCCTTCCGCCCTTTGCGGAGGAATTTCATTTTGCAACGTCAAAACTCCTAGGCTTTGATTAAAAACCGGGTCTTTGTCTCATAGCGTGACTAAAGGCGAATTTTAATCCGCAACCCGCAGAAAAGTGGCACATCGCTAGGGTTGCCAGCACGAAAGTCAAAACCATTTTTAGGGTTCCGGAGCCAAAATGGAAAAACGCAACCCTTGTAGTGTCGCCATGTCTGTCTCTCCGTCTGTCCGTGGCTTAGCTTACAGAGTATTAGTGCTAGAAAGCTGCAATTAGATGTAATACAATTTAGTTTTAGGGTACCTCTCATAGTCGGGGTGGTTTTTTTTACTTGTCTTACCTTATAGTGTGGGGTATCGTTGGATAGGTCTTTTAAAATTGCTACTTATTTGATCAGACAATTTGTCGATTCAGTGATTCGTTTGCGAAATATTCAACTTTATATTGCAAGTTTAAAAGGCCGACAACGCACTGGTATCGCGTAAAGCGCTGCGGGTGTCTATGGACAGTGGTGATCATTTAGCATCAGGTGACCCACTAGTTCGTTTGTCTGGCCTCTTTAACATTAAAAAAAAGTTATTGTTAAAATCGAGCGGATTTTTACCCGACTGCCGAAGAAGGGTTATTTCGCAACGACTACTACTACTAAGGCGTTTCTTACACGCTCTTGGTCGATTTTTTATATCAAATTGACAAGCGATTCACACATTCTCACTAGGTCTTAAGACGAACTTTCATGTTTATAATATACTAGCTGTTGCCCGTGACTCCGTCTGCAAAGAATTCGTTTATCGCTATCCCGCGGGAATTACGCAATTTTCCGGGATAAAAAGTATACAATATGTTACTCCAGGTTATAAATTATCTGTGTGCCGAAATTCATCAGAATCCGTCAAACCGTATTAGCGTGAAGAAGTAACAAACATACACACTCACACACTCACAAACTTTCGCCTTTTTCGCCTTTTTCGTCGGAAGTTTTGTAGAGGCGAAGCATTTCTACAAAGTGAAAAGTTTTAAAAAATCTGAATAGATAGCTAGATAAGGACCAAATAAGTGATCAGAATTAGGGACATTCCCGGACAAATCTGGAAGGATGGTAACCCTACCCCTAGCCGACAACGAAACAAGGAATGCTGACAAACTTCGACAGAAGTTTCGAGTGCTTTGTGAAGTGAAACAAAGACAGAATGATGTTTCAGTTTTGGCTTCCATTTTGTTCCAAGAATAAATTTTTAGACCAGAGTTATTGAGATTAAATTTTAGTTATTGCCAGATAAGAAATTATAAATTATCTAACTTTAATTATCTACCAATCATGTACAGTCGTGGAACGAAAATGTTCGTAACTTTTCGACTCTATGTTAACGAATTAAGATCGAAAAGTGAGGAACTTTTTCATTTTGCGACTATAGCCGCAAAATGAAAAAGTTCCTCACTTCGTCCGTCGTTCGTTTAACTGTATACAGTTAAGGAATTTAATTCCCTACCCATTTCGTAAAAATGTATTTAAAAATTCGCAATGTATTAAGTTCGAAATGTAAAATGCAACACGTCAAAGTAACATCGTAGATAGCTCTTATGGTGATAAACTGTCACGTGTGTACGATATTCAAACTTAGGTGGGTTTGAAATTAATTTCCTTCGCTGTACAAAGATAATAAATACTATTTATTTAATTTGTTTAAATATTTTGATTTAAAATGTAGTCTCGCTTTTAACGCAGTACATCATGAACATCAACTTATGTATGGAAACATTTAATTTTGTCAACTACAGTTAAAAAAAACTTACCTAAGTATAACTAACTCTGCTGTTCAAGTAAAATGATGGACCTTGTAACAAAAGCAGTTTTAAGGTATATCTTTTCAAATAGAACATTTTCGTATCTAAGTTGGTAAATTATTTCCAGTACCGATACCGTTCGCTGCAGGGAAAACAAAATGCAATGAAAAATGATAATTTCGTACTATATATTCAAGTGTTTGTACAGGAGGTACGAGTACAATAGTATCCTCTTTGCCTATTACGTTAATTTAATATTGTAATTTTACAGAAGTGCATAAAGGTTTTGAAGAATTAAATAAATAAAAATAAATAAATAAATATCATGGGACAATTCACACCAATTGACCTAGTCCCAAACTAAGCAAAGCTTGTACTATGGGTACTAGACAACGGATAAACATACTTATATACATATTAAACACCCAAGACCCGAGAACAAACATTCTTATTTTTAATATTATTTAAAAGCGAAAAAGTTTTTCGGGTGCGCCGGCGGGATTCGAACCCACGTCTCCCGGGTATGCGCCCCAACCTAGGTGTTCTACCAATTGAACCACGTCGCTCCCAACCGACTTCCCCGAAATTCTTAATCGCTTACATACGCCAACAGTGGCGTATGAAAGCGTGGGTTTATTCGTATTTTTCATACAAATATCTGCCCCGACACAGGAATCGAACCCGGGACCTCAAGCTTCGTAGTCAGGTTCTCTAACCACTCGGCCATCTGGTCGTCAATTGACTCGTCACCGCAATGTTAATGAAGAGGAATTTTTGTTAGGTTCTATATTCGAGAACAAGGAAACCTCAGATAGGGTCTCTTTGTCGTCTGTCTGTCAGCCTGTGTCTGACTCAATCGTTTTTCTCAGGATCGCGGGGAGGTATTAGGTATCAAGTTAAAAAATTTGTAAGCGTAAAAACACGGTTAGTTACATTTTTAATAAATTTGCACACGACCATTATTATGTAAAACTAGCTGTTGCCCGCGACACCGTCTGCGAAGAATAAGGATATAGAAATAGCCTACGACCTATTTTCAGACCTGCCAAATATAGACAAAAAAGTTTCATAAAAATCATTTAAGCCGTTTTGGAGGAGTTCGATAACAAACACCGTGACACGAGATTTTTAAATATTAGACTAGCTGTTGCCCGTGACTACGCCCGCGAAGAATAGAGGTAGTTATACAAAAAATAGCCTACGACCTATTCTCATACCTATCGAATAAGAATAAGGATTCCCGGACCGATATGACCTTCAAGCTTTCAAAAAAAGAGCGTACTCCTACCTAAAAGGCCGGCAACGCACTTGTGACTCTTTTGGTGTCGCAGGTGTCCATGGGCGACGGTAATCGTTTACCATCAGGCGATCCGTCTGCTCGTTTGCCTCCTATATCATAAAAAAAAAAAAAAAAAAAAAAAAAAAAAGTTTCATAAAAATCGGTCATGTCGTTTCGGTGGAGTTCGCTAATAACACCTACAGAGATTTGGGTAAGTATATTTTAGTAGTAGGTACGTAATTCATTTTTCAGTAGTTAACCGTTAAGTTACCGACTTGAAACAGATCGGTAGAAAGTTATTTTCCTATTTTTTGGTTTTTATTCAGATTTTATCTAACATATGAAAATTTCGTGTCACGGTGTTTAGTACAATTTTTTATGATATTGGAAGATTTCCCTCGATTTTCCCGGGATTCACTGGTCAGATCGTGACTTTGGTGACAACGGGACCTAAAAAAAGCGGTTTATAGAAACTACATTAAAAAAAAACATAACAACATTGATAACTTCCTCTTTATATCGAAATTAGGTAAAAATATTATTAAGAGCTCAAAAGTTCTTAACGAAATTAGCCTAAGCACCAACTCTAACCCCACTTTGTCATGCTAAGAAACGATTAATATAATTAAAGCAACTGTATGTATTCCAGTACCTGGTGGATATCCGAAGTTAGTTTAACTTGCTACACTGTCAAGTTGGACCGGGCTTACCGGGTTTAATCAGTTTAGTAACTGACAAAACAGTGGCTTTACACTTGCATAATAATTTGAATAGTACTACACTGTAGGTACGAGGGGCGTTCAATATAAAGTGAGAATGAGATGCAAACTCTTTCAATATTAGGAAATTAAATACTGGCCGGTAAAGCTAATCTATCTAGCTGATTGCTATGAAAAAAAAAACTGTCTTCTGTTTAAAAAAAATACGGTAATTTCTTTGCAATGCTATTGAGTACGTTAGCGAAAATGGAGAAAATTTAACTGCGCGCCGTTATCAAATACTTGTGTTTGAAAAATTTTTCTACGGACCAAATCAATTTAGATTTGCGGGACACTTTAGGATCTAATGCTCCTCCGTATTCGACAGTCGCACGTTGGTGCGCCGAATTTAGACGTGGAAGAACATCGACAATGGACGACCCCCGCTCCGGACGCCCTACTACTGCAAAAACTGAAGAAATTGTGAAAAAAGTTGAGAACTCAGTTTTGGCGGATCGTCGTGTCACGGTTCGTTTTATTGCTGAAAATGTAAAGATTTCAACGGGGAGCGTGCATAATATTTTACTTGAACGCTTGGGTATGAAAAAGGTATCTGCGCGTTGGGTACCAAGAATGCTTACTGACACGCAAAAACAAACTAGTCGAGATTTGTCAAGAAGCTTTGGACCTGATACAGCAAGACCGGGAACTTTTTTTGGCGCGATTTATAACAATGGACGAAACATGGCTCCATAATTACGACCCTGAAACGAAACTGCAGTCTATGATATGGAAAAGGCCATCATCTCAAACTCCGAAGAAATTCAAGGTGGGCCCATCTGCCGGTAAGGTCATGGGCTCTGTTTTTTGGGATGGTAAAGGGGTATTAATGATTGAGTATCTCAAACATGGAGCCACTATTACAGGCACTTTATACGCCAAACAAATAGCAACATTGCGCAATGAGATCCGCAAAAAACGGCGAGGTAAACTCTCGAAAGTTGTGCTGTTCCACCAGGACAATGCCCCGGCACACAGGTCCGTCGTTGCAATGGCTGCAATTCGTGATGCTGGGTTCAATATCCTTAAGCAACCTCTGTATTCACCAGATCTCGCTCCCAGTGATTTCTACCTATTTCCGAGATTGAAACAATACCCGAGAGGCCAGAAATTTGAAGACGACGACGCGGTAGTCGCTGCAGTACAAGATTTTTTAAGTACTCATACCTTTTTTTAAAATGAAATTTTAAGTTTAGAAAAAAGATATAATAAGTGTATTATGCTTAAAGGTGACTATGTCGAAAAATAAAATTACATTTAGTAAAAGTTGTTTATAACATACTCATTCTCACTTTTTATTGAACGCCCCTAGTACCTAATTAATCTCTTTTGGGATAAGCTAAGGGTGAGACTCTAACTGGTGCGTTGCATTGCGTTGCGTCGCGTCATCGCAACGAAACAACGCATAATTCAAATTCAAATTCAAATTCAAATTCAAATTCAAATTCAAATTCAAATTCAAATTCAAATTCAAATTCAAATTCAAATTCAAATTCAAATTCAAATTCAAATTCAAATTCAAATTCAAATTCAAATTCAAATTCAAATTCAAATTCAAATTCAAATTCAAATTCAAATTCAAATTCAAATTCAAATTCAAATTCAAATTCAAATTCAAATTCAAATTCAAATTCAAATTCAAATTCAAATTCAAATTCAAATTCAAATTCAAATTCAAATTCAAATTCAAATTCAAAGTCAAAGTCAAATTCAAATTCAAATTCAAATTCAAATTCAAATTCAAATTCAATTTCAAATTTAAATTCAAATTCAAATTCCAATAATTTACTTCAAGTAATTTTACAAATTCATATTCACAAATAATAATAATACAAAACCAATAGAATAAAATTAACAATCATAAAATTAAAATTAATACTTACGCTTAACTTTACTTACTACGCCGTGCCTGTCACAGCAGTGCCGAATATAATATGAGCAATCGTACCTCTCGGCGATCATGGCTAGAACGGCGTTGCGGCTGGACCGGACTTTTTGGCTTTCGTCTTCGTGAAATCCTGTTGTAGACAAATGTAGGCGTCGGGGGGAGTGTTCGGAGAGATCGACGGATGTTGTGAGTGTTGTATGTCGGTGTGATGGGGTGCCGTTAAAAAACCTTAATCGAGTGCGGTAGTTCGAGATACGGGTGCTGATTCTAATCGGGATCAAGTGCGGGTAGTTGATGAAATGATGATAATTTAACGAGTGTCGCGAGTATAATAAAATTAAAATTATGAATTTAGTAAGTATGGGTATTGTAATTTAATTAACCTTATGTGTAAATGCTATGGATGTAATTTAAATGAATCACTAATATCGTATCTGTAATAATAACTCCTATTTATGAATAATTACATTTAATAGATAATAATCAATATATTTAACGTACTTAAGGCACTGACATAACTCGCAATATAAATATATCTCGGCGAGCTTCAATTTAAAATATTATAAATATTTTTTATTAAAATATTGTATGCCAAAACTGGCTGATTGGGGCGGCACGTCTCTAATAAGTTTAACAACTGCTGTATATTATGTACCCACAGTCTAAAATAAAAAGATTTGACTTTGACTTTGACTTTGACTTTCTAAAGACTCGTGCGGCTAAACGAACTTGACACCCTACACTTCAGTTAACTCGTGACCACGGCTGCTGCAATGTGGCCGAAATGTCGAGATAAATAAATAAATTAAATATTTATTGCGTGATAGATAAGTCCCGTTTAGTATAGTAATTACAACGCATCAATGTGGCATGTCACAAAAAATATATGTAAAACGTCACAGCGTCAACGTCGCGATGACGCAACATGACGCACCAGAGGAACCTCACTGGAATAACTCCAAAATGAAGGTTTTATAAATATTTTGTAGACTTAGCATCACTTTGATAAGGTCTGTTTGTGAACGGAAATCTATACTACTTATGAAGGATTGCAAGAAATGGAATTTAAGAATGACGTATGACAGCTGAAAGAGACAGAATGATGATTAAGTGAAGTGCGAGAGAGGAAGAAGATTACAAAACCTGAATTTTATTCGTATGGTCTTTTAATAGCAGCTGGGGGTCGTTTAATTTAACCCATTCAACTCTATCGACCGCATACATCCTGCCCTAACTATATTTAAACAAAGTACAAAGGGCTGAAATTTGAAGAGCCATTATCTATGGCGAGTTCTATGTTCCCATAAAGGGTAGAATCTATTAGATGTCGACTATTTACCTATTGTATAAGTGTACGGATACTATGTAGAGATGTTTGAATGAGATTTAATGTATCTGTCTGGCAAATTTCAAGTCAATTTCACGGGAGCTCTTCGTTTCGTCGAATATTTTTCTGTCCTAATGTTGTCTGGTCGATTGATCGTTTCATATATATTTTTTACATTCGAAACTGGAAAATTAGGGAAAATTTAATTAGAATTATTAAATTTGCCAGTCGGATTCAGGAATTCCCCAAAAATTTAAGCACGATGTTGGAGTTCGCCGCGAGAGGGCGCTGATATCAATTTTTCACGTTACGACATAAGAAATATAAATATGTATATTCAAATTTTAAAAAGTACACTAACATGAAGACACTACATTAAGTAGTTACGAGTATCAGAGGCTGACCCATAAAATATCTTATTTCGGTTTGTTTACATTTAGTTAAGTAAGTAAATAAATAAATAAATAAATATCACGGGACAATTCACACCAATTGACCTAGTCCCAAACTAAGCAAAGCTTGTACTATGGGTACTAGACAACGAATAAACATACTTATATAGATAAATACATACTTAAATACATATTCAACATCCAAGACTCGAGCACAAACATTCGTATTTTTCACACAAATATCTGCCCCGACCGGGAATCGATCCCGGGACCTCAAGCTGCGTAGTCAGGTTCTCTAACAACTAGGCAATCCGGCCGTCACTTAAACCTTTCTATGTAGTACAAAAATATTCGAACACCCATCGATCGATTCGATTAAGTATAGGCATATCTATACACAATGCCGTATCTGTTACTTTAGCCAATGGTGGAGTAGGGTCAGGTAGAATAGCGTTGATAATGCTATTATGGAGATCTGAGGGAGGCACTTACACTGTCAGACAGTATTCTCTTTAGAGAAGAAAATGAATGAAAAAAAAAAACAAAAATTACGCACAGTAATTTATAGGTAAGGAGGTTAAGGTTTCGGAATCGCGTTGGATGCGGATGGCGTGGGACCGATCTGTTTGACGAGCCTTGGGGGAGGCCAATGTTCAGCAGTGGACGTCTTTCGGCTGAAATGATAATGATGATGGATTTATAGGTATATTTAGTTATTAGCTGTTTCCCGCGACTCCGTTTACGAAGGACTTATTTATCGCTTTCCCGCTGTAATTTTTGAATTGCTCGGGATTAAAATTATCTTTAAAGTCCTTTTTATGGTCTCGACCTTTCTTCATATCAAATTTCATGTAAATCGGTTGTCGTCGTTGGTAAAGTAATCATCATCATCATCCCAGCCTTTATATATTCCACTGCAGGGCACAGGCCTCCTCTCAGAGTGAGAGGGCATGGGCCGTAGTTCCCACGCGGGCCCAGTGCGGATTTTAAACTTCACACACACCATTGAATTTCTTCGCAGGTGTTTGCAGGTTTCCTCACGATGTTTTCCTTCACCGTAAAGCTCGTTGTAAATTTGAAATGTAATTTCCCACATGCATTTAGAAAAACTCAGAGGTGCGAGGCCGGATTTGAACCCACGACCCTCAGTTTGAGAGGCCATTGGTCAAACCACTAGGCGACCAAGGCTTTTAGAGTGGCTAATTAAATCCATACAGTTAGAACTTTTACGTAGTTTGAAAATAGCTTAACCTTGAACCCACCCTTGGGTTCAGTAGGTAATAGGTACTAGGGGCGTTCAATAAAAAGTGAGAATGAGTATGTTATAAACAACTTTTACTAAATGTCATTTTATTTTTCGACATAGTCACCTTTTAGCATAATACACTTAGTATATCTTTTTTCTAAACTTAATATTCCATTTTAAAAAAAGTTCTCATCTTGAGTACTTAAAAAATCTTGTACTGCAGCGACTACCGCGTCGTCGTCTTCAAATTTCTGGCCTCTCAGGTATTGTTTAAATCTCGGAAATCACTGGGAGCGAGATCTGGTGAATACGGAGGATGCTTAAGGATATCGAACCCAGCATCACGAATTGCAGCCATTGCAACGGCGGACTTGTGTGCCGGGGCATTGTCCTGGTGGAACAGCACAACTTTCGAGAGTTTACCTCGCCGTTTTTCGCGGATTTCATTGCGCAATGTTGCTATTTGTTTGGCGTATAAAGTGCCCGTAATAGTGGCTCCATGCTAGAGATACTCAATCATTAATACCCCTTTACCATCCCAAAAAACAGAGCCCATGACCTTACCGGCAGATGGGCTCACCTTGAATTTCTTCGGAGTTGGAGATGATGGCCTTTTCCATGTCATAGACTGCAGTTTCGTTTCAGGGTCGTAATGATGGAGCCATGTTTCGTCCATTGTTATAAATCGCGCCAAAAAAAGTTCCCGGTCTTGCTGCATCAGGTTCAAAGCTTCTTGACAAATCTCTAGTCTAGTTTGTTTTTGCGTGTCAGTAAGCATTCTTGGTACCCAACGCGCAGATACCTTTTTCATACCCAAGCGTTCATGTAAAATATTATGCACGCTCCCCGTTGAAATCTTTACATTTTCAGCAATAAAACGAACTGTGACACGACGATCCGCCAAAACTGAGTTTTCGACTTTTTTCACAATTTCTTCAGTTACTGCTGTAGTAGGGCGTCCGGAGCGGGGGTCGTCCATTGTCGATGTTCTTCCACGTCTAAATTCGGCGCACCAACGTGCGACTGTCGAATACGGAGGAGCATTAGACCCTAAAGTGTCCCGCAAATCCAAATTGACTTGGTCCGTAGAAAAATTTTTCAAATACAAGTATTTGATAACGGCGCGCAGTTCAATTTTCTCCATTTTCGCTAACGTACTCAATAGCATTGCAAAGAAATTACCGTATATTTTTTAAACAAAAGACAGTTAGTTTTTTTTTTCATAGCAATCAGCTAGATAGATTAGCTTTACCGGCCAGTATTTAATTTCGTAATATTAAAAGAGTTTGCATCTCATTCTCACTTTATATTGAACGCCCCTCGTATTTATAAAATATCGATGAATCGTACAATGATTCAGGAAAATTTATAAGAATCCTAGAAACCTTAATAAAGTGAGGACAACCGGTGATCGGAAGCTACAAAACGTTGATTGAAATTCCTGCCCAGAACTCGGCGTACGCAGTAATGTGAGGAACTTTGAGCTTTCTATTGAGATGCCTTTTAATATCGTCTTTTTTAATTAAGGCAGTAATTCCATAATAGACTGGGGATATAGCTTAGTGGTTAGAGAACCTGAACACGAAGCTTGAGGTCTAGGTCTGTGGTTCTGTGCTCGGGTATTACAGGGAAAGCATGAGGCAAGTTTTAAATTAAAAAGCCGCGGTGGCCTAGTGGTTTGACCTATGGCCTCTCAATCAGAGGGTCGTGTGTTCAAATCCCGGCTCGCACCTCTGAGTTTTTCGGAATTTATGTGCGAAATTACATTTGAAATTTACCATGAGCTTTACGGTGAAGGAAAACATCGTGAGGAAACCTTCATACAACTGCGAAGAAATTCGATGGTGTGTGTGAAGTTCCTAATCTGCACTGGGCCCGCGTGGGAACTACGGCCCAAGTCCCCTCATTCTGAGAGGAAACCTGTGCCCTGCAGTGGGATTAATATAGGTTGGGATTTTTTTGTTTTTACTTTGTTAATTTTAAAGAAAATGATGCAAAAGCGGTCAAAGGGGCAACTGCTCTATCAATCTTGTATTTGGATGCTTCTCAACCTAGAAAAACTCAGAAATTGAGTTTTGAATACAAATTGTATCATGTCTTCTCGTCTATCCATACTAATGATATAAATGCAAATTTTTTACGCTTAAACAGCTGCACCGATTTAGTTGAAATTTGATCATGTAGACAGTTTGAGTTGTGGGGAAGGATATACAGGGTGGAAAAAAAAGTCGGGCCCCGGAGGGAAACTACCTTAAATCATTACGTTGGCACATTTAACTTAAAGGAGACATTCCTTTATTTTTAAAAATAAACAAAACTGCATTCAAAGATTTTCTAAAACTCGCTTGCCTCGTCCGGGACTCGAACCAACTAATATTAAAAAAAAACAAACATTCGCTATTTTGTTGTACTAATCGATAGGGTTATTATGCAGGATAAAATTTCTCTAACAAACATTTGGTTTTATAAATAAGAATGATCGTTAAATCTAACATTGACTTATTTTATTATCAATTTGTTACACTTAAATTATTGAACTGATTAATTGTTCGAAATGAGCCCCCTCGTTCCGGATACACAAATCTCCGTTGAAATTCATTTCGTGTAGCCTTCAGCAACTTTGTGTATGCCCCTAATAACATTTTCTACCGCAACCCTTAGCTCTTGCACGGTTTCATAACAAGTTTCATAAATAACATTTTTTGCATGACCCCATAAAAAGAAGTCTGGACTTCTTGCAGGCAATCTAAACGTCCCGTTTGTACCTATCCAGACATTGAAATGTTCATTGAGGTAAGCCCTGAAAATTCTGCTGTTGTGGTCAGGTGCATCATCTTTCTGAAAAAATTATATGTTATTTTGTTCCTCTTCCGGTAGAAGGTTTAACTGATTTTGTAAAAGCTCTAATAGCTGTTAATGTAAATGTTTGTTAGAGAAATTTTATCCTGAATAATAACCCTATCGATCAGTATAATAAAATAGCGAGTCTCTGTTTTTTATTTTAAATTTTAGTTGCTTCGAGTCCCGGGCGAGGCAAGCAAGTTTTAGAAAATCTTTGAATGCAGTTTTGTTTCTTTTTCAAAGTAAAGGAATGTCTCCTTTAAGTAAAATGAGCCAACTTAAGGATTTAATGTAGTTCCCTCCAGGGCCCGACTTTTTTTCCACCCTGTAGATTAGTTTTTATCTCCAAAATTAAATAATAATAAACAGATTTATGAAAAAGCAGATTGGATTACATAAGATACTTAAATTACGAATTTCACGCGAACGAAGTCGCAAGCAAAAGCTAGTATTTTATAAGAACGAGTTATGACTTACCAACATCACAATATCGAAAAACAGCAAAAAAATCTAAGAACACACTGTAATATCCCTTAAATAAAATAAAAATCTTTAGCGGCCATTTTCTTTAAATGATGTTCGTCCGGGTTGACATTCCTAATGCCGATAAATCTAAATCTCCTTCAATCTAATACTACATTCAGTATTTTAACAACGAAATTCCGCCAATTATTCAGAGCTTAGAGTTGCACTGACAAACCCAGGTGACGCAAGACGCTATTTTACATTCCTGGCGCACTTTCTACCTAGACATCAGAGCATTAAGCCAAACGGAGTTGTTACGCGCACTTTTTTATTTAGTCTATTACACTGCCGTCATACGTGAAAAAGACGCATCTGTACCTCTACCATGAGTTTACACTAGTTCAGAGTGACCGTACTCGCTAGCGACGGCGTAAATGATTTGTATGGAGAATTGTACTTCCGTAAGTGACCGCTAGAGGCGTTCTACAATTCTCCATACAAATAATTTACGCCGTCGCTAGCGATTACGGTCACGTAAACTAGTGTAAACTCATGGTAGAGGTACTGACTTTTTTCAAACCCTGAGTTTCGTATATATCAGAATCGCCTTCTTTACTGATTCCGAATATATATGAAACTCAATTAAAAAAAAATGTCAGACCTTTTTTCGTATGATGGTGTAGTACAGTTTTTTTTTCAACGTTGCACCTGTCTGAATCCGGAGCGGAGTGGAGGGTTGCTAGTTTTTTTTTTTATTGTGAGAGGGATTTTGTTTGAATTTGGGTTGTTTTTTATTTAATTTAATGTGATCTTATGTGATCTGATTTGATTGAATTAATTTAATATTTATGTTACTCATTATTGTGTAAATATTAATTAATTGGTATTTAAAGCCCATGTATTTTCAAACGCAATGTATATTGTTTTTTGAATAAATAACTATGAACTAACTAACTAAGGAGGCAAACGAGCAAGGTGGGTTATCTGATGGAAAATAATCACCACCGCCCATAAATATCAACAACTCAAAGAAAGTCATCAATCTGTTGCCGGCCTTTAAAGAAAGTATAAACCCTTTAAAATAATCTGGTACTTTTTCTGGGAGTTGCGGCAACACAAGCATATGAAATATCAATATTTATTCACTTCTTTTCACTTTATTCCCGAAGATACTTAAATTTTATTATCTGACTCTTATTATATTAACTCGAGATCCAACTTCCACCTAAAGTCACCGACATAGCTCTAGAATCGCCAGACTCAAATTGCAGTGGGCGGGGCACATCGCTCGTAGAACTGATGGCCGATGGGGCAAAAGGTTCTCGAGTGGCGTCCACGGACCGGAAGACGGATAAGATGGAGCGAAGACCTGTTTAAGGTTGCAGGATCGCATTGGACGCGGATGGCATGGGACCGATCTGTTTGGCGAGCCTTGAGGGAGGCCTATGTTCAGCAGTGGACGTCTTTCGGCTGAAATGATGATGATGATGAGATCCAAAACTACACAATCATACTTATGTATTTACGTGTCTTTACTTTTTACAGATAGGAAAGTCGGACGTGACGACTCCTGTTGGTTTGATACTCCAGCATTCCTTGAGGAGTTTCTACTAGCCTGCATATAGGATTTGCATATATTTTAATACTAGTTGAAAATTTTAAAGCAGTGCAGTGAATTCATATTTTATAATGCTGGTTATATTTTTAAAATTTCATAGTTTTATACAGTCTAGAAATCCCGCGTTAAACTTTATTACTGGCACGAGACAATAATAAGGAATCATTGACATCGTATTTAAAAAAAAATAGATTTTTTTCGTGAACTGGTATGCATTGATCTTTCGCCCAGTATAAGGTAATCGTTGACTTTTGGGACTTCTTTACATGATACTAGCTTTTTCCCGCGACTTCGTTTACGTAGACAATAACGTTAGTTGTTTAGATAAAATTTGGCACACAGGTAGTTTAGGAATCGCATGGATTAACACATAGAATAATTCCGGGGAAAAGCAAAAATCCCGCAGGTTAGGGATAATTGGATTCTATATAAAACTACACTGTCCCTGATTGAATCAGGCTTCTTTTATCCCGACCGAGCGCAAAGTTCCTTCGGGATAAAAATAACTATTTAGATTGATTATAAAAAAATCTTTCACTGATAGAAAAGCTATAGTTCTTGACTGTCTTTGGTTCACCTTCAGTTTCCTCGGGAAAATTCTAAATTCCTAGGGGGAAAAAATAAGTGAATTCTACATTTATACCGATAAAAATATTCAAAAGCTAGGTTATATTACATTATGAATATTATGATAAATAAAACATACCGTTAAGAAATAATAAATAAAATATTAACTACACTAATTATATTCAACCGAACCTGTAAATAATCTGAAAATTTACACAGTGAAACCGAAAAACTGAATAGAGCAGAACATTAGCATTATTCAATTTCACATCGAAACACTGGCCGGATAAAAATAGTAACAAACATAGACTGTTATCATTACACTTCCTTTTGGCTTTGCCGTATTCGTGTAATAGTACATTACTGCAGAGGCCGGGACGTAAGGGGTTGCCGGCCGAGTATCTAAGTTGAAGTATTATACGAGGCCGGCAACCCCTGTTCCGGCCGAGGCTTGTATAGTGCTTTTCTCAAACATGCACCATCACCATCACTCTCATCATCATCATCATCGTCGGCATCATGACGATGATGATTACGATGATGATGATGACGATGACGATGACGATGATGATGATGATGGTGATGATGATGATGATGATGGTGATGATGATAACGATGCCGATGACGATGACGATGACGATGATGGATGATGATGATGATGATGATGATGACGATGATGATGATGATGATGGTGATGATGATGATGGTGGTGACGATGATGATGATGATGGTGATGATGGTGGAGACGATGATGATGGTGATGGTGATGATGATGGTGATGATGACGATGATGATGATGATGGTGATGGTGATGTTGATGGTGAAATATTTCTCTAGGCAGATCACCATTACCTTATTATTAAATAAGCGTAGTGGCAGAATATCATAATGAACCAAAACGCAAATATTGCTTATAGTTTTTTTTAAATGGCTAATTGTTATGATGCCATAGACCTATAAACGTCATGGTGCTGTATCACATGAAACAATAGACGATCGCATTGCCGGCCAAGGCCTGAAATGTTGTATGAAAATCCATTACATACCAGTTGTCTAACCGCGCCCGCAACGTGATACGTCCCGGCCTATTATTTGGAACACAACGTAAACATTACATAGCATGTTTGAGAAAAAATAGTTTGTGCGCTAAGTGCAGCCTAACAATAATAGAACCTGAATACAAGACAACAGAGTTATTTTAAACAAAGAAAGGTATCACTGGAAGCAATAATATGGTGATTCCAGGACGAATTTAAATAGAGAAGTATGGTTATCTCCGTTCCGTTTTCGGTGAGCGTAAACAAATTCAATATGCATTTATTCGGAATACTGTGGCTCCCTCTCATTTGAATAACTTTAGAGGATTTGCTCCCATGTATTCTCGTAGGTATAAAGTTATCAACCTTTGACTGAGTTTCTTGACCTGGTGATGCCTTTATGTCAAAGTCAAAGTCAAAATATATATCTCATAAATATAAAAACTAGCTGTTGCCCGCGACTCCGTCCGCGAAGAATGGAGGGGGGATAAAAAATAGCCTACGACCTATTCTCAGACCTACCGAGTGTAGAGAAAAAAGTTTCATAAAAATCGGCCAAGCCGTTTCGGAGGAGTTCGGTAACAAACACCGTGACACGAGATTTTTATATATTAGAAGATAATAATATATTATTTAGATCTTTGAAAAAGATCTGTTGAGAAGAATCCGGCAAGAAACTCAACAAGGTAGGTTAGTCTTCAAACATATCTACAATGTTAGTAACAAGCATTTATGGATGTCAATGAATCCACAGGATTTGGGAAAACACTGTTGAGAAGAATCCGGGAAGAAAACCAACAAGGTTAATTATGGAATTGGATTCCGGGATTTTACTAAACTCCAAACGGGATTCCTAAAAATACACAGTAGTTTCATTTCGCTTAATTTCATGTGTAAGTTAACGTTTGTATTAATTTCATTCCTCACAAAATTTCTACACGGGGAGCCCATGGGTAGGTTTTAGCATTTCAAGTGCTCTATTTTTTTTATTGTATCAATTACTTCTCGTGTCCAATTCATTTGATCGACTCACCGAATCAATCTACTATGCTCTACAATTTGTATCTACTAGTATAGAGGAAAATAGTTCGATTTGTCTTACTAGTTAGAAAGCTAGACCAGTTTTTATTTATATAGTTTCATTTTTCTATTTATTTTATTAACTAGTAGGGTAAATTGGAGAGGAAAAGTTGGATTTGTTCTAGCTTTCCAACTAGTAGCGCAAAATTAACTGTTTAAACGACGATGGCCTAGTGGTTAGAGAACCTGACTACGAAGCTTGAGGTCCCGGGTTCGATTCCCGTGTCGGGGCAGATATTTGTATGAAAAATACGAATGTTTGTTCTCGGGTCTTGGGTGTTTAATATGTATTTAAGTATGTATCTATCTATATAAGTATGTTTATCCGTTGCCTAGTGCCCATAACACAAGCTTGCCTAGCTTACTTTGGGACTAGGTCAATTGGTGTGAATTGTCCCATGATATTTATTTATTTATTATTTTATTTTTATTTCCTCCATTTTGTCCTATCGTTAGAACTTGTATAGCAAATTGGAGAAAATATTTAATTTTCCTCTATCGTTCTTATCGTATGTTCTTAGAACAAAATGGAGGAAAATTACCAATTTGCTATACTAGTAAATAAAAATCGTAGAGCATATTGGATAGATTCAGCGGAGTTTACCACCCTCAATATGACAATGTGCCATAAAGGATTTGCCACACTGGATGCATTCTGCGGTCTGCGGTAAGGTCAAATACATGCCGCAACATTATGCTGAGTGGGGCCCAATTTATACTATTCGATGATTTTTATTTGTATCTTTTCCTGTCAACTGTATTTCCTGTGTATCGAATATGTGTAAATAAACGTCTCTCTCTCTCTCTCTCTCTCTCTCAAATGGAACGCAGCCCGCATTATCTTTGAATAACATTGTCGGTCTCTATATATTTTGTATAGATATGCGATCTGACCGTGCGGTTTGTCTGGATCTGGACCGATGGATTGATCCCAATGCTTATCTTTCAGGGCCAAAATAATCTTACTTTACGGTAACCATCAATGAAAATCATTGATACTTAAGGGTTAAATTCAAAAAATATTTTGACCTGTTCCAAGTTATCAATGTCGTTAAAAATCACAGCCTTGTCAACACCAGCTATTTGCTCGACTCCTAAAGGACTTTTATGTAAATGTGTGTTGTTCTTGAAAATTTCAATTTATGATTCCGCCTTACCAAACTGCGGTTTTACGAGACAGTAAACCCGAGTCTATTCATTTTATGTCGTGTTTCATCTTGGGTTGTTAAATTCGTATCCACGTCTTCAGAAATATCATTATGACGGTACGCCTTAATGGCGGTATTGATGGCTGAAATAATTATGAGTATCAAGCAACACCAGTTTTTTATCGTTATGTACAGGGTACTGAGGCATCGAACACCGTCGTAGAGTTGGTTTTTTGTATGTTTTTTATCGGATGCATTCTGGTAAGTATGCACAGGAATTCTATGATTTAGTTCCTCTATCTCTATTTTACCAACGGACATCTAGGTGACTAGAGCGACTTCAGCCATATGTGGTTAGTATTCCATTAGCCTCCTGAAATGGTTTGCCTCATCTTTCCTAATACTACTATATTATTATTATTATTATTATTAATTAGCCTGGAGAAGTGTCCCACTGCTGGGCAAAGGCTTCCCCCCATTTTCGCCATTTATCTCGATATTGAGAAATTATTATTTATTTTTATTTAAACTATATTATTATTTATTTTCATTCTTATATTGCACCACCTGCTGAAATACATTCCTTGTTGTTTTCCTTCGTAAAATGGTTGCCTGGAAGAGATCGCTTCGAAGCGATAAGGCCGCCTATTGCTTACCTTGTATATTTTTTCCATGTACTTGTTTTTCTGTATTGTTTTCTGTGTGGTGTATAATAAAGAGTCATTGTATTGTATACGGACTGCTAAGGAATGGAATTCGTTCCCGTCGTCTGAGTCATGAGATAGAGGTCAATCACGGGTCAGTTTTGTGTTTTTTTTTATATACAATATAGGCTTGCGTTTGACCATAATCACGCCTGATGGAAAGCAAAAATGCGGCGGAGCACGCTTGCCTAGTAAATGCTCGTTCACCCTAGTCTTGAATTTAGGGGAATTAGCGGGAAGAAGGCAGTTGAGCGCGGTGTTGCGCGCGCAAGCCGTACAACAAATACGGGGCACTGTAACCGATACGCGCGCGCTGCACAACTGTTCAGAACCTTCCCTTTAGGGTTCCGTACCCAAAGGGTAAAAACGGGACTCTATTACCGAGACTTCACTGTCCGTCTGTCACCAGTCTGTATCTCAGGAACCGTGATAGCTAGATAGTTGAAATTTTCACAGATGATGTATTTCGGTTGCCGCTATAACAACAAATACTAAAAAAACAAAATAAAGTAAATATTTAGGGGGGGTACCATACAACAAACGTGATTTTTTTGCTCGTTTTTGCTCGATATTGATAACGGTGACAGGTAGATGCTTGAAATATTCACAGAATATTTAGTTATACATATAATTCACTTTAAAAATAAATAATTAAATTGAAATAAAATATTTATGGGGAGTCCCCCTTAAAACAGACATGATTTTTTGCCGTTTTTTATAGTCCGACTCGCACTTGACCGGTTTTTATTATGGTATTTATAGCAAGCGCATCGATGTATGTAATTTCGTCAACTATTACTAAAAACTCTGAGGTTTTCAGTGATAACATACGGACTGAAACGTGGTCACTTACAATGGGCCTCATAAGAAAGCTCAAAGTCACCCAAAGAGCGATGTAGCGAGCTATGCTCGGAGTTTCCTTGCGTGAACGTATCAAAAATAAGGAGATCCGCAAGAGAACTAAAGTTTAAGGCTCGGAAAGTTGACAGACAAAGTGCCAGTGGGCAGTGCACACGCTCGTAGAATTGACGGCCGATCGGGCCGAAAGGTTCTCGAGTGGCGTCCATGGACCGGAAGACTCAGTGTTCTAGGTAGACCTCCAACAAGGTGGATCGACGACCTGTTTAAGGTTACGGGAACGCATTGGATGCGAATGGCGCAGGACCGATCTGTTTGGCGAGCCTTGGGAGGCCTATTTTCAGTAGATGGACGTCTTTCAGCTGAGATGATGATAGTGATAATTTTAACTTTTTCTTATATTTTAATACATTCGACTTATGAACTTTCTATAATTAGATGCGTGCCCTCGTTAATTTTAAAAGCTTTTTATTAACTTGCAATGTATGTACGGGTCAAATCTTGGAAGTTGAATTTGACCCACTTCCAGTGGTCGGATTTACTTGAAATTTGGTATACTTACTTATGTAGGTTTGATGACAATGTAAGTACAGTCAACAAAAAGTACAGTCAGCGAAAAAGCTTGAATTGAAAATTAAATTTTTAACAAAACCTTTATTAACTTTGAGGTAACTACGAATATAACGCATTATTTGATTTGTGACCCTTTCGTTTAAAAGCAGCATGTGTAGCACACACGCTGTGGAACCTTTTGACAGAAAATGTCACAGTGAAATCATATTGCTTGACCAGGAAAATCATAATGACGCTTAACTGTGAAAACGTTCTACGTTGGATCAGAAATCAAATGGTTCGACTGTATAGCAAAAGAGAGAGGTAAAAATTGTAGTTTACTAAAATGTTTCCCAGGAGATATTTAATTTCTTAATACGCACGTAGCGGCAGGTGCCATACTCATAATTTAATAAAGCACGCGTTATATTGAAATTTCAGTAAATTTTATGCACCCCTCTTTAATATCATTTGTTGCAGCAAAGCCTCCGCTAAAGTCTGGGCTTCATAAAACGAGTTTCCCTGTTATATGCGAGTATCGTTTTAAAACATAATTTAAGCGTTTATACGGAAATATTACTACATATCTGTTTTATTAAACTTTTTATTTACGTATATTGGATTTCCCCTCATCTTGGTAACTTGATTCTACAGGGTTATTTGTAATTCACTAGCATCCTTTTAACCCTAAACTCCTACCACTTAAACAAATGTTTTTTTGTTATACGGCTTTTGTCAAAACTTATTTTTGGTGTAATAACGTTTTGAAAATTTGAGATTACCTCTTATTTTTACGATACTCTGTGTATTTGTATGGGAAAAAAGTGCTTCATTTTAAAAAGTCGTAAAACAAAAAACGTTTGTTTGAGTGATAGGAATTCAGGGTTAAGAGGATGTCAGTGAATTAAAAATAACCCTGTATTTTTACAAGTTTTTATTTAACTTGCAGTATTTGTATCAAGGTAGATGTAACTATGTAAATTGTCCTCAAAATTCACAAACGAAATTTCATTATATTTCACACGAAATACAAACTGGAATATATATGGATATAATATATGAATTTCACGGGATGACCGTAAAAGTAACAAATTTGGAGTTGAAAAAATAAAAAATAAATCCAAAAAGACTCCAAAAAACCAATCTTGAAATTAAATTTCACCGACTTTTAGTGATCAGACTTGAAATTTGGTTCGGGATTGGTAATTTGGATGACAACACAAGTATAGTTAACAAAAATCCTTGTATTAAATAAATGTAAGTAAATTATAACAATTTTTTTTTCATAATGTAGTTCGATAAAAATATTTTAAGCTTTTTATAAACGCTTGTTAAGTACCTGGGGGCTTACCACGATCTCTTAATACGATTCAGTTTAAGCTCTAAACTGAACTGCATCGCTATTCCGTACCACGACGTTACTTACTTTTGCGATTCAGTTCAAGTGCGGTTCAGCGGTAGCGATACAGACATTTTCATTCACTCCCTTCAAGTTTAAGTGGTTTTCGTACCATGACGCTTAACTTGAGTGGGTATTGAATCGCTTCAGTGTCAATTTTAGCATTTCAGTATAAGTTACTCATTACGGCTGTCAAAGTTTGTTATTACGGGTGCTAAAACAAAAATTGACATTTAATATTTACTTATTAATTTCATATTTAATACAATAGAACTGTAGAGTAAACGTATTGGCCATGCCACAGTGTTGCGCAGTCCCGTTTTGCTCGGAAAAGAAAGGCGAACATAAGTTTCCGAAAGATAAAAGTGTCTCAAAGCAGTGGCTAGTAGCGATTCGCAGGGTCAACTATGTCCCTTCAAAACATTCACGTATTTGTAAAAAAGATTTCAATCTTGACGATTATGCATTACCTAAAGAATCAAATACAGAAAATCGTAAGTAATGATTTTTCTTATTCCTAAATACCGTGCTTGCATCAGGCATTTGATTTACCCCAACCTTGAAACTGAGCAAGTTTTACATACTTTCATCTTTTGTTAAAAATTTTCAGCTATTCCTAAACTAAAACCAATAGCGGTGCCTAGTCGATATTCCTGGAACCATGAAAATAAAAAGTATTGGTGGGAATTTCTGGCTCTAGATGTGTGACCTTTGTTTCAGATGCATATGGTGGATCTGTCAGTGATAGAGAGTTATTCGAAAAGTGTGGCATCATAATAAATCTACTTCAAAAAGGGGACAAAGGGGACATTATTCTCGGTGATCGTGGCTTTAATATTCAAGATTTAAGTTGTGGTTACCTGTAATTGGATAAGCATCTGCCAGAAATGTTTACCTACTAGTTACTTAAGTTTTTGTATGATGTATTATCTGTTGGTGATCCTTAATAATAAATAAATAAATAAATAAAGATCTTGTTTCACATATGGATGTTACAGTAAACATGCCACAGTTTCTGAAAAAAGGGTGTAATCAGTTTGAAGCACACCAACTCAGACAATCGAAAAAATTGGCATCTGAACGTACCTATCAATGTTGAGCATGTGATTGGTTTAGGAAAAACTTTTAAGATTCTTAGTAATAAGTTATCTATCATCTAATTTAGTACCACTTGGAGGAAGAATCATATTTGTATGGTTTATGCTCACTAATTTCAGGAAGAATATAATGTAAATAAGGATTTTGGACAATTAATTATAGGTTCTTAAATAAAAGTAAAAATAAATCAATCATCTAAACTTTTTATTTATCCTTTCAATACATAGTCATCCCTATTATCTACTATAATAATTAACTATATTGAAAGGTTTAGGTAATTAACCAAATGTAAACAAAACAATGACGACTGATGTCTTAAATACTGTAATTCTCCCATTAAACTATCTAAACATTTACATTTCTGTATTAAAATACGTTAGTCTAGTTTGTATTAGAATGATAGATAAATAAAATGTTTTGAATCCTTGAATATGCCAAATTTGGAAACTGAAGTTTGTTTACATTTAGTTGACTACCTAAACCTTTCAAGTATAAATAACACATGAAATTGACACATTATAACATAGTACAAGAGAGTAGGTAGGGTTTTATTGTACTAATTTAAGGTAATTATGGTCATTAGATATTCCATGCAAGGAAGCAACTTCAAACACACCACTTATGCTAAGCCGTATTTTCTCTAAAGACCAATAGTTTATTACATTGTTCCTAACATAATCATACCACTGTACAGTGCTGCAAGTGTTATCAGGACGTGGATCAAAACACATATTATTTGGTTTTGGTTTGGTGACATTATATTTTATTTTTGTATTTCAAATGTAAGATTTTCAGCTTTTTTAGGAGACAAGTTCATTTTCTTTTTTTTTTTCAGCTCATGCCATATCTGTTTGTTTACTCTTTAAATCGTAAAATTGCATAACATACACAGGCTATGTGCTCACAAACTGCCTTTGGTCCCATACCAGCAGCACACTCACACATGGATTGAACAATTTTTCCATCTGATTCAAAGGCAATGCTCATAAAATATGATAATGCTTTCGTGTTTTTAGAGTGGACTTGGCCCCTATATAAAAGCAAATTATTTTGTATACATTGTCACTAGAGCCACTAAATATTCATTTATCATTATAGCCCTTTCTATGAACTGCAGCACATTGTCTTTGTAAACCTCTAAAAAGTAATGAACTAAAACAATTACTTTGCTCACCCGCGACCTTACAATAGTTACGTTTATGCAAGAAATGTGCGTTCATGCAGTTCCTCCACCTCCACACTGTACGAACACACACAAATCACATAAACCCAACCATCACCACCACCAAGTTACACTGACGCGTTTCGAACTCAACCAGAGCTCATCTTCAGAGTTACCACAACCGTATGCTATGCTACCAACTGTTAAACTAACAAACCAAAACAAATGTTTTAACTTGTCACTGTAACTTCTCAAGTACCCACTTTATTTTTCTTATTCTCAAACTACCCCACAAAAATTAACTTTTATTGACATATTATAAAACTACCTTGAATTTTTTGTTTATTTATTTATAAGGCACATTTAATTAATACTAACTGTTCAAATTCGACCCAAGCCGCAGTAAAGGAGAAGATACTAAATTTACCTGTTCATTAATAATAGACCCCATAGTGTTGTACCTAATTATTTCCATGCATTCCAGAGCATCCAGACGCAACCCCTTGCCGCAATAATGTAACACTTCATAAGAATCTGAATCTAACAATGAATGATTTGATTCCAACAAATGTTTTGCAAAATTCGATCTATCTGGATGCTCATTCCTATATGCCGAAACATGCTCTTTAAATCTAGTATTAAAACTTCGGCCTGTCTGTCCTACGTATATCCCATTGCAGTCATTACAAGTAAGCTTGTATACCCCCGATCTAGTTCCCTTATCTACCTGTTCTTTACATATAGGAATGTAAAGAACAGGTAGATAGGTTTGTTGTTCCTGTACATATATACCTAAACAAGCAAATTTTAGACAAAAAAATAGTTTGTTTATAGTAAAAAACTAACCTCTGAATTAGCTGTTCTTTCAGACCGTTTAACCTTTTTTCTTAACTCCGCTTTTAAAGCAATCACGTTCATTAATCCGTAACTTATATTTGCCATAATTAATCTAACGTATTGCTAAATATTCGTAATATAGAAATAAATATATAAATAGAAATAAACCCGTGAAGCCAAACCGTAAACAGTGACATTTGACATTTCGAAGACCTCAAGCTACACTAGCGCCTCGCGAATTCATACGCGACAGCCCTCGCGTTCCGAATCTTAGCTGCAGATGTACAAAGCAAAGAGAATATAACCAATACATTTTGTACTGTGTTAAAAATTATATTTAGCTCTAAAAAAAGTCATATTTTATGACAAAGAAACATTATTTAAGGAAATGAGTTTTTTTTAAGTTTTCAGTACTTTAAAAATGAAGAAGAAATCAAACCGTAAGCTAATTTTAGAAGTACTTTGGGTTTCGAACGTCCAAACGTCAGTCGAGACTAAAAGAGATAGATATATTTGGTTTGCATATAGCGGCATCCCTTTCGCGACTTAGCGTTTCAGTTTCGGACCAGAGACAATATCGGTTTTTCTTTCACTTGTAAGCGATTGAGACTCAGCTCTGAGAAATAGACGTCGTGGTACCAATTTCGACGATTCAGTTAACGTGCCTAAATTGAACTGCTCTGCGTTTGGAACGTTTATTGAAAGATCATGGTAAGCCCCCTGTAGGCTTTATCTGTCACTTTGACATCTACCTATTCTAGACACAGACTAATATAGTTTTTCTTGCAATAAGTTGGTAACTTCTTTTCAATAATGGGTTTATAAATAAAAAATTCTAAACACAATAATTTAATTCTTCACCAAAAACATCGTAAAATGGTGACTCAAGAGAAAATAACTAAGGTCCACTTTATCCATTATACATTGAACGATTATAGACTAACATACACAATATTACTATATTGTATGCAACTTTATCGTTATAGGGGTCCTTAAAACACGAGTGTGGTTTCATGAAACGAGACGTAGCCGAGTTTCATAAAAGGGTTACATGAGTGTTTTAAGGCCTAATGACGTTCAGTTGCGTACAATAATTTATCTACATCCATATATTAAATTCTCTATCATGTGTTCAAGAACCATTGAGAAACGACCTGCATTAACGAGAACTAGGTATGTCTGCCCCACGACATGCGCCCGGTGCGCGCCCGACGACCTGCGCGACGTGAATGCCGCGCTCCCCTGCACCGGTACCTACTGTAATGTAATGAATGATGTATGAAATCTCATTACGTTACAGATTTCTGTATCGTATAATGGAGGATTTACTGTATGGGTGTAGATAAATTATATTTACAAACTCACGCATAGGTAGTAAGTAGTTGTTCTTTCGAACACACTCAATTTTATTGAGGGTGGATGCAGGCAAAAACAAGTACCTATTTTTTTTTTTAAACTACACTACGTGTGTAAACTGCAGTAGCGTGATGGTGTGGGAAACACCAGCAGAAATGATGAGCAGGAGAAGTGACATTTTCAGAGGCATGGTTGTCAGCACCTGAAAATTAGCAGGTTGCACTGCCATTTGCCGGTGAAAATCTTTGATTGCCCGTGTTAATTCCGATGCAGCACCGGGAACTACAACAAATGAACATATTTATCTAATTCTCAAGTATCCGATAATAGTACATTACTGTAGGCCGGGAAGTAAGGGGTTGCCGGCAGAGCGGTACACGAGGCCGGCAACCCCTGTTCCGGCCGAGGCTTGTATAATGCTTTTCTCAAACATGCAATGAAATGAATAAAACCTTCAAGAAATTAAAATTGCAGAGAAAGCAACTATTGCTTATGTTTTTTTTTAGGGCTGAATGCCTATAAACGTCATGATACTGTGTCACATGAAACAATAGACAATCGCTTTCCCGGCCTAGGCCTGCAATTCTGTATAAAAATCCATTACATAATACCTATGTAATACATATTACATAATATGTATCACGTTGCGGGCGCGGTTAGACGAGTGCTATATTACAGCAACGTGATACGCCTAATTATTTGGAACGTAAAGTTAACATTTCATTGCATCTTTGAGAAAAGTATATTTACCTATAGGTAAGGCCTGAAAAGTGTACCAGCGATCGTTCAGACAATATCTCTTTAGACTGGCCAAGTGCAAGTTTAGTTAGGTGCGGAGGGGTGGCGGGGAGCGGGGGTGCGGGGTTCATTGATAACGCTACTGACGCGAGGCCGGGCGACTGTCGCTGAGCGTCAGCCGCACGCGACGCTACCCACGCCACGAAAGTCAAGCTTTAAACGTTTAAATTATTATTATTTTTACTTCTTCACGCTTAAACCGCTGAACCGATTTAGATAAAATATGGTATGGAAATAGTTTGAGTTGTGAGAAAGGATATAAAATAGTTTTGATCCCCTAAATTAAAAAGTAAGATTTTTTAGAGTATAGATTAAATAGTAGATTGAAGAAAAAGCAGATTGGATAAAAAATAAGCTACCCAAATTACTAATTCTACGCGGACGAAGTCCGGGCAAAAGCTAGTGTTAATATATTATGTACTTACTGCACAATATCTTACAGCGGAGAGCACTCGTGAATCTCCTTAAACTGTCAGATTCATTATGTGCCCTTTGTCCATTGTAAAGTAAGACAAATATAATAATTAAATAATATATCAGGGCGATGGGAAACTGGAGTTCTTTGAATTGATTCTGGTTGAGGTCCTGCAATTTAAACATTATTAGCGTTTAGCCTGCGTAGTATGAATTATTTCAATATTTTAATTTTATATCTTCTGCTGTGTGCAAAAAATAAGGGCCTTTGAAACAATAGACACAGGTATAGTCGTTGAACAAAAAGATGCATCAGTTTTTAAATAAGTGATTTAGTTTAACACTTTCTAAGCATAATTATGTTCAAATTGATTTGAAACCGTGTGGTAGCAGAGTGGTTTGACCTATGACCTCTTAAGCAGAGGATCGTGGGTTCAAACCCGAGCCTCTGAGTTTTTCGAAATTTATGCGTGAAACCACATTTGAAGTTTACAGTGAGCTTTACGGTGAAGGTAGAGATAAACTACGATAACATGGCCCGCTCTTCCAAATTACTATTTCAATGTGTTATGTCACATCCTTACGAAAGAGTGTGTATGTAGTAGTCTGCTTTTGTTTGATTGCCGTCTCAATTGCTGTGCATTGCATTGATTGCTGTGCATGTGTTGAAAGTTTTGGTAGTGCTTTATAAACACTTTCACAAATACATTGAAGACTTCTTGAATTTTGGAGGGGCGGGCCATGTTATCATAGTTTATCTCTAAACACATAACATCGTGAGGAAATTTGCACACACACACCCGCGCTAGGCCTTCGTGGGAACTACGGTGTAATCCCTTTAATTCTTAGAAGAGGCATTTTCCCTGCAGCGAGTTACCATCGGGTGACACACTCGTTCGTTTTTTACCGTGACATAAAAAAAACTAAAACAAAAAAAAAACTTACTTTTGATACCAGACCGCAGCAATAAATATAAGAAAACATAATGATGTACACCATAAAGTCACACAAAGAAAAAAGAATCTGAAAAAAAAAAAAAAGTTTTGAATTACAAATTTATAGAAAGCTCCAGCTGAAACTGGGTACGAATTTAAAAATTTTCACAATAAAATGAAGTTTAAAAAAATTGATACCAGCGTTCCATATAATTTTTCGAGATCATTACAGCAGAAAATAATTATGTTGTATATCGTGGCCATTTCTGACAATTCTTTCTGAATGTCAAGGCGCGCCGTTACATTTGCCCCATTTTTCATAGTGTCTACAGTGTTTGTCATAGTTATCAAATTTTCTTTGAGGTGGCGTAAAAATATTGTGATTTTTCTCAAGTGCAAAATAAACATGAAAATTTCGATAGCAAAACGTATATCTCCGAAAAACAGTACTATCATATGACACGTTGACCAAAATGCGAAAGCGAAATCTCTTAGCATAAATAGTTCACATGAATATATTATTATGTAAACAAAATAACCTAAATATATTAAAACATATATTGACAGATATATTAATACTGTTTTGAATAGATATCTCACTGTAGTTTTGTATGAAGCCTTGTCACTGAAATATTTTTGAACGTTGTCCATTGCAGCAATATAAACGTTGAAAGACTCTGTATATCTTAGCCCACATATTAAAGATATTATTGTTACAATGCAGGTAGATATAGAATACGTATTCGTTATAACACAGTCAAATAATCCGTTTGAGAAATCACAAGTTAAAAATAAATTGAAGGTTGTAAAAATATAAACAGAAACAATCAAAATCACTGATATCACACCAAAGTTCTTGAAATTTCTACTCAACCACGACAAATTTTTATAAACACTAAGAATATTTTCGATGGATTCCAACATCTTGACTATTTGTATATTTTTCATTTTTTTTTTTAAATTTTGACGTCTGATCATGAGGAAAGGCACAAATTAAATTATAAGTAGCACACAATAATATTATGTGAGCAAAAAGCTTTCACAGAAATTACTTTCGGTATCTTTCCACAATCTTAACGGCTTTTCCTAAGTAATTGAACAAATTTAAAGTCAAAAGAATTTTTAATAATAATAGGTGATAACATTTTCCTGCGTTTTTTAGCCGTATGAAATAAAAAAAAACACAGACTAATAATACACTGTTACTCAAGTCACTGAGAACCTTTTGGCCCCATCGGCCACCTGTTCAGTTCTTGGATATACAGTATAATAGTATTTTATGCAACTGTATCATAATAAGGGCCATTAAGACACGAATGCGAGTTTATGACATGAGTGTCTTAATGGCCGATTATGAATAGTTGCATACATTACTTTTTCTACGAGTTCAAAATAAACAATTATTACTTAAATAAGGAATACTTACATAACGGACAATAAATGAATTTTTCGATTTTAAAAGTAGCAAATTATTGCTCACTTCCATTAACTCTTTTATTTCTTTCAACTTGAAAGAACACCGTGCAAAAGCAAAACAAATTCCCGCTATTTTGAAACTTTTTTTTTCACTATATTCACAACCTTAGAATTGACCCCGGAACTTTATAGGTCATACAACCAAATTAAACGATGTTAAAATATTCATATTTAATAATGACTTTAAAATTCATTTATTGTCCGTTATTTAAGTATTCATTATTTAATAATTGTTACTGTAAACATATTTTAAATACTTTAATTAATGCATAATGACTTTATATTATTATTACCATACTTTATTATTACCATAGAGCTTGATCAGCGTGTTCTCTATTACGAAATTTCACTTGAAAAAATATAACTTGATTGTGATTGGTCTTACCTGTTCTTACTCATTTTTAAGCAACCAATCACGTGGCACACGCATATTTAAAGAAACTCGATAATCAAAATCGATTTCAGTATTCTTTTTTTGAATGTTATTATATTACTCAGTCCCGTAACATAATGAAATTACTATGGGTTATTATGTTACTGAATTTGCACCATAGAGCATAGAACTTGGAACAGACTTATAACGTTAGTTATTATTGTATATTTATTGTTCTATTCGGGAATGGGACGAGTGAAACAACCGCTGCTTGAATACGCACTGACGTTTATTCTAAATGACAGCTACTTTGTTACGTTATAAAATTGTCTATAATTTACTTTGGGAATTGGACGCAACGGTATTCCCGACATCCCACCTCTAGGAATCTCGCTAGGAACTCTTTGCTGTGATTGCTCATCATCATTGACCGCTTCATCTTGAGTTGGTAAGTCGACCACAGTCGGAGGACCGGCAGCTTGGGCGTGCTGGTTCACTTCGTCCTCTTCCTCCCCCTCGGCCCCTGCGCGCGAGGCTCGTGTCTCGCTGGAGGGCGTGGGCTCGGCACGTGCGCCCGTGTCGCTGCTGCTTGTGGCTATGGGATCATTCGGTATTTCCAAATTGAGATTATCGGAATATTTGGATCCGCTGCTGTCCAATTCTTTACATGATAACAATTGGTTTACATGTTTTTTAAATTTTATAAGTGTAAGATGGTCTTTAACTAAATATACAGTTTTACCTATTTTTTTAACAATTATTCCTTCCTCTATTCTAAGTAAAGTTTTTGTTGACACTATTTTTCTTATACATGACATTGTCACCCGCTTGAAACGATGGTCGATTTATTCCCCCAAAAGCTTTACTCTGCAAACACTGATTATGTTCCACAACTTCAGTGAGAGTGTGGGACGAGGATGGCGATGGTGGCGCATTTAATAAGTCCCAGCGCGAACGAAGTTTGCGGCCAAATACCATCTGGGCAGGGGAAGTCCCTGTAGTTACATGCAACGAATTCCTATAGTCAAAAAGATACTTTAATAGGTTCTCATCAGCTTCTTTCTGAGTATTGCTAATCATCAAGCATGACCTGATGCCTTTTTTTGCCACTTTTACATAGGACTCGGCCTGCCCGTTGCTGGCCGGGTGATAAGCCGGGGATGTCACATGCGATATCCCATTTACCGAACAAAAAAGACGGAACTCTTCGGATAAAAAACATGTGGCGTTGTCACTAACCAGCGTGTGAACCAGGCCAAACCGTGACATAAATTCGTATAATTTTAAAATAACAGTATATGATGAAGTAGAAGCCACCCTATATACTTCTACCCATTTCGAAAACGCATCAACTATTACTAAATAACACTGATTATTTATTGGTCCCAGAAAATCGAGATGCACTCTATAAAAAGGTTGTGGGGGGTACGGCCACACTACGAGCGGGACGCGCGCTGGAGATGGTCTAAGCTGGGTACAAACTTCACAACAGCTTATCATTTTTTCGATAGCATTGTCAATTCCAGGAAACCATACCCTACCTCTAGCTTCTGCCTTACACTTTACAATACCCAAGTGCGACTTATGCAGTTCTGATAAAATTCTCGTTTGTAGTTTTTCTGGTATAAGAATCTTATGTCCTCGCATTACCACTCCGTTTTCATATGCCAGTTGATTTTTACATAATAACTATGGATGAATATTTTGATCCATTACTTTTTTTGGCCACCCGTTCACGATATACTTCATAACCTTGCTCAATAATAAATCTTTACTAGTTTCTTCGCGTAATTCTTTTAGCGTAACGGGTAAACTAGCATCAACAACAAAGTTCAAATACGAGGCTCGATCTTCGATAAACGCTGGCGCTCCGCTATTAGTGCGGCCCGGCCCGGCGGGCTTACGTTCGCTCGGGATAGGTAGTCCGCACTGTTATCTGCGCCGCGAATATATTCTATAATATAATTATAACCACTCAAAAACATGGCATAGCGCTGTAACCTGTTAGCCGATACTTCTGGAATGCCGCGATATGGACCAAAAATGGTAGTTAGAGGCTTATGGTCCGTGCGTAATACAAACGGTACTGCGCGGCCGTAAAGATACTGATGAAATCGACGAACGCCAAATATTATTGCTGTCGCTTCTCTTTGCAATTGTGAATAATGTTTTTCAGCATTATTTAACGTGCGTGATGCGTATGATACCGGACGCTCTAGACCGTCGTCGCCGATCTGTGACAGTATAGCCCCCAAACCACTCGGAGACGCATCCACAGTCAAAATTACCTTCGCATTGGGATTATAATGCGTTAGCACTTGATCTGAGGCTAAGTGTTTCTTAATTGTGTTGAAAGCATCGTTATGTACTGCATCCCAGCGCCATTTATAACCCTTTTTCAATAAGTTATACAAAGGGCTAAGTATTGAAGATGCCCCGGGCACAAAGTTCCTATAATAATTAACGAGCCCTAAAAACGATTGTAACTTGTTAACATCGTTTGGCACCGGCGCATTTAAAATGGCACTCACTTTAGCGGGTGACTTCTTCAACCCTTCTTTGTTTGTAATATAACCTAAGTATTCCACTTCATCCTTAAAAAACTCACATTTCGTTTTTTGAAGTGTTAAACCTGCATCTTGCAGTCTGAGCAAAACAGCATTTAGTCTACCTAAATGTTCAGATCTATCGCGACCAGTCACTAAAACATCGTCTAACATGCACAACACGCCTTCCATGCCCGTTAACAACCCCTCCATAACACGCTGGAAAATAGCGGGTGCGCAAGCTAACCCGAAAACAAGCCGTGTATACATAAAGAGGCCTCTATGCGTATTAATACATGTAAGTCTCTGTGACTCCTTGTCTAACACACATTGAGCATATGCCTGCGAAAGATCTAATTTCGAAAACTGTTAACCGCCATGCAATCTTGCAAACAGCTCATGCGCGGTTGGCAAGGGATAATGGTCCACGATCAGCTGTTTGTTAATAGACACCGAGTAGTCGGCACACAGGCGCAGCGAGCCATCGCGTTTTAAAACTGGCACCACCGGCGAGGCGTAAGAGGAGTGCTCAACCGGTTTTAATATACCTACGCGCACGAGCCGATCTAACTCTTTATCAATTTTATCGCGCAATGCAAAAGCAACCGGCCGGGCCTTAAAAAAAATCGGTTTAGCGTCTTTAATTAAATTAAGTTTTACTTCATATTTGTTAAAGGTTCCTAAATTGTCCGAGAAAACAACAGGATATTTTGTATGCAACTGGTCAATAATGTTGGCTGATTGTTCACAGAAGTTTACAGGTATCATTTCGAGCTTGTAAAGAGATATAAAATCCCTGCCCAATAACGGGACAGCGCCGCCACGAACTACATACACATTTAATGTGTTTGTTTTGCCTGCATAAGTAAATGGTAGCCGCGCGACTCCTACAGAGTGAATATTATCACCCGTATATGAAAACAAACGCTTGCTAGTTATAGACAACGCCACATCCTTAAAATATTGTAAATACGTTTGCTCAGAGATCGCAGTGACAGCCGACCCGCTATCCACTTGAAACTTGATTTGCACAAGTTAAGTATGAAGTATCTTTTTCTATTTATTTTTTATTTTCTTCAACTTCATTTTTTTATTACTTTTACGGTCATCCCGTGAAACCATATATTTCAAACTAAATACAAACTGAAATATAGATGCACAGAAAAAACCCCAGAAAAAAGACCAATGCTGGGAATCGAACCCAGGTCCTCAGCGTTCCGTGCTGCGTGCTTACCCCTACACCATCACTGGTCTAGAAGTTAGCGACGAATCTTTCCCATAAATCGTACACTTCAGTCTGTTATAATCACATTAGGCAGTGATAAAGCGCATCTATGTTAATGCCCTCTACCTGAGGACCTGGGTTCGATTCCCAGCATTGGTCTTTTTTCTGGGGTTTTTTCTGTGCATCTATATTTCAGTTTGTATTTAGTTTGAAATACTACATTTGCACTCCGCGGACATGAACTAACTCCGTCATAGGCTCACCCGTTAATGAGCGAATATTATAACACTCACCATCATAGCCGTTCTCATCCAAACAATCTTCTCCCATGTAATTTATTTTTTTGCACATGCGGCGCAAATGCCCCTTAACATGACACTTTTTGCACTTATGATTAGCAAACCGGCACTTATCTGCGGTGTGATTGTTAAAACCACACACGGAACACAACACTTTAACACTACGCTGATTATTCGCCGCGATCTTGAACAGCTGATCGGCGCGCACCGGCCCCTGGCCGGCGACGGCGGCCGCTCCTGCGCGCGCGCATCGCACGCTTACCGCGATTTCTACCGCCTTTGATAGCGTTAAATCGGATGGGTTCTGAGCGAATAATTTTTCTCGCTCCGTTCCTGGAAGCATTCCCATTAGAAAATGGTCCCTCAATGCCTCTTCAACGTTTAGAAAACCGCATTGCGACGTAAGGCCGCGAAGTCTTGCCGCCCATTGAGGGTAGCTTTCTCCTTCATTTTGCACAGCAGAATAAAATTTGTATCTCTCGTTGAAACCACACGTTTTTGGAGTAAAATGGCTGTCAAGTAGGTTACAAATATCTTCAAATGGCACCGTTTGGAGATCTTTAGGCAATGCCAAGTCTGCTGCCAGCTTGTATGAAGCGTCGCTGAGTGCGCTCAGTAAGATTGCTCGTCGTTTAACTCCCGAAGTGTCAATTTCGTTCGCGATAAACCACTGTGTTAATCGTGCTTTAAACACTTTCCACGTTTGTAAATTGTGATCGAAATTTGATAAAACTCCTATTTGAGCCATCATTACACAAAAATCACAATTTTTTTTTTTAATACGCGGGTAGCTCGTCACCAATGTTCTATTCGGGAATGGGACGAGTGAAACAACCGCTGCTTGAATACGCACTGACGTTTATTCTAAATGACAGCTACTTATATACATAACATTTATAGACCATATAATTGAAAGATTATACTACAGGAGTAGAAAAAGTTTATTACAATAGTGAAATCGCTGTTTCATAGTTACTCTAGATTCACAAGTGGAAATAAGTAGTCGTTTCTGGATCCACATTTATTTATTGCCTAGGCTATTGTACGTGATTAAGGAAGTAAATGTTAGCACAATTAGGTAGACTGGGGAATTTGTCTTGGACATGGCGCTATGAAACGCGCGCGAGTGTTAGCGATTTTTTAAGAGGATGATAATTATGATAACATCCCTTTATTCTATGTTATTTATTGTATGTTGTACTGGCTGTTGCCCCCGGCTTCGCCCACGTTGCATATTTTCAAAAGTTTCTTTCGAAGACCCTTCTTCTGACAATAAAAAACAAATAGGAAAAGATACTTCATACTTAACTTGTAAAAGTTGGCCTAGTAGCGCCATCTCTTGGTCCAGGTGAGCGGGTAGCTCCGAAGGAGTGTTGAAGTCTCTCGGTAGAGGGCATAACATAGATGCGCTTTATCACTGCCTAAATGTGATTATAACAGACTGAAGTGTACGATGTATGGGAAAGATTCGTCGCTAACTTCTAGACCAGTGATGGTGTAGGGGTAAGCACGCAGCACGGAACGCTGAGGACCTGGGTTCGATTCCCAGCATTGGTCTTTTTTCTGGGGTTTTTTCTGTGCATCTATATTTCAGTTTGTATTTAGTTTGAAATAAAAAACGAACAAATAAGGAATTAGCTAAATCGGTCCAGCCGTTTACGCGTGATGCCGTGACCAAGGGAAATAGGGATTCATATTTATATAATATGTAAAGAGATGAGTTTTTGATTTTCATGGGCGTTGAGCATTTCCCATTTCCCTCTGGCTTGTTTGACTCCTTCTCATAATAATAATAAAAGTTTTTTAAAAGCTTATATTTAACTAATCTGTGGTAGCCTAGTGGTTTGAGCTATGGTCGAGAGCAGAGAGTCGTTGTTTCGAACTCGAACTCGCACCTCTAAGTTTTTTGGAATTAAAAAAAAATATATATCACGGGACAATTCACACCAATTGACCTAGTCCCAAAGTAAGCTAAGCAAAGCTTGTGTTATGGGTACTAAGCAACGGATAAACATACTTATATAGATAGATACATACTTAAATACATATTAAACACCCAAGACCCGAGAACAAACATTCGTATTTTTCATACAAATATCTGCCCCGACACGGGAATCGAACCCGGGACCTCAAGCTTCGTAGTCAGGTTCTCTAACCACTAGGCCATCTGGTTGTAGAGTTTAAGTGCGAAATTACATTTGAAATTTACCATGAGATTTACGGTGAAGGAAAACAAACATCGTGAGCCTTCACAAACCTGCGAAGAAATTCAATGGTGTGTGTGAAGTGCCTAAACCGCTTTGGGCCCCGTAGGAACTATGGCCCAAACCCATTCTGAGAGGTATGTGCCCTGCAGTGGAACGTAGTTAGGCCGAGATGAAATCATGATGATATCACACTAATATTATATAGGCGAAAGTTTGTGAGTGTTTTTTTTTTATGTTAGAGAGGCCAGACAAACGAACTAGTGGGTCACCTGATGTTAAATGATCACCACTGTCCATAGACACCTGCAGCGCTTTACCCGATGCCAGTGCGTTGTCGGCCCTGGGAAAAGGAGAGGGAATAGGGGAGGGGGAGAGGTATTGGGCCCCCGGCGCTCTCACTGACCGTACGAAACGCAGCTGGAGTACTGCTGCTTCACGCCGGTGTTCTGTGAGAGGGTGGTACTGCCCCGGACGAGCCGGCCCATTCGTAATGCAGCGGCTAGCTACAACATGGCTCTACCACTACTAAAATATGTGTGTATGTTTGTTACTTCTTCACGCTAAAACGGTTTGACGGATTGTGATAAAATTTGGCACACATAAAGTTTATAACCTGGATTAACATATAGGATACTTTTTGTCCCGGAAAATTGCACAGTTCTCGCAGTATAGCGATAAACGAATTCTTTGCAGACGGAATCGCGGGCAGCAGCTAGTATTTAATATTTCACACAAGCGAAGTCGCGAGTAAAAATTAGTATTATAATTAAGTGGTGACCCACCTTTTCCTCTCCGTAATGGTTGTTTACGCGCCTCTACAGTTAGACCATTCGATAAAATGGATTATAGCTTCTAGCTCTTTCGCACCTGCTCAAATATTATAGGTAATGTCTATTCCTATTCACTATAGCCCATTTGGAAATTGTTTCCGCTTTTAAGTTATACGTTCTAGTGAATGACTTAAAAGTTTAATCCTATTAACATTATTACTTTTTATGCCTTTACGTTAGTGGTACTTACATTCAGCCGACCCCATTCCTTCTTAAGCTTCTGACTTTAACATTCGTTTGTTAATAATAACCCTGTGTACAATGCGAACGTCTCGTAAACGTCAACTTGCCAACGCATTTAACGCAACGCTTGTTGGAAGTCGCATTAGAAGTTTCACTTCAAAAATCGACGTTGTCAATACTCTCCTCTGTCACAACTGTCCTCGGTCTCCCCTAGTCATCGTTTGATATACCGCGATGGAACCAAAGCGTCACCCGCAGCCACTTTTGGATGCAAACGAGACAGCTTGACTATTTGTTCGTGTCCTCTGTGCAATCAACTAAACTACATCAAACTTCACTTCGTAGTTTCAGTTGTTCTGTACATACGTTAGAGCTTTGTCATCTGTTTTAACATAGAGGCGGGATCAGGTGCTTTTTAGGGTCCGTGCCTCTAAAGGAAAAACGAAACCCGTCTAGAACCACTTTGTGTAAAACTCTTTATGGTACATAAAAACATGAAAATTAAAAGTTAACAAGAGAAACGGATGTACAAAGGCTAACTTATCCCTTAAACTTTAAGGCTTAAAGGGATCTCTTCCAGTTAACCTTTGAACAATGGACAGGACATCAGAGAAAATCATGTTTGCAGTCTCTTGAAGCTATGAAAAAAATAGGCTTCTAAGTCAACGTAATCCAAAATAAAGACCATTAGAGCCTTATTCTCTAACATTTCACAGGGTAATCAAAAGCTATAGGGTAGAGCGTAGGGAAGATAGGGGGTAGGGTTAGGGTAGGGTATGGTATAGGGTGAATTCGATCATAGACGTGAGTTATCCGTATTTTTTCACTATAACTATGGGGTACTTCCCACAGACAAGACAAGACAAGTAAAGAAAAGAATTCAATAATCATTAATTTATTATTCATTACAAAAAGTGTGATTAGCGAACGAAATATTTACATGCAAGTTTGTACGGAACCTTCGGTGCGACCTTCTTTATGGTACTGTGACTTGAAACACCAGACACCCTGTGTCACAGATTACTTAACCCTTAATAAGGCACTATTTTACTGGAGCATACTACCACAGAATCAAAAACAGCAATCGAATGCATACCTGATAAAGTAAATTTATAAAGCCAGTCGTATTTTTAATAATTACAACGTACTGTAAAAGCAATAAGGTTGAATTTCCAAAGCAATGTATGTGGTTCGGTAAATCGCCTCTACCTTTTTAAGGGTTATTTTATTAAACTACCGTGAGACTCACTCATAGTGAAAATAAACGGATCACTCACGTCTTAAAACGAGTTTAACTCGACACAACATGTCGAGTTAAACTCGTCTTAAGACGTGAGTGATCCGTTTATTTTCACTATGTTATTTTATTAGTTACTTTGTGCCTGTATTCTAACGCCGTCGATCGTTTTTCTTTAGCAAAATTATTGTTTTCTCAGATAGTGATTTGTGTATATTTTTTTAGAAATAAATGTCTCAAACCATTAAAAGTAAAACACTTTTGTTTACCATGAGCTTTACGATACAGGAAAATATCGTGGGGAAACCTACACACACTTGCAAAGAAATTCAATGCTAATATTCTACGGCCCAAGTCCTCTCATTCTAAGTGGAGTCCAGTCCTCTGCAGTGGGACGTATAGCAGGCTGGGATGATAATGACGACATAGTTGCAAGAATTCTCATGTCTGTGAAGTTGTATTTTTCTTAAGAGAAAAGACCTTTAAATCGAAATTAGGTACAGCGTCGCTGCACTCTCAAAATATCATACGTTTGATTATTGTACATTTCACAGAAAATGCAACTTTCATTTCACTTTAATAACTTAAAAGTAAGGACCGTCTCTAATTTACTTTGGCGTAACTTAATTCCTTTAAATGGGGGACATGATTAAATTTAATAAATAATTCGGGAAGGGTTAGGTTTAATCTTATTTAGATTGAGACCGGATTGCGGCCGCTCGGTAGTTGATGGTAATTACGTTACAGAGTGTCTTAAGTGTTTATTGCATAATCGTTAGAGCCGTTTTGGTGCTCAAATTGTCCCTTAGGCTGTGGAAGTGTTAAGTAGGTTAATGAGCGCCTTTCGAAGCTTAGTTAAAATCAGTTTTTGTAAAAAAAAAAACTACTTTTTGTTGACTGTACTTACATTAACATTAAAACAACATATTCGTTCTCAATTTAAAGTTAATAAAATTGCTTGAAGTGGGTAATATTCGATTTGCAAGATTTGACTTTAACAAAGACACGAAAACATGGCATGCACTTTTCGCACCAATAATATTTGCAGCCTAAATACAAAACCGACACAAATAAAAACAAATGTTTTGCGTGTCTCTATGGTTTCACATAATATATTAAGTCATAATGTATCATTCTTCATAATCAAAGTTAGTCATAAAGTTATTTATTGCTGAAACATTTTTTTTTTCGCCATTGTTATAAATGTTGGCGTTCTCCGGACAGTAGCAGATCGCCTGAATGGGCCGTTCCAGCTCCACTGGGATAAACTGCACATGGCCAAGTTGTAGATTTATTATTATTAATTTATTTTGACCTAATTTATTTTGATTTAATTTTATATATTTAGATTTACTTCAATTTAATTTGATTTGATGCGATAATATATGATTTAATTTAATTTCGATTCGTTTGGATTTTATTTAATTAATTTTGAGTTAATTGATTTTTTGTTAATTTCATTTTTTTTTGATTTGGTATTTATTTTGTTTTAATGCAATTTGTATAAAATTTTTACTTTTGTTTTTGTACTAGTAACATTCGTTTTTTTAAGTATCACCTATTGTAACTAACAAAATATGGACCTAGTCTGAAATAAATTTGTTATTATTATAATTATTATTATTATTATAAAACAAACCTAACCTATTGCATTCTTTAATTAAACCTGAAAAAAATGCTGTTTCATAAATAAATCACTGTACGTGACTAACGATGATTATTAACAATAATACATTAGGACTTATTAAATTATGGGAAACCGAGGGATTCCGATTTTAGCAATTATTTTTTTTATTTTTTTATTTGTGCCGCTTTTGTATCTAGCCGTCCTTGGATTAACTAACTACGGTATAAATCAAGCTGTTCTTCTCGCTAATAAAAACGTCAGAATGTCAATAAAGCGAACCAATTTTTTACTGCACTGTCGTGGACAGAGAGCAGTAAGTAAATGGATTATATGGTCCTAATTTATGTCTACGAGTATAAAATAGTTCCCTGATTTACTGTCTGAAAGATAACGCACAACTTCAACCACTGTAGTTGGAGAAGGAATACGTCCCGCTGCAGGGCACAGGCCTCCTCTCAGAATGAGTGGGCTTGGGGCCGTAGTTCCCACGCGGGCCCAGTGCGGATTGGGAACTTCACACACACCATTGAATTTCTTCGCAAGTGTATACAAGTTTCCTCACGATGTTTCCCTTCACCGTAAAGCTCATGGTAAATTACAAATGTAATTTCGCACATAAATTCCGAAAAACTCAGAGGTGCGAGCCGGGATTTGAACCGACAACCCTCTGCTTGAGAGACCATAGGTCAAACCACTAGGCCACCACGACTACTTCAATGACAAATTCTTAAAATTCTGCTGAAATTTTTTGGCTAAGGTTCAAAACACCTTTGCATATTTTCATTTCATAATTATGTAAATTTCGCTGCATACGCTGCATCGGACCATAAGCGCACGTACCATAGAAATGTATCCATTACCGTTCTTCAGAAGCGTTAGCGAAAAACCAGCTAAGCACGGACATAAAGCTAGCTTTATTATAATGAAAATTGCTAGCCATGCTAGCCTAGCATAAAAGAGTCTTAGGTGAAATTTATATAATGCATTAAAATTCTTAGGTACTCTAAGAGTTTTTGCTAAGGCCAGTATAGAGCATAAAAGCCAGAGTAGTAACTTATAGGCCGCTTTCGTAAGTCAAGATTATTTAATCTTGGTTTATCCTCATCATCATTCCAGTTTACGTTTAATACTTAGTTCCATACACATTACGAACCAACCTACTAAATAAACACAACATGTGTAAGTTGCTAGTGAAAATAAAAGGATCACTCACATCTAGTGATGAGTCCCTCACTCGTGAGGTACCTCGTTTGAGTTCCTCATCGCGACAAAATGAAGGAGTACTCGAATTGCAACTTTGAACCGCCTCATTTAGCTCCTCATTTTCTATCACGAGGCGCGAGCACAGATAACTTACTATTTACTCACTGACTCACGAGCGAGGGAGTCGAAACGGATTAACGAGTTCGATGGAATGAATCGATCCAACATTAATTGTTACAATGAGGAAATTTCGGGGTTTTCTTACTCAGAATTAAAATCGCTATTGATTTTGATGATAAAAAGGAATGTCTCAAATTTTTTGTTAGTTTTGTGACGTTTTTTTCATACAGTTTATATGGCTTGTCACAAAATTGACACAATTTTTTTTTATGGAAAATAAGTAATATTTTTACGAAAAGGTTGAAAATTCCCAAATCAACATTTAATTTTAATAAACCGTTATTGGACAAAATTTTATAAATAAAATAATGGTTTTCGTTTATTCGTTCGTTTGCTACGCTACGCGCTTTTCATGCAATCATTTTAAATTCTTTACACCTCACCTCAAATGAGGGGCACCTCGCGCGCGAGGCAAAACGAGTAGGGATGTAAGCTTCACGTCGTGTGGCAACGATGCGCGCGCCTCGCTACGCTAAGCGCTTTTCATTGCGATCGTTTTGAATCTTTTTACACCTCACCTCAAATGAGGGGTACCTCGCGAGTACCTCACGAGGCAAAATGAGGTCCTCCCTCATCCTCATTTAAAAAAGCAAGAGTTACACAACGCTAAAGATCTTAAATCGAGTTTAACTCAAGATTTTTCGGGCTAATCCGTAGCCCATCCTTCACGAAGTCACACGTCATGGCGGCTGCAACGTGCACTCACGGATACGCCCGAAACATGTCGACTTAAACTCGTTTTAAGACGTGAGTGATTCGTTTATTTTCACTATGAGTGAGTCTCACGGTAGTTTCATGTTTAATGTGTAAGTTGTTTGTTTGAAAAATAATAAATGTCTAAGTATAGTCGACGAAGAAGGTAAGTGCTTTACGTAAAGCGGGAATGTGTCCTTCAATTTTGTCAAACTGAATAAAATAATTTTTCAAAAGAGAGAGAGAGAGAAATATATTATAACTAGCTGTTGCCCGCGGCTTCGGCCCCGTTGTCTTTTTCCTAAAAAAAATTTCATAAGAACCTTCACCTGACAATAACAAAAGCAACAAAAAAAGAATTAACGAAATCGGTCCAGCCGTTCACGCGTGATGCCGTGACCAAGGGAAATAGGGATTCATTTTTATATATATAGATATATTACCACGTACTCGATGCAAAAGAAAAAAAGTGGAACCCGTTTAAAAATTAAACACAAAAACCGGCCAAGAGCGTGTCGGACACGCCCAAGGTAGGGTTCCGTAGCCATTTACGAAAAACTCAAGTAATATTTTTCTAAGGATTTCGTATGTGTACGGAATCATCCAAGTTTAGGTATGTTTTATACCTTAGGCTACTATTTACTCTTAAACTACAAATAATTTCCAAGCAATCTTAGCCGCTATAATTTTCCTAGTAAATTTGATATATTTACTACGATTCTGAATTTTTCCAAATTTTTCCACCCAACAGTTTAGATTTTAGAGGGGGGGGGGACGGTCGATTTTAATGAAAATTTTCACTTTAAAGTTGAATATTTCGCAAACAGATCACTGAATAGGAAAATCATGTTAGCAACCCCACAATGGTTTTAGAAGACCTATCCAACGATATCCCACACTATAGGGTTAGTCAAGAAAAAAAATCACCCGTCCTGTACGTCTATGGGAGGTACTCTAAAAAAAAAATATTTTTTATTTTTTATTTTACCACTTTTTTGGCGTGACTAATATGTATATTCATGCCAAATTACAGCTTTCTAGTACTAACAGTCTCTGAGCTTAGCCGCGGACAGACAGACAGACGGACAGACATGGCGAAACTATAAGGGTTCCTAGTTGACTACGGAACCCTAAAAACCAACACACTGTGATGGATGACACGAACACCAATATAAAGTTTGCTGTGTAAATTCTTGTAAGAATTATAATAGTCCGCTACCCTGGACCGTACTGACCCGCACTTGTTTTGCTCAAAATTGCAATGCTCTTAGCATGAAAGCTTAAGCTTTATCGAAAATCAAGTCTGCAAACCGCGGAGTCTGAAACCAAGGAAGCCGCAGCACGGAGCAAGCATATTTCCTTTGCTCGTTGCGCCATTTAGCAGTAATGAATATTAGCTTTGTTACGTTTTGCAGAGAATGCAGTGCATTTAAATATCATAAGCCTTTTTAATAACAAAATGTTAGAGATCCCTATTTTGCTCAAGGATATAATTTGATGTCAGAATGTGATTGCGCTTTGATATGCGTTTAATCTCGGAAGGCTCAACGTCCTAAATTTAGGACTTTCGTAATGTTTAAGCTTTAACTTTTCTTGATTGATATTATGTTTTACATTCTGATAGTCAAAATTTCACGTGGGTTTTAAGAGTTTAAACTATTGCCCACGAGGAGGTTACCGACACTTACCCTTGAATGCTTGTTAGCTTTTACAATCAAACCATAGCAGAATGATAACCACGTGGACATACCAAGTAGTTGATTTATCTAACGTTCAAGTTTATCTATGAAAGAGTTTACAGCTTGCATATTTTACCTCGAAACTATAAAGTTTCAGTTCTCTGTGTGTTTTCTTAAGCGAGGTGTCTGTGGAGTTAGTATAATATGAATATGTAAAACACTTAAGACTTAGTTACGTTTACTTTATTAAAGTTCGTCTTTCAATAGGTACTGTTGTTATATTCCTAAGGCCAAATTCCACTGACATTACGAGTATAAGTGCAAAAGTAGTTGGAAACGGTAATATACCTGCATCTCTGGAATAACATGGACTGCTTTATATCCTGATATTTCTTTGGGATGTATGTAAAATTTCAAAATCTTAACCGCAAAGTCTAGCTATAGACGGATATTTTTCACGCAACGTAATTACAGACCACGACATAATTTTCGGAAATTCTAATGATAATTTAGCAAAATTGTGGAATTTCAATTCAATCAGAAAGTTGACAGAAATAAAACATTTATTGACAACAGTAAAATTACAAATAGACACAGAAAAAGAAGCAAATTATTACGGAATGATCTCAAGTCAGCATGAAGCAGCGGGCGCTGGTCTTCCGTTGGAACCATATAAGAATGTAACAAACAAGTGAACTCGACAATTGATTTTCGAGTACAATATACCATTTGGTTTCTTATTACTACTGAAAAAATGGAAATGATAAATCGGAAGGTTAGGAGTTATCCATATTTTATTATGTCACTCAGAAATAAACTAAGATGTTAAACCAACTCACTGGGCCCCAAGATACAGGCTCAGCCTAGTTTGGGGACCACTGTATACTGCTAAAAATGTAATATTTCTTTACGTGTAATAAAAACTTTTCATTTCATTTCATTTCAAAATAAAAAATATTTAACAAGAAAAGTATCCCATAAAAGTATGGCGGCAACCAGGTAACAATAATACTTACAGAACAAAATGGCAAAGCAGATTGAACAGAAACAAAGTATACACTATGTAATTGGGGAATTTCAGAAATACGGTACAAAACAAAATATGTTTTTTTCTCAGATTTTAAAAAAATTCGCATGGATCTACTCACTATCGATTCCACATCCGCGTCAGTTTTGATACTTTCATACATTCGTGTTTGAAGGTAACACAACCGACACTTAGTTTTGTATGAAAAACTAGGGTCATTTTTTTACTCCATTATAATCGATGTGCTATTGATTTTGAGCAGATCCATGCAAAAATTTCTAGAAACGGAGAAAAAATATAGTTGTACACCCTATTTCTGAAATTCCCCAATTACCGAACCTAATGGTTCATGCGAGTAAACCAGCGTGTACAAAGGCTAGTATTAACAATAAAGTTAAAAGATACCATACTAAATTACTTGAACACGGAAATACAACATTAGTTGTTGCCTGTGACTTGATTGCGTCCCGTCAACTTGGCTCTTTTTCAGCATCAAAAGTAACCCATAATCTGGAACAATTTTCCAGTGGCGACTTAGTCATTCAAAAATATTATTATTATAATTATCTTATTTTACTGCAGTAGCTCAAGACATTACCCCAGCGTATAATCAAACGACCGCTTTAGCCTAGTCGGTAGTGACCCTGCCTACGAAGCAAGAGGTCCTGGGTTCAAATCCCGGTAAGGTCATTTATTTGTGTGATGAGCACGAATATTTGTTCCTGAGTTATTGATGTTTTCTATGTATTTAAGTATTTATTTATCTATATAAGTATGTTTATCGTCGTCCAGTACCCATAGTATAAGCTTTGCTTAGTTTGGGACTAGGTCGATTTGTGTAAGATTGTCCCCTAATATTTACCTATTTTTTTATTTTAAACGAAGACACAAAGCTTACCTCTTTATTACAGGTACTAAGGAAAGTAAAGATCTTTATATGGCGTTAATGATTCATTTCTAAGTACGATGACGTACAAATTATTAATCCGCTGCTCCATTAATACCCAAATCCACAAGCAGGTCACTAGCTAAAACAAAACCTCTCTTAAATTTATATAAGGAGCCCAAAGATAATTACTCTAAATGTCAATTAAGAACATTATTAATCACGTTCCGTTGAACATCCGATGTTGAAACCCCTTTCCAGGGGACACTGTTTCACTTCCAAAGAAATTTAGACTCTCTGCTCCAGAGGTGAAATTAAATTTCCATTGCCGGTTTCATTTTGTGACGGCTGGCCGAGTCACCTTACATACTTTATCATAAATGTCATGTTGCCCTTTCGGCTAACACGTCTACCTTTTTCCGTTTGCCCAGAAATTCGATAGGAGCCAATCTAATCGAATGCCCCTAATAAATCGAAGTGCCTGTTAGAACTGCTCTGTACGTGTAACTTGGAATTTACTTGCGATCGAAGTGTTGGTTCGCATCTGGATTTGATGTTACTTTACCAACATTGTTAGCTGAGTCAAATGACACGGATAAGATTCATTCAGCCGAAAGACGTCCACTGCTGAACATAGGCCTCCCCCAAGGCTCGCCAAACAGATCGGTCCAAAGTCGTCCGCATCCAACGCGTTCCTGCAAACACCAAGTCACCGACATATCTCGAAAAATTGCCAGACTCAAGTGGCAGTGGGCGGGGCACATCGCTCGTAGAACTGATGGCCGATGGGGCAAAAAGGTTCTCGAGTGGCGTCCACGGACCGGAAGACGTTGTGTAGGTAGGCCTCCAACAAGATGAAGCGACGACCTGGTTATCAATATTATCGCGATAATATTATTGACACTAATTAAATAATTAATAATTCACCCTTCACACAAATAAGAAAATAAAATATTTATTACAAATGCGAACTTTCACCTGACACCTATGTTTAAAATTAATTTATTTGAGTTACACGTCTAGCTTTGAGGTACCGACTCACATAATTATGTGCATCAAGTTTAAACTCAATCGGTTTAGTCGTTTCAGGGTAAATCGGCTGTTACAGACGAACAGTCAGACACACCAGACACGAGTGATACTATAGGGTTCCATTTTTTTTGTTGCGGTACGGAATCATAAAAATGCAATACACATATACATACTGCAAATACTGCAATCATCATCATCATCTACCCAGCCTATATACGACCCACTGCAGGGCACGGGTCTCCTCTCAAAATGAGAGGGCTTGGGCCGTAGTTCCCATGTGGGCCCAGCGTGAATTGGGAACTTCACACACACCATTGAATTTCTTCGCGGGTGTATACAGGTTTCCTCACGATATTCTCCTTCGCCGCAAAGCTCATCTTAAATTACAAATGTAAATTCGCACAGACATTATATAAAACTCAGAGGTGCGAGCCGGGATTTGAACCCACGACCCTCTGCTTGAGAGGCCATAGGTCAAACAACTAGGCCACCACGGCTTCTTATACTGCAGCAGCTCAGGTTTGCTGCAACAGCAACGTATTTTTCATTTTTTTACCTACAACTTTGGAAAGTTCCTCTACCAAAAAAGGTTATGATGTGATTCAAATTTACAATTCAACATACCTATGAAACTCATTAAGGCTGGGGATGTAGACAGAAATATAGATCCATGAGATTCTCAGCGCCTTTCGTAAATGGAGCTTTTTAATGTCGCCAAATATTACTAACATTATTGTAAATTACAAGAATGTCAAGACAAATAAAACAATGTAAAAGACTGTATTTGGCAACGTTGCCAAGCAAATATAAAGCTAATTACAAAGACCGGCATGGTTCATAAAACTAACAGCATGTCGTCGATCTAAAATGTTAAAAAACCGGCCAAGAGCGTGTCGGACACGCCCAAGATAGGGTTCCGTATCAGGTACGAAAAGATCTTTGCATACTTTACTAATGTGCTTGTTTTGGTCCCAACGTCGGCGGTACAGCGCCATCTATAACTAATCTAATCTTGTTGATTGTTTTTCAGATGTAATATATTTTTTTTTATTTGAAAGAAGATACTGTTAGCGTGATCTTATAGGTACTTAAAGAAAAAAAATGCTTGGAATGGCGGTTAAATTACAATCTTAGTTTAGAAATATTTTTTTACAAAAATTTAAAAACTGCTCAACTGATTAAGTTGTAAATAATTTTCCTAGAAAATTTTTATTAAGTTTAACTTACGTGATTTTTTCATATTTTTTAGACGTGCGGTTCAAAAGTTAGGGGGGGGACACATTATTTTGAACTTTCGGAGTGAATATCTCCGAAAATATTCGCTTTATCAAACAATGGTTTTAAAAAAACCCCTATTTATTTTCAAATACCTATCCAATGATACCCCACACTATAGGGTTAGTCGAGAAAAAAAAATCACCCCCACTTAACGTCTATGGGAGGTACCCTAAAACAATTTTTTTTAGTTTTATTTATTTAATCACTTTGTCGGCGTGACTGATTCATGCCAAATTACAGCTTTCCAGTACTAACAGTCTCTGAGCTTAGCCGCGGACAGACAGACAGACGGACAGACATGGCGAAACTATAAGGGTTCCTAGTTGACTACGGAACCCTAAAAAGGGTTTCGTAAACGAAGTATAGATAGTTGCGAAAAATGGTAACAGTTATGCTAGCTACACACGTAACGATATATATCGTAGCGATCAATCTGTGCAAACCATTTTGCGCAGATTTATCGATCGTGCGTATGACAAATCGTTGCAGATTATTGTCATACACACTTTCGATAAGTCTGCGCAAATCAGTTTGCACAGATTAATCGTTACGATTTATCGTTACGTGTGTAGCCAGCACAGTAGTCCAGTTGTACCGTTGTTTTAAAGTTGTCGTAGCTTAGTGATTTAACATAATGGTCTCTTAGAGGCTCGCAATGGTAGGAACTTTTCTAACCAGCTGATTTTGAATATTTTTCGTAACGCTATATAAGCAATAGGGATGTTGACACCACCACCAATTAACTGATGTACTTTTTATGAGCTGTTAAAACACAATTCTCCTATAGAGTTTGAATGGCAATAGCAAGCTATGACGTTACTTGTTCGCCAACGCAATCAACTAACTATTTATTTGTTTTAAAACAACAAAAAATCTAATTATACAGTTAATCGAAAATTAAACTGTTTTTCAGGGTTAAAATAAAGCTTATTTTTACTGGAGTCGTATCTTCGAATTATTTTTTAATCCCTATTCGTGTAATGATCGAGAAATTAGTAATGTTACTCCAAGCTGAAAAAAAACAAGATATCATTGTATTTATTTTATACTTACACAAGGGCAAAAAGACAGTCTATCTCTTTTAAAAAAATTGACGTAGTCGTGACTGTCCTTGAGCGACTGAAATTACTTACCAAATAGGTTACACGAATGACTCTTTACCTAAAAAAGGGATTAATTAAAAAAGATATTATCTCGGTATTAATTACTTAGCTGGCAATATCATTATCAAATGGCGATTGCTTTCCAAAAAACATAGTTAATGGAAAAGTAAAAATGGGAAATATTGAGCGTCAAAACTTACACGGTAACAAATGTATGCAAAAAGTGGAAAAGGGCTATAAAATAGTGGCGCAGCGAACGCTTTTAGGCGTCACGGGAAAAAAGAAAAAGTATAAAAAATACTTGCGGCTTTTTCCACACTTTTAATCCCGAACCAGATGGAATTTCGCGAGCGTCGGTAACAGTCGTCCCAGAATTTATATTGAAAAAAGGCAATAAATAAAATGCTTTGCGCTTGAGGAAATCAATTTATTGCGTTTCGCGGATGACGGAGATTTGAAACTAATTCCGTTACATACTCGCACTGAACAAGATAAAAAGAAATTCAACCGTTCTAATGTATTTTGGTCGGACAAAGAGTTTTTACTTTTAGTTAGGACTCTGAGTACTAAAGTGAGAAATAAGAATGTATTAAATAAAATAACATACATACATAAAATCACGCCTGTATTCCCAAAGGGGAGTAGGAGGAGCTCACTTAACGTTACATTTACGTTTCGAGGCCACTTTTCGCAATTTTAGGTTTAAAGGTAAAAGTGGTAAACAAATAAGAACAAAAAATATAGGATTTTCTTAATTACCAAGACTAGTTTTTTTATTGATTGGTTTTGTTTTCCCTACAAGACAATAAACGTCATCAGTAAATTTATGGACATGAAACAAAAGTCACGCCTTAGTCGAGCCTATTAACTAGCATACGTTAAACACCATGTTCAACGCTTGTTTAAGTTTTGCGGTAGAACCAAAGTAAAATAATTGCCTTTTATTTTCGGTAACGAGCGAGCGAGTATATTTATTATTAAAAAACCGAAAGCATCCAAAATATTGTTTCTGTTGAAAAAACAAAATATTAATATGGATTCAATCGAAACCGGTACATTTATGAATGTAAACACAAAAGTAAAAATAAAAACTTCAAACGTTTTTCATACATAGGTCGTTTAATCAAAATTTGCTACTGTCCAATACCGTTTTATGTTTACCTTAATTTTTAATTTCATATTCTACAATACAATAACAATTCCACTGAGTGGATACTGTTTAAAATCTTGCCATGCATTTTGATGCATTTTAATGCAAATTATTCATTAACTAAAAAATTAATCTCGTCATACTTCAAGCAACTCTATAGTCATTTTAATATTAGGAATAAACATGATTGAGAATTTTTACTATATTTACTCGATTTGCAAGACAGCAGGGTTATTTTAAAAGTGTTTTCAGAATTGGTACCAGGGTTCCTAAAGAAGGAGCAAAGAAGTCTGGTTTTATTTTATGTACTCTCATTTCTTCCTCGCTGAAATGCGTGAGTACAAGCAACGTCTTGAATCCGACGTTCTTGCCCAGACCAACGTCTTGCTCGATCCTGCGGATAGAAAACCAACTGTCACCATCTTCATCATAAGAATCATCATCATCATCGTCAGATGAAACATGAGCACTGGTGGGCATAGGCCTACCTGAAGAACAATACGATAACCGGTACTACGCTTTGTACTCTTTTAGGTTTTGAACGAAAAATAAAGGAACTTACATGTCACCGACGAACAGCACTCTACCAGGGTCATTAGCCCCTGCCCGCTTCATCGCAAATTCTCCATACAGTTTTGACGGCTTTCCCAGGCCTATGGGTATTCGGTTACTGTATTCAGCCACTATATTTGCAAACGCTGACATCCCTGGGAAAAAATAACGTAGCACTTGAAAAGAAGTTCACTAATATGGCGTGAGTTGCATTAACTAAGCTCTTGAAAGATTCATAGGTTAATTCTATGAATTGAAATAAAACTACCATGAGACACAGCAACCTACTAATATTATGAATGAGAAAGATTGTAAAGATATTCGGATGTTTAAATGTTTGTAAGTCAATCACGCAATAAAGACTGAAGGGATTTGAATGAAACTTGGCGTACAGGAAGCAGAAAGATTTGGATTGAGACAAGGGATACATAATATTTTGATAATGTGTTCCCAGGAGAGGGATATGCTGGGGGTTTTCCTACGCGATCGAATCAGGAATGAGGAGACCCGTAGAAGAACAAGGGTCACCGACATAGCCAAACGGGTTAGCTCGTTGAAATGGCAATGGGCTGGGCAGGCCATTATAGCACGCGGAACAGATGGCCGTTGGGACCGAAAAATTCTCGAATGGAGACCACGGACTGGCAAACGCAGCGTGAGACGTCCACCAACGAGATGGACGGAGGATTTGTAAAGGTCGCAGATTCAAGGTGGAAGCCACTTCCAACTGTAATAATTAGGTATTAATGAGGGAGGCCTATGTCCAGGAGTAGAAGTTTTACGGCTGAAATGATGATGATGATGAAGGTGTTCCCATAGGATAATATATATCCTTTAAAGAGAGCTGTCCAAGATTGTTGAAGTACCTGGGCTTTCAAGATGACGTGTTAACTTTGTCTTCCATCCAAGCCTGACGGTTTTTGAGCAAAAGTTGTGGTGTAGTGTTACTGTAAACTTTCGCCAGTAGTTTCAGAGACTTTATAATTATATTATTTCCAAAACTATTTTAAACCAAACCAAACACATCGAGGCATTTATGGTGAAAGTGTAACAAACAAAAGCATATTTGCGCGCAAAGAAACTGAGGTTTGGCCGTTTGTTACAGATGAATTAGGGGAAGACTCAAATCCAGCAAATGTAGGTTTCAAAAAGATTTTTTCTTCTTCTACTAGGATCTGCAATCTGTCCCTTCGGGACATTCAGCAGGAGGTTAAGTGCGTATTTAATGTCTTGGACAGTGCGCATCCAGTGAAAGAAAAATAATGCATACTATAAATTGACACATCATACGAACCTAGACCTGTTCCATGTTCTCCAATTAACCCGTGCTTATCCGTCGGACCGTTGAAGAAGAGCACTTCTGGTCTTCTCAAGTAAGCTTGTGCTTTGTACATCTTCGCCATGTTAACTTTATAGTCGCTATCAAACACCACGGCACCGATATCGGGATCGTCTTTCAAATACTCACCATAATCGGCAAAATTGTCGGAGCCTACATCTGGCTGAAAATTAGAGTTATCTATAGGAGTGATGCTTTACAGTTGACAGCTGTCATGAATTAAATCCTAACACACGGCACAACTAGGAAGTTTTTGAATACTGACATTGTCAACCTTAAGAATATAATTGTTATCCGTACTTGTTAAGAACAACGGCCAACCGTTTAGTGTCATCAAGCTCGACATTGGCAGAATCATCGATAGTATCGATGGACTTACGTATTTTTTCTTAAATTGAGTGATTTCTTGTTAAGACGTGGTAACTTAAGGGGCCATCCATTAAGTACATCACTTGGACCCCCCCCCCCCCCTTGTCACACTTATTACTATGAAAACCGCCATTATTTTGTTCTCGTGTCACAGATCTTGACCCCCTACACCTCTTAATGTGTGACGTACTTTATGGACGGCCCCTAGTGGTTTGACCTATGGTCGCGGATTCGAGGCCGGACAGACATCGGTGAAGGCAAACATAGTGAGGGAAACCTGCGCATACTTGCGAAGAATCTCAATGACCAGGCCCTGCAGTGGGACGTATATAAGCTGAGATGGAAATAAAAACGAGTTCTGACTTATCACTTTCACAGAATCGATAAACGGCAAAAATAGTTGACATTGACATAACGCACGCTTAATAAGAAACTTACGCAATTCGCGTTATTCTCATTTCAAAATTAAACTTTATGTAAAAAAAAGTAAGGTTCAGTTTTGAAATGAGAATAATTTGAATTGAATCAGTTTTTTATTAAGCATGTATTGTGATAAATGCGTTAGTATATCCCTAATAAAAAAAATCCCTTTGGCGACTAAAGTCTAAAAGGAAAAATGACTATGTATAAAAATGACGACATGAAAAAAGAGAGAGATCCACGTTAGAGAGAGATCTCTCTAACATGGCTTATCCCCACGAACACATTAAATAAAAGTTTTTTCCCAACTTTAACCGGCACAGAAACATTATGTAGGTAGGTTTGGGTTATGTTAAGTTTGCACTGGTCCGAAGGGCCAAAAGTACACCGAAGAAGGAGCTCCGCGACGATTAAAGTTGGGAAAAAGCTTGTTAATTTTTTCATGTCGTCATTTTTATATTTTAGACCGTGTTTAATCAGCAAGCATGGAAGGCAAGCCTGCTGAGCAGGCTACGATAGATCGTAGCCCTTTTCTTCGCTTTCCATCAGGCGTGGTCGTAGTCAAACGCAAGCATAAAAAAATCTAAACACTTACTCCATACTTGCATTTGAAGCCGTAGGACTCGAGAACTTTCTGGGTCTCTGGGCAAGTTACGCAGTATACTTGCTTATCAAAATTCATGGATTTAAGATACTCCGCTATTGCTATCGATGGTGTTGTCAGGTTTTCCTGCAAATAAATTCACGTAAAATATAATTGCGTATTTCTTACAATCGTAAACAAAGACAATATCGCTAAGGTGTGTTTCCGTGATTTTATGAAAACTAAACTTAATAAAACTATTTGTCGTTATTTTTAAATATCATTAATACATATGGCGAAATTAAAAGCGGTCAAGAACTACTCAGAATAATTCAAGACAGCTCCGATTAGTTTCTGATCCATATCAAAAACTATTCTGAGTTGTCTTGCAATGATTTACACTAGTAAATATAATTTTAAAATATAAATAATAATATGTAGGTATATTATACGACTCTATTAAATCACTTTCCATTTCCGAGTTCCGAGTTCTGCTTTATAGTCCGAGCTTTGCGCATGATAAAAACATCTACATAGACAAATACAGAGTTCTAAACTCTTTGTACTCTTTGTGCATTCTGAGAGGAGGCCTGTTCCCTGCAGTGGGACGTAAATAGGCTGGAATGATGATGATGATGATACTCTTTGTAATATCAGTACTTACAAAACCATCGGGTATGCCAACAGCATCGAAATGCTCGCTATATTCCTTCCTGGACCTCATACTGTTGTTTGAGAGAAAATGAACTTTCTTCCCACGCTGTTTCATCAATTTTATGAACTCCCCCGTTCTTTCTAACTTGGTTTTAACATCAGTCGGCCATATTACACCTATGAGACAATTTGATTATATTTATATTTGAATTTCAACAAACAATCCACCCCGGCGTCGCACGGCTATAATTTAGAAAATAAAGAAGTGAAATAATGAGTATAAATTCTAAGATCAAAGGCAGTAAAAGCACATTTTGTCACCTCTTTTTTTAAACTTTTCGCTAAAAAAATATCTAATTAATTTTGTAAGCTGTGTCAAAATCCGTTGCTTGGTTTAGAAAGTTAGCGGACAATGTGACAGATAACCAGACGTGGAAAACGATTTTGTTTTTATACAATCAATTGGATGATGTTGCTGAGGACTTCATCCGCATGAAATTTCATTGTACAACCAACTAATGTGATTCCTAGGCCTACATGGAACTTTATCTCAGTAAATATTTTATTACTCTATAACATGAGTATGGTTAATGTGCGGTTAATATTTGCATGTATATTTGTGTAGGTACTTGTGGCAAATAAATTATTTGATTTGATTTGATTTGACCCCGTATTTTTCGACACAGATTGAAGGACAATAATGCACAATCGCTTTTACCACATCTTTCTGTCAAACAGTGAAGGATGAGGGTAGATAGAGATGGTAAATGAGATCGTTTGGGCACGAGAGATCAGTTTCCTAAAGTATCCGTTTTCGTTTGTTTAACAAACGTCATTATTATTGTTGTTTTGTAAATTTAAACTTACAAACAACAAAACGAGTTTAGCGCATTCTAGTTTACATAATATCTAAATCCCGAAAAATTCTCGAATGGGACCACGGACAGGCAACACAGCGTGGGACGTCTGCCGACGAAATCGATGGCTGATCTGGTGAAAGCTGCAGGTTAAGGGCGAAGTCACATCTATCAGCATCGAATCGCATTTTGTAATACAAAAACAAAAACGCAATATTGTATGAAGATGCATCCGCATCAATTCACCCTTCCGCATTGATTCAGCTTCAGCATTAAATGCGTATATGTGTAGCTATCAATTTAACATACTGAAGAATGCTTATTCAAGATAAAGCATGAGAACGTCTGCTTAAGAAGTGAGACATGACGCTTGCGATTGATAACGGCTGCTTAAGCGTGAGCCGGGATGCTTGCGAATGAGAAAGGCTGCTTACGCAAATGAAAGTGTTACAAAACTTCCATTGATGAACCTAGTTTTCCATCGTAGATTAATCCACGTCCTTCGTCTTTTACGTTTTTTTCCTTTTAATTGCTTCTAGAATACACGCTTGAACAATTACGTTTATAGTTGACCTATCCAGAACGGTTTTCAACTTCAACTGCGGCGTAACGTATAAGCGTACTAGCATGTGTGCATCCTTTAGCAGATAAAAGCATACGATAGCACCTTTTAGCAGCTGAAAACATGTAACAGCATACTTTAACTTGCGATGCGTATAGTGTGTCCAAAATCATCCAGCTAAATGCGATTCGATGCTGATAGACGTGACTTCACCCTAACGGTGGATCAAAGCCGCTTCCAACAGTAATGATTGGTGACATTGTTATCAATGAAGCAGGTTTCTACCCCGCAATAGACATCCTACTGGCTGAAATGATGATAAATATGCCATTTATGTCTTTGCCTTTATCACAAATAAAGGCACAATACTCGTTAATAAATAAAATTGATTCTCACCATCGCAATCCGAAAAAACATGGTCAAACGAGTCCAAAAAGTTTTGAAAATCGTCCAAACTAGCTTCAATTAAATTCAAAGGTGCCATAGATGTTACAAATCGTAATGAATATTGTTTTTTTGTTACCAAATAGTAAGCAGTGTGGTTATAACGTGTTTTGGCTACAGACTGATTTTGCGACGTCAAGAACTTATAAATATATAGTGGCGTAGTATATTTACGCGTATCCATTGGCAACTGGTAACGTCAGTGTGCCACGAGGCAGGCGATTAGATAACAGTAGCTAAATCGGTTGTATATGTTTGTCTCTTTTGTGTGCGAACTGAGTGTGGTAAATAGACTGATAATGATCAAGTGATTATCGTTTGATAATTACAAGAAGGTGTGTCTCATATAGTGAAAATAAATTAAATTATCTATCACTGAGTAAACTCTATGGGATGACCCAAAGATATGCAGTAGTTGCGCAATTTTATGAAATAAGTAAGCATAGCAACAGCAGAGCGCATCTGACGGTGATTTGACTATCTGTGGATTAATAAATAAATAATGAAAAAGTGACACCAATTGACCTAGTCCCAAACTAAGCAAACCTTGAACCATGGGTGGGTAGGTACTAGAAAGCGGATAAACATACAACTATTCATGATAGACCAAAAAAATGTTCTTCAATATTAAAGAACATATCAGTATCTAAAAAGACTCCGTAATACCATATTATTATTTTTTTATTATAAGAGGGAGGCAAACGAGCAAGCGGGTCATCTGATGGAAAATGATCACCGCCGCCCAAAAAAATCAACAAGTCAAAGAGAGTCGCTGATCTGTTGCCAACCTGTAAAAAAGGAGAGGGAATAGGGAAGGGGGACGGGGGAGAGGTATTGGGCCCCCGGCGCTCTCACTGACCGTACGAAATCGCATTATATCCAACTATTGTAGTTTTGTCACTATAACTACTTTTTTTACATTTTTAAAATTGATAGAAATGCCGACCAAAATCAGACCATGTTATTCATGACTTAGTATTTATCCTTATTCAAATAAATCAATTCGTATTCAAGACAGTTTCAATACCTAAAGGTTACTTTTTGAATTATCCAAATCCGTTATTCCATTAAAAATATTTTTCTACTCCTGTAGTATAATATTTCAATTATATGGTCCAAAACTATGCAATAATAACCAACGTTATAAGTCTGTTCCAAGTTCTATACTCTATGGTGCAAATTCAGTAACATAATAACCTATAGTAATTTCATTATGTTACGGGACAGAGTAATATTCACAAAAAAAAAAGAATACTGAAATCAATTTTGATAACCCAGTTTCTTTAAATATGCGTGTGCCACGTGATTGGTTGCTTAAAAATGAGTAAGAACAGGTAGGATCAATCACAATCAAGGTTTATTTTTCAAGTGAAATTTCGTAATTGAGAACACGCTGATCAAGCTCTATGGTACGAGTACGCGCAAATTAAAAAATAAATAAAGCGGGAAATTAATATAAAGTCATTATACATTAATTAAAATATGTTTACATTATCAATTATTAAATAATGAATACTTAAATAACGGGCAATAAATGAATTTTAAAATCATTATTAAATATGAATATTTTAACATCATTCAATTTGGCTGTATGACCTAAAGTTCCCGGGTCCATTCTTAGGTTGCGAGTAGTGAAAAAAAAAGTTTCAAAATAGCGGGAATTTGTTTTGCTTGGCACGGAGTTCTTTCAATTCAAGTTGAAAGAAATAAAAGAGTTAATCACTATTTAAATGACTTTTTATGTGTGAGAGTTTGTGACTTTGGTGAATTAAGTGATGCAGAAATGTTGACGCCGCTAGAAATAAAACAGGCGGCCATTGAAATGAGCAATAATTTGCTACTTTTAAAATCGAAAAATTCATTTATTGTCCGTTATGTAAGTAATCATTATTTAATAATTGTTTATTTTGAACTCGTAGAAAAAGTAATGTATGCATCTATTCATAATCGGTCATTAAGACACTCATGCGTACCTATCTATTATGACATTCGGCTTCGCCTCATGTCATAAACTCGCATTCGTGTCTTAATGGCTCTTATTATGATACAGTTGCATAAAATACTATTACTAATTTACAGCCTATATACGTCCCACCGTAGGGCACAGGCCCCTTCTCAGAATGAGACGGCTTGGACCGTAGTTCCCACGCGGGCCCAGTGCAGATAGGGAACTTTAAAAAATTCTATCTAAACAAAATACAAAATAGAAAGAACGCCGCCGCGCTGTGGCTGTTGTTCTGGCCAGCGCAGCGGGCAACGCGGCGGGGAGGGAGTGCCAAAGTGCGAGAGGGGCGTGCAAATCTATAAAATCATCATCATCATCATCATCCCCGTCTATAAACGTCCCACTGCAAGGCACAGGCCTCCTCTCAGAGTGAGAGGGCTTGGGCCGCGGTTCCCATGCGGGCACAGTGCGGATTGGGAACTTCACACACACTACTGAATTTCTCCACAGGTTTGTGCAGGCTTCCTCACGATATTTCCTTCACCACCATAAAGCCATGGAATTCGCTCCCGTCGTCTGTATTTCCTGATAAATACAAACTAGGTCTCTTCAAGGCTAGAGTGAATAGGCTGTTACTGAACCAGTGAGATACATACACCTTTGGCCTCATCTACACTTTTCATCAGGTGAGATAGTGGTCAATCTCCGTGGACGGATTCGCGGGCAAAAGCTAGTAATAGATAAAGTGCGAATCTTGGGGGACGCCTATGTGCAGTTTGTGCAGCAGTGGATGTCTTTCAGCTAAAATGATGAAACTTTAATCGCAGTTGTCTAATCTGTTGTGGAATGAAGTTAAGTTAAGATAAGCGTTGCCCTCACGAGATTACATGTTTTTTATCAATCTTATTTCGTTAATTATTTTATTACTAATGTTTATAAATATGAACAGTCACGAAACTATTCAGCGTTTCATCATGATATAACAATACTTTCGGCTAAACAAGGTAGTAAAAATAATTTTATTATTATTTTTTGAATGATGAAACATGTAAGAAATGCGTGCTCAAGCAGTTTCTCCACATCCACACTGTACGAACACACACAAATCACACAAGCCCAACTATCACCACCACCAAACTACACTGACGCGTTTCGAACTCAACAAACCAAAGTAACGCCTGATTTAATAAATAATTTTATGTTTATAATTTTTCTTATCATCTCCAGTTTGATTTTTGTGTTTAAAAAGTTTATAAAGATTCTGGTTATGACAACAGTTGGTTAAGTAATTTTTTCATCGTCTGTGAAAATTTTCTGAAATATTTTTGTTCGATAGCAACTGTATCAAATCCATGCAGCCGCAATTGCAGGTCCCAATTTTCCCTGCGCCATCCGCATCCAATGCGTTCCCGCGACCAGTCAGCCAGGTTCACCAGGTCGTCGCTCCATCTTGTTGGAGGCCTACCTACACTGCGTCTTCCGGTCTGCAGGCGACACTCGAAAACCTTTCGGCCCCATCGGCCGTCAGTTCTACGAGCGATGTGTCCTGCCCACTACCGATTGTATGTTCTAGGTAGATATACCTAGTCGTCAACAAATTCAAGCAGTCTCTCCGATTACGACGGGAGTTGGTACAGCATGGGCGTTCGACATGCCCTTCTTCTTGGGCATGTTCAATTGAAGACCAACTCTCTCGGCGACTCTTCCGAGGTCAGCGACCACCGCACCGAGGTTTTCCAAGGTCTTCAGCCATAAGCACCACGTCGTCGGCAAATCGAAGGTGAGTGATGTATTCGCCGTTTACATTGATACCACGCTCTTCCCAGTTCAGAGTCTTGAACGCATCCTCTAGTGCAGCGGTGAACAGTTTCGGAGAAATAACATCTCCTTGTCTGACTCCCCGCTGCAATAGAATAGGCTTCGACATTTGGTCCTGAAGTCGGACGGAGATTGTAGCGTTATTATACAGACACTAGATGTTGCCCGCGACTCCGACTGCAATTAGTAAAAAATAGCCTATGACCTATACTCAGACCTACCGAATGTGGAGAAAAAAGTTTCATAAAAATCGGTCTTGCCGTTTCGGAGGAGTTCGATAACAAACACCTTGACACGAGATTTTTATATATTAGAAGAAGCTTAGAAGATTTGAACACTTCGATGTAGAGCTTGTCTAAGCTAAAATGACGCGCGCCCCTCAACTGAATCAGTTGATTTTGATGTGTATGTGCAAATATTAATTACGACTATCTGTTTGGGAGCGTCAACTATTCCGAAACCTATATCAGTGTGCAACATCACGATCGACAAATCACATGAAAAATACTGTGCGTAAATGCGGTTGTAGGGCGCGTCATTTTAAATTAGACAAGCTATACCGGTAGTCTACTTGGCACCGTTGGAGAGATTGCAGTACAGCCCAAGTCTCGATCGAATTAATCGAATCGAATTTCTTTTTTTTTTTAATTTATTTACACAAAAACAAACAAAAGAAGTACAGAAATACTTATGTTAAAATACATCTGCCAAACTGCATAGCAGTTTGTTGGCAGAAAATTAGTCCTGCACTATGTCGACCCAGCAGCAGTTATAAAGCAGGTCTACACTCTTAGTCAAATTGACAGTTTGAAATGTTGCTGTCGTTTATAATAGCAAAGAGCATGGCACAGAGGGATCAAGATAGAACTTTATTTACATGATGCGCATTTTTGTTTAAGATTTTTGTCGTTAACTTGACAGTGACAAATCAGAAGTGCCACAGATTATGTTTTGTATGACCTGAACTTTTTCTAGGCAATGGAACGTAGAGCTACGTACTGTACTCACCCAAATTCAAAATCGAAGAAAATGGTATATTAAAATATCCTATTCTTTCCAAGAAAAATATAAAATCTGTAGGTTATTTTTTTTGGTACATCCCAATTGGCTATCATCAAAATCAGCTGTATCAAAATTTGTTGTGCAGTTATAATTCCACTAGGCCAAATCCACGGTTTTTAAGGTTTTTTTTTTAAAAGTAGAAACATTTCGTCTCTACTTTTAAAAAAGTTCGTATCTGTACATCGACAATCTTGATGAATCTTTATGAGAAAATGTCGACGGAACACCCTTTGCGGAGCTCCTATTCCTCGTTGCATCGCGCCTTGACGAAACTGTAACCTAACCTTTTTTCATAATTGTTATAAAAAAATGGCAAGTGATTGGGTTGTCAAATAAAAAAAATGGATTTTAATTTTCGGGATTTCGAATTTTTTGTCAAATAACATTGTAATTAAATGAATCTGTGGCATTATAAAGTCATGAAAACAAAATATATGAATTTAAAAAAAATTAAACCGTTTTTGGTTAAATGAATTTCAAATAAAAGAGTTTCGAAACATTGATAGATGGGTTACTTTAAAATAATCTATACATAAGAACTATTTTGATACATTGGTCTAATTAGACCAATGTAACAACAAAGCTGTTTTGTAGACTCTAAGCAATTATTTAAACACAAAAGTTTCTTTAAAATATAGCAGTTGCCCACGACTCCATCTGCAAAGAATCCGTTTACCGCCATCCCGTGGAAATTTTGCAATTTTTCGGGATAAAAATTATTCTGTATATAAAATAAATAAATAAATAAATATCATGGGACAATTCAAACCTATTGACCTAGTCCCAAATTAAGCTTAGCAAAGCTTGTGTTATGGGTACTAAGCAACGGATAAACATACTTATATAGATAGATACATACTTAAATACATATTAAACACCCAAGACCCGAGAACAAACATTCGTATTTTTTCATACAAATATCTGCCCCGACACGGGAATCGAACCCGGGACCTCAAGCTTCGTAGTCAGGTTCTCTAACCACTAGGCCATCTGGTCGTCAAAAAAATGCAGGTTATAAACTTTCTGTGTGCCAAATTTCATCATAATCCGTTAAACCGTTTAACGTGAAAGAGTAACAAATATCCATACATCCATCCAATAGTTTTGCCTTTAGGTATAATACTAGTAGGTAGAGATAAATCTAGAGATATGGAGGTATTGAATGAATAAATAAATAAATAATAAAACAAAATTTTCAATGATGTATAAATTTATTAAATTATGAAAAGCAAATTTATTTCATCCATAAGAAAATACACACACGTTTTCATGTACGTTCAAATGGTTCACTTTAAAACATTAAATATGTTGAAACACATAAAGTATATATCGTTCAATATAAGAGACATTAAATTTAATAGCTCTATTAAGTATTACTTGTATTACGACCTTATTGTCTTGTGCTTCAACTACCGAATGGTTAGAGTAAATGGTAAATGTAATAATGTTGTAAGTGATGTGGATCCCTAAATAACGCCTGAATTCATCAATTTAAATAAGTAGTATATTACTTGTTACAGTGTTTATTTAATATTGGAACTAAACTACCTAAACAAGGCGCATAAAAATCTGGCTGAATCGAGTGCGCAAGCATTTTTTCTTCCGTAAAATGCGTGAGGACTAACAATGTTTTGAATCCTACGTTCTTGCCCAGAGCGACGTCTTGCTCAATCCTGTAACAAGAGAAGGATATAAAATATTTTAAAGAAACATTTTTTTTTCTCCTGTGGTGGTGTATAACACCATAGGCTCGTATGAGCAAATTTGCCAAATGGTGGTCACCATTTTTGAAACCCGGCAAGACCAGAAAATTGCAAAATAACATTGCGATCAGAGCCCGTATTTATTGTCTCACGCGCGAACGCTTGCCTTCGCTTTCACCATCTCTTTCTGTCACCATCTTTATACCGTTTGACAGAAAGGAATAGTGAATACGAAAGCAACCGTTTACCGCGTTAGACAATAAGCCTACAGGCCTAAGATAGTAATGTATCATTAAATTTAAATTTAATGACTCCCATAAATTAAATTTTAAGTCATGTATCATAAGTCATAATCAACGTTAGTCATACAGTGATTTATTTCTGAAACAAGTTATTTTTCGGAATTGATATAAAACAAATCTAACCTAACCTACTGCATTCTATAAGATGGCATTTAAAAAAGGCCTGAAGAAAATACCGTTTCAGAAATAAATGACTGTATGACTAACGTTGATTATGACTAATGATACATTATGACTTAAAATTTTATGGGAGAAAAGGGGCACCGGGTGGGGACACATAAATTCAGTGAGAATTTCAGCAAATCCGTCCTTATTCCTTGTCTTAGTTATAAAGGCAACCTCTATGCAAAATTTCAGCCTTTTACGGCCAAGGGCTTAAGCTGGGCGTTGTTGAGTCAGTCAGTGAGTAAATGAGTCACTCAGTCAAGTTGACTGACTCGGGCCTTTTTTTGGGTTCCGGAGCCAAAATGGCTCAAACAGAAACCTTAACAGTTTCGCCATGTTTGTCTGGCCGTCCGTCCATCCGCAGGTTAGCGTAGAGATTATTAGTACTAGAAAGCTGTAATTTTTCATGGACATGACAATGTGTAGCATTTATCCGGACAAAGTGAAAATATTAAAAAGTAGACAAAAAAAAAATTAGGGTGATTTTTTTGTCATCTAACCTTATAGTGTGGGGTTTAAAGTGCATTTTTTTGTTTAAATTGAGCGCCCCTCCTCCCTCTAAAAGCCAAACTGGTGGTGTAAAAATTTTGAAAAAAATCAGGATGGGAGGAAATAAATAAATAAATAAATATCACGGGACAATTCACACCAATTGACCTAGTCCCAAAGTAAGCTAGGAAAGCTTGTGTTATGGGTACTAGGCAACGGATAAACATACTTATATAGATAGATACATACTTAAATACATATTAAACACCCAAGACCCGAGAACAAACATTCGTATTTTTCATACAAATATCTGCCCCGACACGGGAATCGAACCCGGGACCTCAAGCTTCATAGTCAGGTTCTCTAACCACTAGGCAATCTGGTCGTCTAAATATGTCAAATTAACAAGGAAAACTATAACGGCTAAGTTTGCTCGTGAATTATTAGTAATTTAAGAGTAAATAGCAGCTGACCTATAAAATATTGGTTGTTTAATACCGACAGTATAATTAATAGTAAAATTAAAAAAATATGCAAGGATTTTTTTCGTAACGACTGCGGAACCCTATCCTGGGCGTGTCCGACATGCTCTAGGCAGGTTTTTTATATGTATAGATTTACTCACATATCTCCTATGAACAAGACTCTGCTTGCATCTGTGACTCCTGCCCGTTTCATCGCAAATTCGCCGTACAATTTAGATGGCTTGCCTAAACCAATGGGCGTGCGGCCAGTATATTCAGACACTATATCTGCAAACGCTGCCGCTCCTGTCGAATAAATTCCAACTTTAGCTAGACCTCATTATTTAGCTTTCATCATCCCAGCCTATATACGTCCCAGTGCAGGGCACAGGCCTCTTCACAGAATTATTTAGATTTAATTTAACTTATATACCTGGATAGGTGCAGTTTCCTACTATACTTGAAAGGTTTAGGTAGTTAACTAAATGTAAACAAACTTCAGTTTCCAGGCACATTAATGGATTCAAAACATTTTATTTATCTATCATTGTAATACAAACTAGACTATCGTATTTATTTTAATACAGAAATGTAAATGTTTAGATAGTTTAATGGGAGAATAACAGTATGTAAGACATCAGTTGACATTGTTTTGTTTACATTTAGTTAATTAATTAAAACTTTCAAGTATAATACCCTCGCAGAGCATAACTCAAAAAAACATGTTAACTACTGTGTTTGGTGTAGTGTTTAATAGGGAGAATTTGTATGTTCTATGTTATTATACGATTTAATCAGACCAAGAAGTCATCGGTAGTTGAGTAGGCTTCAGCGCTTGTTGTTGTACCATTGACTAAATTTGTTATTTTTGTTAATTTTATTTTATCAACCGACTTCAAAAAAAGAGGAGGTTCTCAATTCGTCTGTATGTTTTTTTTTCTCAATAGCGTTTGATGCGATTGAGAGAGTTCTTTTTCTATCTTAAAACTAATTACTAGTTTTTTTTTATTGACAGCAAGATTTGGTAAAAATGGTGTTTTTACTGTAATAATAAAATTTGTCAACCAAACCCATTAAGAAGAAATGGAGCAACCGTTTTCGCAAATTCGATATAGAGTTATCGCAACCGTTATTTTCTAATTCGTCACTGAGTCCCGGCGTGCCCCTGAAAATCATTTTGAAGAAAAAAATCACAATGAAGGTGACATAATTAAATTAAATTAAAAAAAAAAACCCAGGGAGGGAGTAGGGGGAAACGATATGTTATTGGAATAGATCTCCCAAATCGATGTTAAAAAAGCCGAAAAGGGTAAATATTTAAAAGTTTTAACCGCCGTCATATTGTAGGTGTAATATTGACGAAAGACTTATATTAAAAACAAAAACTTGGAATAGCTAAGCCCGTCAGAACTTTAATCAAATGATCATCTCTTTTATCAAATATCTCTTAAAGTAGCTGCATCAAGTGATGGCACTTTTGACGTTTGCTCGGTCACGAAGTTTCTTAAATATTGACAACAAGTATAAAGGAACAAATGTCAAACTTCATTGTTGCAGGTGAATAGTGATGTACCGCTGCGATTTTAATAATAATTACCGAAACACATTTCGTAATTTTATCTTCATCTTGAGATTGTTTTTATTTGCTCGCATTCTTGGCGTTCATTGTTTTAATTATATCTAACAAAAAACAATTGAACATAATAATTAATATTTAAATTATAACAGGACCTTGTGCTTGACACTAAACTGTACTAGAAACGAGTGGTAAACAGTACCGTGCGACGAATTAGGGAAAACTATGAAACTGATATATAAACGTAGACAATATTTTACACAATGAAATCATGTTTAACGTAGCAGATGATATCAGTGACGATTTTTCTTCAAGGAGTTCTTGATTTAAATGATTTGATATGATTACAAGAAGTACATTATAGGTATTTAGGTACCTTACTTAATCATGAAATATCGCTTTTAATTTTTATACGTTACTAGCTGCTGCCTACGATACGTTACGAAATAGCCTACGACCTTTTGTCAGGCCTACCGTATACAGACAAAAAAAATCATAAAAATCGGTCAATCCGTTTCGGAAGAGTTCGATAACAAACACCGTGACACGAGATTTTTATATAATAGATTTCTTTAATATTTTTTTTAAGTATGACTTGACTAAAATTGTTAACGATACTAAAATCGAGTCTTCCACAACACTATTTTCAGCTGTCAAAAGTGCCATCACTCGATGCCGCTACTTTAAGGTTCGTAAATCTGGTTAAAAGTTAAAAATACTTACCCAAAAACACCATTAAAGAACTGCGAACAAAACAAAACCTCACCTAAAGCCAATCCATCCCCGAAAGGTACGTACTTATCTGTCGGACCGTTAATAAAGAGCACTTCAGGCCTTCTCAAATAAGCCTGTGCTTTGTACATCTTGGGCATGTTCACTTTGAAGTCGCTGTCAAACACCACTGCACCAATTTCGGGGTCATCCACCAAATACTCTCCGTATTTGGCGTAATTGTCGTAACCCACGTCTGGCTGAAATATTAGTCATATTAAATGATGAAGAAAATGTAATTCATAAGGGTTTCATAAGGAATAGATAACGGATAGTAGGTAAGTCTTGGCCTGTTTTTTTTATTTAAATCTTCTCCTATAGTTCAAGTATTATCATACAAGCCCGATCTTTTTAGTGGTGACAATGGTGACAAAGGTGACAAAGAATACATTACTAATATCGTATTTTTAATCTATCATCAAACGAAATCATCAAAAACGATGTTAAATATGTAGTCATTACTATATTGATACAGAAGTAAATATACAAATCAAACTGCTGTTTCATTATTTGAGTTATTAAATAAGATCTATTTTATCTTTAACTGGCATGTGGCCGCGACTTCAATAAAAAAAAAAATCAAAAGTTGAGGCACATCGGCTGAATGGTTTGAAAATGTATTTAAGGTAAACACATTTTTTGTATTTTATATATATCTCATAGACAGAAAAAATAAAAATTAACCAATAAATAAATAACTATCACGGGACAATTTGGACCAATTGACCTAGTCTCAAAGTAAGTAAAGCTTGTGTTATGGGTACTTAGGCAACGGATAAACATACCTACTTATATAAATATATGCATAGTTAGTTGAGTATTTATGTATTTAAATACATAAATATCCAAGAGTCGAGACCAAAATATTCGTATTTTTCATACAAATATCTGCCAAGACGCGGTAATCAAACCCGGGACCTCATGCTTCGTAGTCAGGTTCTCTAACCACTAGGCCATTTGGATTTCAAAATATTTAATAGATTCTTAAGATTGAATTCTTTAAAAATACGTACTCCATATTTGCATTTAAATCCGCTAGCCTCCAACGTTCTCATAGTCTCCTGGCAAGTAACACAATACACATGTTTGTCAAAATTTATAGATTTTAGATACTCCACTATGGCTTTCGACGGTATTGTCAGGTTTTCCTGTAACAAATTAAAATAAGTGACTAAATGAGGTCTAGAGAAAAAAACGATAGCAACTGGTGTCCCCCAAAATCATTCACGAAGATATGTCGGCCCTCTTTTTCAATGCAATGTCCACCATTGGAGGACATGAAGGAGGGAGTTCATTTCACAACTAGTGACAACAAGTTTCACAATTGGCTACTTTCCTAACTAGTCAGTCTTTTAGATTATCAAAAAATATTGGACACGTATTTTTTATTTTGTCAATTAAACAAAAAATTACGAAGATATGGCGCGTTGAAGTTTCGCGTGACGTCACTTGTTCCTACACTTTGTATGAGCGTTTTAGGAACAAGTGACGTCACGCCTCGTCACGCGGAACTTCAACGCGCCATATCTTCGTCATTTTTTGTTTAATTGTCAAAAGAAAAATTACGTGTCTAATATTTTTTGATAATGTAAAATACGGACTAATAAGAATTATTATTTTTTTACCTAGGAAACATCCCTATTACTGGCACTTAGTTTGCCCTTTGCTTATAATATAAAAAAAATTGTACTTTTTCTTTTGTTTATGTTAGAAAAGGTCTTGCCAATTTCATTTTTTTGTTTCCCACGGCTTTTGCATGAAAACACATTATAATTAGTTTATATTTTGATCGCTTAAAGTCTAAACTAATAAACTTAATTATTTCACAGCACCAATGATTTGCACATCTGGGTATTCGATGTGAATTAAAACTTGATATCTCCACGCGGCCGTGAGAAAAAGAGTCTTGACAGACGTACAAAAATACTAACTGACAATAAAGTGGTTCTATAATGGTTCCTTTTTCCTTTCAAATTTGTCATCATCCCAGCCTATATACGGCCCACTGTAGGGCACAGGCTTCCTCTTAGAATGAGAGGGTATGGGCCGTAGTTCCCATGCGGGTACAGTGTAGATTAGGAACTTCACACACACACACCATTGCAATTCTTCGCAGATTTCCTCACGATGTTTTCCTTCACCGTAAAGCAGCGCACGCACAATACACTATTTATGTTATGTAATACACAATTAATACCTAATATTATTGGCTTTAGCTGTAAAGAAGATTTGTATCAGTTACACTTACAAGACCGTCTTCTATACCAGCGTTTTTAAAGAGCTGGCTATAGTTTTCATCAGATCTGACACTGTTGTTGGAAAGAAAATGGACTTTCTTCCCGATTTGTTTCATAAATTTAATAAAGTCCCCCACTCCTGGCAACGGCTGTGACGCCCATAAAACACCTGAAAAACACAAATAAGTTACAACCGTATTCAAAAAACGGTTAGGTTATATTCGAATGACGAATGACGAAGATTGAAAGAGATTGACGTTTCGTTTTGCAGCAGAGGCGGTAGCTGATTCTTATGTAGCACGCAGGCTAAATGTTCAGCAATAAGTCAGCCTCCTAACCAATAAAACAAGTTCCAAAACCGCAGTTTAGAGATTCCTCAAAAAAAATGTAACTGCAACATCACGAGCTAAAAATTAACGACAAAACACGGTAAAAATCTCTTATAATCCGAATTAGGCATAGAGTTTATCACTTAAAGGCTTTTTAGTAGCTCGAATTAACTCAAAATAGTACTAAACAAGTTGTATAATAGTCCTATAACAGCGAAACTTATTGCCAAAGGGGATAAAAGTAATAAATCACAATAGCTATATTTTTATAAGGTTTTAGGAAAGCTGTGGGATGTTTCCTTATGACAATTTAAAAAAAAAACTAAAAAAAAAAAAAAATCTGTTTATTGCAATTAATGTTTGTAACAATTTTCTCATACTTAGTTACAATCTTTAAATATTTAAGATTATTATAACTAAGGAAATAAACGAAATAAAATAAAACTATTACCATTACTAGTACTAGTACGGACAGCGCCACAAACAAGCAACCACCTCTGCACCCCGCCACCTTAATATCATGTATAACGACTGAAAGCGACGAGGTACCAAGGCGCCCACTCCTTCATGACGCTGACGGTACTGACAAGTTCACCAATATCCGCACCGCCAACATCCCACAAATATCTATACATAGACCCTATTATGGTAATATAAGGTCCATGTACAGACATCCATGAAAGGCCGGCGATACACATACCGGCGAACCAGACAGTACATTTATTACCTAGATTTAAGTAGCCTTATAATAAGTAAATACAGCATATGATAGGTATTATACTGTAGGTGTTTATACTTGGAAGGCCCGGGCAACTAACCAAATGCAAACAAAAACGATGTCAAATGATGTCTTAAATACTGTAATTCTCCCATCAAAAACTATCCAAACATTTACATTTCTGTATTCAAAAACGTTAGTCTAGTTTGTATTACAATGATAGATTAATAAAAATGTTTTGAACCCTTGAATGTGCCAAATTTGGAAACTAAAGTTTGTCTACATCTAATCAACCACCCAAACCCCTCAAACATAGTTATTTTATACATGTCATTCATATCATTACATACTGATATATATATAATGCTCATCTGTTTTATCTAGATTTATACACAATAACATTCAATTTAAAGCGTTATAAATACACTGCAGTAGTGAAAACAATTACTTTGCGTTGTAATGTTTTCATTTGACGACCAAAATGGCCTAGTGGTTAGAGAACTTAACTACGAAGCTTGAGGTCCCAGGTTCATTTCCCGCGTCGGGGCAGATATTTAGTATGAAAAACACGAATGCTTTTTCTCGAGTCTATTTATCTATATAAGTATATATATAGTTTATAAGTATGTATATAGTTTAGACGACCAGATGGCCTAGTGGTTAGAGAACCTGACTATGAAGCTTGAGGTCCCGGGTTCGATTCCCGTGTCGGGGCAGATATTTGTATGAAAAATACGAATGTTTGTTCTCGGGTCTTGGGTGTTTAATATGTATTTAAGTATGTATCTATCTATATAAGTATGTTTATCCGTTGCCTAGTACCCATAACACAAGCTTTCCTAGCTTACTTTGGGACTAGGTCAATTGGTGTGAATTGTCCCGTGATATTTATTATTTATTATTATTTATTAAGTATGTTTATCCGTTGCCTAGTACCCATAACACAAGCTTTAAATTGCTTACTTTGGGACTAGGTCAATTGGTGTGAATTGTCCCGTGATATTTGTGTATTTATTTGTAGACAATCTTATAGTAAACGAGTGGTGTAATAGTGCTATAGCAGCAAAGCGACATAATAAATGGTCGCAATGACCATTTATGTATATAATGTTATGCCTAATGTATTATGAAAACTTTTGTTTTCTTATAGGTATCACTTAAAGCGTTATAAATACGCTGCAAAAGTAAAAACTAATACTTGTCTTTATGGTGTTTTATTTTTGAACGCAATTTAATAGAAACTTTTTAATTAATCTAGTTTTGATCGTTCTCCAAAATAGTTTCAGTTACTGCCTAAATTACACTATTTAGTAGTATTTACCGACTCACTAAGTGTTAGTGTTTCGACATATTGATAAAAATCGATATTAATATTTAAATGACAGCAAAAAGTTTACGATATGAAATTGCTCGCTAATAAACTCCTCTAAAAAGCCAAATTAGGCAAACATAACTAAAACAAAATTAATAATAATAAGTACGGTCGGCCAAAAATATGGTCTATCATCCTACGGTTGAAGTTCATTTACACGTCATGGTACAAGGAGGTCGATTTTCCCTTGCAATAATATGATGACAGTGACTAATGACTTCACTCAGTTAGAAAAGTTAACTTTAGCGATATTCAGATCACACAGAAACTCCTGTCAAAAACTGGTAGACCACTTTCTGGGCCGACCGAACAGCGCCAAGCAGTATTAAACTTTCATTCAACGGTACACTGACGTTTACGTATCAATGCGCATTGCGCATACACATACGCGTGGAATCCACAAACAAAAATCACAACTCACCGTCGCAATCCGATATCACATGGTCGAACGAGTCCAAAAACTTCGTTAGCTCCTCCGAATTTACTTTCATCAAATCCACAGGCGCCATATTAACTTAATATCACTTTTTATTCTAAATAACACGTAATTTCAATAGCGTTTAAAAACGCGTGTGTTCATAACCTCTTTGTGTTACGAAATGCGAAGCCAGCGACGCTTACATAAATATAATCCGAGGTTAGACGCGTTCCCATTGGCTGACGTCACGTGTGCCACGTGGCACGAGATAAGATAACGTGACACTGTTTTTTTATTACCATAGATTAATATTAAATCACTTGATAGGAAGTGATTATGTGGTCTTATGAAATGGGATTATTTAAGTAAGCTATCAAATGAAAATAATTGCAATGTTGTGAAACAAAACAATGAGGCAGTTTGTTTTATTTTATTACTTTGGATTATGATTAATCAAGTGCCCGCGGAATATTGATTGGGTGATATTGATAACGTTATGTGCAAATCCATGCAACGACTAGCATTTTAGGTGGAGACCAACAAGTGCACCACGTTAAATCGTAGCTAGCCATGCAAAATGGCTGACTGGAAAAATAGTAAGTACCCATATAATATTTGTAATGTCAGTTTTCGTTGCGCAATGGAACTTTCATACAAACTTTAACTACCATCGTTATTATGGTGGCCAACTTTTTGAATTCCACACGTTTAAGTTATTTGAAAACTTTGTTTTTAAAAAATCTTAGATTTCGTTCATTTGTTTGCAATTAAAAAAAAAAGTTTATTAAAAGAAGGTATTTTTACAAAAACGATTACCGCGTTGGTCCCACACTAGGCAATGCCTGTCACGTTATAATTTGTACTGTAATTTCTACTTGTTATGATTTGTAACTATTTTGTATGGTATACAACGTACTTAAAATAATAGACAAGCGATTTCCCTTCTAAGTGTATTAGATTTAAAGTAACTTGTATACCGGAGGCGTTGGATCACCGTTGTCTGTTTACCGTGTGACAATGGGCACAGGAAAAATGTCTGAAACTTGCCATATCGATCAGGAGCATCCACGCCACGTCACCATAGCAACGACCTTGGACGACCGGCAGCCGTCAAACGAATGTCAGTCGGGCATTTCTATGGAATAAACATAGGGGATATGTATGTTGTGGGGGCCGGTTTGAATGACTTGGGTAAAAATTTGTTAGAAATGCCCCATGTTAGATCAAAACCACGTGCTTATCCGTATTGATTATCGTTTATAATAGTTATAATAAAAAAAATAGATTAAGGGGGTTCCAACTAACCAATATGAAATAACGCCACACTGCGTAGGTACATTTTAGGGCCGGCGCTCACTGACAGCATGGCACGGCATGGCATTTTATTACTATCAAGTTATTTTGAATCTTATTTCAATGAGTTTAGAATTCATGTTACTTTATTTCGATACCACGAAGCCGCGACGTACCGAGGGATGACGTAACGCATAACCAATAAAGTAACATGAATTCTAAACTCATTGAAATAAGATTCAAAATAGCTTGATAGTAATAAAATGCCATGCCGTGCCATGCCGTCAGTGAGCGCCGGCCCTTACTTCGAAGCAGGGTTCTCCTAACACTGGGTTTTTATAGATACCGCCGTTTAGGAGTTTATAGCGTATATTTTGACATAAGTACCTTATAGCAGATTAGGGCACGGATAGTTGCTGGGTACAAAAGCTATTACGCATGTGCCAAACTCCTAAGTTCTAAGCTGCTTAGTGTGAAATCGAAACTCACCATCTATCGCACCATCATCAGGCCTGTTGTGACTTACGCCTGCGAATCCTGGACCTTAACCCAGAGAGACGAACTGAAGCTTGCCGTGTTCGAAAGGAAAGTGTTGAGAAAAATCTATGGTCCCGTGAAAGAGTGTGACGGTATCTATCGTCAACGCATGAACCATTAACTGGACGCACTTATCGGGCACGAGAACATCGTCAGGTTTTGTAAGTCGCAGCGACTGAGGTGGGCGGGTC